>CM035840.1:21531329-23931329 GCA_020510985.1 Pholidichthys leucotaenia | reverse complement strand
CTGACAGATTATATTAAGGTGCCTTCACACTAAACGTGTGCAAATGTATACAGAGTCAATGGAAAGAGGCGAGGACATGTGAAATCGCTCATTTGTGTCTGAGGGATGGCGCTAACTTTGAGATTCTGCCGTCATTCATTCATCTTCTTCTTCTTCCCCTTAATCCTTTTCGGGTCGCGGGTGGGGGGGTGGCTGGAGCCTATCCCAGCATCTTTGGGCGAGAGGCAGGGTACACCCTGGACAGATTGCCAGTCCATCGCAGGGCCAACACAGAGAGACAGACAATCAGTCACTCTCACAGTCAGACCTAAGGACAGTTTAGAATCCCCAGTCTTGATGCCAATTAACCTAACTTGCATGTTTTTGGCATGTGGGAGGAAACCGGAGAAATCTCGGAGTAAACCCCCACAGACACAGGAAGAACATGCAAACTCGACACAGATCACTGTTGGGCGGGGGCTGGGATCGAACCCAGGATCTCCCGGCCAAGGGTGAGTTGCTGTGCTGCCGCAGTGCTAACCACTCCACCACCGCGCCGCCGTCATCGAAGTAAAAGTATCAACATTGTAGAGTAAATTAGTTTGAAAATGAGTTGAATCGGGATGTCGGAGTTATTTACCCGCGGATTCTTGCCACGGACATGCTAACAAGGTTAGCAAGCTAGCACCATAAACACCCATCAAGTTTTCAAGGCAGGGACAACTTTTTCAGGTGAGTCTCCCGTCGAATAATGTAAACCTAAGCATGATGTTATTTTGGGGATTTCCACAGCAGGTTGAACACAGCTGCAGAAGTTATAAAGGCAGCTTTGCCTGTCTGCATCTCAGACAGTGAATTCATGTCTATCGTGCTGCGTGAAAAATTCGCCCGTTTGCATTTGGTGTGAAGGCACCTTTGATTTAAAAGCTCCAGCAGAGAACTGTGTGTGCCACAATTATGCAAGTATTGCAGTATCTGAGAGTGAAGAAAAGAAGAGCATGTTTTCAGACACTACCGTGGAGTCTGCAGCAGCTCTGACCATCTCTGGCTGCTGTGGGCGACAGTGGTTTGGTGCCTGGCAGTCTCCCTGTTTAGCTCTGCTCTATGCTCATTTGTGCATCCCCTTTCCCAGTTCACCCCGTATTAATGTGCACCTCTTCTCCTAGAGTATATTCAAAAATTAATGGTAAAATGGCGTTCACTTATATAGTACTTTCACTCATCTCTGGATGACCAAAGTGCTTTACAGATCCTGCTATCCACCCATTCACACACACATTCACACACTGATGGTGACGGAGCTGCCATGCAAGGCGCTGGCCTGGCCCACCAGGAGCAACTGGGGCTTCAGTGTCTTGCTCAAGGACACTGACATGTAGACTGCTGACAGAGCAGGAATCGAACCACTGATCCTTTGATCAGTAGTTGGCTGCACTACACCTGCACTGTAGCTGCCCCCACTAATGCATTGTAATCCAGGATTTACACCGACTCCGGCTGCAGTGCGGATGGACCCTTGTATTCATCCCTACCAACTCTGTTTGTGTGTTGCAGCGACATGGATAAGAACAGAGTTCGAAATACAAAATCGCGCAAGAATTATGCAAAATAACGCAATATCTCGAGAAAGACCCAAGAGTGACTGAGATGAACCGATCACGTGATAACAACAAGGAAGTGTGATGTAGCGGCTTGCTACCTGGATTATTGTGCTCTAATAAAATGCAAGTAGCCCGTTAATTTTAATTCTATGAAATGTTTGTATGTTATGTCAGTTTTTATCTTCTGACACAGTGGTTGAGGAGTAGCCCTCAGAAAATAATGGATGATCCAAAGTCATCTTTAATGAACAAACCGCTATTAAATACTACGAGATACCACAGCATTTTGTTGTGGATTGGGTCCGGCATCTGTCAAAAATGGATTCCTTGCGTTTCATTAGCGATCCAAATCCGATGAGCCAGATTCGTTCTGCAGTGGTCCGGACCAGGTGGGGATTAGAAAATTGACGAAGGGGAACTATTTGCTGCGGAGACCGGATTGCATCTGTAACAGACTGCATCCGAAGTCTGTGTAAATCCAGGGTTACACTTGGATGAAAGGAAGGAAATAGAACTTAGTTTTTTTGTGTCATGAGCTCATCTTATACAGTATCATATTGGGGTAAAAACTCCTGATAAAATAGCCACCCTTAATTTTTTTATATTTTGCTAAGAAAATGGGAATTATGTGCAGAAAATTTAATGAAATATGTACAAGCTTAAATGGGATATGAAATATATATACACACACACATATATGAGTATATGAATCAATTGGCTATCTATAACAAGCATGAAAATTATTTGATATGATTACCTTCATTCTTTTTTTCCCCACAATATCTTTATTGAACCTTTTTTTTTAACGAATATGATACAAACAATCAAACACTAACACTAAAGTACTACAAAAAAAAAAAAATGCACTAAAAAACACCAACAACCACCAACAAAATCAAATCTTCAACAATGCTCCTCTGTTTAGTCTAGACAATCCAATACATAAGTATACATATTATGTTCACCAGTTTGGAATTTACAAGGTCCACACACATCATTCACCTTCTTCTTCAAGAGTTATGTTTAAATTTTTTACATAATCAATAAAAGGTCTCCATATATTCTCAAACACAATTTCCTTTGATTTCAGTATATATGTTATTCTTTCTAATGGAAGGTTTGTTAACATCTGTCTTAACCACTGAGTCACATCTGGTCTATGAGTCTTTTTCCATAATAGTGCAATACATTTTTTGGCATTAAGCAAACTGAGGTCTATGAATGTTCTTTCACTTTTATTAAAATTATGCTTTTCTGGGTACAGACCCAACAATAACAGTTTAGGATTCAATATGATTTGTTTTGAGATTATTTTTTCAATTGTTACCCTCACCTCTTCCCAAAACATTCTTATTAATCTACATTCCCATACACAATGAAATAGGGTTCCTTTACTTTCCATGCATTTTGTGCATGTATCTGGTATATTTTTGTTATCTATTTAACTCCTCCGGTGTAACATACATCCGCATTAACCATTTGAAATGTATCAATTTAAGGCGTACATTTATTGATTTGGTTTGAGCTTCTGTACAAGCCAATTCCCATTGTTCCTCTGAAATTTCAGTTTGCAGATCTTCTTTCCAGTAGTTTAATCTTTTCAGTGAATTTTCACTTGAAGATAGTGTCAATGAGTTATAAAACTCTGAAATAGTACCCTTTCTTTTACTATTTTTCATCAACATTTTTTCCAAGGATGAATAGATAGGTCGAGTGAGAGCTTTATTTTGATTTGATCGAATAAAGTTTCTAAGTTGAAGATATTTAAAAAAAATGTGTTCTATTGAGATTAAATTTGATCCTCAGCTCTTCCAAAGACATTATGTTTTCTGCACATGGCAAATATAAATCCTGAATCTTTTGTATCCCTTTTAAATTCCATACTTTAAATACAGCGTCCACTCTCCCTGGTTTAAAATATTGATTACCCCATATTGGACTAAATTGTGACAATAACTGTGGTTCTTTTAAATAGTTTTTAGCTTCACACCATATTTTGATCATATGCTTTACAAATGGATTTTTAACTTGTTTTTGTAATTTTTTTGCCGAATCTGAGTATATGAATATGGGAAGAGGTAAAGGTAAATTGTATGATTCCATTTCAGTCCAGTGAGGGAGATCATTTGATGAAAAATAATATGTCATAGACCTCAGTTGTGCCGACCAATAATACAACATAAAATTTGGACATTTCAGACCTCCACGATCAAATGGTAAATATAATAAAGACAGACGTAATCTAGCCCTCCTGTTGTTCCATATAAATTCCACTAACTTTTTTTTAATTCTTGAGAATAAATCTAAAGGTGGTGGTAAGGGAATGTATTGAAATAAATAAAGTATTTTAGGTAAGATATTACTTTTTTTTTTTTTTTTATTTAAGTTTTTGTAAAGGGTATACAGGTCGTTACAGCAATGCATTGTTTACATTTTCATCACATGTTCCCTTATTTTCTGATATCTGACAACATTGGAAGATTAATTCTTACAACACCCCTTTTTTTTTTTTTTTAAAGTGAAAGAAAAAGTGAAATTAAAGAGAAAAAAAAACAAAAAAACAACAACAAAAAAAACAAACCAGTAAAAAACAAACAAAAAGAAAATGTAAGTAAATAAAGATAAAAGAGCATCTGAGTAGTGTTGGAACAAAGAGTGGAACCATTATTGAAATGGTATTTGTCAAAGATTAGATCTAATGGAAGACACATATGCGGTCCAGGGTTGCCAAAAGTTCATGAACCCATCCATGTCCTGTCTCAGTGCGAATGTCAACTTTTCCATTGAGTAAATGTCTTGGATCACGTTAGTCCAATCTTCAGGTGTAGGACAGTCCTTCAACATCCATTTTTTAGTTAGAGCTTTTTTGCTTGCCAATATTAAAACATTGAATAAGTATTTTTCTCCTCGTCTTTCCAGTGAGTCCGGTAGTAAACCCAAATACAAAGTTACAAAAGAAAAGGGAACTGTAATTTTGAATATTTTCCCCAATATTGTCTGTACCTTGGTCCAATATTGGTGGATAACTGGGCATGACCAAAACACATGAAAATGATTTGCAGTCTTTTCACCACACAAGCGCCAACAGTTCAATCCCTTATGGGTAAATTTGTTTTGTGCAGGTGTTCTGAAAAATCTTGCCAAGTTTTTCCATCCAAATTCTCTCCACTGCAGGGATGAGGTACTTTTCCATTGCTGTTTATTTAGCTTTTCCATATTTCCAGTTGTAAAGTGAAATTCCCCTCTTTTTCCCATCTCTCTTTTATATAAGATGTGTTGTGTCATCATGTCTAAAGGAAAACAGAAGAAACTGAAATTCTCCAGGCCAGGACACGTATCGGCCGGAGAATCTGAACTGGAAGATCTCCGTTCAGAAGACGAGGAACTGGTGATAGCTAACAAAAGGGTTAGCCTGAAATCACTATTTGAGGAGCTACGACGATTTCGCCGAGAAGTTACGGCCGAATTTCGGGAATTCAGAGAAGAATTGAAAAGGACAAACAGCAGAGTGGACCAGGCCGAGAACCGAATCTTGGAAACAGAGGATCGAATAAAAGTGCTCGAAGATTCTGTGCTAGACCTACGCAAAAGACAAGCAGCTATAGAGGCTAAGCTAACCGACCAAGAAGGAAAACAAAGAAGAGACAACATAAGAATTCATGGTCTGATAGAAGGAACCGAAAATGGTTTTAACTCAATGGCAGAATGCGTGGAATCCTTACTAAGAGAGAAATTGGATATTCCACAAACCACCGACTTGAAGATAGAAAAGGCACATCGTTCATTAGCCGCTAGGCCGGCGGCGGAAGCGCCCCCACGTTCGGTGTTGGTAAGATTTTCCAATTTCAAAATAAAACAAGAGGTTGTAAGACTGGCCTGGCAGAAAAAAGGATTTATGCACCAGGAGAGAAAAGTCTACGTGGAACACGATTACGCCCCGGAGGTCCTTAAAAAGCGCAGGGAATACAATGACGCGAAAAAGGTGTTAAGAGAGAAGAAATTGCGCTTTCAGACACCATTTCCTGCGAAGTTAAGGGTCTTCTACGGCGATGAAACGTGTCTCTATAATTCGGCGGAAGAAGCAACAGCTGACATGGCGAAAAGAGGGCTCCCGGTAACGGTATTTAAACCCGCAGCAGACCCGAGTGAGAAGATCAAAGCGCAAACATGGACAACACAAAGATATTACTTTTAAGTATATTAATTCTCCCAATCATCGACATTGGTAGTGACATCCATCTCTGAAGTAACTCATCAATATCTGTCATTAAGGCTTCATAATTGACACTGGCGATTGATTCTAGCTTAGGCACAATTTGGATTCCTAAATATTTAAACTGATTTACAACATTGAATTGATTTACCTCAGGGGTTGGGTAATTTCTCTGGGTCTCATTTAGCATTAATATTGAAGATTTAGTTTTATTTATTTTATATCCTGATATTTCCCCAAAATTCTTTATTAAATTCAACAAGTTCGGAATTGATTTTTTTAAGATTCGACATAAACAAAATTATGTCATCGGCATACAGGGAGATTTTATGTTCTGTTGGTCCAACTTTAATTCCATATATTTGTGACTGTAGACGTATCGCCATCGCTAAAGGTTCAATTGCCATAGTAAACAGTAAAGGTGAAAGTGGACAGCCTTGTCGACATCCTCTATTGATTTTTATTGATTTTGAAATATTGTTATTTGTTAGGATTTCTGCTGTAGCATTATTATATATTATCTGAACCCATTTTATGAAATTATTTCCAAGTCCAAACCTTTGTAAGACTTCAAAAAGAAAGGGCCATTCAACTCTATCAAAGGCTTTTTCGGCATCCAGTGATAAGAGAGCTGTATCCGGTGCTTCTTTATTAGAATAAATAATATTAAATAGTCTTCTTACATTATGGAAGCCTTGTCTTCCCTTTATAAAGCCATTCTGATCTCGATTAATAATATTTGGTAAAATTTCTTGTATTCGTCTTGCTAAAATTTTACAGATTATCTTAAGGTCGGCATTTAATAGGCTTATTGGTCTCATATTTTCACATTTATTAGAGGGCTTACCTGGTTTTGGCAACAGTATAATTAAGGCATTATTCATATATGATGGTAAATTACTATTTTGAAATGCTTCTAAAACCATTTCCAAAAAAGGTTTTGTTAATTTATTCTTAAATTTTTTATAAAGGTCAACTGGAAGACCATCTGGTCCTGCACTTTTTCCTGATTTCATATTATCAATGGCTAGTCCAACTTCTTCTTGACTAATTTTAGACTCCAGTATCTCCCTATTTTCATTTGGAATACACGGTATAGATAGTTCGTTCAAAAACCCATGTAGTTTTGTTAAGTCAGATTCATTTTTGGTATCATATAATTTTTCATAGTAATCTCTAAAGGCTCTATTAATTTCTAAAGGATCTATAACTACCTGTCCGTTACTTATAATACTGGTAATTGGTGTTTTAGATTCTAATTGTTTAATCTGCCATGCCAATAACTTTCCTGATTTTTCACCTTGTTCATAAAAAGATTGTTTCAATCTTAGAAGACTCGAGGCAGCTCTATTCGCTGATTTTTTGTCACATTCAGCTCTCAAAATCAGTAATTCGTTCTCCAACCTTGGATCTCTTCGTGCATATACTCTTTCTTGAAGAATTTTTATTTTATGTTCCAATTGGACTCTCTCCTCTCGAGTCTTCTTAGATTTTGAACCTGTATAACTAATATGTCCCCTAATAAAAGCTTTGAAAGCCTCCCACTTTACACATGCTGATGTTTGTGTAGTATTGATGTCAAAGAACTCATCTATCTGTTTTTCTATGTATTTAACAAATTCCTCATCCTGAAGCCATTTATGCTGAAATTGCCATCTACCTGGTTCCTTTGTCAATTTCTTATCTACATATATTAGACAGCAGGGTGCATGATCAGAGATCACGATGTTATCATAAAAACAGTTTTGAATCTTGGACCTTAATTCTGTGGAGATCAAAAAATAATCAATACGTGAAAATATCTTGTAGGTATTGGAATAACAAGAGTATGCTTTAAGTTGTGGTTTCATTTCTCTCCATATATCTATCAATTTCAATTCTTTCATAAAATGATTAATGGTCATCCTACATCCATTGTGCGTACAGTCCAGTCCTGTTGATCTATCTATACCGGGATTCAATGTACAATTAAAATCCCCTGCTATTATATGTTGCCCTGTAAGTGATGATAAGATAAGAAATAAATTAGCAAAGAACTTTTGATCATCTATATTGGGACCATATAAGTTCACCAAATTTATATTTTCTAATAGCAAAGATCCTTGAATGATTACATATCTTCCAAATTTGTCTCCAATTACATTTTTCACTTGAAATGGGACTGATTTATGTATGAGAGTCATAACTCCCCTGGCTCGGGATGAGAATGATGAGGTGAAGACACTTCCTTGCCATCTACTCCTAATTCTTTTTACATCCTCCTCTATTAGATGAGTTTCTTGTAAAAACACAATTTTTGAACCCATGTCTTTCATTTTATTCATAACTTGTTTAAGTTTTTTTAAATTTTGTAGACCTCTGCAATTCCATGAAGTTAAATTAAGATTAACGCTTTGATTTATGATCAATAGGGAGTTTGGGATTACCTTGCAGTGTAAACTTGCTCAAACAGAAAAGCAAAAAAATGAGTGGTTGAACATTCACCCTACAAACTACACACAAACAAATTCCCCCTTCCCACATTTGTGGCAATCCCCCCACAAACGAAAGAAAAATTCCGTCTCCCGATATAGCCATCGACCGTTCCACACCCACGAGGATCAGCCAAAGCCACTCCTTCTTCATCCTCCCAATCACCCTAACTCTACTGCTTTTAATAACGTAACATTAACTCTCTTCTGTAATTTTCCAATTTAACTCCAAAATTTTATAGCAATTTTGTACTTTTTAAAAAAAAAATTTTTTTTTTTAATATGTAATACAATCTATATTTTGTAATCTTGTTATATGCTTCTAATCAGTTAAATGCTCAAATATTCTACCCTATATTCTGTTCATGCTTAGCTCCCACCAGTCTCTTCCTGGATCTTCTTGATGAGCTCCTGCGCCTCCTCGGGGGTCTTGAAGATGTGTGTTCTGCCCTCATATGTGACCAGAAGTCTTGCAGGGTGAATCACTCCATGACGAATCTCAAGGTTGCGCAGTTCTTTACGGATGGGGTCAAACTGCTTCCTTAATTGTTGGATTCCTGGGGCCAAATCTGGGTAGAACCGCACCTGCTGATCTTGGTATTTAATTTCTCCTTTGGCCCGCACCGCGTTGGAGATCGTCATCCTGTCTCTGTAACTGAGAAACTTCATAATTAACGTCCTCGGTGCTGCCTTGTTACCTCTCGGTGGGCCAATTCGGTGGGAGCTTTCCAAGACGACTGATGATTTTAGCTCCGCGTTGTTCAGCGCCTCCGGGATCCACCCCTCCAAAAAGGAGCATGAATCACGACCTTCGGCTCCCTCCGGTAAACCCACCAGCCTCAGGTTGTTCCGTCTGGACCGGGACTCCAAGTCCAGAATGTTATTTTCCAGATTTTTTTTTTCCAAAGTGCGCACCTTTATTTGAAGTCCGCTGATTTCATCCTCCGCACTGGAAACACGAAGCTCCGCCTGCGTCACTCGCTCCACGCAGTCACCCAACTCCTTTCTCATTGCATCCAACGCTGCCATAATCCCATCAAGTTTAGCGGAAAAGTCTGCTCTCATTGAGCTAATGGCAGCCAGCACTGCACCTGTGCCGCCATCATCAGCAGTTACCGCACCACCGCTAGTTTCATCCGCCATATCCGCAGCTTTTTCTACTGCACCACAAACTTTAAAGTCCGTTAATTTGGACTGCTTCGGCGATTCAATTTTTCCCCCGCTTGATTTCCCAGCCTTAGTCTTCCCCGGCATATCCTCACCCAAACGCTGGGAAAAGTTCTGTTCCAAATGAGAGAGTTATTTGCCGAATCTTTATTTCCAGGAGCAGAGCAGAGTGATACGTGTCCTTCTAGGCGGCCGCCATAACCGGAAGTCCCTTCATTCTTTAATACAGTCCGAGTTTTCTTAGACAGCTTTCCTATAATTTCTTCATAAAGTGCTGATGACACGTTTTTGACTTCATCTAATTTTTCAACACATAATACAGTATGATGAAATAGGTTGGTCTGTGCAGTTCTAAGTTAAACAGGCTTTTTTCATGCGAATATCCAACATTTTCATGAGCACCACTTCACCAATTGCGTCAGTGGCTGGAAACCCCCCCGGCCATGTTGTAATGTCATCGACAGAACACAGCGCTTGGCTGCCCATTGTACACACAGGATGGAAGCGTTAGAAAACATTGATGATGGTTCCAGCACATGTAGTTTGTGTTGTCCAATCTTCAGAGAATTATAGGTCCAAAGAATGGGATGACAGTGAAGAGTCTGGGGGCATCAAACCGTATAGGTTTGAGCCGTGCCAAGAAGGCATTGTGCCTAGCGAGTCAGACTCAGTGACAGTCAGCTGTTCATGTTTTGTGTGCGTCATCTGCCGTGTTGTCAGCCAGCCAATATTGCCAACACTATCACGACGTGTTAGCCACTCCACACGGCCGTAGTTCTGTTGTGCCCTTGTAGCGATGTCGGCTCTGGGGCGCAACCGTGGTTAACACGTTTCCTCTCCATGTTCGCTGGGCGATGTCGACCCCGAACGCCTACTGTTTGTGTTTCTGTGCATTTTTGTAAGTCTTCACCTTTTGGGATCAGTCTTTATATTCAATACATGTGCTGTGGTGAATCCTGCGTGTAAATCCATTCATCATAACCCTCTGTGCGCTCTTACGCAGGGCACGGAGAGGGAGGATGAAATAACGAGGATTTATGTGCAGGGTTCACTACAGCACATTTAATACAGAACGACAGACAATTCCCAAAAAGGTGAAGACGTACAAAAAACACAAACACACTTGCTGATGGCGTTCGGGGGCCGGCATCGCCAAGAGAATGAATGAGAGGAGACGTGTTAGCCACAGTTGTGCCCCAGAGCCGACATTGCTTCAAGGACGCACGAGAACCACGGCGAACATGGCGTGACTAATATCGTGAGAGTGCTGAAAATACTGGCAGACTAACAGCACAGATGACAATACTATGGACCAGTAGTGCATGACTGGCAAACGTCCGCGAAGTACACGCACTGCTGGTGATGGTGTGATGAGAAGCACCTGGGCGAGGACTGGGAAACATGATTAGCGGGAGGGGAATCAGCTGGTGACAGTGAGAGGGGATGTGGCCGGACCGGCGAGAATTAGCATGCAATCACAGAAAGTAGGTCAAAGCTGCGCGTAAATCCATTAATCCTTCCCCTCCTCGTGCCCTCCTCCTGCATAAAAGCCCACGAGGAGGCTTATGACAGTTGGAGCTGAAGCGTGTGATGTGGTCTTTCATGGCCTGCAGTTTATCTAAGCCTGCGACACACCGCGAAGGCATAGCCGTAAAATTAAAACAAGAAACCAGAGAAACTGTGAGCTACAAAGCTGCTGTCATTCCAGTCAACGACATCGGAGTCCGTTCTGTCGCTGACATCATGGGGGTGCCGCCCTTAATTCGGTGGGCAGCACCACAGTCCAGTCAGCGGCTGCGGTTTTTTGATGATAACTAGTTTATGCAGGTGTGGTTGTAAATATAGATAATGACTTCTGGGTTTACACAACATCCTAAAAAAATGTCAAAATCGTGTCATCAGCCCTTTAAGTCATCTTCAGGCTTTTTTCAGCACATTCCCAAGCTCTTCTTCACATGTTGGCTGCCTTTTTATTACATTCATTTTCAAGATGATTGTTTTAAATTTGGATCCATCACTGCATAAGACCTGTTGACACAGATTTTTTTTTTTCAGTTCTTGTGTAATTTGGCATGCCTTGCAGCCTTTTCTCCCAGTTTCCCTCCCCAGAATAGCTTCTTGACAGCCACACCTCTATTGAGACCATTTCTGGCATGACTTTGGGCAGCAGTAAGTGGATTAACTGAAGACCACATGCATGTCTCAGGTTCTTTGTCAGGTCTTTGCCGGTTGTCTTTTTCACAGTTTGTGAAGGACATAACTATATTCCCACCTTATCATGGTGGAATGGTTTGTGTGTCCTAATGATAGCAGGAATTGTGTTTTTGGGGCCTACTAGTCCCTGGTAGGGTCTGCCCTGGAACCTGGCTGGGAGGAGGTGCTTGATGGCAAGCGCCCAGTGACTGGGTTTCTGCCCATAGGACCTGGCAGGGCTCAGTCTGAATGAGCCACATGGGTCTGCCCTCCAGTGGGCTCACCACCTGCAGGAGGGATCATGGCAATCATGTTGCTATGTGAGCTAGGTGGCAGTCGGGGCTAATTTGCTTAGACTGATAACTCTGTGACCCAGATTCCCAGATAAGTGGTAGAAGATGGATGGATGTTTGGATAACTTTCATATACTGTTCATCAGCTGTAGTTTTAGTCCTAAGACCTTCTTTGTCCGCCATTTGTGCAGTTTCCCTTTTTAAGTAATCTGGAAAGTGGTCAGGTATAAATGCTACACTGAAAATGATTGGGGGGGAAAAGGCATTGGCCAGCACAAAACTTTAAGACCTTCACAAAGCCTGGAAAACTATTTCTGAAGATCACCTTAACAAATTAGAAAAAGGTCTGGCTCCTTGAAAGCAAAATAAAGACTTGCACAGTATTGTATGGAAAGGCAAGAATCTACTCATCAAATAGATTTACTTGTGCTTCTCTCTGTTTGCTGTCCCCAGTAAGTGCACACAGCAAGGCAGTGTATAAAATAAAAGAAGTACAGTTAGAGAAACTACCACACCAATTGTGTAATGCAATGTGCTACAGGAGAATTGGATGTGTGTGTGCTACAGGGCTGCAACAAACAGTTATTTTGGTAGTCGACTAATCTAATGACGGGGGTGGGAAATAATGGCCTAAAAATGATATCACAATGTTTCTCTGAATTTTCACGATAATGATAGTCTTCACGATATCAAGGAACACAGTTTTTTCTTTTAAATTTATAAAGGACAGTTTCACAGGCCAGCATTAATCATGTTCAGCATATTCAGTAAAAACAAAACAAAGTCTTATTTCTCCAGTTTATAAAGAGCAGTTTAGAATGTGTTAGCGCACTGAAGGGTGGACTGGGACAAAAATTCAGGCCGGGAATTTGACTTCATCCCAGGCCACCCTGTTGTTGGAAACCTGAAACCACCACAGTTTTAGTAGGCCAACAGTTTAAAATAATAGGTATCAAACTAGTTATAAATGTAATTATAACCTTCGGGTGGGAAGAAAATTATAAATCTGGATTGTAATAGTCAACTGATCTAGTGATTATTAAAACAACTGATTGACTATTCTTAATTTAAGTCTGGTGCTGCTTCTGATTTTTTTCTTTTCAGAATAAAAACACAAGGTAAGAGGTTTTAGGTAAAATGTTACAATTTTGCATGAAAAAGGTCACAAATTTGTCACCGAAAATGTTCAAAATTTAAAAAAAAGTACCTTTATGAAAAGATGTTTAAATAATGAGAAAAATCAAATTTAGGAGAGAACAGTAACAAGCAGATGAGTAAAGTTGGTACTGCAGACTACATAGAGCCTATAGTTTTGAAAATTATGCAGATTTTTCTTAAAACATCTGAATAGTCTTGAAAACATTGCCTTATGAATGTAAGAGCAATTTAGCAATGGTTAATGCAACTTATTTATTTAAATAAAAGTAAACCCCAAACTATAAGCAGCTACAACAGTATAATACAGGGGGTGTCCAGTCATGTGCCATGGAAGACCAAGACCCTGCAGACTTTACCTCCAACCAGTATCTTCAACAGCAGAGTTCACTGAATTGCTGAATGGGTAGAAGAGAAAACGTGTAGGGTCTTGGCCCTCCATGGCACGACTGGACACCCCTGGTATAATATAACCATGAATACTCACTCACTATATTTAAAACTATTATTTCATCATTTTTATCATATTGAATATATGCTGGCCTACCTGTCTGCCGTTTCCCCCAAACAAGACACTGCAGGTAAATGACCGCTGCATCGGACTTCCCGTCTTTCTCTCACTTTGCCCGCGTTAGAAGTCTCCATTGCACAGACAACTCCTGGGGCTGTTAACAGATTTTTTTTTCTTTTGTTTGGTTGAATAAATCAAGCTGAAGCAGTCACAACGGAACGAAAATGAACCTCTGGACACTTCAGATGTCAACAACACCACTTCAGGGTGAAGTAAAACTTTTCCTCGAAGTGGCGTTGTTGACATGCAGAAAAAAATGTGGGCAGATTATTTGCATCGCTGCGCCGTTTTTTGTTTTTTTTAAGATAGCAGCAGTCTGAAATGGCCTTAAAACTAAATTACTTCCTCACAGCCAGACGCAGACGTTCCAAGCATGGAGTGCTGCTTCCCGCGGCATGTTTGTTTTCTCATTTCTATGGTAGCGCATAACTTTCGTTGGCAGCGTAACGGACCCCAAATATTGCGATATTCATTTTTACACCGGTATCAAAATTTATACCGGTATTATCCTGAACGATACGATATGGCACACCCCTACTAACAACTATTTTTTTTTTTTTTTTTTTTCGATTAGTTGACTAATCGTGATTATTATGCTTTGGTGAAAAGGAGGCATACAGCAGTCGGTTAGTGTGTCTGTCTGTGGCTGTGTGTATCTGTCTGTCTGTTACTCTATTTCAGCTCGGTCAAAATTAAGTGGAACTAAAGGCTTGTATTATTGTATCACCATATTTTCTCCACTTGTAATTTGCCACAATCGTGAAATAACACTTTGTTTTTGAAATAAACACAAATTTAACTCACCATTTCTGTCAGTGCCACAGGGAAAAAAGTATTGTAATAACTATTCCGTGCCAGTAGAGGTCGGAGGCCACTTTTTTACAGCCGCCCATGCTACCATGCCACATGCACTGAGGCACAACCCCTTGATGCTTTCATTTTTCTCATGTCCGTCATCTCTGCTTCCTGTTGGGGCTCTAGTGCATATTTTACCTCACCCGCTGTTTAAGCCTGCACACCTGTCAAAACACCTTGTTGCCAGTCCCTGCTTTTAATGTAACATTTTATAAGCTGTTTCCAGAGCTAAATACAAAAAAGAAGAAAACTGTATTAATTATCACAAGTTTAAGGTTATATATCAGTTTATCACAGACAGTATAATGCCTAAAGTCAATTAAACAATTAAGTATCTAACAACGGAATTACTGATCTGCTCCAACCCACAAACTAACATTAGGTGGAAGTTTTCTATAAGTGCATTTTTTAACAATATAATTCAGAAAGGTAAACCTTCATATTCAGTATCCACTGCATTTAACAGTGATATTTCATGTCGTTTGATTTAATTTTGTTGATTGTGGTTGTAGGTTTTTATTTATTAAATTACAAATTGGGATATTCTAATTAACCCTGATAAACTAATATTAAGAATGAGGGCTAATATTAATGGAGATGAAAAAGGGAGCGCGACTCCTGTAATTCAGTCATTTACTGTATTCAGCAACGTGTTAGCCATAACAGCTCAGCCTTAACCAACCGGAGAGTTTATTGTCAAACAAGTAAGCTAACATAAACAGCACATATTAACGGTATTGTCGTTTTTCTAAAGCTTAAAACAGTTGGCCATTGAAAAAAGCAGCACTAACTTTCTTTACTTGCTAAAACTTACCAAGCAGAAGCAGCCATTAATGCTGCATCTCCCAGGTGTCGTCGTTTCAGATGCTCATACATCACTGTAGTGCTGCCATGATAGGAAAGGTCTGCCTTGCAAAGTCTGCATTTTACTTGTTTAGTTTTTTTTTGTTTTCTGTGAAATCTTCCCGTACTATAGAAAGTTTGGGTCTGCTTTTTTTTAGCTCCACTTCGAGTTGTGTATCTTTTTGCGTTGCCATGCTGTGCTCCTCGTCTTCTTTGCTGGAAATTGTTCAGGCATGCGGGACAACAGAGGCGCTACTGCCCACAGTAGTTCCGGTCGTGCATTGCAGTTACAACTGAACATTTCCGCGTCATGCATGTAAGCTAACAATTTGTCAAAAATAAAAATCTGTGTCGACAAATCTTTGCCAACGTTATCAACAACGTTGACTAATCGTTTCAGCCCTAGTGTGCTACATACACATCAGTGTGATGATATAATGGGTAGCTCCTGTGATATATTTCACAGTTCCCTTGTGCTGCCAGACTTAACTTTTGTGAAAGAACTCTACATTCACATGTCCTCAAGAAAGGATGGCTACAGATCCCTTCATGACAGCCTCTTGAGTGTATATCCCTCCTTTTGTCAGTTGCACACTCTTTTTATATCTTGTTTAATTTGTAAGGTTTTCTGTTTTCTCTGCCAGCTGTTCCCCCTCAGTAGGTTCTAGTAATGATTGGCCAAGAAAAGTACCCACTGTACTAGACTGTAGTGGGTGAGGACAGGACTTGTTCAGTGAATCAGAAACGGAATAACTTTTATATGGTATAATATTGCCAGTTCGTTTGACATTTCAACTTTAAGCTTTAACTCAATACCTTGGATGAGTATAAAAGAATAAAAGGGAAGGGTCCTTTCATATTGTTGCCACTATAGCTTCTACATTTCTGATCAGATTCACTTTAAATTTATACACAAGCTTTAACTCATCAATACCTTGGATGAGTTAGAGTTTCGGACACATCTATTGAAGGGTTCCATTTTTTTTCTTTTTTTTGGGGGGGGGGCTGTGCAATATGACAAAAGTTTCATATCACGATATAACTCCTCTTATATCATGATAACGATATAAGATAAGCCTTTATTAGTCCCACAATGAGGAAATTCCAGGATTACAGCAGCACAGGGATAGCAGCACTCAGAGCAATAGTTAATAAGATAATAAAAACTGGTTAGCCAAAGCAGTAAATGAATATACATATGTACACAGATACATATGCACACAGTGCAGGAGCATTGCAGCTAGATGGAATAAACAGCATTACGGTTTAAGTTACCCTATATACCCTATATTTACCCTATACTGTATATATCACAGACGAAATAGGGCCCAAGAGAAGCGTGTGATGAGGAAAGAAAGGGAAAAGGAATCCACACCGCTGAGTACTGCCTACAAATGTGACGAGTTTGGACGACTATGCGCGTCCCGCATAGGACTGATGAGTCACCTGCGGGTGCACAAAACCTGATTAAAAAGACACCCCTTGGACAACAATCTTACTCGGAGTCAAGTGATACCTGATGATGATGACAGTTTAGATAATCACATAAAAAGGACCATCTCTTTTTTTTAAAACTTTTTTTACATGTACCTTTTCTCCTCATAATTTTGCAGTGTTATTATAAAATAGGTTTTTAACATGCATTTGAGACTTGAGTCTTATAAATTTCAGGTTTTTCTTCTAAATCATATATGAATAAAAAGTAAACATCCATCCATCTTCTACCGCTTAATCCTTTTATGGTCGCGGGGGGCTGGAGCCTATCCCAGCATCTTTGGGCAAGAGGCAGGGTACACCCTGGACATTTCGCCAGTCCATTGCAGGGCCAACACAGAGAGACAGACAACCATTCACTCTCACAGTCATACCTAAGGACAATTTAGAATCCCCAGTTTGATGCCAGTTAACCTCACCTGCATGTCTTTGGCATGTGGGAGGAAACCGGAGTGCCCGGAGTAAACCCACACAGACACGGGGAGAAATGCAAACTCCACACAGAGGGGTCACCAATTTTCTGGGGGTGGGATCGAACCCACGATGGTCAAGGGTGGAATCGATCCCATGACCTTCTTGCTGTGCTGCCACTGTGCTAACCACTGTGCCACCGTGCTGCCCAGTAAGTTAAATATTTCCTGAGCCAAAGCACAACTTGGCATCGTCGTTTAGCATTTTTTAATTAGACTTGGTGTTGTTACTTGCCTCCTATTAAAACGAGGTTGGCAAACTATCCTGTCTGATACAGCATGATGGAAAACAGTCCCACATCCCTGGCAAACAGGAGTAGCAGCTTTCTGAACCGGTAGTTTGGAGTTAGCATTAGCAACCACTGGACTGAAGCCTAGCCAGCCCACCACACACCTGTTCTACTGCACGCAGTCGTGCACTGCAGGGGAGAGACGGGGCGCTGACAAGTAATGGTGAGGAGCTTAATTGAAACGGGGGTCTGTGCATTTTAAATCACAATATTGTGGGGAGTCGTCGGCCTCCGTCGGTCTATGATGACCATGGAAGAGAATCCTAAATGTCTACTCTGCTGGAACAGCACCGCCTGTGGCTGAACAGGCCGATGCGCACCGGTGTTCTACCTTCCAGCGTTGGGCGCCTGTCAAGTCGCCTTGACAGGCGCCTTGCATGGCTGCCGCGTCATTGGGAAGCGCTTATCGAGCGCACCCAATGTCAAGTCAAATTCCTCGTATGTTTACATGTAAACATGCTTGGCAATAAAGCTCATTCTGATTCTGATTCTGGGCGTTGGTAGGATTCAAGCCTGGGCAGGAAGATATGGAGGACAAGATGTTACCCATGCAGCATGTCCCCCCTCTCCATGTCACTGATGAATCCAAAGGAACAGCAGGGCTGCTATAGTTTGGCACCAGCGCCGTCGCAGGAGCTGCCAGAACGATGTTGAGCACAACAGAGAACTGCCTTAGGGGCTCCGACTCAGGATTTTTCCTCAGGGTTGACTCCCGAAGCCTTTCCCGTGACCGGGTGTGCCGCAAGGCAGCAGAGGTTTGAAATCAGGGTTTACCTTCCCCTAGATGGGCTACCTTCCCAGGTTGACGAGCCACCATCTACCCGAAGCATCTGGTTTTAAGATGCCAGAGATCCGCCCTCGCCCCTTCTCCTATTAGTAAAAGCAGTTCCGCCGGGCTTAGAGACTAAACCACACGGGCAGGCTAGGAGTTGGACTTAGTTGTCAGAGGCTTTTCGAGACGCACGCCGTAAGGAGCATTTTATGAGCACTGGGAGCTTAACCCCAGTGCCGCTCCTGGCTATGACAACCTTGGAACCAAAGGTGGGGAGTGCAAATAAAGGAACCAGACTTGCACAGCAGATGAACTTGATTTCTCTCTCTCACTTCATTCATACACAGAAAAAGACTTTTCCAATACACTAGGGCCTCTCCTTTTATATCGCTCCATTCCTTCCCCCTGCTGCCTGAAATCTTGCATCACAATACATTCAACACATCCACCCCTTACTGTCCCCGCAGCTACTCCTTCCTGCTGCATTACCATAACTTCTCCCATTACAATACGTGTTGACCTCCTCTGTTTAATCCCCCATGCTCAACCGGCAGAGGGATTATTTACCTCCACTCTGCTTCCAGTCTGAGATGAATATCCCAGCATGGGTTCCCTACAGTATAAACGATAGAGTATTCTATAAAATAATCAATCAATCAACTTTATTTATAAAGCACTTTAAAAGCAGCACTCGCTACACAAAGTGCTGTACAGCAACAGAACATAAAAGCAGGGCACTAACACAAGAACCACAGTAAAAAAAAAATAAAAAAATAAATAAATTCATAAATAAAATAAAAAGTAAAACAAAATAAAAATCCATTTCATTCAATAAAATCAATGTCTCATACTGGGTCGAAGGCCAGGGAGTAAAAGTGTGTTTTAACCACTTGCACTCCGGGCAATTTTCCTAAAAATGCCCAAAAATAACGTGCCCAAAGTAAATCGAAAGCTGTTATTCAACCCTTTGCAGCATCTTCATGGGGTTGGTCTCATTTAAAAGAAAACACTTTGAATTTTTTGGCAAAAAAAACATAATCTCTCTACGTGCTCCGGCCACTGAGTTACAGTCATCTAAACATACTGAACTTGAAGAAAAAAAAATTGGACACAGTGTTTTTTTGGATACAAATGCTTGTAAATAACACACAGCTGTCCGATCCGGCTGGAAAATTCAACAGAAATGTAGAACCAAGTGTTATCCAGCTGAGATCCAAATTTGGTAACAATACCACCAAAAATGAATATTTTACACAGCTTTGTTCTCAGGCTGTTCCCAGGCGTTATGGAACTGTGCCAAATTGTGCCAAATGGCACAGTTTGGAAAAACGTCTGTAACTTTTGAATAATTCAATGTAGAATCTTCATTTTAGGCTCTAATGAAAGGTCACACTCAGGGCTGTGTCTGTGTGTGTGTGTGTGGGCGGGGGGTCGTCCCCCCCCCCCCCCCCGCTACCAAGGACCAAATTCGGCCCTCGCTACATGACGGAATACACTTTTTTTTTTTTTTTTTTCCTTGCATGTTTTCACAGCGGCTCCCCCCCCCTCGCTACTGTGTGTGTGTGTGTGTGTGTGTGGAACCGTGAACGCCCCCCCCCCCCCCTCGCTACAGAAGAGGGCCATCGCTACATGATGGAATAGACTGATATGCTTCCCCCCCGCGGACCGGGGAGCGTTCGGACCGTGCCCCCCCCCCCCCCCCCCGCTCCTCTTCTGCAGCGGGGTGGGGGGGAGCGGGGCGTTCACGGTCCGAACACGGCAAATGAACCGTTTATCGCGGCGCACGCACTTCGTATTTCGTGCACAGTACAGTTGTAATTTACCGATCGGTCAAAAGTCATTTTTGGATTACAGTTTTCAGGGATAAATAATAATTTAGCTTATAACACCTTACCTCTTCAAAGCAGCAGAGTCGTGGCGAACAGCTCTTCCCACGCGTCAGACGAACGCGACGCTGCTCCGCTCGTGGATCCCGATCAATATAATTCCATTATTGCCGTTTTGGTGAATGATTTACGACTTTTGTCGTCGGCCTCCGTCTATTCTGCTGGAATGAGTGCAGTTCCCACTTGTGGGTGTTCTCCATGTTGCTGGGTGAGCCTGGGTCTGTAGGAGATTCGTACAGAGTCCTTCTGCAGCAGTAAATATCGCTTCACCCAGCCAGAATTTCTGTGCTTCAATTGGCTCCTGCGTTCACAGTAGGCGGGTCCTCCTTCCTAGATTTTCATTCATTGGTTCTTCAAGGTTTCAGAAACCCAATTCAAGGCTCTTATTAGTCGAATGAGAGGTCAATCAGATGAACTAATCTGTTCGCGGCTGTCTCTGCAGTTTTTTTTTGAGTGGCGCTTGGACGCTACTACATCACCATCACCACCATCATGCGTCATGCGCACGAGGGCACACGAGCACGCTCTCGCGCACCCTCGTGCGTCATAGGACGCAGAGACTTGCCCGCCCGCGGAACAACGGAGCGCAAGTGGTTAAGACGTGTTTTAAAAATGGACAATGAAGGTGCTTGTCTGATGTCCAGGGGTAGATCATTCCATAATCTGGGGCCATGATCGAAAAGGCTCTGTCCCCTCTGTGCTTGCACCTCGCCTTTGGTACCTCCAAAAGCAGCTGTTCAGCTGACCTAAGGGACTGGGTGGGAGCGTAGGGATGCAGAAGCTCAGAGAGGTAAGGCGGAGCAAGACCGTTGAAAGATTTAAAAACAAAAGAATTTTAAAATGAACTCTAAAATACACGGGCAGCCAGTGTATAAAAACAATAGATATAAAAATAGATATTTTATATCTATTATATAGATATAATAGATATAAAACACAATAGATGATATAAAAACACAATAGATGTTTTTATATCATCATCCGATATACGTATATAGTCATATATATGACGTTTATATTGTTTTTCATATCATACCGATATACGTATATTGTCATACCCTTTTATGTTGCTGCCACTATAGATTGTACATTTCTGACTGAATTCACTTGAAATTTATATGCAGTGGGGCAAAAAAGTATTTAGTCAGCCACCAATTGTGCAAGTTCTCCCACTTAGAAGATGAGAGAGGTCTCCAATTTTCATCATAGGTATACCTCTAACTAACTAACTAACCTGTACTTATATAGCGCTTTTCTAGCCACAAAGACCACTCAAAGCGCTTTCACTAATACTAACCCTCTATTCTAAGGGCCTATAGGAAACCGATATCTAGGGACAATTTAGAACAGCCAGTTAACCTAACATGCATGTCTTTGGATTGTGGGAGGAGACCGGAGCCCCCGGAGTAAACCCACGCAGCACAGGGAGAACATGCAAACTCCACACAGAAAGGTTCCTACCCTTGCCAACCTGGGGATTTGAACCAGGAACCTTCTAGCTGTAAGGCAACAGTGCTAACCACTGCACCACCGTGCTGCCCATGAGAGACAAAATGAGGGGAAAAAAATCCAGAAAATCATATTGTCTGATTTTTAAAGAATTTATTTGCAAATTATGGTGGAAAATAAGTATTTGGTCAATAACAAAAGTTCATCTCAATACTTTGTTATATACCCTTTGTTGGCAATGACAGAGGTCAGACGTTTTCTGTAAGTCTTCACAAGGTTTTCACACACTGTTGCTGGTATTTTGGCCCATTCCTCCATGCAGATCTCCTCTAGAGCAGTGATGTTTTGGGGCTGTCGCTGGGCAACACGGACTTTCAACTCCCTCCAAAGATTTTCTATGGGGTTGAGATCTGGAGACTGGCTAGGCCACTCCAGGACCTTGAAATGCTTCTTACGAAGCCACTCCTTCATTGCCCAGGCGGTGTGTTTGGGATCATTGTCATGCTGAAAGACCCAGCCACGTTTCATCTTCAATACCCTTGCTGATGGAAGGAGGTTTTCACTCAAAATCTCACGATACATGGCCCCATTCATTCTTTCCTTTACACGGATCAGTCGTCCTGGTCCCTTTGCAGAAAAACAGCCCCAAAGCATGATGTTTCCACCCCCATTCTTCACAGTAGGTATGGTGTTCTTTGGATGCAACTCAGCATTCTTTCTCCTCCAAACACGACAAGTTGAGTTTTTACCAGAAAGTTCTATTTTGGTTTCGTCTGACCATATGACATTCTCCCAATCCTCTTCTGGATCATCCAAATGCTCTCTAGCAAACTTCAGACGGGCCTGGACATGTACTGGCTTAAGCAGGGGGACACGTCTGGCGCTGCAGGATTTGAGTCCCTGGCGGCGTAGTGTGTTACTGATGGTAGCCTTTGTTACTTTGGTCCCAGCTCTCTGCAGGTCATTCACTAGGTCCCTCCGTGTGGTTCTGGGATTTTTGCTCACCGTTCTCATGATCATTTTGACCCCACGGGGTGAGATCTTGCATGGAGCCCCAGATTGAGGGAGATTATCAGTGGTCTTGTATGTCTTCCATTTTCTAATAATTGCTCCCACAGTTGATTTCTTCACACCAAGCTGCTTACCTATTGCAGATTCAGTCTTCCCAGCCTGGTGCAGGTCTACAATTTTGTTTCTGGTGTCCTTTGACAGCTCTTTGGTCTTGGCCATAGTGGAGTTTGGAGTCTGACTGTTTGAGGTTGTGGACAGGTGTCTTTTATATTGATAACGAGTTCAAACAAGTGCCATTAATACAGGTAACGAGTGGAGGACAGAGGAGCCTCTTAAAGAAGAAGTTACAGGTCTGTGAGAGCCAGAAATCTTGCTTGTTTGTAGGTGACCAAATACTTATTTTCCACTGTAATTACCTCCGCCAGGCCGAAAAGGCCAGGAGGAGGTTATGTTTTTGCCGGAGTTTGTGTGTTTGTCTGTCTGTCTGTCTGTTTGTCTGTCTGTCTGTTTGTCTGTTGGTTAGCAAGATAACTCAAAAAGTCTTGGACGGATTTCCATGAAACTTTCAGGCATTGTTGGAAATGGTACAAGGAAGAACTGATTAAATTTTGGGGGTGATCCAGTTCACCGTCTGGATACAGGAATTTTTTAAAGCATTTTTCAACACTGTGACATACAGCCATTTTCAACATGTGCGCAGGCGCAATAGAGGGCGCTGGTCGACGTGTCTGATGAACACAAACTCCGCCTTCTTCAAAGTTTTAGGCACAAAAGCACACAGAAAACAGGGCTCGCCAGAGTGCCTGTGTTTGCACTACGCTGCAAAAGCTGACACGGGCAGCTGTCCGGCGTCGGATTATTTGGCAGAAATTCCCCGGCCAGCCATAGGGGCTGCGCAAAAACCAGCTCTCTGCCGGGGGAGGCTTCCAAATCCTCTTTTTTCCGCGGACCGCAAACCCAATAAAACCCACGGCAACCATTATCGCACCTTCTTTTGTCCAGCGGCTCCGGAACAGAGAGGAATCCCGGCGCCAGTAATGCTGCGCCTGATATGTCTCACTCTAATGCTAAAAGTGACTGCATCAGGGATTTACCACCTTGAATGAATGAATGGCCTGGGCCCGCCGCAAAACCTCACACGGGCAACTGTCCGCCGACGGATTGTTTGACAGAAATTCCCCGGCCAGCCATAGGAGCTGCGCATTTGGCACAAATTCACCGGCCAGCCATAGGCGCTGCGCAAAAACGAGCTCTCTGCCGGCGAAGCCTCTAAATTCTCGTTTGCCGCGGAGCGCAACCCCCCAAAAAATAATATTGTAGCGAACTCAATATGAGCACCCTACTTGGCTTGCCAAGTGGCTTGACCCTATTGGCGACACAGGTACAGTGCGGGACTCCGGAGCGTGAGTTCGAACCTCCCGGTGGGACGTCGCCATGTCGAGCAGCACGTTACAATATAATATAAAACCCACGGCAACCTGTCTACCCAATTTGCATCTGTCAGTGGAGGAGATGGACACAACAGCAACACTTCAGTTTATTACCTCCGCCAAGGAGGCAATGCTTTTACTACTGAACCACTAATCCTATCACTATCAGATTGATTGTCATTCATTAATTGTGTGTTTATTGCACTGTCCCTGTCAAATAAACAAATAATCATTGTGAATCCAATTGCTAGTCATATGTTTACATGCTCAAGGAATCTGAAAACGTACACACAAACACTGTATGGGGGGAATTGTGGCGCTTGGCGGAGGTCTGCGCTCTCCGAGTGCTTTTCTAGTTTGCAAATAAATTCTTTAAAAAGCAGCCAATGTGATTTTCTGGATTTTTTTTTTCTCATTTTGTCTCTCATAGTTGAGGTATACCTATGATGAAAATTGGAGACCTCTCTCATCTTTTAAGTGGGAGAACCTGCACAATTGGTGGCTGACTAAATACTTTTTTGCCCCACTGTACATCTAATGTGGAGTTCCATTTTTTTTCTTTGAGGAGGGGGGACCTTTTTTCCAGTTCATCCGTTTTATGTTGATCACAGTTCTCATTAGGGACCACTGATATGCGGATGCATGGGGTGTGTGAGCTTGCTCATTAAGGTTCTTTCATTAATCAACAGTGAAATTGCTTATGTTATGACTGCACATCAACACAGATGTCTACTAAAAACCTTTTAGGATAAAAATGGCATGGGTAAATAAGGTATGTTAATAAAAACTGTCAAGTGGCATTAGAGAGGTTGGGAGAGTTGTAAGTTGCCTACAATGCCTAGCTGGTTCTGGTTGAAGGTATCCTCTAGCCTAATCCAGTAAGAAACTTTGAAGAAGAAGGTGAATGACAGTTTCAGCAGTGATCCTAGTATAGGAGAAGAACTTTGGATAGCAGTTATTAACTTCGAATTTAGGATCGAGGGACTGTCCAGTATTGCATCATTGCATCTTTGTGTGTGACAAAATAAAATAAGAAATGGATACAAATATGCTTGATTGGTCCAAGTGTTGTTGGAAACATTTGGAAAGAATACTTCGTACTGAACAGAAGACTGGTAGTTTCACTTCAGTATTTAGATTCAAATACCCAAATTTCATGAACACGTCCCACTCAGATTTCTTTATGAAATTAACAGAATCATGTGCTTAAAGTAGGACTGTCATGTGTGGCAGTTCAGAGTTCAAAATATTCAACCATAGTTAATTGCAGATATTTGAGGCTTCAGTCAGGTAGCATGAGCGAGCAGATCATATATGAAAACTGCATATATACCACACAGTGGTGTGAAAAAGTGTTTACCCCCGTCCTGATTTCTCTTTTTTTATGTATGTCACACTTAAATGTTTCAGATCATCAAATTTAAATATTACACAAAGATAACACAAGTAAACAAAAAATACAGTTTTTAAATGAAGGCGTTTATTGTTAAGGGTAAAAAAAAATCCAAACCTACATGGCCCCTTTTACAACATAAATTAACTGTGGTTTATTCCATCTTTGGAAAGTTGAGTTCAATTTCTCTAGCCACACCCAGGCCTGATTACTGCCACACCTGTTCTCAATCAAGAAATCACTTAAATGGGACCTGCCTGACAAAGTGAAGTAGACCAAAAAAATCCTCAAAAGCTAGACATCATGCTGCGATCCAAAGAAATTCAGGAACAAATGAGAAACAAAGTAATTGAGATCTAGAATAGAATAGAATAAGCTTTATTTGTCATTGTCACATAAACAGTGAAATTTAAAAATGCCCAACCAGTCAGAGCATCATTCATAAATATGAAGACTCAATGTTTATATAAAATGTATGTATAAAAACAGCATAAACATACAAACTTACACACATACAGTCCACACAGTGCACACCTCCAAGCACACATTTCTGCCATTTCACAGTCCCCTCATCTTCTTCTTGGTAGTCTCTTGGGAGCCGAGAATGACATATTGTGCAGTCATCTGTGGACATGCATGTAGCTTCGGAGGCCAAAGTCGAATCGCACAGTCGGTTGCAGGTTGGGCATGGAACGCCGGCTGTCAGGACAGTGGAAGACGTTCTGTGTCGTCGATCACGTGCCGCTGCAAGGCGTTGGCGGCGGTCATCTTCAAATGCTGATAAGAACCTCCTTATCACAGCACGCCAAGCAGTTCTGTCAGCTGCAGTGGCCTCAAGCTCTCACGGCTGGAGGTCTGCCCACTTGAGGTTTGCCTTGAGGTGGTCCTTGAACCTCTACTTTGGGCGACCCTGGTTGCGACTGCCCTGTGCCAGTTCTCCGTAGAAGAGCTGTCTGGGGATTCGGGACGCATCCATGCGGATGACGTGACCAGACCATCAAAGCTGGGCCTGGAGGATCTTGGCTTTGATGCTTGTAAGGCCTGCTCGGTTGAGGACCTCTTGGTTGATAATGCGGTCCTGCCAACGTATCCACATGATTGACCGCAGACAGCGTGTGTGGAACTGTTCCAGATGAGTAGTGCACAATGTAACCTGTGCGTGAAGGGTATTCTAGTGGAAAAGTCGTTGCACAGGGACAGTCCCACTCTCTTGGCCTTAGAAGTCCAGATCCAGTGGCACGAAAAGATTGTTGCGTCTGGGGGCTTCTTCGGCTGCAGTTGATGGCCATAACGTCTTGTGTGCTCTGTCACGCTCTTCACACTCCACAGTGTGTTGCTGCATCGCCTTCACAGCCGTTGAATCAAAGAAAGATTTCCTCCGTCTGGTCCGCCGAAGCAGTCTTTGTGGGTTGTTCGGGTGAACATTCCCCTCATACACCTTCAACATCCAACTGCATTTATTACATCGATTGCAGTTGGAAAAAAACTGTTGTTGAATCTGCTTGTCATTGTTTTAATTTGTCTGTATCGTACCAACAAAGTAGCGAAGCAAAGTAGTAAGCCTACTAGAACAGCTGAACTTTATTTGGGTTTAATCGGAGGCACTTTAAATGGTGGCAGGTGTGTGCCGACTCCCATTTAACATGAGTTTGAATGTGAATGGTTAATTCTGAACACAGCCATATACCCAGTTATAACAGGGTATGCATATTTATGCAAAACAGGTTATTGTTTTTTTATTTTTCCCCTTAAGAGATTTCAGTTTGTTTTTCAATTGGATTACACAGGTTATAGGTCACATTAATGGTGGAAAAAGTTTTGAAATGATTTATCTTGGTCTCATTTTTTTTACATCACAAAAACCTGGCATTTGAACAGGGGTGTGCAGACTTTTTATATCCTCTGTGTGTGTGTGAACACACCACTATGTGGAACAAAAAATGTCAATGTCTCAACTTGTCATGTGCCCTTGAGCATCAATTACAGCTTGACAACGTCGTCTCATGCTGTTCACAAGTCGATTTATTGTCTGCTGAGGCGTGACATTCCACTCTTCTTGACGGGCAGCCCTCAGGTCACTGAGGTTGTGGGGTGCAGGGTTACGAGCCTCTACAGGGTGACTCAGCTGATCCCATTAGTTTTCTAAGGGGTTCAGGTCTGGAGAAAGTGCAGGCCACTCCATCTGAGGTATCCTAGCCTCCAGCAGCCGTTCCTAAATGGCGCCACCTTGATGAGTTTGAGCATTGTCATTCATGAAGATGAAATTAACCCTGTGTTGTTCATGCAGGGGCACAATGACTGGATTAATGATGTTATTCAGGTAGTATCGGCTTGTCACTGTACCATTCGCAAGGTGTAGGGCAGTTCTGTATTGACTAGACACACCTGCCCAGACTGTAACATGGTGACAACAGTAGCTGATGCATAGCACTCCTTGCTGTCTCCAACATTGTTGGCGGTTATTATTTCTACTCAACGTGAATCGACTTTCATCAGAGAACAGCACTGAAGCCCCCTGGTCCCTTGTCCAAAATAAATGCTCCATGGCTCATGCAAATGATGATGCCTTTGCGTGGTGGTGTAGTCAGGTATCCTTTGAGGTTGTCTAGCATACAGACCACACTGATGTAAATGGTTTTGAGTGGTCTGATGTGACACTTGGGTGCCTCTCACCTCCCTAAAATGTGCCTGGAGTTGAGTAGCATTCATCACCCGGTTCTGCAGGGCACTAGGATGTGGCCAAAGGACGTCTACTTCTGTGTCTTTCTGTGACCCTTCCAATCTCTGTGCATCTCTGTTGCAACCTGCTGATGACTCTCTAAGCTCAGTGGCCACTTCCCTCTGAGAACATCCTGTTTGAAGCCCCGCAATGGTGAGGTACTGTTGATCAGTTGTTGGGTATTGTCTTGGTCTCATGATGTCAAAATGTGAACAGCATGATGAAGAGGACTGTTTAAATACCAATTCTAATTGAACCAGAAAATGTATTGGTTGATTCATGGATCAAACACCTGTTGTGAATTTTGGCGTTGAGAACCTTGTTGGACAACAGCAAGTTATGCAAAAAGTTCTGAAACATTGAACAGTTGGACATGTGCATTCAAAAGGTTGGAGAAGGTCAAATTAAGTTCACCTGTAACGGTTGTAGTGCATTTTAGATACATCCTGAAATTTCACCTGAAAGCCGAATATCCAGAACTTTTTGTGAGTAGTGTATATGTATATGCATGCACATATAGTCAGTGTTTCACTGTCTCATTGGATAATCTTAAAGCCAGTTATCGCTGTGTTGTTGTCCCGGATCTGAGTGTATCCACGTCTCAGTAAAACACATGATACTACACTCACGATATTCCCTTTGCGTCCCAACCAGCACTGTGAGCTCATCCGCCTTGTTTCCCAGCAATTTCACGTTACCTGTGATGAACATCAGTACCACCAGCTTGTGCTTGCTCCTCCTCCTCACCTTGGCTCCAGCCCTTCGCCCGTGGCATCTCCTCATGAGCTCATTCGGGATAAGGGGCTTTGCTCTGGCCACCAGCGCTGGCCTCCTCAGCACGGTCAGCTAGTTGGGTGTGTAAACAATGCATTTGCCCCCACTTCTGTTGTTTCCCATTGCCCTGAGGAAGAAAAGTAAATGAAAGATCAGGAGAAAAATAGAAAAACTTGGTCCAGGAGTTAATCCGAGTCTTACCCCTGAGCCCTGTTAAAAAAGAAACACACTATATACAAGAATAAGCTAATAAAGACCGACATGAGAGCTGCTTCTGTTACAGCCACCTCTCCTTACAGCACCAGAAAAAAAATATAAGTGAAGTCAAGGACTGTTGGAACTGGAACTAGGCTGTACTGTGTATTAATCAGACCGTATTATAAGATCTGATTGCAAAGTGCTGTGACCAGATTTCTTGTGTGTTCAGTAAAGGTGTGTTCAGAACAGACGCAAGTAAATTTGGTTGCACAAATGCATTTAGTTAACTTGTACTTGTGTTGAATGACTAAATTTACTCATGTTTAGTCTGAACACACCTTTAGTGTGACCAACTTGTCAGTAATTACCTCTGCCAAGGAGGTTATGTAATCGTGGTGGTTTGTCTGTCTGTCTGTCCATCCGTCCGTCTGTTAACAGGATTACGCAAAAACTACTGGATGGATTTTGATGAAATTTTCGTCAGAGGGGGGTCCTTGGGCTTGAGAGGAGCCCATAACATTTTGGTGATGATCCCAGAATTCTTATCTCCACCAAGGCTCTTCTCATACTGTGTTAGCAAGAATACTCCAAAACTACTGCATGGATTTGGATGAAATTTTTACCAGAGGTGGTGCTTGGGCTAGAGAGGAACCCATAACATTTTGGTGATGATCCGAGAATGCATACCTCCACCATGACTCTTATCTTCTCACACTGTGTTAGCAAGAATCCTACAAAACAAACACATTACATTTTAGAGGTGATCCATGAAGGACGGAAGGAGCCTTGGCGGAGGTATGTGCTCTCTGGGTGCTTTTCTAGTTGGTATATATATATTTTTTTCTGTTCACCAACTGCAGGTATTTGTGGAGTTTGAGAATGCATCGCAGAGGTATTCTTGGGTGCAGGTGTACGATGAAGGAGTGAAAGCTGTCTTGGTAGAAGACTCCATTGTTTGGGCCAGTCGTAGAGATGGTACAGACTCAACTGGAGCCACAGCATCAACCTGGCCTGCTCTTGTGAGTGCTCAGAAAAACAGCATAAGCATTTCATTTGTTTGTTTATTGTCCCCTTGGGGAAATTTTTGTGCTGCAGCATCACAAAAACAAGCAAGCACTATCATAATAATTTGAAATGGTTTATACTGCTTGTAGAAATCAAATGAAGTATCTTTTCACCTATATAAGTTTTGTAAATGCACATCATTTACAGTGGTGTGAAAAAGTGTTTGCCCCCTTCCTGATTCTCATTTTTTGTACACTTAAATGTTTCAGATCATCAAATTTAAATATTAGACAAAGATAACACAAATAAACACAAAATGCACTTTTTAAATGAAGGTGTTTATTATTAAGGGAAAAAAAAATCCAAACCGACATAGTCCTGTGTGGGGAAAAAGTGATTGCCCCCTAAACCTAATAGCTGGTTGGGCCACCCTTAGCAGCAACAACTGCACTCAAGTGTTTGCAATAACTGGCAATGAGTCTCTTACAGCACTGTGGAGAAATTTTGGCTCACTCATCTTTGCAGAATTGTTGTAATTCAGCCACATTGGAGGGTTTTCGAGTATGAACCACCTTTTTAAGGTCATGCCACAGCATTTCAATTGGATTCAGGTCAGGACTTTAACTAGGCCACTCCAAAGTTTTCATTTTGTTTTTCTTAAGCCATTCAGAGGTGGACTTGCTAGTGTGTTTTGGATCATTGTCCTGCTGCAGAACCCAAGTGCGCTTTTATGCCGGATGTAATGGGACACACACCTTCCAGAAAGTTCAGCTTTTGTCTCGTCAGTCCACAGAGTATTTTCCCAAAAGTCTTGGGGATCATCAAGATGTTTTCTGGCAAAACTGAGACGAGCCTTTATGTTCTTTTTGCTTAGCAGTGGTTTTTGTCTTGGAACTCTGCCATGGAGGCCATTTTTGCCCAGTCTCTTTTCTTATGGTGGAGTCATGAACACTGACCTTAACTGAGGCAAGTGAGGACTGCAGTTCTTTGGATGTTGTTGTGGGGTCTTTTGTGACCTCTTGGATGAGTCGTCGCTGCGCTCTTGGGGTAATTTTGGTCAGCCAGCCACTCCTGGGAAGGTTCACCTCTGTTCCATGTTTTCACCATTTGTGGATAATGGCTCTCACTGTGGTTCGCTGGAGTCCCTAAGCTTTAGAAATGGCATTATAACCTTCTCCAGACCGATAGATCTCAATTACTTTGTTTCTCATTTGTTCAATTCAGTTCAATTCAACTTTATTTATATAGCGCCATTTCACAACAACAGTTATCTCATAGCACTATCAACTGTAGGGGGAACCCCCACAGTTGCAGAAAGACCCCAGCAATCAGGCGATCCCCTGTGAGCAAGCACTTGGCGACGGTGGAGAGGAAAAACTCCCTTTTAACAGGAAGAAACCTCCAGCAGAACCAGGCTCAGGGAGGGGCAGTCATCTGCAGCGACTGGCTGGGGGGTGAGGGGACTGAGAAGATGAAAAGAACAGACATGTAGCGAGCAAACAGCACGACGGGGACTCAATCTATGGGAGAGAACAAACAGATGTTAATGACCAGCAAAAAAAAATATTTCATTGAGAGAGAAGAAAGGAGTGAGGCCCAGTGCATTATTGGAGGTCCCCCGGCTGACAAACCTATTAGCAGCATAACTAAGGGAGGGTTCAGAAACACATGATCCCTCCCTAATTGTAGGCTATATCAAAAAGGTAGGTTTTAGCCCTATTCTTAAAAACAGAGATCGAGTCTGACTCCCGAATCCAGATTGGCAGCTGGTTCCACAGGAGAGGAGCTTGATAACTGAAGGCTCTGCCTCCCATTGTACTTTTGGAGATTCTAGGTATTACAAGTAATCCTGCATTTTGGGAGCGTAGTGCTCTGTTTGGATAATACGGTAGTATCAGATCTTTTAAATAAAAAGGAGCCTGATTGTTTAGAGCTTTGTTAGTAAGAAGAAGGATTTTAAACTTAATTCTAAACTCTATGGGAAGCCAATGAAGGGAGGCCAGAACCGGAGAGATATGATCTCTCTTTCTAGTACCTGTTAAAACTCTTGCTGCAGCATTTTGGATCAGCTGAAGACTTTTTAAAGATGTTTTAGGACAGCCTGATAATAAAGAATTACAATAATCTAATCTCGAGCTAACAAAAGCGTTGGTCAGTTTCTCAGCATCACTCTGAGACAAGATGCTCCTAATCTTGGCAATATTACGCAAATGATAGAAGGCAGTCTTAGAAACAAATTTAATATGTGAATTGAAGGACAGATCTTGATCAAAAATAATTCCAAGGTTCCTCACAGAGCTATTAAGAGAAAGAGTAACCGCATCCAAACTGAAAGTTTGATTTGGAAAGGTATTTCTAAAGTTTTTTGGACCAACAAGAATGACTTCAGTCTTATCTGAATTTAATAGCAGGAAATTACAAGTCATCCAAGCTTTGATTTCCTTAAGACAGGCTTCTAACTTGGCTAATTGATTACTATCATCTGGCTTCATTGACAGGTATAATTGTGTGTCATCTGCATAACAATGAAAATGTATACAGTGCTTTCTAATAATGTTGCCTAACGGAAGCATATATAAACTAAAAAAGAGTAGGGCCTAGCACAGATCCCTGTGGAACTCCATGACTAAGCTTTGAGTTGAAAGAAAACTCATTATTTACATGAACAAACTAGAACCTATCAGATAAATAAGATCTAAACCACTGCAACGAAGTTCCATTAAGTCCAACATAGTGTTCTAATCTATCAAGTAGAATATTATGATCGATAGTATCAAAAGCTGCACTAAGGTCTAAAAGGACAAGTACATAAACCAGTCCATTATCAGATGCGATGAAGAAGTCGTTAGTGACCTTCGCTAAGGCTGTTTCAGTACTATGATGGATTCTAAACCCAGATTGAATCAGAATCAGAATCAGCTTTATTGGCCAAGTATGCACAACACATACAAGGAATTTGACTTTGGCTAAAAACTTGCTCTCGTTGTTCAGGTGGAGGATTTAAATAAGGATTCAATGACAACAGAGTATGTACAGTAAATTACAGTCTGTCCACGTTTCTATAAAAGGATGCAAATATATACAGGAATATATGCAGTTATTTACTCAGACTAACCACACTTTGCAGAAATATATGAAAAAATATACAGTCACACAGTATTTCAATGTGAACTCAGATTCAGTGATATAATGTGAATGAAGTAAAAAGCAGTGTGAGCGTTATGTGCAATGTAATAATGGATGAAAAGTCATGAGTACAGCAACAGGTAGGACTAGGTGAATGTTAGGAGTTCATCAGAGTGATGGCTTGAGGAAAGAAACTGTTCTTGTGACGGGTGGTTTTGACCTTCAGTGATCTGTAACGACGACCAGAAGATAGAAGTTCAAACAGTTTGTGGCCGGGGTGTGATGGGTCAGCACAGATGTTTCCCGCCCGTTTCCTGGTTATGGACCGATATAAGTTCTCAATGGAGGGTAGGTCGGTACCAATGGTCCTCTCCGCAGACTTAATGATCCGCTGCAGTCTGGTCTTGTCCTGTTTAGTGGCAGATCCAAACCAGACAGTGATGGAAAAGCAGAGGACAGATTGGATGATGGCGGTGTAGAAGACAACCAGCAGCTCCTGAGGTAAATCAAACTTCTTGAGCTGACGCAGAAAAAACAACCTCTGCTGGGCCTTTTTCCGGACAGTGTCTAAATGGGAGGACCACTTCAGGTTCCGGGAGATTGTGGTACCCAGAAACTTGAAGGAGTCCACAGTGGACACTGTGCTGTTGAGGATGGTGAGTGGGGGGAATGAAGGGGGGTGTCGCCTGAAATCCACAGTCATCTCCACCGTTTTGGTTGGGTTAAGTTCAAGATGGTTCTGGCTGCACCAGAGGATCAGCTGCTCCACCTCCCGCCTGTATGCAGACTCATCATCATCCCGGATCAAACCGATGACTGTGGTGTCGTCTGCAAACTTCAGGAGCTTCACCGAAGGGTCCTCTGAGGTGCAGTCGTTGGAGTAGAGGGAGAAGAGCAGTGGGGAAAGGACACATCCTTGGGGGGCGCCAGTACTAATTTTTCGTAAGCTGGATGTAAATCTCCCTAGCTTCACCTGTTGCCACCTGTCAGTCAGAAAGCTGGAGATCCACTGGCAGGTGGAGGGGGGCACCTTGAGCTGGAGGAGTTTCTGATGAAGAATGCCTGGGATGATGGTGTTGAACGCTGAGCTGAAGTCGACAAACAGGATCCTGGCGTACGTCCCTGGGGAGTCGAGGTGTTGCAGGATGTAGTGTAGTCCCATATTCACTGCATCATCCACTGACCTGTTTGACCGGTAGGCAAACTGCAGTGGGTCCATCAGGGGGCCTGTGATGACCTTCAGGTGGTTCAGCACCAATCTCTCCAAGGATTACATGACCACAGAGGTCAGGGCAACAGGTCTGTAGTCGTTTAATCCTGTAACAGAGGGTTTCTTGGGAACTGGAATGATGATGGAGCGTTTGAAGCAGGAAGGCACTTCACGCAGCTCCAGTGATCTATTAAAGATCCGGGTGAAGATGGGGGGCCAACTCATTGGAGCAGACTCTCAGGCAGGATGGAGACACACCATCAGGTCCTGCAGCCTTCTTGATCTTTTGTCTCTGAAAGGACCGGCGCACCTCCTCTTCACAGATCGTTAGTGCTGGTGGGAGGTCAGAGTGGAGGAGGGATGGAGTTCCTGGGGCTGCAGATAATCCTTTTGTGTGGGTGGGAGGTGAGAACTGTAGGTTCTTTTCAAACCTACAGTAAAAGCTGTTTAGGTCGTTAGCCAGCTGGAGGTTTTCCACAGGGTGGGGGGATGGTCTCCTGTAGTTGGTGATATTCTGCAGGCCTCTCCAGACAGAAGCAGAGTTGTTGGCTGAGAAGTTTTTTTTGTAACTTCTCACTGTAGCTCCTCTTAGCAAGCCTGATCTCCTTCGTCAGCATGTTTCTGGCTCGCTTGTACAGAGTCCAGTCACCGGTCCTGTAGGCCTCCTCCTTGGTCTGACGTAGCTGCTTCAGTTTAGGAATGAACCAGGGTTTATTGTTGTTGTATGTGCAGAAGGTCTTGGTCTGCACACACATGTCCTCACTAAAAGTGATGTATGACGTCACAGTGTCAGTGAGTTCATTTAGGTTAATGGCTGCATCTTCAAAAACACTCCAGTCTGTACAGTCAAAGCAGGCTTGTAACTCCAGCTTTGATTCCTCAGTCCATTTCTTCACAGTCCTTACAACAGACTTGGAAGTTTTTAGTTTCTGTCTGTATGTTGGAATAAGATGGAGCAGACAGTGGTCAGAAAAACCCAGAGCTACACGGGGGACGGCATGATAGGCGTTTCTTAAAACTGTGTAACAGTGGTCAAGTGTATTTGTGTCCCTGGTGGGACATTTAATATGCTGTCTGTATTTAGGAAGCTCATTTGTGAGATTAGCTCTATTGAAATCACCCAGAATGATAAGCAGAGAGTCTGGATGTTTTTCCTCCACGTCTGCTATCTGGTCAGCGAGATGCTGCAGTGCCTCCGTTGTACAAGCAGCAGGCGGGATATAAATTCCGACCAGAATAAACGAGGAGAACTCTTGCGGTGAATAAAAGGGTTTACAGTTTATGAACAGTGACTCTAGGTTAGGGCTACAAAACTTCTTCAACACTGTGACATCAGTACACCAACCTTCGTTTATGTAGAAGCAGATTCCACCACCTTTAGTCTTTCCAGAGAATTCTCGGCTGCGATCAGCGCGAAACAGTTGGAATCCGTCCAGGCGGACCGCGCTGTCCGGGATGTGTTCACTCAGCCAGGACTCCGTGAAACAAAGGGCGCCAGATCTGCTAAAATCCAGGTTTTTGTGAGTCAGGAGCAGCAGTTCATCCATTTTGTTCAGCAAAGAGCGGATATTCGCCAGATGGATCGATGGGAGCGGCGTGCGAAATCCTCGTTTCTTCAGCCTGACTAGCGCACCGGCACGTTTACCACGCCGCCTTCGTTTCCGGCCAGCGCCAATAGCCGCTGCTCCCACAGCTAAGATCGACTGAAAAAACTTCAAATCAGCAGCAGAAACTGGCGGAGGAGTTGCATTGGGAGGTAGTCTGAGTGAAAGTAGTTCCTCCCTTGAATAGGTGACTCGGACAGAAGAGCAGAAGTCCAAAAAAACACACAAAATTATCAAAAACATCAGAGAGCAGAAGCCAGTGGCTGCCATCCGCGGTGCCATCTTGGATTTTTTTTTTTTTTTTTTTTTAAACTCTTCAAGTAAACCATTTCCCTGCAGGTGGTCAAATAATTGCGTAGCAACAACTCTTTCTAAGATTTTTGAAATGAAAGGGAGATTAGAGATTGGTCTATAGTTAGCTAAAGCTCCTGGATCTAGCATTGGCTTTTTGAGTAAGGGTTTAATTACAGCCGTTTTAAAAGCCTGCGGTACATGGCCTAAAGTTAATGAAGAATTGATTATATGAAGAATAAAGCTACCAATAAGTGGGTAGACTTCTTTAAATAACCTGGTAGGAATAGGGTCTAAAAGACAAGTTGAAGGTTTGGATGAGGAAACTATTTTGTCTAACTCACAAAGGTCGATTGGAGTAAACTCATCAAGACAGACATCAATTGAAGGAGTTGTAGTAGTTACAGTATTTAAGTTAACTGTGGGAAGATTCTGATTGATTTTATCTCTGATGGATGAAATTTTATTATTGAAAAAGTTCATAAAGTCCTGACTAGTAAGCTCTAAGGGAATGCTAGGATTGACAGAGTCCTGACTCTTTGTCAACCTGGCTACAGTGCTGAAAAGAAACCTGGGATTATTTTTGTTCTCTTCTATTAATGCAGAATAATAACTCGTTCTAGCTTTTCTAAGAGGCTTTTTTATAAATTAAAAGATGATTTCTCCAAGCTAAATAGTTTTCATCTCAATTAGTGGAGCGCCATTTTCTTTCTAATTGACGAGTCTTCTGTTTTAAGCTACAAGTTTCTGTGTTGAACCAAGGAGTTAGAAATCTCTGATTAGACTTTTTCTTTTTTAAGGGGGCCACCAAGTCTAGAGTCTGATGCAGAGAAGCTGTAACACTATCCACCATGTTAGCAATTACAGAAGGAGCAAGCTGTCTATAGCTTATTTCCGTTGTGTTGACACATGGCATAGAGGAAACAATCTGCATAAATTTGGTAACAGCATCATCTGAGAGGCATCTACTGTAATAATATTTTTCTTTATGAGCCAAATAGTCAGAAATAGTAAAATCAAAGGTTAACAGACAATGGTCTGACAGTACAGGGTTATGAGGAGACACTACAAGATTTTCTATTTCTATGCCATATGTCAGAACAAGGTCCAATGTATGGTGGAGGTAATGAGTAGAATTTCCTACTTTCTGAGAAAACCCAATCGAGTCTAATATTGAATTAAATGCCACATTAAGGCAGTCACTATCTACATCCACATGTATATTAAAGTCCCCTACTATAATTATTCTATCAGATTTCAGCACTAAATCAGCTAAGAAATCAGCAAATTCAGATAAAAATTCTGAGTAGGTTGATGGGGGACGATAAACTATGGCAAATAAAATTGGGTTTAACCTAAAATTGCTAAAGTGCCCAATACTGAGGACCAGGCCCTCAAAGGAATTATAACGTGTTTTTTGCTTTACATTAACTAGTAATTTGGAATGGTAAATTGTTGCTACTCCACCTCCACGACCAGAACTTCTGGGATTTTGACAGTTTAAATAACCAGAGGGAGTTGATTCATTTAAACCAACATAATCCTCTTGCCGTAACCAAGTCTCTGTAAGGGATATTAAATCAATCTGATGATCAATTAACAGATCATGAACTAACAGAGACTTGGGCATTAGAGACCTAATATTTAATAAACAACATTTAATTTTTAAATTATGAGGAGGAACAGAGGCTAAATCATTCAATTTAGAGGCTTTATGTTTAATTTGAGTTTTACCAATATTTTGCTTAATCACTTTGGGATGCTTATATATTATATTTTTATTTACTTTGGAGGGAGCAGACAATGATTCTCTGATGGGGAAGACAGGGGCTAAGTTGAGGGGTGGCGGATGAAGAGAAGCTGCAGAGAGGCGTGTAAGACTGCGACTCTGCTTCCTGGTCCCAACTCTGAGTAGTCAAGGTTTTGGTAATTTGGATAAAAATGTTCCTGAATTTCTTTGGATTGCAGCATGATGTCTAGCTTTTGAGGATCTTTTGGTGTACTTCATTTTGTCAGGCAGGTCCTATTTAAGTGATTTCTTGATTGAGAACAGGTGTGGCAGTAATCAGGCCTGGGTGTGTTTAGAGAAATTGAACTCCGCTTTCCAAAGATGTGATAAACCACAGTTAATTTATGTTTTAACCGGGGGAGGGGTAGTGTTACTTTTCCAAAACACATAACAGGGCCATGTAGGTTTCGATTTTTTTTTACCCTTTGTAATTAGAGATGAGCCGATCCGAGGTATCGGTATTGAGTTTGATCCAGCCATTTTGCCTGGATCGGTATTGAAGGAATATAAGTAATTTACTGATCCGGTACATTAATGATATTAAAATGAAAGTGCGGTAACTGTTCTCATCCACGCTGCGCGTGGCTTGCCATAGACATAAACAAACAGTGTCACTAGAGCTGCCCCGCGGTGGGTGGGACTTGCCTGAACATGTCAAGATGTCTGCAGTGTGGAACTACTTTAGAGTGAAGGAAGAAAAAAAGCAGGACTGCAGAATGCAACTAATCACTATAAATTCAAGAAATCTGTCAGTTTGTCAGTGTGTCTGTGTTTCACGATCATAGGACATCATAGGACGGCCTGTGATGCCTGCTTGATGTCCTATGATGATCCTATGATATAAGGCAACATAGGACTCGCCATGCCGTCATATAGTCAATGACGTCACCATAGGATTGCCTACGATGTTCCGCTTTGATGTCTTTATGATGTCATATAGACCATGACTCAGGATACCTGCCTTGAACTGGAATTACAACGCACTATCCCTCAACCAGTTGTCTGAACGAAGAAGAAGAAGACCCACCAGATGGACAGCAATAGTGTGAGGAGAACTGCTGCACGTCAGAAAAGATGCCGTGAAGATGAAATACCTCAGGTTCGAGCAGTACTCCGCAGGCATGACTGTGAACAACACAGCCGTCTCAGACAGGAGGAGACCCTTCAGCCACGGGCATGCAGAAATACTTGCTTATACTTGGTTTCTACGGGCATGGACGGGTATGCACGGGTATGTACTGGTCTCAAAGAAGAAGAAGATGATTCGATTGGGGGTTGGCAACCAGCCTACAGGTGCATTACCGCCACTGACTTGATTATCATCACTCTGTATTGCCGTATAAGTTCTCATGAGTTCCGAACAACTCCCTATGTGTGAAACCGCCAATCAAATCTAAAAGAAGACTTATTCTCGTGATCCTGCCCATGAACTGAAATTACAACACACCCATCCCTCAACCAGTGGTGTGAACAAAGATTTTTTGCTGAAGGCACAACAAGACCCACGAGATGGAGAAGAGTGAGGAGAACTGCTGCACGTCAGAAAAGATGCCGTGAAGATGAAACACCTGAGGTTCGAGCAGTACGTCGCAGGCATGACGGTGAACAACACAGCCATCTGAGACAGGAGGAGACCCCTTCAGCAGCATAGGGTACAACACACAAGGGATGCACAGAGAGACAGGAAATGAGGCAGTGCGCCATGCACGTGCTGCTGAGTCAGTTGAAGCCCGAAATGCCCGTCAAGCGAGTGACACTGCATGCCAGGCAAGGCACAGAGAAGCTGAGACCGAGGAGATGTGGAAGTCGGCTGGCCAGGGAAAGTGAATGCCATGCAACGCACAGAAGCTGAGATGCAGGAGATGCTATATGGTATGGTCTCTTCTTCTTTTAGATTTGATTGGTGGTGGGTAACAGCTTACAGGTGCATTACCGCCACTAACTTGATTATCATCACTCTATATCTTTGTGCAAGGAGTTAAATACATCACTCTATATATAATTCAAGAAATCTGCGTGTCTGTCTGTGGTCTCGCCACATGGACTCGCTATATGGTGTCTGTTCATAGGCACATCATAGGCTCAGTGATGCACGGGTATGCACTAGTGTGTAATGCAACTGGTTCGCGGGGTGGTACCAGTGTTTCCAATTTTAACTCTACAAACTTGATGAAACACTTAGGGAAGTGTCACGGTAAGGAATATGCCGAATTCTGCCAAGCGCCGAGCACAAGGAAGAGAAATCCTGTGCAGCAACAGATACTGCTGGACTCTTTTCTGAAACGTGACAAACTACCTCCTGAGAGTAAAAAACCAAAGATGATAACAGATAAAATTGTCAAATTTAGCTGCTCGATGACCAACGCTTTGCTCTTGTGGAAAACGAGGGTTTTCGGCATTTAATGGAGTAGTTGGAGCCTCGGTACACGCTGCCACTCCAGAGCTGGTTTTCTGACAGCGGTTCCAGTTACTGTAAGTACAAGGAAGTATGCACATTTGTCTCAAGACATTTATCAGAAACCCCAGCTTTAAGCTTCAATGAACCAAAGTTTAAATTAAAAAAAAGCAGCAGCGTTGCTGAACAGAGTCAAATTTGTAATATATTTCTTGTTTGACTTTTAGATTTAAATTAGGACACCCTGTATAAGCCTGTGTGTGTTTTTTAAACATATTTTGATATGTGGATATTTAATATCAATGTTGAAAATACAGGGAGATTCATGTAATATAACTAAACAATTAAAAATGAATTAGATACTTTTTCAAATTTTCTGTAAAATGTAATTCTAAAACAAATAGTGAGGAATAAATTAAGACACCCCCCATCTTTATTATGACCAGTGTTGGGCAAGTTACTAAAAATAGTAACTAGTTACAGTTACTAGTTACTTCTTTTCAAAAATAACTGAGTTACTTTTGAGTTACTGCATGATTAAAGTAACTAGTTACTTGGAAAAGTAACTTTCGCGTTATTTTTAAATGCATGCATAAATCCTCTTACACACATAGCAAGATCAAGGGCCCCTTGTTCTCAGAAAAAAACAAGAAAAAGAAAACAGAAAAAAGTCTCATCTTACAGGGAAAAAATGTCTTAGACTTACACAAACTATTGTAATCAGTAGAAAGTCAGAAATTTACTAGAAAAAAAAAAAAGCTGTGAATTCAGAGAAAATTTTGGACTCCCTGGTGGGCCAAAGGCCCACGAGCCATATGTTTGACGCCCCTGGACCAGCCCATTAAAAATGCATATTTAGAGGATTAGAGGAGCGAGTGGTGGCTCAGTTGGTAGAGCATCCGCCCCACACCCGGGAGGCAGGGGTTCAAATCCCGGCTGGGTCATGCCGAAGACCATATAAAAGTGGGACTTCCTGCCGTCCAGCTTGGTGCTCAGCAATAATGGAATGGAGGAGGGAAATTTGTGGCGGTGCCTTGCATGGCAGCGGCCCTCTGATTCTACACTTGGGGTGTGTGTGATTAACACAGTAGATAGGTAAAACACAATCTCGTTCTACTGTACATGATTGGATGTACAGTTGAATGACAGTAAAGGGTGATTTAATTTAATTTTAATTTACGTCCGTGAAATAGCTGCAGATCACAACAGCATGTAAATGAATGAGATAAAACAGAAAGCACAGATAAATGAAAGTTTACCACTTAGAAAAAGCTTACTGCAACAAATCAGTCACTTTTTCTCTGTGCATAAGAAAACTTGCAGAGTTATTTACACAGCTTACACATTTACACAACTGCGGACATTAAATGTGAGCTTCTTGCTCAAAAAATACTCATGTTTAACCACAGAGGTAGGAGCTGTTGGGGGTTACTCACCGCTAGGACAACAGGTGATCAGGGCTCCATATGAGAAGTCGCCTCCGCCACAGCATTTCTTCCCACTGAGTTGCATGTGAGCAGGACAGGAAACTGACAATTCTCAGCATAACACCGGCGGCGGAGACTGACGGCTGCACTACGGTGGGATTAGTTTATATTTACACTACAGTTCAAAAATTTGGGGTCACTTAGAAATTTCCTTATTTTTGAAAGAAAAGCACTTTTTTTCCACTGAAGATAACTTTAATCAGAAATACACTCTATACATTGCTAATGTGGTAAATGACTATTCTAGCTGCAAATGTCTGGTTTTTGGTGCAATATCTACATAGGTGTATAGAGGCCCATTTCCAGCAACTATCACTCCAGTGTTCTAATGGTACAATGTGTTTGCTCATTGCATCAGAAGGCTAATGGATGATTAGAAAACCCTTGTGCAATCATGTTAGGTCTGCAATGCTGTAATTGCTGCAAATGGAGGATTCTTTGACGAAAGCAAAGTTTGAAGGAAAAAATTATTATTTCAAATACAAATCATTATTTCTAACCTTGTCAATGTCTTGACTATATTTTCTATTCATTTTACAACTCATGGTGGTAAATAAAAGTGTGACTTTTCATGGAAAACAGAAAATTGTCTGAGGTGACCCCTGTGGCGCATGTATTTTTGCCTACATATGTATGAGTATAAAGTGAGATGCTTAGGATTGCATATGTGGATTGACCTCACGTCTTAGGATGGGACAATATGTCTGGACCGCCTGTGGATAACGGCAAGAGGACGGAGGTACCGGGATAAGGAGCTGAAAGGACTTCCTGACCTCCTGGGGCCAGGCGGAGGACTAAAGGACTCGGGGGGAGAGTTATTGTCAATGCGGGGTTTTGACAGGGATGTGTGATTCTTCCTTTGATGTTGATGTATAAATGTGGGGGTTCTGATGCAGCTCTCTCTCTTCTGTTCTTGAGAGATCGCTGGGGATGTGAAAGCTACATTAAAACCTGAATTGAGAAATAATTCAGCCTCGTTATTTCACGCTCCCCACAACCCCAAACTTTTGAACGGTAGTGTATTTGTGCAAAAAATATCTATTCATATTAATAAAACGAGTAATGCATCTGATCAAATTTCAGTAACTGTAATGTATTACTGGATTTTTAAACAGTAATTTCGTTATGCAGCATGTTATTGCAAAAGTAGTGGCGTTACAGTAAAGCATTACTCCCAACACTGATTATGACACCCCCACATTCATTCCCACTTAAAATGGCTAAAATAATTTAAATAAATGCAAATAAAAACAAAAACAAGATCAGACATAAATATGTGAACATTTCTTAATAAAGAACTGAATATTTAAAGGGGTGTCCAAATTTTTTCGTGACTGTATGTTTTTATGTGTGCAAAATGCAACCAGTCATTACCAAAGTATGTACTTAAGAGAGACAGTATCGGTTTTGGATCGGTATCGGACTTGAAAAAGCGGTATCAGCGCATCCCTATCAATAATAAACACCTTCATTTAAAAAACTGTTTGTGTTTACTTGTGTTATTTTTGTCTAATATTTAAATTTGTTTGATCTCAAACATTTCAGTGTGACAAACATACAAAAAAAAAATGAGAAATCAGGAAAGGGGGCAAACACTTTTTCACACCACTGTATTGTTGTCATTCTGTGTCAGCCATGATGTGAGCTCAGGGACCACAAGCTGCTCTTGCTCATTGACACCTGACATTGATCTCTTGTTGTACAATGTTCTGAACAAAATTAGCAGACATGGTAGGAAAACTTCAAACGTTTAGAGCTGAGTATTGTCACTGATCTAACATTCTTTGATTTTTGTCTTTTTCTGCAGACTTTCCGCTCACTAGTGGACAGAGTGGGTTTAGGATCATTGGTTCCTGTAGAGTATTTTGACAGCAAGAAGTTTGAGTTCCTACCTGATAACAAAACAGTCCAGAAGTTTGAGGTATGCAAGTTTGTTTTGTTGGGTTTGTTAATCTCAAGCCACTTTTCTATCAAGATTAGCATTAAATTGTTTTGATTCACACTTATAGAGCAGTGGTATGACATAGCGACGTTAATGTCTGTACCGTTGCCTAAATTTGCGCATGAGCTGTTGTGTGATGTTCATATTGCATCCGATCGCAGGTGCGTACAGTCATTTGACCTAGAAGTGCCTGTCCAATTAATGTATTCCTATTGCTGACAAAAAATGTTTTTGGCCTGTGAGAAGGTTATATTGTAGTGATGTTAATGGATAAACGATTAGTTTACAAGCTGCATGGATTTTTAAAAATAAAATTGACTATAAAATTGGGTTAACGATTTATGATATTGAAGAGTTAGACCTTACAACTTAGATTTGATTTGCTTGCTGTTCTGTGATTTTTAATTTTTTTAACATTTATTTTGAAGGCGTCATTGACTGCACTTTTCACGCATTTTAACAGCTCACTCATGAAGAGGTTGACATTTTTTCACATTTTCTTTAATTTTTTAATTATTGAAGCAAATTTTTTTTTTCTTGACTTTCTTCACACGCTCTGATTCAAAGCCTGTCAATTTAAGAAACAGACTTCAGCTGTTCAACTCCACCCTTCCTCTTACGTCAGTTAGCCATTAGCTGAGAAGCTCCTAGCCGGTGTTCTGCCTGTTCTGATAAATATGGTAAAATGTCAATCAATCAGCCTTTATTGTCTTGATGCTATGCATACAGCTGTACTGCAAGCAAGAACACCGGCTCCTTCCAGCTTGGATCAGCAGTGCTGATTCACCGATCTGCAGTCGTTTGTGCATCTCGCATCATCCTGATCCACCCCCAGCAACCCCGCCGAGACACCAGCACCGTGCCACAAACCGAGGCCAGTGGCCGAGCCACAGGCTCTCAAAGGGCAATGTCTTGCTCTGCGGTACTCCACCCCTCTCCCACAGCCAGCCTGGGGATGCCCCATCACAAAGCGGCTCCCCCACGCTACCCGGGAGAGTATGCCTGGAGGATGGTGGGGGAACTAAGCCAGCAGCTCCAGGCAGCATCCCTGGGTTGCGGCGCAGGCAGTTGCCGCGACGTGGGGATGCTGCCTGGAGCTGCTGGCTGTCAGCTCCCCGTGATCGGCATGCTGGTGCCCCGACGCGGAACCACGGTGAAACCACCACCTCCCACCAGAGCGACTCGAGGCACATTGTGGACCATGGACCGGTGAACCATGTGGTAACAGGGATGGTTATTAGGGTGACTAAGATCTGAAGAAAATAACAATATAAACCACACTCGGTTTGAGCTTCCAATTACCAGTGTTGGCTTATGGGCTAATAGCTCACTTCCCATAGACAGACAGCTAGGCAGGTCAATAATAGAGCAGTGGGCTGGTCTCAAGGACGGCGGTGGGTTGGTTTTTTCTAAATGTGACGTTAATGATTTCCACAAAGTCAAAAATGTTTCTGGCGTTTCTGGAAGAGGATAATGAGAAAAAGGCTGTGTGTGTGTTTTTGTTTTGTTTTAAAGAATTGACTCTTTTGAAAATTTTTGGATAATAATCACCAAAACCTACAAACACACCATTTTTCAGTCAATGACCCCTTTGAATGAAATTCACCAGTTTTTTAATCTGTCATGCTGAGTTTGCACTTTATATTTTTAAATTGTTAAAGCTAATGCAGAAACCAAAATAATGTTTTTGTGCAGGTTGATAAAGATATAAGAAACCCTCTGCTATTGGACCAACCCAGTGTTCAGGCTGCCATCACCAGCTGGTGTTCTGACTTTGAATTGCAGGAGATCTTCAGAAAGGGTAATGGTCAACCTTTAACAGTTTGTGTTTTTAATTGTTCTATATGTTCTCTGGGGTAGTTTTTGCTAACAGTACTGCAGTAAACTTTGAGATTCTGGTATTAGTGACACCTTCTGGTCACTAAGTGATCGCTCGCCTTATTTATAATGGATTGCTTTTTACATAGCACTTTTCATGACACAATGAGTCCATTGCTTATTCACACCACGGACAGATGATGGTAGTGGTAAGCTACCTCTGTAGCCACAACTGCCCTGTGGCAGATTGACAGAAACATGGCTGCCAGTCCAGGCCGGCGGCCTCTCTGACCACCACCGAGCATTTATTCACATTCATACACTAGTGTCATGAACACTGGAGGCAAGGTGGGTAAAGTGTCTTGCCCAAGAACACAATGGCAGGGTAGGGGAAGCGGGATTCAAACTGCCAACCATCAGGTTATTGGACGACCTGTTCTACCTCCTGAGCCTCTACCACCCCCATTTACTCGATTTCTTTCTGAGGAGGACTGCAAGGTTTGATTTTTGATGAGAATGTAGTCAGTGCGATTGAAATTCACTTTGCGATAACTAAGCAATGCCGAGAATTTTCACACCTTGGTTTGGTTTGCATTCACACTGCACTTTTCTCAAGTGGACCAAACTGCCTGGACAATGTCACGCAGTTTGCATTCACTGAACTGAGACACACCCCCCCCCCCCCCCCGGGTTTTCAGGTGGATCAGAGTTCACTTGTTTAAAGTGCACCAGAGTTCGAACTTCTCGACGATCCACAGAAGCAGATCAGAGTTCCTTTTGTCCGGACCAAACAGTGGCAGTCTGAATGTGCCCTAAGAGGACAACAGGCAGACCAATGACTTAAGCTAAAATTTATTTTATTTTTAATTACACTTTTTGCAGAACTGAATTGTCATTAATTTATTAACAGTGTAGGGCTGGATGATGAACTGAAATAAAACTGGAGCCGATATTGGGGGGTGTAGAACCAATGTAATCTTGCTCATGTTGGGTTTTTCAGTTATCCCCCTCTCCCTGTTGTGTGTGTGTGTGTGTGTGAGGGAGAGAGAGCTTTTCATATACTGCCCCTTTGGCGGGTGGCTGTGGCACAGTCGTAGTGTGGCCGACTAACGATCAGAAGGTCAGGGGTTTGATTCCTGCTCTCTCTGCATGTCAAAGTGTCCTTGAGCAAGACACTGAACCCCCAGGTGATCCTGGTGGGTCAGGCCAGCACCTGTGTATAGGGCTGTGTGATATGACGATATACTGTATATTGGATGGCGATATAAAAACGTCTATCGTTTCATAGAATACTCTATTGTTTATATCATGATTTAAAATGCACATACTCCTGTTTATTCAGTAAAGCTCCTTACCACTACTTGTCATCGCCCCGTCTCTGGAACAGGTGTGTGGTGGTTGGCTAGGCTCCAGTGCGGTGGTTGCTAATGCTAACTCCAAACTACCGGTTCAGCTGCTATTCCTCTTTGCTAGGGATGTGGGACTGTTTTTCATTGTCCTGCGTCAGAGAGGATAGTTGGCTAACCTCGCTTTAATCGGAGGTAAGAAATGTTCACACCATGTCTAATTATAAAATGCTAAATGACGATGCTAAGTTGTGCTAACTGGAAACCTGTAGCAGATCATAATTTCTTTGGTTTAAATTACTGCTGAGTTTCTTAGTTTTGTCTGGAAAATTTTTTTTATTAAAAGCTACAAAAGTGCGTGATGGTGTCACATACACGCAAAATAAATGATAAATTAAAACAGGTCCGAGGAGCATGTTGGCTCTTCATGTAATATATTTTATTTCTAGTTATTTTAGTCAAGTAGTGATAATGAATAAAGTTAACAATTCATCACATGTATTTTATTACATTACCTTTTGTGTCTTTGATTTTCAGATTATGACCAATCTGAAATATTTTTACTAAGAAGCAAGCAGGTTAAATCAGGCCAGAATGGCAGGCTGCAGGTCTACACTTAAATTTTCATTGATTTAAACTAACAGGAAGCCAATTTAGTATATCTGTAGAAAGCAGTCATGGGCAATTTTCTCATTTTCATACATTTTTTTGTTATCTGTTTTTTTTCTCTGCTATTCTCCTCTGGCTCAGGAAATGTTTAACTTATTGATGTTTACTTTTTATTCATATACAGTGCTGTGAAAAAGTGTTTGCCCCTTTCCTGATTTCTCTTTTTTATGTTTGTCACACTTAAATGGTTCAGATCATCAAACAAATTTAAATGTTAGACAAAGATAACACAAGTAAACACAAAATGCAGCTTTTAAATGAAGGTGTTTATTATTAAGGGTAAAAAAAAAAATCCAAACCTACATGTCCCTGTGTGAAAAAGTGACCCCCCCCCCCCCCCCCCCGGTTAAAACATAAATTGACTGTGGTTTATCACATCTTTGGAAAGCTGAGTTCAATTTCTCTAGCCACACCCAGGCCTGATTACTGCCACACCTGTTCTCAATCAAGAAATCACTTAAATAGGAGCTGCCTGACAAAATGAAGTACACCAAAAGATCCTCAAAAGCAAGACATTCAATAGAAATTCAGGAACAAATGAGAAACGAAGTAATTGAAATCTATCGGTCTGGAAAAGGTTATAAAGCCATTTCTAAAGCTGAGGGACTCCAGCGAACCGCAGTGGGAGCCATTATCTACAAATGGTGAAAACATGGAACAGTAGTGAACCTTCCCAGGAGTGGCCGGCTGACCAAAATTACCCCAAGAGCAGAGCGACAATTCATCCAAGAGGTCACAAAAGACCCCACAACAACATCCAAAGAACTGCAGTCCTCACTTGCCTCAGTTAAGGTCAGTGTTCATGACTCCACCATAAGAAAAGACAAAAACCACTGCTGAGCAAAAAGAACATAAAGGCTCGTTTCAGTTTTGCCAGAAAACATCTTAATGATCCTCAAGACTTTTGGGAAAATACCCTGTGGACTGATGAGACAAAAGTTGAACTTTTTGGAAGGTGTGTGTCCCATTACATCCAGCATAAAAGTAACACAGCATTTCAGAAAAGGAACATCACACAAACAGTAAAATATGGTGGTGGTAGTGTGATGGTCTGGGGCTGTTTTGCTGCTTCAGGACCTGGAAGACTTTCTGTGGTAAATGGAACCATGAATTTTGCTGTCTACCAAAAAATCCTGAAGGAGAATGTCCGGCCATCTGTTCGGGACCTCATGCTGAAGCGCACTTGAATTCTGAAACAGGACAATGAACCAGAACACACCAGCAAGTCCACCTCTGAATGGCTTAAGAAAAACAAAATGAAAACTTTGGAGTGGCCTAGTCAAAGTCCTGACGTGACTCCGATTGAGATGCTGTGGCATGACCTTAAAAAGGCGATTCATGCTCGAAAGCCCTCCAATGTGGCTGAATTACAACAATTCTGCAAAGATGAGTGGGCCAAAATTCCTCCACAGCACTCTAAAAGACTCATTGCCAGTTATCGCAAACGCTTGAGTGCAGTTGTTGCTGCTAAGGGTGGCCCAACCAGTTATTAGGTTTAGGGGACAGTCACTTTTTCACACAAGGTCATGTAGGTTTGGATTTTTTTTTTTCACCTTAACAATAAACATCTTCATTTAAAAACTGCATTTTATGTTTACTTGTGTTATCTTTGTCTAATATTTAAATTTATTTGATGATCAAACATTTAAGTGTGACAAACAAAACTAGAAAAGCACTCGGAGAGCGCAGACCTCCGCCAAGCGCCACAATTCCCCCCATACAGTGTTTGTGTGTACGTTTTCAGATTCCTTGAGCATGTAAACATATGACTAGCAATTGGATTCACAATGATTATTTGTTTATTTGACAGGGACAGTGCAATAAACACACAATTAATCAATGACAATCAATCTGATAGTGATAGGATTAGTGGTTCAGTAGTAAAAGCATTGCCTCCTTGGCGGAGGTAATAAACTGAAGTGTTGCTGTTGTGTCCATCTCCTCCACTGACGGATGCAAATTGGGTAGACAGGTTGCCGTGGGTTTTATATTATATTATTTTGGGGTTGCGCTCCGCGGCAAACGAGAATTTAGAAGCTTCGCCGGCAGAGAGCTCGTTTTTGCGCAGCGCCTATGGCTGGCCGGTGAATTTCTGCCAAATGCGCAGCTCCTATGGCTGGCCGGGGAATTTCTGCCAAAGAATCCGTCGGCGGACAGCTGCCCGTGTGAGGTTTTGCAGTTTCGCGCAAACACAGGCACGCTGGCGGGCCCAGGCCAGCAGTGTTTTCCGCGTGCTTTTGTGCCTAAAACGTTGAAGAACGCGGAGTTTGTGTTGCAGACACGACGACCAGCGCCCTTCATTGCGCCTGCGCACATGTTGAAAATGGCTGTATGTCACAGTGTTGAAAAATGCTTTAAAAAATTCCTGTATCCAGACGGTGAACCGGATCACCCCCAAAATTTAATCAGTTCTTCCTTGTACCATTTCCAACAACGCCTGAAAGTTTCATGGAAATCCGTCCAAGACTTTTTGAGTTATCTTGCTAACCAACAGACAAACAGACAAACACACAGACAAACCCCGGCAAAAACATAACCTCCTCCTGGCCTTTTCGGCCTGGCGGAGGTGAAAATGAGAAATCAGGAAGGGGGCAAACACTTTTTCACACCACTGTATGACTTGGAAGAAAAAACCTGAAATTTATGAGAATCAAGTCTCAAATGCACATTACAAAACTATTTTATAACAACACTGCAAAATTGAGGGAAAACGGTACATGTAAAAAAAAGTTAAAAAAAAGGTCCTTTTTATGTGATTATCTAAACTAGAATTTTCAGAAAAATGTATCGTGATATATATCGTTATTGTGATATGAGGACTTACATCGTAATTTGAATTTTTTGTCATATTGCACAGCCCTACCTGTGTATGGCAGCTCTGCCACCATCAGTGTGTGAATGGGTGGATAGCAGGATCTGTAAAGCGCTTTGGTCATCTAGAGATGAGAAACAGTGCTATATAAGTGAACACCATTTACCATTTTAAGATGTGCCTGTGGAGTTACAGCTGTGGAACTCCGGAAGCAGCTGCAGTAGAACACGGGTGGAACAATGAAAGATGGCTTGTAATGAAAACAAAGCAGTCTGCACCTACAGAGTATGTGATGATTGACTCTATATTTCATCTGAAGATGCCAAGAAAATGTGAGCGAAGTGTATGGATACTAACACTAAAAGGAGCAGAAGCTAAGTTGCTGTTAGCCTCTGACAGCTATCTGCATCATCTCAGCTATACAGAGGGGATGCACAGGCTAAGACTGTGTTTAAGAGCCTGATAAGAGAGTCATAATCACTCTCCTGGTAACACAATCAGGGTGCATAAATGACTTCTTTGCTTGCTTCGAGGTACTCAACAGTACTGCACAGAAGTCACTACCTCCTCCTGGCGACCAGGTGATTACACTGTCCCCGGACAGTGTGAGGAGATCCCTTAGCAGGATCAATGCACACAAAGCTCCAGGTCCTGACAGCATACTTGGCCGCATACTGAGAGCCTGTGCAGAGGAACTCACAAGTGTCTTCACGGACATTTTCAACATCTGACTGAGACAGGCTGTTGTCCCCACATGCTTCAAAGCCACCACCATCATTCCAGTCCCCAAGAAGTTGTCTCCCTCCTGCTACAATGACTACTACATAGTAGTACATATACAGTATTTGTACAATATACAGTACATATACTGTACATATACTGTATATATATATATATATATATATATACTGTATATTGTTTATAAACTCCTCTTGTAATAACTTTTAATACTTGATTTAAATTGTTTTACCCATGAAGGACCCGACAGGGGGAATGGGGAAAAGAGGGGTGGGGAGGGGGAAAGAAAAGGGAGATGAACAGACGAAGAAGACAAGCGGACTAACACAACTGAAACAAACAGAAGACAGACTATTTCTTCTATTGAAAAGGTCTCAACACGAGTCTGGCATCGGCACCTGTTAAAGGAGAGACATATATATATATATATATATATATATACAGTATACTGTATATGTATATGTGCGCATACATGTGCACGTGTATGAGAGTGTGCACAAAATACGGTGGGGTAAAAAAGTATTTAGTCAGCCACCAATTGTGCAAGTTCTCCCACTTAAAAGATGAGAGAGGTCTCCAATTTTCATCATAGGTATACCTCAACTATGAGAGACAAAATAAGAAAAAAAAAATCCAGAAAATCACATTGAAGGATTTTTAATGAATTAATTGGTAAATTCCTTGGTAAAATAAGTATTTGGTCAATAACAAAAGTTCATCTCAATACTTTGTTATATACTCTTTGTTGGCAATGACAGAGGTCAAACGTTTTCTGTAAGTTTTCACAAGGTTTTCACACACTGTTGCTGGTATTTTGGCCCATTCCTCCATGCAGATCTCCTCTAGAGCAGTGATGTTTTGGGGCTGTCGCTGGGCAATACGGACTTTCAACTCCCTCCAAAGATTTTCTATGGGGTTGAGATCTGGAGACTGGCTAGGCCACTCCAGGACCTTGAAATGCTTCTTACAAAGCCACTCCTTTGTTGCCCGGGCGGTGTGTTTGGGATCATTGTCATGCTGAAAGACCCAGCCACGTTTCATCTTCAATGCCCTTGCTGGTGGAAGGAGGTTTTCACTCAAAATCTCACGATACATGGCCCCATTCATTCTTTCCTTTACACGGATCAGTCGTCCTGGTCCCTTTGCAGAAAAACAGCCCCAAAGTATGATGTTTCCACCCCCATGCTTCACAGTAGGTATGGTGTTCTTTCTCCTCCAAGCACGACAAGTTGAGTTTTTACCAAAAACTTCTATTTTGGTTTCATCTGACCATATGACATTCTCCCAGTCCTCTTCTGGATCATCCAAATGCTCTCTAGCAAACTTCAGACGGGCCTGGACATGTACTGGCTTAAGCAGGGGGACACGTCTGGCACTGCAGGATTTGAGTCCCTGGCGGCGTAGTGTGTTTCTGATGTAGCCTTTGTTACTTTGGTCCCAGCTCTCTGCAGGTCATTCACTGGGTCCCCCCATGTGGTTCTGGGATTTTTGCTCACCGTTCTCGTGATAATTTTGACCCCACGGGGTGAGATCTTGCATGGAGCCCCAGATGGAGGGAGATTATCAGTGGTCTTGTATGTCTTCCATTTTCTAATAATTGCTCCCACAGTTGATTTCTTCACACCAAGCTGCTTACCTATTGCAGATTCATTCTTCCCAGCCTGGTGCAGGTCTACAATTTTGTTTCTGGTGTCCTTTGACAGCTCTTTGGTCTTGGCCATAGTGGAGTTTGGAGTCTGACTGTTTGAGGTTGTGGACAGGTGTCTTTTATACTGATAATGAGTTCAAACAGGTGCCATTAATACAGGTAACGAGTGGAGGACAGAGGAGCCTCTTAAAGAAGAAGTTACAGGTCTGTGAGAGCTACAAATCTTGCTTGTTTGTAGGTGACCAAATACTTATTTTACTGAGGAATTTACCAATTAATTCATTAAAAATCCTTCAATGTGATTTTCTGGATTTTTTTTTCTCTTATTTTGTCTCTCATAGTTGAGGTATACCTATGATGAAAATTGGGGATCTCTCTCATCTTTTAAGTGGTAGAACTTGCACAATTGGTGGCTGACTAAATACTTTTTTGCCCCACTGTAAGTGTGTGCATGTGAGTGAGTGCGGCCAAAGAGGGTGGCCGGTCACAGGGACCCCCCCCTTTCCCCCCCGGAAGCCCCAAGCAAGCAGAACAGTGCCACCAACCTCTGCAGAGCACAAATGTCCCGAGGCCAATAAGCCGCAGGACAGCCAGGCATTCTCCCCAGCAGGGACAGCCGAGGGAGGCTGGGCCGCCTAGCAGCTGGTGCGACGAACCCACGCTGGACCAGCCCACTCTCGCTCCCCCAGCGGGGCCAACACCAGTCCCCGGGCCCCAGGCGGGACTGTGTACTGTTTTAATTTACAGACGTCCTGGTCCTGCACACGTTTTTAGATGAATTTGCAGGGTTTTATCCGCCATCATAAAACTGGACTCAGTGTTATTTGTTGGAGATTTCAACATTCATGTTGACTAAAGGTGGGCAATATGGCCTAAAAATCATACCTCTGTATTTCTGTTCATTTTCACTAACGATATTTTTCACGCTATTGCAGCATACAGTTTTTTTTTCTTTTAAATGTATGCAAAAAGGACTGTTTCACAGGCCAGCATTATTTACCTTCAAAATATTCAGGAAAAACAAAACAAAAACTTATTTCTCCAGTTAATAAACAGCAGCTCAGACTTAGTTTAAATATTTTTTTAGTTCTGTATCAAATATTACAAGAAAATGATGTACGTCTTAACTGCACACAGATGTCGGGTTTTATGCTGAATCACCTTACAAGAATTACTATCGTTGCACAGACCTGTCCTGGGGCTTTTTGGCTCTCATTGCACTGAACGGATGTTTTTTGTTTTTTTTGTTTTTTTCCTTCTCTCTTGGGGTGGTTGAATAAAATCAACAAGAAGCAGCCAAAACGGAACTAAAATCCAACTACAGCCGCTTTGAGCGGCACATTGTCCGACGTTAATACCGCTCCAACAGTGTTGTAGACGTGCAGGGAAAAAAAAATGCAGGTAGATTATCCATACTGCTGCACTGTTTTTTAAAACATGACAGCAGTCTGGAACAGAAAGTGAAACTTAAATATTTCCACTCAACTGAATATAGACCTTCTGGCTTTGGAGCTGCATCTTGGGATGAGGTCCAGCCCATTAACACAGCACTCCCACTTCATACCTGGTCTACCTTTTCACTGGTCACCCTTGAGGATATTCACATTTTGTTGAAAAGGGTCAAACCTTCTTCTTGTCCTCTTGATCCTGTCCCCACAGTTATGTTTTTAAAAATGTTTGAACTTTGGCCCTTTCCTGGTTGAGATAATCAGCCTTTCTAATGAAACTGGGAGGAGACCCCGGGGCAGACCCAGGACTCGGTGGAGAGACTATGTCTCCCAGCTAGTCTGGGAACGCCTTGGTATCCCCTCTGAAGAGCTGGAGCAGGTGGCTGGGGAGAGGGAAGTCTGGGCTTCTCTGCTTGAACTGCTGCCTCCGCGACCCGGACCTCCGGAAAAGCGGTAGAAGATGGATGGATGGATGGATGAACTTTGGCCCTTTCCTGGTTGAGATAATCAGCCTTTCTAATGAAACTGGCTCTGTTCCCAGTTCCTTCAAACAGTCATTAACCCTATTTGTAAAAAGCCAAATCTAGATCAATCTGATTCCAATAATTTTAGGCCTATTGCAAAAGTCTTTTATGTCTAAAATTTTGGAAAAAGTTGTGGCTGAACAACTAACCCCCTATTTGGAGGAACAGAAATTGTGTTTCAGTCGGGTTTTAGGAAAATCTACTCAACTGAGACTGCTTTTTTAAAAGTCTCTAATGACATACTGATGGCTGCAGACTCTGGCCAATACACAGTCCTAGTGCTGCTTGACTTGACAGCTGTGTTTGACACAGTTGACCATACAGTGTTGTTAAAGCACTTGCATAGTGATTTTGGGCTGTCTGTCCTGGCAACAGAAGATGAAGGACAGAGCTGTGTGGAGGAATCTGATCAGACCTAAATGAAACAGTCGTTGCCCCCGACAGACTGCTATGATGATGATGATGATGATGATAAGTCATTCCTAGATGGGTTTATGTTAGAAAAATATTAAAAATATCCTTGATGAGGGTAATCAATAAGCCAGACGGATCTTCAGATATGAGCAGATTTAATTACATTGGCCAACGGAGATCGGTATGGCAGCGGCCTCAGAGCTTTGCCATTCAAACACCAAATCTGTCCCTTTCATGAACACACAGTCCTTTTAAGCGAGATGTTAACAAAGAGAAATGGTAGCACATGTTGCTGGCAGTTTGCTCAGTGTCTTTGGTCACAGTTGGGTGTCTCATCACACGTCCTCGGGCGCCGTCCTGTCCCTTCCTATCTCAGGGGGGACGTGCCATGCCAGAGCCTTCACAGCAGGAGTTCAGGCCCAAAGCAATGCTGCTGTATAAGAGGTGTCATGCAGGAAACTCAGGGAATAAACAAAGGCAGGTGCTGATAGATGCAGCTGTATTTACACTTTGTAACAAACGGAGTCGGGTGGCGCGGTGGCAGAGTGGTTAGCACTGTGGCAGCACAGTAACTCACCCTTGGCCGGGGGATCCTGGGTTCGATCCCAGCCCCCGACCAACAGTGATCTGTGTGGAGTTTGCATGTTCTCCCCGTGTCTGCGTGGGTTTACTCCGGGATTTCTCCGGTTTCCTCCCACATGCCAAAAACATGCAAGTTAGGTTAATTGGCATCAAACTGGGGATTCTAAATTGTCCTTAGGTATGACTGTGGGAGTGAATGGTTGTCTGTCTCTCTGTGTTGGCCCTGTGATGGACTGGCGATCTGTCCAGGGTGTACCCTGCCTCTCGCCCAAAGATGCTGGGATAGGCTCCAGCCCCCCCGCGACCCGAAAAGGATTAAGCGGAAGATGATGAATGAATGAATGAATGAATGAACAAACGGAGTCACTAGAAGCTCTGAGACCCCAGGCCAATGAGGTTAAACAATGATGTACAATATAATGATCAAAATATATCATATGTAATCCCACAGTTGGAGCATTAATATGGAATTCTTTCAGTTTACCTCCTATTTTACTGGTAGAACTTTTAGTGTTACATTAAAGAATTTTATGTCTGAACCAGGTGAGTTGTCATGTGGTGTATGTCAGGGTTCAGTCCTGGGACCTATCCTGTTTTTATTGTATTTGACCCCTCTTGGAAGGCTTGGAAGCCTTTTTAAGGATGTGTTCTATCACTTTTTTATGCAGATAATATTCAGCTCTATTGCTCATTTCATGAAATTGAGTTAAACAAGCTATCTAATCTACTTGACTGTTTGTCTACCATCAAAAAATGGTTAAACAATAACTTCCTCCATCTGAATTCTGATAAAGCTGAGATGCTGATCATTACACCTGACGTGAAAATTCCTCTCATCAAGCAGCACCTCGGATCTCTGGGCTCCATGGTACAATCGAGCATCAGAAGCCTGGGGGTGCTGTTTGACAATTCAGTGGCCTTGGATAGCTATTCAAAGCAACTAGTCGAAAACTGCTTTTTCCACCTGGAACATTTCTAAACTCAAAAATGTATTATCAAGCTCAGATCTAGAGATGATTATTCACACTTTTATTTCATCCAGAATTGATTACTCTTTGTACCTGTTTTAACAAGGGTTTGTTAAACCGCCTACAGATTGTTCAGAATGCTGCAGCCAGGCTTTTAATGGGAGCTCGGAAATGGGACCATATCAACAGAATTTTAGTCACTCTTTACTGGCTACCAGCCAAATTTCATACTGATTTTAAAATTCTAGTTTTGACCTTTAGAGCAATTCATGGCCAAGCTCCAAAATAAATTTATGATCTTTTAACCCCATATTCTTCAGGGTGATGACTCAGGTCTTCCAGTCTGAATTTTTTATCGGTCCCTAAAACTCGCTATAAAACCAGAGGTGATCTGTCGTTCCAGTCCGTTGCTCCTCGCTTGTGTAATGCTCTCCCTGTGTTTCTGCATCTGACTGATTCAGTTGACTCTTTAAAAAAAAAAAACAGTTGAAGACACCGTTATTTAGGTGTTTTTAATTGGCTGGTGGCCTGGTTTTTATTTATTGTCATTTCAATCATTTCTTATGTTTCTTTTTGCTTAAATTGCTGTTATCTTATTTCCTTGTTTTATGTTACTCTGCATTTTTATTAGATAGATAAATAGATGTACTTTATTGATCCCAAACTGGGAAATTACAGTGTAACAGCAGCATGACAGTAGACAACCAAACAACAGAAACACACACATGACAGACAAAGGGATTACCCATGGAAAGTAAAACTAACACAACTATAAAACCTATATACATCATAGCTTAATATATGATGACCCGTATAAAACACATGAATCATCCCATTGCACAAAGAAGGACTATCAGGAGCAGAGTGAAAATGTGATGTACCAGTTAGTCTGTAAGGTGCAGTGTGGCAGCATAGCTATGACCAGAATACAGCATCATAGTGAGTTATTGTACAGTGAAATTGCATGTGGCAGGAAAGATTTCCTGTACCTGGCCGTTCGACAACGAAGCTGTAGTAGTCTGCTGGAGAAAGTGCTTTGCTGTCTGTCTAGTGTGTGGTGGAGGGGGTGATCAGGATTGTCCATGATGGATCGCAGTTTATTTAGTGTTCTCCTCTCCACCACTGTCTCAAAGGTCTCCGGTCTGAGACCAATTACAGAGCCAGTCCTCTTGATAATCTTGTCAAGTCTGTTGGTATCTCTGACCCTAATACTGCTACCCCAACAGACAGCAGCAAAGAAGATGGTGCTGGCGACAACGGTCTGGTAGAAAAGCTCCAGCATCCTGCTGCACACGTTGAAGGATCTCAGCTTTCTCAGGAAGTAGAGTCTGCTCATCCCCTTCTTGTGCGCAGCATCGATGTTGGATCTCCAGTCCAACCCGCTGCTGATCCTGACACCCAGATATTTGTTGTCCTCAACCACTCCCACATCCTCCCCCCTAATCTGCAGTGGCTGAGAAGGAGTCTTCCTCTTCCTGAAGTCAGTCACCATCTCTCTGGTCTTGCTGACATTCAACCTCAGGTGATTCTGCTCCGTCCACTCCACAAATCTGTCTACCAGTGCCCTGTACTCCCCTTCCGCTCCTCCTCTTATACACCCCACAACAGCTGAGTCATCAGAGAATTTCTGCAGGTGGCATGACTCAGTGTTGTACTGAAAGTCAGTGGTGTATGAGGTAGAAAGAAAAGGAGAGAGCACAGTCCCCTGTGGAGCTCCCATATCACTAGCCACCACTCCAGACAAGACATTGCCCAGCCTGACAAACTGTGGTCTGCCTGTCAGGTAGTCAGTAATCCAGGAGATCACAGAGCTGTCAACCCTCATCGTCCGCAGCTTCTCACCCAGCAGCAGTGGCTGGATGGTGTTAAAGGCACTGGAGAAATCAAAAAAAGTGATTCTCACAGTATCTCCTCCACCATCCAGGTGCAGATGGGCTCGTTCCAGCAGGTAGATGACAGTATCTTCAACTCCTAAATGGGGCTGATATGCAAACTGCAGAGGGTCCAGCCACGTCTTCACCTGCGGCCTCAGGTGGGCTAAGACCAGTCTTTCCAGGACCTTCATCACATGAGATGTGAGGGCAACTGGTCGGTAGTCATTCAGATCCGATGGAGATGACTTCTTGGGGTCAGGAACCAGGCAGGATGTCTTCCACAGCACCGGTACTCTCTCCAGTCTCAGGCTCAGGTTGTACAGGTGTTTCAGTACCGGAGCTAGTTGGTTGGCACAGGTCCTCAGGGTCCTTGCGGAGATGCCATCAGAGCCTGAAGCCTTCCGCTGACGGAGTCTCTCCAGCTGTTTCTCCACCTTATCTGTAGTCACTGTGAAGTGACGGAGGGTCCTGGTGCCCCCCTGAGGAGGAGGAGGGGGGAGATGGAGAGAGGTTCTGCACAGGAGGGTGGGTGGGGAGGGGTGCGTGGGGGTCTGGTTGTGTTGCTTGGGTGACAGACTGCGAGTTGAACCTATTAAAAAAACAGATTCAGTTCCTCAGCTCTCTCCTGGCTCCCAGATGGATGCCCGACTCTCCCCTTGCACCCAGTTATTTGTTTCATTCCCTCCCACACATCTTTAGTGTTGTTTTGCCTGAGTTTCTCTTACAACTTCCTCCTATAATTGTCCTTGCACCTCCTCAGCATCTCTCTCAGCACATGCTGCACTCTCCTCAGCTTCTCCTCGTCTCCAGCCCTAAAAGCTCTCTTCTTTTTGTTCAGAAGTGCTTTCAGGTCACTGGTGACCCATGGTCTGTTGTTGGAGAAGCATTGTACAGTCTGAGCTGGCATGGTCATGTCTTCACAGAATCTAATGTATTCTGTGATGCAGTCAGTCATATTGTCTACGTATGTCCACCCCATGTGGTTCACAGAGTACGCTCTAGTCTGTCGTCTCGAAGCAGTCCTGTAGTGCATCAGCAGCCTCCTGTGTCCACCTCCTCACAGTCCGTGTATAAGCAGGCTGCCTTTGCACAAGGGGGACGTGCTTGGGTGTTAACATGACTATGCAGTGATCCGATTTGCCAATGGGGGGTAGAGCTGTGGCACTATATGCATCACTGTCATTGGCATACAGTAAATCCAGTGTTTTGTTCTCTCTGGTGGGACAGTCAACAAACTGGTGAAAGTTTGGTAGTGTTTTTCCCACTGAGACATGGTTAAAATCACCTGTGATGGCCATGAATGCATTCGGGTGCTTCTCCAGTAATGTGGCCGCAGTGGAGCTGACGACGTCACAGGCCACCGCTGCGTCAGCTGACGGAGGGACGTAGACGATAATAATTAAAGCGCACTTCATTTCTTGCGGCATATAATAAGGTCTCATACTAACAGCCAGCAGTTCATTGTCCGGGCTGCAGCACTTTTCCTTCACATAAATGTGTCTAGGATGACATCACCGCTCATTAACAAGAAGTGCCACTCCTCCTCCTCTCTTTTTCCTGCTGCTTTTCACGTCTCTGTTCCCCCGTATAGTCTTGAAGCCAGGTATCGCTGTGTTTACATCCAGGATCTGTGAGTGTAACCATGTCTCCGTAAAACACATGAAACTACACTCACGATACTCCTTTTGCGTCCTGACCAGCGCTGTAAGCTCATCGGTTTTATGACCCAGCGATCGCATGTTCCCGGTGATGACCATCAGTACAGCCAGCTTATGCTTCCTCCTCCTCCTCCTGGGCTTCGTTCCAGCCCTTTGCTCGCAGTGTCTCCTCTTCAGCTCATCCGGGATGAGGGGCTTCACTGCCGGCCGCAGCGCTCCAGGCTCCGGCCTCCTCAGCGCAGTCAACTGTTTGCGTGTGTAAACAATGCGTCCACCCCCATCTCTGTTGATCTCCATTGCCCAAGGAAGAGAAAAGAAAAGAAAAAACTATAGAGAAAGACCGGGCTAACATAGATAAAAAGTTGGTCCATTCTTAGTCCGAGTATTCCTACAGAGCCCTGGTTAATAAGAGACACACTATATACAGGAATAAACAGAAACACAAAGACACGAGAGAGTTGCTGCTGGTACGGCCGCCCTGCCTCCGGCGCCATGACATTTTATTGTCAAGGCCTTTGTGATCTTCCATCCATCTTCTTCCGCTTAATCCTTTTCGGGTCGCGGGGGGAGGGGCTGAAGCCTATCCCAGCATCTTCGGGCGAGAGGCAGGGTTCACCCTGGACAGATCACCAGTCCATCGCAGGGCCAACACAGAGAGACAGACAACCATTCACTCTCACATTCATACCTAAGGACAATTTAGAATCCCCAGTTTGGTGCCAATTTACCTAACTTGCATGTTTTTGGCATGTGGGAGGAAACCGGAGAAATCCCGGAGTAAACCCACACAGACACGGGGAGAACATGCAAACTCCACACAGATCACTGTTGGTCAGGGGCTGGGATCGAACCCAGGATCCCCTGGCCAAGGGTGAGTTGCTGTGCTGTCGCAGTGCTAACCACTCTGCCACCGTGCTGCCCCCTTTGTGAGCTTTATCTGTGAAAAGTGCTATATAAATAAAGTTCTTCTTCTTCTTACTTAGTGTTTACCTTGTTGTACCGTGGGTCTCAGAGTAACATAATTTCAATTCTCTGTATGTGCTGTACATATGGCAGAATTGACAATAAAGTTGACTTTGACTAAAGGACTCCCCCAATGCAGCTAACAAGCTAATTAGCCTCCACACACATGAGGTGACCCCCAAACCCTCAAGGGGTATGTGTTGTCAACCCTGGACAATTTTTTTGTTTGGAAATGACAATAGATCTGTTCTTTATTATATTATGTTCATTTACTACCACACTGTAGTAATATACCACACTCTTGTGTAATACTGCTTAATTACGAACCTTGTCAGTAAGAAGAAGGGAAGGAAAAAAAATAACCAAAAAAAAAAAAAAAACCCAGGAAGCTGACATAAGGGTCAATTAAGCGTGATGCTGATTTAAGTTCAAATTGCCCTTCATGGATCGTCACCTTATCGTGGTGGGGGGTTTGCGTGCCCCAGTGATCCCAGGAGCTATGTTGTCCGGGGCAATTTGCCTCTGATAGGGTCACCCAAGACAAACTGGTCCAGGATGAAGGGCCAGACTAAGAACGATCCAACAGACACTCATGATAAATTCTAGATCAAGGATTCAGTTGAGACTTCCAATAAAACTATCTAAAAATGCTGTAATGTTTGCAAGTGATAGTGTCTGACATGCACTACTCACAAAAAAGTTAGGGATATTTGGCTTTCGGGTGAAATTTATGGAAAATATTTAGTCAGTTGTCAGTGACGCAGAACGTGTTTATGGGCATTTCCATGTTCATTTCCTTATCACAATGGCGTAAAAACGAACTTTCCTCTGGCGCATGACTCAAAGAGGCCGGTCAAATCATTCAGAAGTGGGTTTTGGATAATTCAATCAAAACTGCTCCTTCTCATCCCTTTAATGCAAAGAGGCACATTATCTAAAGTGAGTTGTGATCACGACTGTTTAAGACCGGATTTTCACTGACCAAAGCCTATGTGTGTGCCAAAATGCATGCGATAGTAATGCATGGTAATAAGGAAGACCTCAATCACAGTTGATGCCCAGTTAGTTTTGTTATAAAGAACAAATGGGGAAAAATGGGCTGAAAAATCAGCTGAATGGTTTAATGTACTTCGCATGGATGCAACACACAAACATGAATGGGTTTGAGACTTCAGGAAAAGAGGATGATACCTGTGCATATTTTCATAAATTTTAACAATGGCACAGAAGATGCTCCCGACTCATGGGGATGTGGAGTGCTGCCTCTTCTGTTGCTTTTGCCAACTGAGGATCTCCCCGTCTTGTGCAGTGGTCTGCTGAGGTTTGCAGCTCTCTATGCCAGTCCCTTTGGGGTGGGAGTGAAGGAGGCGATCTGGCACAGCTTCTCATCCGCCGCTGACCCCAGCCACAAAGCGAGCCCGCTCTCGGCAGCCTCTCCCAGGGGCTGACGGGTGCCGGTTGGGGCATTTGCTGGGGGAGAACCGCAACCCTAGGCACGGTGCGGGCGCCCGGCTGGAAACTCAGGGCGCATGGCCGAGGCAGATGTGGACGCATCTCCTGTCTCTGTGGGGAGTTGAAGTGAAAAGTAAAACACTGCACACTCCTTGTTCATTGATTTATTCCCCTAAAAATAAACACATTAATGCCTAAATGCCTAATTAATCCATGATGAAAACAAAAATGTAGATGCAATAAAAATCTTCAGACTGCTCCCCCCCCCCCCCGCACACATCCTCCCTGTTCATTCATAAAAAAAAAAATCCTACATTATTGCCTATTGCAATTAAAATGAGTGTGGATTGAATAAAAAAAACTTGTGTGTAATCATTATATAATTAATATGACGGGTGATACAATAATGCTACAGCAGAAATCCTAACAAATAACAATATTTCAAAACCAATAAAAATCAATAGAGGATGTCGACAAGGCTGTCCACTTTCACCTTTACTGTTTACTATGGCAATTGAACCTTTAGCGATAGCGATACGTTTACATTCACAAATATATGGAATTAAAGTTGGACCAACAGAACATAAAATCTCCCTGTACGCCGATGATATAATTTTGTTTATGTCGAATCTAAAAAAATCAATTCCAACCTTGTTGAATTTAATAAAGAATTTTGGGGAAATATCAGGATATAAAATAAATAAAACTAAATCTTCAATATTAATGCTAAATGAGACCCAGAGAAATTACCCAGCCCCTGAGGTAAATCAATTCAATGTTGTAAATCAGTTTAAATATTTAGGAATCCAAATTATGCCTAAGCTAGAATCAGTCGCCAGTGTCAACTATGAAGCCTTAATGTCAGATATCAGTGAGTTAATTCAGAGATGGATGTCACTACCAATGTCGATGATCGGGAGAATCAATATACTTAAAAGTAATATTTTACCTAAAATACTTTATTTATTTCAATACATTCCCTTATCACCACCTTTAGATCTATTCTCAAGAATAAAAAAAAAGTTAGTGGAATTTATATGGAACAACAGGAGGGCTAGATTACGTTTGTCTTTATTATATTTACCATTTGATCGTGGAGGTCTGAAATGTCCAAATTTTATGTTGTATTATTGGTCGGCACAACTGAGGTCTATGACATATTATTTTTCATCAAATGATCTCCCTCACTGGACTGAAATGGAATCATACAATTTACCTTTACCTCTTCCCATATTCATATACTCAGATTCGGCAAAAAAATTACAAAAACAAGTTAAAAATCCATTTGTAAAGCATATGATCAAAATATGGTGTGAAGCTAAAAACTATTTAAAAGAACCACAGTTATTGTCACAATTTAGTCCAATATGGGGTAATCAATATTTTAAACCAGGGAGAGCGGACGCTGTATTTAAAGTATGGAATTTAAAAGGGATACAAAAGATTCAGGATTTATATTTGCCATGTGCAGACAACATAATGTCTTTTGAAGAGCTGAGGATCAAATTTAATCTCAATAGAACACATTTTTTTAAATATCTTCAACTTAGAAACTTTATTCGATCAAATCAAAATAAAGCTCTCACTCGACCTATTTATTCATCCTTGGAAAAAATGATGATGAAAGATAGTAAAAGAAAGGGTATTATTTCAGAGTTTTATAACTCATTGACACTATCTTCAAGTGAAAATTCACTGAAAAGATTAAACTACTGGAAAGAAGATCTGCAAATTGAAATTTCAGAGGAACAATGGGAATTGGCTTGTACAGAAGCTCAAACCAAATCAATAAATGCACGCCTTAAATTGATACATTTCAAATGGTTAATGCGGATGTATGTTACACCGGAGGAGTTAAATAGATATAACAAAAATATACCAGATACATGCACAAAGTGCATGGAAAGTAAAGGAACCCTATTTCATTGTTTATGGGAATGTAGATTAATAAGAATGTTTTGGGAAGAGGTGAGGGTAACAATTGAAAAAATAATCTCAAAACAAATCATATTGAATCCTAAACTGTTTTTGTTGGGTCTGTACCCAGAAAAGCATAATTTTAATAAAAGTGAAAGAACATTCATAGACCTCAGTTTGCTTAATGCCAAAAAATGTATTGCACTATTATGGAAAAAGACTCATAGACCAGATGTGACTCAGTGGTTAAGACAGATGTTAACAAACCTTCCATTAGAAAGAATAACATATATACTAAAATCAAAGGAAATTGTGTTTGAGAATATATGGAGACCTTTTATTGATTATGTAAAAAATTTAAACATAACTCTTGAAGAAGAAGGTGAATGATGTGTGTGGACCTTGTAAATTCCAAACTGGTGAACATAATATGTATACTTATGTATTGGATTGTCTAGACTAAACAGAGGAGCATTGTTGAAGATTTGATTTTGTTGGTGGTTGTTGGTGTTTTTAGTGCATTTTTTTTTTTTTTTTGTAGTACTTTAGTGTTAGTGTTTGATTGTTTGTATCATGTTTGTTAAAAAAAAAAAAAGGTTCAATAAAGATATTGTGGAAAAAAAAAATATGACGGGTGATTATATGATGACTGCTACAATATTAAAATAAGATCTCAGTGCATGCCATTTTCTCATGAGCTCTGGAGCTGTGCGATTTCAAAACATGCCACTGAAATATCATTAAACAATGCACTTCTGACGATCGACCTCCTTTTTCCTGATAAAAAGCAGATTCTCATGGAATGCACTATAATAGGAATGCGCATTAGATTGCCTGCTGCCACACCTCTTTGAAATGAGGCACCCTCTACAAGCTCATAGCAGGCACACTGTCTACTGGTAATCTGATGGTGTGACGCAAAGCGTTAAAAACTGACGATGCGCTGACGGAAACACTGGTGTACGACGGGAAGTCTGGTGGAAAAGTACACGTATGATCATCCTAATAGGGCTCAGTGTCTCAATAACTTGTCATGTGCCCTTGAGCATCAATTACAGCTTGACGTCTTAGGCTGTTCACAAATTGACTTATTGTCTGCTGGGGCATGGCATTCCACTCTTCTTGAAGGGCGGTCCTCAGGTCATTGAGGTTGTGTGGTGCAGGGTTATGAGCCTCTACAAAACAACTCTGCTGATCCCATAGGTTTTCTATGGGATTCAGGTCTGGAGAAAGTCCAGGCCACTCCATTTGAGGTACCCCAGCCTCCAGCAGCCATTCCCTAATGATGCGACCTTGATGAGCTTTAGCATTGTTGTCCATGAAGATGAAATCTATCCAAATAACAAACCATATGTGACTAAAGATATAAAACAAGGGATTAATATAAGGAAAGTTGCATTTAAACAAAGCTAGAGAAACACTTAAAGAAACAGAAAAGATACTGAAAACCAAATTAAGACAAAAATTTAAGCAAAGCATTCTAATTAAGCAAAATTAGATCACAGGAAAAAAATTAGAAGAAGCATTAAAACGAGTAATTCCAAAAGAGTATGGGACACTATGGGGGGGAAAAAAAATGACGGGAATGTCCGCTACATTAAAACCCATTGTGGCTAACAGTGAAACCCAGTTTTCTAATGATCTGAATACTTTCTTTTCAAGATGTGAATCTTCATATAACGATAAGTTTACAGAAATACTTAAAGCTGTTAAACCTACTAGTACAGACAGAATCATAATCAACGTGAATTAACCCTTTAACTGTCCACATTTTATGGATGGGTCGCGCGCCCCCAGTGGCACAGCACAGCAACTGCATGTGTCAACTTGTTGACGTCCCCCGGCTATACTGAAAATTTGTACTAATCTGTATTGGTCTGACAGTTTAGAAGGTGGCAGACACGTGCCGAAGGAATCATGGCTGTCATGGAATATGGGTGTTTTTATTTATTAGGGGTCCAATGTGTGACATTGGTGGCAAAATTTAAAATTGATCAAATCTGCACATGAAATTGACTAATCACTATCCAATTGTGTCAGGTTTATGAAACTATTAACTATTTTCGTAACGGCATTCGCGTTCAGGAACTCTTGAGGATGAGCGCTCACTTCAACTACTTGTAAATGGAGACGTAAACGGGACACTCAGGCTTTTGTTTCCCCGTGTGCCAATGCACTTTGCAATGGCACACGTTTTACACGAAACAACTTCAACACTTCCAGTATTTTTCACGCATCAAAACTCATCAACAGCTACATTTTCATGACATATTAAGATGTGATAACGTGTATACATACCTTCAAATTCTCCCTGTTTGTTGGATAAGACGTAAAATCAAAAAAGGCGTAAATGCGGGACATGGAAGTTTGGACCTTCGATAACTTCAATATAAAGTGACCACGGTTAATCCTCTCCACATGGGTTGAGCACATCCGGGGTAGAGAAAATAAAAGTGCTTTCCCAGGGCGGTCACCTCGCCAGACGGGGCTGCGCGCGGCCGACCAAGACCGAAGACGTAAATTTTTTAAAGGACACCATATTCGATGTGTCATGTTTGAGATTTTATTGAAATATTCTACATCTGAGCTTCACAAAGACTGATCTCCTTTTTACGTGTATGGTTTGGGATTTGAAAGGTGCAAAGTGAAAAGCATCAGCACTTCCTTTTTTCTTGTTACTTTACCAAATAACTTGCATGTTGCTGCTTAAATTCGGGGACACGGAAATTTACGTTGTACGAGTAAATTTGCAGGGGTCGCTGTACAAAAACCATAGATCTGATCACATTGGGGAATGTTTTATTTTGAATTTGCATTACAACTCTGTTATCTCTTGCATAAATGAGTAGAAAGAGTTACTCAGAGATCACTTTACAGTACTTTGAAATTGATGCGATTTTCATGTCACAAAAACTGGGAAAAATTAGGGGACACAACCAGTAGTTTCGATTCTAACTGTAAAATCAATGATTTTTTTTAAAAATTGCAATGCGACTTCCGGGAAGATGGCGGAGAGACATAACGCTTAAACAGAGAGCTCTCCCTAGCCGGATTAAAAATCATCGGTAAATGGCCAACTCGACATAAGCGGATCAATAAACTAAGGGATGAAAACACGAAGGAGCAGGGCACAAGGACAAAAGCAGGGTAAAATTGAAGAATTCCTCTCCAACAACGCAGGAAAAACCGCTGAACGCGAAGCCCAAAAAAACGAGGTGTCTACAGCAGAGAAAATGGAGGACGCCAGACTCGAAAACATGAACACTGGCATCGCCGGTTTGGGTAAAGAGTTGAGAGAATTCAAGCGGCAGCTACAGCAGGATTTAGCGGCTCTTAAGGAGGAGCTGAAAAAAGAGATTAAGGAGGAAATTATGGGCCTCCGAAGAGAAATGGAGCGCAAGCTAACAGAAAACATGGAGGAGCTGCGCTCCCAGCGGGCGTGTATGACAGAAGCGCAGGCCCGAATATCGGAGCTGGAAGATTGGAAAAGCGAGGCAAACGAACAACTACAGACCCTGACGACGCAAACGCAGAGGATGCAGGAGAAAATAAACGACTTGGAGAGCAGATCCAGACGAAGCAATATGCGCATCTTTGGAATTCCGGAGGGCATTGAAGGCAACTCGATGACGAAATTCATGGATCATTTCTTAAAAAAAGAGCTGGAACTGCCCGAAGAAACGGATCTGCAGATTCAACGAGCGCACAGAACCCCGGCACAGAACCCGAAACCAAACGCTACACCCAGGTCAGTTGTGGTAAACTTTGTGAAATATGACATAAAGGAAAGAATCCTGACGCAAGCATGAAAAAAAAAGATACGAATCGGCGACAAACAGGTATTCTTCGACCATGACTACCCGACAGAAATTGTGCAGCAGCGGAAGAAATATGCCAACATTAAAAAAACGCTGAAAGAGAAAAAAATTAGATTCCAAACGCCGCTAACGAAAATGAGGATTCATTGGGAGGACGGCGTAAGAACCTACAACACGGCCAGAGAGGCAGCGCGGGATATGATGGAGCGGGACCTTGAGGTGAGCGTGCCGGAGGAAACGGCTGGAGCAGCGGCGGCCCTGAACGCATCACGACAGCCGGAGTGGAGACGAGTGAACGGCGGAAGAAGGGGGAGAGACGTGGCGCAGCGGGCCCGGGACAAGCTACAAGGCTTTCAACTGAAAGCCTAGATCATAACAAAGATTAAGAAAGGCACAGAAGAAATGAAGGCCAAGAAGACAAGGTAAAAGAGAAACAGACGGCTAGGAGAGGTTTAAGTGATATTTGTTGGACATTTCTAGACTAATGATTATTACTTGGATAATAAATACAGGTCTAGGGAGGGCCCCTCACTCGGTGAGGACATTCCCTCCACCCACCAACAGGGACCAGTGGGCAGAAGAAAGGCCCAAAGTACGGAGGTCGAGATTTTTTAATGTGTTTTTATATAAATATGTGTTATTTTTGTTGTTAAAGGGGCTAGGAGCACAAGTTAAAAAAATGGAAAAACATGAATATGGGTAAAAATCTTAAGATAATGACACTAAACGTGAATGGTCTGAACTCACCTGTTAAAAGGGAAAGAATAATAAGAAAATTCAAGAAGGAAAAAGCCGAAATTATATTTATGCAAGAGACACATTTGAGCAAGACAGAACATGTGAAACTAAAGAGATTTGGCTATAAGAACTCCTACTACAGTTCATTTAAGGGAGGAACTAAAAGGGGGGTTATGATACTAATTTCAAACAAAATACAATTTGAAAGTGAACAGGAAATCCAGGATAAAGAAGGCAGGTATGTAATAATAAAGGGAAGAATAGATGGTATGCAGATTACATTAGTGAACATCTATGCCCCACCAGAAAGTGACAAGGGTTTTTTTCAACATCTGTTTGATCTCATAGCAACACACAGTGAAGGAGTCCTAATTTGTGGAGGAGACTTAAATGCTGTCATGGATCATGAAGTTGATACAACAAGTGTTAAGAAAACAAAAAAAACATGTAACAAAGTTCATAAGAACCTCACTGGCAGAAATGGGTATGGTAGACATATGGAGGGACCTACACCCACTCGAAAAAGACTATACACATTATTCAGCAGTCCATAAAGTACACTCTAGAATAGATTACTTCCTTATGAATGAAGGTGACAGACACAGGGTGAGAAATTGTTGGATTGGAGGGGCAGAAATATCAGATCATAATCCTGTATACATGGAAATATATTTAAACAATAGAAAACGACAAACAACATGGAAACTTAACGTAGGACTGTTAAATGATGAGAAAATGAAAGAAAGAATAAAAATAAACAAACGAATATATCCAAGAGAATGACAATGAAGAAGTAGGCCCAACAATACTATGGGACGCACTAAAAGCCGTGTTAAGAGGAAAATTAATTGTTGAAACAGGAAAAGCAAATAAGACTAAACTGGAAGCGTATGAACAAAGATGTGAGAGACTGAGGGAATTAGAACGTAAACATCAAAGCACAAATGATCCAAAAATATATCAAGAAATTAAAGAAGAAAAAACAAAGATAAAAGAAACACAAATGGATGAAATTGAAAGGAAAAATAGATATCTAAAGCAAAAATATTATGAAACGGGACCAAAAGCCACAAAACTGCTGGCAAAACGGTTAAGAAAACAACAAACAATGAATAATGTATACAAGATTAAAGACCCCACCACAAATAAAACCACAGTTAACCCAGAAAACATCGAAGAAATATTCCATAATTTCTACCAAGAACTATACTCGCAACCTGAAGAAACAAATACTAAAGATATTAAAAAATTTCTAGGCACATTGGACTTGCCATCAATAGGAAATCAACAAAATGAAAAGCTAACAGCAGCAATAACAACACAAGAGATCAGAGATGTGATTAAGTCACTTAAAAACGGTAAATCACCAGGTAGTGGTGGATACCCGTCTGAGTTTTATAAACTGTTTATAGAAGAACTCACGCCACAGCTCCTAAAGTCATTTAACTGGACGTTGAACAACAACAAAATACCTCCATCATGGAACGAAGCTATCATTTCAGTTATTTTAAAGCCAGGGAAAGATAAAGAACAATGCGGAAACTATAGACCAATCTCTTTATTAAATGTGGATTATAAAATATATACAACAATTATATGTAAACGAATAAAGACATTCTTGACGGAATTGATAGAAGATGATCAAACTGGTTTCATAGAGGGACGCCAAACACATGACAATATCAGGAGAACAATACATATAATTAACCAAATACATAAAGAAAAGAAAAGCGCAGTAATAATGAGTTTAGACGCAGAAAAAGCATTTGACAGGGTTAACTGGAAATTCCTATATAGTGTACTGGAGCGCTTTGGATTTAACGAAAAATCAGTACAATGCATAAGGACGCTATATCAAGAACCTGTGGCAAGAATCAAGATAAACGGTAGCTTAACAGACAAAGTAAATATACAAAGATCAACTAGGCAGGGATGCTGCTTATCGCCCACCTTGTTTGCTCTGTTCATAGAACCATTGGCTCAAACAATATGACAAAATAAGAAATTAAAAGGTGTAACAATAAAGGGGGCGGAACACAAGATTGGGCTATTTGCAGACGATATTATAGTTTACCTTGAACAACCAGATGAATCAATAATAGAAATGATGAACTTGATAGAAAATTTTGGAAAATTATCAGGATACAAGATAAACATAACAAAAACACAAATACTGACATTCCACTATAACCCTCTAAACCAGATAACTGATAAGATCAAACTAAACTGGAAACAAAAAGAAATAAAATACCTTGGAGTGAACATACCTAAAGACCTAAGCAAAATATATAAAGCAAACTATGATAGGTTGGAACAAGAAATAAAAAAATATATTGATAGATGGTCAATCTTAAATATGGATCTGAATTCAAAAATTGAGACAGTCAAAATCAGCATACAACCTTTACTTTACTTTACTTTACTTCTTCCAGGCTATACCAACAGAGATTCCAGATGCCCAATTCTCAAAGTGGGACAGGATGATATCGAGATTTGTTTGGGGAGGTAAAAAACCAAGAGTGAAATATAAAACTCTCCAATTACCAAAAGAGAAAGGAGGCATGGGCCTACCGAGTCTAAAGGAATATTACTACTCAGCACAAATAAGATATATCATATGTTGGTGCGACGAGGGATATGAGGCAAAATGGAAAGAAATGGAAAAGGAAATTGAGGGACTCCCAGTACAAAGCATAATAGGAGATAAAGATGCATATAAGCAAATCAAACAAATAGACCCAATCACTAAATTTACTTTAGAACTGTGGTATAAAATAGTACAAAAATATAATATAAAGGAAGACCTAAAACTATTGAAATGGGTAGCATTTGACAGTCAGTTTGAACCGGCAAAACAAGATAGGGGATACAAAAATCTGGTGAACAAGGGAATCACAGCATGGGGCAATATCGGAAAAAAAGATCTCGGGAGCTTTGTAAACATCAGGAAAAAATTTAAACTAGAAAGATCGGAATTTTTCAGATATCTGCAGATGAGAGATTACTATATGAAGAAGATTAGGCATAACCTCCAAACAGATGTGAACGAGATTATACAACTTATTTTAAGCTCATATGCAGGAAATAAAATAAGAATTATTTCAAAACTATATCAGAAACTTATGACAAACAATCATACAAGTAACTATATAAAGGAGAAATGGGAGAAAGAGCTCAATTTAAACGTAACAGAAGAAAGCTGGCAGGAAATATGGAAAACACAACACACATCAACAAATTCAAGGACATGGAGGGAATTTGGATGGAAAAACCTGATTCGCTTTTTCATTACACCACAGATTCAAGGAAAATATACAAATACCCAATCTTTATGCTGGAGGGGATGTGGGGCTCAAAATGCAGACCACTCACATATGTTTTGGAAATGCTGCAAAATATCATCATTCTGGAAATCTATACATGTGACAATACAGAGGATATTAGGATATAATATACCAATGAACTGTAACCTGATGTACTTATGTGATCTTAAAAGAGACAATGTTATACAGGCTGAGGACAGATATCTAATTAAAATCTTGTTGATTGCATGTAAAAAAAACTATCACAAAAAAATGGCGATCAGAAGTTCTTCCTGACCAAGAACAATGGACTGACATTGTTGAGGACATACGTATGATGGAAAAACTAACATATCGACAAAGAATGCAAGAAGGACTATGGGGAAAAAAATGGCGGAAATGGACACACTACAAAGTGCAACAACGAGGCAGAAATTGAAAGAATAACCAAAGACACTGAAAAAACCAGAAAAATTAAGAGATGGAAACTAAAAACTTGATGCTCCAACATTTGTCCCCCCCCCCCTTTTTTTTCTTTTTCTTTTTTTTTTCTTTTTCCCTACCCTAACCCCTTTGTTTTTTAAATGTAGAATGTGATCTGAATGCATTATATATGATGAAAAATGAATAAAAATCTAAGTTACAAAAAAAAAAAAATTGCAATGAAAGTCTGAAACTCTTTTATGTTCCCTTGCACATTATAAAAACGAAACCGACATCTGCAAATTACAGAAAGAGAGAGCGCTTGAAAGTCGGATACCCCTGATATAGTGCACTGCCCCCCCCCAAAAAAACCCCCACCCATATAGCAAAGAAGAGGAAATCCTCATTATTCTTCCCTTTTCCGCTTTGAGTTCACACACCAATATGGATGCCGCCATGTTTGGTCATCGCGGCAGTGATGATGACTGTAACTGCATGAAACGGGGAAAATAGCCGCGTAATACAAACGAAATTCACGTGGGATAATCATAAGAGTTTGTAGATGTGGAAGCGGGTGTAAATTACTAAGTAAACGCGAAACATCGGCCACGATGGATGAAAAACTGAGCTCCCATTACCAAGATGGCAGCGTCCACGAGCGGCTGATTCCCACAGGAAAAATGCACCAAACAGAAAAAATAGCTGCGTAATACAAACAAAATTCATGTGGGATAATCATAAGGGTTTGTAGATGTGTAAGCGGGTGTAAATTATTAAGTAAACGCGAAACATCGGCAACGATGGACGAAAACGGACTGGTCACGTGGGCGAGCGAGCCCCTCCAGCCGGCAACAGGTAAGAGAAATATGTTTTTTTGACATTTTATTGATTTTTCTGGTTCATATACTTTCAAGATTAGATAAAAACATACCCCTGTAGACAAATCGGCGTAAAAACAACGGACCATCCTTTGTGTAAATGTGTCCAAAGTCCACTTTTGACTGAGTTGTGTAATTTATATTGCTGCTGAGACATTATGCAAATTAGATGTGTAAATTTATTCCTATCTGAAACTTTGGATCATATTCTACATCTTTCTAATTGACAGTAAGCCATTATCTCTTGTAACTTTCAAGTTATAGCCTTGGAAATCTGAACTATTTTATTGACAAAATTTTTTTACCACTCTTGACCACTAGGGGCCTTGCATTTCCCCAGGTGCCACATGGCACCTAGGGCAATTACAGGGTTAAGTCAGAAAAACCTTTAAACAAACTCAAAAATTCTGCGGGACTGGATGGTTGTAGTGCTTTTCTTCTAAAGAACTTTGCAAATGAGTTGTTTCCAGTGTGGCAACGAGTTTTCCAATCTTCGATAGACCAGCATGCTGCTCGTCTATTATGGAAAACATCTTACATAAAGCCGTTGCCCAAAATTTCGAATCCAAAAGAATATAAGGACATAGATATAGGGTTTTGTGCCAACACTGACTGGTATTTGGAACTGTTTATAATTCCCTCCACCTTGACGAAGGCCCCAGTTCCAGCTGAAGAAAAACAGCCCCAAAGCATAATGTTACCACCACCATGCTTCACTGTAGGTATGGTGTTCTTCTGGTGATGGGCAGTGTTGTGTTTGCGCCAAATATACCTTTTGGAATTAAGGCCAAAAAGTTCAACCTTGGTTTCATCGGACCATAACACATTTTCCCACATGCGTTTGGGAGATTTCAAATGTATTTTTGCAAAATGTAGCTGGGCTCGGATGTTTTTCTTCATAAGATGAGGCTTCCGTCTTGCCACCCTATCCCATAGCCCAGACATATGAAGAAGATAGGAGATTGTTGTCACATGTACTAAACAGCCAGTACTTGCCAGAAATTCCTGCAGCTCCTTCAATGTTGCCGTTGGCCTCTTGGCAGCTCCCTGACCAGTTTTCTTCTCGTCTTTTCATTAATTTTGGAGGGACATCCAGTTCTGGGTAATGTCACTGTTGTGCCATATTTTCTCCATTTGATGATTACTGTCTTCACTGTGTTCCATGGTATATTTAATGCCTTGGAAATTCTTTTGTTCTCTTCTCCTGACTGATAACTTTGAACAATGAGATCCCTCTGATGCTTTGGAAGCTCTCTGTGGACCATGGCTTGTGCTGTAAGATGTGACTACAAAAATGTCAGGAAAAGCCTACTAGAACAGCTGATCTTTATTTGGGGTTAATCAGAGGCACTTTAAATGGTAGCAGGTGTGTGCTGACTTCCATTAACATGAGTTTGAATGTGAATGGTTAATTCTGAACACAGCCACATCCCCAGTTATAACAGGGTGTGCATATTTACTGTATGTAAACAGGTTATTGTAAGTTTTTTTATTTTTCCCCTTAAGAGATTTCAGTTTGTTTTTCACTTGGGTTGTACCAGTTATAGGTCACATTAATGGTGGAAAAAATTGTGAAATGATTTATCTTGATCTCATTTTTCACATCACAAAAACCTTGCATTTAAGCAGGGTTGTGTAGACTTTTTATATCCACTGTATGTGCCCGTGCATCACATGCGTATGCCCCACCTCTTGTTCGTCGCTGTTGTTTGTTGTTGCTGTGAGGTGCTTGGGTGCGTGTGTGTGTGTGTGTATGCATACATAGCACTTCACTTGTGTGACATTTGAATATTTTGTTGTGTAGCACTGTCACACTCTTGCACTTTTGCATATCCACTTTGTACATTTTATTGCAGATGTTCTTCTTGTGCATGGTTGTGTGTTTTTGTGACCTGCCGGGGGACTACAGATGCAAATTGGCAATATCGCTAAATCTGGCATACTTACATTTGTATTAACTAGTGCATGCCTGTAGAAAGCATGTATGCTTGTCTGAAAACAGGCAGCCCAATTAGGCTTTACAGGCCCAAATGTAGGCTGTGTTTGAAAGTGTAATGCAAAGAGGTGTAGCCTATATGTGTCATGTTCACCCTTTTCAGGGTATACCGTAAGTGTCGACAGAGAGTTTGCTTGTGTATTGGCTGTGACCTACTGTCATGTTCGCCCTTTTCAGGGCATAAATGAGGCGCCAAGTGCCGACAGAGCATTTTCTTGTTTATTTGCAGAAAACACAAAATAAAGAGCCACGTGGGGCAAAACACATACACTAAACGCTGAACACAAAATAAAGAGCACAAACACCAATACGAGAGAGTAGCGAGGGCAAAACCTGACGCCATAGAATAAACACTTACACCTGAAGTAGCGGGGACGAAACCTCACTCTGAAACAGGACTGGAGCCGGACGTAGGGACTCCAGCCTAAGGTCGACGTAGGTCGCAGCAAGGAGTGAGCCTCAGCTGCTCCGTTAAATACTAAAACAAAAGCAACGAACCAAACAGGAGAGGAGAAAACGTAATCATCAAAATCAGCTGTGACAGTGCCAGCTCAACTTGACAGCCGGAAGTCCGGCCGCGGCGCTGTCACAGTAAAAGCCCCGGGAAAACCAATAATAACTGGGCAGGAATAATAAGGGAAAAAAGGGAGAATACTGAGTGACTCGAGCGCGGATTAGCTCAGTGCTTGGATCACCACAATATGTAGGCACTCACACGTTAGACTTTGACAAATATAAAAGGGACTGAACGGCACTAAGATTTGATTGTGTGAATATTAATTACAGAATTATTGAAAATGAATGGGATATCCAATATTAGCGACTGTTTAAGAACCCTTGTTTAGTTTTTGTCAGATCACTTATTTGTGTGATCTTTTATGACATTCATAGGTGTTGTATCTTGTTCTTTGAGGAGTGGAAGTTGTTCAGTCATCATAATTCCCTCTATGACTCTCTTAAGGTAGCCAAATGCCTCGTCATCTAATTAGTGACGCGCATGAATGGATGAACGAGATTCCCACTGTCCCTAGCTACTATCTAGCGAAACCACAGCCAAGGGAACGGGCTTGGCAAAATCAGCGGGGAAAGAAGACCCTGTTGAGCTTGACTCTAGTCTGGCACTGTGAAGAGACATGAGAGGTGTAGAATAAGTGGGAGGCCTCGGCCGTCGGTGAAATACCACTACTCTTATCGTTTTTTCACTTACCCGGTGAGGCGGGGAGGCCTCACCGGGCCTCCCCGCCTCACCGGGTATGGTGAGGCGGGGTTTCCGTACAAGGTTAACAAGGTTCCGTAACAAGGTTTCCGTAGGTGAACCTGCGGAAGGATCATTAACGGTGGAGCGGAGAGTCGCCGCCCGGCCGCCGGGGCCGGAGGGGCTCCCCGCCGCCCTCCGCCGTGAACCTTCCAAGGTTCACCTTCCAAGCCATCTCCTTGGGGCAGCTCAGTTCCACCTGTACCAGAGCCTCCTTCATAGCAGCCCAATTGGACACCCTCCAAGCGCACTCAAGCACAAGGTAAGGGTTTGAATGGCCCTTGGACTGACCATATTTGGACTGACCATTTTTTTTTTTTTTTTTTTTTTTTTTTTTTTTTTTTTTTTTTTTTTTCTCTCGGCGCCACACGAGTCGGCTGCCTTTTGCAACAGCGGCTCGATTCCGAGTCTTTTTCCCTTCCTCTCTCTTTTGATCCGTCTTTTTTTTTCACCCCACTTATATCACGGACACACAGATCGTCCTAAATGTCTCCTGAGCCGGTGGACGGAGCCACTGTCTATAGCAGGATACGATACAGCAGAGAACAGCTGCTAGCATTCAACCGCCACCCGGTCCCATTGGAAAAACTCGACATACCGAGTGAACTGAGGCGAAAACGCCGCGGCTGCCGGGCTGGAGTAAGGCGGAGGACAAAAAATATAAGGTACAGACCCTCCCTTCCATCTGTTGTCATGGGAAATGTACGGTCGATACTGGGAAAGTTAGATGAGCTAGCGGCTATCTCCCGTTATGATAGCACATACCGGGAGTGCTCTCTCCTTTTGTTTACTGAGACGTGGCTAACTGAACTAGCAGCAGATGCTAACATTGAGCTGGAGGGTTTTCACATGATACGAGCTGACCGAACACCAGACAGTGGCAAAACTAGGGGCGGTGGAGTGATCATGTATGTTAACAACAACTGGTGCAGACCGGGACATATCACTGTTAAACAACGACACTGCAGCAAAGACATTGAGTTGCTAGCTGTTAGCATGAGGCCTACATATCTCCCGAGAGAACACTCACACGTGATCTGCATTGTTGTTTATGCAAATCCGACGGCGAACGCTGGGACAGCACGTGACGTCATCCATTCAGTAACCAGCAGGCTGCAGACAGAACACCCAGATGCTCTTCTCCTCATCTCAGGCGATTTCAACCATGTTTCACTGTCTCCCATTCTACCCACGTTCACCCAGTATGTCACATGCCACACTAGAGACAATAAAACACTGGATTTATTCTACGCAAACACTAAGGAGGCGTACACCTCATCACAACTACCCCCACTCGGGAGATCGGATCACAACTTGGTTCATCTCCGGCCGGTGTACAAACCCCTAGTGCACAGACAACCTCCGGCCATGCACACTGTGGAGTTATGGTCTGAGGAGACAATGGACACCCTAAAGGGCTGTTTTGAAGCCACCGCCTGGAAGCAGCTCTGCGATCCACATGGTGAGGACATCGATGGCCTCATTCACACCTTCACGGGCTACCTCAGCTTCTGTGTGGACAAATCCGTTCCCACCAAGACCATACGGCGTCACTCAAACAACAAACCCTGGATCAACCCTGAGATAAAAACACTTCTGAGAGAGAAGAAGAGGATCTTCAGGTCGGGGAACAGGGAGATGCTGAAGTCCGTACAGAGGGAGCTGAGGAGAAAGATCAGAGAAGGCAAGGACAGCTTCAGGAAGAAGATGGAGGACAAGCTGCAACAGAGCGACATCAGCGGGGTCTGGAGAAACCTCAAAACCATCTCGGGGCTCCAGAATACCTCCCCCCAGGCCACAGGGGGCAGGGAGTGGGCGAACAACCTGAATCTGTTTTTCAATAGATTTGACCAACCGCCCTCCCCCCTGACTGCACAACAACCCCTGCTGCCTCTAAAGAAATCAAGTCCTGCTGCCCACTCCCCACTCTACCAACACCCCCCCACTCCCAACACACAGCCCCCCATCCTGACCCTGACCAGGACCCAGGTGAGGACGGAGCTGAGGAAGATCAAGGCGAGGAAGGCGCCGGGACCGGACGGCATCAGCGCAAAGCTCCTCAAGTCCTGTGCAGACCAGCTGTGTGGGATTGTGACGTATATCTTCAACATGAGCCTGAAACTGGGGAGGGTACCACAGCTGTGGAAAACATCTTGTGTGGTACCTGTACCAAAAACTTCCCACCCCAAAGACCTGAACAGCTACAGACCGGTGGCCTTGACGTCCCACTTGATGAAGACCCTGGAGAGACTGCTCCTTGCTCACCTCCGCCCCCTGGTGGAACCAGCGATGGATCCACTCCAGTTCGCCTACCAGCATGGCATTGGGGTGGAGGATGCGGTGATCTTCCTCCTTCACCGTTCTCTGTCCCACCTGGAGAAGCCCGGGAATTTGGTGAGGATCATGTTCTTTGACTTCTCCAGTGCTTTCAACACCATCCAACCGATGATCCTGAAGGACAAGCTGCTGCGCGCAGGGGTGGACCAGCACCTGTCATCATGGATCCTGGACTACCTCACGAACCGGCCTCAGTTTGTGAGAACCCGGGACTGTGTGTCCGACACGATCATCAGTAGCACGGGGGCCCCCCAGGGAACGGTGCTGGCTCCCTTCCTGTTCACTCTTTATACTGCGGACTTCTCACACAACACAACACACTGCCATCTACAGAAGTTCTCTGATGACTCTGCGATCGTTGGCCTCATCTCCAATGGAGATGAAGCTGAGTACAGAGGGCTTATCCAGGACTTCGTGGACTGGTGCCATCGGAACTGCCTCCAGATCAACGCGAGGAAAACTAAGGAGCTGGTGGTGGACTGCCGCAGGCATGGGCAGCCCCTCACAGTACCAGTAAATATACAGGGAACAGACATCGAGATGGTGACATCCTATAAGTACCTGGGTATTCATCTGAACAATAAACTAGACTGGTCACACAATACTGATGCACTCTACAAGAAGGGACAGCGCAGGCTGTTCCTGCTGAGGAGACTCAGGTCTTTTGGTGTACAAGGGGCGCTGCTGAAGTCATTCTATGACACGGTGGTGGCATCAGCCATCACTTTTGGAGTGGTCTGCTGGGGCAGTGGCATTACTGCAGCCGATAGGAAGAGACTGAACAAACTGATTAAGAAAGCTAGCTCTGTCCTGGGGCAGCGCCTTGATCCGATGGAGGAGATAGGAGAGAGAAGGACGGTGGCTAAACTGTCATCTCTGCTGGAGTCCGAGTTCCACCCTATGCAGGACATACTGAATGCACTGAGGAGCTCATTTAGCAGCAGACTACATCATCCCAGGTGCACAACCGAGAGGTTTCGTAGGTCCTTCCTACCAACGGCTGTCAGACTGTACAACCTAAGCAGGGCTGCTCGCAGAGATAGCAAAAAGACGTAACAAACTAATAGTTTTTTGAATGCAAAAGATGCAATAGACTTACACAATGGTCCTCTCCGGCATACAACTAGGAACATACCGGTCGCTATGGAGGGTGAGAATATGTATGGGCACATAATCATACCATGTAGGATAACTAAGTAGACGGTTATGCTGTTTCATTCCATCTAGCAACAATGCTCTGCACTGTGTGTGTTTATATATTTGCATATTTATTCCATCTAGCTACAATGCTCCGTACTGTGGGTGTTTATATATTTATATATCTACATATTATTCCATCTAGCTACATTGCTCCGCACTGTGTGTGTTTATATACTTGCATATTTATTCCACCTAGCTGCAATGCTCCGTACTGTGGGTGTTTATATATTTACATATTTATTCCATCTAGCTACAATGCTCTGCACTGTGTGTTCATATATTCATATATTTATTCCATCCAGCTACAATGCTCTGCACTGTGTGTCTGTGTGTGTGTGTATATATATATATTTTATAGTAATACGTACATATGTTTATTAGCTGCTCTTGCTTGCTTGTTTTTTTTTTTTCTTGCCTTCTGATTGTTGCTCTGAGTGTTGCTATCCCTGTGCTGTTGCAATCCTGGAATTTCCCCGTTGTGGGACTAATAAAGGCTGATCTTATCTTATCTTATCTTATCTTATAATTGTTTTAGTTTATATGTGTAGTTTATAGTCTGTCGTCAAATTCATGCAGTATTATAACAGGACACATTGACAAATATTTGAGAGCCATTCTAGTGCATCCTTTTGTATTTTAGGAATATTATAAGTACAAAACACCAAACATTATTATACACAGCAGAATGACCTGTTTGGTGTTAACTGTTGCATCAGTGTTGCCCATTTGTCAGTAAATATTTAAATAAAAATTATTTCTTTCGTTATTTGGGTGTTTTTGTGTCCAGTTTGGTGACGGTCGTCGTTTAGTCAAACTGTGCATGTGGCCACATAGGATATGCAATTGATCAGGGGATTTTGCTCCACAATCATGGTGGTATTGTTATTAACTTTTAATTTTTAGATAGCCGTGCGAGCACACCGAGAGGAGTGCCATCGGTGACAGCGAGTCATGGTCCTGCAAAGGGACTCCCATCTACCGCTAACCGGGCGGGCTGGGCTTGCTTCCCTGCGAAGGACTGCATTCCACCTGCTGCTTCCCAAACACTGTTGTTCTTTATTTATTTATTCTTTATTTATTTATTTCATTATTTGGTCATTTTTGTGTCCAGTTTGGGGACGGTCGTTGTTTAGTCAAACCTTGCCTGGCCCTTTCATACTCTGTAGCAGAATATTGTGCCCCTGTCTGGTCCAGGTCATCTTACACACACCATGTAGACACCCAGCTCAACTCAACCATGAGAACTATAACTGGAACAATCCGCTCAACACCACTCCCCTGGCTCTCTGTACTGTCAAACATAGCCCCTCCACACATCCGGCGAGCAGCATTAACTCAAAGGATGCTCCAAAAAGTTAAAGATTTTCCTCACTTACCAATCCATGCAGATATCTACACCCCACCCACTGCCCGACTTTCATCCAGACGGCCGATTTGGAAAAACCCTCCCCCAGCTGACTTTACCATCCAGACAGCTTGGCAAGAGGAATGGGGAAACCAAGGAGGTCCCAAACAAACAGCTGGTGATAAACCCCAACCAACAGGTCCCGGGCACCAACCTCCCAAGGAGACAGTGGTCTACACTCAATCGCTTCAGGACTGGACATGGCCCCTGCTTGGCCAGCCTTCACAGATGGGGCAGTAGCCCTAGCCCACTGTGCGCATGTGGAGAGGAGCAAACTATGGAACACATCATAGAGGCTTGCCCGCTCCAAAGACTGGAAGGAGGATTACACACCCTCCATACAGCAAACCAGGAGGCAACTGCTTGGCTTAAGGACTTTGCATTCGCTAAATAAATAAATAAAGTCAAACCTTGCATGTGGCTGCATATCATAGGCAATTGATCTGGGCATTCTGGTCCACAGTCATGGTGGCATTATTATTAACTTTTAATTTTTAGGTAACTGTGCAAGCAGCACACCGAGAGGAGTGCCATCGGCGACAGCGAGTCGTGGTCCTGCAAAGGGACTCCCGTCTACCACTGACCGGGCAGGCTGGGCTTGCTTCCCTGTGAAGGACCACATTCCGCCTGCTGCTTCTCCAATGCCGGTGTTCTTTAGGCAAAACCCGGGTCCCTGCTGGCATTCCCCAAATTATCCTTTAGACGTACGCAATCACAGCAACATTATAGTATAATTTTTTAAGCATTACATCTTCACTATTCTGTCTTGTCAGATTTGTCACTTTTCACTTCCTTTTTTTTTTTTTTGCAAAGTGCTGTGATGACTGACCGGTCGTGATGCCGCGTATTAGCCAGTCTTCATGGTCGTGATGCCATGTATTATCCAATCAGCACGGAGTCAATCCGAAACCCCACCCACACTTCCTGAAGCCAGGGCTTGAAGAGACGGAGTGGTGGCTAAACTTTTATTGATAAAAATTACGTATTTTGACTGAGCAACTCCATACTCGAGGATGCACACCCTCGTAACCTCAGCAAAGCATGTATAAAATCTTAGGCCAGTCAGACGAACGATTCAAGACATACAGTGGTGTGAAAAAGTGTTTGCCCCCTTCCTGATTTCTCATTTTTTTGTATGTTTGTCACACGTAAATGTTTCAGATCATCAAACAAATTTAAATATTAGACAAAGATAACACAAGTAAACAAAAAATGCAGTTTTTAAATGGAAGTGTTTATTATTAAGGGTAAAAAAATATCCAAACGTACATGGCCCTGTGTGAAAAAAGGATTGCCCCCTAAACCTAATAACTGGTTGGGCCACCCTTAGCAGCAACAACTGCAATCAAGCATTTGAGATGACTGGCAATGAGTCTCTTACAGCACTGCAGAGGAATTTTGGCCCACTCATCTTTGCAGAATTGTTGTAATTCAGTCACATCTGAGGGTTTTCGAGCATGAACCACGTTTTTAAGGTCATGCCACAGCATTTCAATCAGATTCAGGTCAGGACTTTGACTAGGCCACTCCAAAGTTTTCATTTTGTTTTTCTTAAGCCATTCAGAGGTGGACTTGCTGGTGCGTTTGTTTATTTGTTGTCAACTTTTGTCTCATCAGTCCACAGAGTATTTTCCCAAAAGTCTTGGGGATCATCAAGATATTTTCTGGCAAAACTGAGATGAGCCTTTATGTTCTTTTTGCTCAGCAGTGGTCTTCATCTTGGAACTCTGCCATGCAGGCCATTTTTGCCCAGTCTCTTTCTTATGGTGGAGTCATGAACACTGACCTTAACTGAGGCAAGTGAGGCCTGCAGATCTTTGGCTGTTGTTGTGGGGTCTTTTGTGACCTCTTGGATGAGTCGTCGCTGCGCTCTTGGGGTAATTTTGGTTGGCCGGCCATTCCTGGGAAGGTTCACCACTGTTCCATGTTTTCACCATTTGTGGATAATGGCTCTCACTGTGGTTCGCTGGAGTTCCAAAGCTTTAGAAATGGCTAGAAAATTGAACTCAGCTTTCCAAAGATGTGATAAACCACATTTAATTTGTTTTAACAGGGGGGCAATCACTTTTTCACACAGGGACATGTAGGTTTGGATTTTTTTTTTTTTTTACCCTTAATAATAAACACCTTCAATTAAAAGCTGCATTTTGTGTTTACTTGTGTTGTCTTTGTCTAATATTTAAATTTTTTTGATGATCTGAAACATTTAAGTGTGACAAACGTACTTACTAAGGGTGGGAATCGCGAGAGAACTCGCGATTCGATTTGGATTGTGATTCTTAGGTCACAGTTTGATCCTATCACCATTCAACGATAATCATGATAATAGTGTATCGCGATCCCGTATATTTCAAATTTTTTCACCATATTCAACCTCAAATCATGTCCCAAAGTAAACCTGCTGACATCTCTTTCATATCATAAAGTATTCTCGGGGCTTCATTTTCCGCAGAGACACGTCTTTGCACACAGGGAGGGCGGTGGACGGTGCTGTTTGGAATAGACTCCCACTCCACATACCTTTAGCTGACTGTGGACTCTTTTAGAAAGCAGCTGATAACTTTTTTGTTTAGCAAGGATTTCCATTGAGTTTAATCTGCTTTTAAATGGTAAGTCTGATATTTTTAAATTATTTTAATCTTTTTTTAACTTGTTTTTGTATTTTTAAAATGATTTTTATCTATCAACTTCCTTTTATTCCATTTTATTCTGCAGCGTTCTGTGACTATATGTCTCTGAAAAGCGCTTCATAAATAAACTTTACTTACTTGACACTTGGAGAAAAAGCTCCATGCCGGTGTCTCTTTAGCGTAGCTGTTGCTAATGCTGCTCTGAGACTTGTGTGTGGCCCACTGTATTCCAAGTGGTTTTTCTTTTTTTCGTGAAGCGCTTCTTGCGGGTTGTGTCATGTCAAGGTCTGTCCTTCCATCCTTGTTATAAAATCCAGAGCAGGCCCAACATTTGAGCTAACTGCTTCCTAACTTTCAAAGCTGGCTGCAAATTACCAGGACACAAGCTGTGACTTCACTTGACTGGGTGTTTGCGTTGCACCATCTAGTGGACTGAAAAAGCCATTGATTAACTGATAACCCAAAAGTATATGTGTGCACATTTTTTTTTTTGAAATAAAAGATTGATCCATGCGTGTATGGATCAACACATTGTCGCCAGTGCTAAGTATCAGGATCCATCACTGAATTGATCTTTTTTTCCCACCCCTAGAAATTACTGCCAGTGCTGTGAGTTCCTTAATTTTTCCCACAAGAGCTCTCAAGACAGGATAAAGCAGACTGAACATGATCTAAAACTTAATCTGAGGTAGTGTATTTGTTGAAGAAAATGTTTGTGCGTTGTACACACGCACTTTCACCTCATCCCCATCCCACGAGTCTCCCCTGTGCACAGTTTCCTCTAAATCACACTCCATGCTTTTCTGAAAACTTGGCAACTCTATGCATTCAAGAATATGATGAATTTGAAATTAAATGTTGTTTTCTGAAACTTGTGAAGACTGAATGTATGAGTTTTTTTGTGTGTTATTAAGATTCAGCTGTGAGCATAGTATTTCAGCTGGATAATTGCGCGGCCTGTCTGTTGAAGCACTTCTTTGGTATTTAGGGTTGACTTAGTTTGTGTGTAGTGGTTACTCTGGGCTTTGAATAAGCTTCTGAGTTTGGTAGTAGACTGTGCCACTGGCCTGCTGCCTGCTCACAATTTCAGCGTTTGAAGTTGCCATGAGGCTGGTATCCCACTGAAAACGAGATAGTTACTTTTTGGTTTTGGTTAGCCTGACCTCTGTCCGATGAGTTAAACTAGTGACACTTGGATCTTTGCAATTTTTCAGAGCAATTTATTTTTGTAACCTGTACTGTGTAATGTAACTTTCAGTAGTTTGTATTTTTTAAATTAAATTATTATTGTTTAGTATGAGTTTTCAGATTTTGGGAAACTAGCTACTGCTGATAGACATCTGGTTAGTGCAGGTAATTTGTGTGGGTTGAGTTGTAGTGTTGTGGAGAAGTTGGCCTACTTCTGCTGGATCACTTGGTTACCACCAGCTAGGTGAAGGGAGTAATTAAGGTCATTATGAGTGTATGGCTTTCCATTTGTTTGGCGTCATTGAATTTTGTGGATTTAGTGATGTTTTGGATGGGACCATTTATGTAGATACAATGTTTTAGGTTTGTTGCTACTTTTGCAAGTCTTCAGCTGAGGTTATGCTCATTTTTGTGTCAGTATATTGGCGGTCCACTTGAGTTTTTTGGTGAGAATATTTTTTGTAGTGAAGGCATTGGTTGAACTATTGTAGGATATAGTGTTGGAGTTTAATCGGCTGTTAGAGCAGTTATTGATGTATACATTGTCAAGAGACACATGTCCATATGCCTGATGAATAACACACTTTGTTTGCTCAGTGTGGCTCTCCCTCTTTTCTTTTTTTGTTTCTTTTGTTGCTAGAGGAGAATTCAGGAAAAACTAGAGGGTTTTAGAATGAGTAAACACAGAACATATGATCTTGTTCACTGTTGGCTGTAATCTTCCTGGTGTGTGGAAGTGCAACTTCTTTGATGCTGACAAACTCGACAAAAGGGTATTGTGATGACCCTCTGCTATGCAGGTCCTATTGTGGTGTTTGTGTGTGTCTGCACGCTGGCTGTGCTTGTCTGTTTATGTGTGCAGGTCCTGTAGGCAGAGTTGTAATCCCAGTGCACCTGGCCAGTCACTGGGAGGAGTCACCGCTACGTACATCTCTGGTCTCCCCTCTGCTGCTGCCACTCTGTGTTGCACTCTCGGTGTGACTTGGTTGTCCAGCTCGGGCATTTAGTTTATTAGTTTTGTTTGCAGCGGACTTTTGCAGTTGTACACATTGTTGCATCCACCAGCTGACACTGACACTGATTGCACTTCACTCACAATCACTTGTTGTAAATAAATTGCACGTTGGTTTGATTTTAACTCTGCCTCTCCTTGTTTTTGGTGTGGCTTTGAGCCAGTTGTAAGGTGGTATTTGAAAAAATTATGAATTTGTGCTGCTCAAGTATCAAGTCTGTTAATTTTGGAGAGGTATTGGGTTCTAGTTACCGGGCTGTGAGGTTTTTTTGGGTGCCATAAATTGTAAATGTGAAGTATATTTGGGTGGCAGTGGCTCAGGAGGTAGAGCGAGTCGTCTAATAACTGGAGGGTTAGCGGTTAGAATCCCACTGTCCCCAGACATCCTGCTGTTGTGTCCCTGGGCAAGACACTTCACCCATCTTGCCGCCAGTGTCCATGACACTGGGTATGAATGTGTATAAATGTTTGGTAGCACGGATTGGCTGCCACGTTTCCGTCAGTCTGCCCCAGGGCAGCTGTGGCAACATTAGTAGCTTACCACTACCATTGTCTGTGGAGTGAATGAGTAATGTATCCATTGTAAAGCGTCTTTGAGTGTCTATGAAAAAAGCGGACTGTTGGTATCTGGTGCATAAGAACCCACCATTGGAACTGCATGAAGTCTTAAGGATGGGGTTATTTGACAGGTGAGTTTTGTCAGGCAGGTTCTAGTTTAGTGGGATCATGTGCTTGCCCTGATATAGTCTAGTTTTGTGAAGCACCGTAAATGTTTATTTTTAATTTGTTGCCAGAGGTGTGAGTCATTGTCAGTGATGGCTGACGTAATAGCTGATTTCGTGAAAGCGCCGTCTGAAGAAATTTTAGACAGATGCTCACGGGATCAGTTATTGAAAATTGTGGGCCACTATAAAATCGAAATTCCTGATAAACGACTTAAAGAAAATGCTAAAAGCATGTTAAAAGCAAATTTAATTGCTAAAGGAATTTTAGTTGAGTCTCGGGGTGAAATTTCTGCTCCACCTGCATCTGTTGCTTGTCCTCCGATGCTTCCGACAACTAGTTTAACATTTGAACAGCGAAAAGAAATGTTACTGTTACAAATGGAATTTGAAAAAAATGACACATAATGTATGTTTTTGGCATGTGGGAGGAAACCGGAGAAATCCCGGAGTAAACCCACACAGTTAGGTTAATTGGCATCAACTGGGGATTCTAAATTGTCCTTAGGTATGACTGTGCAAGTGAATGGTTGTCTGTCTCTCTGTGTTGGCCCTGCGATGGACTGGCGATCTGTCCAGGGTGTACCCTGCCTATTGCCCAAAGATGCTGGGATAGGCTCCAGCCCCCCCGCAACCCAAAAAGGATTAAGCGGAAGAAGATGGATGGGTGGATGAAACATAATGCACAAATCAGGGATTGGCAATTTTGGTGGTACTGAGGGCCACAGATTTTTTTTCCTCACTTCCCTAGGGTCAGATTTACATGTAAACCTGGGGTGGGGGTGGGGTATTATAAGATAAGTCTTTATTAGTCCCACAATGGGGAAATTCTCTTCAAAGGTTTCACAATTAAAACTGAAAATGCAAATAAAAATGCAAATAAAAACTACTCAGTGTTTTATCACATTAGAATTAAAATTCTATCATAACCTAATTTTTAAAACTCTGTCAATCAAAATGATGAGCAAAGAGAAATTCCTGATGTAATTAACAAAAAAAAAACAAGACGAAAAGGAAATATGATGATGAAGAAAAAATGTTTTTAAAATATTAGAAGAAAATGATCAAAGTAAAAGTTTTTATGATAAATATGCTACATTTCTGGTTTAAATTAGCCATTTTTTTGCAAATCTATATTTTATTTTGGTATTAGATGTTCAAGTGTCTACTGATAAATTTCCATAATTTTATTTAAAAATTTATAACTTTTTAGTTCTTTCTAAATTTGTGAGTTTTTCTGTCGTAAATTTTCAGTTTCTTATATAAATTCACCTTTCGGATTGAAACTTGTTGCTGTAAATACTTCTCAGTGAGGAGCTGTAGCATTTATTGTTGTTTAAAAGCAGCCTACTTTGTATATCGCTGCTGTTGACAGCCCATTAATGTGGTCTCAGCATGCAACACATGCACCTTAAAAGACGTACTCCGGGGCACACTGCCCCCTCTATCTGTGGCTCTCTGACTCTTGCTCGACCACTGACCACTGGCATGGAGGGGCACCTAGGTTTTGATTAGAGCTCCCTCTGCTGGCGGACTCTATAACTACATTTCAGAATGCAGTTCCAAATGCGTTCAAGTGGGATATAAATAAATAATTGATTTTTGGAAATGGACTGGTAGGCCGCAGTGGATGACATTTTGCTGCCGGTTGCCCATCCCTGATGGAAACACAGGAGATGATGTTAAATCATTGTGACTTCAAACCAGAGCAATGGCGGTGCACAATCTGACACTGCAAGCCATACTTCCATTTTTCCAGACCACATGCAAATGCTATCCCCAGAGTCAGTTGGTTGAGACTGGAGAATGTACCAGTGCTGTGGAAGACGTCCTGCCTGGTTCCTGCCCCCAAGAATTCATCTCCATCAAACCTGAATGACTACTGACCAGTTGCCCTCACATCTCGTGTGATGAAGGTCCTTGAGAGACTTATCTTAGCCCACCTGAGGCGGCAAGTGAAGACATGGCTGAACCCTCTGCAGTTTGCATATCAGCCCCATTTAGGAGTTGAAGACTCTGTGATTTACCTGCTGCAACGAGCGCATTTCCGCCTGGGTGGAGGAGACACTGGCTGTGTTTACATGGACACAAGTAACCGGATTAAAAGCCTGATCTGAATAAAAATGCTTCATGTAAACACGCCAATCTGAATAGTCTAACCCGATCACGCTCATGTGGATCAAAATTTCATTCCGATTGAGAGGGGTGGGTTATGCCGATTGTTAATCCAAATGGTGCACATGAAAACACTTATTCCGAAGGCTGGGCAAAAACTATGTTTACTGCGCATGTCTGTACACCAGCCGCACGTCGACTTGACGTATTTCCGCCTTAGCAGCAGCTAGCGGAAGACATAGCGGGAGTAAAACAAAACTGGTCTGTATTGTCCTGCTGTCTCCCTCTGTTCGTCATATGCAGAAGTATGTACTTGTAGCTTCATTCCGGAGACGAGCAAAAGTACAGTCTGAATAACACAATACAGGTCAATTTCGACACGAAGCAGGGCTTGCTAACACCGGAAGTTGCTTCTTCTTCTACTATTTTCGGAATGTCGAAATGTCGACGTGCGCATGTCAAAATGATTTATTCCGTTCAAACGTGTGACACATGGAGACGCACGTCCTAATCGGGTCAGCTTTTTCAGGATCCATGTAAACAGTAAAATTCTGATCTGAATTGTAATCAGATTGAAGAAACTTTGCCCATGTAACCGTGGCCACTGTGAGAATCACGTTCTTTGATTTCTCCAGTGTATTTAACACCACTAAACCACTGCTGCTAGTTGAGAAGCTGTGGGTGATGGGGGTTGACAGCTCTGTGATCTCCTGGATTACTGCCTACCTGACAGGCAGGCCACAGTTTGTCTGGCTGAGCAGTGTCTTGTCTGATGTGGTGGTTAGTGATATGGGACCTCCACAGGGGACTGTGTTTTCTCCTTTTCTCTTCACTTTATACACCACTGAATCATGCCATCTGATGACTGCTGTTGTTGGGTGTATAAAAGGAAGAGAATGCAGGGCACTGGTAGACAGATTCGTGGAGTGGACTGAGCAGAATCACCTGAGGCTGAATGTCAACAAGACCAGAGAGATGGGGATTGAGTTCAGGAAGAAGAGGACACCTACACAGCCATTGCAGATTGGGGGGGAGGATGTGGAGCTAGTGGAGGACTACAAATACCTGGGTGTCAGCAATGGACTGGAAATCTAACACCGATGCTGTGTACAAGAAGGGGATGAGCAGACTCTATTTCTGGAGGAAGCTGAGAGCTTTCAACGTGTGCAACAAGATGTTGGAGCTTTTCTACCAGGCCATTGCTGCCAATACCATCTTCTTTGCTGCTGTTTGTTGGGATAGCAGTATCAGAACCAGCGACACCAACAGACTTGACAAGATTATCAAGACGGCTGGCTCAGTGATTGGTCTCGGGCTGGAGACTTTTAAGAGTGTGGTCGAGAGGAGGACACTGAACAAACTGTTATCCATCATGGACAATCCTGATCACCCCCTCCCACACACTGGACAGACAGCGGAGCACTTTCTCCAGTAGATTGCTACATCTCCGTTGCCGAACGGTCAGGTACAGGAAATCTTTCCTGCCACATGCCATTTCACTGTACAATAACTCACTCTAATGTTGAATTCTGGTCATAACTATGCTGCCATACTGCACCTTACAGTCTAATTGGTACCTCACATTGCACCCTGTGCCTGATAGTCCTGCATTGTACAGCTACAGTAGTACAATCCATGTATCTAGACGGGTCATCATCTATTCATCTATAATCATTAGTAGACTAGACATTAAATATCAATCATATGCTCATGGTATAGCAGGAACGAGAGGTGAGGAGGCTCCCCTAAGTGAACTAGTCTCCTTGGAAAAACAGAAGTTTACTTAAATGAACATTTTACAAAGACTAATGCTGAAATAGCAGAACAAGCATGGATGCTGAAAAGACAAAACAAGATACAGGCAATATGGACAAGAAACTGTGGAGTCTGGATTAAACTAAATGGAACACCTGAAGAAGCAAAGGCCATAATGATAAGAGATCTCACTGACTTAAATAAATATAGATGAACACTGATCAAGAAACTTAAGAGACTACAGTAATCCATATCCACACATGGCAAGAACAGTCCTTTTGTGACATAATGATAGTGTGCTTTTAAAAAAAAACAACTCTTGACTTTAGACTGACTTTAGTAGATGTCAGTCATCCCCAATTGGAGGAAGTCATTTGACCCAGAGAGGAAATTCAGACACTGAAAACATCTCATTATGCTGAACATAAACTACAAGAGATGGAGAATGTTATCGATCCTGATAACCACTTCTTCAACTAGAAAAGCACTCGGAGAGCGCAGACCTCCGCCAAGCGCCACAGTTCCCCCCCATACAGTGTTTTACATCATAAATATTAATCCTACATTTATTGTGTGTACGTTTTCAGATTCCTTGACCATGAAAACATATGAGTAGCAATTGGATTCACATGGATAGGATTAGTGGTTCAGTAGTTATTCAGGAAAATCGCATTTCGCATAATGGCGGTTTTCCGGATCACCACCAAAATGTAATCATCTGTAGGATACCCCATTTCTGACAATCTGTGAAAATTTCATGAAAATCCGTCCATAACTTTTTGAGTTATCTTGCTAACAAACAAACAAACAAACAGACAAACCAACGCCGATGAAAACATAACCTCCTTGGTGGAGGTAATAATATTCATAATCACTGTGAATATTGCACTGAAAAGCACCTGTAAGCTGGTTGCCAACCGCCAATCAAATCTAAAGAAGAAGAAGAAAAGTCAAGTGCAAGTAGATGGTAAACGATCAATAATACACTTTAACAGCAGAAGTCTTAATAAAAGCTTTCCACAGATTCAGGACTATTTAAAACAGCTGGATAGAAAATTTACAGCTATAGCAGTGTCTGAAACTTGGCTCAATGAAGGGCAGGCTTCTTTGATAGCAATAGAGGGATATCAGATGTTTAACCTCTTACACTCCGGTGTACCGCGGACAGGCACGTCTCTGTGTCCTAGAGACACACGAGGGCGTTGCGTCCAAGTGCGCACTGAAAAAAAAAAAAAGCTGCATTTCCGTTCTTCCACTACAGACACAGCCGCGAACAGATCAGATATGATTGACCTCTCATTCGACTAATAAGAGCCTTGAATTGGGTTTCTGAAACCTTGAAGAACCAATGACTGAAAACCTAGCAAGAAGGACCCGCCTACCAACGCTGCGAATTCAGCCAGCCAATTGAAGCACAGAAGTTCAAAAGCTGTTTTGTGTAAGGCTGGGGAAGAGAGAGGTCTGCTGCTGCAGCAGATGAAAAAAGGACCCGCAGGAAGAACCGCCACAGACCCAGCAGCACGGAGACCACCCACAAGTGCGACCTGTGTGACAGGGACTGCCATTCGCGCATCGGCCTGTTCAGCCACAGGCGGTGCTTTTTTTTTTTTTTTTTATTCCAGCAGAATAGACGTTTACGATTCTCTTCCATGGTCATCATAGACCGACGGAGGCCGACGACGAAGGCTGGGTGACACACACGCGTTCGCCAGTCTTTTTGAATTACTACTGTTATTTGTTTTGAAAAATCGTTCGCCAAAACTGCAATCATGGAAGCGCAAAACCGCAGTAATGGAATTATGTTTTGACCGGGTCGCGAGACCAGAACCACGAGTCCGTAACAAGCGGACCAGCGTCGGGTTCGTCTGACAATGAGGAAGAAAGTTGGCCAGCTCCGCTGCTGCTGTGAACAGGTGTTATCAACTAAATTATTCTTTATCCCTGAAAATTGTAATCAAAAATGACTTTTGATCGATTGGTAAATTACAACTGTGCGGCGCACGAAGTCCGAAGTCCGTGCGCCGCGTCCGGACCGTGAACACCCCCACCCCCCCACTACTCTTCTGTAGCGGGGGGGGGGGGGGGGGGGTGGAGAGCCGCGGTGACTGTCGCCACGGTTGCCACATCGCCACATGACTATTCCGTCATGTAGCGATGGCCGATGTCCGTCCTCTGTAGCGGTGGGGTGGTGGGAGTTATCTTCTACATTACAAATATTTTAGAATAATTTTTAGTGCACTGTAGGTTATTTTTTCTTGTAAAAAAAAAAACAACAAAACACACATTTTTTACGTGGCATGCTTCTTTGTGTGTGGGGGCTTGTTTGTTCATTCATTCATTCATGAATGAATAAACAACCCCACTCCCCCCCCCCCCACACACACACACAGCCCTGAGTGTCACCTTTCATTAGAGCCCAAGATGAAGCTTCTATATTGAATCATTCAAAAGTTAGACGTTTTTCCAAACTGTGCCATTTGGCACAATTTGGCACAGTTCAAAAACGCCTGGGAACTACCTGAGAACAAAGCTGTGTAATATATTCATTTTTTGTGGTATTGTTACAAAATTTTGACCTCAGCTGGATATCACTTGGTTCTACATTTCTGTTGCATTTTCCAGCCCGGATCTGAAGCTGTGTGTTATTTGCAAGCATTTGTAGCCAAAAAAAAAACACCCAGGCGAAATTTGTTTTCTTCAAGTTCAGTATGTTTAGATGACTGTTACTCAGTGGCCGGAGCACTTAGAGAGATTATGACTGTTTTGCCAAAAAATTCAAAGTGTTTTCTTTTAAATGAGACCAACCCCATGAAGATGCTGCAAAGGGTTGAAGAACAGCTTTTGATTTACTTTGGGCACGTTATTTTTTGGCGTTTTTTAGGGAAATTGACCAGAGTGCAAGGGGTTAACGTTAACAGATCTCAAAAAAAAGGTGGTGGTGTTGCACTGTATATTGATGAATTGTATCCACTTTATTCGTGGGGGTGCCGCTGTAGGAACGATTATGGGCGGAGCTTCCAATTTCAGCTGATGTAGTGTTAAATCAGTCAGTAAGTGGAGTAGCAGGGGCATTTAAAATAGCGTTTTTAAAAGTTTTTCAAGTTCATTTTAATGTATAGTCTACATGCGTGTTTTGCACTCAAGTGGCAGCTAATTTCAGCTCTTCTAGTTTTTGTATTTTTTGAATGTTTTGGCATAGTTCTGGCACTTGATGGTGTTCATGGTTGTGCCAATAGACAAATAAATAAATGGAGGCTTCTCACTACACGGTGACAGACGACATCCAAGCACGGTGTTGTGGCATATGTCTGCTCTAAGGTAAATTTGATTATGTCCAACATATTTTAACAAAATGCAGCCGACTTTATTGCAATGGAGACGTGCTGGTCTGAATGTGCACCGCATCATTATGAATACAGAAAGGAATTAAGAAAAGAATTCGGAAAGGAATTAGGAAAGCTTAAACTGTGGTTTGATTCAAACAAATTAACGCTCAATTTAAGTAAGACAAAATTGATCATTTTTAACAACCATCACAACAACTCAGTATCTAAACTCAGTGTAAATGGTGTAGAGATTGAAAGAGTATCCGAAATTAAATTTCTTGGAGTAATAATTGATAATAAACTGTGTTGGAAGTCACATATTAATTATATTGAAGGTAAAATATCCAAATCAATCGCAATACTACACAGAGCGAAATATTTGCTGAATCAACCCACACTATATACTTTGTCATTTATTAATACTCCCATACATGACATATTGTACTGAAGAAGAACACAGATGAGAGAGAGGTCATTGAAATTGTTAAATTGTTTAAAAGTAAAACATTTACGAATTGTGATGGTATTGACATGCTTTTAGTCAAAACTATCATCGGATACTTAGTGAAGCCACCGACGTATATCTGTAACCTGTCTCTCCAAACAGGTATATTTCCCAATGCAATGAAAATAGCTAAAGTAATTCCGATACACAAGATGGGTGACAGGGGAATTTTCAAACTATAGGCTTATTAGGAATAGAGGGTGTCATGCTTGGTGACCACAGGATCTCATCTCTGTTGTTTGCAGATGATGTTGTCCTGTTGGCTTCATCCAGCAATGACCTACAGCTCTTGCTGGGACGGTTTGCTGCTGAGTGTGAAGTGACTGGGATGAGAATCAACACCTCCAAGTCTGAGTCCATGGTCCTCAGCCGGAAAAAGGTGGATTGTCCTCTCTGGGTTGGGGACAGGCTCCTGCCCCAAATGGAGGAGTTTAAGTATCTTGGGGTCTTATTCACGAGTGAGGGGAAAATGGAGCGAGAGATTGACAGACGGATTGGAGCAGCATCTGCAGTGATGCGGATGTTGTACCGGTCTGTTGTGGTGAAGAGGGAGCTGAGTTCTAAGGCAAAGCTGTCGATTTACCAGTCAATCTACAGTACGTTCCTACTCTCACCTATGGTCATGAGCTTTGAGTAATGACCGAAAGAACGAGATCGCGGATACAAGCGGCTGAAATGAGCTTTCTCCGTAGGATTGCTGGACTCACCCTCAGAGATAGGGTGAGGAGCTCAGTCATCCGGGAGGGGCTCAGAGTAGAACCGCTGCTCCTCCACATTGAAAGGAGTCAGTTGAGGTGGTATGAGCATCTGATTAGGATGCCTCCTGGACGCCTCCCACTTGAGGTGTTTCGGGCACATCCCACTGGGAGGAGACCCCGGGGCAGACCCAGGACTCGGTGGAGAGACTATGTCTCCCAGCTGGTCTGGGAACGCCTTGGTATCCTCTCTGAAGAGCTGGAGCAGGTGGCTGGGGAGAGGGAAGTCTGGGCTTCTCTGCTTGAACTGCTGTCTCCGTGACCCGGACCTCTGGAAAAGCGGTAGAAGATGGATGGATGGATGGCTTATTTCACTATTGCCGCAATTTTCAAAGATACTTGAAAAATATTCTACAAGAGAATTGACAACTTTATAATAAAGAATAATTTATTGTGTGAACAGCAGTACGGGTTCAGACACAAGAGGACAACTGCATTTGCTCTAATGGAATTTATAGAAAAAAATATCAACTGCTATAGAAAATAAAGAGTATTCAGTGGGGGTATTCTTGGATTTAAAAAAAGCATTTGATACAGTGGATCATAAATTATTGTTAAAAAAACTACAAAATTATGGTATTAGGGGAGTAGCACTGTCTTGGTTATGTACAGTGGGGCAAAAAAGTATTTAGTCAGCCACCAATTGTGCAAGTTCTCCCACTTAAAAGATGAGAGAGGTCTCCAATTTTCATCATAGGTATACCTCAACTATGAGAGACAAAATGAGGGGAAAAAAATTCAGAAAATCACATTGTCGGATTTTTAATGAATTTATTTGCAAATTATGGTGGAAAATAAGTATTTGGTCAATAACAAAAGTTCATCTCAATACTTTGTTGTATACCCTTTGTTGGCAATAACAGAGGTCAAATGTTTTCTGTAAGTCTTCACAAGGTTTTCACACACTGTTGCTGGTATTTTGGCCCATTCCTCCATGCAGATCTCCTCTAGAGCAGTGATGTTTTGGGGCTGTCACTGGGCAACACGGACTTTCAACTCCCTCCAAAGATTTTCTATGGGGTTTTGATCTGGAGACTGGCTAGGCCACTCCAGGACCTTGAAATGCTTCTTACAAAGCCACTCCTTCGTTGCCTGGGCGGCGTATTTGGGATCATTGTCATGCTGAAAGACCCAGCCATGTTTCATCTTCAATACCCTTGCTGATGGAAGGAGGTTTTCACTCAAAATCTCACGATACATGGCCCCATTCATTCTTTCCTTTACATGGATCAGTCGTCCTGGTCCCTTTGCAGAAAAACAGCCCCAAAGCATGATGTTTCCACCCCCATGCTTCACAGTAGGTATGGTGTTCTTTGGATGCAACTCAGCATTCTTTCTCCTCCAAACACGACAAGTTGAGTTTTTACCCAAAAGTTCTATTTTGGTTTCATCTGACCATATGACATTCTCCCAATCCTCTTCTGGATCATCCAAATGCTCTTTAGCAAACTTCAGACGGGCCTGGACATGTACTGGCTTAAGCAGGGGGACACATCTGGCACTGCAGGATTTGAGTCCCTGGCGGCGTAGTGTGTTACTGATGGTAGCCTTTGTTACTTTGGTCCCAGCTCTCTGCAGGTCATTCACTGGGTCCCCCCATGTGGTTCTGGGATTTTTGCTCACCGTTCTCGTGATCATTTTGACCCCACGGAGTGAGATCTTGTGTGGAGCCCCAGATGAAGGGAGATTATCAGTGGTCTTGTATGTCTTCCATTTTCTAATAATTGCTCCCATAGTTGATTTCTTCACACCAAGCTGCTTACCTATTGCAGATTCAGTCTTCCCAGCCTGGTGCAGGTCTACAATTTTGTTTCTGGTGTCCTTTGACAGCTCTTTGGTCTTGGCCATAGTGGAGTTTGGAATCTGACTGTTTGAGGTTGTGGGCAGGTGTCTTTTATACTGATAACAAGTTCAAACAGGTGCCATTAATACAGGTAACGAGTGGAGGACAGAGGAGCCTCTTAAAGAAGTTGTTACAGGTCTGTGAGAGCCAGAAATCTTGCTTGTTTGTAGGTGACCAAATACTTATTTTCCACCATAATTTGCAAATAAATTCTTTAAAAATCAGCCAATGTGATTTTCTGGATTTTTTTTTCTCATTTTGTCTCTCATAGTTGAGGTATACCTATGATGAAAATTGGAGACCTCTCTCATCTTTTAAGTGGGAGAACTTGCACAATTGGTGGCTGACTAAATACTTTTTTGCCCCACTGTAGTTACTTAAAGAACAGATACCAGTATGTATGTGTAGGTAGAAAAAATTCAGTTGCTGAAGGTTACTTGTGGAGTCCCACAAGGTTCAGTTTTGGGGCCACTGTTATTCAACCTGTATATAAATGATAGATGTAAAGTTTTGGAAAAGTTGGATTTAATATTGTTTGCAGATGATACTAATTTATTATACAGTGGAAGCAATTTGAAACAACTTTTGGATACACTCGGAAAGGAATGAGGAAAACTTAAACTGTGGTTTGATTGAAACAAATTAATGCTTAATTTAAGTAAGACAAATTTTATCATTTTTAACAACCATCACAACAACTCAGTATTTAAACTCAGTGTAAATGGTGTAGAGAGTGAAAGAGTATCCAAAGTCAAATTTCTGGGAGTAATAATTGATAATAAATTGTGTTGGAAGTTGCATATTAATTATATTAATTAATATGTAATTATGTAATTTGTAATTATATTAATAATATGTATATTATATTAATTATATTAATTAATGTTGCAGCATTGCACCGAGACAAATTCCTAGTTTGTGTACTACATGAACAATGGCAATAAATCTCATTCTGATTCTGATATTAAAAGGTAAAATATCCAAATCAATCGCAATACTACATAGAGTGAAATATTTGCTGAATCAACCCACACTATATACCCTGTATCATTCATTAATACTCCCATAACATGTCCATGACATAGTTTGCTGAAGTATGGGGAAATACATACAAAACAAACATATAGCCAGTTTCTATGCTTCAGAAGAGAGCCATTAGAATAATAAGCAAAGCTGCTTACAGGGAACCAACAAACCCACTTTTTCCTCAAATGAAAGCTGTCAAGTTGAAAGATCTTGTTGATTTTAAAACTGCAGTAATAATGTTTAAAGTGAAGAATCTATCACTGCCTGCAAATATCCAAAAGTTGTTTCAAATAAGGGAGAAACAATATCATTTCAGAGGAACATGTACACTACCGTTCAAAAGTTTGGGGTCACCTCAGACAATTTTCTGTTTTCCATGAAAAGTCACACTTTTATTTACCACCATGAGTTGTAAAATGAATAGAAAATATAGTCAAGACATTGACAAGGTTAGAAATAATGATTTGTATTTGAAATAATAATTTTTTCCTTCAAACTTTGCTTTCGTCAAAGAATCCTCCATTTGCAGCAATTACAGCACTGCAGACCTAACATGATTGCACAAGAGTTTTCTAATCATCCATTAGCCTTCTGACGCAATGAGCAAACACATTGTACCATTAGAACACTGGAGTGATAGTTGCTGGAAATGGGCCTCTATACACCTATGTAGATATTGCACCAAAAACCAGACATTTGCAGCTAGAATAGTCATTTACCACATTAACAACGTATAGAGTGTATTTCTGATTAGTTTAAAGTTATCTTCATTGAAAAAAAGTGCTTTTCTTTCAAAAATAAGGAAATTTCTAAGTGACCCCAAACTTTTGAACGGTAGTGTATATTTCAGAAACCTTCAGTGAGAACTACCACCAAGCAACACTGTGTTTCAGTGCAGGGAGTCAGACTGTGGAACGCTTTTGGAACTGAATTAAAATCATGTACAACACTTGGACAATTTAAACAAAAACTAAAGAAATACTCCAAACATACATAGAAAATGACATGTAAAATCATATAAGGATTTACCTATCCAGTCTGTGTTGTGTTGTTGCTTAGTTTTGTTGTCACGTTTTGTTTTGTTTTGTTTAGCAATTACTTTTATTTTTTTGACTTCTTAGATGGAACATGGGTGGGCAATATAAGCTGCGGCTTCAGCCATCACCCTTTTCGGATAATTTATGATGAACTGTATAATCTGAGGAGTTATTGTTTATTTCAACCTTGTTGGATTTTTTTCCCCCTGGTATATTGTTCTGATCCTTTCTTTTAACCTCTTGCACTCCGTTGTACCGCGGACGGGCAAGTCTCTGCGTCCTAGAGCGCATGAGGGCGCTCTCGGATGCATGATGGAGATTGTGATGTAGGTGGTGTATGGCGTCCAAGCGCGCACTGAAAATAAAAGCTGCAGACACAGCCGCGAACAGATTAGTTCATCTGATTGACCTCTCATTCGACTAATAAGAGCCTTGAATTGGGTTTCTGAAACCTTGAAGAACCAATGACTGAAAACCTCGCAAGAAGGACCCGCCTACCAATGCAGCGAGCCAATTGAAGCACAGAAGTTCACTGAGCTGTTTTGTCTAAAGCTGGGTGAAGAGAGACTGCTTCAGCAGCCACAGGCAGTGCTTTTTTTTTTTTTTTTTTAATTCCAGCAGAGTGTTTAGGATTCTCTTATATGGTCATCATAGACCGACGGAGGCCGACGACGAAGATCGTAAATCATTCGCCAAAACCGCAGTCATGGAATTATGTTTTGACCGGGTCGCGAGACCAGAACCACGAGTGGACCAGCGTCGCGTTCGTCTGACAATGAGGAAGAGAGGTTCGCCAGGACAATGTGGCTGTGAAGAGGTAAGGTGTTATAAGCCAAATTATTTTTTATCCCTGAAAATTGTAATCAAAAATGACTTTTGACCGATCGGTAAATTACAGCTGTGCGGCGCACGCCTCCGGACCGTGAATGCCCCCCCCCCACCGCTGCTATTCTGTAGCGGGGGGGGGGGTGCGGTGACTGCGCTGCTGTGGCCACATGCCACATCCGAGTGTAATCCGTCATGTAGCGATGGCCGATCTCCGTCCTCTGTAGCGAGGGGGGGGGGCATCCCCCGCACACACACACACACACAGACACAGCCCTGAATGTGACCTTTCATTAGAGCCCAAAATGAAGCTTCTACATTGAATCATTCAAAAGTTACAGACGTTTTTCCAAACTGTGCCATTTGGCACAATTTGGCACAGTTCCAAAATGCCTGGGAACTACCTAAGAACAAAGTTGTGTAATATATTCATTTTTTGTGGTATTGTTACAAAATTTGGACCTCAGCTGGATAACACTTGGTTATACATTTCTGTTGCATTTTCCAGCCCGGATCTGAAGCTGTGTGTTATTTGCAAGCATTTGTATCCAAAAAAACACCCAGGCCAAATTTATTTTCTTCAAGTTCACTATGTTTAGATGACTGTAACTCAGTGGCCGGAGCACTTAGAGAGATTATGACTGTTTTGCCAAAAAATTCAAAGTGTTTTCTTTTAAATGAGACCAACCCCATGAAGATGCTGCAAAGGGTTGAAGAACAGCTTTCGATTTACTTTGGGCACATTATTTTTTGGCATTTTTAGGAAAATCGACCGGAGTGCAAGGGATTAATCCATCCATCCATCTTCTTCTGCTTAATCCTTTTCGGGTCGGGGGGGGGGGCGGCTGGAGCCTATCCCAGAATCTTTGGGCGAGAGGCAGGGTACACCCTGGACAGATCGCCAATCCATCGCAGGGCCAACACAGAGAGATAGACAACCATTCACTCTCACATTCATACCTAAGGACAATTTAGAATCCCCAGTTTGGTGCCAGTTTACCTAACTTGCATGTTTTTGGCATGTGGGAGGAAACCAGAGAAATCCCGGAGTAAACCCACGCAGACACGGGGAGAACATGCAGACTCCACACAGATCACTGTTGGTCGGGGGCTGGGATCGAACCCAGGATCCCCCGGCCAAGGGTGAGTTGCTGTGCTGCCTTTTAATCTAATCTATCCAAAATAAAGATTCATTCATTCATTCATTCGTCTGCGATGTATATAAAGTTATCTATGTAGTTTTGCTTTCCCTTGGTAATTCGTTTTTATAATATGCTGTGCGTTTATCGTTTTGGTCGTCTACTGTGTCATGCTGCTGTTACACTGTAATTTCCCAGTTTGGGATCAATAAAGTACATTTATCTATCGATTGATCGATATCTATCAATCTATCTACCTACCTGCATACCTACCTATTTACCTACATACATACAATGGTGTCAAAGTGTTTACTCCCTTCATGATTTCTCATTTTTTTGTATTTTTTCACACTTAAGTGTTTCAGATCATCGAAATTTAAGTATTAGACAAAGATAACACAAGTAAACACAAAATGCAGTTTTTAAATGAAGGTGTTTATTATTAAGGGGAAAAAATCCAAACCTACATGGCTCCGTGTGAAAAAGTGATTGCCCCCTAAACCTAATAGCTGGTTGGGCCACCCTTAGCAGAAACAACTGCAATCAAGCATTTGCGATAACTGGCAATGAGTCTTACAGTGCTGTGGAGGAATTTTGGCCCACTCATTTTTGCAGAATTGGGCGGTGTGGTGGTGGAGTGGTTAGCACTGCGGCAGCACCGCAGCTCACCCTTGGCCGGGGGATCCTGGGTTCGATCCCAGCCCCCGACCAACAGTGATCTGTGTGGAGTTTGCATGTTCTCCCCGTGTCTGCGTGGGTTTACTCCAGGATTTCTCCGGTTTCCTCCCACATGCCAAAAACATGCAAGTTAGTTTAATTGGCATCAAACTGGGGATTCTACATTGTCCTTAAGTATGACTGTGAGAGTGAATGGTTGTCTGTCTGTCTGTGTTGGCCCTGCGATGGACTGGCGATCTGTCCAGGGTGTACCCTGCCTCTCGCCCAAAGATGCTGGGAAAGGCTCCAGCCCCCCCGCCACCCAAAAAGGATTAAGCGGAAGAAGATGAATGAATGAATGAATGTTGTAATTCAGCCACATTGGGGATTTTTGAGCATGAACCGCCCTTTCAAGGTCATGCCGCAGCATCTCAATCGGATTCAGGTCAGGACTTTGACTAGGCCACTCCAAAGTCTTCATTTTGTTTTTCTTAAGCCATTCAGAGGTGGACTTGCTGGTGTGTTTTGGATCTTTGTCCTGCTGCAGAACCCAAGTGCACTTCAGCTTGAAGTCACGAACAGATGACTGGATGTTCTTCTGGATTTTATGGTAGACGGCAGAATTCATGGTTCCATTTACCACAGCAAGTCTTCCAGGTCCTGAAGCAGCAAAACAGCCCCAGACCATCACACTACCACCACCATATTATACTGTTGGTATGATGTTCTTTTTCTGAAATGCTGTTACTTTTACGCCAGATGTAATGGGACACACACCTTCCAAAAAGTTCAATTTTTGTCTCATGAGTCCAGAGTGTTTTCCCAAAAGTCTTGGGGATCATCAAGATGTTTTCTGGCAAAACTGAGACGAGCCTTTATGTTCTTTTTGCTCAGCGGTGGTTTTCGTCTTGGAGCTCTGCCATACAAGCCATTTTTGCCCAGTCTCTTTCTTATGGTGGAGTCATGACCTTAACTGAGGCAAGTGAGGCCTGCAATTCTTTGGATGTTGTTGTGGGGTCTTTTTGACCTCTTGGATGAGTCGTCGCTGCGCGCTCGGGGTAATTTTGGTCATCCGGCCACTCCTGGGAAGGTTCACTACTGTTCCATGTTTTCACCATTTGTGGATAATGGCTCTCACTGTGGTTTGCTGGATTCCCAAAGCTTTAGAAATGGCTTTATAACCTTTTCCAGATCGATAGATCTCAATTACTTTTTCTCATTTGTTCCTGAATTTCTTTGGATCGCAGCATGATGTCTAGCTTTTGAGGATCTTTTGGTCTACTTCACTTTGTCAGGCAGGTCCTGTTTAAGTGATTTCTTGATTGAGACCAGATGTGGAAATAATCAGGCCTGGGTATGACTAGAGAAATTAAACTCAGCTTTCCAAAGATGTGATAAACTACAGTTAATTTGTTTTAATGGGAGGAGGGGGGGGGGGGATCACGTTTTCACAGGGTCATGTAAGTTCCCCCCCCCCTTAATAATAAACGCCTTCATTTAAAAACTGCATTATGTGTTTACTTGTGTTATCTTTGTCTAATATTTAAGTTTGTTTTATTATCTGATGATCTGAAACATTTAAGTGTGACAAACGTACCAAAAAAATGAGAAATCGGGAAGGGGACAAACACTTTTTCACACCACTGTACATGTATACATACATACTTTGGCAAGCCAACAGTAGACATGTGGTTTCTGAAATGTCAAGTACAACAGAGGATGCATGCATGTACAATAGAGCTGAGCATTTTGGCCTTAAATCAGCATCACAGTTTATTGACCCTTTCAGGTCGATTTTTGTTTAGCTTTTTTCCTCCTTTCTTCTTCTTACAAGGCTTGTAATTAAGCAGTATTACACAACAGGGTGGTATCATATCACTGCAGTGCATAGTAAATGAGCATAACAGAACAGGCCAATTGTCACTTCACACACAAATTAACCATTATCCAGTGCTGAAGTTAGTGTGCTTACATACCGTGTGGATCACGTTGATTTATGACGGCCTCCTCAGCTTGTCTATTATGGCCGGCCATCCCAGCAGAAAAAAAAAGTTTATCACATACTATGTGGACGGAGACCACACTTCTTTTCGTTATAAGCTGTTACTTTTTTCTGCATTGTTTTTCTGCTTCCAAGCAGTGCTGAAAGTGTGCTGCCTCCAGAGTGTGAAGGTACGTGTCCGTGCACTAACTCTGCAGGTACATCTTAAAGGGGAAGTACATGAAAAGCTCTACACAGGCACTCAACAAGGAGAGGGGGAAAACTGAATGAACCGACATTAACAAAATTAGGTTGGTTCACACCCAAAATGTCAGTTTTCGGTTCTATTCGGTTAATCGCTTAGCCCTGAGGTACAGTAACAAAAGCTAGAAATTCATCCATCCATCTTCTACTGCTTACCCTGGGTCCAGGTCACAGGGGCAGCAGTCTAAGGAGCTCAGACTGCCACCCAGTTAACATAGCACCATGATTCCTCCTGCAGGTGGTTAGCCAACTGGAGGGTGGACCCATGTGGCTCTTTTGAGTACACTAGGTCCATGTTGCAATTTTTTCATAGAGATCTCCTGGAACACATTTGGTCCTTCATCCTGGACCAGTTTGCCTTGGGAGATCCTACCAGGGGCAACTTGCTCCTGACAGCATAGCTCGTGGGATCATTAGGGCATGCAGACCCCTCCACCATGATAAAGTGACGATCCACAGAGGGGGCTTCAAATTCAGTGATGATTTTATTTTGATCATTGTTTCTCATAGGAAATTCTCAGTGTCATTTGACTTTGTCAGTGTTTTTTTCTCTCTGTTCCTTTCCTTAGGTTCATACACTATTCAAGGACGCAGGGTCCGTGTGTACCAGCCAGAGTTTGAAGAGTGCTGGGCAACAGGACTGGTTTCACAGCACGACCCTATTTCTCACATAATGGAGATTACTCTCGATAAGGTAATGTTTTATTCGCTGTGCTTTAATAAATTTTGGTTTTAGTGGTGTGAAAGAATGAAACTTATACAGCATTTTTTGATGTAGGGTGAGGAAAATCAGATGGTCGATCCTCGTGTGATTCATGTCATGCTGGCAGAGGAAGAGGTGAGACTGTCATGCACTAACCTGTTATTGGTTCTGCTGTCTCATATGTTAATTATTCTCATGTATGATCCTTAAAATGTTATCCATTATTTCACCATTTCAGCTTGGTAAGAGTGGAAGGTGTAAAGACAGTGAAACGATGAAAGGGGATGGTGGACGTAGACGTAGGACTACCTCCGAAGGTGAGGATGACTTGAATTTGAAACGGTTTAAAGGAGCGGCAGATATGGGACAAGATGCACAAAACTGTGGTGAGTCCAGCAAAAATCTCACAGAAGGCATGGGTGTCACTGTTGACGATTCTGAAAGAGTGAGCAGCACAGCCAGAAATGGAAACACTTCAGAGGGAACCTTTCCTCCAGGCATGGTGTCCTCTTCCATTACCAGTTCCTCTCTGCAGATGGATCAATCAAATGCTACCCCACTACATTATTCAGCCCACGTCAAAGAAAACGGTCGTTCAGCCCAAACACAAGGAGCTGCAGATTCCACCACAACCCCCACTCCGCCTCCCCTTAAACCAGCTCCCTCCCCCTTCTCCACTGCATCTTTTCCATCAATAGGCCAGATGCCAGTCCTTGTCGCTGGAGCTCCAGCACCCAAGGCCTCGCCATCCCCCCAGCCAGACAGAGAAGAGGCCTGCCAGTCTGCTTTTTCCAAAACAGCTGCACTTGTGTCTCCGGGTCCTGTCACAATTTCTTGGTCACCAGACAGTAGCCCTAGTGTGGCACTTTCTGCTTCTGTGGGTTTCGGTCCCAAAGGTCCTACCTGGGGAAGCCAGACAGAGGTAAAAAAAACATCATCCTAAGTATCATCAATCATTTTGATTAATTATTTTACATTTTCTCACTTGTTTCTCTTAATATATCCATTGAGTGTTTTTCCCTCTTCATTTTTCAGAGTGCCAAAACAGCATCAGGTTTTTCCATGTCCCCAGCTGTACCAGCTACTCCTGTTTTTGGAGATGTCTCCTGTCAGACCAATGGAGCTCCTGTCACTATTACAGCATCCCAAGATGCTCCAAAGTCCTTTGGATTTGGCTTTGAGGCAAAAAATAAGCCTGAATCTCAACAGGACCAGAACCTGTTCTTCCAGTGCATGACCCAGAAGTCTGGCAACAGCCCAAGCCTAACTGCTGGTCACGCCCAATCCAGGGATGCTAATTACTTTAGTGCAGCCTCTGAGAGTCTGAACAAAGAGCCTCCAAGCCTTTTCAAGTCAGCAAGCCCAACTGAGGGGCTGAAAATGCCTGAGCAGCCTAAAGTGCCTGAGGCCCATCCAACCGGAAATGGTGTGTTCAGCAAATCATCACAGGCCTTCCAGGGCATGGGTGGTTCTCCAGGAGGCCAGAGCTCTGGCTTAAGTATGGCTGGTCTTACAATGCCTCCTGGAGCCCAAAATGCTTCTATAAAGAACAGTAATAATGAAAACTCTACTGGGGGTATAGAGCTACAGTCGTCTTCTAATAGCCACCAGAACCTTTTTCTACAGGCCTCCAAAGAGCCCACTAATCCATTTTTTGCATATGGTGATAAAACTTCTGCATCCTTTGCTGGACTCACTGGGATTGAGCCGCAGACCATGGGTCCATCCTTGGACAGCAAGCCAAACCTTTTTGCTATGGCAGAGGCACCCAAGGGTATTCTTTCATCCCCTTTTCCAACATCAGCAGCAGCAGCTTCGACTAGCTCATCCTCCTCTCCACCACCAGCCTCATCTCAGACATTGCAGAATGAAGGGACTGTGATAAAGGAAGATCAAGTAGTTGGAGACATACCTTCATTGTCCCCAGGCTGCTCCATGTTTGGAAATACTGGGCCTAGCAGAATGGAGGATGTGCCTGTGTCCTTTGACCAGAGCCAATCTCAGAAGTTCAGCCTGGAAGAAAGAGGCCAAGCCTCTAAACGTGACTCTGACTCCAGCAGCAACAGTGATCTGTCAGATCTGAGTGATAATGAGGAGGGCCTTGAGAAAGGTCAGATTCCAGGAGGACTTCCTCTTCCTCCAAAGGATGCAGCCATTCTGCAGAAAACTAAAGCCCGAGCTGCTGCTAAAAGCCGTCCACGTAACAAGACTTTCAAAGGTAAGTCTAATCTCCTTTAAATATCATTACAGTTTCTGTGGTGACAAACTAGAAGAGAATTGATACTACGTTGTGTCTTCCAGTGGGTCAGTCTGTACTTAAAGACCAGAGCAAGGTTCGTCGTCTGAAGCAGTCTGGTGAGTCATTTCTCCAAGATGGTTCCTGCATCAATGTGGCTCCTCACTTGCACAAATGCCGGGAGTGCCGTCTGGAGCGTTATCGTAAATATCGAAATACAGATGATGAAAGTGATGATGAAGATGACCCAAATGTGGCTTGTCGTTTCTTCCACTTCAGGAGGTATTCATTGTAGTATATAGTTACAGCCAGGATTTTTATAGTGTCTTGTAGGAGTTATACAAATAAAACATTTTTCTTTCGTTTGTTGTGATTAGGTTGGCTTTTACCCGTAAAGGGATGCTTCGTGTAGAAGGCTTCCTTAGTCCTCAGCAGAGCGATTCCATGGCCATGGGTCTGTGGTTACCCGTACCAGCTGTCCAGGGTGGTCTTGACCTTGATACATCAAAGTACATCCTCGCTAATGTGGGAGACCAGTTTTGTCAGCTGGTCATGTCTGAGAAGGAGGCCATGATGATGGTGGAACCTCACCGTAAGTATAAAGGCACCTTTTCCCCCACATTTGAGTTTCATATTGTCTGCTCTTCATACACTTCATGCAAACTGATAGTAATATCTGCCACACAGAGAATTTTGTTTTTTCTTTTCCTTCAGAGAAAGTAGCATGGAAACGTGCTGTGCGAGGTGTCAGAGAAATGTGTGACGTTTGTGAGACCACCTTGTTCAACATCCACTGGGTTTGTCGCAAATGTGGTTTTGGCGTGTGTCTGGACTGCTATCGGCTCCGCAGGAACAGGCCAAGGGAAGGTAAGAACTTTAGTGGACAGTAATGAATCTTTTCACCTAGTGACCAGGGATAGGAATTGCCAGAAACCCCACGACAGCTTATTGTCCTGATACTTGAGCCACGGTGCAGTATTATCAAAATCTTGAGATACATTGAGTATTGCAATACCATATTGTGATTTTCCGATTACCCATCTTTGCATTTGACAGTGGGCATTTAACACATCTAGTGGACTGAAAAACATCAATTGATTTTTATTACTCAGGTACTCAAAAAGTTGAGTTTGTATTTGTAATATTACTATCAATTTTAAATACACTATAGTAATAGTTGTATCTCTAAATCAGCATGTCATCACTCAAGAAGTTACAATGTATTAGATCTCCACTCCTACTTGTGACAGTGTTTACTACAGTGCTACTGTGTCAGTTGTTTCATTGCGTATTTTTCTTCTTAGCAATATAATTGCTGTGTGTATATGTTGTAATTAACCCCCCCCCCCCCCAGATGTGGATGAAACACAAGAGGAAGAAGTTTTCTCTTGGTTGAAGTGTGCCAAAGGCCAGCCTCATGAGCCACAAAACCTAATGCCTACACAAATTATACCTGGGACAGGTATTTGCTACTCTGTGAATATTAAAAAAGCTATCTGTGCAAGTAAAAGAGTGATTATTGATGCAGTTACCTTTTTTCTTCAGCTCTTTACAATATAGGAGACATGGTGCACTCAGCTAGAGGGAAGTGGGGTATTAAAGCAAATTGTCCCTGTACCAGTCGGCACACCAGGCCTCTAGTGCGCCCTACTGCTCCTAATGGGATTTCACAGGTACCTTTTAATCACAGCTGTCCCCTCTGTTCTGTGTTGTAAAAATTGTTCAACTGTTACCTGACTGTATTTATTTCAGCAGTCTACAATGAACAGTGGTGGTGGTCTTGCACCTGCAACCTCTGGCACTGGCACCACTCCAAAACCAGAAGGAGAAACGTCAGCAGTTAAAACAGAAACTGCACAAGCAGCAGTGCCATCAGACAGTGGGGGTGGAGAAAGCATGGGTAGTACCAGTGCCTCCACCAGTGGTACCTCATCCCCATGTAACCTCACACAGCCCTCTGTCAAGGAGTCGCGCTCATCAGGCGAGGGAAACAGCTCTGCTCTGCACTGGCTGGCAGACCTGGCTGCGCAGAAAGCCAAGGATGACACAAAGGGTACGTTCAGTAGAGAACCAGTAAAATTTTAGTGCATGTAGACTTGATACATAATAAGTCTGAAGTAACATCACATCTTCTGTGCTTTTTCCAGAACCTGGTTCGCTTCGCTCAATGATGAGTCGAGACAGTCGGCCTCCGTTTGGGCTGGACTCACTCAGTGCACTGTCAAAGCCTTCTGCTTCTAGCCCCAAGTTATTTAACAGCCTGTTACTGGGCTCCAGCATGACCCAGTCTAAACCTGAGGGGTGCAGTCTCCGAGACCTGCTCAACTATGGACCGGGCAAGCTGCCTCAGGGCCCTGGAGAGAGTGGGGTACCATTCCCATCTGTTTTTACCTCAGCAGGAGTACGTGCAATTATGTGTAACATTATCTTGTAATACACACTCTTCAGTTTCTAAACCAGCCACATCAGTGAAATTACAAGCATATTTGTGTGTCAATCCCAAATCACTCTTTATCACTATATATAGTGTTCTGTCATTTGAAGTGGTGTCAGAGTGTCTAGTGATTATTTAAAAAAAAAAACAACCTATATACAGTAGTACACTCAAAGTACTCTGTAATGTAACTTAAAATTGTCATCATATTAGAAATGTCATGAAATGTCATGAAATGATGCGCATCCCCAAGAAATGTTTTGGTTTTTTTTTCCTAATTTAAATGGGATGAGTGCTTGTAGCATGAATATTACGGTACCTTCTTGTATAGAAATTGGTTGCTTTCTAAATGCCAAAGGATATACTAAGAAGAGCCCCAACCCAAAATCATGAGATTTTGTATACAGATGGTTGCAATTCCTAAGCCATAACTCAGTTTGGATGTGAATATCCTCAAATTAAAGCTGAGAGTCTGCACTTTAAGGCCATATTGATTATATAACTGTATCTTGAATATGTTTTGGTAAACAGCTAAAATAACAAAACTTGTCAGGTCCATAAATACTTGGACAATAACTGGGTATTTCTAAAAAAGAAGTTGAGGTGTGTAGGTTTGTGTACATTTCTAAATTACCCATCCTTCCTTTTTATCAGAGTGACAAGCCGAAAAGCAGCCTTCCAAACTTCCTGGATCACATCATCGCCTCAGTAGTAGAGACCAAGAAAGCAGAGGGCCGTCGCACTGGGACCTCTGAAGGTGGTGAACTTGGCGTGTTGGGAGCTCGCAAAGATGGAGTTATGGGTCTCAGTGTTCTGGAACCTCATACCTCACACTCCTGGCTCTGTGATGGGCGACTGCTTTGCCTACAGGATCCCAGCAACACCAACAACTGGAAAATCTTCAGAGAATGCTGGAAGCAGGGACAAGTAAGACCAATAATCAGTATATTCACATTTGAAGTTACTGGTACTTTGACTACATTGACTCAAATGCTGCTCTGTCATCTATTCTCATAGCCTGTGTTGGTGTCAGGAATACATAAGAGACTGAAGACTGAACTATGGAGGCCAGAGGCCTTTAGCGAGGAGTTTGGAGACCAGGATGTAGACCTGGTTAACTGTAGAAATTGTGCTACTATCTCGGATGTGAAAGTGCGAGACTTCTGGGATGGCTTTGAGGTCATTGCCAGTGAGTATCCCAAGAGATTTTTAAAAACTATTCTTTCTGTGGATTCACAAGCTTTTTATGCCTTGGTGAAATGAGGCGTACAGTAGTGTGTCAATGTGTATGTGTGTGAGTGAGTGTGTCTGTTACCAGGTTTTCAGCTCATAAAATCACCTGGAACTAAAGGTGTATCAGTGTATCGCGATGTTTTCTCAATTTTTGCCAGAATTTCGAGATAAAGCATTTTTGTCGAGATAAACACAAAAACAGCATACTTTTGCAGTGACTCACTGAAGCTGTGAAAAAGTTGTTGCAATAACTATACTGGCCGAGTAGGTGCACCGAGGCATAGCATCTATGGTCCTTTCATTTTTAACTCAGGATTTTTTTTTTTGTTTTGGGTTTTTTTCCCCAAAAGTTTCTGTGTTTGTTAAATGTCACTGTATTGCTTTTGTAGAACGTCTGCAAGATGCTGAGGGCAATCCTATGGTGCTAAAATTGAAGGACTGGCCTCCATGTCAAGATTTCAGGGATATGATGCCCACACGGTAAGAAAAGGGGGGACAAAGCTGGGGGTGGGTGGGACACACCCTTTCCTCTTGAGCCAGTCCAGTAACGGTACGTGCCACCTAGGTGTCTGTTGACGGAAACTCCCCATGCCTCCTCCACATTGGGCTCCGTTGGGAGCATGAAAGGGGTGTAACCAGGCGAGAGTCACTAGTCCAATACTCTGTAGCCGCAAACTGCACGGAGAGTATCACCACCTGGTCAGAGAACTTCGAACGGTTTTCAAGCAGTATTTTCAGCTACAAAAGTGCAGTTCGATGAGCTTTTTCTGTCTACCCCAACCTGTTCTGTTCACCCCAACCTGCACAGCCTTCACATTATTAGTCGCCGTGACTCCTGGTGGGTGGGCTGTTTTAGTCTGTTCACGTTGCATCCGGATGTTAAACTTTTGCTTATATCTTCCAAAGTAAAAAGCATAACATTTTTCTGAAAACAGTTGAGGCGAGAAATAAATGTGAAGTTGCCAAATACAGTGCATCTGGAAAGTATTCACAGTGCATCATTATTTTTTCACATTTTGTTACGTTAGTCTTATTCCAAAATGGATTAAATTTATTTTTTTCCTCAAAATTCTACACACAATACCTCATAATGACATGAATTTTTTTTTTTTAGACTTTTGCAAATTTATTAAAAATAAACTAAGAAATCACATGTACATAAGTATTCACAACCTTTGCTCAATACTTTGTTGATGCACCTTTGGCAGCAATTACAGCCTCAAGTCTTTTTGATTATGATGCCACAAGCTTGGCACACCTGTCTTTGGGCATTTTTGCCCATTCCTTTTTGCAGCACCTCTCAAGCTCCATCAGGTTGGATGGGAAGCATTGATGCACAGCCATTTTCAGATCTTTCCAGAGATGTTCAGTTGGATTCAAGTTTGGGCTCTGGCTGGACCACTCAAGGACATTCAAAGAGTTGTCCTGAAGCCACACCTTTGATATCTTGGCTGTGTGCTTAGGGTCGTTGTCCTGCTGAAAGATGAACCGTCGCCCCAGTCTGAGGTCAAGAGTGCTCTGGAGCAGATTTTCATCCAGGATGTCTCTGTACATTGCTGCATTCATCTTTCCCTCTATCCTGGCTAGTCTCCCAGTTCCTGCCATTGGAAAAACATCCCCACAGCATGATGCTGCCACCACCATGCTTTACTGTAGGGATGGTATTGGCCTAGTGATGAGCGGTGCCTGGTTTCCTCCAAACATGACGCCTGGCATTCACGCCAAAGAGTTCAATCTTTGTCTCATCAGACCAGAGAACTTTGTTTCTCATGGTTTGAGAGTCCTTCAGGTGCCTTTTGGCAAACTCTAGGCGGGCTGCCCCTGTGCCTTTTACTAACGAGTGGCTTCCATCTAGCCACTCTACCATACAGGCCTGATTGTTGGATTGCTGCAGAGAAGGTTGTCCTTCTGGAAGGTTCTTCTCTCTTTACAGAGGAACACTGGAGCTCTGACAGAGTGACCATCAGGTTCTTGGCCACCTCCCTGACTAAGGCCCTTCTCCTCCGATCGCTCAGTTTAGATGGCTGGCCAGCTCTAAGAAGAGTCCTGGTGGTTCCAAACTTCTTCCATTCATGGATGATGGAGGCCACTGTGCTCATTGGGACCTTCAAAGCAGCAGAAATTTTTCTGTACCCTTCCCTAGATTTATGCCTCAAGACAATCCTGACTCAGAGGTCTACAGACAGTTCCTTTGACTTCCTGCTTGGTTTGTACTCTGACATGCACTGTCAACTGTGAGACATTATATAGACAGGTGTGTGCCTTGCCAAATCATGTCCAGTCAACTGAATTTACCACAGGTGGACTCCAGTTAAGCTGTAAAAACATCTCAAGGATGATCAGTGGAAACAGGATGAACCTGAGCTCATTTTTTGGCTTCATGGCAAAGGCTGTGAATACTTACAGTATGTACATGTGATTTCTTAGTTTATTTTTAATAAATTAGCAAAAATCTCAACTTTTTTCACATTGTCAGTATGGTGTGTAGAATTTTGAGGAAAAAAAATGAATTTAATCCATTATGGATAAGGCTGTAACATAAAATGTGGAAAAAGTGAAACACTGTGAATACCTTCCGGATGCACTGTATGTGTTTATTTTGTACTAACAACCACTATTTTAAAAGTTCAGCACAAGCCCCGGGAAGTGATCGACTCCATGCGCCTGCTCCTCATTTGCGTATTATGGATCTGAGCGGGGATTCGGGAGGAGGAGGAGGAGGAGGAGGAGGAGCAGGCACCTCCAAGCGAAGGCTTGGGATTCTTGATGCCACGCTACCAGACTGCATGCAGGGCGTGCTGTATAGACTCTGAATGGGACGCGTGAAAACACATGCTTAGGTGGACACGTACCTTAACAGTGGACGTAAATGTTACTTGATATGCCAAAGCTCCATGTCTTATGTTGACACAAAGTGCCATTTCTTCCCCACAGGAGATTTTTTTTTTTACCAAGGTGTTTGATAATTATCATAAGCCTCTGGAGACATAAAACATCTTCCACTTTGTGGTATAAGCACAAAATAGCTGCCTTATTTGTTTTTGACTCGTCCGTTCATCTGACATGTTTTCACCACTGTAGCTTCTATTTTTTAGATCAGATTGACTTAAGATGCATAGAGAAGCATTAACTCATCAATATATTGGACACACACATTTGATTTTCAGACACATCTAATGAGGGGTTTCCATGTATTTTGGGGAGGGGTCGTTTTATGTTGTCAACACTATAGCGTTTACATTTCTGATCGGATTGACTTCATATGAACTTTTCCAGATTTGACGATTTAATGGAAAACCTCCCCCTACCCGAGTACACACAGCGAGATGGTCGTCTCAACCTCGCCTCCCGCCTGCCCAATTTTTTTGTGCGCCCTGACCTTGGACCTAAGATGTACAATGCCTATGGTAAGAAATTTGTTTAGTAGTGCTATTTTACTCTTGTCTTCACTTTTTTCAGTAATTGACTCAATCTTGTCGCTCTAACTTTCCCACCGTTTCTTCACCCAGGCCTAATATCGACAGAAGATAGAAAGGTGGGAACCACTAACCTCCATTTGGATGTGTCTGACGCAGTCAATGTCATGGTCTATGTTGGCATTCCTCGTGGAGATGGCAACCAGGATGAAGGTCAGTAGACTTAAAAACGCACTCAGACTCACTTATACATTTGCTATGAGGAAAGTAACCGTTGACAGTCATATTCTGAAAACAATATTTTTGCATGAGGAACAATTTTGTCTAAACATAAGTTGGCAATGTTCTCCCATACCCAGTCCATGATATTGTGTAGAGTGTGCTGAAAAATTAAAGAATTAAGTTTAAACACTGAGTATGCTTCATTCCGTCACCTTATTTGTCCTTCCAGGACAGTCTTTGAAATATTAACAGTACTTTTTAAAAAAAACAAACATTCTAGTTAGACTTTTTCCAAGCTTGACTGACTTGGATAATAAAACTGTGAAAGACCCTTCACTGGGTCTTGCTCATTTACATTGTGATAAAATTTCTCATCCACAGAGGCAGAAATCACTGGATGCCAAGGTCTGTAGACTTTTAGTTGTATAACTTGCGTAGCATGCCCTTCTTCTCGACTAACTCCCCTTTATTTCTCTGCTCCATCTTTCTGTTATTTGTGCAGCGTGGGCCAGAGCACAGAGACCCATTCTTTAATGTCTGCTGTTGTATATTTTGTCAGACACTGATTTGATTAAAACTACAATCTTAATCTGACACTGAAATTTCCAGCAAGTTGAGTAAATTAGGGTTAAATGTATAAAGCATTAACTGAAACATGAACTGACGTTAAATTCTTGTAATTACACATTCAGCATATCCAGTTCCTGATAGTTTTGGGTGCACTGTGCTCTGGTCCTTCTGATGTGGGAGAAGTTTGAATGAAGGGCATCTAGAAATAGGCATTCCTATCCTCGCAGGCTTATTTTTATGCTTCAGTGCGCCTCTGACACACACAAGCACATGCAAATGAGTAGGAATGGGTATTGTTAGGATTTTGAAGAGACTTTTACTGTTAATGTAATATTCTTGAATAATAAAAATCAGTGCAGAAAAATAGTGGTTCAGTTTGTCAGCAGCAGGAAAAATCATGGACCAGCAAATCCAGCTATACTTGGACCGAGTTAAGTTTCAGCCATTTTAAATTTAAACTTAATAACTTTAACCACTTCAACATTTTATGTCCACTGTCAGCCAGTCCAGCTAATGGGGGCGACTGTGGCGCAGGTGACCACTACGCCTGCGCCACAGGTGTAGTGGTCACACTACACCGATTCCTGGTCTGTCTTTAGTCTGCATGTCGAAGTGTCCTTGAGCAAGACACTGAACCCCCAGTTGCTCCTGGTAGCCAGGCTAGCGCCTGTGTGTGTATGGCAGCTCTTCCGCCATCAGTGTGTGAATGTGTGTGTGAATGGGTGGATAGCAGGATCTGTAAAGCGCTTTGGTCATCCAGAGATGAGAAAAAGCGCTATATAAGTGAACGCCATTTAATGTGGCTTGTGGGTTAAACAAAAACAAACAAAACTGTTCTAACTGGTGCCTTAATTTAAGGAGGTATAATAGATAGTTCTTAATGAAATTGTCAAAGTAACAGCAATAATGAAACAAAGAAGGTAATGCAGGCTTTTTGCGTTTTAGTCTTGCATGAATATTCACTCGTGAAAGACTCATGTTGGCCAGGAAAAGCTCTGGATTAGGCCATTTTAAGATATCAGTAGATGGTTAATTTGAATGTAGGGAGCAAAAATACTGGATTTTAAAGGCACAAAGTCAACTATATTATTTTATATTACACACACACACACACACACACACACACACACACACACACACATATGGACACACTACTCACAAAAAGTTAGGGATATTTAGCATTCTGGGTGAAATTTATGGAAAATGTATGAAAGTAGGATATTTAAGTAGATGCATGCAGTGGGGATTTCCTCATAAACAGTTTATTGGTTTATTGCAACAAAAGCCAACAACAGTGGTGGGTATACCACAACAAAAAATGTTAATGTCTCAACAACTTGTAACTTGTCGTGTGCCCTTGAGCATCAATTACAGCTTGACAGCAACGTCTCATGCTGTTCACAAGTCAACTTATTGTCTGCTGAGACGGGGCAATCCACTCTTCTTGAAGGGTGGCCCTCAGGTCATTGAGGTTGTGTGGTGCAGGCTTATGAGCCTCTACACAGTGAGTTCGGGGCTGAAACTGTAAGACAAGCAGGCACACAGTAACGGCACATTTACTGGACGCTCCAAATTCCTTTTCCCCTGTAAACGGCACACCGGGAGTCCTGGCTGCTGTAATATCTAAAATGCATAGTTAATACCGACATGGCTGTGAAGCGGAATGGCCAGATACGGGGATAGGAGGACAGGAGAGGGAGTCTGTGGTGGCTCGTCCTTCCTGTGCGGGACCAGTGTTACACCGGTACGAGACGTGCTGTTTATTAGGGCCTGAGCCACTGACGATGTCAGTGGACAAGAGCCTGTATACCTGTATAAATAAGGTTAATAATAAATAATGGCTAAGATTATTTATTATTAACCTTATTTATACAGGTAATCCCATTGAGACACGGGGTCTCAAGAGAGCTGTTTAATCCATCAGTTCTGTTAAAGCAGAGCTGATCACAGCAGTCATCTGGACTGTAGAGGAATGATACTGGTCTCATATTTATTTTGTGCATAATCACTTCTGAATGATTTTAACATTTTATTTTGCTGCGCTGCATCAAGGTGAAGAAGTTCTGTCCACCTCAATCGTTGTCATGTGCCCTTGAGCACCTCAATCGTTTACTTCCATAAACACAACGCTGTGTCTGACGTTACGTTTTCTTCCTGCGCATGCAGGTCACTTCATAGCTGTAGACCGTTCACACTGGAGTCTGTTGGGGGTCGCATTTAAATTAAAATGTGAATGCCCACACACAAAAAAATCAGATCTTGGCAAAAAATCTGAATTGAGCATTAAGACCTGCAGTGTGACCATAGCCTAAGTCTAGTATTTAGGTAAGAATCACTGGGCCAGTACATCAGGGTTGTCCAATCATGTGACATGGAGGGCCAAGACCAATCTCCCCAATCTGACCAGTGATGACCTGTTTAGCTGCATGTCATTCTTCAACCACTGGCTGTCTGTGTGGCGTCCTGCAAATGATGTGGGCTACATAGACAACTGAAACTCATTTTGGGAAAAACCTGGTCTTATTAGACGAGACGGCATCCATCCCACTTTGGATGGTGCGTCTCTTTTATCTAACAATCTGGCATCATTTTTATCCAAATTTCCAAAACCCTGAAAACTCTTGCAGTCTTCCACCCCTCTCTGCAGCTTCTCTTCATCCGCCACCCCTCAACTTAGCCCCTGTCTTCCCCATCAGAGAATCATTGTCTGCTCCCTCCAAAGTAAATAAAAATATAATGTATAAGCATCCCAAAGTGATTAAATAAAAAGTTGGTAAAACTGAAATTAAACATGAAGCCTCTAAATTGAATGATTTAGCCTCTGTTCCTCCTCATAATTTAAAAATTAAATGCGGTTTGTTAAATATTAGGTCTCTAACTCCCAAGTCTCTGCTATTCCATGATCTGTTAATTGATCATCAGATTGATTTAATATCCCTTACAGAGACTTGGTTAGGGCAAGAGGATTATGTTAGTTTAAATGAATCAACTCCCTCTGGTTATTTAAATTGTCAAAATCCCAGACGTTCTGGTCGTGGAGGAGGAGTAGCGACAATTTACCATTCCAAATTACTAGTTAATGTATGAGTTTTTATCCGAATTTGCTGAATTCTGAGCAGATAAGAATAAGTAGAGCAAATAAGAATAATTATAGTAGGGGACTTTAATATACATGTAGATGCAAATAGTGATTGCCTTAATATGGCATTTAATTCAATATTAGACTCAATGGGGTTTTCTCAGAAAGTAGGAAATTCTACCCATTATCTCCACCACACGTTGGACCTTGTTCTGACATATGGCATAGAAATAGAAAATCTGGTAGTGTCTCCTCATAACCCTGTACTGTCAGACCATTGTCTGTTAACCTTTGATTTTACTATTTCTGACTAGTTGGCTCCTAAAGAAAAATATTACTACAGTAGACGCCTCTCAGATGATGCTGTTGCCAAATTTATGCAGATTGTTTCCTCTATGCCATGTGTCAACACAACGGAGATAAGCTATGGAGAGCTTGCTCCTTCTGTAATTGATAGCATGGTAGATAGTGTTACAGCTTCTCTGCGTCAGACTCTAAATATGGTGGCCCCTTTAAAAAAAGAAAAAGTCTAATCAGAGATTTCTAACTCCTTGGTTCAACACAGAAACTCATAGCTTAAAACAGAAGACTCGTCAATTAGAAAGAAAATGGCGCTCCACTAAATTAGATAAAATCATCTAATTTATAAAAAATCTCTTAGGAAAGCTAGAACAAGTTATTATTCCACATTAATAGCAGAGAACAAGAATAATCCCAGGTTTCTTTTCAGCACTGTAGCCAGACTGACAAAGTCAGTCAGTCAAAGTCGTCAGGACTCTGTCAATCCTAGCATTCCCATAGAGCTTACTAGTCAGGACTTTATGAACTTTTTCTATAATAAAATTTCATCTATCAGAGATGAAAACAGTCAGATTCGTCAACTTAAATACATAAACTGCTACAACTCTTTCAATTGATATCTGTTTGGATGAATTTACTCCAATTGACCTTTTAGAGTTGGATAAAATAATTTCCTCATCCAAGGCTTCAACTTGTCTTTTAGACCCTATTCCTACCAGGTTATTTAAAGAAGTCTTCCCATTTATTGGTAGCTTTAGGCTGCGTGTCCACCAAATGCGTTTTTTGTCGCCCAACCGTCCTGAGCTTTTTTTTTTTTTTTTTTTTCCAGTGTTTGTACGCTGCTCTCTGGGAGGGAAAAAAGTCTGTGCCCTGTATCCCTGCAACAGCTTGTCACTCTCAGTTCATCACTCCTGCTTTTCTTATTGTCAGACTTTCTACAGATTTTTTTAATAGCAGTCTCTAAATAACAATGGACAGGAAACGTTTTCTAGCAGCTCTGGATGTAAAATATGATGACACAGAAAGCAGGAGTCTGAGTACACACTAGTACTGGTGTCCTATGTCCCGCCCACGCAGCAGTTCTGATTGGCTGCTTAAGGTCTGACATTGACGAGCTCAGCTGCAGTCTTCGAAAAGTTGAACTTTTTTCAACTCTTGAGTGCTCAGAGCACCACGACAAAAAACGGCCACTGCCGAGAGCGTTTCAGCGCCATGGGCACTCAATGTTGTAAACTTTGGACTACATAGAGAATGAATGGAAAATAGCCACCCAGAGCTGAAAAAACGCGTTTGGTGGACATGCAGCCTTATTCTTCAAATAATCAATTCTTCATTAACATTAGGCCATGTACCGCAGGCTTTTAAAACTGCTGTAATTAAACCTTTACTTAAAAAGCCAACGCTGGATCCAGGCGTTTTAGCTAACTAGAGACCAATCTGTAATCTGCCTTTCATTTCAAAAATCTTCGAAAGAGTTGTTGCTACGCAATTATTTTACCACTTGCAGGGAAGTGGTTTATTTGAAGAGTTTCAATCTGGGTTTAGAATCCATCATAGTACTGAAACAGTCTTAGTGAAGGTCACTAATGACCTCCTTATTGCATCTGATAATGGACTCGTTTCTGTACTTGACCTTTTAGACCTTTATGCGGCTTTTGATACTGTCGATCATAATATTCTACTTGATAGATTAGAACACCATGTTAGACTTAATGGAACTTCGTTGCAGTGGTTTAGATCTTATTTAGCTGATAGGTTCCAGTTTGTTCATGTCAGTAATGAGTTTTCTTCCAACTCAAAGCTCAGTCACGGAGTTCCACAGGGATCTGTGCTAGGCCCTATTCTTTTTAGTTTATATATGCTTCCGCTAGGCAACATTACTAGAAAGCACTGTATACCTTTTCAGTGTTATGCAGATGACACACAATTATATCTGTCAGTGAAGCCAGATGATAGTAATCACTTAGCCAAGTTAGAGGCCTGTCTTAAGGAAATCAAAGCTTGGATGACTTGTAATTTCTTGCTATTAAATTCAGATAAGAATGAAGTCATTGTAGTTGATCCACAAAAACCTTAGAAATACTTTTCCAAATCAAACTCTTAGTTTGGATACAGTTACTCTTTCTCTTAATAGTTCTTTGAGGACCCTTTGAGTTATTTTTGATCAAGATCTGTTTTTCAATTCACATACTAAATTTGTTTCTAAGACTGCCTTCTATCATTTGTGCGATATTGCCAAGATTAGGATCATCTTGTCTCACAGTGATGCTGAGAAACTAATCCACGCTTTTGTTAGCTCTAGATTAGATTATTGTAACTCTTTATTATCAGGTTGTCCTAACTAACTAACTAACTAACCTGCACTTATATAGCGCTTTTCTAGTCACAAAGACCACTCAAAGCGCTTTCATTAATACTAACCCTCTATTCTAAGGGCCTATAGGAAACAGATATCTAGGGACAATTTAGAACAGCCAATTAACCTAACATGCATGTTTTTGGCATGTGGGAGGAAACCGGAGAAATCCCGGAGTAAACCCACGCAACACGGGGAGAACATGCAAACTCCACACAGATCACTGTTGGTCGGGGGCTGGGATCGATCCCACGATCCCCACAATCCCCCGGCCAAGGGTAAACTGTGCTGCCGCAGTGCTAACCACTGCGCCACCGTGCAGCCCTTAAAAAGTCTTCAGCTGATCCAAAATGCTGCAGCAAGAGTTTTAACAGGTACTAGAAAGAGAGATCATATCTCTCCGGTTTTGGCCTCCCTTCATTGGCTTCCCACAGAGTTTAGAATTAAGTTTAAAATCCTTCTTCTCACTTACAAAGCTCTAAATAATCAAGCTCCTTTTTATTTAAAAGATCTGATACTACCCTATTATCCTAACAGAGCACTATGCTCCCAAAATGCAGGATTACTTGGAATAGCTAGAATCTCTAAAAGTGCAATGGGAGGCAGAGCCTTCAGTTATCAAGCTCCTCTCCTGTGGAACCAGCTGCCGATCTGGGTTCGGGAGTCAGACTCAAGCTCTGTTTTAAAGAGCAGGGTTAAAACCTTCCTTTTTGATATAGCCTATAATTAGGGAGGGATCATGTGCCCCTGAACCCTCCCTTAGTTATGCTGCTAATAGGTTTAGACAGCCTGGGGACCTCCAACAGTGCACTGGGCTTCACTCGCAATGAAATATTTTTGCTGGTCATTAACATCTGTTTGTTCTCTCCCATAGATTGAGTCCCCATCGTGCTGTTTGCTCTCTACATGTCTGTTCTTTTCTTCTTCTTCTTCTCTATCCCCTCACCCCCCAGCCAGTCGCAGCAGATGACTGCCCCTCCGTGAGCCTGGTTCTGCTGGAGGTTTCTTCCTGTTAAAAGGGAGTTTTTCCTCTCCACCATCGCCAAGTCCTTGCTCACAGGGGATCGCCTGATTACTGGGGTCTTTCTGCAATTGTGGGGGTTTCCTCTACAGTTCAAAGTGCTATGAGATGACTGTTGTTGTGAAATGGCGCTATATAAATGAAGTTGAATTGAATTGATTAGTATTTAGGTAAGAATCACTGTGCCAGTACATCAGGGGTGTCCTATCATGTGCCATGGAGGGCCAAGACCCTGCAGGTTTCCTTCTTTACCCAGCTTCTTCAGCAGGTGTTTTCACTTATTAGCAATCAGTGGGAAGAAATTCAGTGGAATCTGCTGTTGAAGACACTGGTTTCTTTCTTTCAAAGGTCTTTTTATTATTATTAATTGAGGTATCAATACAATACAAAGTATTGGAAATTTTCATTTTTGTTTTAACCAAACAGTGCAAAACTAAAATTTAAAACTAACAAATGTGGATGCTTCAAAACACAAAAACCTTTAAATAAACAATAATAAAAAAATACAAAAAGAAAAATTGTGTGTGTGAGGTGGGGGTGGGGTAAAGGGGATATGAGCTACTCAGAAACTATAATTGTGGGTCTTTCAAAGAAATCAAGAAACGGGCGCCATAATTTATAGAATTTGTTTTCAGAGCCACGAACTGTATATCTGATTTTTTCTAAATCCAAACAGGACATTATATCTTTTATCCACTGTAAATGTGAAGGGGGCGAAGAGTCTTTCCACTTCAGTAATACAGCACGTCTAGCCAATAATAATGAAAATTTGAATACTTTTAATTTGGAATTTGGCAAGACAAGTTCTGGAGCCACACCAAAAATGGCGCATAATGGATCAGGTTTGATTTGATATTGCAGGACTTCAGACATAGTGATAAAAACAGAATGCCAAAAATTCATCAATGAAGGGCAGGACCAGTACATGTGAAGCAAAGTGCCAGGAGCGCTACCACACTTTTCACAAGTTGGGTCTATATCCGAGTAAATACGTGCTAACTTAACCTTGGACAGGTGCACCCGGTGTACAATCTTAAATTGAATAAGAGCGTGACAAGCACACATTGATGCAGTGTGAACCTGGCCAAGAATAGAGTCCCACAGTTCATCAGTAAAAGTAAAATTAAGATCTTGTTCCCAATTCAATTTAATAGCGGCCAGAGAAGAAGATTGTAAATTTGAAATTAAATTATATAAAACTGATATTACCCCCTTAGAAGTTGGTTTAACTAATAAAAAATCATCTAGAGGATTATCAGAAGGTTTTTGAGGGAATTGTTTTGTCATGGTTTGCACATAATGTCTGACCTGAAGGAAGCGGAAAAAATGTGTAGAAGTGATGTGAAATTTAGTGGAAAGTTGAGAAAAACTTGCAAATTGACCATCAAAATATAAATCCGCAAAAGATTTTAAACCTTTTCTGTGCCATATATGAAATGCACTATCAATAGTTGATGGGGTAAATAAATGATTTGCGGCAATTGGACTTCTAATGGAGAAAAACTGAAGACCGAAATTTTTCCTGAATTGAAATTTTTCCTGAATTGAGACCAAATTCTAAGAGACTGACGAACTACTTTGTTATTACCCAGTGTAGACAAAGCAAGGGGAAGTGGTGAACCTAAAACTGCCGGTAGGGAGGTTTGATTGTCCACATGTGACTCCATAAGGATCCAAATGGGTGATTTGGGTTCCAGATAGAAATGTTTCCAATATAACATATAACAATATAACGTGGGGCTGCACGGTGGCGCAGTGGTTTAGCACTGTGGCAGCACAGTTTTACCCTCGGCCGGGGGACCACGGGGATCATGAGATCGTGGGTTCGATCCCAGCCCCCGACCAACAGTGAGCTGTGTGGAGTTTGCATGTTCTCCCCGTGTTGCGCGGGTTTACTCCGGGATTTCTCCGGTTTCCTCCCGCATACCAAAACATGTAGGTTTAGGGCGCTCGCGCACGCAGCGACCAGCAGCCGGTGGCTTGTCACCAGACTGCAAACCATGTCTACCTACGGGTACAAATAAGTAACAAAAAAAAAAAAAAAAAAAAAAAAAAAAAAAAAATAACATGCACCTGATATTTGCTGCCCAGTAGTAATATTGAAAGTTAGGCAGAGCCATGCCACCTACTGATTTGGGTCTTTGAAGAAAAACTTTCCTCAATCTCGGATGTTTACCATTCCAAATAAATGAGGTAATCAGAGAGTCCAAAGACTTAAAAAAGGATTTAGGAATAAAAATGGGGAGACATTGAAACAAATATAAAAACTTTGGAAGTAACATCATTTTTACAGAATTGATTCTGCCAATTAAAGACAAGGATAATGGGGACCATTTGGAAAGTATTAGCTTGCACTGGTCAAATAAGGGGAGAAAATTATTTTTAAACAAGTAATTAAGTTGTTTAGTAACACATATCCCAAGATAATTAAAATGATCAATAACAACCTTGAAAGGAAAATTTTCAAGATCCTGAACTTGAATCTTTTCATTAATCGGAAACAATTCACTCTTATTAAGATTAATTTTATAACCAGAAAACCTACTAAAACTATCCAAAATGTTAAGTATAGCGGGTAATGAAGTAAGTGGGTTGGAGAGAAATAGTAAAAGATTGTCGGCATAAAGTGAAACCCTATGCTCGATGCCACCCCTACAAATGCCTAGAAAGTCCCGGCTCCCACGGATTGCAATAGCTAACGGCTCACTCAATTGCCAAGGCAAAGAGCAACGGGCTCAAAGGACAGCCTTGCCTCGTACCACGGTAAAGTCTAAAATAGTCAGAATAGCGACATTTAGTTAACACTGAAGCTAAAAGACTAGCATAGAGAAGTTTAATCCAGGAACAGAAGGAAGGACCAAAACCGAACCTCTCCAAAGTAAAAAACAAATACTCCCACTCAACCCTATCGAATGTCTTTTCAGCGTCCAAACTAATAAGACATTCAGGTATGTTGTGGTGAGGAGTATAAATAATATTAAACAACCGCCGCAAGTTAAAAAAAGAATGGCGATTTTTAATGAAACCGGTTTGGTCCTGTGAAATTATAAAAGGAAGAATCTTTTCCAACCTTGAAGCTAACAACTTTGACAAAATTTTAACATTGGTATTTAACAAGGAAATAGGCCTGTAAGAAGCACAATCAACAGGATCCTTGTCTTTTTTAAGCAACACAGTGATACAGGCCTGATAACATGAAGGAGGAAGTGTACCGGAGTCAAGCGACTCTGTAAAAACTTGACAAAGGAAAGGGGCAAGATCGTCAGAGAATTTTTTGAAAAAATCAGCGGAAAACCCATCAGGTCCTGGAGATTTTCCTGATTGCATGGATGATATTGCCAGCTGAATTTCTTCTTTTGTGATGGGATCTTCTAGAATTTGCCGAGATTCTGAGGAAATCGAAGGGATATCAATAGAATCAAAAAAATTTTGCAAATCCTTTAAGTTTGTTGTATATTCTGAGGTATATAATGTGGAATAAAATGACCTGAAAATATCATTAATCACTTGTTGGTCAGATGTCACCTCTCCTTTATCTGTCCTAACTCCAGTAATAATTTGCTTAGCTCTAATACCACGTAGTTGATTAGCTAGAATCTAGTTTACCGGTTTTTTCGCCATGTTCATAAAATTCACTCTTGTTTCTTATTAAACAACCTTCAATTTGTCGAGTAGAAAGTAAATTAAGTTTAGTTTGTAATGTCATACGTTCCTTGTACAGAGCGGGTGATGGAGACTGAGCATATTGTCTGTCAATGTCCAAGATTTGATCTAAAATAGCCTTCTGTTCCTGTATTGTGGATCGTCTTTTAAATGCTGCCAATGAAATAAATTCCCCCCTAAGAAATGCCTTCATGACCTCCCATATCGTTTTGTTTGGCATACCAGGAGTTGTATTTTCTTTCAAAAAAAAATTAATTTTAGAAGAAATATTCGCAACCAATTTTTCATCTGTAAGTAATAATGGATCCAGTCTCCAGTGCTTTCTCATGGAGTCACATCCATGGAGGATCATTTTAAGTACAAGAGGGGCATGATCAGAAACCGAGATGCTATCATAACTGCAAGAGCTAAGGTTATTAATTAATAAATTGTCAACAAAAAAATAATCTATTCTGGTATAAGTATGGTGTACGTGAGAGAAAAAAAGAATAGTCCCTGCCGTTAGGATGTAAAAAACGCCAAGGGTCTGTAAGGCTATATTCCTCAAGAAAAGACTTAACATAAGTTGCAGATTTATTAAGACTAGCAGGTTTTGAGGATGAGCGGTCTAAGATCGGATTCATATACAAATTAAAGTCACCCCCAAGAATTAGAGAATGAGTATTTAAATCTAGAAGCTGCGAAAAAAGTGTACATCATCAAAATTCGGCGCATACAGATTAGCCAAGGTGACATGTTTATTGCCAAGTTTACCTGATACTATTACAAATCGTCCATTTTTATCTAATACAACATTAGAGGGAATAAATGGGATATTTCGATCAATAAGAATAGCAGCGCCCCTGGCCTTAGCTTTAAAATTTGAATGAAAAAATTGTCCTGACCAACATTTTGACAAGCACAAGTGGTCAGAATCCTGCAAATGGGTTTCCTGCAAAAACAGTACCCCAGGCTTAAGTTGCTTTAGACGTGACATGACTCTCTTTCGTTTAATTGGATGGTTCAACCCCTTCACATTCCAGCTTACCAAAGTAAGATTACTATTCATTCAAAGAGTAAAATTTATATATTGTGTTGTGTAGCCCAAAAAAGAATGGGGTGAGGTACGGGTAAAAAAAAAAATAAATAAATAAAAAGAGGAGGGGGTAAGGGGGGTGTAAATAAATCCATAACAAAAAAAAAAAAAAAAATTCAACAACCAAACCTATAACAACACTCCAGCCGGTTGCAAAAAACAGCAACTGCTCCATCTCCTGCTCTATTCTCATCCTAACAAAATACTCCCATACAACTGGCTTCAATCCTGCATACTATGAACATTTTACCCTAAAAAAAAAAAATTAAGTAAACCACAACGTATAGGGAGCCAATTTTACCTTGTTTTGAACATCTAAAAATGCATCAATGTCCAGTAAGTGCAGCTTTAATGAAGTAATAATCAAGAAATCCAGTGTGGTAGTTGGTCAACCCAGGAATGTCCAGTTCAGGGCGAAAATCGCTGGTTTCTCTCCATGGTTTGCATGAAGCGGGTGGCCTCCGGAACGGACGCCAGCCACTGGTTTTTGCCGTCTGGAAGAGTTATCCGGAGCCTGGCGGGGAAGAGAAGAGAAGGACGAAAACCTCTCTTGTACAACTCGGACATAACCTCCTTATATTCGGCTCGTTGCTTCTGAACGTCGGCGTTATAATCCTCGTAGAACTGAAGTTTATGTTCACAATACTCCAAAAGTCCCACGGCGTCTCCGCGCTTCTCTCATCACCAAGTCTTTGGCCCGAAACCGGTGGAAACAAATAATGACAGCGCGCGGCTTCCCGTTCGGACCCGGCTTGGGCATGAGGCTGCGGTGGGCTGTATCCAGCTCTGGGGGAGATGGCAAAGTTTGTGTGCCAAAGACGTCCACCAACAGCCGAGAAAAAAATTCATGGCCGTGGACCCACATCAAAGGACTCCGGCAGACCCACCAGACGAATATTCAGCCTCCTGCTTCTTCCCTCCAGGTCAGAAAGTTTGTTTTTCCAAAGCTTCTTCTCCTCCTGCATTGACTCACACGTAGCTTCAAGCGCCGCTAGGCGCTGGCTGACGTCCTCCACGTTGCTTTCAAGGTCGCCAATGCGTTGCTCCTGGTTCACCACATCTGCTTGAATCTTGTCCAGCTTACCATTAATAAGTTCAAATGAAGCTTTAAAGTCAGCAGTTATGGACATTCTGTGTTGCTCAAGCAAGGCAACAAATGTAGGGTTAAGGCTTTTATTAGCATCCTCATTTAAGCTGGTGTTAGCATTGTTCACTGCTGCCTCCTTTTCAGTCTGCTTTCTTGTTTTGGACATATTGTCTCAACTCAAAACAGATTCCACACGTATTAAACGTCCAAAACGTTGACAGCTTACAGCAAAGTAGGGTTTAAAAAGTAAGACTGAAAAAAAATATAGCAGGAGCCAACAACGCACACACTTACTCCATTACCAGCACACCTGATGCCAATCCCATCGAAGACACTGGTTTGAGGTAAAGCCTGCAGAGTCTTGGCCCTCCATCGCACATGATTGGACACCCCCGCAGTACATGCATAGTTAAAGCCCCCCCCCCCCCAAGACAGTGTTATACATTTAATCCTATATACTGAACTGTGTTTTTCAGACCTTTTTCAACAGGTGCTTAATAACAGAATCAACATTTAGATGGTTTGCTTTATACCTAAATTACTGTTTAATTTTCTTCTACTCTGACTTGATGCCAGCACACTGATATTGATTAATACACACTAATTTCCTTAAATGGTGTAAATATGTCAACGTTCACTGAACCAGGAAGAGGATAAATGTTAGAATTTGGGTAGGACAGCGGTTCTTTGAAATGGTGGAAGCAGGAGCTGCAGTAAATGCATCAGTGAAAAGAGGGAAAGAAAACTTAAGCTGCATTCCGATCGCCCAATAGTGTACTCCGAAGTGGACTGCACAGGGTATCCGCCATATTAACTGAGATTCCAAACCGAAGGGAGCGAACGGTTTTCAGTTCAAAGGGAACTGAGAACTGTGCAGGGAAGAAGTGAACAAACTGTACATCACTTCACCGGAAGTTGACAAGAAGATTACCCATAAGCCATTGTGCCTCAAATACGAGTAAAACAAACTATTGTTGCTAACTTTATTAACAAGCTAAACTGATGTTGGTTATTGTTTATATCAACTGATAGTAATAAAAATATATTTGTATTAATATTTTATTAAGAAATATAAATTATCCACCATAGTATCAGTACTTGTCCATGGTCACAATGGCAACTCACGGAGGAGGAGCCAACGATTACTGGGTGTTTAAAATGGAGAAATTTTGTGAAGGGCAGTTAACTTACTGATATTCCCTGAGAACGGAGCAGGGAGTAGGGAATACAGTTTGAAGTACACTGGATCGGAACATAGCTTTAGTTCCTTGCTTTTGGCAGTGCAAAATGATGATCATGTGCTGGTTATCTTTGCTGCCAATTTGGTAAAACAAATGCAGTAGAGTGGCTACACTTCAAATGGCTAGGGGCCAAGAAAAGTTGAATTGGATGTCTTTAAGTCACTAGTAAACTGCCTTTAGTAAAAATATGTTGGGCTTGGGCAGGTAGTAGTGCATCTGTAATCTTCCACAACCCAGAGTTGTTTTTTTTCCCCTTTTCATCACCGTGGTGACCTCACCTCACTTCTGAATCAGTCAGTCATTTAGCAGACTCTGTCAGTAGTTTTTAGCTAAGTTATCAATAGGCTGTGAATGTGAATGTTGTGTCAGTAATCGTGATTGTGTAGTTTGCCACTTGTCCTTTTCTTTGCCCCAGTGGTTCTCAACTGGTTTGGCTCTGGTCTGATTTCTAGATTCACACATTCAACATTTTTAATCAATCTATTCATTTGTTAAAATTAGTGGTCGAGTCTGATTTATTAGAAAACAGTACTTGTAGAATGTTTGTTACCATAAGCTACTGTATATTGTAGTAATTACTGTATTTAATTTTTAAAGGGAAATTAGTCAAATCAAAGTTGGATTTCCACTAATGGCAGATGGTTAATAAAAAGCTTCTTCCATACTAAAGTCCTGCTCTTAAGGAAAAATATTCTTAAATACTAAACACTGAAACCTTTAAATTAAAGGGGTCATTGACTGCACTTTTTCCACATTTTAACAGCTCACTCATGTCTTAATAAAGTGTTTGACATATTTTGTTCACATTTTCTTTAATTTTTTTAATTATTGAAGCACATTTGTTTTTTTTTAAATTTTTCCTGGCTTTCTTGAAACACTCCGATTTAAAGCCCGTCACTTTAAGAAACACCCCTTTAACTATTTAACTCCACCCTTCCTCTTACATCAGCCATTAGCTGACTAGCTTCTATCCTCCTTCTAGCTTGGATGAGCAGTGCTGGTTCACTGATCCACAGTCATTATCTCGCGTCACTCCAGCCCATCTCCCAACAACCTCGCCGGGATACCACAAAAAATCGCCAGCACCACACGCCGGGCGACCCACCGATTGCCACAACCTGAGGCTGCTGGCTGAGCTGCTGATCCACGGGATCTCAAAGGGCAAAGTCTTGCTCCGTGGTTCCCCGCTCCTCTCCCACGGCCACCTTGTCACGAAGCGGTTCCCCTATGTTGCCTGCAAGAGTAGAGTGGAGTCGCGCGGAACCGTGGAGGATGGTGAAGGAGCTGGCGTAGGTGGTTGCCGGTGCCGGCAACCAACTGCAGAATCATGGTGAAACCACTGGGAGACAGGCTGGGGCGACGCGCGGTATATTGTGGACTGGTGAACCAGGTGGTAACAGAGATGGTTATTGGGGTGATTAAGATTTGAAGAAAATAACAATATAAGCTGCGCTTGGTTCGAGCTTCCTGGTACCAGTGTTGGCTTGGAGGCTCATAGCCCAGGGGCTAATAGGCTACCTTTAGCACATTTCCATCTACATGATGATAGACAGCTAGGCGGGCCAATAATAAACCAGTGGGTGGGTCTCAAAGACGGCGCTGGTTGGCTTTTTCTAAATGTGATGTATATGGTTTAGACGGAGTAGTCAAACACGTTTCTAGTATTTCTGGGAGAAAAAAATGCGATAAAGGCCATGTTTTTTTCAAGAGAATTGACTGCTTTGAAAATTTTTTGATAATTAGGTGACCGGTAGACTCGTTTCAGACAGTTAAAACCTACAAATACACCATTTTTCAATGACCCCTTTAAAATGTTTGCAGGAAGTATTTAGGTTATGGAATAATGCAGCAAATTGAAGAACAAATGGGGCAGATACTGCTTTTTGCTCAAATCTAATGAAAGCTTTTAAATTTACCCTCTGCAGCTGAGGTCAATTAAAAGTCCTAGCCACTATTTGAGGAGATGTAACGCAGGGCAATGACCATACAGGACTGCTGCTAAGAGTAGCTGTGTCTTGGCCGTCATGCAATATAGCAGCAAATAGGATTTAAATCTGCTGTTTGTAATTTGTGATCTTTGGTTTTAGTAACACCTTGTTCTTACCAACTGCAATTCTGTTCATTTGTTTGAGGTTATCCGCTGGTCAGCAACTGTGGGTGGGGCATTCACTTAGCAACAAAGTGTCACTAAAGCCTGAGTTTCCAAAATCTATATACAGTATTTTTTATTTTATTTATTTATTTATTTATTTTTTGAAGAGACACAGCCCTGCAGTCCACTTTGCAAAGGTTCAGTGGATTTGGCCCCCTGTGTGGTCATGAACCACCAGTCGAGAACTACAGCTCTGCACCATTTTAAACATTATGGTGAATGTACATTAATGTGATTGTTTATAAATCATACTGCAAAATGTAAATGAGGTAGCTGCCTCAGGACTGTGAAATGGTGTTTGTATTAATGTAAATTAAATCAGAACAGTAATGTTTGAAACTATTAACACATAAGAACACATTCATGAAGCCTCTAAAAGAATTAATCTAGCTATACCCTCCTGTACTGTAATATAAAAAGGCTACCGATGTCTGATTGTGCCCTGTGATTGTGTTGTTTTTGTTTCGTCTGCAGAGGTCATGACCACCATTGATGAGGGTGATGTGGATGAAATGACGAGGAGGAGGATATTTGAGGGAAAGGAGAAACCCGGAGCTCTCTGGCATATTTATGCTGCCAAGGATGCTGAGAAAATCAGAGAACTGCTCCGCAAGGTCAAGAAACATCTTTTTCCTCTTCTTTTTGTGACGGTTCAGTTTATAATTGCAGCTCCTTGTTCAGCATGGGGCTGCCATTGCTGAATACAAATCATCATTTCTGTCAAAGGTGCTTTATTGTGACTATTATGGTGATTATTATTTTTGTGAGAACTATTAATAGTGCCTGGTGAAACATGCAGTGTATATACAGTGCTAGGTGAACAAAGTGTTAGGACAATTATAATAGCATACAAAGAATGTACTCTGTGTGTGTGTGTGTGTGCGTGCGTGCGTGCGCACGCGCACGTGTGGCATGCAGGAAATGGGTTTACCTATATCACACACAAACATACGAATGTATATGAGCAAATACACTATTTACAAAAAGTTAGGGACATTTGGCTTTTGGGTGAAATTTATGGAAAATGTAAAGTTCACGCTACAGTGATGTTATATCATGAAAGTAGGGTATTTACGTAGAAGCATGCAATGGCGATTACCTCATCTCAATCTTAGGTCAGTGTGACGAACGGTTTGAGAGATATCTGAGGAACACACACAAACAGACAGAGATACCTTGATTTTATAGATAGATGTAAGAAGTTCACGCTACAGTGATATTATATCATGAAAATAGGGCATTTAAGTAGAAGCATGCAATGGTGATTTCCTCATCTCAAACAATTTCTTGAAACAAAGGCCAACAACAGTGGTGGGTACACCACAACAAAAAATGTCAATGTCTCAATAACTTGTCATGTGCCCTTGAGCATTAATTACAGCTTGACAATGACATCTCATGCTGTTCACAAGTCGACTTATTGTCTGCTGAGGCATGACATTCCACTCTTCTTGAAGGGTGGCCCTCAGGTCATTGAGGTTGTGGGGTGCAGGGTTACGAGCCTCTACACAGTGACTCAGCTGATCTCATAGGTTTTCTATGGAATTCAGGTCTGGAGAAAGTGCAGGCCACTCCATTTGTGGTACCCCAGCCTGTAGTAGCTGTTCCCTAATGATGTGACCTGGATGAGCTGGAGTATTATCGTCCATGAAGATGAATTTAGGTCTGTGTTGTCCATGCAGGGGCACAATGACTGGATTAATGATGTTATTCAAGTCATATCATCTTGTCACTGTACCAGTCACAAGGTGTAGGGTAGTTCTGCATTGACTAGACACACACCTGCCCAGACTATAACACCACCCCCACCAAAGGCTTGTCTGGTGACAACAGTGACTAATGCATAGCGCTCTCCTTGACATCTCCAACATCATTGGCAGCCGTCATTTCTGCTTAGCGTGAATCGACTTGTCAGAGAACAGCACTGAAGCCCACTGATCCCTTGTCCAGCGTAAATGCTCCCTGGTCTATGCAAGACGATGACGCCTGTGCCTGGTGGTGTGGTCACGTACCCTTGCAGGTCTTCTAGCACACAGACCATGCTGATGTAAACTGTTTCAAATGGTCTGACGTGACACTTGGGTGCCTCTCACCTCCCTTAAATGTGCCTTAAATTGAGTAGCATTTATCATCTGGTTCTGCAGGGCACTGTTCACAATGAAGCGGTCATCAGCGTGGGATGTACCCAAAGGACGTCCATTTCTATGCCTTTCTGTGACTCTTCCAGTCTCTCTGTTGCAACCTGCTGATGACACTAAGTTCAGTGGCCACTTCCCTCTGAGAACATTCTGTTTGAAGTCTCACAATGGCGAAGTACTATTGATCACTTGTGAGGTGTCGTGTTGGTCTCATGATGTCAAAATGTAAACAGCATAATGAAGAAGACTGTTTAAATACCAGTTTTAATTGAACCAGAAAATTTATTGGTCAATTCATGGATCAAACACCTGTTGTGAATTTTACTGTTATGCACCTTGTTAGAGAACAGCAAGTTATGCAAAAAGTACTGAAACATTGAGCAGCTGGACTTGTCCATTCAAAGGTTAGAGAAGGTCAAATTAAGTTCACCTGTAAAGGTTAAAGTGCATTTTAGGTGCATCCTGAAATTTCACCTGAAAGCCTGAAAATAGTGTGTGTGTGGGGGGGGGGGAGTAGAATAAAAGATCTATCTATCTAATTGCATAAACAAGCTGTTACCTTCCCTTATTTTTCCCTGTGCCTATTAAGAAGTAATGACAAAATGGCAAACAATAAAAATGTACCCCCTTAGCCTAGGGGGTACGGCATCAAGACCCCATATCAGCAGCACAGGGAGCCCAGCTATCATCCCGAACCACGCAAGATTCCTTTTACAAAATAACATTGGATCCCTTAAACTGCATGACCACAGCATTTACTTGTGATATTTTAGCCATGGACACTATAGGTGTGTTCAGACCAAACAGGAAGCAAATTTTTTTCACACAGCATGATTACTTGCAGAGTCAATGGCAAGATGCAAATACATCAGTTTATTCCAGGCGATGCGAATATGTGCAAATTCGTACCCACATGAGCCACTGACCAGACACAAATGGACTGGAGCTACGCAGCTGAGATGGAAATGTCTGTAGTTTGTTTCCACCTGTGACATTCTGTTACCTATCTGCAGTTAGGGGCTATCGGCTCCTAAATGTGACACTGGTCACCTTAGTTCAGTGCTGAAAACTGCAGTCTTCAAAGTGCAATTTCTGGAGTGACATTTTTATCCCCCACTGGTCGAAGCCCAAGGGGGTTGAAGAGCACTTTGAGCGAAGAGGGATTATGTTTTGGGCCAGCCCGTTTGTCCCACTTTTGTGAAATCATCTCCTACAGTTTTGGTCAGATTGTTTTGAAAGTTTTCTATTTGGATCGCAATTCTTCGGTCACGATTTGATCCTGTCACGATTCAACGATAATGGAGTATCACGATCCTATATATTTCAAATTTTTTCACCTTATTTAACCTCAAATCATGTTCCAAAGTAAAACTCCTGACATCTTTCGTATAATAAAGCATTCTCGGGGCTTCATTTTCCTCAGAGAAACGTCTCTGCACACAGGGAGGGTGGTGGACCGAGCTGTTTGGAATAGACTCACACTCCAGATACATCTGGCTGACTCTGTGCACTATTTTAAAAAGCAGCTGAAAACTTACGAGGATTTCAGTTGAGTTTCAACTGCTTTTTAGTGGCAAGTCTGATATTTTCATTATCGGTGTGCAGTCTTACTGCTGTTATTATTGTTGTGTTGTGTTACTTGTTTTATTATTGTTGTTGTTTATTGTTGGTACAGTGGGGCAAAAAAGTATTTAGTCAGCCACCAATTGTGCAAGTTCTCCCACTTAAAAGATGAGAGAGGTCTCCAATTTTTATCATAGGTATACCTCAACTATGAGAGACAAAATGAGAAAAAAAATCCAGAAAATCACATTGTCTGATTTTTAAAGAATTTATTTGCAAATTATGGTGGAAAATAAGTATTTGGTCACCTACAAACAAGCAAGATTTCTAGCTCTCACAGACCTGTAACTTCTTCTTTAAGAGGCTCCTCTGTCTTAAGAGGCTTCTTCCCCTCTGCCATTAGACTGCTGAACACTAAGTGACTCTCGTGCACCATGTACAGCAGCTCAACCAGACTCATGTCAATCATCACTGTTTTCTTCCTGCATTACCGACTGCACTATATAGTTCTCCACAGTATCTGCTGCTGGCTAATATATATTTTAACTGTTGACCAGTATCACTTAATCTTATCCTACACTTTATTACATGTATAGTTTATTTCTCTTATCTTATCATGTTTAATGTTGCAGCATTGTACCGAGACAAATTCCTAGTTTGTGTACTACATGAACAATGGCAATAAACCTGATTCTGATTCTGATTCTGATTCTGATTCTGTCCTCCACTCGTTACCTGTATTAATGGCACCTGTTTGAACTCGTTATCAGTATAAAAGACACCTGTCCACAACCTCAAACAGTCAGACTCCAAACTCCGCTATGGTCAAGACCAAAGAGCTGTCAAAGGACACCAGAAACAAAATTGTAGACCTGCACCAGGCTGGGAAGACTGAATCTACAATAGGTAAGCAGCTTGGTGTGAAGAAATCAACTGTGGGAGCAATTATTAGAAAATGGAAGACATACAAGACCACTGATAATCTCCCTCGATCTGGGGCTCCACGCAAGATCTCACCCCGTGGGGTCAAAATAATCACGAGAACAGTGAAATCCCAGAACCACACGGGGGGACCTAGTGAATGACCTGCAGAGAGCTGGGACCAAAGTAACAAAGGCTACCATCAGTAACACACTACGCCACCAGGGACTCAAATCCTGCAGTGCCAGACGTGTCCCCCTGCTTAAGCCAGTACATGTCCAGGCCCGTCTGAAGTTTGCCAGAGAGCATTTGGATGATCCAGAAGAGGATTGGGAGAATGTCATATGGTCAGATGAAACCAAAATAGAACTTTTTGGTAAAAACTCAACTTGTCATGTTTGGAGGAGAAAGAATGCTGAGTTGCATCCAAAGAACACTACTGAAGTGTACTGTGAACACTACTGTGAAGCATGGGGGTGGAAACATCATGCTTTGGGGCTGTTTTTCTGCAAAGGGACCAGGACGACAGATCCGTGTAAAGGAAAGAATGAATGGGGCCATGTATCGTGAGATTTTGAGTGAAAACCTCCTTCCATCAGCAAGGGCATTGAAGATGAAACGTGGCTGGGTCTTTCGGCATGACAATGATCCCAAACACACCGCCCGGGCAACGAAGGAGTGGCTTCGTAAGAAGCATTTCAAGGTCCTGGAGTGGCCTAGCTAGTCTCCAGATCTCAACCCCATAGAAAATCTTTGGGGGGAGTTGAAAGTCCGTGTTGCCCAGCGACAGCCCCAAAACATCACTGCTCTAGAGGAGATCTGCATGGAGGAATTGGCCAAAATACCGGCAACAGTGTGTGAAAACCTTGTGAAGACTTACAGAAAACATTTGACCTCTGTTATTGCCAACAAAGGGTATATAACAAAGTATTGAGATGAAATTGACCAAATACTTATTTTCCACCATAATTTGCAAATAAATTCTTTAAAAATCAGACAATGTGATTTTCTGGATTTTTTTTTTTCTCATTTCGTCTCTCATAGTTGAGGTATACCTATGATGAAAATTGGAGACCTCTGTCATCTTTTAAGTGGGAACTTGCACAATTGGTGGCTGACTAAATACTTTTTTGCCCCACTGTATATTGTGTTATCTGTTTTATGTGACTGGCATTGGCTGGCCAGGGGACCCAAGATGGAAATTAGCTTCAGCTATAATTTTGTATGCTGCACATGCCTTATGTTCATCAATATGCACTGTCCCTTTTATAAATAAATAAACTTAAACGCATTATTAGGGTTGAACCTTAATCTCCCAATCTTAGGGCCACTGGTAGAACTTCTTTGTCAGAATTTTTGCTGACACTCATTCTTAGTCAAGTCTCATCATTCTTTAGGTTGGAGAAGAGCAAGGACAGGAAAACCCTCCAGATCACGATCCCATTCATGACCAGAGCTGGTACTTGGATCAGGTTCTGCGCCGGAGACTTTATGAAGAATACGGAGTTCAAGGATGGTCTATTGTACAGTTCTTAGGAGATGCTGTATTTATCCCAGCGGGAGCACCTCACCAGGTAGGAAACTAGATTGATTTCTGTACATGCAGTCTCACATAAACTGCACTGAAATGTATTTCTTCTTTTACACACTTGTTTCTCTTGTACTCTTCCCCCGTTAGGTGCACAACCTTTACAGCTGTATCAAGGTGGCAGAGGACTTTGTGTCTCCTGAGCATGTGAAGCACTGTTTCAGGCTGACCCAGGAGTTCAGACACCTGTCCACTACTCATACAAACCATGAAGACAAACTACAGGTTAGTTTCTTGGTCATTTGTAGTTTTTCATAGATTTTGGCTTATTCTATTCTTTTGACTTATCTTTTACAGAGGGGTTATTTGTTTACACTAATTAAGAACAAGATGATTTAATTCAGTCACCATTATTCTAGAGGATTTTTTTCTGCCTCCTTGGTCTGGAGAATGCCTGATTTATAGTTGCCTTCTTGCTTTTGCGCACGGCATTGCGTGACAAAAGTGATGTCACATCCACTGGCGCACAATGTGCTTTTGCCATTTCAGCTGGTCATACACCTCTTGATTTTTGTAACCTGGCACCCGCCGCACAGCTGGCCCATTTAACAAAATAGGGAAACGTCCTAACGTCTAAGCAGAGCTCTGCAACCGTTTTCAACCAGAGAGCCATTTTGCCCCTCTCTGACTAAAATAGAATTAGCTGAGAGCTGCAACAGCAGTTTGATCTGTAAAATGAAGATTACGCTGTTTATAAAGTTTTATATATAGAATATACAATAAAAGTAGTTCATTTGCTTTTATTTTTCAGTATTTATGCTCGTCTGTTTATGCTATCTGTTTTTATGCTGTGTGTGTTTCTAGTGCTGTTCAATTTTTCTGTAAAGCTCTTCGGTCACCTACGGATTGTTTTAAAGGGCTATATAAATAAAGTACATTACATTTGTGGATTCATACCAGAATAGTGAAGAACACTGGAAATTTATTGCTATAATGGTAAATGGCGTTCACTTAATAAGCGCTTTTTACTCATCCCTGGATGACCAAAGCACTTTACAGATCCTGCTGTGCACTCACTCACACACTGATGGCAGCAGAACTGCCATACACAGGCGCTGGCCTGACCTGCCAGGAGCAACTGAGGGTTCAGTAGGGATGTGATTTTTCCGCTAATTTGCGGAATTCCGCTTTTTTTATCTTCCAAAAATTTGCAGACCAGATGGCGACACGTGCACAACGCGAGGCTCAGCGTCTCTTCAGATTTTGTGGATTAGCAGCGATATTTCTGCTCATTTCGGGTCTGTTCGTTCAGAACAGCTTCGCTTTTACATCCTACACCTGAAATGAACTTTTGGACATTGGATTACAAAATAACGACCTTTTTATCAGCAACTTACGTTTCATCCCTGAGCTCTGGAGAACACCCGACGCTTGGTAAGCTACCCGGCCGACTGGAAGTGCTCGCAGGCGGCGTAGAGACCGTAAACAAAGGCGGGGGAAGCGCGGAAGGGCTAAGAGCTAAGCTAAAGCTAACACCGCACCGGCTTTCTCTACCCAGCATTTTCCTCGCTAATGTACGGTCAGTGGCGAACAGAATAGATGAGCTACGGCTTCGGATCACCAACAATAAGAAACTTATGAACTGCAATATCATGATTTTCACGGAAACATGGCTACATAGTGGAGTGCTTGACGGTGCTGTCGAGCTGGCCGGACGGCACACTCTCCGGGCAGACGGAGCAGCTGATGACTCCGGTAAGACCAGAGGTGGGGGAGTGTGCATTTATATTAACAAGGCTTGGTGCACAAACTCTGTCACTGTTGGGAGACACTGCTCAGCTAACCTGGAGTTTCTCATGGTTAAATGTAGACCTTTCCATCTGCCACAGGAGTTCACTTTTCACTTTTCTTCATCTTGCCTGCTGAAGATGTTTTGGACTTTATTTAAAAAATATTTTTAACGCCACACATGTGATGGATAATGCTTGTTGGAATATTTTAGGAATGCTATCTTCTTGGAACATAAGTCAATATTATACAGTAATAAGTGACATTCAGCTGTTTGTTTTATGTCATTTAAGCACAGTTCTGGTACTTAAAAATCATAAAAACCCAGGAGCTTCGGGGGGCTTCGCCCCCCTTGCTCCCCCCCAACGGGGCTCTGCCCCGGACCCCGCTGGGGGACTACGTCCCCCAGACCCCCTGCTAAATTTTTCAGATAATTTCCCCAACCCCAAATCACATCCCTAGTTCAGTGTCTCACTGAAGGACACTTGGACATACAGACTGCAGACAGAATGGGAATCGAACCCCTGACCCTCTGATCAGTAGTCGGCCGCACTACACCTGCGCCACAGCCGCCCCCAATATGCTCTCTGATGCCACATGAAAAACTGTCTTATATGACCTTCTTTGAAATCGACTGAAAACCAAACTATGCACGCCAACATTTTCGTATGCAGTCCTTTTCATATGTGGGGAGAATAAAGGAAGAACTAACCCACTTTGAAATAAACCACAACAAACCGTTACAGGTTATTACAAAAAGAGAAATGATAAAAATAGGCCAGTTTGTTCCTTTAAGCCAATTTCTCTTCTATTTTGTTTGCAATGAGCATGGATTTTCTCCTAATACCTTAAAAATGGAAGACAAATGTGACAAGTTACATGGAAAAATAAATTTATCTCAAGGTGCTTTTAAGATCTGTGTCATGAACTTTTTTCAGAAGACTGTAGCTGTCTCCAGGCAGGCTATCATTTAACTTGTTTTCTCACATTTTATTAAGATTATACTTAAGCTGGTTTTAGAGCTGTACTTTTTTTTTTTTGCGTTGTTTTGACACAGTTTTCCTCAGTCAGTTGTGTGTAAATATTTCCCACACATACACCCCTCCTTCCTCAAAAGACTTTGCCCTTTGAAAAGGCTGCTGTTGTAAACAAGAGTATTTGCCTGGATAAATGGAATAAAGGTAACATAGTCCTTCAGTCAAAACACACAGAATTTTAAACCTCTAAATATTAGACTTGAAAATTGAAAATAGCTGCTTTCTGATCTGGATTTGGTTTGGCGTCTTGTGAAGACCGCTCTGTCTGTGGTGTGCAGTGTCACAGAACCTGATGGGTTGCAGAAAATTCTGTAACACCAGAACACCGGCACCCTATGGTCAGCAGCAGTGGTCGTGACTGTTTCTCCCCGCCTCCCCCCACCGGGTGGGGTGCACAGTCACCGCAGTGTGGTTTTGCGTACTTGCCATGCCTCCTCTGGGCCTTATTGTACCTAGGCTGTGCTTAAGGTCAGGTCAGGAGATCCAAGCACTCCTGGGGTTATTTTGTCAGGTTGGAATGAGCTGCTCCGTCTGATCTGTCACATTCTGGTCTGCTGTCGCCACTATAAGTTCTAGATTTCTGATTGGATTCGCTTCAAATGTATATATCTAATAATGAGTGGGTCCTTTTATTGGGGGGGCTTGTAAGTTGTCAAGAGTATAACTTCTACATTTCTGATCAGATTCACTTCCTATTAATACCGAAGTTTTGACTGAAATGCAAAATCACTGGAGAGGTGGAGATAAGTTTTAGGACCTGAAGGTAAGTGTTGACCAAGGGGTTTCTTTCAAGACCACTGGAGGGTCGTTGGTGCAGAGGCTCTTTACTCAGGCGTCTTCTGGTTTAGTCCAAGTGAATTCTGCAAATCAAGTTTTGCCGCATTAATGGGCCTTTTCTGTTGTCCAAAGAAGGTCAGTGTGGGTCATCTTAAATTATGGGGGAAAGAAAAGTGTTTATTTAAAAAAGTTTCAAGATCCATTAGTGTCAGAACGCAGATCCTTGTTTACGACGGTGAAAGGGAGGGCTGGTTGGTCAGGGCCTGTCCTGGGCCAGACGACTAAGGAATGTGACGGGGGGTGCGGGGGAAGGAAGATCATCTGCCATCTCCTCTGATAACGCTACATTTGCTTGTTCTTGCCTTATTTATCCTCAGGTGAAGAATATCATCTATCACGCAGTGAAGGACGCCATTGGGACATTGAAGGCCCATGAACCGAAACTAGCACGTCCTTAGTTCCTGACCTCAGCCAGCCAGCCAGCCTCTGAAGACCACTCCACTACATATAGACACGCAGCATACATTTCACACCAACATACACAAGTACATGCTGCAGAGTGCCGTGTACTGAGACAGTGTGTGTTTTGGTGGGGGCAGAGAAGACTCGGGTCTAATGAGAGAGAACATTTGATTTTTGGGGGGGTGGGGGGTTGATAGTGAGGGAATAATCAGTGCTGCGATGAAGGAAGTCCTTTATCGCTGTTACACAGTATGCCCAAACTTGTCTAGTTGTTTTCCAATTTTATTTCTTTTTTGGTAAATGTATTTAAAGGTCAGTGTGTTTGTTCTGTTTTCATTGTATATGTAAGATGTGAGAGTAAGGGAGGTAAAAGCTGACGTGCCTTTAGAGCAAAGGTTCAGCTACGAAATAAGCAACTGACAAAATGTGAGTACTGGGCTAATTTTCCTATTTTGATTACATTGATATTATCCTTCTGCAATAGGAGCAAGGTTAACCTGTTTTTGTAGATTTTTTTGTTGGAAGTTTTTAAACAGCTGATTGTTTCTGCCCTCTGTGGCTGAAATGAATTTGCTAAGCAGCCAGTAAAGAGAAGCAGACCAAAGTTTTGTATTTTTAGTTTCTTTCTTTCGCATTTAGAGTAAAAAAAAGTGTTTTGGGTTTTTTTTCTACATTACAAAGTAATGACCAGGAAGGTTTCAGAGAGGGCAGAGTTTTTTTTTCCCCATCAGTCTTTGTCACACAGGATGAATGGACACTTAAACATTGTTTAAGTACTACAATTGCAGCTGAATAGAACTACTGGCCATTAACATTGTATCGATATATATATTGATCTTAGCAGTCTGTTTGATTTTTCACAATAAAGTTTACAAAAACTACTCAGTCTCTTTATTTTACCTCAAAAGGCTTTATGGAGCCAAGGTACCTGTAAGACACAGACATGTATTACAAATTAACTTTGAAATTCTCTAAGCATAATTAACTCCCCAAAAATTACGTTTACAGTTAAAAATGGTCAGGCACATTTGTAAAGCACATTTTAGTATGAAAGCAGTTCAAGGTGCTTTGCATTTAAGTAAGTAAAGAGTAAAAAGATGGTGTGAAAAATAAAGTTTGAAGGCAGAAATAGGAGCTGCCCCACAGTTCTCTAAACAAGCAGTAACCTTTTTTGCTCATTCCAGCGAAGCTACTCACTAGAATGACCTACTCCTGCTAGGCTCTTTAACAAAGTCAACATTTGCTGCGCCTACAAGGCATTTTCCCCAGTGGTCTCTAAACTCGGTCACAATGAGCTTCAGATATATCTGTATCCAATTCATGGTCAAGATCAATGGACAGGTGATCCGGTATTTTATGATTTTAGAAAAATTGCTACTACTGAGGCAGTTGCCCTGATGCCCACCAAACTGACACAGATGGGTCTGCATCCTGGTTGTGCTCAAGGTCAAGTTCAGAGTCAAAGGTCCGGAGATTTGAGCACTCTGGAGATGATTTCATCAAGCCAGAATTAGCTGCCTAGTACTCAGTCAATGACCATGTTTACATGTACATGAATAAACTGGTTATGATTGGATTTCTGGAGTTATCTGATTATTCAAGTGGCCATGTAAATGGAATAATCCGATAAAGGTGATGCAACTGGGGTCACTAACTCAAGTGGTTTACCCTCCAATAATCCATTCATTGCATGTAAATGCAGCAAAACAATAAACCAATTCCCAGGAATTGGTTTATTGGTCATCTGGAGAGATGACGTAACCAGATCAACATGTGATGTCAGGCGACTATACACTGGCAACCCTGAGGGGGGGAGGGGGGATGTGCACCCAAATTCCAATGAAGTTGAGACGTGTAAAACAAATGGAATGAGTGCAAATGCTTTTCAACCTATATCCCTTTAATCCTGATCCCAGTCTGGACAGATGCATCATGCCTGATGTAGGAGAAATTAGTGTTCTAAGTGTGATAAGGTACAAGGATTATTTATACATAGAGGTGTGTGTGTGTGTGTGTGTGTGTGTGTGTGTGTGTGTGGAAACAGGTTTACCACAAACCCTCACAAACAAAAGGAAAACAACTCATAGGGGCACCAGTCCAAAACTTGGGACAATTTATTAATAACTAACCCTTGTACCTTTCATTAACCAGTCTTAATATTTGTGAATTCTCCTGCCGTGACAGGAAAGCAGACACACACACAAAAAATCAAGCAGAAACTTCTATATACCGTTAACAGTTTTAATGATCAATCTCAAGTGACATTACATTCAGTTGATTTGTAAGCAGGTGACATGATCAACAAGTATATCAACTTGTAACGGATTAATGAGCCTAAAGTCTATAGTTAAACCTTGGTGGAGACGAGAAACTAGATTTTGAATTTGTAGCTGTAATGCAATGGGAGACTGAAGTAACTAACAAAAATATGCATAAAATTGGATGCAATTTTTTGGAGAAAATGATTAAAGCTGATTATATGAAAAAGGAAATTCTGAGTTACGCTACAAAAAAAACAGAGGTTGTTGAAAAGGAGAGTATTATTTTTCCTTCAGCTTTATAGCTCCTATCGTAGCTTATGGACTAACTTTTAACATGAAAAATTGGTCATATTAGAATTAGAATTAGACATCACATTTAGTCCAGCAAATAGGAAGTTTGAGTCAAGCTTATGACCTGCTGTGTCTTTAGAGTTGAGTGATGATCTTGAACGCCAGCAGATGGCAACAAGGGAAAGACTGCCCACAATCCTTTCCAGTCGGTGCAACGGTCTGCTTAGATTCAGTAGCAGAGTGGGCGGCTGGCCCCCTGGTCAGGTGACGTCTTCTTCTGGGCAACAGGTTTCCCTAACCTGCATGTTTTTGGCATGTGGGAGGAAACCGGAGAAATCCCGGAGTAAACCCACGCAACACGGGGAGAACATGCAAACTCCACACAGATCACTGTTGGTCGGGGGCTGGGATCGAACCCACGATCCCACGATCCCCACAATCCCCCGGCCAAGGGTAAACTGTGCTGGGGGATTGTGGGGATCGTGGGATCGTGGGTTCGATCCCAGCCCCCGACCAACAGTGATCTGTGTGGAGTTTGCATGTTCTCCTCAACAACAAAGAAAGCTAAGGTCACCAAACCTGGTACACAGGTTCACTCTGAGACTGTAACCTCAAACTACAGGATTGGGGTCAGAAGTTCAAAGCTGACTCTCCCTGTGCTCTCTTACTATAGAACGTGTAAAGCTCTCTAGGGTCACCAAACTTGCTGCACAGGTTCATCTCAGGATCCTGCCCTACAACCGTGCGTGGCATACTTTGGTGTATATTTATGGATGATGAGTTTATCATAATTTGGTTCTGCCACAGTAATTATATTGAAAGTTGAAAACTGCTCCCTGTTAGTAAGTATTGGGATCTTCAAAGAAAACAGAGGCAGGGATATTGCACTCGCCTCAGAGGGCTCTTGTTAATGCAGTGCCACTCTAGGGATCAAAGGTTGAGGGCATTGCCGCTTACGTGCAGAAATTTTTCCAGATTCTCTGAATCTTTTGATGATATTATGGACGGTTCCAAGGTTGTCATAGCCAGGAGCAGCACTGGGGTTAAGCTCCCAGTGCTCATAAAATGCTCCTTACGGCGTGTGTCTCGAAAAGTCTCTGACAACTAAGTCCAACTCGTAGCCTGCCTGTGTGGTTTAGTCTCTAAGCCCGGCGGAACTGCTTTTACTAATAGGAGAAGGGGCGAGGGCGGATCTCTAGCGCCTTAAAACCAGATGCTTCGGGTAGATGGCGGCTCGTCAACCTGGGAAGGTAGCCCATCTAGGGGAAGGTAAACCCTGATTTTAAACCTCCGCTGCCTTGCGGCACACCTGGTCACGGGAAAGGCTTCGGGAGTCAACCCTGAGGAAAAATCCGGAGTCGGAGTCCCTAAGGCAGTTCTCTGTTGTGCTCAACATCGTTCTGGCAGCTCCTGCGACGGCGCTGGTGCCAAACTATAGCAGCCCTGCTGTTCCTTTGAATTCATCAGTGACGTGGAGAGGGGGGACATGCTGCATGGGTAACATCTTGTCCTCCATATCTTCCTGCCCAGGCTTGAATCCTACCAACGCCCAACGCTGGAAGGTAGAACACCGGTGCGCATCGGCCTGTTCAGCCACAGGCGGTGCTGTTCCAGCAGAGTAGACGTTTAGGATTCTCTTCCATGGTCATCATAGACCGACGGAGGCCGACGAAAAAATTATGGACTGTAGATGATGAAATCCCTAAATTCCTTGCAATTGTACATTGATAAGTGTTGTTCTTAAACTGTTTAACCATTTGCCCACACAGTTGTTCACAAAGTGGTGAACCTCGCCCTATCCTTGCTTGTGAACAATTGAGCCTTTCAGGGATACTCCTTTTATACCCAATCGTGACACTCACCTGTTTCCATTTTTTTTTTAAATTAAAAAGGTGAGTGTCACGATTGGGTATAAAACGAGCATCCCTGAAAGGCTCAGTTGTTCACAAGCAAGGTTAACCTGTTCGCCTGTGGAATGTTCCAAAAAGGTATTTTTTAATTTTTTTTTTAGCATTCCTCAGTTTTCACAGTCTTTTCTTGCCCCTGTCTCATTTTTTTTTTTTTTTTTGGAATGTGTTGCAGCCATCAAATTCAAAATGACTGAATATTAAAAAGAAAAGTTTATCAATTTGAACATTATTTTGTCTTTGTAGTGTATACAGTTGAATATAGGTTGAAAAGGATTTGCAAATCATTGTATTCTGCTTGTATTTTTGTTTTACACAATGTCCTAATGTCACTGGAATTGGGGTTTATACAATAATCAAGATGACTGAAGATGAAAGGAAAGATTAATTTTTAGCTCATTCCAGCAAAGCCAAAAGGAGCTAATGCAATGACGTGGCTTCCTTCCTTCCTTCCTTCCTTCCTTCATGGGAATCGCTGCTCCTCCTAGGTGGCAGTGGCTCAGGAGGTAGAGTGGGTTGTCCAATAACCAGAGGGTTGGCAGTTCGAATCCTCCTCTCCCCAGTCATCCTGGTGTTGTATTCCTGTGGAAGACACTTTACTCACCTTGCCTCCAGTATCCATGACACTGTGTATAAATGTTCAGTAGTGGTCGCAGAGGTCACTGATGTGGATTGGTAACCATATTTCTGTCAGTCTGTCCCAGGGCAGCTGTGACTACAGAAGTAGCTTTGTCTGAAGTGAATGAATAATGGACTCACTGTAAGCACTTTGAGATGTCACTTGACATGTAAAGCACCATACGTATAAATCTAATCCATCATTAAGATAAGATTAGCCTTTATTAGTCCCACAATGGGGAAATTCCAGGATTGCAACAGCACAGGAATAGCAACACTCAGAGCAATAATTTAGAAGATAAGAAAATAAGAGCAGTGAATATACATATGTACACATAAATATATAAATACATATACACAGTGCGGAGCATTGTAGCTAGATGGAATAAACAGCATAACCGTCTATTTAGTTACCCTACATAGTATGAATATGTACCCATACATATTGTCACCCTCCATAGCGACTGATATTGTCCTAGTTGTATACTAGAGGGGACCATTTGTGTAAGTCTGTTGCGTCTTTTGCATTCAATACTATTAGGTCGTCACATTTTTTTGCTATCTCTGCGAGCAGCCCTGCTTAGGTTATACAGTCTGACAGCCGTAGGTAGGAAGGACCTGCGAAACCTCTCGGTCACGCATCTAGGATGATGTAGTCTACTGCTAAATGAGCTCCTCAGTGCATTCAGTATGTCTTGCATAGGGTGGGACTCGGACTCCAGCAGAGATGACAGTTTAGCCACCGTCCTTCTCTCTCCTATCTCCTCCACTGGGTCAAGGCATTGCCCCAGGACAGAGCTAGCTTCCTTGATCAGTTTATTCAGTCTCTTCCTATCGGCTGCTGTAATGCCGTTGCCCCAGCAGACCACTCCAAAAGTGATGGCTGATGCCATCACTGTGTCGTAGAATGTCTTCAAGAGCACCCCTTGTACACCAAAAGACCTGAGCCTCCTCAGTAGGAACAGCCTGCGCTGTCCCTTCTTGTAGAGTGCGTCAGTATTGTGTGACCAGTCTAGTTTATTGTTCAGATAAACACCCAGGTACTTGTAGGATGTCACCATTTCAATGTCTGTTCCCTGGATGTTTACTGGTGCTGTGAGGGGTTGTGCTTGCCTGCGGCAGTCCACCACCAGCTCCTTAGTTTTCCTCGCGTTGATCTGGAGGCAGTTCCGATGGCACCAGTCCACGAAGTCCTGGATAAGTCCTCTGTACTCAGCTTCATCTCCGTTGGAGATGAGGCTAATGATCGCAGAGTCTGTAGATGGCAGTGTGTTGTGTTGTGTGAGAAGTCCACAGTATAAAGGGTGAACAGGAAGGGAGCCAAAATCGTTCTCTGGGGGGCCCCCGTGCTGCCGATGATCATGTTGGACACACAATCCCGGGTTCTCACAAACTGTGGCCAGTTAGTGAGGTAGTCCAGGATCCATGATGACAGGTGCTGGTCCACCCCTGCGCAGAGCAGCTTGTCCTTCAGGATTATCGGTTGGATGGTGTTGAAAGCACTGGAGAAGTCAAAGAACATGATCCTCACCACATTCCCAGGCTTCTCCAGGTGGGACAGGGAACGGTGAAGGAGGAAGATCACTGCATCCTCCATCCCAATGCCGTGCTGGTAGGCAAGCTGGATTACTAGTGCATACCTGTGCATGCCCGTGCATGCCCATAGAAACCAAGTATAAGCAAGAATTTCTGCATGCCCGTAGAAAGCAAGAGTAAACAAGTATTTCTGCATTCCTGCCTTTGATCTTTGGCATGGTTACTATGGTAACAGTAACCACGGTGATGCCTGCCTTTGATCTTTGACATGGTTACTATGGCAATGGCAACCCCGGTGAGGTATTTCTGCATGCCCGTAGAAAGCAAGTGTAAGCAAGCATTTCCTGCAATCCTGCCTTTGATCTGTGACATGGCTACCATGGCAACAGTAACCATGGTGATGCCTGCTTTTGATCTTTGACATGGTTACCATGGCAACAGTAACCCTGGTGAAACCTGCCTTTGATCTTTGACATCACCACACATTCAGTGATGCCTGCCTTTGATCTTTGATGATGTCATAGCGAGTCCTATGATCTTTGATGATGTCATAGCGACTCCTATGATGCCTGAATTTGATCATGTCTATATGATGAACATCATAGGCGATCCTATGATCTTTTAGCGAGTCCTATGGTCTATATGACGTCATATAGATATCATGTAGACATCATAGAAACATCATAGGACATGTAGACATCATAGGAACATCATAGGTGGTCCTATGATCTTTGGCATCATAGGAACATCATAGGACATCATGTAGACATAAGAACATCATAGGCGGTCCTATGATCTTTTAGCAAGTCCTATGATCGTGACACAGACACACACACACAGACATCATATAGACGTCATAGGAACATCATAGGTCCTATGACATAGGACATCATGTAGACATCATAGGGACATCGTTATGTAGACATCATAGGAACATCATAGGCGGTCCTGTAATCTTTGACATCATAGGAACATCATAGGAACATCATAGGCGGTCCTGTGATCTTTGACATCATAGGAACATCATAGGAACATCATAGGACATCATGTAGACGCCATTGGAACATCATAGGACATCATGTAGACATCATAGGAACATCATGTAGACATCATAAGAACATCATAGGCGGTCCTATGATCTTTTGACATCATAGGAACATCATAGGACATCATGTAGACACCATTGGAACATCATAGGACATCATGTAGACATCATAGGAACATCATGTAGACATCATAGGAACATCATAGGCGGTCCTGTGATCTTTTGACATCATAGGAACATCATAGGACATCATGTAGACGCCATTGGAACATCATAGGCGGTCCTGTGATCTTTGACATCATAGGAACATCATGTAGACATCATAGGAACATCATAGGCGGTCCTGTGATCTTTGACATCATAGGAACATCATAGGACATCATGTAGACGCCATTGGAACATCATAGGACATCATGTAGACATCATAGGAACATCATAGGCGGTCCTATGATCTTTTAGCGAGTTCTATGCTCGTGACAGACAGACAGACAGAAAGACACACACACACACACACAGATTTCTAGAATTTATAGAGTGGTGATTATTTGCCCTGCCCTCACCAAACTCACTCACAGTGATCCTCAGGTACGGCTGCATCCAAGTTATGCTCAAGGTCAAAGGACAGGAGATATGAGCTCTTATCTGATTTCAGAAAAATTGCTACTCCTAAGCAATTGCGCCAGTGGTCATCAAACTCAATCACAAGGATCCTCAGGAGGGTCTGCATCCAGGTTGTGTTCAAGGTCAATATGAAGGTCAAAGGTCAGGAGATCCTGGCACTTACATGATTTTAGAAAAATCACTACTCCTTGGCAATTACCTCAATTCCCACAAAAACTCACTCACAATGGATCTTGGGTAGGTCTGCATCCAAGATGAGGTCAAGGTCATTGTTAAAGGTCAGAAGACCTGGGCATTTGTGATTTCACGAAAAAATGCTATTTCTACTAAGCTATTGACCTAAAGGCACATCCTAGATGGGTCTGCATCTAGGATGCGCTTAAGTTCAAGGTCAATGATCAGAAACTCTGAGAACAGTTGGGTGATTTCATCAGGCAGGAATGAACTATTCTGTCAGGACTGGTCTAAATTCTGCAACATGACGCCTTTAATTTCTGAAATATTTTTAAGTAGATAAGAGGCTGACTTAGTGATTGCTGTAATGTGCTCATTAAGAGTTAGGCCAGAGCAAAGAGATTTCAAAAGGAGGTCATAAGATTTGCTCAGAGTCCATGATTTCATACCAGATTTGTGTTTTTTTTCCCCCCAACTTAAGCTATTTTCTCTTTTATGCAAACATTGTGCATATATAGGCAGTTTCATCTTTTAAACCAACATAATGAGACGCACTTTGTAGCAGTGTGTGCTACTGTGCTCTACTGTGCTCTCAGGCATGTATCGTAAGCTCTTTTATAGGTTATACAAACAGAGAGAATGCATGGCACACTAGCATATTGATATACATATCAGTCAATACATATCATTCGCGTGACCAACTGGCGCCCGGATGTCCGCTCCCTCATCCAGGGGATGTATATACAACAGTCTATTGTTCTGATTGCCCCCAGGGGCTCTCTGTCCGTATGCAAATTGTCCTCCGTTTCCTCCAGCCCTGCTGAGCGTGAATTAGAGTCAATCTGCAGTGTGCTGGGTCACCACAGGGCTCCCCCCAGAATGCTCAGAAGGGGCTGTGACCCCCCCCCCCCCCCCTTGTTTGGGCTCTAGCTCCGGTAGAACTGTCCTGCTGTAGAGGAGTGTCAGAGGGCATGGCCGTCCGTGGGGGGGACGGGGGAGGGGTGGAAAGGACAGTGTGCTCCGCTCCGAGTTCCAGCATGTTGAACGGCCATGGATCGTGGGTGCACGGGGCTGGTGCGCATCGTGCGGAATGGAACAAGACCGTGATCGGCCGGCTTTAGGGAGTGAGGTGTGGGAAGAGCACTGTGGAGGAGGAGGAGGAGGGGGAGAGGGGTGGGAGTAAGTGAGTGCCGGCCCGGGACGTCAAAGGTGTCTGGGCCGCGCAAAAATTGCGTGTGGATCCGCAATGGTGAGGGACTTTCCCGGTAAACCAGGGGCAGTGATCTGCAGCGGCTGTGGAAAAAAAAAAAAAAAATTAAGTCTCTGACTCCTCTCGCAGCTTGGTCCAGCAAGGATGTGGGGAAGGCGAACGGCCAAATTCCCCAAGGATGCATAGCGGCTGTGAAACAACTGCAGCTGTGTGAGGGACTTGGCGGTTTGGCTTTTAGGTGCGGAAGCAGTCCTAAAGCCATCGGGGACAGCAATCGGCTAAATTCCCCTTGTGCGCCGTGGCTGAGAAACCTGTACAAAGTCCTGTGTGCAGGCTGCATGTCTGCTTCAGGTGCGTGAGCAGCCCTGAAGGTTCCGAGGATGGCGATCGGCCATGTTTCTCGGGCATGTGCAGCGGCAGAGGACGATGTATCTGTCTGTGAAGCCGGTTTGTCCCTGTGTGTGGCACGCTTGGCGCAGTGACCACATAGCTGGCAGTTGCGCTGTCCTCGTAATCCTGCGGTGTGCGTGCGGGGCTTCTGTGTGCGGGAGGTCCGCTGTCGCGAGGTGAATCAGGGTCGGGGAGCTTGGTGGAAATCAACGCAGACGGCGTCAATGATTTCCCCGTTCGGGCTGCTTCCTTCGGTTTGCTCGTGTCGCTGTTCATGGTGCATATCAGACCCGGCGCTGCCGCTGATCCTCGTGGGTGTGGATGAAGAGGTTGCAGGTGTTCGCTGGTCCTCTGGAGTCCACAGCGCGGTGAGAGGGAGCAGACGGTCATTCTCTCTCGTCAGGTCACCAGTGTGGAGGGAAAAGATCAGGTGAGGGGTGCGCACCATGACACGTCGGGTCACCAGTGTGGAGGAATAAGATCAGGCGAGATGCGACGAGCTGGAAGGTTGCAGAGTTTTATTTTCCTCCAACATAATGAGACGCACTTTGTACCTCTGTGCGCTACTGTGCTCTACTGTGCCCTCAGGCATGTATCGTAAGCTCTTTTATAGGTTATACAAACAGAGAATGCATGGCACATTAGCATATTGATATACATATCAGTCAATACATACGTTCGCGTGACCAACTGGCGCCCGGATGTCCGCTCCCTCATCCAGGGGAATTACGTATATACAGTACAATAGTCCATTGTTCTGATTGCTCCCAGAGGCTCTCTGTCCGTATGCAAATTGTCTTCCGTTTCCTCCAGCCCTGCTGAATGTGAATTAGAGTCAATCTGCAGTGTGCTGGGTCACCACAAAACTTTTATTTTGAATTTTTAAATTACCTTCAACTTTAAGCTATTGCAGGTTTTAAGCTGACGCTAGTTGTTCAAATACTTCACAGAGCATTTTAATCACGCGTTTATAGCATTCACTCTGCATTGTCTTTGGGAAAATTGATTTGAAAAAAAAAATCCTGGATGGAATTTAAAAATCTGGCTATCAGTTATGCTCATGACAATAGCACGAACTTTTATTACTGTACCGCTCTTGACAACAGAGCCAACTGGAACATTCCTCCATCTCTCAGGGCACTGGGGGGAGGGGCTTAAGCCACGTGAGGCGCGTTTTTTTTTTTTTTTTTTGTTTTTTTTTTTTTTTGTTTTTCCGGTCCTGGGATGACACATTTAACAGCACCATCGTGGCCCTTTAAGAGCGGATACGTGTTTCCAGCAGTGGCGGTAGGAAGCGGCGCAGCTTTGGACCAGGCAGACGGACACGCCGCAGCAGCGGAGCACATCTCCAGCCGGGGCCATTGGTCCACCTGATAGCGGAGCAGCAGCCTCCCGGCTCCCGTGGACAGGAATGGGGGGCACCCGGCGAGCACCGGCCAACTAGATCTCCTAGAAGCGGGGAAGGCTGCAACAAGATGGTATCGTGGATTATTTCGAGGGTGGTCGTGTGAGTATGGGCTGGGCTGCATCTGTTGTTGGGTGTTTAAGCTTTAGCCGCTCTCAGTTTGTCACCCCCTTCATCCGCCAACATGCTAGTCTAGACTGTGTTGTCCCATTTGTGCTTTCAGTTGCACTTCTTTGATGTAGAACAATAGCAAAGAGGGGTAACCCGGCGCCCCGACTCCGCGTTTAACTGCTTATCTGCATCTAACCCGTGTTTCTCTAATCAATGCAATGATGCAGCACAATCTGCATCCAGCTCTTGCTAGCTGCTAGTAGCTAACGTGTGCTGACTGGATCTGTGGCTGCTGTGTCCACCTGCTCAGCTGATGCCAGCCTAGCCGAAAACAAACGTACAAAATAAAAAAAAGAGACGCCAGATATCTTGTCGTTGCTGACCAGAGTGTCGATGCTCCGTGGAGTGACTATTTCAGCATCATATGGTGGCGTGAATGAGCTTCTCATATAGATCAATGACTGCCATGTTTTTCAGTGCGGCAGTATAGATGCACACTTAGATGGAGGATTTCTTACTGTCAGCATCAGCAGTTCAGGATCTCGCCCTCCACCTGTACCTGCGACATCCCCAACAGTGTAGATGACTCAACTAAAGCCAGCAGCTCTCATCATCCTGATCCATTCAATGTGGACACTTCCACTGCTGCACCAGTGACATCTCTGTTTCTGTTGTTATGCAGAACAGCTATGCTTGCGGAGATTTTCCACATTAAATGAATAGGAAAACAAATGTGGTAAATGGCAACATTGAAACAATCTGACTAAACTCAAACACCCAGCTGGTCAAACGTTGGGGTGCAGCCTTAATTTTTCAGCACTTTCAGTCAAAAATATTTGTAATGTGATCACCAATATTTTTTGCTGTCTTAGAAATTCAAGCTCCTAAATTTACCGTTTCCACAAAATCCTTAAATTTAGCTTCCATGTACCTGAGAATACCCTGTGTAAGCCAAGACCGCAGGAGTGTAATCCATAAATGCACACAGTCATGACCCAGGTGCAGCAGTGTGTGGTATTCTCATCCCCATAAACGTTCAGCTTGCCTGGATTATGTAAGCCATGGATAACATTGGCAGAGTGTTACTTTTAATGGCTCCCCAGCTGCCTCCAGTTTCCTCTTCACTGCACCTCAGGTAGTCATGCGTCGATTGGAGACAAACAATGTGACCGGATGTGCATCATAGTGGCTGCTGTGTATCTAACACAGGTTCAGTCGTTTCCCATCTGCTTCATTTTTAAAAGCGCAGCCCCTTTTTTTTTTTTTTTTTTTAAACTTCACAAAAAGTGATTTGTATTCGACTGAGAGGACAGGATGGAGTCTGACTCAGTGCCCAGCCTAAGATGTGGGTGCAAAGAGACACTGGGCGTCTGCTAAGGGAGTCTACTGGCCTACAGGCATGCTACGAGTCGTCTCGGCTCAGTGTACGGCGCTAAGTGGGACTACACACGACTGAACAGTCAGACGCTTACTGGGAGAGAAGACTGAGTTAAATGTGGAGAGAGAATAAAAATGCTCAGGCCACCAAGAGTCTGGAGTAGAAGCCTCAGTGGGGATCTGTGATGCACGTTCAAATCCTGGGTGTAAATCAGGTGTTATAAGTCAGCTGCTGGCAGACATGCTTTCATGCTTTCAGATTTTTATTTTTTTTTGGATTGTGTTCTCGCTGCCGTCCCTCAGTCAGCATTCAGTATCCTGTCACATCAGCACAAATCACCCCAGTGGCAGAGGATGTCATGAAATGCACATTGAAAACAAGCCTGTGTGCATAGAGTCCCAATGCGCATGCTGGCTAACACATGGTGACCCACCCTTGGCGGAATGGCTGTGTTTTTCCAGTCTTTCTGACTCCACGGTTTCCATTATGATGTTTGCACGTGTTATCAGACCATTGTGTTTTGACAAATCAGCTCACAGCCCCATCACTTGTCTTTGGAGACATTACCAATCAGAATTAAACAATGGAAACTCTGACTTTATCCATATTTAAAGGTGTCATTTATTTGACTTTTCCACATTTTAACAGCTCACACGTCTTAATGAAATGTTTGTGACATACTGTCATACACTTTTCTTTAATTACTTAATTTTTGCTGCATAATTAAGCTTTTGCAGCCTTTCTGAGAATGGCTGTTTGAGTGCGTGTCTCTTCAAATCTCTAAGGCCACATTTAACTCCACCCTCCCTCTTACGTCACTATTGCTAATCTTAGCTGGTTAGATCCTAGCTCAGAGCCAACTAACATTAATTTGGCTTGATGAAATAAGGCATCACTGGTGGACAGAGGTGTGTGGTTTCAGTGGTCAATCAGATACGACCATCAGCAGAACCAGGCTCAGGGAGGGGCAGTCATCTTCTGCAACTGGCTGGGGGGTGAGGGGATGGAGAAGAAGAGAAGAACAGACATGTAGAGAGCAAATGGCACAACAAGGACTTGGTCTACAGGAGACTACAAACGGATGTTAATAACCAGCAAAAATATTACATCGAGAGTGAAGAAAGGAGTGAAGCCCAGTGCATCACTCCATCCAACGATGGTTGGAGGTCCCCCAGCTGTCTAAACCTATTGGCAGCATAACTAAGGGAGGGTTCAGGGTCACCTGATCCAACTCTAACTATAGGCTCTGTCAAAAAGGAAAGTTTTAACCCTATTCTTAAAACCAGAGAGAGTCTGATAAATCGAGTCAAATCCAAATTGGCAGCTGGTTCCAAAGAAGAGGAGCCTGATAACTGAAAGCTCTGCCTCCCATTGTACTTTTGGAGATTCTAGGTATTACAAGTAACCCTTAATTTTGGGAGCGTAGTGCTCTGTTAGGATGATAAGGTACTATCAGATCTTTTAAATAACAAGGGGCCTGATTATTTAGAGCTTTGTGAGAAGGATTTTAAACGTAATTCTAAAGTCTATGGGAAGCCAATGAAGGAAGGTCAGAACCGGAGAGATACAATCTCTTTTTACAATCTCTTTCTAGTACCTGTTAAAATTCTAGCTGACTTTAGCATTTTAGGACAGCCTGATGATAAGAGTTACAATAATCTTGGCAATATTATGCAAATGATGAAAAGCAGTCTTAGAAACAAGTTTAATATGCAAATTAAAGGCCAACTCTTGACCAAAAATAACTCCAAGGTTCCTCACAGAACTGTTCGGAGATAGAGTAACCCCATCCAAACTAATGCTGTATCTCATTCAGGCGTTGGAGCCTCACAGACGCACCCCAGGAGGCCAGAACGCTCAAAAGGTCTGGTAGGCTGCATCTAAAGGCTGATTTATGGCTGTTAAATGAGACAGTCTACTCTTTGGAGGATGTAGTGCATCTGGAAAGTATTCACAGCGCTTCACTTTTTCCACATTTTATGTTGCAGCCTTATTCCAAAATGGATTAATTTTTTTCCTCAAAATTCTACACACGGACTTCCGGTCTGGACACCATGGTGATAGCAGCTTAACGCTGAAGCTCCCAGACCCGATCCGTGAAAATACCTTGAAAATCAGATTTAACGGATTTTTGGAAGAGTGGAAATCAAAAGACAAAGTCATTATGCCTAAAGGAAAACAGAAGAGATCGACATTTACCAGGCCAAGACACGCATCGGCCAGAGAATCTGACCTGGAGGACATCCACTCAGAAGCAGAGGAGCTGAATGAAGCTAGCAACACGGTTAGCTTAAAAATGGTACTTCAGGAATTAAGACAATTTCGTCGAGAGTGTTGGGCCGAATTTTGTGAAATTAAAGACGAAATAAAAAGGACAAACAGCAGAGTGGACCAGGCTGAGGACCAAATCATGGAAGCAGAGGAAAGAATAAAAGGGCTGGAAGAAACCGTGCTGAAACTACTCAAACGACAGTCAAGACCGGAGGCTAAGCTAACCGACCAAGAAGGAAGACTGAGAAGAGACAACATAAGATATTCATGGTCTGAAAGAAGGAGTCGAGGACGGTTTCACCACAATGGCTGCATGCGTGGAATCCATACTGAGAGAGAGAAGTTGGAAATTCCCCAATCCACCTACTTGAAGATAGAAAGGGCGCACCGTACATTAGCCCCAAGGCCGTCGGCGGAAGCGCCACCAAGATCGGTGGTGGTGAAGTTCTCCAACTCCAGAATAAAAGAAGAGGTTGTGAGACTGGCTTGGCAGAAAAAAGGATTTATGCACCAAGAGAGAAAAGTTTTTGTGGAGCACGACTACGCTCCGGAGGTCCTTAAAAAGCGTCGGGAATACAACAACGCTAAAAAGGTACTACGAGAGAAGAAACTGCGCTTTCAAACTCCATTTCCGGCGAAGCTGCGGGTTTTTTACGGGGATGAGACGTGTCACTAGAACTCGGCGGAAGAAGCAACCACGGATATGGCGAGAAGAGGGCTCCCGGTAACGGTGTATAAACCCGCAGCAGACCCGATCGAAAGAATCAAGGCTCAAATGTGGTGCACACAGAGACCCTCAAAATCCACGAACCAGCAGTGGGAAACCCAGCTCCAGGGCTATAAGGAAAAACTGAGCGTTTACAGGAGGGAATAACGATATTTTTAGTCAATCTGCGCATCCAACCCTCCTTCTACAAGGTAACAAACATTAAAGGAGATGCAGAATCAGCAAGTATCAAGTGGTAAAACATTTCATGGAACAGACATAATATTAGAAACAAATAAGTCTTTAAAAAAAAAATTCTACACACAATACCCCATAATGACAACGTGAAGTTTTTTTTTTTTTGAGATTTTTACAAATTTATTAAAAATAAAAAACTAAGAAATCACATGCACATAAGTATTCACAGCCTTTGTCATGAAGCCCAAAATTGAGCTCATATGCATCGTGTTTTCACTGATGATCCTTGAGATGTTTCTACAGCTTAACTGCAGTCCACCTGTGGTAAATTCAGATGATTGGACATGATTTGGAAAGGCACACACCTGTCTATATAAGGTCCCACAGTTGACAGTGCATGTCAGAGCACAAAGCAAGCATGAAGTCAAAGGAATTGTCTGCAGACCTCCAAGACAGGATTGTCTTGAGGCACAAATCTGGAGAAGAGTACAAAAAAATTTCTGCTGCTTTGAAGGTCCCAATGAGCACAGTGGCCTCCATCATCTGTAAATGGAAGAAGTTCGCAACCACCAGGACTCTTCCTAGAGCTGGCCGGCCTTCTAAACTGAACGATCGGGGGAGAAGGGCCTTAGTCAGGGAGGTGACCAAGAACCCGATGGTCACTCTGTCAGAGCTCCAGCGTTCCTCTGGGGAGAGAGGAGAACCTTCCAGAAGTACAACCTTCTCTGCAGCAATCCAACAACCAGGCCTGTATGGTAGAGTGGCCAGACAGAAGCCACTCCTTAGTAAAAGGCACGTGGCAGCCCACCTGGAGTTTGCCAAAAGGCACCTGAAGGACTCTCAGACCATGAGGAAAAAGTTCACTGGTCTGATGAGACAAAGATTTAACTCTTTGGCGTGAATGCCAGGCGTCATTTTTGGAGGAAACCAGGCACCACTCATCACCAGGCCAATACCATCCCTACAGTGAAGCATGGTGGTGGCAGCATCATGCGGTGGGGATGTTTTTCAGCAGCAGGAACTGGGAGACTAGTCAGGATAGAGGGAAAGAAAAATGCAGCAATGTATAGCGACATCCTGGATGAAAAGCTGTTCCAGAGCGCTCTTGATCTCAGACTGGGGCGACGGATCATCTTTCAGCAGGACAATGACCCTAAGCACACAGCCAAGATATCAAAGGAGTGGCTTCAGGACAACTGTGTGAATGCCCTTGAGTGGCCCAGCCAGAGCCCAGACTTGAATCCAAGTGAACATCTCTAGAGAGATCTGAAAATGGCTGTGCACCAACGCTTCCCATCCAACCTGATGGAGCTTGAGAGGTGCTGCAAAGAGGAATGGGTGAAACTGCCCAAAGAGGTTTGCCAAGCTTGTGGCATCATATTCAAAAAGACTTGAGGCTGTAATTGCTGCCAAAGGTGCATCAACAAAGTATTGAGCAAAGGCTGTGAATACTTATGCACATGTGATTTCTTAGTTTATTTTTAATAAATTTGCAAAAATCTCAAAACTTTTTTCACGTCATTATGGGGTATTGTGTGTAGAATTTTGGGGAGTAAAATGAACTCAATCCATTTTTGAATAAGGCTGTAACATAAAGTGTGGAAAAGGTGAAACACCGTGAATACTTTCTGGATGCACGGTATTTTTGCGTGACCACGCACTACCCTGTTGCCTAGCAACCATGACACATCTGTTGAGATTTTTTTTTTTTTTTTTTTTTTTTGCTGACATTTTTGACAGAGAGAACTTAGTCTGTGACATAATTCATCCAAGACGTCCTTAGAAAGAAACTCTACTGTGTTTTTATTCTATGTAGACAAAAAAAATCAGTAAAATTTTGTTTCCATATGCTACCATAAATTACATCGTGATGCAGATGATTGCGATGTTCATTTGTCGAGATTGGGTCAAACACCGCCTCCATTTTGTGATGTAATGAGGTGAACCAAATATATCAACAAGCATGGCTGAGTACACTGAAGCAAAGGAAGTTGTGAGCGATTTCAGCAAAGATTTGAGCGATTTGTTGATAGTTTTTGAGGAAGAAGCAGGATCGAGTGATGAAGAAGAGCGAGTTGGTTCTAACAAAGGAGTGCAACCCTATTTATTTGAACCATTTCATTCAGGACGCGAAGATGACGTCTACGTTTCAGAGGATGAAGGGTCCAACGGTGAAGGGTTAGAGATGGACATCGGTCGCCTCCAAAACACTGAATGGTCATATACAGATAGATCTAAATTTCCCCGATCGGGTGGTCGGGGAAATAAAAAAAAAAAAAAAAGAAAAAAAAAAAAAAAGCTCAGATATCCAGTTTCGATAGGCAATGAGATTTATAAAAATGAAAACTGAAAACAGTAATATAACGTTTTTTAACACAGAGTCGTTCCATTTGGAGTAAAGTCAACACTCGGCTTCAAAATTCATAGGGGAGGATTTTACTTTTGACGGAAAAAATATAATAAAATAATGATCGCCTAATGTGGGGAAAAAAAATCAATTACACAAACTCTTTTCCGGGTGAGTTTTGACACTGTTGCTTCTCTGTGCTGTTTTGATATGAGCGATTGTCCGTATCTCTGCACAACAATCTCTGTGTATCTCTGTGCTGTTTTGATATGGGCGATGGCCCATATCAAAACAGCACAGAGAAGCAATGGTGTCAAAACTCGCCTGGAAAAGAGTTTGTGTAATTGATTTTTTTTTTTTTTTTTTTTTTTTTTCCTCCACATAAGGCGATCGTTATTTAATCGTTTGGTTTACAGAAATTTTGGCTTCAGTTTTTTTTTGTTTTTTTTTTAAATTTCCCTGATTGGGTGGTCGGGGAAATTAAAAAAAAAAAAAAAAAAAAAAAAAAAAAAAAAAGAAAAAAGCTGAGATCCAGTTTCGGTAGGCAATGAGATTTATAAAAATGAACTGAAAAAGTAATATAGCGGGGTTTTTTTTTTTGGTTTTTTTTTTTTTTAACAGTCATTCCATTTGGAGTAAAGTCAACTCTGGGCTTCAAAATTCAAAGGGGAGGATTTTACTTTGGGCAGAAAAAATATAAAATCACGATCGCCTTATGTGGCGGGGGGGGGGGATCAATTACACAAACTCTTTTCCGGGTGAGTTTTGTCACTGTTGCTTCTCTGTGCTGTTTTGATATTGTCTTGAGCTGTGGGTTTTCATTTGAAAACCGTAGGTATGGCAGTTGGTTTTAGAACCCGTTTGTAACAAACTTTCAAGCCTAAAGATTCCTGTATAGCAGGCGCCTCCTCAAAACTGTCTGCAGTGAAATGATCGCTACAGAGTACAGAAGATGGTGTTGGTTGCCATTTGTCCGTTGTTCTCACTATGTGCTTCGGCCATTTTTTAAGAAGATCTGGATCTCTTGGGAATGAGAACAGGCTTATACTTTCACTGGAGCAATTGGAACACCCAGCCGCCATGCAACGTTTCGGCACTTCTTCACTGATATAGAAGCTAAACAGCTTGTTTACCTTGACAGCACACAGATCAGCCGAGAGGAAACTCTCCTCATGACGTCATATCCGGAAACGAGGCGAGTCTCAGGAGATCGCGTTAGTGCAACACGGCGCTAAATTTGAATTCACTTAGAAATATTTTTCCACTTATTTAGCGTTCAAAGTCAACAGAACCAACTATTCAATTCAATTCAATTCAACTTTATTTATATAGCGCCATTTCACAACAACAGTCATCTCATAGCACTATCAACTGTATGGACAGTTGATACGGTACAGGCGATCTGATACGGTAGTATCAGATCTTTTAAATAAAAAGGAGCCTGATTGTTTAGAGCTTTGTAAGTAAGAAGAAGGATTTTAAACTTAATTCTAAACTCTATGGGAAGCCAATGAAGGGAGGCCAGAACCGGAGAGATATGATCTCTCTTTCTAGTACCTGTTAAAACTCTTGCTGCAGCATTTTGGATCAGCTGAAGACTTTTTAAAGATGTTTTAGGACAACCTGATAATAAAGAATTACAATAATCTAATCTCGAGCTAACAAAAGCGTGGATCAGCTTCTCAGCATCACTCTGAGACAAGATGCTCCTAATCTTGGCAATATTTTTTTTTTTTTTTTTTTTTTTTTTTTTTATATATTACGCATATTTTAGATATTACGCAAATGATAGAAGGCAGTCTTAGAAACAAATTTAATATGTGAATTGAAGGACAAATCCTGATCAAAAATAACTCCAAGGTTCCTCACAGAGCTATTAAGAGAAAGAGTAACTGCATCCAAACTGAAAGTTTGATTTGGAAAGGAATTTCTAAGGTTTTTTGGACCAACAAGAATGACTTCAGTCTTATCTGAATTTAATAGCAGGAAATTACAAGTCATCCAAACTTTGATTTCCTTAAGACAAGCTTCTAACTTGGCTAATTGATTAGTATCATCTGGCTTCATTGACAGGTATAATTGTGTGTCATCTGCATAACAGTGAAAATGTATACAGTGCTTTCTAATAATGTTGCCTAACGGAAGCATATATAAACTAAAAAGATATAGAAAGACATAGAAAGACCCCAGCAATCAGGCGATCCCCTGTGAGCAAGCACTTGGCGACGGTGGAGAGGAAAAACTCCCTTTTAACAGGAAGAAACCTCCAGCAGAACCAGGCTCAGGGAGGAGCAGTCATCTGCTGCGACTGGCTGGGGGGTGAGGGGATAGAGAAGAAGAAAAGAACAGACATGTAGAGAGCAAACAGCACGATGGGGACTCAATCTATGGGAGAGAACAAACAAATGTTAATGACTATGTGGACGATTGAAGATAAATTCATACTGAATATTGATCCATAGTTCCTAAATCGTGTCAGAGACACCTTAATTTTTGTCTTTTTTATTTATTGTATTTTCTTTACTTTTTTCTTGAGAATCTTCACCAGAGAGGACCATAACCAGATAAAATAAGACGTTAACGCATGTTAAAGTCAGCAGGTAAACAAGAGTTAAATTGAGATCAATTAAAACCACAAAATAGATAAATATTATTTTAAATATGTATATCAGGTAGCTTGAACTCTAAACTATATTCTTAATTACATGACCAGTGGAAAATATTACTGCAGACCACAGTCCTGTGCTGTATGATGACCCCCAATGATTTTCAGCAGCAGTAGAACAGATTCCATCTTCAGCTTTAATCTACGCAAGTTGTACTAGTGCATCTCAGTAAAACTGGAAAATCATTTGTAATTTGATTTGGTGTAATTTGATTTCAAAAATGATGACCATGATCATCACTATTAAATCATTTTCAAAATATTTCACTCTCTGTGTAATGGATAGTGAGAGTGCACCTTGAATTATCTTCCCCAAAACATTAACTTAAAAAAAAAACTACTTTATTAAAATGCACTAATAATTTTTCTATTAACAGAAACATGCAACATTCTTATTTAGCTTGTTTCAGTTTGCAAACTGCTAAAAAAATATCACAATCAATAAAACAATTCATCAAATCATTTTTATTGTGGTTATTTCAGTCAAATATCAGTTTTATTTTATAAATCTTGAGTCCACTTGCTGTCTCCACAGCTGATCCTTGTTTCCTCCAGATCCACCCATGCTGGACCTCACAAAGAAAATAAACAAGAAAAAAAAAAAAAAAAAGAAAAATCTGATTATTGCTGTGATGGAACATTTTCAAGATCAGTATAATAAAATTATTATAGATGTGCTCTCCCCCTCAACTTGATAAACCACTCTATTTTCTCTAGAAAATAACCTTAGGTGGGTTTTATTATCACAATTTTAATAAGCAAATAAATGAGAACTTACTAGTGTCTCTGCAGGACTTTAAAAGTTATTTAACTGACATTAAATAAACTGAGCTTGATGAATAAATAGGCTTGACTTTAGAAAAAAAAAATAAGTTCAACATGTTAAATTAGTACATTAGGGACTTCCGGGAAGATGGCGGAGAGACATAACGCTTAAACAGAGAGCTCTCCCTAGCCGGATTAAAAATCATCGGTAAATGGCCAACTCGACATAAGCGGATCAATAAACTAAGGGATGAAAACACGAAGGAGCCGGGCACAAGGACAAAAGCAGGGTAAAATTGAAGAATTCCTCTCCAACAACGCAGGAAAAACCGCTGAACGCGAAGCCCAAAAAAACGAGGTGTCTACAGCAGAGAAAATGGAGGACACCAGACTCGAAAACATGAACACTGGCATCACCAGTTTGGGTAAAGAGTTAAGAGAATTCAAGCGGCAGCTACAGCAGGATTTAGCGGCTCTTAAGGAGGAGCTGAAAAAAGAGATTAAGGAGGAAATTATGGGCCTCCAAAGAGAAATGGAGCGCAAGCTAACAGAAAACATGGAGGAGCTGCGCTCCCAGCGGGCGTGTATGACAGAAACGCAGGCTCGAATATCGGAGCTGGAAGATTGGAAAAGCGAGGCAAACGAACAACTACAGACCCTGACGACGCAAACGCAGAGGATGCAGGAGAAAATAAACGACTTGGAGAGCAGATCCAGACGAAGCAATATGTGCATCTTTGGAATTCCGGAGGGCATTGAAGGCAACTCGATGACGAAATTCATGGATCAGTTCTTAAAAAAAGAGCTGGAACTGCCCGAAGAAACGGATCTGCAGATTCAACGAGCGCACAGAACCCCGGCACAGAACCCGAAACCAAACGCCACACCCAGGTCAGTTGTGGTAAACTTTGTGAAATATGACATAAAGGAAAGAATCCTGACGCAAGCATGGAAAAAAAAGATACGAATTGGCGACAAACAGGTATTCTTCGACCATGACTACCCGACAGAAATTGTGCAGCAGCGGAAGAAATATGCCAACATTAAAAAAATGCTGAAAGAGAAAAAAATTAGATTCCAAACACCGCTAACGAAAATGAGGATTCATTGGGAGGACGGCATAAGAACCTACAACACGGCCAGAGAGGCAGCGCGGGATATGATGGAGCGGGGCCTTGAGGTGTACGTGCCGGAGGAAACGGCTGGAGCAGCGGCGGCCCTGAACGCATCACGACAGCCGGAGTGGAGACGAGTGAACGGCGGAAGAAGGGGGAGAGACGTGGCGCAGCGGGCCCAGGACAAGCTACAAGGCTTTCAACTGAAAGCCTAGATCATAACAAAGATTAAGAAAGGCACAGAAGAAATGAAGGCCAAGAAGACAAGGTAAAAGAGAAACAGACGGCTGGGAGAGGTTTAAGTGATATTTGTTGGACATTTCTAAACTAATGACTATTACGTGGATAGTAAATATAGGTCTAGGGAGGGCCCTTCACTCTGTGAAGACAATCCCCCCACCCACCAACAGGGACCAGTGGGCAGAAGAAAGGCCCAAAGTACGGAGGTCGAGATTTTTTAATGTGTTTTTATATAAATATGTGTTATTTTTGTTGTTAAAGGGGCTAGGAGCACAAGTTAAAAAAATGGAAAAACATGAATATGGGTAAAAATCTTAAGATAATGACACTAAACGTGAATGGTCTGAATTCACCTGTTAAAAGGGAAAGAATAATAAGAAAATTCAAAAAGGAAAAAGCTGAAATTATATTTATGCAAGAGACACATTTGAGCAAGACAGAACATGTGAAACTAAAGAGATTTGGCTATAAGAACTCCTACTACAGTTCATTTAAGGGAGGAGCAAAAAGGGGGGTTATGATACTAATTTCAAACAAAATACAATTTGAAAGTGAACAGGAAATCCAGGATAAAGAAGGCAGGTATGTAATAATAAAGGGAAGAATAGATGGTATGCAGATTACATTAGTGAACATCTATGCCCCACCAGAAAGTGACAAGGGTTTTTTTCAACATCTGTTTGATCTCATAGCAACACACAGTGAAGGAGTCCTAATTTGTGGAGGAGACTTAAATGCTGTCATGGATCATGAAGTTGACACAACAAGTGTTAAGAAGACAAAAAAACATGTAACAAAGTTCATAAGAACCTCACTGGCAGAAATGGGTATGGTAGACATATGGAGGGACCTACACCCACTCGAAAAAGACTATACACATTATTCAGCAGTCCATAAAGTACACTCTAGAATAGATTACTTCCTTATGAATGAAGGTGACAGACACAGGGTGAGAAATTGTTGGATTGGAGGGGCAGAAATATCAGATCATAATCCTATATACATGGAAATATATTTAAACAATGGAAAACAACAAACAACATGGAAACTTAACGTAGGATTGTTAAATGATGAGAAAATGAAAGAAAGAATAAAAATAAACATAAACGAATATATCCAAGAGAATGACAATGAAGAAGTGGACCCAACAATACTATGGGACGCACTAAAAGCCGTGTTAAGAGGAAAATTAATTGTTGAAACAGAAAAAGCAAATAAGACTAAACTGGAAGCGTATGAACAAAGATGTGAGAGACTGAGGGAATTAGAACGTAAACATCAAAGCACAAATGATCCAAAAATATATCAAGAAATTAAAGAAGAAAAAACAAAGATAAAAGAAACACAAATGGATGAAATTGAAAGGAAAAATAGATATCTAAAGCAAAAATATTATGAAACCGGACCAAAAGCCACAAAACTGCTGGCAAAACGGTTAAGAAAACAACAAACAATGAATAATGTATACAAGATTAAAGACCCCACCACAAATAAAACCACAGTTAACCCAGAAAACATCGAAGAAATATTCCATAATTTCTACCAAGAACTATACTCGCAACCTGAAGAAACAAATACTAAAGATATTAAAAAATTTCTAGGCACATTGGACTTGCCATCAATAGGAAATCAACAAAATGAAAAGCTAACAGCAGAAATAACAACACAAGAGATCAGAGATGTGATTAAGTCACTTAAAAACGGTAAATCACCAGGTAGTGATGGATACCCTTCTGAGTTTTATAAACTGTTTATAGAAGAACTCAAGCCACAGCTCCTAAAGTCATTTAATTGGACGTTGAACAACAACAAAATACCTCCATCATGGAACGAAGCTATCATTTCAGTTATTTTAAAGCCAGGGAAAGATAAAGAACAATGCGGAAACTATAGACCAATCTCTTTATTAAATGTGGATTATAAAATATATACAACAATTATATGTAAACGAATAAAGACATTCTTGACGGAATTGATAGAAGATGATCAAACTGGTTTCATAGAGGGACGCCAAACACATGACAATATCAGGAGAACAATACATATAATTAACCAAATACATAAAGAAAAGAAAAGCGCAGTAATAATGAGTTTAGACGCAGAAAAAGCATTTGACAGGGTTAACTGGAAATTCCTATATAGTGTACTGGAGCGCTTTGGATTTAACGAAAAATCAGTACAATGCATAAGGACGCTATATCAAGAACCTGTGGCAAGAATCAAGATAAACGGTAGCTTAACAGACAAAGTAAATATACAAAGATCAACTAGGCAGGGATGCTGCTTATCGCCCACCTTGTTTGCTCTGTTCATAGAACCATTGGCTCAAGCAATACGACAAAATAAGAAATTAAAAGGTGTAACAATAAAGGGGGCGGAACACAAGATTGGGCTATTTGCAGACGATATTATAGTTTACCTTGAACAACCAGATGAATCAATAATGGAAATGATGAACTTGATAGAAAATTTTGGAAAATTATCAGGATACAAGATAAACATAACAAAAACACAAATACTGACATTCCACTATAACCCTCTAAACCAGATAACTGATAAGATCAAACTAAACTGGAAACAAAAAGAAATAAAATACCTTGGAGTGAACATACCTAAAGACCTAAGCAAAATATATAAAGCAAACTATGATAGGTTGGAACAAGAAATAAAAAAAGATATTGATAGATGGTCAATCTTAAATATGGATCTGAATTCAAAAATTGAGACAGTCAAAATCAGCATACAACCTAGATTACTTTACCTCTTCCAGGCTATACCAACAGAGATTCCAGATGCCCAATTCTCAAAGTGGGACAGGATGATATCGAGATTTGTTTGGGGAGGTAAAAAACCAAGAGTGAAATATAAAACTCTCCAATTACCAAAAGAGAAAGGAGGCATGGGCCTACCGAGTCTAAAGGAATATTACTACTCAGCACAAATAAGATATATCATATGTTGGTGCGACGAGGGATATGAGGCAAAATGGAAAGAAATGGAAAAGGAAATGGAGGGACTCCCAGTACAAAGCATAATAGGAGATAAAGATGCATATAAGCCAATCAAACAAATAGACCCAATCACTAAATTTACTTTAGAACTGTGGTATAAAATAGTACAAAAATATAATATAAAGGAAGACATAAAACTATTGAAATGGGTAGCATTTGACAGTCAGTTTGAACCGGCAAAACAAGATAGGGGATACAAAAATCTGGTGAACAAGGGAATCACAGCATGGGGCAATATCGGAAAAAAAGATCTCGGGAGCTTTGTAAACATCAGGAAAAAATTTAAACTAGAAAGATCGGAATTTTTCAGATATCTGCAGATGAGAGATTATTATATGAAGAAGATTAGGCATAACCTCCAAACAGATGTGAGCGAGATTATACAACTCATTTTAAGCTCATATACAGGAAATAAAATAAGAATTATTTCAAAGCTATATCAGAAACTTATGACAAACAATCATACAAGTAACTATATAAAGGAGAAATGGGAGAAAGAGCTCAATTTAAACATAACAGAAGAAAGCTGGCAGGAAATATGGAAAACACAACACACATCAACAAATTCAAGGACATGGAGGGAATTTGGATGGAAAAACCTGATTCGCTTTTTCATTACACCACAGATTCAAGGAAAATATACAAATACCCAATCTTTATGCTGGAGGGGATGTGGGGCTCAAAATGCAGACCACTCACATATGTTTTGGAAATGCTGCAAAATATCATCATTCTGGATATCACAAAAAAATGGCGATCAGAAGTTCTTCCTGACCAAGAACAATGGACTGACATTGTTGAGGACATACGTATGATGGAAAAACTAACATATCGACAAAGAATGCAAGAAGGACTATGGGGAAAAAAAATGGTGGAAATGGACACACTACAAAGTGCAACAACGAGGCAGAAATTGAAAGAATAACCAAAGACACTGAAAAAACCAGAAAAATTAAGAGATGGAAACTAAAAACTTGATGCTCCAACATTTGTCCCCCCCCCTTTTTTTTCTTTTTCTTTTTTTTTCTTTTTCCCTACCCTAACCCCTTTGTTTTTTAAATGTAGAATGTGATCTGAATGCATTATATATGATGAAAAATGAATAAAAATCTAAGTTACAAAAAAAAAAAAATAGTACATTAAGCGAAGCATACAGCACATTAAGCCCAATTCTTGGTGGCAAAAACGCATGAACTAGCACGGTGCATACATTCGTACGCAACCCCTACGCATAGGGTGAATGCTGACCAAGCGCATGCAGCCCCCAAAACGTGAACGAACGTACAAGTACGCAAATGGTCACAGTGGACTGCGCATGCGCCTGGAAACTCCCGCCAGAGGGAAGTACTGAGCAATCTGCCAATACTGGGTGAACAAATGTCCATCTTTTTGCCCGTCTGTTTTCTTTCTTTGCCACTAAATGGCAAATGCTCGTGTTCGTCTTGATTGTCATTGTATTCACGTACCTTCATCACTTCCGCCATTTAAAACGTCTGCCACTGTGTTCTTCTTTTGTGTTTGGATTGCAGCTGTTCAAATCAGTTTGGTAGCTCTTGGCTGCCACTGACAATACGGGCATGTGAACTGCAGAATTATTTTCATTGCACATGCGTGAAACGCAGCTGCTGAGCATCAGTTGTAGTGGCTCAAAAGCCACTCTGAATACTGCTGTGTACACAAATGCAATCTACAGAACGCAAATGTTTTCCCCTTGGAGGGACTCTGAACAGGCCTTGAGGAAAAAAATGTCTTGTAGCATGAGCTTAAATAATCAGATGTTGCTGTTTGCTGGATTGTTGGTTGTTTATAACGTTCAAACCGCTGCAGAATTCAAGCACAAAACTTACTTTGAACTAGGGCTGCAACGATTACTCGAATAATTCGATTACAAAACTTCCTCTATCCAAAATTTATGCTTCGACATGTTGTTTAATGTAGAACTTCCAGTCTATATGACCTTTCGGTGCGACCTTCTTCTGGTCACGCTACCTAAACACAACACAGATTTGGTTAATGGTGCCGTGTCAGAGCGGCATAGTGACGGGCCAGCAAAGAGGAAGAAAATTTTTTAAAAACGACAAAAGTATCTCGGAAGTCTTGGGATCATTTCAAGCTCAAATTGAAGGAAAACATTGTGCAATGTGTATATGGTAAAGCCGAGAGGCGAGCTGTCATCCTACAACGTTGGCTGTTACAGTAACCATGTTTACATGGACACAAGTAACCGGATTAAAAGCCTGATCAGAGTAAAAATGCTTCATGTAAACACACCAATCTGAAGATTCTGACCAGATCACATTCCCTCGGATCAAAATTTCCTTCTGATCGAGACAGGTGGGTTAAGCCAATTGTTGATCCGATTGGTGTTGTGGAGAAAGGATGCAGGCAAGGCAGCGAGCTAGATGACACAAGGCTTTATTCATTCTCCAGCATAACAGCAAACGCACTTCTGAACTCTACTGAGCTACTGCACTATCTGGGTCTCTGTACATTCCTCTTTTATATCCTTATTTCCATATGTAGACACCCAGAGCTTCCGACCATCGTACATTGTTTTGTGAACAATGAGAAATGCAGCACATTAACATAATATATGCGGGTTCTACACAAACACACTTCTCTCCGGCATTTACGCCTCTTCCTGGGGGGTGCATAGTCTTTGCTGTCCCATTTGATACCCCACAGTGCCACCTCCTCCTACTGTCCATTTTTCTCCCCATCCCCCTGGCTTCTGGGTGTGAGAGAACTCCCAAACTGTGCCCCACACAGCCCCCCCCCCCCCCCCGAACACCCAGAAGGGGCTCTAACCCCCTGGTCCTTTGGGCCTGAGCTGGCTCTCATAGCGGCTGTAGTGTGGGGTTGCCGATCCAGTGGAACTGTCCTGCTGGTGAAGTGTTTCGGAGGGCATGTCAGTCTGTGGAGGCAAAGGGGGAGGGTGGGAAAACACCTTGTGCTTCGCCCCAGGTTCCAGCATGTTCCGTAGTACGGTGGGCGTTGCGGGGTCTGGTGCACATCGTGCTTGACGGAAACAAAACCGGCATTCTGCAGGCTTTTAGGAACGAAGGTGCGGGGAAAACAATGGTGGGCCGGCCCGGTACGTTAAAAGCCTCTGGGCCATGCAAAAATTGTGTGGGTGGCACTGCCTCAGGTGCGGGGTTTTCCGGTGAAACTCTCTGGTGATCAGCAGTGGCTGAGAAAAACAAGTTCTGCCAAATTCTCCTAGGTGCGGAGCACAGCCTTAAAAGGATCTGGGGAAGGTGGTCAACCCAATTCCCCGAGGATCCACAGCGGCTGAGGAAAAAAAAAATATAAGTTCTGTCAGGGAGGCTGCCAGATCTTTAGGTGTGGAGTGCAGCCCTAAAGGAACTCTGAACAGGTGGTCAACCCAATTGTGTCCATGGGCAACATGTCCTGATGGTGGATCCGTTGGCGGCTGTAAGCTCGGGACCGCTGCCCATTGCCACCCTGCACTGTTGACCTGCAGGATGCTCTTCTGGGTGTGGAAAATCCACCAGAAACCATCTCTGTGACACAAAACAGCTTGTTTCTTGTGCCAGTGCTCGGTAATCCCCAGTCACTCGCAGTGGCGAGTTGGCCAGGTTCGCTCTCGCTGTGGCCGGTTGGTTTCTGAAGTAGGCTTGTCGCCTGTTGTGTGGCGTGCGCATCCGGTGCAGCGACCACTTAGTAGCTTATTGTGCCATCCATGGTTCTCCCGCAGAGTGCGCACTGGGCTTCTATGCACTGAAAACCACGCTGTCGGGTTGTGAAGCCAGAGTCCGGGAGCTTGACTGAACCAGCATATGCAGCGCTGGTGCTTTCCCCCTGGGAGTCTCCGGGACGGTGCTTGGCTCGCTGTCCATGGTGTGTCTTGGGCTCATCAGTGTGGCTCGCTCTCCATGGCACGTCAGGGGTCACCAATGTGGAGAGAGGAATAGGCGCTCCTTGGCAAGTCATGGGTCACCAATGTGGAGAAAGGATGCAGGCGAGGCAGCGAGCTGAGGACTGAGGCTGCTGACATGTCACGTTGCGTCAAAGCGTTATCTTGTCCGCTTTTGTGTGTTTTTATTAAACTCGTTTTTAATTTTTTTTATCTCTTTTTACTGATATTAGCTTTTTACTTAGTGTTAGCTTACTGTTGGCCTAGCAGAAAGCCAAATTGGCATACAGGTGAATCAGACCCCGGGCAGGGCTGTTTTCACCAGGCTAGGCTAACCTGTTTTTAGCTAGCTAGCTAGGCTAGGCTAACCTGTTTTTAGCTAGCTAGCTATCCACTTCTCGCCTGGAACGTCATGACTCCATCCTCGACGTGTGTCAGCTGTGTGTCCCTCCTTAAGGTTTCTGAGTTGGAAGTGAGACTCTCCAACCTCTATAAGATTCGGGAGGCTGGAGACCACCTAGACACTATAATCCTCGGGAGAACATCTGCTCCGGCAACCGACTCTCAGCTAGCAGAGACGGCTACTTACCTGGGTGAATTCAGCACATCGTCATCCACTTCCACCCCTGCTCTGGTCTCCTCAACTGTCCAGGCCCCCAGCAATAAACGCTGGCTTCAGCTCGGAGCTAAACCTAAAGCCCCGGGTGGTCTTTCACATCCTCAGTGTGCACCCTGGACTTCGGTTGGGCCAACTAGCAAACATTGGCGATTGACCAGACACGGCCGTGCTTCCTCTCTTCCCTTGCTGCTGGAAAACAGATTCGACGTCCTTTCCTTGGAAGATTTTCCCCACCTGGATGTCGATCATCCTCCCATGGCTGCCCCCCTCCCACTCCTCCTTCAGCAGCGGCCCAAACCCGCAAGCCCCAGATTAAAACTACTTTAGGTGTGCCAAACTATACACCAGCTCCAAAAAGAAGACAGCGCATCACCCTGCCATCACAACAACAACATCGGCAAAATTATCCACCATTTCAGAAACCACCGGCAAGGCTCCCCCAGACGACGTTGGTAATTGGTGACTCGATTATGAGGAACGTCAGAAGCAGATACTGTCACTAAATTTTTTTCCTGGGGCTAAAGTGTCAGACATCGAGGCTCTTACCCCTGACCTATTAAATGAATACCCCCACGCTAAAACTGGCATTGTACATGTTGGATGCAACAACATCCCAGATGAAGCATTGGAGATCTTAAAGAGTGACTTCAAGAGCCTTCTGTCCACTCTTATGAACTGTGGCAGACGTGTGTTTATTTCTGGGCCTTTGGCACATTTCAGACGAGGTTGCAATTATTTTAGCAGAACTCTGTCTTAATAGCTGGTTGTGTTCTACATGTCCTACTTTTAACACTGGTTTTGTAGACAATTTCAACCTGTTTTGGAACCGCCCATCATTTATGAGGCCAGACGGCATCCATCCAAATAGACTTGGTGCATGTGTTTTAAGGGACAATCTGTTCTATTCCATTCAGCGTTTTTTACTACAGTGACTGAAATTTGATGCGTTTACTCACCTCGAAGTTCCTGGGTTTGCCAACCAGCCTTTCTTTGTTTCCACTTCTCATATTAATCCTATTAATCCAAATAATCCTCTCTGTTTAGATCAGTCTTCAGTTGATAACCCCGTAGAGATTGTCTGTCTCCCGTTACCCAAAATATTATAACCCAAGACAAATACAACGTAACTTGACAAATTCACTCCTTTCTGCAGCTCCTTCTCATCGGTCACCCCTCAACTTTGCCCCTGTCTTCCCCCTCAGAGAACCTTTGTCTACTCCCCCCAAAGTTAATAAAAATATAATGTATAAACATCCCAAAGTGATTAAACAAAAAAGTTGGTAAATCTCAAATTAAACATCGTCTCTAAATTTAATGATTCGGCCTGTCTTCCTCCTCATAATGTGAAAATTAAATGTGGTTTGTTAAATATTAGGTCTCTAACTCCCAAATCTCTACTAGTTCATGATCTATTAATTGATCGTCAGATTGATTTAATATCCCTTACAGAGACTTGGTTAGGGCAAGATGATTATGTTGGTTTAAATGAATCAACTCCCTCTGGTTATCTAAACTTTCATAGTTCTAGAAGTTCTGGTCGTGGAGGTGGAGTAGCGGAAATTTTCCATTCTAAATTACTAGTTAGTGTAAAGCAAAAAACGTTTTAATTCCTTTGAGGGCCTGGTCCTCACTATGGGGCATGTTAGTAATCTTAGCTTAAACCCAATTTTCTTTGCCATAGTTTACCATCCTCCCTCAGCCTACTCAGAGTTTTCATCCGAATCCGCCAAATTTCTAGCTGATTTAGTGCTGAAATCAGAATAATTATAGTAGTGGATTTTAATATACATATTGATGTAGATAGTGACTGTCTTAATAAGGCGTTCAATTCAATATTAGACTCATTGGGGTTTTCCCAGAAAGTAGAAAATTCTACCCATTATCTCCACCACACATTGGACCTTGTTCTGACTTGTGGTATAGAAATAGAAAATCTAGTAGTGTCTCCTCATAATCCTGTACTGTCAGACCATTGTCTGTTAACCTTTGATTTCACTATTTCTGATTATTTGACTCCTAAAGAAAAATATTACTACAGCAGATGTCTTTCAGATGATGCTGTTACCAAATTTTTGCAGCTTGTCTCCTCTATACCATGTGTCAACACAACGGAAATAAAAGATGGAGAGCTTGCTCCTTCCGTAATTGATAGCATGGTAGATAGTGTTACAGCCTCTCTGCATCAGATTCTAGACTTGGTGGCCCTTTTAAAAAAGAAAGTCTAATCAGAGATTTCTAACCCCTTGGTTTAACACAGAAACTCATAGCTTAAAACGGAAGACTCATCAACTAGAAAGAAAATGGCATTCCACTAATTTAGATGAATTCTATTTAGTGTGGAGAAATCATCTTCTAATTTATACAAAATCTCTTAGAAAAGCTAGAACAAGTTATTACTCTGCATTAATAGAAGAGAATAAGAATAATCCCAGGTTTCTTTTCAACACTGTAGCTAGGCTGACAAAGTCAGGACTCTGTCAATCCTCGCATCCCCTAGAGCTTACTAGTCGGGACTTTTGAACTTTTTCAATCATAAAATTTTATCTATGAGAGATAAAATCAGATTATTCCCACTGTAAACTTAAGTACAGCAACTACTACAACTCCTTCAATTGATATCTGTTTGAATAAGTTTACTCCAATTGACCTTTTAGAGTTAGATAAAATAATCTCATCCAAGCCTTCTACTTGTCTTTTAGACCCTACTCCTACCAGGTTATTTAAAAAAGTCTTCCCATTTATTGGTAGCCGTATTCTTCAAATAATCAATTCTTCTTTAACCTTAGGTCATGTTCCGCAGGCTTTTAAAATTGCTGTAATTAAACCCTTACTCAAAAAGCCAATGCACGACCCAGGAGTTTTGGCTAACTGTCGACCAAACTCTAGTCTGCCTTTCATTTCAAAAATCTTAGTTGTTGCTACGCAATTATTTGACCACTTACAGGGAAATGGTTTATTTGAAGAGTTTCAATCTAGGTTCAGAATTCATCATAATACTGAAACAGCCATAGTAAAGGTCACGAATGACCTACTTATCGCATCTGATAATGGACTCGTTTCTGTACTTGTCCTTTTAGATCTTAGTGCAGCCTTTGATACTATCGATCATGGTATTCTACTTGATAGATTAGAACACTATGTTGGACTAAATGGTACTTCACTGCAGTTGTTTAGATCTTATTTGTCAGATTTGAGTTTGTTCATATCAATGAGTTTTCTTCCAACTCAAAGCTCAGTCACGGAGTTCCACAGGGATCTGTATTAGGCCCTACTGTAGAGGAGCTGGAAATAATGAGGCGATTTTGTTTAAAAGCAGCGTTTTAATATTCAGCTCTCCTAACTTGTCTCATCTGGTGCAGAGCGTGGCAGAAGGTAAAAGAGACAGAGTTCTGCCAGCTCGCTGGTTAAATACAGGCACACATCAAAAGACAGGCATTACAAAGGCTGATACCCCTCGTTATCTTAATCCCCCCATTGTCCTGTTATCTCCTCTCCTCTTCTTGGGAGGTGATGGAAATTCCCCTCCTCGCCTTGGGGGGTGAGGGTGACTCCTCGGTGTCCGCCGTCGCGTCCTGGGACGTCTTTGTTCTTCACACGGCGGGTGAGATTCCTTTGTCCTTTCAGAGGTGTGAAGTTCCTTACATATGCAGTCACTAAGCATTTCACATGTTCAGACATATGTAGGTATGGAATATATGAGTAATATAGACCACAGGCCCCCCAAACAACTAGGAAAGGACAACAGAAAGATTCACAGTCTAGAACAGTTACTACGACATACTACGTGTTACAGCTATTGCCACAGAAGAACTTTCCGGCAGCCATGCTTCTAAGATAGTTCAGTGGTAATCATAACAGTATAGTAAAATCATAAGTCAGTCCTAAACTGTTGCAGCACAATTAGAGAGTAATTGTGGAGTGGTTGGTGTCAGTCCCTGTGCAGCTTGGGTTTAATTCTTCTCCCAAAACTGCTGTAGGTTGGTTTAGGCATCCTGCTGGGACCTTCTTATGAGGGATCTGCAGTGTGGGAAGGAAAGAGATTATTTGTTCCCTGCCTGGGGGCTGAAATTTTTCCCTTGGGTGGTCTACCTCACCGAGGTGCTCTCGCCAACTGTGCAGGCTCATCTTTCAACAAGAAGGCAGGTTTAAGTCTGTCAATGCTGACTGTTTCTTTTCTGTCCCCATAATCAAACACAAAGTGTTTGTCACCATGTTCCAGCACTCTGTAAGGGCCATCGAATACTGGGCGTAACGTTGGTTTTAGGGCTTCATGCTTAACAAAAACGAACTCAGCTTTTTTTAAAGTTTGAGGGACAAAAACCCTTGGAAAGGAGTGGTGAGCTGGACCGGGTAGGGAGTCCGGTCTGTTGCTGCCTAAAAACCTTGGGACTGGTTCTGGATTCTCTGGTAAAAATTCACCTGGGAGTCTGAGAGGTTGGGCAAAGACTAATTCTGCAGGAGAAGCGTCTAGATCCTCTTATAGGTGCAGCGCGCAACCCCAATAAAACCCAGGGAAGTTTATTTACCCAATTTGTGTCCGTTAGTGAGGCTCTGAGGGCAGCCTTTAAGGACCTGTGAAAACGCTCGCATAACCCATTAGCCTGAGGGTGATAAGCGGTGGTGCGATGAATTGTTGCTCCTAAGCTGTTGGACATGGCTGACCAGAGCTCTGAGACAAATTGAGGCCCCCTATCAGACGTGATGTCCGATGGAACGCCGAAACGTGCCACCCAGTTTGTCAGAAAAACGCGAGCGACTTCCTCCGCTGTAGTTGCCGCTAGAGGAACTGCCTCTGGCCAGCGCATGGTGCGGTCTATCATTGTTAGTAGGTGTGTGAAACCTTGGGAGGAAGGCAGTGGCCCAACTACGTCGATATGGATGTGGTCGAACCTTCTAGCAGGGATTGGAAAAGGCTCCAGAGGGGCTTTTGTGTGTCTGTGTATTTTGGCGCGTTGACAAGAAAGGCACGTTTTTGCCCACTCTTTTACGTCTTTGCGCAGGCCTGGCCACACAAATTTTTCAGCAACCATTTTGACCGAGGCGCGCACACCTGGGTGTGCGAGGGAGTGAATTGCGTCAAAAATGCGGCGGCGCCAAGTGGCTGGCACTAACGGGCGAGGCCGGCCGGTTGAAATATCGCATATTAGGGGGGGCACGCCGTCGCGTAACCCTTTTTTCTCCAGCCTTAACCCTCTTGGTCCAGACAAGAGTGCGCGCACGTCCGCGTCGCTGTTTTGTTCTTCTGCTATGGCTGCGTAATCTATCCCTTCATGGATAGGTGCTGCATATGTGTCTGTGTTAGTGAAGAGTTTCGCTGCTGAGGCAGTATAATCTGTCTCCTCGCGCTCTGGCGGTGCCACAGCGCAAGAGAGACAGTCCGCTACTACGTTAAGTTTGCCTGCTACGTGTCGAATGTCTGTGGTGAACTCTGAAATCACAGTCAGCTGTCTTTGTTGTCTGCCCGACCATGGTTCTGAAATTTTAGCCATAGCAAAGGTGAGCGGCTTATGGTCTACAAAAGCCGTGAAACTCCGCCCTTCTAGCCAAAACTGGAAGTGGCGGATGGACAAATGAAGCGCCAACAGCTCTCTGTCAAAAGTGCTGTATTTGCGTTCAGTTGGGTTTAGCGATTTGCTAAAGAATGCTAAAGGTTGCCAGACCCCGCTGACAAGTTGTTCTACAACTGCCCCTATGGCCAGGTCCGAAGCATCTGTGGTTAGTGCGATGCGGGCCGCGGGATCTGGGTGAACTAACATTGTGGCGTTAGCTAGGGCGTTTTTAACCTCCTCGAAAGCGCGTTCGCGCTCCGGGGTCCATTCGACCGCGTTGGAAGCCTTCTTTTTTTTTGAGCGCGTCATATAGGGGCTGCATGAGCTGAGCTGCGTGGGGGAGGAAGCGGTTATAAAAATTAACCATCCCCAAAAATTCCTGTAGCGATTTGACCGTGTGGGGCCGTGGAAAACCTTCTATCGCACGAACTTTGTCTGGGAGCGGAACTGCCCCCTTCGGGGAGACTTTGTGTCCCAAAAAGTCAATTTGCGAAACGCCGAATTTGCATTTGGCTGGATTGATTATTAGCCCGTGCTCCTCCAGCCTCTGAAAAACGGTAGTGAGGTGCTGCTCGTGTTCCTCTTCTGACGAGCTGGCTACCAGCATGTCGTCGAGGTAGACAAAGACAAAGCGGAGGTCGCATAGGACCGCGTCCATCATGCGTTGAAAAGTTTGGGCCGCACCCTTGAGGCCGAAAGGCATTCGCAAGAATTCAAAAAGGCCGAAAGGGGTTATAACCGCCGTTTTAGGAACGTCTTCAGCTCGGACAGGGACCTGGTGATAACCGCGGACTAAGTCTATCTTTGAAAAAGTGCGCGCACCCGCTAGGTGCAGTGAAAAGTCTTGAATGTGAGGGATTGGGTAGCGGTCATGCGCTGTAGCGTTGTTTAATCTGCGGTAATCTCCGCATGGTCGCCAAGAACCGTCGGATTTCGGAACCATGTGAAGTGGTGAAGCCCAGGGGCTCTTTGAGCGTCTAACAATGCCCAATTTTTCGAGGGTTGCAAACTCGTCACGTGCTATGTTGAGCTTGGCCGCGTCTAAGCGGCGAGCTTTGGCAAAAACGGGAGGTCCCGTTGTTGGAATGAAGTGTTTAACTCCGTGTTTAGCTACAGTGGCTGAAAATTTGGGGGTTGTGAGTGCTGGAAATTGGGTGAGGAGTTGCTCAAACTTACCTCCTGCCGTGGTGACGTTGGCCTGCACAGGTGGTGGAGAAACTCGAGCTGAGCATGGAATAGAAGCAAAAGATGGTGCATTAACCAGGCGCCTATTTGCCAGATCCACTAATAACCCATGTGCACACAAAAAATCTGCGCCTAACAAGTTAAAACTCACCGCTGCTACAACAAATGTCCATCTGTAGCTGCGGCCGTGGATGAGGAGGTGCAGGCTCTTTTCGCCGAACGTGTCGATGTCAGAGCCATTGGCTGCCACTGCTCCGTTGCCCCGGGTACCCATGGCTCGATCTGCGTGGGAGGGCATGACGAAACTCAAGCTGAGCTCCTGTGTCGATGAGGAACTGCTTGCCTGTGTGTCCATCCGTCACGTACAACAGCTTATTTTTCTCGCCGAGAACCGCTGCTGTTAACTGCCCTCGGCTTTGGCGTTTCCCGACATCGTGAATTTGCAGGGGGGGAACGCATTTGCGGGCTTTCTCAGCGAAGCGGTGATGGTAATAACAGATGTCATTCTGTTTGTTACGTTTGGTCCGCGCCGCTGTCACCGTGGGCTGGGTCTGCTCCGTGGGTTGTGGCTCTCCATGGCTTGGGGCGTCAGTTTTGAGGTCTGCGGATGCCGCTGTGGGTGTCAGCTCCTTGCAGGCGTTGACGAGCCGGTAAGCCTCGTTGGCCAGTGTGCGGAAGTCTTGGTGGTTGTTGCACTTCATGCTGGCGAGTGTCCCTCTCATGTGTGGCGGCAGCGTGCTGAGGAAAATAAACTAGAAGAGGAAATTGTCATTGTCCTCTTCCTTGAGCTGCAGCAAATCCTCCATGAGGGTCTTCGGATTGCCCCCTCTGTGGCCGTAGACCGCCAGGATCTTCTCGGCTCTTTCCTCCGCTGATGGGACGTAGTTCGCCACGATGGTCGCCTTGAGTGTCTCGTACTTGTCCCGGGTCGGTGGTCGCCGGATCAAGCTCCGCACACACTTCGAAGTGGCGGAGTCGAGTTTGGAGACGATGTGATAGAACTTCGTATCGTCTGCCGTGATGCCCGCCAGTATGAATTGTGCCTCAGCCTGCTGAAACCAAGAGGCAGGGTCTTCTCGCCAGAAGTCTGGCAGCTTGACAGCGACGGCGTTAGTGCACACCATCACTGTTGTGCCCGCCGGGTGAGGGTGCCTTGCTTCGGCTCTCACAGCGGTGCTGGAGCTCGGTTGAGCTCTCTCAATTCCTTCTGCCGGAGGGAACGGTTGTTCGTCCGCTCCCTCGTCTGCGTAGTTGCTGGCGTCTGCCTGAGTCGCCACGGATGAGTCGCTTGAAGAAGAACGCCTCCGGTCCATACTCGCGTCACGGTCACCAGTGTAGAGGAGCTGGAAATAATGAGGCGATTTTGTTTAAAAGCAGCGTTTTAATATTCAGCTCTCCTAACTTGTCTCATCTGGTGCAGAGCGTGGCAGAAGGTAAAAGAGACAGAGTTCTGCCAGCTCGCTGGTTAAATACAGGCACACATCAAAAGACAGGCATTACAAAGGCTGATACCCCTCGTTATCTTAATCCCCCCATTGTCCTGTTATCTCCTCTCCTCTTCTTGGGAGGTGATGGAAATTCCCCTCCTCGCCTTGGGGGGTGAGGGTGACTCCTCGGTGTCCGCTGTCGCGTCCTGGGACGTCTTTGTTCTTCACACGGCGGGTGAGATTCCTTTGTCCTTTCAGAGGTGTGAAGTTCCTTACATATGCAGTCACTAAGCATTTCACATGTTCAGACATATGTAGGTATGGAATATATGAGTAATATACTGTAGACCACACTACTCTTTTTAGTTTATATATGCTTCCGTTAGGCAACATCATTAGAAAGCACTATATCCATTTTCATTGTTACGCAGATGACACACAATTATACCCATCAATGAAGCCTGATGATTGTAATCAATTAGCCAAGTTAGATGCCTGCCTTAAGGAAATTAAGGCTTGGATGACTTGTAATCTTCTGCTATTAAACCCGGATAAGACCGAAGTCATTCTTGTTGGTCCAAAAAACCTTAGAAATACCTTTCCAAATCAAACTCTTGATTTGATAGGCTACTCTTACTCTGAATAGTTCTATGAGGAACCTTGGAGTTATTTTTGATCAAGATCTGTTTTTTTTAATTCACATATTAAATTTGTTTCTAAGACTGCCTTCTATCATCTGTGCAATACTGCCAAGATTAGGAACATCTTGTCTCTGAGTGATGCTGAGAAACTGATCTATGCTTTTGTTAGCTCTAGATTAGATTTTTGTAACTCGTTATTATCATGTTGTCCTAAAATATCTTTAAAAAGTCTTCTGTTGATCCAAAATGCTGCAACAACAGTTTTAACAGGTACTAGAAAGAGAGATCATATCTCTCTGGTTCTGGCCTCCCTTCATTGGCTTCCCATAGAGTTTAGAATTAAGTTTAAAATCCTTCTTCTCACTTATAAAAGCTCTTAATAATCAGGCCCCCTCTTATATAAAAGATCTGATATTACCCTATCATCCTAACAGACCACTACGCTCCCAAAATGCAGGATTACTTGTAATACCTAGAATCTCCAAAAGTACAATGGGAGGCAGAGCCTTCAGCTATCAAGCTCCTTTCCTGTGGAACCAGTTACCAATCTGGGTTTGGGAGTCAGACACAATCTGTTTTTTTTTTGTTTTTTTTAAATTTAAGTTTTTGTAAAAGGTATACACATCATTACAGCATTGCATTGTTTACATTTTCATCACATGTTCCCCTTTTTTTTTGTTATTTGACAACATTGGAAGAATAATTATTACAACTCCCCTTTTTTTAAGTGAAAGAAAAAGTGAAATTAAAGAGAGAACAAAAAAAACCCCAAAAACAAAACAAAAGAGCAAAAAACAAACCCCCCCCCAAAGAATAAAAAAACCCCTAAAAATAAATAAATAAAAATAAAAGAGCATCTGAGTAGTGTTGGAACAAAGAGCGGTGCTATTATTGAAATGGTATTTGTCAAAGATTAGATCTAATGGAAGACACATATGCGATCCAGGGTTGCCAAAAGTTCAAGAACCCATCCATGTCCTGTCTCAGTGCGAATGTCAACTTTTCCATCGAGTAAATGTCTTGGATCACGTTAATCCAATCTTCAGGTGTAAGACAGTCCTTCAACATCCATTTTTTTAGTTAGAGCTTTTTTACTTGCCAATATTAAAACAGTGAATAAGTATTTTTCTCCTCGTCTTTCCAGTGAATCTGGTAGTAAACCCAAATACAAAGTTACAAAAGAAAAGGGGACTGTTATTGAATATTTTCCCCAATATTGACTGTACATTGGTCCAATATTGGTGGATAACTGGGCATGACCAAAACACATGAAAATGATTTGCAGTCTCTTCACCACACAAGCGCCAACAATTCAACCCCTTATGAGTAAATTTGTTTTGTGCAGGTGTTCTGAAAAATCTTACCAAATTTTTCCATCCAAATTCTCTCCACTGCAGGGATGAGGTACTTTTCCATTGCTCTTTATTTAGCTTTTCCCATATTTCCAGTTGTAAAGTGAAATTCCCCTCTTTTTCCCATCTCTCTTTTATATATGATGTGTTGTCTCCTTTTAAGTCTTGAAGACCTTGGTATATTTTAGAGATGTATCTGATCCCTGGGATCCCTTTATATGCCATTAAGAAGACCTTCAGAACACCTGACTGGGCCCTTTCCAAATCCTCCTTTTTAAGTATATTGTTTATGTGGTGTCTAAGCTGAAATAACCTGTAAAGGTCTTGATTTATTAGACCTTGTTTTTTTTCAAATCTTCAAAACTTCTTAAAATTTGCCCTTTAAAAAAATCGTAATATTTTATCAGCCCTTTCTCTTTCCACTTTTTAAGTCTAGTGTCTGTTTTATTAGGAGTAAAGTCTTGATCATAGGCAATCCATTGCAGAAATCGATAGGGCTCTTTAGTTTGATTCTCTCTGACTATCTTAAACCAAATTTTTAGCGGGGTCTCTATCCACGGGATAGTGTTATTCAAAAGTTTAGGTAAGGCATTGTTCCCTATTATCGCCTGTAGGGGGATGTCACTTGTTATTTGGCATTCCATCTCCTTCCATTGTGCAGTGTAGACTGGGTTACATATCTCTACTAAAGTTTTAATTTGTGCGGCTTTAACATAGTCCCTGATATTTGGCAGCGCGAGCCCACCTTTGTTTTTGTTTAGCTGTAGGGTTCTATATCTGATTCTAGGTCTCTTGCCCTGCCATATGAATCTTGAGATCCTTCTGTCCAGTTCTTGCCATGTTTTTTTGGGAGGTTCTACCGGTATTGTTTGGAAAAGGTATAGAAGACGTGGAAGTATGTTCATTTTGACTGCTTCAATTCTTTGTGCAGTACCCAAGAATGGTATCATATTCCATCTTGCTAGATCAGATTTTATTTTTGCCACCAGTGGATCATAGTTTAGTGTTATAATTTTGTTTAGTTGTTTCGGGATATTGACCCCCAGATATTTCATAGATTCAATCTCCCAGTTAGTTTTGAGTTTGCTTAGTAAATATTGATTTGGGTCATAGTTGAATGTTAAAACTTGGGTTTTATGCATGTTTAGTTTGTACCCCGATAAATCTCCATACTCTGAAAAAACTGAGATTAGTTCTGGAAAAGAGGTGTCCGGCTGCCCCAGGTATATTAAAATGTCATCAGCAAAGAGTGCTATTTTATGTTCCTTCTGACCAAGTGTAATATCTTGAATTTTTTGATTCTGTCTTATCCATTGGCTCAGAGGTTCTATGAAGATTGCAAAGAGCAGTGGAGACAAGGGGCAGCCCTGATGACATCCTCTTTCCAGCTCAAAAGATGATGATAAATTACCATTAATCCTTATTTTAGCTGTTGGTTTTTTTATATAATGCCCGGATAGTTCTAATGAAGTTGTTATGAAAATTGAAACTGGATAAGATTCTATATAGGAAAGACCAGTCAACTGAATCGAATGCTTTTTCAGCATCTAATCGCAATATGACTGCATTTAAGTTATATTTTTTTATATGATGAATTATGTGTAAAGTGCATCTAATTTTGTCTTGTGTCTGTCTTTGTCTTATAAAACCTGTTTGGTCTAAATGAATTAAGTCTGTCAGTATATTTTCTAACCTTTTGGCAAGGATAGTGGTAAAAAGCTTATAGTCCTGATTTAATACACTGATTGGTCTGTAGTTGGAGCATTCAAGTTTATCCTTTTCAGGTTTAGGTATGACTGCAATGACCCCTTCTCTCCAGGAGGGGGGGATTTCCCCTGTGTGGAGGACATAGTTAAATGTTTTCAGGAGGAGAGGAGATAGTTGCTGTTTAAAGGTTTTGTACCACTCTGCTGTATAGCCATCTGCTCCTGGGGATTTGTTAGCTTTAAGTTTCATAATTGCTTTTTCTAATTCTTTAGGTTGTATTTCTGACAGTAGTGTTTTATTTTGAGACTCAGTAAGTTGGGGAAGGTTTAATGTGTTTAGGAATGCTTCGGATGCGTTTTTATGTTTTTTGAGGGAGTAAAAGTTCTTATAGTAGTTCTCGAAGCTTTTAAGAATATTCTGAATTTTATTTCCTTTGATACTGGGTCTCTGATTTTGTAGATTGCTCTCTCCGTTTGTTGTTTCCTCAATTTATAGGCTAGTAATTTTGCCGATTTACTGCCTGCTTCATAGTATTTTTGTTTCAGAAATATAAGTTTCTTCTGGATTTCTATTGTGTAGATCTCATTTATTTGTTTTTTAATTTCCTTAATTTTGAGCGAGTCATTAGAATGAGTGTTGTCTTTGTGCTCTTTTTCTAGGTTCTTAAGTTCTGACTCTAATGTGGTTAGTTTTTCTTGTCTCAGTTTCTTTTGGATTGCCAGTTTTGCAATAATCTTTCCCCTTATTACAGCTTTGCATGCGTCCCACAGTATTAAAGGGGATACTTCTCCATTATCATTTTCTTCCAAATATCTGAGAATATCTGATTCCAATTCATCTTTCAGTGGTCCTTTCAGGACATTTGAATTTAACCTCCAAGAAAATGTATTATTTGTGTATTTTTGGATACTTAAGTGCGTATAGATTGGACTTTGGTCAGAGAGATCCATCAGTCCTATTTTACATGTTTTTACTCTTCCAATGTCTCTATTAAACATAAAAAAATAGTCAATCCTTGAGTATGATGAATGTGGCGCTGAGTAAAATGTATAATCTTTTACACTGGGGTTGAATTCCCTCCACACATCACAGATTCCCATTTCTTTTAGTAGCATCCGAGTTTTCCTACTTTGTGTTATTTTGATGTGGAGAATTACCTGATGCATCCCAGTATGGATTCAGTCTTAGATTGAAGTCTCCACCACATATCACTAAACCTTGGGCTTTAGTTATCATTAGGTCAAATACATTTTTATAAAATTTCCAGTTAGCCCCTGGAGGTGCATATACATTCAGCAGGGTGATATCTTCTCCCTCTAGCCGCCCAAGTACCAAACTGTATCTCCCTTCTTTATCTTTGTGTTCTGATTTTTTTTCAAATGTAATTTTGGTTGATATCAATGTCGCTACTCCCCTCCTCCTCCCTGACTTATATGAAGATGAAGAGATCATTTTAAACCCTTGTCTATTGAGTTTAGTGTGCTCCACGTCTGTTAGGTGGGTTTCTTGTAAAAATATTATTCCTGCTTTGTCTTTTTTCATTTTGCCTAGAATCTTGGATCTTTTAACTGGATTCAGGATCCCTTTTACATTATATGAGATTATTTTGGTTAAACCCTGTTTCTCCATTGTATTGTCTTATTTAGTATAACAGTGTGGTGGCCCTCTTTTATGCTCCTCAGAAACTGAAAGAACATTAAGAACATAAAAATCATTAAGAACATAGTGTATAAAACTTTAAAACAAAAAACTGACAAAAGAACTTCCTGAGCTGAGGTCTTTTTAGAGACCCTGGAAGAGCCTTGATGGAGTGTAGGCTCTGAGGGAAATTCCTCAAACTGTTACATGTTGAGGGCCCTCTCTTACCCCTGTAAGTTGTCCCATGTTTTTAACGTGAATTTCAGATCCCAATCCGAACTTGTAATGATTTTTTTTTTTTTTATGCCTATACCCTATGAAATTGTGTGCACCCTCCCACCACCATCACAGCAAACGTTCACGCTAAGTACAGTATTTGTTAGTGTGGAGAGAACATGTGGATCATTGTCACATTTCTATTTTAACAAGTTTTTTTTTTAAGACTTATTTGTTTCTAATATTATGACTGTTCCATGAAATGTTTTACCACATGCTGATTCTGCATCTCCTTTAATGTTTGTTACCTTGTAGGAGGGGGGGTTGGATGTGCAGATTGACTAAAAATATCGTTATTCCCTCCTGTAAACGGCCAGTTTTTCCTTGTAGCTCTGGCGCTGGGCTTCTCGCTGCTGGCCTGTGGATTTTGAGGGTCTCTGTGTGGACCACGTTTGAGCCTTGATTCTTTCGCTCGGGTCTGCTGCGGGTTTAAACACCATTACCGGGAGCCCTCTTCTCGCCATATCCGCGGTTGCTTCTTCCGCCGAGTTGTAGAGACAAGTCTCATCGCCGTAGAAAACCCTCAGCTTCGCCGGAAATGGTGTCTGGAAGTGCATTTTTTTCTCTCGTAGTACCTTTTTAGCGTCGTTGTATTCCCGACGCTTTTTAAGGACCTTCCGGGCGTAATCGTGTTCAACGAAAACTTTTCTCTCTTGTTGCATAAATCCTTTTTTTCTGCCAAGCCAGTCTTACAACCTCTTCTTTTATTTTGGAGTTGGAAAACTTCACCACCACTGATCTTGGAGGTGCTTCCGCTGCCAGCCTAGGGACTAATGTACGGTGCGCCCTTTCTATCTTCAAGTCGGTGGATTGGGGAATATCCAACTTCTCTCTCAGTAAGGATTCCACGCATGCCGCCATTGTGGTGAAACCATCTTCGACTCCTTCTTTCAGACCATGAATTCTTATGTTGTCTCTTCTCAGTCTTCCTTCTTGGTCAGTTAGCTTAGCCTCCAGTCTTGACTGCCTTTTGTGTAGATCCAGCACGGTATCTTCCAGTCCTTTTATTCTTTCCTCTGCTTCCAAGATTCGGTCCTCGGCCTGGTCCACTCTGCTGTTTGTCCTTTTTAATTCTTCTTTGATTTCACGAAATTCAGCCCAACACTCTCGGCGAAATCGTCTTAATTCTTTAAGTACCATTTTCAAGCTAACCTTTTTGTTAGCTTCATTCAGCTCCTCGTCTTCTGAATGGAAATCCTCCGGATCAGATTCTTCGGCCGATGCGTGTGCTGGCCTGGTAAATGTCGATTTCTTCTGTTTTCCTTTAGGCATGATGACTTTGTCTTTTGATTTTCACTCTTCCAAAAATCTGTTAAATCTGATTTTCAAGGTATTTTCCTGGATTGGGTCTGGGAGCTTCAGCGTTAAGCTGCTATCACCATGGTGTCCAGACCGGAAGTCCACAATCTGTTTTTAAGAGCAGGGTTAAAACCTTCCTCTTCAATATAGCCTACGATTAGGGAGGGATCTTGTGTCTCTTTGTTTTGTTTTGCTGTTAATAGATCTAGACTGGCGGGCGACCTCCAATAATGTACTCGGCTTCTCTCCGTTAATGTTTGCTCTCTTTATGTCTGTTCTTTCCATCTTCTCTATCCCCTCACCCCCCAGCCAGTGGCAGCAGATGACTGCCCCTCCCTGAGTCTGGTTCTGCTAGAGGTTTCTTCCTGTTAAAAGGGAGTTTTTCCTCTCCACCTTTGCCAAGTGCTTGTTCACAGGGGATCGCCTGATTGCTGGGGTCTTTCTGCAATTGTGGGGTTTCCCCTACATTTGAAAATGCCATGAGACGACTGTTGTTGTGATATGGCACAGTATAAATAAAGTTGAACTGAATTGGATGACACAAGGCTTTATTCATTCTCCAACATAACAGCAAACATGCTTCTGAGCTCTACCGAGCTACTGCACTATCTGGGTCTCTGTACATTCCTCTTTTATATCCTTATTTCCATGCTGTACGTAGAGACCCAGAGCTTCCGACCATCATACATTGTTGTGTGAACAAAGAGAAATGCAGCACATTAACACAATATACGCGGGTTCTGCACAAACATACTTCTTCTCTCCGGCATTTACTCCTCTTCCCGGGGGGCGCGTAGTCTTTGCTGTCCCGCTTGATACCCCCCAGTGCCACCTCCTCCTACTGTCCATTATTCTCTCCTTCCCCCTGGCTTCTGGGTGTGAGAGAACTCCCAAACTGTGCCCCCACAGTGTGCATATAAACACTTATTCCGAAGTTTGGGTAGAAAATATGTCTACTGCACATGTCTGTACATCAGCCACACGTCAACGTAACGCATTTCCATCTTTACAGCAGCTAGCGGAAGACATGGCGGGAGTAAAACAGAACTGGCTGTATCGTCCTGTTGTCTCCCTCAGTTCGTCATATGCAGAAGTATGTACTGCTGGGCTTGTAGCTTCATTACAGAGACCAGCAGAAGCAAAAGTACAGTCTGAATAACACAGTACAGGTCCATTTCAAGAGACACATGAAGCGGGTTTGTTTACATTGGAAGTTGCTTCTTCTACTATTTCCGGAATGTCAGACAATTCTGCGCATGTAAAAATGATTTAGTCCAGTCAAATGTGTGACTCATGTAAACACACGTCATAATCAGATCAACTTTTTCAGGGTCCATGTAAACGGTAAAGTTCTGATCTGAACTGTAGTCATATTGAAGAAACTTTGCTCATATAAACATGGCTAGTATCTTGGCAGAAAGCATCCCACACCATGCACAGCCAGCGTACCCAAGACGAGGTATGTGATTGAAATTTTAAATTAAGATGAACAGAATGTAGTCAGCTATGCTAATTATGCTTATATGACCAAAAAACTTATAGCCAGCAGTTTGCAAATGGAACTTTATGGTGTAACGTACCGTTTAAAGTTGCGTTCTATGCAAAATTACAATAAGCACTGCAATAAATGTGTACCTGTGTTATTGAGAGTTTGATACAATTACTACTGCTCTTTAGGAAAGAAAGTTCCACAAATGTTGGCCAGTGTACGTTTCTTTTTTTAAAAAAAAGGTATCCGATTGCTTGAGTAATCTTGGATTAGAGCGGGCGATTACCCGAGCCGTAAAATAGTTGTTAGCTGCAGCCCTACTTTGAACTGATTCCTCTTTCGTTATGCTTTTGGCTGAGCCAGGGGAAAAAAAAAAAATCCAGGCTGAGCCACGTGTTGAATACTGGGATATGGTAGGACCACAAGGATACTCTCAATGTACAGTAGATTAAAAAAAAAAAAAGTCTACACACCCCTGTTCAAATACCAGGTTTTTGTGATGTAAAAAAAAAAATGGGACCACAATAAATCGTTTCAAAACTTTTTCCACCATTAATGTGACCTATAACCTATATAACCCAATAGAAAAACAAACTGAAATATTTTAAGGGGAAAAATAAAAAAACTTACAATAACCTGGGTGCATAAATATGCACACCCTGTTATAACTGGGGATGTGGCTGTGTTCAGAATTAACCAATCGCATTCAAACTCTTGTAAAATGGAAGTCGGCACACACCTGCCACCATTTAAAGTGCCTCAGATTAAACTCAAATAAAGTTCAACTGTTCTAGTAGGCCTTTCCTGACATTTTTGTAGTCACATCTTACAGCACAAGCCATGGTCCGCAGAGCGCTTCCAAAACATCAGAGAGGTCTCACTGTTCAAAGGTATCAGTCAGGAGAAGGGTACAAAAGAATTTCCAAGGCATTAAATATACCATGGAACACAGAGAAGACAGTCATTATCAAGTGGAGAAAATATGGCACAACAGTGACATTACGAAGAACTGGACGTCCCTCCAAAATTAATGAAAAGACGAGAAGAAAACTGGTCAGGGAGCTGCCAAGAGGCTGCCGGCAACATTGAAGGAGCTGCATGAATTTCTGGCAAGTACTGGCTGTTTAGTACATGTGACGGCAATCTCCCATCTTCTTCATATCTCTGGACTATGGGGTAGGGAGGCAAGACGGAAGGCTTATCTTACGAAGAAAAACATCCAAGTCATTTGAAATCTCCCAAATGCATGTGGGAAAATGTGTTATGGTCTGATAAAACTAAGGTTGAACTTTTTGGCCATCATTTCAAAAGGTATATTTGGTGCAAACACGACACTGCTCATCACCAAAAGAACACCATACCTACAGTGAAGCATGGTGGTGGTAGCATCATGCTTTGGAGCCGTTTTTCTTCAGCTGGAACTGGTGCCTTAGTCAAGGTGGAGGGAATTATAAACAGTTTCAAATACAGTCAGTGGCCATGGTTACATGGGCAAAATTTCTTCAATCTGATTATAATTCAGATCAGAATTTTACTGTTTACATGGATCCTGAAAAAGCTGATCTGATTAGGACGTGCATTTCCATGTGTCACACATTTGAATGGAATAAATCATTTTGACATGCGCACATCGACATTTCGACATTCTGAAAGTAGTAGAAGAAGCAACTTCCGGTGTTAGCAAGCCCCGCTTCGTGTCGAAATTGACCTGTATTGTGTTATTCAGACTGTACTTTTGCTTCTGCTGGTCTCCATAATTAAGCTACAAGTACATACTTCTGCATATGATGAACAGAGGGAGACAGCAGGACGATACAGACCAGTTTTGTTTTACTTCCGCTATGTTTTCCGCTAGCTGCTGCTAAGGCGGAAATACGTCATGTCGACGTGCGGCTGGTGTACAGACATGCGCAGTAAACATATTTTCTGCCCTACGTTCGGAATAAGTGTTTTCATGCGCACCATTCCGATTAACAATCGGCATAACCCACCCCTCTCAATCGGAATGAAATTTTGATCCAAATGAGCGTGATCGGGTTAGAATATTCAGATTGCCATGTTTACATGAAGCATTTTTATTCCGATCAGGCTTTTAATCCGGTTACTTGTGTCCATGTAAACATAGCCAGTGTCGGCACAAAACCTTCAGGCTTCTGCTAGAAAGCTGAAGAGGAACTTCATCTTTCAGCATGACAATGACTCAAAGCACACATCCAAATCAACAAAGGAATGGCTTCACCAGAAGAAGATTAAGGTTTTGGAATGGCCCAGCCAGAGTCCAGACCCGAATCCGATTGAACATCTGTGGGGTGATCTGAAGAGGGCTGTGCACAGGAGATGCCCTCGCAATCGGACAGATTTGGAACGTTTTTGCAAAGAAGAGTGGGCAAATATTGCCACATCAAGATGTGCCACGCTGATAAACTCCTGCCCAAAAAAGACTGAGTGCTGTAATAAAAGCCAAAGGTGCTGCAACAAAGTATTAGTTTAAGGCTGTGCATATTTATGCAACCAGGTTATTGTAAGATTTTATTTTTCCCTTTCAAAGATTTGTTTGTTTTTCAATTGGGATGTACAGGTTATACAGTAGCTCTCAAAAGTGAGTACACTCCTCACATTTTTTGTAAATATTTTATTATATCTTTTCATGGGACAACACTGAAGATATGACACATTGATGCAATGTAAAGTAGTTAGTGTAAAGGTTGTACAACAGTGTAAATTTGCTGTCCCCTCAAAATAACTCAACACACAGCCATTAATGTCTAAACCGCTGGCAACAAAAGTGAGTACACCCCAAAGTGAAAATGTCCAAATTGTGCCCAAAGTGTCAGTATTTTGCCGGATATTGCCTGGCCCATCTGCAGGGGTGTTGGTCTCGTGGGTCACTCTAGCTTGGGTGGGTAGGGGCTTTATACCACTGCCTACAGATGTGGTGTGGGCCCTGGCCTGTCCTGGTTGGGACAGCCTTTGTGGCACCTTCTGTGGTTATGGACTGTGTGGTCTCCCGGCGTGGGGGGCTCCACAGGATGGTTGCCTCTTCATGTGGTGCCTTGGTGCCAAGCAATGTCTCTTTTATTTTATATGTGTGTAAGAGCAGTAGGGGGTGATGTATGTGGCTGTGTGTTGTGTTTGTGGATCTGTTTATGGGAGAGTTGGAAGGGGTGGGGGATGTATTGTGTAAAATATGTACCTAAATGTGTCTACTGTTTTTATCTATGTAAAGCACTTTGCACGGCATCTAATGTTTAAAAAGTGCTATACCAATAAAGTTTGATATTTTGTGTGGCCACCATTATTTTCCAGCACTGCCTTAACTCTCTTGGGCATGGAGTTCACTGGAATCCTCCTCCACTCCTCCATGATGACATCATGGAGCTGGTGGATGTTAGAGACCTTGTGCTCCTCCACCTTTCGTTTGAGGGTGCCCCACAGATGCTCAATGGGGTTTAGGTCTGGAGATATGCTTGGCTAGTCAATCACCTTTACCCTCAGTTTCTTAAGCAAGGCAGTGGTCGTCTTGGAGGTGTGTTTGGGGACGTTATCATGTTGGAATACTGCCCTGCGGCCCAGTTTCCGAAGAGAGGGGATGATGCTCTGCTTCAGTATGTCACAGTACATGTTGGCATTCATGGTTCCCTCAATGAACTGTAGCTCCCCAGTGCCGGCAGCACTCGTGTAGCCCAAAACCATGACACTCCCACCACCATGCTTGACTGTAGGCAAGACACACTTGTCTTTGTACTCCTCACCTGGTTGCTGCCACACACGCTTGACACCATCTGAGTCAAATAAGTTTGTCTTGGTCTCATCAGACCACAGGACATTGTTCCAGTAATCCATGTCCTTAGTCTGCTTGTCTTCAGCAAACCGTTTGTGGGCTTTCTTCTGCATCATCTTCCTTCTGGGACGACAGCCATGCAGACCAATTTGATGCATTGTGCGGCGTATGGTCTGAGCACTGACAGGCTGACACCCCCCCCCCCCCCCACACACACTCCACCCCTTCAACCTCTGCAGCAATACTAGTAGCAGTCATAAATCTATTTTCAAAAGACAACCTCTGGATATGACACTGAGCATGTGCACTCAACTTCTTTGGTCGACCATGGTGAGGCCTGTTCTGAGTGGAATCTGTCTTGTTAAACCGCTGTATGGTCTTGGCCACAGTGCTGTAGCTTAGTTTCAGGGTGCTGGCAGTCTTCTTATAGCCTAGGCCCTCTTTATGTAGAGCAACTATTTTTTTTTTTTTTTTTTTTTCAGATCCTCACTTTGCCATGAGGTGCCATGTTGAACTTCTAGTGACCAGTATGAGCGAGTGTGAGAGCGATAACACCAAATTTAACACACCTGCTCCCCATTTACACCTGAGACCTTGTAACACTAACGAGTCGCATGACACCGAGGAGGGAAAATGGCTAATTGGGCACAATTTGGACATTTTCACTTAGGGGTGTACTCACTTTTGTTGCCAGTGGTTTAGACATTAATGGCTGTGTGTTGAGTTACTTTGAGGGGACAGCAAATTTACACTGTTATACGAGCCTTCAGTGCAGCGCAGTGACGTATCTGGCCTAGAAATGTGCACTTGGAGGATGCAGAACCTGAATTGAGACACAGCCTAAGTGTCTGATTTTGAAAAGAATTTCTAAGGTTTTTTGGGCCAGTGAGAATGGCTTCAGTCTTATCTGAATTTAACAGTCAAAAATTATAAGTCATCCACGCTCTGATTTCCTTAAGACATGCCTCTAATTTCGTTAATTGATTACTGTCATCTGGCTTCATTGGCAAATATAATGTCTGGTTAGGTCAACATGGCAAAGGAGTGACTCATGAGATCTATTCAGGAGTTAAACAAGACTGAGATCAGGATAGGAAATTGTAGTATATGATATCGCAATACTTGACATATCATTAGATCGGTATAGTATTGTATCGCAGCCCAAGTATCATGATGGCGTCGTGTCATGGTGCCTCTGATGATTCCCACCCCTATTGTGAACCACACTGTTCTCCAATACTGCTGTGCATTTTTTTGTAAAGATTGCTTTTTATCTTTAAAGAAATTGGGTTGTTATTTTGTAGGGACAAAATTTGGAGTATCCTTCCCCTCAACCCAAATAATGTACAACATAAAGGTTCCCACAGCACTAATCTGTAGTTCTGTGTTTAAGATAAGATAAGCCTTTATTAGTCCCACAATGGGGAAACTCCAGGATTGCAACAGCACAGGGATAGCAACACTCGGAGCAATAATTAAGAAGATAAGAAAAATAATAATAATAATAATAATAAGAACAGTGAATATACATACGTACACATAAATATATATACACAGTGCAGAGGTTTGTGAGGTGTTCCAGTAGATTCCTCATAGGTGGCATTTTTGAATTCCCTTCTCACCCCGAAAAATCTGCTTTTTGCAGCCTTGCCTTTGGGACACTCTACCCAGCGTACTCCTCCTACAAAGCCGTCAAGACGAAGAATGTGAAGGAATATGTGAGTATTGCCTCTAGTCTCTGAATTAGACAACTTTGTGATCCTTTTCTGCTCTGTTTGGCTTTTGGGATACTTTGCCCAGAGCTTCTGCCTGCTGTTTTTAGTTTAACATTTTAAGTGTGTGTGTGTGTGTGTGTGTGTGTGTGTGTGTGTGTGTGTGTGTGCGCACGCGCTGAGAAACCCAGAACAGATTTAGGTCAGAGAAATAGTCACCATTGATTAATTATAAAACACATGATGATTATTGGTAATGCTGGCTGTGTTTTTCGTTGCACACTATTTTGACCAGCATGGCTCATGAGCTTAATGAAGGGTTTCCAGTGACCATAAAATGATATGGGAAGGAAAAAGAGGCGTGAACTGCAATTGGTATTTTTCCTACATTTATTTTTAGTTCATTCTGGCAAAGGCAAAATGAGCTATGCCATGGCTGAGTCCATTTGTTCTTCTGTCTCTGCATGTTAGGAGGATCAGTACTCCTCCTTGGCAGTTGCCCCGGTGCTAATCAAACCTACACACATGATCCTTAGGTGGGGTCTGCATGCTGTCGTCAAGATCAAAGTCGGGGTCAAAGGTGAGGAGATCTGGGAATTTGATGTGATTTCACAAAAATTGTCACTTCTCCTATGTGGTTGTTTGGATACTTACCACAGTCGCACACAATGATCCTCAGGTGGGTCAGCATCCAGGTTGTGCTCAAGATTTAGGTCAGACGTCACAAATTATTATTATTATTAGTCATATCTACAGCTGTATAGTGGTTTGCAAAAATGTGGGCACCCCTTGCCAAATAGCATTTTTTTCCCCCCCATGTGTTTAATTGTGTAAGGTGTCCAAACATTTGCATGTTCACAATTCAATTCTTATTTAGTTCAAATTATAGAGAAAATATATAATGTAAAAATGTTGCATTTTTCCCATATCCCACAGAGGCTGGGTTTACATCTTTTCAATAAAAGAAAAAAAAATGCAGTGCGTGTGTATAAAATAGTCCACTGTTCAATACATACGTTTTTTTGGGGGGTTTTTTTGTATTCTTAGGTGAATTTCACACAAAGCTATTTATTGTATTTATAAATTTAAAACACTTTTTGATACACTCATTCCTGGTATATAACGTGGAGTTTGCATGTTCTCCCCGTGTCTGTGTGGGTTTACCCCGGTTTCCTCCCACAGGCCAAAAACATGCCAGTTAGGTTAACTGGGACTCTAAAGTGGCCATAGGTGTGAATGTGTGTGAATGGTGAAGGGCTTGGCGCTGTACTGTGGCTGCCTCATCCATCCAGGTGGATGCCCTGAATTTCCCACTGGGGATCAATCAAGTATACAAAATACAAAAAAATTGTATGATATAAAATATATACAGGTGCATTTCAGTAATTTAAGTGTTGATTTCTTTTTAATTTTGATGATTATGGCTTATAGCTCATGAAAATCCCAAATTTAATTTCTCAAAAATTAGAATATCATGTAAAATTAATTTAAAAATGGATTTTTAATAGAAATGTTGGCCAGCTGAAAAATATGTCCATGTATTCACTCAATACTTGGTCAGGGCTCCTTTTGCATGAATTATTGCATCAATGCAGCATGGCATAAAGGTGATCAGTCTGTGGTACTGCTGAGGTGTTAAGGAAGCTCAGGTTGCTTTGATAATGGCCTTCATCTCATCTGCATTGTTGGGTCTGGTGTCTCATCTTCCTCTTGACAATACTCCATAGAGTCTCTATGGCAGGAATAGGTAACTTTGGTGGTAGTAAGGGCCACAAAATTTTGTCCTCACTTCCTGAGGGCCAGATTTACGTGTGGGGGGTGGGGTGTATTTTCTGCAAAGTTCATCCATCCATTCATCCATCTTCTTCCACTTAATCCTTTTCGGGTCACGGGGGGGGGGGGCTGGAGCCTATCCCAGCATCTTTGGGCGAGAGGCAGGGTACACCCTGGACAGATCGCCAGTCCATCGCAGGGCCAACACAGAGAGACAGACAACCATTCACTCTCACAGTCATACTTAAGGACAATTTAGAATCCCCAGTTGATGCTATTTAACCTAACATGCATGATTTTGGCATGTGGGAGGGAACCGGAGAAATCCCGGAGTAAACCCACACAGACATAGGGAGAACATGCAAACTCCACACAGATCACTGTTGGTCAGGGGCTGGGATCGAACCCAGGATCCCCTGGCCAAGGGTGAGTTGCTGTGTTGCTGCAGTGCTAACCATTCCGTCACCGCGCTGCCCTTTCTGCAAAGTTAAGTTTCACAAAACTGAAAATGGAAAATAAAAGCTACTCAGTGCCTTATCATATTAGAATTAAAATTATTGATAAAATTATATCTGCCCTGCAGTGGACTGGCAATCTGTCCAGGGGGTACCCTGACTCTTGCCAAAGATGCTGGGATAGCCTCCACCCCCCCACCAGAAAAGGATTAAACGGTAAAACATGGATGGATAAAATTATATCATGACTTAATTTTTAGAACTCTCTTCATCAAAATGATGAGCAAAAATAAAAAAATATCAGGATAGTAATTAACAAAAAAAGCCAAGAATAAAAGAAAATATGACGAGGCTTGGCTTGCTCTTGAATTCATTGTGGGTGTGGAGGGGCAGAGAAATAGCTGTGGGTTGGCGGGCTTGGTAATTGTCTGGCTCTCCAAAATGGGGAATTTAAAAAAAAAAAAAAAAAAAAAAAGTTTAAGAGCCACAGGTATAAATGAACAAAAAAATCAATCAAAAGAATCAGATTGCAACGACCATAGTCTCTGAACTTTTATTGCTAACATGGGATTGAAACGGTGTCAATGCTTTAGTTGCACTCTTTAGAAAGAAACCTCAAAGCTTTGAATCTTTTTCTGCACAATTAGAAGGAAATTTGCCTCCGAGCTCCATGAGGCTTCACCTGCCAAACAAGAATAAATGCTACAGCTCCTCAGCAGTAGTATTTATTCTTGTTTAAAAGCAGCCTACTTTTGTGCATTTACTGCTGTTTACAGCCTATTAATGCGGTCTCAGCATGCAAAACATACTTTACAAACACGGTCTCGGATGCACACAGTCTTCCCTCTCTCACTTCACCACTTGCATAGAGTGGCACCTGGGTTTTGATTAGCGATCTCTCTGCTGGCGGACTCTGTAATTGCATTTAAGAATGTGGTTGCAAACATGATATAAATGATTGATTTTTGGAAATGGACTGGCGGGCTGCAGTGGATGAAGGGGTGGGCTGCCAGTTGCCCATCCCTGCTCTGTGGGGTTTAGGTCAGGAGAGTTTGGTGGTTCAATCAAGCACAGTGATACCATGGTCATTAAACCAGGTTTTGGTACTTTTGGCAGTGTGGGCAGGTGCCAAGTCCTCCTGGAAAATCAAATCAATATCTCCATAAAGTTTGTCAGCAGAGGGAAGCATGAAGTGCTCTAAAATTTCTTGGTAGATGATGCATTGACTTTAAAGTTGATAAAACACAGTGGACCAACACGAGCAGATGACATGGCTCCTCAAATCATCACTGACTGTGGAAACTTCACTCTAGACCCCAAGCAACTTGGACTCTGTTCTTCTCCACTCTTCATGAGAGCCATGTCATCTGCTGGTGTTGGTCCACTGTGTTTCATCAAGTCCAAAGACAGCGCAGTCACCTGCCAGGAAATTTTAGAGCACTTCATGCTCTAAAATTTCCATATTGTTGTAAATTTGTGTGTGGGGGGGAAGGTAACACCTTTATCACAAAACATGGAAAATTTATTGACCAAACGTACTAAATTTACTACAAAAGTAATAAATTTGCCAGGAAAAAGATGCAAAATGTTAATGTTTACAAGCAAAACATCACTAATTGGTGAGAAAATTGGACATTTGAGATAAAAAAATCTTATGAAAATGTTCTAGAAAATTGGCATTTTTTTTTCTTGTAAATTTGTGACTTTGCTGTTTCAAATGTTTTTTTTTTTTTTCTTGGAAAGGTGTTTTTTTTCATCATTTGGAACTTTTTTTTTTTCTCACGAAAATGTTTTTTTTCTCAAATTTTGGACTTGCAGTAAATTTGTGACCTTTTAAAGGTGTAAATTAGCATTTTTTTATCGTATTTTTGCCCCCTTTTTTTCTTGCAGATTTGTACTGAAATTGCAATTACACCATATACTATATTTATGAATACCCCCCCATCCACCTTCCCTCATTAAAAAATAAATCACCTACTGCGTGTACCTTCACAGCAGCAACAAAAAATGCCAAGACTTGTGACAATTAAAACACTGACCTGACTCTGCTTGAAGGAGAGGAGACCGAAATGCTTCAGCTGCTGTGGTGAGCAGAGGGGGAGGGGGCATTCTGGACTCATGTGCTTGTCACACAGAATTATTTGGATGTCAGACTATAGCTATCGGACATTAAAACATGTGATCGCCAATTGGTGTCTCCCTGGGGGAAAATTAAAATCTATCCACTTTATTCTTAGCCCCATGATGCCTTGTGTGAATGATGTGAACAACTTCCAGTACTAGTTTAGAACGTGGAGTTGTCATGGAAACGGGATGCTTTTCCTTGTTAAAAAAAACAATGACTTGGGCATCAGAAATGTGGGAGCACGAGCTTTTACACCTCAAACAGTAATATAATCCTACCACTTCCCACGACTATCAGGGGATGGGAAGATGACCTTAAAAAGTGGCCTGGCAGACCGTAGCTCTGTTAGTTAGCTCCGCTGCTAAGATGCTAACGCTGTAAACAAATTAAAGCTCTGCGATATAGCACACATTTTGTCAACAGATGTTGGACTTAATCTAATTTACCTTACAGCAGATGTAGAGTCTAGTCAGCCATGAAGAACCACAACACTGTGTTTGGGTGTTTTAATCTCGTAGTAGCTGTCCGTTTTACCAAGTCATTAAAATACTCATGCTGCTGTCATGCTGTGAGTGCTTGTTATTTAACTTGACATGTACAGGCCTCTTCTGACAACTGTTTGAGCTATATTTTATGACAATTTAAAAATTAATCAGTGCACGCTGAAGCAGCTAATATCAAGTCCATATCATTGCACTGCGATATAGAGCGGTGCAATGAGTGCAGCGAAAAACATTTGATATCTTTCCTTCATCATTAAGCCTTAGGAAGCAAACTGGTAACTATTTTTATTTATTTGTTATTTTACATCATGCGGCCTTGCACTTAGTGACCTGTATGACAGCTAAACATCAGATCTGCGACATTCGTAAAAGTGAAGGCATACCTGGTGCTCTTGTGTCTGTACCATCGATCACTTGAACAGTCCTTTCTAGTTTTTGGTGCATGATCTACACATTGCTGTTGAAGCCACAGATTTAGCTGTGCTTGTTTAGCCAGTCTATGGCACAACCGCAAACAGCAGCAACAAGTACCAGAACTATGCAAAAAACATTCAAAAATACAAAAATGACAAGTGCGGAAGTTAGGTGCCACTTGACTGCAAAACACGTATGTGGACTATACATTGAAATGAATTTGAAAAGTTTTTAAAAACCGTATTTTAAATGCCCTGCTACTTCACTATTGCTGACTAACTTAACACTACTTGCGCCCGAAAGCGGAAGTTGCACGCATAATTGTTTCTACAGCAGCACCGTCAGGAATAAAGTGGATAACGCCTTATTTAATTTAAAAAAAAAAAAAAAAAAAAAAACTCTCCAAAAGGGCACTTCAGGGTGCAAAGGGGCGGTCCTAGAACTTCACCTGATGTCAGTCTGTGCATGTACCAGGTATGATCAATTCAATATGAAGCTAAACTGCAGATGTGTGTTCTCTCAGAGCCCTCATAATTTCTCCTAACAGCGGTTTCACCGTTGGAGGATGGCGCCCTGTGCCGTGACGATCAAATTATTTTGAGTTGAATGCATGTTGCTTTTGATTAAATATAATTTTTGCCCACTTAACAATTGGACACATCTTTTGCATATATGTCCCCTTTTTCACTTTCAAACGCCAGTAGCTCATGAATAGGCTTGAGCTCACTAATTTTGTGCAAGACCTCATACCTCAAACTATCCTAACAGGATGTCCCAACAAGCTTCAGGGTTGCTCAGCCTTCTCAGTCCTGTCTGCCCACATAAATGTTCAATAGGGTTGAGATCAGGTGACTGCAGAGGAATGTCAGTGGTATCTCTGTGGTCTTTTTTGGGCTTTACGGTAGTTCCTGTGTAATTCTGAGCTGTGTTTGGGCTCCTTATTCAGCTGCTTTATGAACTCTTCTCCATAAGACACCAGAGGATGTAGCATGTGTTTAAAAATGCATGTTAAGTTCTCTTTTAATAGGGATGGGTCAGTTAAGTCCAAGTGTGTCTACTCAGAGAAAACTGTTAATGTTGCAAATGTCATAAATTTGCATTTATTTTATTGCATAACTTTATATTTTAAATTAAACCGGAGTGGTGGCTCAGTTGGTAGAGCATCCGCCCCACACCCGGGAGGCAGGGGTTCAAATCCCGGCCGGGTCATGCCAAAGACCAAATAAAAGTGGAACTTCCTGCCGTCCAGCTTGGTGCTCAGCAATAATGGAATGGAGGAGGGAAATTTGTGGTGGCGCCTTGCATGGCAGCGGCCCTCTGATTCTACACCTGGGGTGTGTGTGATTAACACGGTAGATAAAACACAATCTCGTCCTACTGTACATGATTGGTTGTACAGTTGAATGACAATAAAGGGTGATATAAACTTTGTCCTTTGGACTCTATTTTATTCTTTATCTCACAAATGTTTAACTCAATGATAAATACTTTGTCTCCTGAGGCCTTTTAAATTAATGAAAGAGAATTTTATATTTAAACCAGTTACTGATGTGCTATTAAATGGGTGATGATGGCTCAGATTAATCATCATCAGATCAATTATCTTGATGAAAAATTAAGGACGCCTAAATAATAATTATTTTGTCACACACTTAATTGCTTTTGTAGAAGTAAACCATCTCACTTTATAAAAATTTTATTATTTTGGGCTGTTTTTCCGGTTACTTCATTTATATTTCAAAAATGATGGTATTTACTCGATGCAACAAAATTGTGGAACACAGCATTTTTAAAATATTGTCTACGGGGGGGGGGGGGGGCCTGAAAATTTCATAGGCTGACTAAGGAGGAGTTATGTCTTTGAGGATCAAGAGGAGGGCTTCTATACTGCAGAGATCCAAGTGCTGCAACACCGATGGAAGAAGTGTGTGGACCGAAGGGGAGACTATATTGAAAAATAAGCCACATTTGGTCAGATTTGACCCCTGCATCACGGTCAACCTATTAACTTTTCAGCCCCCCTCGTAAACTAATACTTAATATGCCATTTATAGAAAATAACCCATTTGCTAATTTTACAAATAAACCGTTTTTTCGTCTTGTTCAGTGTTGACCTTTGTTTAAAAAAGCCCTCTGACCAACTCTCATGACAAAACGGTGGTAATGAGGTCAGCAGTGATGAGTGGAAGGTTGTGTAAAAAGGAGTAGGAGTCTTTTGGCCAAATGGGCTCCTTCCTGATTACCTCATCACTGCACGGCTCGAGAAAGGGGCTCTAGGAGAAAGAGGAGGAGACGGCAGCACTCTGGCCCTCAGCCTAGATTTGCACCGGAGAACAGTCTCTTCCTGGCAGGTTGCTATGGCAACCCACCCTCTCCATGGCTGCTCAAGCAGACTGCCACAGAAAGGGTGAATAAGGGGTGGGGGAGTGTGGGGATGCCATTTTTAGAGCTGTTTTCATTCCCCTTCCCTCTTGTTTGGCTCATTTCTGATGCGTTGGATGGCTGCATGAACGCGGCCCGTTTAATACCTTTGAACACAGCAGTAACAGTCAGTGCTTTAACATTTAATACACAAATATTGACCAATCCTATTGGGTGTTTCCACTAAATATCCTCTATTTTGGTTTCCTGTTCCTTTAGCAAAGCTAGGATTCTTCATGTGTATGAGATGAGTGTGAACGGACTGAAGCATATCTGACTTTCGCATGAACACGCTGTAGGATTGCGGGTGGCCTTCTGTTCAGCTGCATGTGTCCCACGACATGTGGACTAGATGCTCTGGGTTTTCATGTGCCATTTTATGACTTTTGTTTTCCCTCTTTGTGTGTAGGTAAAATGGATGATGTACTGGATAGTGTTTGCATTGTTCACAACAGCAGAGACGGTCACAGATCTGCTTCTGTCATGGTGAGTCAGAGCCTTTTCTGTATAATCTACTTTTTAATAAAAGCAGCTTACAAAAAATTCCGTAGATGCATTTATTTTTTTGCCCAGTGGTTTTTATATTTTTAGTACAGTAATCTCAAATTAGTTTGTTTTTCCTCTCACAAGCCTGAAGCTTGCCGATAGTAGAACACTTTTGGGATTTTGTCCCCAGGTTTCCATTTTACTTCGAGCTAAAGATTGCGTTTGTGATCTGGCTCCTGTCCCCGTACACAAAGGGTTCAAGTGTCCTCTACCGCAAGTTTGTCCACCCTACTCTGTCCAACAAAGAGAAGGTAATGTGTTTTCGTTTTGCTCTTATATCTTAATTCTTCATGGCATAGATTGAAGAAGGCGTTGCCAGATATACATACTGTATATGTAAGCGCTGGTGCTGTGGGGCTGCACGTCCATGGTGCTCTATGCATGTATGCAGCCATTCTGTCATGTTGTTTACTCCAAACTCTGACTCTGCAATCTGCATGTTGGAGCAAATATTGAGACTCAGACCAGGCATTGTTTTCCCAATCCAGTTCAACTTTATTTGTAAGGACCTGTAAAAACAATCAAAGTGCACCAAAGTACTGTACAGAAGAATAAAAGACAGAATAAACGCAAGAAATCACAGCTCAAATAAGTCAAAGAAAATGCATAAAACCAAGAATAAGAAATAACCATGGAATAAATGGCTGAAAAAAATGAGTAAAATCAACATCATATGAGGTGTCAAAACCCAAGGAAAAAAAGACTGGCTTTAAAAACGGACAAGGAGGAAGCCTGTCTGATACGGTGAGGCAGATTGTTCCAGTGTTCGGGCGCTGCCGTCGAAGGTGTGGTCCCCTCTGAGCTTTCATTTCGTTTTAGGCGCCCTCAGGAGCTGCTAATCAGCTGACCTTAGAAGGCAGGAGGGTCTGTAATGGTGTCTTCTTTTGTCCAATTTTGGTGACCCTGTGTGAACTGTAGTCTCAGTTTCCTGTTCTTGGCTGACTGGAGTGTCGCCCAGTGTTTTGTTGCCTTCAGAGATGCTTTTCTGTTCCTCAGTTGTAATGAGTGGTTATTTGAGTAACTCTTGCCTTTCTGTCAGCTTGAGGCAATCTGAGCATCAACAAGTCATCTGGGTCCAGAGACTTGCTGCTCGCTGGGTATTTTCTCCTTTTCAGACTATTCGCTTTAAACTTTAGAGAGGGGCCGTGTGTGAAAATCCGAGTAGATCAGCAGTTTCTGAAACGTTCACCCCAACCCTTCTGCCACAAACAACCACACCACATTCAGTATCATTTAAGTCACCTTTCTTCCCCATTCTGATGCTCATTTTGAACTTCAGGAACTTGTCCTTGACTTTGTCTACATGCCTAAATGCATTAAGTTGCTGCCATGTGATTTGATATTTGCTTTAACAAGCAGCCAAACAGGTGTCTGTATTAAAGTGTCAGGTGACTGTGTGTATATGAATTTAATTCAGATTTTTTTGTCCTGTCCTGATGGAGTGTTTTATTGTCCTTCACCCCTCTCTCTGTAATTGTCTTTGTGTGCTGTAGGAGATAGATGAGTACATAGCACAGGCCAAAGACAGGAGCTACGAGACCATGATGAAGTTTGGAAAACGGGGCCTCAACCTGGCTGCTAATGCTGCTGTCACTGCAGCCACTAAGGTGAGCTGTGTGACTCCAACAAATTCTTTAATGCTTGATGTGCACATTATTTTGGCATGTGTACACTGTGCAGGTGTTTTAAATTCAGAACTTTAGACAGGCCTCCTTCCATTTACGGCCCTGGGTAATGATTTCCCTGAAAGTGAAGACATTGCAAGCGAAACCTGAATGTGAAACCGCTACACCAGGGGTGTCAAGTGAAGGCCGAGACCCTGCAGGTTTTCTCTCAAACTTTCTCTTCTGTCAAATTTCACTGAATTTCTTCCCACTGACTGCTGATAAGTGAAAACGCCTGCATTAGGAAGACCTCCATGACCTCCAAGACCTCCATGGTGTGTTGTTTGACACCGCTGCACTGTGCAACTGATGCTAAGAAAACGTGCAAATCCTCAAATTATGGATTAATTTTGACTGCTAATCCCAATATCATTACATTCATCCATCTTGTCACCCTAATGTAGATGCTTTGGATAAACCTGTTTAGCGTTTTAACAGGTGAAAAATTGACAGCCGAATTTTTCTGTGACCTTTTTCTTCTTCTCCTGCTGTCACATCCCTGACGTGTCTGCCTTCTCATTTGCTCCGGTGTCCAGGGGCAGGGCGTTTTATCAGACAAGCTGCGGAGTTTCAGCATGCAGGACCTGACTCTCATCAATGCAGAGGATGAGCTGGCTCTACACAATCCAGATGCACGCATGAGACGGGACACCATGGATGACATGAGCTCCGGGGCTACCACGTTACCTCGGGCCAAGAGCACTGCTACACGGCAGAGTAAGACCGCCTGACTCGGATCCTACGCTGCTTCAGTGTAGTCTAACACAAATGTCCCAATGCACACTGTATGTAATGTGACTGCAGCTTGCCAATTTTTTAAATTTTTTTTTTTAATCTTGTGAATCTTTTTATTGAGAGAAAAATAGAAGAACAACACAAAGTTGTATAGAGCAAGGGTCACTCATTTTTCTGAATTTTAGGAACAGAATAGGAACAGTGTCTCTGTGAAAAGGGATGACAATAAACACGAGCAGAGGAAAAAATAAATGAATCAGAGATGTCCATATACACTCATGTATATGGACTTCTTCTTTCAGCTGCCCCCTTCAAGGTGCCTTCACACCAAACGCGAATGGGCGGCACAAATCCATACAAAGTGAATGGAAAGAGGCGAGTTCATGCGAAATTGTGCATTCGTGTGTTCAAGTCCGAGGGAATATGCTAGCTTTGAGATTCTGCCATCACCGGAGTAAGGTGTATCACCATTGCAGAGTAAACTAGTTTGAAAATGACACTGCCACTCACCTGGAAACAGGAGGACCGGGAACTTTTCAGCTAAACCGGGATATCGGAGTTACTTACTCATGGATTCCTGCCACAGACATGCTAGCAAGCTAGCAACGGAAACACTCCTCTTATAAAGTTTTGGAGACGGAGACAACTTTTTCAGGTGAGCCCTCTGTCGGATAATGTAAATCTAAAGCATGACATTATTTTGGGGATTTCCACAGTAGGCCGAACACTGCTGCAGAAGTTATAAAGGCAACTTCACCTGTCTGCATCTCACTCGGACTGTAAATTCATGTCTAGTCACGTGTCTACATTGAGTTGTAATGTAATCATGCTGCGTGAAAAATTTGCCTGTTTGCGTTTGGTGTGAAGGCCCCTTAAAGCCTTATTCATACTGCATTTCCCCTCTAGTCCGCTTTGGTCCGTGTGCGGTTTGGACAAGCCCGGTATGCATGCAATGCTGTTCATGCTCACTTTATTCATCTACCCAGGCCAAGCAGTTGACGCATGCGCACAACCATCATTTGTAATTTCACTCCTGCCCGATAGGTAGCTCCAGTGCGCTGATGCGCCAGGATTTTCACCAACGAAGAAACACTGCTTGCTTTCTTCTGCTTGACTTTCCGGTTTTCACTCCTGTTTCACGAAGATGCTGCTGAAGCATGTATGTATGTATGATTCATGTATGTTTTTTCTCGTCTTCGGCTTCCTCGTTGTCTTCTTCGTCTACTTTGTCTTGGTATGCTGTGCCGATATCGCCAGCTTGTGAATGGGATGTTCAGTCTTGCGCATGCGCTTTTCAACGCGTTCAGGTCGTGGGTACGCGATGTGGTCACAAAATTTGGGCTGCACGCGGTCGTCCACAGTCGAGCACTGCAGACACTAGCAGAGTGGAGACGATGACATAAATTACGTCACATGAGGTTTCCGGTTACACATGCACGGACGGCAGAGGCACAGCATGAATCCAACTTCAGGGGTCGCCACAGCGGATCATCTGCCTCCATCTCACCCTATCCCTTGCATCTTCCTCTGTAACGTCAACCCTCTCCATGTCCTCCTTCACTACATCCATGAATCTTCTCTGTGGTCTTCCTCTTTCCTTCCTGCCTGGCAGCTCCATCTTCAACATCCTTTGTCCAGTATATCCACTATCCCTCCTCTGCACATGTCCAAGCCATCTCAGCCTTGCCTCTCTTACTTTGTCTCTAAACGGCTCAACCTGAGTTGTCCCTCTGATATACTCATTTCTAATCTTGTCCCTCGTAGTCACTCCCAAGAAAATCTTATCATCTTCAACTCTGCTACCTCCAGTTCCACCTCCTGTCTTCTCGTCAGCGCCACCGTCTCCAAACGGTACATCACAGCAGGTCTCACTACCACCTTGTAAATTTTCCCTTTCACTGTTGCTGTTACCCTTCTGTCACAAATCATCCCGACACTCGTCTCCACCCACTCCACCCTGCCTGCACTCTCTTCTTCACCTCTATTGTGCATTTTCCATTGCTTTGGATGGTTGACCCCAGGTATTTAAAATCATCTACTTTCACTACCACTACTCCTTCCAGCTTCACCATTACTGTATTCTGTCTTGCTTCTACTGACTTTTATTCCTCTTCTCTCCAGAACATACCTCCACCTCTCCAGGTTCTCTTCCACCTACCTTCCACTCTCACTGCAGATCACAATGTCGTCTGCAAACATCATGGTCCACAGAGACTCCTGCCTGACCTTGTCTTGTCAGTCTGTCCATCACCATGGCAAACGAGAAGGGGCTCAGAGCCGGTCCCCAACGTAATCCCACCCCCACCTTGAATCCATCCGTCACTCCTACAGTGCACTCCTACAGTGCACTTCACCACCATCTCGCTGTCCTCATACATGTCCTGCACCACCCTCACATACTTCTTTGTCACTCCTGACTTTCTTATACAGTACCACATTTCCTCTCTGGGCAGCCTATCATCTGCTTTCTCTAGAGCCACAAAGACACAGTGCAGCTCCTTTTGACCTCTTCTATACTTCTCCATCAGCACTCATAGAGCAAACATTGCATCTGTAGTACTCTTTCTTGGCATGAAACCGCACTGCTGCTCACTGATTGTCACCTCTCCTCTTAACCTGGCTTCATTAACTCTTTCCCATGTCTTCATAGTGTGGTTGATCAGCTTTATGCCTCTGTAATTACTACAGCTCTGAGCATCACCTTTGTTCTTGAAAACTGGTAACAAAACAGTTCTTCTCCATTCCTCGGGCATCCTCTCACTCTCCAAGATTGTGTAAAACAATCTGGTTAAAAAGTCCACTGCCATGTTTCCTAAACATCTCCATACCTCCACAAATACAGTGGATATAAAAAAGTCTACACACCCTGTTCAGATGCCAGGTTTTTGATGGGGGGGGGGGGAATGAGACCAAGATAAATCATTTCAAAACTTTATCCACCATTAATGTGACCTATAACCTGTACAACCCAACTGAAAAACAAACTAAAATCTTTTAAGGGGAATAAAAAATAAAAAACTTACAATAATCCAGTTGCATAAATATGCACACCCTGTTATAATTGGGGATGTGGCTGTGTTCAGAATTAACCAGTTGCATTCAAACTTCTGTTAAATGGGAGTCAGCACACACCTGCCACCATTTAAAGTGCCTCTGATTAACCCCAAATAAAGTTCAGCTGTTCTAGTAGGCTTTTCCTGACATTTTTGTAGTCACATCTTACAGCACAAGTCATGGTACGCAGAGAGCTTCCAAAGCATCAGAGGGATCTCATTGTTCAAAGGTGTCAGCCAGGAGAAGGGTACCAAAGAATTTCCAAGGCATTAAATATACCATGGAACACAGTGAAGACAGTCATCATTAAGTGGAGAAAATATGGCACAACAGTAACATTACCAAGAACTGGACATCCCTCCAAAACTGATGAAAAGACTAGAAGAAAACTGGTCAGGGAGGCTGCCAGGAGGTCGACAACAACATTGAAGGAGCTGCAGGAATTTCTGGCAAGTACTGGCTGTTTAATACATGTGACAACAATCTCCCATCTAGGGTGGCAAGATGGAAGCCTCATCTTACAAAGAAAAACATCCAAGCCCGGCTACATTTTGCAAAAGCACATTTAAATCTCCCAAACACATATGGGAAAATGTGCTATGGTCTGATGAAACCAAGGTTGAACTTTTTGGCCATAATTCCAAAAGGTATATTTGGCGCAAACACAGCACTGCACATCACTAAAAGAACACCATACCTACAGTGAAGCATGATGGTGGCACCATCATGCTTTGAGGCTGTTTTTCTTCAGTTGGAACTGGGGTCTTAGTCAAGGTGGAGGGAATTATGAACAGTTCCAAATACAGTCAGTGTTGGCACAAACCTTCAGGCTTCAGCTAGAAAGCTGAAGATGAAGAGGAACTTCATCTTTCAGCATGACAGTGACCCAAAGCACACATCCAAATCAACAAAGGAGTGGCTTCACCAGAAGAAGATTAAGGTTTTGGAATGGCCCAGCCAGAGTCCAGACCTGAATCCGATCGAACATCTGTGGGGTGATCTGAAGAGGGCTGTGAACAGGAGATGCCCTCGTAATCTGACAGATTTGGAGTGTTTTTGCAAAAAAGAGTGGGCAAATATTGCCACATCAAGATGTGCCACGCTGACAGACTCCTACCCAAAAAGATTGAGTGCTGTAAAAAAAGCCAAAGGTGCTGCAACAAAATATTAGTTTAAGGGTGTGCATATTTATGCAACCAGGTTATTGTAAGTTTTTTTTTTCCCTTAAAAGATTTCAATTTGTTTTTCAGTTGGCTTGTACAGGTTATAGGTCGCATTAATGCGGGGAAAAAAATCGAAATGATTTATCTTGGTCTCATTTTTTTACATCACAAAAACCTGGCATTTGAACAGGGGTGTGTCGACTTTTTATATCCACTGTATGTCATCTGGACCAACTGCCTTTCCATTCTTCATCCTCTTCAAAGCTGCCCTCACTTCCATCCTGCCAATCCTCAGGACTCCCTTGTTCACCATCTTTCCTTCAGCCATTCTCCTCTTTTTCTTTATTCATCAGCTCTTCACAGTACTTCTTGCACCTTCTCAACACACTCTCATCATTTGTTAGTGCATTACCATTTCTGTCCTTAATCAACCTAACCTGCTGTACATCCTTTCCAGCTCAATCTCTGTCTAGCCAGTCGATACAAGTCCTTTTTCCCTTCCTTAGTGTCCAGCCTCTCATACAACTCACTATATGCCTTTTCCTTTGCCATCTCTCTCTTTGCCATGCGTCTAGATTCTAAATACTCCTGTCTACTTTCTTCATCTCTCTGACTATCCCACTTTTTCTTAGCTAACCTTCTCCTTTGGATACTTTCCTGTACCTCGTCATTCCACCACCAAGTCTCCTTGTCTTTCTTCCTCTGCACACTGGATACACCACATACCTTTCTATCCATTTGCCTCAATACTTTTGCTATACTTTCCCACTCATCTGGTAATTGTTCCCTACCAGCCAGAACCTGGATCAACTCCTTCCTGAACTCTGTGCGACCTTCTTCCTTATGTAACTTCCCTCACTTAATCGTTGGCTCTGCTTTCACTGTTTTCCTTTTCTGGCTTTGCAAAGTCATCCTACAAACTACCATTGGATGCTGTCTAGCTACATTCTCCTCATGTATAAACTTATGTATAAGCACAATTACATTTACATTGATACATAAACATGCACTTCTGTGAGTGCAAAAGTGGGGTAAAGAGAAAAAAGGGTCTTATCTGATATCAAATCGTAATGGGTGTGTATATAAAGGGGGGAAAGGGGGGGGGATTAGTGGCAAGTTTGTAAATGGAGCTAAATCTTTAGACAGGGTTTGTAAAGAGTGAAAATAATTGAAGGGGTTCCATCCATCCATCTTCTACTGCTTAATCCTTTTTGGGTCGTGGGGTAGCTGGAGCCTATCCCAGGGTATTTGGGCAAGAGGCAGGGTACACCCTGAACAGATCACCAGTCCATCGCAGGGCCAACGCAGAGAGACAGACAACCTTTCCCTCTTGCATACATTCATACCTAAGGACAAATTAGAATCCCCATTTGATGCCAGTTAACCTAACCTGCATGTCTTTGGCCTGTGGGAGGAAGTCGGAGTACATGGAGAAAACCCACACAGACACGGCAAGAACATGCAAACTCCACACAGAAGGGTCACCAATGGCCAGGGGGTGGGATCAAACCCACAATAGTGAGGGGTGGAATCGATCCCATGGCCTTCTTACTGTGCTGCCACAGTGCTAACCACTGCGCTACCGAGCTGCCCCATGAAGGGGTTCCATTTTTTGAAAACTTGGCTGATGAGCCTTTAATTGTCAGGGTTATCTTTTCTAATTTGAGGAAGAATATAACGTCTTTGAGCCATGTGGAAGTGGATGGGGGTTTAGGGCACTTCCAAAAGAGTAAAGAATGACGTCTTGCTAAAAGGGAGGTAAAGGCAAGTAACTGTAATTGTAAAGTTGTCAACTGAAGTGGAGCATGTGGAACTCCGAATATTGCAATAGAGGGATCAGTCTTAATTTGGGTTGATTAAAAACTTTAGACAAAATCAAAAAGAAGTCACTCCAATATTGATACAGATTGGGACAGAAAAAGAACATGCAACTTTAAGGTCTGATGACACGTTTTTGACATTTTTTAGCATGTTGTGTAAACCAAAAAGTCATTGTTGATCAATGTAATATTTACAACCGCGCCTGCATAAACTAGTTATCATCAAAAAGCCACTGACTGGACTGTGGTGCTGCCCACCGAATTAAGGGCGGCACCACCATGACGTCAGCGACAGAACGGACTCCGGTGTTGTTGACTGGAATGACAGCAGCTTTGTAGCCTACAGTTTCTCTGGTTTCTTGTTTTAATTTTATGGCTATGCCTTCGCGTTGTGTCGCAGGCTTAGATAAACAGCAGGCCGTGAAAGGCCACATCACACGCTTCAGCTACAACTGTCATAAGCCTCCTTGTGCACTTTTACGCAGGAGGAGCACATGAGGAGGGGAAGGATTAATGGATTTACGCGCAGCTTTGACCTACCTTCTGTGATCCCATGCTGACATCTCGCCGGTCCGGCCGCGTCCCCTCTCTCATGGTCACCAGCTGATTCAAACTCCCGCTGATCACATTTCCCAGTCCTCGCCCAGGTGCTTCTCATCACACCATCACCAGCAGTGCGTGTACTTCACGTCCGTTTGCCAGTCACGCACTGCTGGTCCATAGTATTGTCATCTGTGCTGTTAGTCTGCCAGTATTTTCAGCACTCTCATGATGTTAGTCACTCCATGTTCGCCGTGGTTCTCGTACGTCCTTGAAGCAATGTCGGCTCTGGGGCGCAACTGTGGCTAACACGTCTCCTCTCATTCGTTCTCTGGGTGATGCCGGGCCCCGAACGCCATCAGTAAGTGTGTTTGTACGTCTTCACCTTTTTGGGAATTGTCTGTCTTTCTGTATTAAATGTGCTGTGGTTAACCCTGCACGTAAATCCTCGTTATTTCATCCTCCCTCTCCGTGCCCTACGTAAGCCCGCACGGAGGGTCATGATCAATGGATTTATGCTCAGGATTCACCACATGTATTGAACATAAGACTGATGACAACAGTTCCCAAAAAGGTGAAGACTTACAAAAATAAAGAGAAACACCTACAGTTGGTGTTTGGGGCCTGCATCGCCCAGCGAACATGGAGAAGAGATGTGTTAACCACGGTTGCGCCCCAGGGCCGACATCGTTTCAAGGGGCGCAACAGAACCACTGCTGTGTGAAGTGGCTAACACGTCATGATATGTCATGAGTCATGTGTAATGACAATAAAGTTGAATCTCATCTCATGATAGTGTTGGCAATATTGGCTGGCTGACAACACGGCAGATGATGCACACAAAACATGAACAGCTGACTATCAAAGAGAGAGGGGGCGTGGTCGGACCGGCGAATCTTGGACAGTGTCCATCAGAAAGTGGGCCAAAACGGCACATAAACCACATGTGCAAAACGTAAAAACAACAAGAACTCTAAATATAATACATAATAAACCCGATGCCTGAGCCACAGAGAATACACTATGATTTTATTGAAAAATTGGGTTTAAATAAATTATATTTATGAACAAATAATTTGTTGCAGTATCTGTAACAAAAGAATATTTGGTGTTCCCTTGCTGTGTGTTTGTCACTGCTGCTCTGCGGCCATGTGTGCCTCTCCACTGTCACTCTCTGAGTCTAACTCGCTTGGCACGATGCCTGCTTGGTACGGCTCAAACCTATACGGTCTGATGCCCCCAGATTCTTCTTTGTCATCCCATTCTTTGGCACTATAATCGTCTGAAGATTGGACAACACAAACCAATTCCAGACTACATGTGCTGGAACCATCGTCGATGTTTTCTACCACTTCCATCCTGTGCGTACAATGGGTAGCCAAGTGCTGTGTTCTGTCGATGACGTTACAACATGGCCGGGGGGTTTTCCAGCAACTGACGCAATTGGTGATGTGGTGCTCATGAAAACGTCAGATATTCGCGTGAAAAAAAGCCTGTTTGACTTAGAACTGCACAGACCAACCTATTTCGTCATATTGTATTATGTGTTGAAAAATTAGATGAAGTCAAAAATATGTCATCAGACCTTTAAGTTACAAGGTGAGGCTTGACATCTATTACATTGGTCACTTATATCGGGATAAATCCTTGACAGCTGAAACTTAGAGGTGGACTTAATATTTTAAACTGTATAAGCTGGAGCCTAGCACAAGATGTACTTGAGCATATGGGTAAGCACAGCTTTATCCCACTATTGATCAGTCAAAACAGTACCAAGCTCATGTTCCCATGCTGTTTTATTTTTGACAAGACTGAGGATCAAATGACATGAGTGTGTCATATTTTGAAAATAAAGACTTTTGACTAAGTTCAAGGATCAACAGGTCCTCCCAAGGTTGGCTAGCAGGGAGATGAGGATGGCAAGAAAAAAAGAGAGGAGGCACAATGCCTAATTTGGAAATTAAAAAAAAATAAGTGGAATGTCGGCAAGTTGAAATCGGAAGCTAACTCTGAAAAGCTGGCAAAGAAACCATCTTTGTCAAGATCTCTGAAAGTTTTAAGACCATGAATATGCCATTGAAGAAAAGAGGAACTGGTGCGTGAGAGTTAAAAATCATCTATTTTTAACCATCGGCATCACACTAAAGGGGGACAAAAATTTAAAATGACGCCTAAACTGAAACCAAATTTTAAGGGTGAAGAATACCATGGGGTTATTTGTGAAATTGGAAAGGTTAATAGGCAATGGAGAAGTGATTAAGGTGGCAGGTGAGGAGATAAAAGAACAGGATTGAATCTCGAGTGTACACCATAAAAGGTCATGAGCACAAAGCCAATGAATCGATTTATACAGTGTGGAAAATCAGTATTGAACATGTCAACATTTTTCTCAAACATATTTCTGATGGAGCCATTGGCCTCAGATTTACACCAGATATCAGTCACAACCCAAGTAATCCATACATACAGAGAAATCAAGGCAACTGTGGTCACAAAACGAGTTATATTTATTAAAGTGGAATGACAGAGGGAATAAGTATTGAACACATGAAGAAAAAGGGGTGCAAAAAGGCATAGAAAGCCAAGAAAACGGCTGAAATCCATCAGAATTTAGGAAGCCATCCTATCCCCATCAGTCAAATTACAGCTGGTTAAGTCCTGACTGATAGCCTTTTAAAAGGTCTGTGAATATCAGATTGCTTCTGCCCATCATGAGCTCTTTGTGGTGTGACAAAGAGCTCTCTCTAGACCTTTGCAACCTTATTGTTGTAAAACATAATGATGGCATTGGCTACAGGTGCATTTCTAAACTGCTGAATGTTCCAGTGAACACTGTTGGAGCCGTCATTCGGAAGTGGAAAGAACATCGTTTTACCATAAACCAGCAATGACCAGGAGCTTCTCGCAAGATTTCTGACAGAGGAGTCAAAAGAATTATTGGAAATGTTATCCGAGAGCCTCTCGTGGAGAGCTCCAGAAAGACATAGAGTTAGCAGGTACTGCTGTTTCAAAGAAAATAAGTACTCGGCTGACATGGGCTCAATGCCCACTCACCTCGCAAGCCTCCATTGCTGACGAAAAAGCATGTTGAAACTCATTTAAAGTTTGCCGCACAACATTTGAGCAAGCCAGTAAAATACTGGGAGAATACAGTCTGGTCAGATGAGACCAAAACTGAAATTTTGGATGCCACAGCACATAGCATGTTTGGAGGAGAAATGGCACTGCACATGCCATCATGGTGTGGGGTGTTTTTCAGCACATGGTACAGGCAGACTTCATATAATTGAAGGAAGGATGAATGGACAAATGTACAGAGACATCCTTGATAAGAACCTGTTGCCATCTGCCAAGATGCTGAAGATGAAACAAGGGTGGACATTTCAACAAGACAATGATCCCAAACACACAGCCGAGGAAACTCTCATCTGGCTCCAGAGAAGGAAAATAAAGCTGCTAGAATGGCCCAGTCGGTCACCTGACCTGAATCCAATTGAAACTCTATGGAAAGAACTGAAGATCAGCGTTCATAGACACCCACAGAATTGACAGTTTGTGAGGAAGAATGGGCTAAAATCACTCCTGAGCAATGCCTACACCTAGTTTTTCCATACAAGAGGCGTCTGGAAGCTGTTATTACCAATAAAGGCTTTTCTACTAAATATTAAATTAATTTCACCAAGTGTGTTCAATACTTATTCCCGGTGTCATTCCACTGTATTAACTAGAAAAGCACTCGGAGAGCGCAGACCTCCGCCAAGCGCCACAGTTTCCCCCATACAGTCTTCAGATTCCTTGACCATGAAAACATATGACAAGCAGTGGTTCAGTAGTTATTCACGAAAATGGCATTTTCCGTAATGGCGGCCACAGTTCCCCCCCCATACAGTTTGTGTGTACGTTTTCAGATTCCTTGACCATGAAAACATATGACTAGTGATTGGATTGACAATGATAGGATTAGTGGTTCAGTAGTTACTGACGAAAATGGCATTTTCCGTAATGGCGGCCACAGTTCCCCCCATACAGTGTTTGTGTGTATGTTTTCAGATTCCTTGACCATGAAAACATATGACAAGCAATTGGATTCACAATGATAGGATTAGTGGTTCAGTAGTTATTGACGAAAATGGCATTTTCCGTAATGGCGGTTTAGTGCCACAGTTCCCCCCCCATGCAGTGTTTGTGTGTAGGTTTTCAGATTCCTTGACCGTGAAAACATATGACTAGCAATTGGATTCACAACAATTGGATTGACAATGATAGGATTAGTGGTTTAGTAGTTATTCACGAAAATGGCATTTTGCGTAATGGCGGTTTTCTTGTGGACGGTGATCCGGATCACCACCAAAATCTAATCATCTGTAGGATACCCCATTTCTGACAATCTGTGAAAATTTCTTGAAAATCCGTCCATAACTTTTTGAGTTATCTTGCTAAAAAACAGACAAACAAACAGACATACCAATGCCGATGATCACATAAAACCTCCCCCTTTGGCGGAGGTAAATATAACTTGTTTTGTGAACATATTTGCTTTGATTTCTTTTCTGTATTACTTAGGTTGCTATGATATCTGGTGGAAATCTCAGGTCAATGGCTGCATCAGAAGTATGTTTAATAAGAAAAATATTGACATGCTCAGTACTTACTTTCCCCGCTATACAGTGGGGTAAAAAAGTATTTAGTCAGCTACCAATTGTGCAAGTTCTCCCACTTAAAAGATGAGAGGGGTCTCCAATTTTCATCATAGGTATACCTCAACTATGAGAGATAAAATGAGAAAAAAAAAAAATCCAGAAAATCACATTGAAGGATTTTTAATGAATTAATTGGTAAATTCCTTGGTAAAATAAGTATTTGGTCAATAACAAAAGTTCATCTCAGTACTTTGTTATATACCCTTTGTTGGCAATGACAGAGGTCAAACGTTTCCTGTAAGTCTTCACAAGGTTTTCACACACTGTTGCTGGTATTTTGGCCCATTCCTCCATGCAGATCGTCTCTAGAGCAGTGATGTTTTGGGGCTGTTGCTGGGCAACACGGACTTTAAACTCCCTCCAAAGATTTTCTATGAGGTTGAGATCAAGAGACTGGCTAGGCCACTCCAGGACCTTGAAATGCTTCTTACGAAGCCACTCCTTCGTTGCCCGGGCAGTGTGTTTGGGATCATTGTCATGCTGAAAGACTCAGCCACGTTTCATTATCAATGCCCTTGCTGATGGAAGGAGGTTTTCACTCAAAATCTCACGATACATGGCCCCATTCATTCTTTCCTTTACACGGATCAGTCGTCCTGGTCTCTTTGCAGAAAAACAGCCCCAAAGTATAATGTTTTCACCCCCATGTTTCACAGTAGATATGGTGTTCTTTCTCCTCCAAACACGACAAGTTGAGTTTTTACCAAAAAGTTCTATTTTGGTTTCATCTGACCATATGACATTCTCCCAATCTTCTTCTGGATCATCCAAATGCTCTCTAGCAAACTTCAGACGGGCCTGGACATGTACTGGCTTAAGCAGGGGGACACGTCTGGCACTGCAGGATTTGAGTCCCTGGCGGCGTAGTGTGTTACTGATGTAGCCTTTGTTACTTTGGTCCCAGCTCTCTGCAGGTCATTCACTAGGTCCTCCCGTGTGGTTCTGGGATTTTTTCTCACCGTTCTCGTGATCATTTTGACCTCACGGGGTGCGTGGAGCCCCAGATCGAGGGAGATTATTAGTGGTCTTGTATGTCTTCCATTTTCTAATAATTACTCCCACAGTTGATTTCTTCACACCAAGCTGCTTACCTATTGCAGTTTCATTCTTCCCAGCCTGGTGCAGGTCTACAATTTTATTTCTGGTGTCCTTTGACAGCTCTTTGGTCTTGGCCATAGTGGAGTTTGGAGTCTGACTGTTTGAGGTTGTGGACAGGTGTCTTTTATACTGATAATGAGTTCAAACAGGTGCCATTAATACAGGTAACGAGTGGAGGACAGAGGAGCATCTTAAAGAAGAAGTTACAGGTCTGTGAGAGCCAGAAATCTTGCTTGTTTGTAGGTGACCAAATATTTATTTTACCAAGGAATTTACCAATTAATTAATTAAAAATCTTTTTTTTTTTTTCCACAATATCTTTATTGAACCCTTTTTTTTTTTTAACAAACATGATACAAACAATCAAACACTAACACTAAAGTACTACAAAAAAAAAAAAAAATGCACTAAGAAACACCAACAACCACCAACAAAATCAAATCTTCAACAATGCTCCTCTGTTTAGTCTAGACAATCCAATACATAAGTATACATATTATGTTCACCAGTTTGGAATTTACAAGGTCCACACACATCATTCACCTTCTTCTTCAAGAGTTATGTTTAAATTTTTTACATAATCAATAAAAGGTCTCCATATATTCTCAAACACAATTTCCTTTGATTTCAGTATATATGTTATTCTTTCTAATGGAAGGTTTGTTAACATCTGTCTTAACCACTGAGTCACATCTGGTCTGAGTCTTTTTCCATAATAGTGCAATACATTTTTTGGCATTAAGCAAACTGAGGTCTATGAATGTTCTTTCACTTTTATTAAAATTATGCTTTTCTGGGTACAGACCCAACAAAAACAGTTTAGGATTCAATATGATTTGTTTTGAGATTATTTTTTTCAATTGTTACCCTCACCTCTTCCCAAAACATTCTTATTAATCTACATTCCCATACACAATGAAATGGGGTTCCTTTACTTTCCATGCATTTTGTGCATGTATCTGGTATATTTTTGTTATATCTATTTAACTCCTCCGGTGTAACATACATCCGCATTAACCATTTGAAATGTATCAATTTAAGGCGTGCATTTATTGATTTGGTTTGAGCTTCTGTACAAGCCAATTCCCATTGTTCCTCTGAAATTTCAGTTTGCAGATCTTCTTTCCAGTAGTTTAATCTTTTCAGTGAATTTTCACTTGAAGATAGTGTCAATGAGTTATAAAACTCTGAAATAATACCCTTTCTTTTACTATCTTTCATCAACATTTTTTCCAAGGATGAATAGATAGGTCGAGTGAGAGCTTTATTTTGATTTGATCGAATAAAGTTTCGAAGTTGAAGATATTTAAAAAAATGTGTTCTATTGAGATTAAATTTGATCCTCAGCTCTTCAAAAGACATTATGTTTTCTGCACATGGCAAATATAAATCCTGAATCTTTTGTATCCCTTTTAAATTCCATACTTTAAATACAGCGTCCGCTCTCCCTGGTTTAAAATATTGATTACCCCATATTGGACTAAATTGTGACAATAACTGTGGTTCTTTTAAATAGTTTTTAGCTTCACACCATATTTTGATCATATGCTTTACAAATGGATTTTTAACTTGTTTTTGTAATTTTTTTGCCGAATCTGAGTATATGAATATGGGAAGAGGTAAAGGTAAATTGTATGATTCCATTTCAGTCCAGTGAGGGAGATCATTTGATGAAAAATAATATGTCATAGACCTCAGTTGTGCCGACCAATAATACAACATAAAATTTGGACATTTCAGACCTCCACGATCAAATGGTAAATATAATAAAGACAGACGTAATCTAGCCCTCCTGTTGTTCCATATAAATTCCACTAACTTTTTTTTAATTCTTGAGAATAAATCTAAAGGTGGTGGTAAGGGAATGTATTGAAATAAATAAAGTATTTTAGGTAAGATATTACTTAATTCTCCCGATCATCGACATTGGTAGTGACATCCATCTCTGAAGTAACTCATCAATATCTGTCATTAAGGCTTCATAATTGACACTGGCGATTAATTCTAGCTTAGGCACAATTTGGATTCCTAAATATTTAAACTGATTTACAACATTGAATTGATTTACCTCAGGGGCTGGGTAATTTCTCTGGGTCTCATTTAGCATTAATATTGAAGATTTAGTTTTATTTATTTTATATCCTGATATTTCCCCAAAATTCTTTATTAAATTCAACAAGGTCGGAATTGATTTTTTAAGATTCGACATAAACAAAATTATGTCATCGGCATACAGGGAGATTTTATGTTCTGTTGGTCCAACTTTAATTCCATATATTTGTGACTGTAGACGTATCGCCATCGCTAAAGGTTCAATTGCCATAGTAAACAGTAAAGGTGAAAGTGGACAGCCTTGTCGACATCCTCTATTGATTTTTATTGATTTTGAAATATTGTTATTTGTTAGGATTTCTGCTGTAGCATTATTATATATTATCTGAACCCATTTTATGAAATTATTTCCAAGTCCAAACCTTTGTAAGACTTCAAAAAGAAAGGGCCATTCAACTCTATCAAAGGCTTTTTCGGCATCCAGTGATAAGAGAGCTGTGTCCGGTGCTTCTTTATTATAAGTGCAGGTTAGTTAGTTAGTTAGAATAAATAATATTAAATAGTCTTCTTACATTATGGAAGCCTTGTCTTCCCTTTATAAAGCCATTCTGATCTCGATTAATAATATTTGGTAAAATTTCTTGTATTCGTCTTGCTAAAATTTTACAGATTATCTTAAGGTCGGCATTTAATAGGCTTATTGGTCTCATATTTTCACATTTATTAGAGGGCTTACCTGGTTTTGGCAACAGTATAATTAAGGCATTATTCATATATGATGGTAAATTACTATTTTGAAATGCTTCTAAAACCATTTCCAAAAAAGGTTTTGTTAATTTATTCTTAAATTTTTTATAAAGGTCAACTGGAAGACCATCTGGTCCTGCACTTTTTCCTGATTTCATATTATCAATGGCTAGTCCAACTTCTTCTTGACTAATTTTAGACTCCAGTATCTCCCCATTTTCATTTGGAATACACGGTATAAATAGTTCGTTCAAAAACCCATGTAGTTTTGTTAAGTCAGATTCATTTTTGGTATCATATAATTTTTCATAGTAATCTCTAAAGGCTCTATTAATTTCTAAAGGATCTATAACTACCTGTCCATTACTTATAATACTGGTAATTGGTGTTTTAGATTCTAATTGTTTAATCTGCCATGCCAATAACTTTCCTGATTTTTCACCTTGTTCATAAAAAGATTGTTTCAATCTTAGAAGACTCGAGGCAGCTCTATTCACTGATTTTTTTTGTCATATTCAACTCTCAAAATCAGTAATTTGTTCTCCAACCTTGGATCTCTTCCTGCATATACTCTTTCTTGAAGAATTTTTATTTTATGTTCCAATTGGACTCTCTCCTCTCGAGTCTTCTTAGATTTTGAACCTGTATAACTAATAATATGTCCCCTAATAAAAGCTTTGAAAGCCTCCCACTTTACACATGCTGATGTTTGTGTAGTATTGATGTCAAAGAACTCATCTATCTGTTTTTCTATGTATTTAACAAATTCCTCATCCTGAAGCCATTTATGCTGAAATTGCCATCTACCTGGTTCCTTTGTCAATTTCTTATCTACATATATTAGACAGCAGGGTGCATGATCAGAGATCACGATGTTATCATAAAAACAGTTTTGAATCTTGGACCTTAATTCTGTGGAGATCAAAAAATAATCAATACGTGAGAATGTCTTGTAGGTATTGGAATAACAAGAGTATGCTTTAACTTGTGGTTTCATTTCTCTCCATATATCTATCAATTTCAATTCTTTCATAAAATGATTAATGGCCATCCTACATCCATTGTGCGTACAGTCCAGTCCTGTTGATCTATCTATACCGGGATTCAATGTACAATTAAAATCCCCTGCTATTATATGTTGCCCTGTAAGTGATGATAAGATAAGAAATAAATTAGCAAAGAACTTTTGATCATCTATATTGGGACCATATAAGTTCACCAAATTTATATTTTCTAATAGCAACGATCCTTGAATGATTACATATCTTCCAAATTTGTCTCCAATTACATTTTTCACTTGAAATGGGACTGATTTATGTATGAGAGTCATAACTCCCCTGGCTCGGGATGAAAATGATGAGGTGAAAACATTTCCTTGCCATCTACTCCTAATTCTTTTTACATCCTCCTCTATTAGATGAGTTTCTTGTAAAAACACAATTTTTGAACCCATGTCTTTTATTTTATTCATAACTTGTTTAAGTTTTTTTTAAATTTTGTAGACCTCTGCAATTCCATGAAGTTAAATTAAGATTAACGCTTTGATTTATGATCAATAGGGAGTTTGGGATTACCTTGCAGTGTAAACATGCTCAAACAGAAAAGCAAAAAAATGAGTGGTTGAACATTCACCCTACAAACTACACACAAACAAATTCCCCCTTCCCACATTTGTGGCAATCCCCCCAAAAACAAAAGAAAAATTCTGTCTCCCGATATAGCCATCGACCGTTCCACACCCACGAGGATCAGCCAAAGCCACTCCTTCTTCATCCTCCCAATCACCCTAACACTACTGCTTTTAATAACGTAACATTAACTCTCTTCTGTAATTTTCCAATTTAACTCCAAAATTTTATAGCAATTTTGTACTTTAATTTTTTTTTAATATGTAATACAATCTATATTTTGTAATCTTGTTATATGCTTCTAATCAGTTAAATGCTCAAATATTCTACCCTATATTCTGTTCATGCTTAGCTCCCACCAGTCTCTTCCTGGATCTTCTTGATGAGCTCCTGCGCCTCCTCGGGGGTCTTGAAGATGTGTGTTCTGCCCTCATATGTGACCAGAAGTCTTGCAGGGTGAATCACTCCATGACGAATCTCAAGGTTGCGCAGTTCTTTACGGATGGGGTCAAACTGCTTCCTTAATTGTTGGATTCCTGAGGCCAAATCTGGGTAGAACCGCACCTGCTGATCTTGGTATTTAATTTCTCCTTTGGCCCGCACCGCGTTGGAGATCGTCATCCTGTCTCTGTAGCTGAGAAACTTCATAATTAACGTCCTCGGTGCTGCCTTGTTACCTCTCGGTGGGCCAATTCGGTGGGAGCTTTCCAAGACGACTGATGATTTTAGCTCCGCGTTGTTCAGCGCCTCCGAGATCCACCCCTCCAAAAAGGAGCATGAATCACGACCTTCGGCTCCCTCCGGTAAACCCACCAGCCTCAGGTTGTTCCGTCTGGACCGGGACTCCAAGTCCAGAACGTTATTTTCCAGATCTTTATTTTTTTTTTCCAAAGTGTGCACCTTTATTTGAAGTCCGCTGATTTCATCCTCCGCACTGGAAACACGAAGCTCCGCCTGCGTCACTCGCTCCACGCAGTCACCCAACTCCTTTCTCATTGCATCCAACGCTGCCATAATCCCATCAAGTTTAGCGGAAAAGTCTGCTCTCATTGAGCTAATGGCAGCCAGCACTGCACCTGTGCCGCCATCATCAGCAGTTACCGCACCACCGCTAGTTTCATCCGCCATATCCGCAGCTTTTTCTACTGCTCCACAAACTTTAAAGTCCGTTAATTTGGACTGCTTCGGCGATTCAATTTTTCCCCCGCTTGATTTCCCAGCCTTAGTCTTCCCCGGCATATCCTCACCCAAACGCTGGGAAAAGTTCTGTTCCAAATGAGAGAGTTATTTGCCGAATCTTTATTTCCAGGAGCAGAGCAGAGTGATACGTGTCCTTCTAGGCGGCCGCCATAACCGGAAGTCAATTAAAAATCTTTTAATGTGATTTTCTGGATTTTTTTTTCTCATTTTGTCTCTCATAGTTGAGGTATACCTATGATGAAAACTGGAGACCTCTCTCATATTTTAAGTGGGAGAACTTGCATAATTGTTGGCTGACTAAATACTTTTTTGCCCCACTGTATGTGTGCAGACCAATAATAGAAAAGAAAATTAGGCAAGGCAAGACCACCATTTGAAGAAAACTTTTACAATACTGACTTTCTTATTTTGGGAACTTTACCACTCCACAGAAAGGAAGATATAATCTGGTCTAAAGTTTAAAAAAAAAAGTTTTGGTAAAAATAAGGGAATGCACTGAAATAGAGAAATCTGGCCAAAATGTTCATCGTGATAGCATTGATTTTACCTATTAATGACAGGGGGCGAGCACTCCACCTCTGTAAATTAGCCTTAACCTGGGCAAGTAGGGGAACAAAATTGGCAGAGTAAAGAGCCTGTAGAGTGTGAGTCATTCTACAGGTATTTAAACCCTGAAGGGCTAAGTTCGAAAGGGACATCTGACTGAAAAGTCCTAGGGCTGCTGAATTTATGGGGTAACATTCACTCTTAAGAACATTAATTTTATAGCCTGAGAAAGAACCGAATTGTTTTAACAGAGATAAAATGGGTGGAATACTAGTTAATGGATCTGACACACATAAAAGAAGGTTGTGAGCATACAAAGATAATTTACTTTCAAAACTGGATCGAAAAATTCCTCAAAAAGGAGGAAGAGACCGTAATGCAATTGAGAGAGGCTCTATAACTAGAGCTAAAAGAAGAGGAGAGAGGGGGTAACCCTACCTAGTACCACGCGACAATGTGAAATAGTTGGATCTAATGTCATTTGTAACCACACTGGCTTGGGGGGGGGGGGGGGGTTATAAAGAAGCTTGATCCAAGACACGAAGTTGTCTCCAAAGCCAAATCTGCTAAGGACTGCAAAAAGGTAATTCCACTCGACCTGATCAAACGCTTTCTCGGCGTCGAGTGAAACCACAACCTTGGGAACAGTAGAAAATCAAATCAAATCAACCTTTATTGTCATATTGCTGTACATACAACTGTAGTGCAGGCAAGATGAAATTGCGTTTCTCTCAGCATCCATATAAGTAAAAAGGACATAATTTAAGAGACACACACACACACACACACACACACACACACACACACACCCACACCCTCACCCCCCATCCCGACAGTCATTCACACATCCCTGAGACATACTTGAAAACTAACTAGAACTATAATATACAAATAATATACATAATGTCCATAAGGTGCAGTAGTATGTAGGAAAGATTCCGGATCAACTGTTCAGCATCCTAACAGCTTGTGGAAGGAAGCTGTTAATCAGTCTGGTGGTTCTGCCTTTGATGCTCTGGAATCGTTTGCCAGATGGCAGCAGTTCAAAGTGTTTATGCAGAGGGTGAGAATGGTCCTTGACAATGTTCAGTGCCCTGCTCCTACAACGGTTCTGAAAAGTTCTTGGGCAGAGGGGAGGGAAACTCCAATTACCCTCTCAGCTCCTTTAACTATCCTCTGCAGGGCTTTTTTGTCTGACGTACTGCAGCTGGAGTACCATGTTGCAATGCAGTACGTCAGAACACTCTCCACTACACTTCTGTAGAAGGTCCTGAGGATGCAGATGGGGAGAGAGGCCTGTTTTGAGTTTCCTCAAGAAGTGCAGTCTCTGCTGGGCCCGCTTCCTGATCCCCAAGGAATTCTTGCTCCAGGTCAGGTCCTGCGAGATCTGCACTCCGAGGAACTTGATGTTCTCCACTCTCTCCACCAAACAGCCTCCGATGCTGAGAGGGACGTGTTCAGGCCGTGACCGCCAGAAGTCGATAATCATCTCCTTCGTTTTGTCCACGTTGAGCACTAGATTGTTCTCCTTGCACCAGCCCTCCAGGTCTCTTAACTTCTTCCCTGTATACTGATTCCTCATCCCTCTGAATAAGTCCCACCACTGTGGTGTCGTCTGCAAACTTAATAATCTGGTTCCCCTCGTGTCTGGATACACAGTCATGTGTTAGAAGTGTAAACAACAGTGGACTGAGTACGCAGCCTTGAGGGGATCTGGTGCTCAGCGTGATAAGAGTTGGAGATGTTTCCAACACGGACAGACTGAGGTCTCTCGGTCAGGAAGTCCAGGATCCAGAGACATGTGGCGGTGTTCAGACCGAGAAGGAGTAATTTCTGGGGGGTTGCACCGGGCTGCACGGTGGCGCAGTGGTTTAGCACTGTGGCAGCACAGTTTTACCCTTGGCCGGGGGATCGCGGGGATCATGAGATCGTGGGTTCGATTCCAGCCCCCGACCAACAGTGAGCTGTGTGGAGTTTGCATGTTCTCCCCGTGTTGCGTGGGTTTACTCCGGGATTTCTCCGGTTTCCTCCCGCATACCAAAAACATGTAGGTTTAGGGCGCTCGCGCACGCAGCGACCAGCAGCCGGTGGCTTGTCACCAGACTGCAAACCAAATCTACCTACGGGTACAAATAAGTAACAAAAAAAAAAAAAAATAAAAAAAAAAAAATTTCTCCATCAGTCTCTGGGGAATAATGGTGTTGAATGCTGAACTGAAATCAATGTACAGGAGTCTGGCGTAGGTGTCTTTCTGATCCAGGTGGGTGATGACAGAGTGCGGGTTGGTGACTATAGCATCCTCCGTGGAGCGGTTTGAACGATATGCAAACTGGAGCGGGTCATGTGATGCAGGGAGGCAGGCTGTGATGTGTGGTCTGACAAGCCGTTCAAAACACTTCATCACAATTGGTGTCAGTGCAACAGGATGATAGTCATTCAGACAGGACACAACTGGTTTCTTTGCCACCGGTACTATGGTAGAGGTCTTAAAGCATCTGGGAATGATGGCCTGACTCAGGGAGATGTTATAAATGTCAGTCAGGACATCCGCCAACTCGCACACGCAGTCTCGGAGCACACATCCCGGGATGTTGTTCGGACCTGCAGCTTTACGTGGGTTGATCCTGGTTAGGGTCCTCCGTGTGTCCGCTGTGTTGATGATGATATCTGGCCCAACAGATGGTGGAGATGGGCCAGCCCTCCCTCTGATTGTCGGGTTTGATGCTTCAAAACGTGCAAAGAAAGTGTCATCATCATCGACTCCCTGCCTAGACTTATAATCCGTCGGCGCCCAAACTCCCTGCCACATCCGTTTGGTGTTCCTTATGTCACAGAGGTGTCCCTGGATTTTCTCCGCATAGGCGCGCTTCGCCATCTTAATTCCCTTTGAGAGCGCAGACCTGGCTGAGCAGAGGGCGATCCTGTCCTTCGCTTTGAAGGCTGCATCTCTGGCTGTGGGCAGCGAGCGCACCTCTGCGGTCATCCAGGGTTTATAGTTGCTCCGTGCAATGATAGTCTTCACTATAGTGACATCCTCTATGCACTTCGCGATGTAGCTGGTGACCATTTCAGCATACTCCTCCACATCTGTCCTGTCTCCCTGAGAGGCTGCTGTTTTGAAGACCTCCCAGTCTGTGTGCAGAAAACAGTCCTGAAGTGCCGAGGCTGCACCCTCTGGCCAAATCCTGATTTGCTTCTCTGCTGGCCTGCTGCACTTCAGTAAAGGTTTGTAGGCAGGCCACCAGCATCACGGATAGGTGATCAGAATGGCCAAGGTGGGGGTGAGATGTTGCCTTATAAGCATCTGGGGAGTTTGTGTACACCAAGTCCAACATATTCTCTCCTCTGGTCTTAAAGTCCACACATTGTTTAAACTTGGAGAGCACAGTCTTTAAACTGGTGTGATTAAAATCCCCCACAACCACCACAAAACTGTCCGGGTGTGAAGTTTGAAATTCACTGATAGTGTCGTGCAGCTCGGAGTTCCTCTTTAGCATTAGCGCTAGGAGCTATGTAAACAACAGCTACAAACACGTAGGTGAATTCCATTGGCAGATAGAATGGCCGACAATTCACGATAAGGAGCTCCGCCAACGGAGAGCAGTGTTTAGATCAGGGGTGGGCAGTGAGGGCCATTCCACTGCAGGTTTTCTGTTCCACCCAGTCTCTTCTGCAGGTGTATGCTCTGATCAACTTCAAGGATTGCTAATCAGTGAAAACACCTGCCAAAGAGACTGGGTGGAACAGAAAACCTGCAGTGTAATGGCCCTCCATGGCACATGATTGCCCACCCCTGGTTTAGATACTAACGTGGCGTTAACGCACCAGTTCTTGTTAATATAGATACATAGGCCCCCCACTCGGCTCTTACCGGAGCTAGCAGCCTCTCTGTCCACCCGGAATGATGTCATCCCTTCCAGCTGAATGGCTGTGTCAGGGATGTTGTTGTGGAGCCATGTCTCCATGAACGCAAACACACAGCAGTCCCTACACTCTCTCCGAGTTTCTCTCAGCAGACGTAGCTTGTCCAGCTTGTTGTCGAGGGAGCGGACATTGGAAAGAAGGAGCGACGGTACTGCTGGTCTGGAGGGGTTAGCCTTTAGCCTAGCATGAATCCCGGCTCTTTTTCCTCACCTTTGTTTGCGTTTGCGCCGCTTACGCTTCCTCCTCTCCCAGGTAGCTACCAGCGAAATCTCCAACAGTATTCCATGCTGGCGTAGAATGTCCAAGTCACATCCGAGCACCGCAGTTCTTGCAGCGTGCAGTAAAGAGGGTACGGACATTAAAACAAACAGTTGCTGCCTCCCCCCCCCCCAAAAAAAAAAAAATAAATAAATAAAGCCGTTCTGCTCCTATGAAATGATCAAAGGAAAAACCACTTCTAGACAAGTTGCTAAAACCTTAGCCAGAATCTTAATGTCAACAATGAGAAGTGACAAAGGTCTGTAGGAAGAACATAATGTGGGGCCCTTACCCTTCTTTAAGAGAAGCAATATGGATGCCTGGGTTAAAGTAGGAGGCAGCAAGCCATGGTCTAGAGATTTTTAAAAAAAAAATTTTTTTTACTCTTTATTTAATATGGACATAACAAATTACATTAGTACAATCACAAGGAGAGACCAGATGTTTTGCATAGGTGTATATAGCACAAGTGCTAATTCTCAACACCAGTCCATAGGTGGCTTATATGGGTCATAAGTTAGCCTATACATACAAAATTTATAAGCTAATTAAAATTACAAATACATTACAAATTATAAATAGAGCAAGAGATCCATGATCACAACAAACAATAATTCAGACTAGATATGTACACATTGCTGGTGGGATTTTAGCCAATCTTTAACGCCTCTGTTGAAGAGGTTGGCATTTGTCTCCAATTTTAAGTGAGTTGGCAGAGAGTTCCATAAGTTTGCCCCTTTTATGGAGAAAGCAGACTGACCAAATGAAGTTCTAGACATGGTGACAATGCAGTCACCGTTGATGGAAGCTCGTGTACTTGCTTTGCTGGAGCTTGAGCGTCTAGCCACCAAACCAGAAAAAGGAGGTGAAACAAGATTGTATAGACATTTAAAAACCAGTCTGATATTACAGAAGATAATAAAATTTTCAAAAGTAAAAAGATTATGCTTGACTAAAATACCACAGTGATGCCACCGCATTGGTTTGCGGTCCAAGATTTTTATAGCCTGTATTGCAGTTATGGGTTTTAGTGTAATTTGAAATGTTTGTGACCAAGATGTGATACAGTATGACAGATGTGAAAGAATCATCGCGTGCATATATGTATGAGCAGTTCTGAATGACAAATCCCTTCTAATGAGACGGAAGCAATTTAAATTGGGTTTGACCTTCTTACAAATGTAATGCACCTGCTTATCGAATCGCAGGTTCCTGTCTAGAATGATCCCTAAATACTTAACCTCATTCACTTCAGTAAGCACCTCATTTCCAATTTTAACATCAAAAACATCATTCATGGGCCTGTTTCTAATAGAGATACACATAGCAACAGTTTTTTTGACATTCAAGGTTAAATGCGACAACACAAGCCATTTGGAGATGTTCTGTAAAACCTGGGTCAGGTGCTCAGCTGCCATGCTAGCCGTTTTGGCAGACCGATAGATTACGGTGTCATCGGCATACATCTGGCAGCTGGCACCTGAACAATTATCGGGCAAGTCATTGATGTATATTGTGAACAACAATGGCCCTAGTATAGATCCTTGTGGTACTCCCATGTTTTTGGTGAGCAACCCAGATTTCTCCCCATTGACCTTGACACATTGTTCTCTCCCCTCCAGGTATGACCTAAACCACTGTATTGCCTCAATTGAAATCTTGAGGTCTTTTAACTTCGACAGTAGGACAGTGTGGTTTACCGTGTCAAAGGCCTTTTTTAGATCTAGAAACACGGTCCCCACAACATGCCCCTTAACCAATAAAGCCTTGACCTTTTCAATAAGATAAGTTAGCTATTTCTGTGGAATACTTAGGTCTAAACCCAAATTGCTGTGAATAAAGTAATTGGTTGGACTCTAAATGTTCTATCAATTGAGCAGCAACAATCTTCTCCAAAATTTTTGAAACTATGGGCAATATGGCAATCGGCCTGTAGTTGCTTGCTAGGTCCTTGTCTCCCGACTTATAGACTGGGGTAATTACTGCTGTCTTCCAATTCTCTGGAAAGGTATTTGTTCTTATTGACAAGTTAACTAAGTGAGTAATAGGCTCCAACAGACTATTCTGATGTTTCTTAATTAAGGCAGCATTTAAGTTATCAACATCCTTTCAGGTTCAGGTTACTTTATTTGTACCCGTAGGTAGATTTGTTTTGCAGTTGGTGACATCCATATTTACAAGCCACTAATTACATTCAACATAGACACAAACACAGGCACACATCTTACAAAATAGGTAAATATAGAATATGTACAATATAATTTTATAGCTCGTTCAACTCTTTGACAGCAGCAGGGACAAAGCTGTTTTTGTAGCGCTGGGTTCTACTTTTTGGGACAGCAAACCTCCGTCTGGAGGGAAGAAGCTGAAAGTTGCAGTGCAAAGGGTGGGAGTCATCATTTAAAATCGAGTCGGCCATCCTCTGTACTTGTTTGGCGTACAGGGATGCCAGGCTCAGCTGTGACTCACCAAGCAAACGACTGGACCATCTGACTACCTGATCCAAGGATTTCCTCTGTTTCAGTTTTATCTGACCAAACCATGACATTAAAGAAAAGGATAAAACAGATTCAGGATAAAGGATAGCAAACTCTATTTGCCATAGAGTTATTCATTTTCCCAATAATCTCTTTAAAGAGGTATCCAGTGATGCAGTTAATGCGAAAACTGTTGTGAACATTAACATGTTCCTTAGAGGATAACTCAGGTGGTCTAAAATAACTTGCCAGTTTATGAATGGATTCAGTGAAAAAACAGACATTGGCCATGGACTCATTACTATCGATGAGGTTATCATCTACCTTGAGACTACTTATTTTTGAATGCTTTTGTTTACTCAAATTTGTTAATCTATTAATATGTTGCCAGAGTTTAGAACTGCTCCCATTGGCCTCCTCAATTAGTTTAAGGAAGTAATTAGTCTTAGCCTTCTGAAGCTCAGACACCACTTTGTTCCTTAGACTAGTGAAAATGAAATAGTCAGTGTTGGTTTTAGTGACCAGAGACCTTTTGAGAGCAAGATCTCTCTTTTTCATAAGCTGAAGAATGTCCTTATTAAACCATGGAAGAGAGCATTTCTTAGGTCTGCTTTTCCTTGTTCTTGTGTATTTACTAAGTAAGTTGCTTAAGGTTGACATAAAATTACTGACACTACTCTTTAAATTCGACACTTTGGTTACATTCTCCCAATTTGTATTCATTAAGTCCTGTTCAAAATGAGCCATGTTTAATTTAGAAATTCCTGTTGTGAACCTAAATTGATTTTCATTTTTAATATGGTGGACAAGGCGTTGTTTTGATAGCTTTCTTACAACCAGCGTCATGTTGGGATCTGAAAGTCCAGTAATCAAATTATATGTTTTTACGACTCTCTCTGGCCTATTGGTGAGAATCAAGTCAATAAGAGTTTCAGATGTCCTTGTGTAAACATCAAGAATAGCTAATTTAGACATAAATTTCTTCAAAACCTCAACGGGAAACCTGTCCAGTCCTGGAGCTTATTACTCTGCATACCTTTAATTGAAGCAACAATGTTGTCCAAACCCCATAGGTGCATCAAGCCTCTCTGTTATGAGGGAGTCAATAGTGGGGATATTTAGATCGCAAAGGAAAAAAGTCATTTCTGTTGTCTGGTGGTGATTCAGATTCATAAAGGGAGGAATACAAATTTAAAAAGCAATCGTTAGATACTAGATGAGAAAGAAGATGACTGAAAGAATCCTTAATTTGTGGAATTAAACAAGAATTCACCCGCCGTTTCAACTGGTGTGACAAAAGCCTTGATGGCTTTTCACCATATTTGTAACGAGTAGCACGGGAATGTATTAAGAGACGTTCTGCATCAGTTGTTGAGAAGATCCAATTCTAGTTGCAGATCTTGTCGCTGCTTCAATTCATTCTGTGAAGGATTAGTAGCGTTTTGCCTATCATTTTCTTGAATTTTAGCCGAGTTCATCTAATTTAACCTTTTGTGTTGCGATGCGCTGAATATGAAATAATTTGGCCATGCAAATGAGCTTTAAGTGATTCCCATAAGAGTGAATGAGAAATTGAATATTTTTATTAATGGCTAAAAAGTCATTGATTGCGGATATTATAAAAGCATTAAATGCATCATCGGGTAATAATGAAGAGTTAAACCTCCAGAGTGAGGCAGAATGAGTTTGATCTTTAAATGTAAGGCTACGGTCACACTGCAGGTCTTGATGCTCAATTCCGATTTTTTGCTGAGATATGATTTTTGATTTTTTTTTTTCTTTTTTTTTTTTTGTGTGGGCATTCACATTACAACTTAAAGGCGACCCCCATCAAACTCCAGTGTGAACAGTCTACAGCTATGAAGTAACCCGCATGCGCGGAAGAAAATGTAATGTTGGACACAACGTTGTAAGATGATTGAGGAAGTGGGGTGGGTGGGCAGAACTTCTTAATGCTGATGCATCGCAGCAAAATAAAATGTTAAAATCATAAATATGACACCTGCTTCATTCCTCTACAGGCCAGATGACCGCTGTGATCAGCTCTGCTTTAACAGAACTGATCAATTAAATAGTCCTTAAATTTCAAGTTGTTGTGCAGTCGGAGCCAACAAAATTGCACTCCAGTGATGAAGGGAAGGAGATTGATTAAAAAGAGAGCACAAATCAGCTGTGTCTCCCATGCTTGCTGCATCCTCCACTGTAGAATTGTAGCATCTGTCTCACTTCAATGAGGAAAAAGTCAGATGAAATGCGACATGACCGTTCAGATGGAGGTCACTTTGGAAAATGTCAGATGCGTATCTGAATTAGGACCACATATGAAAGTGGCCTGGGTCTGGTGTTGTTCAGACTGTCATTAAAAAAATCAGATATGGGTCACATTTGTGCAAAAAAATTGGAATTGAGCATTAAAACCTGCAGTGTGACCGTAGCCTAATATTGAGACTAAGAGGGGCATGATCAAAAATCATGACTGGAAAATATTCAGAAAAGACCACACTAGGGATTAAAGCACCATCAATAAAAAAAAAAAATAAATAGTCAACACGAGAGCAAGATTGATGCACCTGTGAGAAGAAGGAATATGCCCTGGTTTGTGGGTTAAAAAACCTCCAAGGGTCGACAAACCATTTTGGAGCACACAAGGATTGCATGAAGCAGCAGTCAGAGGAACGGTCCAAACATGGGTTTATAACATGGTTAAGGTCACCACCTAGAATTAGGTGGTTTATTCCGTTGATGTTATTTTGTCATATAATCCAAAGGTTCTGGTGGGTTATAAACAAATACAATTTATACTGTTTTGTTACTATACTGAAAAACTGGAGCCTTGAAAAGGATTCTTTTCAGAATCAGCCGATCAGCTGGTTCCTCAAGTAGATTCCTAAATTGGAATCTAGTTGATTCCATTTAGATGATCAGCAGCTCTTGGCGATCCCTAAAACAAGGCTGAAGCTCAGAGGGGACCGGGCCTTTGCTGCTGCGGCCCCTAAGCTATGGAATGAGTTGTCATTACATGTTAGGCAGGCCTCCTCACTTTGTTTTTAAATCTCATTTGTTTTCCTTGGCTTTTAACTCACCTTAATTTTATTAATTTTACTGGCTGCTGTGTTTGGCACTTTGTTTTTACACTTGTGAGTTGCTTTTTTTTCTGCTGCATGTTATGTTTTTATTGTCTTTTACTTACCTTTTTTCTGTTTGTTCTTTAGGTTATTTATTACTGTGCAGCACTTTGGTCAACGTTGCTGTGTTTAAAGTGCTTTATAAATAAATTTGGTATGGTCTAGGAAAGGGAGAGTATGAAATAATCTATTTGTGAAATCAGGATTATCAAGATTAGGAGCATAAATGTTAGCTAATAAAACAGGGGTGTGGAATAAGATGCCAGCAGGTATCTGCCTTGCTTATCAGCTATTCTTTTAGAAGTTGAGAAGTGAAAGTTTTTTATTAATTAAAATAGCTACTCCTCTGGCTTTTGAGCTGAAAAATGAAAGAAAAATCTCACCTACCCATGGGCATTTAAGTCTACCATGGTCTATCACATAAGTGAGTTTCCTGAAGGAACGCTATATCTGCTTTTAAATGCTTCAAATGGGAGAACACTTTTGACTGCTTAAGATGTGTAGAGGAGCACTTCCTGGACTCAGTAATAAGCTTTAGGTTCTCTGAGGTGCTCTTTGGGTGGGAAACTTCTTGAAAACAGCCAGAAAGGCTACGGCCACACTGCAGGTCTTAATGCTCAATTCTGATTTTTTTGCTGAGATCAGATTTTTTTTTTTTTTGGTGTGGGTATTCACTGTATAATTTAAATGCAACCTCCATCAGACTGGAGTATGAACAGTCTCCAGCTATGAAGTGACCCGCCTGCACAGAAAAAAACGTAACGTCAGACACACAGTTGTGTTTGCAGAAGTAAATATGAGCCCAGAATTACTTTTTTTTTGGGGGGGGGGGCAGAACTTCTTCACCTTGATACAGTGTGGCAAAATAAAGATTAAAAACATTCAGAAATTATGTACAAAATAAATGAGACCAGCTTCATTCCTCTACATGCCAGATGACCGCTGTGATCAGCTCTGCTTTAACAGAACTGATCGATTAAACAGCTGTCTTGAAAATCAGACCCCGTGTCTCAATGGGATTACCTGTATAAATAAGGTTAATAATAAATAATCCTAGCAATTACACTGGGGCTTTCACCCTAATAAACAGCACGGATCGTACCAGCGGCATAACACCGGTGCTGCACAGGAGCCGCCAGAGACTTCTCTCTCCTGGACTGTTTTCATATGCCCCCATCTGGCCATTTCGCTCCACAGTCATTTACATATTACAGCGGCCAGGACTGTGCTGTTTACAGGGAAAAAGGAAGGAATTTGCAGTGTCCAGTAAAGGTGCCGTTACTTTTTTAAAAAATGTGCTCATACTGAGCGCATGTAATGTCTGACTGACGGTTTTAGCCCCCCCCCCCCCCCCCCGCCCACAATTTTGAAGTTGTTGTGCCGTGGGAACCGACAAACTTATGATCCAGTGGTAAAGGAAAGAAGATTGATTAAAAAATGAGGGCACAAATCAGCTGTCTGCCATGCTTGCGGCATCCTCCACAGCAGAATTGTAGCGTCTGTCTCACTTCATTGAGGAGAAAGTCAGATGAAATGTGACATGACCATTCAGACTGAAGTCGCTTTGGAAAATATCAGGAACATATCAGAATTAGGACCACATATGAAAGTGGCCTGGGTCTAGTGTGGAAAAAAAATCTGATAGGTGTTGTTCAGACTGTCATTAAAAAGTCAGATATGGGTCACATTTGGGCAAAAAAATCTGAATTGAGTATTAAAACCTGCAGTGTGACCGTAGCCAAAAATGACACGAGTAAACACAAAATGCAGTTTTTAAATGAAGGTGTTTCTTATTAAGGGTAAAAAAAAATAAAAAAATCCAAACCTACATGGCCCTGTGTGGGGGGAAAAAGTGATTGCCCCACTGTTAAAACATAATTAACTGTGGTTTATCACTTCTTTGGAAAGCTGAATTCAATTTCTCTCGCCACATCCAGACCTGATTACTGCCACACCTGTTCTCAATCAAGAAATCACTTAAATAGGACCTGCCTGACAAAATGAAGTAGACCAAAAGATTCTCAAAAGCTAGACATCATGCTGCAATCCAAATAAATTCAGGAACAAATGAGAAAAGTAATTGAGATCTGTCAGTATGGAAAAGTTTATAAAGCCATTTCTAAAGCTTTGGGACTCCAGCAAACCACAGTGAGAGCCATAATCCACAAATGGCAAAAACATGGAACAGTGGTGAACCTTCCCAGGAGTAGCCGGCTGACCAAAATTACCCCAAGAGCGAAGCGACGACTCATCCAAAAGGTCACAAAAGACCCCACAACAACATCCAAAGAACTGCAGGCCTCACTTGCCTCAGTTAAGGTCAGTGTTCATGACTCCACCATAAGAAAGAGACTGGGCAAAAATGGCCTGCATGGCAGAGTTCCAAGACTGCTGAGCAAAAAGAACATAAAGGCTCGTCTCAGTTTTGCCAGAAAATATCTTGATGAGCCCCAAGACTTTTGGGAAAATACTCTGTGGACTGACAAGACAAAAGTTGAACTTTTTGGAAGGTGTGTGTTCCATTATATCTGGCGTAAAAGTAACACAGCATTTCAGAAAAGGAACGTCATACCAACAGTAAAATATGGTGGTGGTAGTGTGATGGTCTGGGGCTGTTTTGCTGCTTCAAGACCTGGAAGATTTGCTGTGGTAAATGGTACCATGAATTTTGCGGTCTACCAAAAAATCCTGAAGGAGAATGTCTGGCCATCTGTTCATGACCTCAAGCTGAAGTGCACTTAGGTTCTGCAGCAGGACAATGATCAAAAACACACCAGCAAGTCCACCTCTGAATGGCTTAAGAAAAACAAAATGAAGACTTTGGAGTGACCTAGTCAAAGTCCTGACCTGAATCTGATTGGGATGCTGTGGCATGACCTCAAAAAGGTGATTCACACTCGAAAAACCCCCAATGTGGCTGAATTACAACAATTCTGCAAAGATGAGTGGGCCAAAATTCCTCCACAGTACTGTAAAAGACTCATTGCCAGTTTTTGCAAACGCTTGATTGCAGTTGTTGCTGCTAAAGCCTTATTCATGCTGCATTTCCCCTCTAGTCCGCTTTGGTCTGTGTGCGCTTTGGACGAGCCCGGCACACACGCGGTGCTGTACGTGCTCACTTTTTTCATCTACCTAGGCCAAGCGGTTGCGCACAACCATCATTTGTAGTTTCACTCTCACCCTATCGGTAGCGCCAGTGCGCTGACATGCCAGGAGTTTCACCAACGAAGTAACGCTGCTTGCTTTCTTCTGCTTGACTTCCCAGTTTTCACTCCTTTTCCACAAAGATGCTGCTGCTGCTGAATGATATACTGTATGTATGTATGATTCATGTACACTACCGTTCAAAAGTTTGGGGTCACTTAGAAATTTCCTTATTTTTGAAAGAAAAGCACCGTTTTTTTTCAATGAAGATAACTTTAAACTAATCAGAAATACACTCTAATATCTAATATACATTGCTAATGTGGTAAATGACTATTCTAGCTGCAAATGTGTGGTTTTTGGTGCAATATCTACATAGGTGTATGAAGGCCCATTTCCAGCAACTATCACTCCAGTGTTCTAATGGTACAGTGTGTTTGCTCATTGCGTCAGAAGGCTAATGGATGATTAGAAAACCCTTGTGCAATCATGTTAGCACAGCTGAAAACAGTTTAACTGGTTAGAGAAGCTATAAAACTGACCTTCCTTTGAGCAGGTTGAGTATCTGGAAAAAATTATTATTTCAAATACAAATCATTATTTCTAACCTTGTCAACATCTTGATTATATTTTCTATTCATTTTACAACTCATGGTGGTAAATAAGTGTGACTTTTCATGGAAAACACAAAATTGTCTGGGTGACCCCAAACTTTTGAACGGTAGTGTATGTTTATTCTTGTCTTCCGCTTCCTTGTTGTCTTCTTCGTCTACTTTGTCTTGGTACGTTGTGTCGATGTTGCCACCTTGTGAATGAGACGTTCAGTCTTGCGCGTGCGCTTTTCAACACGTTCAGGTCGTGGGCAGGCGGCGTGGTAACAAAATTTGGGCTGCACGCGGTCATCCGCGGTTGAGCACTGCGGACACCAGTGGAGTGGAGACGATGATGTAAATTTCGTCACATGAGGTTTCCGGTTACACGTACGTGGACAGCAGAGGTGCAGCATGAATCCAGCTTAAGGGTGGCCCAACCAGTTATTAGGTTTAGGGGCAATCACTTTTCCACACAGGGCCATGTAGGTTTGGATTTTTTTTTCCCATTGATAATAAACACCTTCATTTAAAAACGGCATTTTGTGTTTACTTGTTATCTTTGTCTAATCTTTAAATTTGTTTGATGATCTGAAACATTTAAGTGTGACAAACAAAAAAAAAAAAGAGAAATCAGGAAGGGGGCAAACACTTTTTCACACTACTGTATAACCACTCAATCCTGCAGACAAGGCAAAATGAAAGAGAAATGGTATTCAAACCAAGCAATCATATAACCACACTAAAATCCCGGTCCTCATTCAGGTCTGGATATTTAGTAGCCTGTAATTTGTAAATCCGTTATGTTTCCCATTGATTTAATAGTCTTTGTTACTTTTTCTTGTGGATCGTGGAATATGATCAATCCCACAGACCTGTAAGGTAGATGGGTCACTGTTATGATGCTCCAAGTAGTGTCTTGCCACGGATTGAATATTTGTGTTCTGCCAGTCTGTCCTGTAGGCATCGTTTGGTTCTTCCTATATAGAAAACTTTACACATAGGACATTCCAGTCTATAGATAACAAACACAGTTTTGCAATTTATGAAATGATTAAGTCAGTTGTTTTTGGGATACAACATCACAAAAAGATTTGGTTTGTTACATTTGTACAATGATTACATTGTTGGCATTTGTAAGATCCTTTTGGCCTGGAACCCAGCCATGTTTGATGTCCATCTGGCTTCAGATAACTATGGACCAGTTTATCTTGTAGAGTTGGACATCTTCTAAAGCTAACCAGAAGTGGTTCAGCAAAAATCAGCTTAAGTAGATCATCACTTTGAATAATACCCCAATTTTTTCCTTATAATTTTCTTGATTTGTTCAGCCTCTGTACTGTATGTTGTAACAAAAACTGGCCTGTCATTTGTTTGTTTAGGTGTATTTCTTTGGAGTAGTGATGACCTGTCCACCTGTTTGGCTCTGGTGTTAGCTTTATGGAGGGTAGAACTTTTATAACCACGTTCTCTAAATTGTAACATCATTTCTTGAGATTTTCTTTCAAAAACATCATCTTGGTCACAAATTCTCCAAACTCTCTGGAGAATTGAGACACCTGTTGGAGAAAGATACCAGACTCCAAATATATTCAGTCACCTTGTTTGACTACTGGAGAAATGATTTTACATGCCAGTAGTTTCCATCCTATTTGGCTAAAAGAGAACGTTCCATATGGGCAGTTCCAGAGAGTTTAGAGAATATTGAGTGGCAGTGGATACTGAGGCTGGGTCGGCAGACAAAGACTGTTCCATGTCTGCTACGGTATCTTTTAGCCCTGTAAGGCCCGCCTGCATGGTGGAAATGCTGGTAGATAATTCATCTTTTAAAGCGAGCAGCTCTGACTTAATGGAGGAGAGATTATCACCAAGGGCTGTCTGTAGCTCGGCTTTGAATATAGCAGTAACATCGTTTCAGAGAGCCAACAGGAGAGCAGTTTGGAGCACAGTGATATCGATGGTGGAAACAGCTGGAGGGGGTGAGGTGGGGCTACTATAGCCCGAGGAGTCATTGTGGGTGATGGGCTGCAAATGAGGCTGGATAGTGTTGCTCTTTTATTAAGCTTTGGTGGCATTTCAGCGGCGAAAGAAGGCAAACAAAACACCGCTGTCGTTTAAATAAGTTTACAAAAAAGTCTTAAGTGCAAAAAAAAAACCAAACAAACAAAAAAACAACAACAACAAAGTGCCTATAAAAGTGGAGAGGTATAATTGCTCAGCAGGAGCTCCCCGAACAGCAACCTACACCATGTTTCGCTAGGCTGGAAGTCCCAATTTGGTTTTTAAAGTGTTACTCAGCCTTTTATTTAGTAAACCCTAGCAAACGAGCCTAGAGACATGTGATTGTAACCACTGCAGGATGACGGAAGAGGAGGGTGGTGAGGCAAGCGTCACAGAGAGGATGGAGTGGGGAGGTGAAAGCATGTGATCCCCTTTGTGTCTCACTACGCTCTCAGCTGGCTGTGTGGGCCTGAAGAGCTGTGAACTGAATACAGAGGCACAAACAATGCAAGCACGGGGCCAAGTGGCGCATCTTAATTTCTACTCTGAACGTTTTCATTTATGCCTGACCTATAAAACAAATTGAACATATAAAGCTTTAACAAGACACTGGATGCTACTTTTTCTGAGTCTATTATAGAGAAACAACAATTAATTTTTTTGAACTCTCAGCCATGTGGCTGATGCAGATGTACTGCACTGTTCGTGTCTTGTGTACTGCTTTCAGCAAGATTCCATTTAAAAAAAAAAAAAAAAAGAATAATTTATAAATAAATGCTTTATAAATCACAAATAAGCAGATATAAAGAGGTTATAATACATACAGTATTCATACATTTTGGCTTGAAGTGTTGACTGTGCTTAAATGGTAGTAATTTATTGGCAAATGCATGAAAATCTGAGAAAACACAGATGTAAATAAACTGATCTGAGGGTTGAGAGAACAGAAGTTGGTCCGCTTACTGTTTGGCAAGAAGCGGGGGATTTACCTTTGATCAGTCGTTATGTCTTAATGATAGTTTAGAAGTAGGTTATTGATAAGGTTGTAAATTTATAAATCCTTTATTATGATGGCCTTAATGAAAAGTGGCATTGATAATTTTGTTTACTGACTTAAAAAACCTGCCCATTATTTATTTGACCCCCAATAATCAGGTCTGCTGTTGAAGCTAAATTATGTGCCTGGATGCAGTTGGTGCCTGAGCAGACATGCTTAATCGCTACAAGCCAGTTGCACATGAAAGCCAGAAAGCACAAAATATCTTTGCTTCTGTAAATGGATTATATTTTTTAAACTTTAATATTCAAAAATGCTCAGTATGCTTTATCATGGATATAAAGCAGTTAAACCTATGTTTTTAAATGAGATTTTAGAAGTGCATAATGACAATTATCATTCAGATGTTTTATATGTATGTTTTGTTTTTATTTTCCCTCCCTGTCTTTGTGATTTGGTTTTTTGAAGAAGAATTAAATTGCTCTGCAGAATTTAATGCAAATAAGTCAACTTTTGTGATGACAATACAAGAAGAGGGTGGTGGGCATGAATTGAGCACAGAGCCACTTGAAGTACCAGGATTGTGGGACAGGGAGAAGTCGACTGTGGTTCCTTTCAGTTTCGATAACTTTTATAACTCTATCCACTGGGGGGCGTGAAGGGCATTGTCTGCAGCTACACTTTTAGAACCAGGGATGGCAATTTTCTGCCGATCCGCGGATTTCCGCCGATTTATTTTCAAATTGATCATTTCTGCGAATTGTCTAAATCCGTTGAGAAAATTTTAGGAGGGGTAAGGTACCTTATTGTTACCGATTTTAGCGAAAATCAACACGATTACATAAACGCTCGGCGCTTCCCAGGAAGTCTCCCGCGATAATCCGGATGTGTTGTGTTCAAGCTACTGCTGTATTGTAAACAGCCCTGCGATTGGATAGTTGCAAACGATTGGACCAATCAAATGGCTCGTTGTATGCTTTGTCAAAAATTCATGGCGGCGTTCTCAGGGATGTGATTTTCCTCTAATTCGCCGAATTCCGCTTTATTTTATCTTCCAGGAAGATAAAGTATGTTAAGTACGTTAGCGGCTTGTGGTCCACGAACGCAGTGAAAGTGCGCCCTTTCAGCCAGAACTGGAAGTGGCGTATGGCCAGGTGGAGAGCCATTAACTCTGTCGAATGCGCTGTATTTACGCTCACTGTCGTGCAAAGACCTGCTAAAAAGGTGAGCAGCTGCCAAGAACCGGCAGCGCATTGCTCCACGACGGCCGCTATGCCCATGTCCGAGCCGCCAGTAGTGCAGCGTTTGCCAGAGCTGTTTTAACCGCAGAACGCCTGCTCCTGCTCAGGAGTCCAGTCGACTCTGTCCGCCGGTTTCCGTTTATTGAGTGCGGCGTACAACAGCTGTATGTGCTGGGCTGCGCGGGGGAGGAAACGGTAATAAAAGTTAACCATCCCCCCAAAACTCCTGCAGCGTCCTAACATTGATGTTGAGGACGAAAAAATAGCAAAACAATTTAGTTACATTACTTTTATTATTCCAAACAGTTTGAAATTGACAGTGCACAGTGGACAATGACTCATGACTTTTGAATATTTCTAAGACTTGGCTACATCAGTGATTGTGCAAAATGAACTGCTCAAGACTCAATGGAGATTGAAACTGGTGATCTGAAATGAATGGTGAAATTATAAAAAGTAATGGTATGTTGGAATTTTATTTCTATTATGGAATAGATAAAATTAACTGATTTTGATTTGATCAAGTGTTAAAGCATGTGATGGATAATGCTTGTTGGAATATTTTAGGAATGCTATCTTCTTGGAACATAAGTCAATATTATTCAGTAATAAGTGGCATTCAGCTGTTTGTTTTATGTCATTTAAGCACAGTTCTGGTACTTAAAAATCATAAAAACCCAGGAGCTTCGGGGGGCAAGCCCCCCTTGCCCCCCCACCGGGGCTCTGTCCCGGAGCCCGCTGTGGGACTGTGTCCCCCAGACCCCCTGCTAAATTTTCAGATAATTTCTCCTACCCCAAATCACATCCCTGGTTCGTGTTAGAATTCTGAGCTTTCGGTATTTTCAGCGGAATTATGAGATTTTTATTGAAGGATCAGGAGTCATCAGTGCTAGAAATAGACAAAAGTGTCAAAAATAAGTTCCAATGGAATTGGCTTGAGAGAAAAGTGACAGTAAAGGTGAAAATTGGCTCAAAGTTCGACGAGGTAACAAACACTCGGACAGTTTCTGAAGAAACCAGAAAAGGAGATGAAGTTCAAAGTTCAGAGACTGACACAGCTTGCTGCCAAAAGGAAGAAAGTTTCATATTAGAAGTGACTTGGTGACCAGTGTAAATAGTGTAATAAACTCTTATAGAACTGTTAAATATGTTGGACTAAAGACAGTGAGACAACATTGAAGAAAAAGTAAGTTAACTTTTCATTAAATTTAATGATTTATCTAAGTCTAGTATTTCATTTTTTTTAATCATTTTTTTCAGTCTAAATTACTTCTGTTTTACTGAAAACCTCTCAGCTTCAGGGGGGCTGCGCCCCCCCGGCCCCCCCATAAGTCAATCGACCAAATTAGATTTCAGCTGAAATCAGAATTTCCTGTTGCCATCCCTGTAGAACGGCTGCCTATGCTGTATTGTCTCAGGAAAATCTGATTCACAGTGGAATGGAGGAATCTGAAAAGCTGGTGACAGTGTGACATGTGAACTTTAGGATTACCTGGCAACTTCAGCAGAGATTATTTGGTGGAGAACCATTTTTATCCCCTGCCGGTCGAAGCCCAAAGGGGGATTATGTTATGGGTCTGCCCGTCCATCTATCCCTCTTTTGTGAAATCAGCTCCTCCTACAGTTTTGGTCTGATTGTTTTGAAACTTGGTACCATGGTTTGACATACTCTGATGATGCGCATATTGCAATTTCACTCTCATTGGATGACCTTGAGATCAGAGGTCAGATTTTTCCATAAATCATCCAAACACGATAACTACTGAAAGAAATATTGTAGGCTTTTCAAATCAATACAGTAGTTGTATCTCATTCACATCTTGGACGACTTACACCCTCACCTAACTATGGGTCAAGGGGTCAGGGGTCAAAGGTCAAAGTTAACATTGCAGTTGCTCTATGGTAAGTGCTACATTTACTATTACTGTGAAACAAGTAAAGCTAGGGCCATCAATCCTGGTCCACAGGCTCGCCTTGGGATCCTGACCCCAGGCTATGGGTTTGGGGTCAAAGGTTAACATTAACATTCCCTATGCCTTATTACTGTACAATGAGTAAAGTTAGGGTCACCAAACTTGGTACACAGGTTCACCCTGTTACCCTGAAGTGTGACTATGGTTTTGGGATTGCAAGGTCAAAGGTCAGCGTCAAAATGGCTTATAAACTATATCTCAACAAAGAAAGCTAGGGTCACCAAACTTGCTACATAGGTTCACCTCGGGATCCTGACCTCTGACTGCAGGTTTGGGGTCAAAAGGTCAAGGTTGGCACTTCCTATGATCTCTTACTATAGAACATGTAAAGCTCTCTAGGGTCACCATACTTGCTACACAGGTTCACCTTGGGATCCTGACCTGCAGTTATGGGTTGTATATTCCTGGATGATGGGCTTATCGTAATTTAGTTCTGCCATAGTAATTATATTGAAAAGTTGAAAACTGCTGTCAGTAAATATTGGGATCTTCACAGAAAACTGAGGCGGGGGATATTGCACTCGCCTCAGAGTGCTCTTGTCTGCTTTACTTACTATCCACTCTGACTCCCACAGCTCGCTCCATGGCCTCTGCATCGCTTGCTGATGACACGTCATCTCAGCACAGCTCTGACCTGTCGGATACAAGGACTGAACACTCCGATGAGGATGCAGGAGACAAAGTGCCTAAACGCAGTGCAAACGTCAAGGCAACCAAGAAACCTGCTGCTGCTAAAACAGAGGTACAGCTAATGAATTGGTCAGTTGGCTTTGTCAAATGACAAATTTCTCATTTTGTCCATTTCATTCCAAATATTACATCAATTCAGTGGCATTTTGTGCACTATATTTTTAAAAGATGCTAATAACTACTGTGTATACCAAAGTTGCAATAGTTTTGGTTTTAATTCATAAGCTGGGTCCTGTCTGTGTGGCGTTGGCATGTTCTCCCCATGTCTGCAGGGGTTTTCTCCAGGGCCTTCTTCCCACAGTACAGAGACATGGTGTTAGGTTAATTGGGGCCCATTAACATGCGTTAAGCAGGGAAATATAAAGTGTCCTTAGGTGTGAATTTGAAAGTCAGTGGTTGTCTTTCTGTGATGGCCTGACGATCTGCCCAGGGTGTTAGCCGCAGAGACGCTCAAGGATCAAGTGGTTAAAAGAAAAAAGAATATTACCATGAATGACTGTGTAATAAAACCAACAATAATGTTAAGGTCAACTTGTTTCTTCCCATTCCATGATATCATGTTCCCAACCACTGCATCCCATTTGACAGCTCTTTATGATTTCAACATGTGGTGTTGTTTTTAATGTTGGTGGCATCTCTGTGATTACTTCATCAGCTGAACTGTGGTCATGGTATGTTTTACCTCATGCCTGCCTTAACTAATCGCATTGTAAATATAACGGTACTGGAAACATTCAAATCCATGTTTTAGGGATTATGTGAGCATTGCCTTTATCTTCAGTAGAGCCTCTTTTGAATCTGTCATGGCTGGGATAATATGAGCTTTATGACTTAATGTTGCTTTGAAAAATTTAACCATTAGACGGGTTGTAGACCATAGTTATAAAAACAGTGAACGTATGCGGCAACAGTGTTCTGATACCAGTTGTGCTGCACCACTGGCAGCCTCAGCTGTTAACTGTAAGGCAGATGATACAACGTGGTTTCGTGTTATTTTCCCCAAAGTTAAAATTAAAATGTCTTAATGTTGGTTGTTTATTCCTCACTGTAACTGCAGTGTCCAGTACCTCGCTACCTGGAGTGACCCATCTCTTCCATGACTGGACGTATCCTGCATCTAATGGGTGTAGCAATATTTAATAAAATGCAGTGTAATAAGGTACAGGAATTATTTATTTAGAAGTGAGTGTGCGTGGGGACAGGGTTACACAGTCACCCCAACACTCACTAAATGAAATAGAAAAGCACTCATAAAAGGGGGCACCAGTTCTAAAAGAACAAATTATTGATTAATTCATTATTGTGCCTTAAATATTAATCATTCTCAAAAATTAGTGACTTCTTTTACTCCCATGACCCAGGAAAGCATATATGCAAAGGAAAATGCTTCAACTTCTCTCGTTTACAAGTTTATTAAATGGAACTCATTCAGGTTACATGACAGTGCATTCAAATGGTGGGTAAACAAGTTCAAATGATCCGCAGGTGTTGGATATCACATCAACTGTTAATGGATTCCTGAGCATAAAATCTATAGTTAAACCTTTGTGGAACCAAGAGGAAACCAGATTTTATATTTCAACTGTAATGCAATGGAAGGCTGAGGTAACTAACAAAATCAGAATGCAGCTTTATGGGGAAAAATTTACATAAGCTGATTATCTGAAAAGGAGCTTCTGAATTAATCTACAAAAATGAAAGGAGGTTACTGAAAAAAGAACAAGAATTTTCCTTCAGTTTATAGCTTCGTCCTACGGCTGAGGGACTAATTGTACCATGAAATATTGGTTATGTTCATTTATAATTGATGTTTAGGACATCTCATTTAAACCCAGCAGATAGGAAAGTGGGAGTCTCACTTACAAACAGCTGTAGCTTCAGGTATTCAGCGGTGGTCAGCGCCAGCCAGTGGTATTGTTCGGGAAGGCTCAGTGGTTCTTCCAGACAGCGTTCAGAACACAGGACTCAACTGGGGGGGGGGGGGGGGGGGGCTTGTGAGAGTGTAGCTGGTGGAGTTAGCGGCTAAGCCCCAGGCCAGGCGTGACATCCTTTGGCAACCAGTCCGAAATTTAGGAGGTCCGCGGCCCGCAGGATAGCTAGAGGCTGGAGGCAAATTGCATTTAGGTAGCGTCACCCACTAACTCCTGGTTTCTTTAATGTTGTCATACGTGGGTGAGGCAGGGAAAATAAAAGTCCAAAAATCACTATCAGTTCACTTTAAAGGCAGGAAAATTAAGAGTCTACTTTAACGGCAGGGAAAAGTCAAAAGTCCAGGAAAAACGTTTAAATAGGATAAGAACAGCTTCTGAGGTGAAGAAAAAAGATTTGAGAGTTTAACTCTCTTTAAAGGTGAGCTCATAGAAAAAGGATGGTTTCTCCTCAGTTACCAGAAAACAGGCGAAAGCTTAACAAAAGACGATTTAAGAAAGCTAGCAAAGGACTTGACAAGGTTCAGACACACAAAACTCGAGCTTACAGAACACTGACAGAAAAACTAAAGACAACTGAAAACAACTAAAAACAAAAACAACAACTGAACTGCCGGGGTGGCTCTGTTGGCATTTAACTGAAGTGTGCTGCTGGGTCATAAATGGACTGGCAGCAAGACAGACCAATTATCTTTCATAAAGAGTTGTTTGAATGGGCTTTTGTCCGATGAGGGAACAGTTCTTTGTCTGTGAACAGCCAATCAAATGCAGGGGCGTTATCCAACAGAGAGGCCCCCTGGTGATTTGTGGTTACAATGTTAGATGACACACAAGTTTCAGCAAACATTCAGTTACCATGAAATTCATTTTATATACTTAATATAAAATCTAAATTAAGTGACTCAAGGCTAATATTCAGTGACCATGCATTTGTACTGTTACTAATAAGTTTAACATTCATTTGAATAACATTCATGAAAAAAAAACATTCCTAAGACATGCACTCACATTTAAATCAAGGATTAATGAATTATTGCAAACCATTATTGTCCATCAAAAAGGGCGATTATCTTCAGTGTCCAGAGTTATTCTGAGGGATGAGAACTAAAAAAAAAAAGTGTTAATGTTCAGTCAGAAATAAACAGTTCCAGATTGCCCAAGTAATGAAACATATTCCATAGATGTCCACTAGGAGGTACTGTTGAGCTGTAGATAATTTTTAGGTTTTGGTATGTGAACGGGGCAGCCTAGAGGGTTCTAATAGATGTCCAAAAGAAGGAGGCAACCATATATCTGTCAGCTTAAGGAGTTTGACTTTTTAAGAGTATCAGTTACTGGTACGAAGGCTTCTTATCTGCTTAGGGAGGAAGCTTGAGAATTTTATGATGTACTTTTTTAATCCTTTAAAAGCAAGTCCTTATCAGGTTTCTTTACAAGTGGGAAATTGTTTACACCGGGGTCCTGACGATGAAAAACACAGCAATTCTTGACCAGAGTTGAGTGAGAGTTTCTTTAAGATGAAGAAGAGTGATTTCCTGAATTGGCCTGAGGAGAAGCTGATGCTACATGGGGCATTCAGACAAAAAGTGAATCAAAATTTTTGTGCGGTGCAATTACAGAATCAATGGAAAGATGCAGACACATGCAAAATTGCTCCAGGCAACACAAATACACATGAATCAACATCTGTAAGTTGTATTTTAGTCAACATGTGCAAAAAGTTGCTTGATGTTTGGTCATGTTAACCAATCAGGATCAAGATTTTGCCATCACTGGATGCTAGAATCAACAACAGAGGATAAACTGTTGTTAAATTTGAAAATGAGACTGCCACTCCCCAGAGTCAGATGGACAGGCTCTCCACAACTGAAGTGGCATTCCTGTAGGTTGTATCTATCTGTCAACTCCCGCCACCCATTCCTCAGTTAACGCTGAAAACAGTCGTCATGAAAATGTCGTTCCTGGAGGAGGCAATGACATTCTTCCAACTGTGTGAGCTGCTGGATAATGTCAAACACAAACACAGCAACCTTTTGGATTTCCACAGCAGCTACAAGGTAATAACAGAAGTTATGGAGGTAAACCTAACCCTCCACAGGCCAAAATTTTGCTTGCTGCTCTCTATTCTGCGTCCGTAATCATAAGATAAGCCTTTATTAGTCCCACAATGGGGAAATTCCAGAACTTATCTTCTCTTAAATATACCAGTTTTGCTGAGTGTTTGCCATTTTCACAATTTGTTACTCAAACTAAGGTATAGTTTACAGGTTGTCAGTACTGCTGGCTGGCAGAGATGATGATTCGAACTGTTGGGTCATTTTTGTATTTTTCCTAATGAATGTTAAAGTGACACTTGGCCAAAAGTAGTCACAAGTTTTTATGACTTACAAGACCCATCAAGGGCTAAATCACTCTTTTGTGTCATGTCTCTTGTTTTGCTGTGAAATTTCAGTTAAGCGCCTCCCCTTGGAAAAAGGCAAGTAGACGTAGCGTTTTTGGTGATGTAACTATAACAGCTCTGTAGTGTTGAGCCAATCAGGGCTAAGAACTGACCACTTGCAGACTTCTGTGTCCTGGTGGGCAGGATGTGGGTGGGCATAATTATTAGATCCTGGTCTTTGCACGAGGAGGAAAAGGGCAAAAAAATTTCACAACTGTAAGACAATGAAAGTTTTTTTTGTGGGGGGGGAAAAGGGTATAAGATAAGATTTTAGATAATGTATATTTGTTTTTAAGGGGATTTATATCCACCTGAGTGCGTCTTTAACACTGGAAACTGTCCAACCAGTGAGGATCAGCTTGATCCATCCATCCATCGTCTTCCGCTTAATCTTTTTCGGGTCGTGGGGGGATGGAGCCTATCCCAGCATCTTTTGGGCGAGAGGCAGGGTACACCCTGGACAGATTGCCAGTCCATTGTAGGGCCAGCACAGAGAGACAGACAACCATTCACTCTCACAGTCATACCCTAGGACAATTTAGAATCCCCAGTTTAATGCCAATTAACCTAACTTGCTTGAATAAGAGTTAATTGACATAACGATCAGTCTCATGGCCACAGCCCTAAATTTTCTTTCTGATGCAGTAAAGGCTCTTTTATGCCCTATATTAGATATGCATATGGAGATGGTTAGTCTTTTGTCTGGATGCTGTATTCATTTCATGGATATTTCTGCAGTTTTTCTGAAAGCTTCAGGATGCTTAACCAAACCCATGTTGCAGTATAACTGGAAATCACGAGAGCAATGTTTTTGCTGTATAACCAGCAGTTCACTCAAGACCAGTGAAACCCATTGAAAAATAAGACTTTAAAACACGGGTGTTAAACTCCTTCCATGGAGGGCCAAGACCCTGCAGGTTTTACCTCCACCCAGTGTCTTCAGCAGGTGATTTCACTGAATTTCTTCCCACTGATTGCTGATCAGTGAAAACACCTGCTGAAGACACTGAGTGGAAGTAAAACCTGCAGGGTCTTGGCTCTCCATGGAATGAGTTTGACACCCCTGCTTTAAGAGAGCACTTTTTGATGAGAAATATGTTGGTAAGAAGCTAAAAAGTGTATGATCCTGTGTCCGATTTTGCCTCGTTTGAATCAATCAGCAACATTTGCTACACTGTTGGCATTGTTTGTCAGTAACTTTTGATTTGTCATTTTCTTTGGGTGTATTTTTGGCACACTATATTTTATGTAGTGATGGGTCCATGAGGCGTCATGATGCGTTTCGACACATTGCAAAACTGTATTGATACTGTGATACTGTATCACTGAATACTGACACCTGCTGGATCTTAAAAATCCCTACAGGCAACCTAGTTGACAGACTCAACTGACACTGATTTGATGACCTAGTATATACAATAATATACTGCTCCAAAAAATAAAGGGAACACTGCCCCTCAAACTGTCCACTTAGGAAGCAACACTGATTGACATCAATTTCACCTGCTGTTGTGGGATTTTGTTGTCAGCACATGCAACTATGTAAAGAACAAAGTATTTAATAAGAATATTTCATTCAAATCTAGGATGTTTAGTGTTCTGTTTATTTTTTGAGCAGTATGTAATTTAAGTCATTGCATTTTATATTGTATTATTTCATATCTTCATTTTAATTTCAAATATCGTTATTTTTAGATACAGTCAATAAATAATGTGAACATGTATCATAACGTGAAAATCTAAGTGAACGTGTTGTGAATGAAGATGCTTGTGGACTGGGATATTTTTTTTTTTTTTTTTTTTTTTTTTTTTTTTTACAAATTTTTATTAAAAACAAAAAAGCTTTTCCAACATTTTGAAATTGAGTCTGTTACGCTTTTTTGATACAACTTCTCCAGCTGTAGAAAACACCCGCTCACACGGCACAGATGAGGCTGGAGTGCAGAGAAATTGTAAGGAAAGCTGAAAGAGGTTTGGATAGATGGTCTTTTGGTTGTGCCAGTATCTCATAGGATCCTGGGACCTGGCAATATTGCCTTCTGCCAGGTATCTCTGCACCTCCTGGATGGCATCAGCTGTGGCACTTTTGGTCTGCCTGCCCACTTCGATGTTGAGATGTTGCCAAAGGTTATCTAAAAAACAACAAATTGGCATTTTAGTACATGATTTCCAAACAACAACAAACAAATAATGCTGAATAACATGGCTGAAGTGGGTGCAGACAGCTGTTGTGAAGATGGTCCCGTCTAAATTGAGACTGTGCAATGCAAATTGAGTGCCGAATTTGGAGCTGTCTAGTGGATGCAGTCATGTTTGGTGCTGCATCGGTCACAAGACACTTTACTTTATTGGTTATGGCCCAGTCCTCAATCATGCCCCTTTTGACTTGGGCAAAATTGTCAGCAGTGTGACTTTGTGGAAAGTATTGCACTCCCAACACAGACGTACACAACTGCAAATTCTCATTAGTGTGGTGGCAGGTCAGAGCCAAGTAAGCCTCCATGTTCACAGATATCCACATGTCAGCTGTTATACTCACTGCCACAGCTTGCTGTACTTGCATTTTCACTCGTTCCCGTTCCTCCTCGTACTTTTTGGCCACCATTTGTTTGATGGTCTGAAAATTACACCAAGTCAAACCAAAAGCAAATCAATATATTTAAATTAAAGAAAATTAAATTGGATATATCAACTACTACGTTAGATAATTTCCACAAACCTTTGTGGTTGGCAAAACATATGAGGGCTGAAGGGCCTGAACCAGTTCCCTGAACCCTTCACTCTCCACAATGCTTAGGGGCTGGCAGTCCTTCACGATGAAATTGAGCAGAGCCTCATCCAGCATCTGCTTCCTGGAAGCTTGATGGTTAAAAATGAAGTAAAGAATAAATTAATAGGAATTAATTATCAATAAAGCAACTGTGAGTAAGTAGTAGAAGGGCTGTATACCTAAGTCTATCCTGGGTGTATCTGGGACTTCATTTTCATGCCTGGCCCTATAATGTCTCAGCATTGAGGAGGCGCTTTTGTTTAAATATGAAAGTTCTGTCGAACAAATGCGACATTTAGCCTGCAGAAAATATGAAGAGTAAACTAAGAGTCACTTTCAAATGAATTTGAATTCCGATAGATCAAGTGGAAACTCTGAGAGGAACAGGATGAAACAACAAGGAAATTAAAACAAAATAGTATTTTAAAAATACTATTTTTAAATACCTTATTTTCTGATATCAGATCAAAATGGTCCCACGTGACGGAAACCTTTCTTTTTCCTTGAGGCTGCGCATGCTCCATAATTTGTGATGAATTTGCACAAGGACCGTCCACAACACATACGAGAGTCTTTGGGCAAATGCATCCCGTTGACAGATGTGCTTCCTTATAAACGCTGGCGCGTCAGTGTTTTGACGCGCTAGCGTCACGTGACCGATACCTGTATCGGTCACGGGACTTTCTTAAAGCGATACGCACCGACACAGGGTTTCGCTCTATGAGCTCGACGCATGCGCCGACGCATCGGTGTTGCCAGACCCATCACTAATTTTATGCATAATCATCACTGCAGTCATACTTCCATGTATGCTTTACATTGGTGTGGATTTTGACATTTTAAAATGTACGGTGTATATATAAAAGGAACATAAGGGCTTTTAGAGTAGATGAGCCTAATGGGAGCTCCTCAAAATGACTGACCAGAAACCAAAGAATCTGTAAATCATTGACTTTATAATGCACCTTTTCGAGAGTTAATATTGTCTCCATAATTATCGAGTATCCTGCTGTATTAACTTCTCTTTACCTTCTTGTCCTCCTCATGCCAGACTCAACCCAAGACGGTTAAGAAGCCGCCAAAGAAGAAGACCACAACTAATAATGCAGAGACGCCACCATGAACCCTGCAGTCGACGTGCACCGGCCCACACTCGCTCACCCACAGCCTGAAGTCTCTCCTTCCTGTGTTGCCTACACACACACACATTGCTTATGGATGCCAAATGCCACAATTGTGCCACTCTTGCTGGCTTTTAGGAAAAAGTCCTGATTTTAGCAAGCCTGTAGAAATTACTTTATTTTGTTTCTCATTTTCTCTGTCCTTAATGTTGACCTTCCTTGATGTTCCACGGGCCATCTCAGCCTGACCATTGTGCTGGAAATCTTCAGAAGTTTCCAAATCACAGATATACAAATCATTTTACGATTTAGCCTTTTGGACGTTCTTGTAAGAGTTTGAATTTGGTTTTCCCCTCGTATAGTCCTCATCGCTCTGAGTGAGTGTGGCTCTGCCACGTTCAGGTTTCACTCTTGGTCTCACATTTAAGTCATGCACACAGTAGTTTTAGTAGAAAGTTTTGTTTAGTGTTGGCTTGGTTCGCCTTCGTCTAGACAACTATCTGTGATCATTAATTTATTAAACAGTATACTGCTTTTATATAGCTCCTTTGGTTTAATGACAAATGTGTTGTTTTTAAGGCTATGCTGTAACTGTGATGGCTGTCTTCCAAACAAAATCAGTAGTCATAGGTTAGAGCCGATCTTTGTGAGGTAAAGTAACATCAGTATAATGTTTATTAGCAAAGTGCTCTACACTTTCCTTCCCTTCTTTTTCCTCCTCAGCTGTGTGGTAATACTTTCCCTACTATAGCATTTCTGGGTATTTGAAGCCAGGATGAAGCAAAGCAATATAAAACCACTTCAGTGAAACTCCGTAGTTGCATCTGTGGAGGAAGAGTTGTACCAGGCTGTGGGTGTTTCTAAACTGGACTGAAGTGGCCACCAGGTGTAGTTTCTTCTGGTTCTAAAGCGTCAGTCAGTGCTCATGACTGCTGTCTGTTGTGTACAATCCAGTAGGGGGAGACAGACTTCATCTAAACAGTTGGACACAGTTGCTGTACCCAATGGAAAGTCTGTAAATACTAACGTTGTCTGTATATACAGTATGAGCTTGCTTGCCTTATCCATTCTGTGGGCTTACATTTTTTTTTTTTTCTGTTTTAGACCTTTTTGTTTATTCTCAATTCTGGGTCTTGACAAATCCTACATTCTTGTAGAGACCAGAGGAGCCTCACACTTTATCAAATTTGTTAGAAGTAATTTTTGTGCTTTTAATCAACGTTGTTAATGTTTGTTTCAGATGATCTTAACTTCATCATTATAGTGTAGGAATCTGCAGACATTCTGCCATGTTTACATGGAGCCATTTGTTTGTTGCTTAATTCAACATTTACACTGAATAAAAAGAAGACCTCACATACTGAAGACACTTCATCTTATTACTATTCAGCATCTTTATCTCATTTAATTTTTTTGCATATTTATTGATCAGCATTGAGTTTAAGATCAGTATTGTCTACAGGGATGTTCATTGTGTTTTGTGCCAATTCTCAAAGCCTCATCTCTAAAATAAGTTTGGGTGCAGCACATTGATACTTAACAAGGTCATGTAATGATAAATAAACTACTAATAAAGGAAATTAAACCTCTGTGGTGTTTTGCGATTAAAACCAAATTGACAGCACAGCCGAGTGTAAAAATGACTTGTATTCATAGCAAAGGCTATTACATTTTAGTGAGCTGAAAGAGTGAGTTTTACTTTTCAGTGTCGCAGTGTTTCCAAGCTAGCTCATCAATGATGGAGCAGCCTGATGACATCACTGTGAGAGCATCGAGATCTCCCGGCCTTTTGACCTTGAGCACAACCTGGATGCAGACTCAGCTGAGGATTGATGGCCCAGTCTCGATGCCCACAGTCCCAGTTTTGGTGACGTTGAAGCACTTTCCTGGTAAGCGTCTGAGGACTTAGGGATGTCCTAGGAGTGTTTGAGGGCTTACTATAGACTTCTTGAGCCCTTTGTACCCCCTTTCTGTAAGCTGGTATGCCATGCAGTGTTGACCTGAGGGAACTGCTCACAGTTCCTAGTGGTATGACTTGTACTCCCAATAAATGAATAACTATATATAAACAAGAACTTAAGATCAATTACCTACATAAAAACATTAAATGGAGACCACAAATACTGTGAATTATGCACCTTTTAAACAATTTAATTTCTGGTTAATGATGCAGTTAAAAATTATGAGAGCTTGCAGCACCTTTGCGTCAGGCAGTTCATCCATGAAGAAAGTAGTAAATCTAAAGTTAAGTCTGAAATCCACAATAGTTGGTCACATGTCACCAGAAATTGGAAAAAAAAATTGCAATAGGTGTGACAGTATTTTCACGAAAAGGATAGTGCTGGAAATGTGAGATTTAATTTAACCCTTGATATTTTGTTGAGAGGAAAATATATTCATACATATACAGTAGGTGGGCAAAAATGAACCAGAATATAAGAATTTATAACGGAATTGAGATAGTATATGTCTGGACAGACAAATGGCCTTAAACCGACAGAATTATTCTCATTTGCCCTCAATTTGATTGAACAACATCATCTGCAAACAACAGATGATATCCTGTGGTCACCAAGCATGACACCTAATGTTCCCTGGCTGCGCCTAGAAGTCCTGTCCATAAAAATTATGAACAGGATCAGTGATAAAGAGCAGCCATGGCAGAGTCCAACTCTCACTGGGAATGAGTCCGACTGAGTGTTGGCAATATGAACCAAACTCTCACAACAGTCGTATTGAGACCGGATAGCTCATAACAACAAGCCCAATACCCCATACTCCCGAAGCACCCCCCACAAAAAACACAAGGGACACAGTTGAATGCCTTCTCCAAGTCCACAAAATGCATGTAAACTGGTTGGGCAAACTCCCACAAACCCTCGAATTCTCGAGAGGGTAAAGAGCTGGTCTGATGTGTCGCGGCCAGGACAAAAACCACATTGCTCCTCCTGAATCTGAGGTTCAACCAACGGCTGGACTCTCCTCTCCAGTACCTTGGCATAGACCTTCCCAGGGAGGCTGAGGAGTGTGATCCCTCTAAAGTTGGAGCACACCCTCCGGTCCCCTTTTTTGAAGAGAGGAACCACCACCCCGGTTTGCCATGCCAAAGGCACTGTCCCCGACCTCCATGCAGTGTTGCAGAGGCATGTCAACCATGACAGCCCTACAATATCCAGGGCCTTGAGATACTCGGGGCAAATCTCGTCCACCCCCAGAGCCTGGCCACCAAAGAGCTTTTTAACCAACCTTGGCAACCTCAGCCCCTGTGATGGGCGAGTCGTCCCCCGTGTCCACAAGCCCTGCTTCCTCTGTGGAAGGCATGTCAGTGGGATTGAGGAGATCCTCAAAGTATTCCTTCCACCAAATGATGATATCCCCAGTCGAAGTCAACAGCGTCCCATCCGCACCATACACGGTGTGGACAGGGAGCTGCTTCAGTCGATTCACGTTGAGCAGAAATAATGGCCACCAGCAATATTGGAGACGTCAAGGAGAGCGCTATGCATCTGCTTTCGGTGGTGGTGGTGTTACAGTTTGGGCAGGTGTGTTTAGTCAATACTGAACTGCCCTACACCTTGTGAATGGTACAGTGACAAGCTGATACTACAGTGGGGCAAAAAAGTATTTAGTCAGCCACCAATTGTGCAAGTTCTCGCACTTAAAAGATGAGAGAGGTCTCCAATTTTCATCATAGGTATACCTCAACTATGAGAGACAAAATGAGAAAAAAAAAATCCAGAAAATCACATTGAAGGATTTTTAATGAATTAATTGGTAAATTTCTCGGTAAAATAAGTATTTGGTCAATAACAAAAGTTCATCTCAATACTTTATGTACCCTTCATTGGCAATGACAGAGGTCAAACGTTTTCTGTAAGTTTTCACAAGGTTTTCACACACTGTTGCTGGTATTTTGGCCCATTCCTCCATGCAGATCTCCTCTAGAGCAGTGATGTTTTGGGGCTGTTGCTGGGCAACACGGACTTTCAACTCCCTCCAAAGATTTTCTATGGGGTTGAGATCTGGAGACTAGCTAGGCCACTCCAGGACCTTGAAATGCTTCTTACGAAGCCACTCCTTCGTTGCCCGGGTGGTGTGTTTGAGATCATTGTCATGCTGAAAGATCCAGCCACGTTTCATCTTCAATGCCCTTGCTGATGGAAGGAGGTTTTCACTCAAAATCTCATGATACATGGCCCCATTCATTCTTTCCTTTACACGGATCAGTCGTCCTGGTCCCTTTGCAGAAAAACAGCCCCAAAGCATGATGTTTCCACTCCCGTGCTTTACAGTAGGAATGGTGTTCTTTCTCCTCCAAACACGACAAGTTGAGTTTTTACCAAAAAGTTCTATTTTGGTTTCATCTGACCATATGACATTCTCCCAATCCTCTTCTGGATCATCCAAATGCTCTCTAGTAAACTTCAGACGGGCCTGGACATGTACTGGCTTAAAGCATGGGGACACATCTGGCACTGCAGGATTTGAGTCCCTGGCGGCGTAGTGTGTTACTGATGTAGCCTTTGTTACTTTGGTCCCAGCTCTCTGCAGGTCATTCACTAGGTCCCCCCGTGTGGTTCTGGGATTTTTGCTCACCGTTGTCATGATCATTTTGACCCCACGGGGTGAGATCTTGCTTGGAGCCCCAGATGGAGGGAGAGTATCAGTGGTCTTGCATGTCTTCCATTTTCTAATAATTGCTCCCACAGTTGATTTCTTCACACCAAGCTGCTTACCTATTGCAGATTCAGTCTTCCCAGCCTGGTGCAGGTCTACAATTTTGTTTCTGGTGTCCTTTGACAGCTCTTTGGTCTTGGCCATAGTGGAGTTTGGACTCTGACTGTTTGAGGTTGTGGACAGGTGTCTTTTATACTGATAACGAGTTCAAACAGGTGCCATTAATACAGGTAACGAGTGGAGGACAGAGGAGCCTCTTAAAGAAGAAGTTACAGGTCTGTGAGAGCCAGAAATCTTGCTTGTTTGTAGGTGACCAAATACTTATTTTACTGAGGAATTTACCAATTAATTCATTAAAAATCCTTCAATGTGATTTTCTGGATTTTTTTTTCTCATTTTGTCTCTCATAGTTGAGGTATACCTATGATGAAAATTGGAGACCTCTCTCATCTTTTAAGTGGGATAACTTGCACAATTGGTGGCTGACTAAATACTTTTTGCCCCAAGGAATGGCTGCTGGAGGCTGGGGTACCTCAAATGGAGTGACCTGCAGTTTCTCCAGACCTGAATCCCATAGAAAACCTATGGGATCAGCTGAGTCGTCGTGTAGAGGCTCATAACCCTGCCCCCCACAACCTCCCTGACCTGAGAGCTGCCTTTCAAGAAGTGTGGAATGCCATGCCTCAGTAGACAATAAGTCGACTTCTTAACAGCATGAGATGTCATTAAACTGTAATTGATGCTCAAGGGGACATGACAAGTTATTGAGACATTAACATTTTTTGTTGTGGTGTACCCACCACTATTGGCTTTTGTTTAAATAAATTGTTAGAGATGAGGAAATCACCATTGCATGCTTCTACTTAAATGCCCTACTTTTGACATATCACTGTAGCGTGAACTTTTTACATTTTCCATAAATTTGACCTGAAAGCCATAGAATAGAATAGGCTTTATTATCACTGTACTATAGTACAGTACAACGAAGTTGTGGGTGGTCCACCAGGTTACTGTGCAATAAAGTAAGAGAGTGTAGGCCTCAGGTTACTTCACACCTTAGACAGAGACAATGAATACACATGGGAGAACAATGCCCAGGTGGGTGAGAGGGGGTTGAATGTAGTGTAGATGTCATGCTGTGTATGACTAAGTGCCTTGAACCTTGTGAAGTGTGACTTGATATAGAGAGAGGAATGCTTGATGTGACCAGTCGGTCTGTTCTTTGCTTGTGAGATGTGAGTGTGTAATAAATCGTCTGAAATGAATATGCCTCTTCATTTACACACTCTGCACTGGTGACCCAAGACGTATTATGGAACACAAGGCAAGAACCCAGGTGCCGGCCCGGTCGGGAAGCCCCAGAGACGCTGAAGCCAACCCGCAGACAGCCAGGACTGGAACCCCCAGCAACGCGTGTGCAGTTTCAGTCAAGCTACCGGATTTCTGGCAGCACAACCCGCGCTCTTGGTTCCACCACACCGAGGCCCAGTTCGCCCTCCGGGGAGTAACAGCAGACGACACCAAGTTCTACCATGTGGTTGCAGCACTGGACTCCCGCACAGCCCAGCAGGTAGCGCGCCTGCTCGATCAGCCACCAGCCAGCAGCAAATATGAGGTGCTCAAGGCTGCGCTCATCCGGCGATACACGCTCTCGGAATGTGAGAGAGCGGAGAGGCTCCTGGCGCGGACCGAGTTAGGAGACGGGTCGGCTGTAGACCTGATGGAGAAGATGCTGGTGTTGATGGGCACGGGCGACGGGCACTTTCTGTTTGCCCACCTTTTCCTCCGGAACCTGCCAACAGAAGCAAGAGCAGTTCGCCGCGCGAGACTACCACGCGCTAGCCCAGGAGGCAGACCGGATCATCCTCACCACCAGGGTGATCACAGTCAACGCGGTGGCAGCGGAGCCCAGCGAGACAACCAGGGGAGGCGAGGAGCCACCGACGGTAGCGGCAACAGGGGCCAAGGAGTGCCAGAAAGACACACTCTGCTTCTACCACCTCCGCTTCGGAGGGAACGCGCGCAGATGTGCACCACCGTGCCACTTCAAGCGCTCGGGAAACGCCAAGGCCGGCAGTCGGTAGCAGCTGCGACCGCCGGTGAAGAGAACAAGCTGCTCTACGTGACAGACTTGCGCTCGGGGAGACGCTTCCTCGTCGACACCGGAGCACAGAAGAGCATCATCCTGCCATCCTACGCTGACCGGCTGGCAGGACCTAGCGGCCCCAGAATGGTGGCAGTAAACGGCTCGGAGATTAAGACGTTCGGTGAGAGAACACTGACCTTATCTCTACATGGCTGCTCGTATGAGTGGACTTTTATCATAGCAGCACTGTGTTGCCTGCTCCTGGGTGCTGATTTTCTGTGTGCACATGGTTTACTTGTGGATGTTGCTAACAGGCGCCTGGTTAATGCACTGTCCTTTGAATCTCTCCCCTGTATAGCTCGAGGGACCCGGCCAACAGCACAAGCCAGCGTCACAACTCCAGGCGGTAAGTTCCACGCAATGCTCACTCAGTTCCCAGCACTCATGGTCCCGACGTTTTCGACGGCCATCGCTAAACACGGGGTGGAGCACTTTATCACCACCACCGGGCCGCCCGTTTTTGCAAGACCTCAGCGCTTGGACGCAGCTAAACTGGCCATAGCGCACGAGGAGTTCGCCAACCTGGAAAGGTTGGGCATCATCAGGCGATCAAACAGCCCATGGGCATCCCTGCTACACATGGTCCCTAAGGCTGAGGGATCGTGGCGACTGTGCGGTGATTTCCGCAGGTTGAACAACGCCACAGCACACGACCGCTACCTAATTCCCCACATACAGGATTTTTCCGTTCACCTCGCCGGAGCGCGCGTTTTTTCTAAAATAGACCTGGTCCACGGTTACCACCAGGTCCCAGTGCGTGCGGAGGACGTACCCAAAACAGCGGTAATAACTCTGTTCGGTTTATTCGAGTTCCTGCGCATGCCATTCTGGTTAAAAGGCGCAGCACAGACGTTCCAGCGATGATGGATGCAGTGCTGCGTGACCTCCCGTTCGTGTTCGTCTACCTGGACGATATCCTGGTAGCCAGTACGTCTGAAGACGAACACGAAACCCACCTCAGGACGGTTTTCCGGAGGCTGGAGGAGCACGGGTTGATAATCAACCCGGCGAAATGCCAGTTCAGCGTGATGGAGATTGATTTTTTTTGGGCACCGCGTCTCTCCGGAAGGAGCGATCCCATTGCCCAACAAAGTGCGCGCCGTGACAGATTTTCCCCAGCCTCAGACGGTCAGGGCGCTGCAGGAATTTTTGGGGATGGTGAATTTTTATAACCGCTTCCTTCCCCGTGCGGCACGGCTCATGCAACCATTGTACGCCGCGCTCAAGAGACAGAAACCCGCGGATGGAGTCGAATAGACCCTGGAGCGAGAGCGGGCGTTCTCGGAAGTTAAAGCAGCCCTGGCAAACGCTGCACTGCTGGCGCATCCGGACCCGACGGCCTGGATAGCGCTCACCACCGACGCTTCAGATGTTGCCATAGGGGCTGTCGTGGAGCAGCGCGTCGCCAGGGCTTGGCAGCCGCTCGCATTTTTCAGCAGAACTTTGCGCGACAGCGAACATAAATACAGCGCGTTCGACAGAGAGTTGCTGGTTCTCCATCTGGCCATACGCCACTTCCAGTTCTGGCTGGAAGGGCGCAGCTTCACCGCGTTTGTAGACCACAAGCCACTAACGTTCGCGATAGCCAAGGTTTCAGAACCGTGGTCGGGCCGGCAGCAGAGACAGCTGGCCGCGATCTCAGAGTTTACTACCGATATTCAGCATGTGTCGGGTAAACTGAATGTGGTGGCGGACTGCCTCTCGCGCGCCGTGGTGGCCCCAGTCTACGTGGGGATAGTTTACGCAGCCATGGCCGCGGAGCAGATTAGCGATGCAGATGTGTGCGCGCTCCAGTCTGGACCAACAGGGTTAAGGCTGGAGAGCAGGGTGCTGCAAGATGGCGCCCCCCCCAATCTGCGATGTCTCCACGGGACGCTCGCGTCCAGTAGTCCCGGTCGCGTGGCGCCGCCGCCTGTTTGAGTCGGTTCACACTCTGGCGCACCCAGGAGTGCGCACGTCTGTCAAAATGGTGGGACAGAAGTTCGTCTGGCCAAGCCTACGCAAACAAGTAAAAGAGTGGGCTGCAGTCTGCGTGGCGTGCCAACGAGCCAAGGTACACAGGCACACGAAGGCTCCCTTGAAGCTGTTTCCGGTACCGGCTAAGAGGTTCGACCATGTGCACGTGGACCTCGTGGGCCCCCTCCCGCCATCACAGGGGTGCACGCACCTCCTGACAGTGGTGGACCGCACCACGCGCTGGCCAGAAGTGGTCCCGCTGGCGGCAACCACGTCCGCGGACGTAGCACGCGCTTTTTTAACAGCATGGGTGGCGCGTTTTGGAGTCCCGTCGGACATTACGTCCGACAGGGGCCCACAATTTGTTTCCGACCTCTGGTCCACGATGGCCCGCAGCCTGGGTGCTGCAATTCATTGCACAACCGCGTACAACCCACAGGCCAATGGTTTATGTGAGCGTTTTCATAGATCACTGAAAGCAGCACTCAGGGCTTCACTGACGGATGCAAATTGGGTAGACAGGCTGCCGTGGGTTTTATTGGGGTTGCGCTCCGTGCCAAAAGAAGATTTGGAAGCTTCCCCGGCAGAGCTCGTTTTTGTGCAGCCCCTACGGCTGCCCGGGGAATTTCTACTGGACAATCCCGCGCTGGGCAACTCCCCGTCTCAGCTTTTGCAGCGTAGCGCAAACACAGGCACGCTGCCGGGCCCTGCCCACCACAGTTTTCCGCGTGCCTTCGTGCCTAAAACTTTGAAGAACGCGGAGTTCGTGTTCATCAGACACGACGCCCACCACCCTCCATTGTGCCCACCCTATGATGGACCGTTCAGAGTGTTGGAAACAGGGGACAAGCATTTTGTGCTAGACTTGGGGAGTAGAAGGGAGATAATTGGCATAGACAGACTCAAACCCGCCTTTGTAGTGGCGGATGAGCAAGTGCTGTTGGCGAGGGCCCCTTGACGTGGAAGACCCCCACGGAGAACTCCCCAGGGGAACGATTCATCAGAGCAGCCACACAGACAGAGTGAAACCCCCCCCCCCTCCCATGGCTCACCCGCAGTCGGACACACTCCCAGCAGCCTCCCACCGGCACTTCAGCGCCACAGAGGCGGTAAACCCCAGTTACAGCAGATATGGGAGGAGACTGAAGCCGAAACAGCATGTGGACTGATGTTCTATTGTTCTATCTAAGATGCTGGGGGTGGGGGGCGGTGTGGGCCTCAGGTTATTTCACACCTTAGACAGAGACAATGAATACACATGGGAGAACAATGCTCAAGTAGGTGAGAGGGGGTTGAATGAAGTGTAGTGTAGATGTCATGCTGTGTATGAGGAAGTGCCTTGAACCTTGTGAAGTGTGACTTGATATAGAGAGAGGAATGCTTGATGTAACCAGTCAGTCTGTTCTTTGCTTGTGAGATGTGAGTGTGTAATAAATCGTCTGAAATGAATATGCCTCTTCATTTACACACTCCACAGGAGAAGGATTAGATAAAACACGGTTACAGAGCACATGATTAAACACACGACTGAAATAAAAATAAAATAAAAATGGCCCAGGATTATGGAAATATACGTGGGTATGGTAGTGGCTACATGGGTGGAACTATGTACATGAGTGCAGAGTGCAGACACACAATTGAACACACAATTGAGTAAAATTCAATTCAACTTTTTTTATGTACTGAGAAGGCAAGGACAGCTTCAGGAAGAAGATGGAGGACATGCTGCAACAGAGCGACATCAACGGGGTCTGGAGAAACCTTAAAACCATCTCTGGGCTCCAGAATACCTCCCCCCAGACCACAGGGAGCAGGGAGTGGGTGAACAATCTGAACCTGTTTTTTAATAGGTTTGACCAACCGCCCTCCCCCCCGACTGCACAACAACCACTGCTGCCTCTAAAGTCATCGAGACCTGCTGTCCACACCCCACTCCACCAACACCCCCCCGCTGCCAGCACACAGCCCCCCAACCTGACCCTCACTAAGACCCAGGTGAGGGCGGAGCTGAGGAAGATCAAGGCGAGGAAGGCCTTGGGACCGGACGGCATCAGCGCGAAGCTCCTCAAGTCCTGTGCAGACCAGCTGTGTGGGATTGTGGAGCACATCTTCAACCTGAGCCTGAAGCTGGGGGGGGGGGGGGGGTGTACCACAGTTGTGGAAAACATCTTGTGTGGTACCTGTACCAAAGACTTCCCACCCCAAAGACCTGAACAGCTACAGACCAGTGGCCCTGACATCTCACATGATGAAGACCCTGGAGAGACTGCTCCTTGCTCACCTCCGCCCCCTGGTGGGACCAGTGATGGATCCACTCCAGTTCGCCTACCAGCATGGCATTGGGGTGGAGGATGCAGTGATCTTCCTCCTTCACCGTTCTCTGTCCCACCTGGAGAAGCCCGGGAATGCGGTGAGGATCATGTTCTTTGACTTCTCCATTGCTTTCAACATCATCCAACCGATGATCCTGAAGGACAAGCTGCTGTGCGCAGGTGTGGACCAGCACCTGTCATCATGGATCCTGGACTACCTCACTAACCGGCCACAGTATGTGAGAACCCGGGATTGTGTGTCCGACACGATCATCGGTAGCACGGGGGCCCCCCAGGGAACGGTTTTGGCTCCCTTCCTGTTCACCCTTTATACTGCGGACTTCTCACACAACACAACACACTGCCATCTACAGAAGTTCTCTGACGACTCTGCGATCGTTGGCCTCATCTCCAACAGAGATGAAGCTGAGTACAGAGGACGTATCCAGGACTTCGTGGACTGGTGCCATCGGAACTGCCTCCAGATCAACGCGAGGAAAACTAAGGAGCTGGTGGTGGACTGTCGCAGGCAAGAACAACCCCTCACAGCACGAGTAAACATACAGGGAACAGACATTGAGATGGTGACATCCTACAAGTACCTGGGTGTTCATCTGAACAATAAACTAGACTGGTCACACAATACCGACGCACTCTACAAGAAGGGACAGCGCAGGCTGTTCCTACTGAGGAGACTCAGGTCTTTAGGTGTACAAGGGGCGCTGCTGAAGACATTCTATGACACGGTGGTGGCATCAGCCATCACTTTTGGAGTGGTCTGCTGGGGCAGTGGCATTACAGCAGCCGATAGGAAGAGACTGAACAAACTGATCAAGAAGGCTAGCTCTGTCCTGGGGCAACGCCTTGACCCAGTGGAGGAGATAGGACAGAGAAGGATGGTGGCTAAGCTGTCATCTCTGCTGGAGTCCGAGTACCACCCTATGCAGGACATACTGAACGCACTGAGGAGCTCATTTAGCAGTAGACTACATCATCCTAGGTGCGCAACCGAGAGGTTTCGCAGGTCCTTCCTACCTATGGCTGTCAGACTGTATAACCTAAGCAGGGCTGCTCGCAGAGATAGTATACAACTAGGACAATATCAGTCGCTACGGAGGGTGACAATATGTATGGGTACATATTCATACTATGTAGGATAACTAAGTAGATGGTTATACTGTTTATTCCATCTAGCAACAATGCTCCGTACTGTGTGTATATATATATTTATATAGTTATGTGTACATATGTATAGTCGTTGCTCTTGTTTTTTCTTGTCTTCTTGATTGTTGCTCTGAGTGTTGCTGTACCTGTGCTGTTGCAATCCTGAAATTTCCCCATTGTGGGACTAATAAAGGCTTATCTTATTATTGACATGAACAAACTGGAACCTATCAGATAAATAAGATCTAAACCACTGCAATGAAGTTCCATTAAGTCCAACATAGTGTTCTAATCTATCAAGTAGAATATTATGATCGATAGTATCAAAAGCTGCACTAAGGTCTAAAAGGACAAGTACAGAAACAAGTCCATTATCAGATGCAATAAGGAGGTCATTAGTGACCTTCACTAAGGCTGTTTCAGTACTATGATGGATTCTAAACCCAGATTGAAACTCTTCAAATAAACCATTTCACTGCAAGTGGTCAAATAAACGCGTAACAACTCCTCTTTCTAAGATTTTTGAAATGAAAGGGAGCCCAAGGATTATGGAAAATATAACAGTGGTTTCACGGATGGCTCAATATACACGAAAGTGAGAAGTGCAAATACAGTTGAGTTACTGTATTGTGATAACTAAAAAGTCCTCAGTTCTGTGCATGTGAGCGTTCGGGGGTTTTGGGGGGGGGGGCTGACTGCAGTTCTGATGGTCCAGGGGAAGGAACTGTCAGTATGGAGGTGTGGGACCTGATTGATCTAAACAGTCATCCAGAGGGAACAGGTCGAACAGGTGGTGGGTGGGATATGAGGGGTCTCCTGTGATGGCCTTGATCTTTCTGAGACGGGAGGATCTGGAGATGTCTTCCAGGGAGGCCAGAGGACCACCGATAATTTTTTTTTTTTTTTTTGGGGGGGGGGGGTGTTGATGATCCTCTGCACAGCTTTCCTGTTCTCGGCTGTGGAGCCGGCATACCACACACCTAGACAGTAGGTGGAACATGCTTTCCACTGAGCAGCAATAGAAAGCCAGCAGCAGCTTCTGGTCCAGGTTGTGCTTCCTCGGGATACAGAGGAAGTGCAGCCGCTGCTGGGCTTTCTTCACCAGGGCCTTGGTGTTGACAGTCCAGAAGAGGTCAGATGAGATGTGGGTGCCCAGGAATCTGAAGGCGGGGATGATTTTTCCACGCGGTCACCATTTATGGGGGGTCCTGTCTGTTTTTCCTGAAGTCCAGTATGAGTTCTTTGGGTTTTTGGACATTCAGTTTCAGGTTGTTTGCTTGGCACCACAGCAGGAAAATCTCAACCTCCACCCTGTATGCTGTCTCATCGTCATTGGTGATGAGCCCAACTAAGGTGGTATCATCTGTGCATTTCACGATGATGGTGGTTGGATGGGTTGGAATACAGTCAAAGGTGTACAGGGACTACAGCAGAGGGCTTAGCACGCAGCCCTGAGGGGCAGCAGTGCTAAATGACAGTGTGGAGGAGTGATGGGGGCCAAGTCTGACTGTTTGTGGGTGGTTGGTGAGAAAGTTTTTTTTTTTTTTTTTTAATCCAGGAGCAGGTGTGGGGAAGGGGGGGGATCTGGAGGAGGTGCAGTTTGTTGATCAGGATGTCCAGGATGATGGTGTTGAAAGCTGAGCTGTAGTCCACAAAGAGCATCCTCACATAGCTCCTTGGGTTCTCTAGGTGGCTCAGTGCTCTGTGGAGAGTGGTGGCATCTTCTGTAGACCGGTTCTCCCTGCAGGCGAACTGGTGGGGGTCGAAGGAGGGGGGAAGATTGTCCCTGATGTGTTTGGACACCAGTCGCTCAAAACACTTCATGACTACAGACTTGAGTGCTATGGGTCTGTAGTTGTTTAGGCTGTCGATTGCGTACTTTTTGTGGATAGGGATGATGGGGGAGGCCTTGAGGCAGGAGGGGACGGTGGCGTGCGTCAGGGAGAGGTTGAACAGCTTGGCGAAGAGCCCTGCCAGCTGGTCTGCACATACTTAGACCACCACTCCTGGGATGCCATCTGGACTAGCAGCTGTGTGGGGGTTCACTGCTCTCAGTTGCCTCCTCACCTCGTGCACCTGTAGAGAGGTGGGGGAGAGGGGAGGCGGCGGGGGACGAGTTTGGGGGGGAGGTGTGTTCAAACCAGGGAAAGTTTAAGCACACCTCCCTCTCCCCTCCTCCCCTCTCTCTACAGGTGCACGATGTGAGGAGGCAACTGAGATCAGTGAACCTGGAGATGTCTTCCAGGGAGGGCAGAGGGCCACCAATAATTTTTTGGGGCGGGAGAACAACTGTTTTTCTGTACAGGTGGGGAAAGTGCCATCTGGGAGAAATATCTACGCCCAGGGAGTTGGTAACGATGGCCATTTACTTTAATCAGCCGCTTAAATGCAACATTTTCGACCGTGCTCAATGGCAACATGCCTTTTGCAATAAAGTACAGTAGGTTGAGTTTGTAATATCACTGTCTCTATTTTTTTTTTTGTTGTAAGGCATGGCACTGGAGAAACTGGCTACTATGGTCTGTTGTTGCACGGGAATCACACTGGTAGTTTTGGGTCTGGGACTCTTAAAATCTTGCTTTCTGTATGCTCAACAAGATGACACTGCTTCAGATGGTAAAAAATTGTAGCGTTACCTGATTTTGTGGGAACACGCTTGCGACACAGTTTGGAGTGCACGTTAAGCTGCTTCTTGTTAGGCTTTAAATAGCCAAAATATCTCCACACTACTGAATTCCTCTGATCCTTCTTTTCAACAATTTCCTCATCTATTGAGCATTGGGTGGTGTCCGTTTTGGTGTCTTCTTTGGTAATGCTGTCACTTTTCATTAACGTTTTCTGTCATCATTTTCTTTTTAACCATGCCCCGACTCCCACACAGCTGCGCTAGCTCAAACATTAGCAGGTGTGCTGCTGCTCTGGCGTGCGTCAATCGAACGTGACTAACTGTATTCCAGCCACATGATTGGTTTGGTGCTGTGCATTCTCATTACCATTGGCCTTTCATGTTGTCTGTCAAAACATAGATTGAATGAGTTCTAACATGTCTTATGTCTGTATTAAGGAAAAGTTATTTCGTGATTGTTTTTTCACCCAGCCCTAGCGGTGGTCTTCTGAAAGAATGTCCATGAAAGGATGGCAGCTCTTAAAAGCACATTTTGAGATAAATTTGTCCATGTGACTAGTCACTTTTCTCTTCCATTTGTTTTATTAAAAGATATTAGAATAAATTCATAGGTCATTGCAAATACTTTTCTTTAAAAGTACCAAGTTGTCACACAATGGGAGGGAAAAATCCTGAATAGAAAAAAGTACCAAGATGCATCGAGAATTGTTTTAGTATTGTGACGTCTTAGAGGTTCACACAAGAAGAGGAGCAGATGGCTGCGACGAAACAGGCTTTATTGAAGCACACCTTTCAACACAGACAGGAGGGCAGGTCATTCTCACAGACCTCTGTTTCAATAAGGGTTGCACAAACACATGATCAGTCTTGTTCTGATCCTACCTACAACACTGCTGTGTCGTTATAATGACACAACAATATAATGACACAGTAATAACATTTTAACACACATGACTATAACGTCCCCCTCATGGATCATCACCTTATCGTGGTGGGGTTTGCGTGCCCCAGTGATCCCAGAAGCTATGTTGTCCGGGGCAATTTGCCTCTGATAGGGTCACCCAAGACAAACTGGTCCTGGGTGAAGGGCCAGACTAAGAACGATCCAACAGACTCTCATGATAAATTCTAGATCAAGGATTCAGTGTACCCTGCCCAGTATGGGGTGACCGGGGCCCCACCCTGGAGCCAGGCCTGGGGGAGGGGCTCGATGGCTAGCGTCTGGTGGCCGGGTTTCCACCCATGGGACCCGGCCAGGCTCAGCCCGAAGGAGTTACATGGGTCCGCCCTCCAGTGGGCTCACCACCTGCAGGAGGGATCATGGGGGTCCGGTGCTATGTGGATTAGGTAGCAGTCAAAGGCGGAGACCTTGGCGGACTGATCCCAAGCTTTCTAAACTGGCTTTTGGAATGTGGAATGCCACCTCTCTGGTGGGGAAGGAGCCTGAGCTGGTGTACGAGGTTGAGAGATACCGGCTAGATATAGTTGGCCTCAACTTGACACACAGCTCCGGTTCCGGAACCAGTCTCCTGGAGAGGGGCTGGAGCTTGGCCTTTTCTGCGAGTTTCCCCAGGCGAGAGGCGACGAGCAGGGGTGGGTATTCCTGTATCCACCCACCTTGCTGCCTCTATATTGGAGTTTTCCCCAGTGGATGAAAGGGTTGCTTCCCTGCGCCTTCGGGTTGGGAAACGGGTCCTGACCATCATTTGTGCCTATGTACCAAATGATGTTTCAGAGTACCCACCCTTTTTGGAGTCTGTGACTGGGGTGCTGGAGGGTGGTCCTCTTGGAGACTCCATTGTCTTACTGGGGGACTTCAATGCACACGTGGGCAACAACAGTGAAACCTGGAGGGGGGTGTTTGGGAGGAACGGCCTGCCCGATCTGAACCCGAGTGGTGTTTAGTTATTGGACTTCTGTGCTAACCACAGTTTGTCCATAACGAACACCATGTTCAAGCATAAGGGTGTCCATATGTGCACCTGGCACCAGGACACCCTAGGTCGCAGGTCGATGATCGATTTTGTTATTGTGTCATCAGACCTGCGACAGTATGTCTTGGACACTCAGGTAAAGAGAGGTGCAGAGCTGTCAACTGATCACCACCTGGTGGTGAGTTGGATCCGTTGGCAGGGGAGGAAGCCATTCAGACCTGGGAGACCCAAACGTATAGTAAGGGTGTGCTGGGAACATCTGGCTGAGGCCCCTGTCAGGGAGGTCTTCAACTCCCACCTCCGGAAGAACTTCAACCACACTCCGAGGGAGTCTGGAGACATGGAGTCTGAATGGGCCATATTCTCCACCTTTGTTGTTGAAGCGGCAGCCCAGAGCTGCGGCCACAAGGTGGTCAGTGCGTCTCGTGGTGGCAACCCCCGAACCAAGTGGTGGACACCAGTGGTGAGGGGGGCCATTACACTGAAGAAGGCGTCCTATCAAGCTTGGTTGGCTTGTGGGACTCCCAAAGCAGCTGAGGTGTACCGGCAGGCCAAGCGGAGGGCAGCTCGGGTGGTTGCTGAAGCAAAAATCCGGGTATGGGAGGAGTTCTGTGAGGCCATGGAACAAGATTTTCAGTCGGCCTCGAAGAGATTCTGGCAAACTGTCCAGCGGCTCAGGAGAGGAAAGCAGCTCCCTGTCCACACTGTGTATGGTGCGGATGGGGCGCTGTTGACTTCGACTGGGGATATCGTCGGGCGGTGGAAGGAATACTTCGAGGATCTCCTCAATCCTACTGATACGCCTTCCACAGAAGAAGCAGGGTTTGTGGATGAGGGGGATGACTTGCCTATCACAGGGGCTGAAGTCGCCAAGGTGGTTAAAAATCTCCTTGGTGGCCGGGCCCCGGGGGTGGACGAGATTCGCCCTGAGTACCTCAAGGCCCTGGATGTTGTAGGGCTGTCATGGTTGACACACCTCTGCAACATTGTGTGGAGGTCGGGGGCAGTGCCTTTGGCATGGCAAACCGGGGTGGTGGTTCCTCTCTTCAAAAAAAGGGACCGGAGGTTGTGCTCCAACTTTAGAGGGATCACACTCCTCAGCCTCCCTGGGAAGGTTTATGCCAAGGTACTGGAGAGGAGAGTCTGGCCATTGGTCGAACCTCGGACTCAGGAGGAGCAATGTGGTTTTTGTCCTGGCCATGGCACATTGGACCAGCTCTTTATCCTCTTGAGAATTCTCGAGGGTTCATGGGAGTTTGCCCAACCAGTTTACATGTGTTTTGTGGACTTGGAGAAGGCATTTGACCGCGTTCCTCGTGGTTTTTTTTGGGGGGTGCTTCGGGAGTATGGGGTATCGGGCTTGTTGTTACGAGCTATTTGGTCTCTGTATGACTGTTGTGAGAGTTTGGTTCGTATTGCCAACACTCGGTCGGAATCATTCCCAGTGAGAGTTGGACTCCGCCAGGGCTGCCTTTTGTCACTGATCCTGTTCATAATTTTTGTGGACAGGATTTTTCGGCGCAGCCAGAGAATGGAGGGTATCATGCTTGGTGACCACAGGATGTCATCTCTGTTGTTTGCAGATGATGTTGTCCTGTTGGCTTCATCCAGCAATGACCTACAGCTCTTGCTGGGACGGTTTGCTGCTGAGTGTGAAGCGGCTGGGATGAGAATCAACACCTCCAAGTCCGAGTCCATGGTCCTCAGCTGGAAAAAGGTGGATTGTCCTCTCTGGGTTGGGGACAGGCTCCTGCCCCAAGTGGAGGAGTTTAAGTATCTAGGGGTTTTATTCACGAGTGAGGGGAAAATGGAGTGAGAGATTGACAGACGGATCGGAGCAGCATCTGCAGTGATGCAGACGTTGTACCAGTTTGTTGTAGTGAAGAGGGAGCTGAGTTCTAAGGCAAAGCTGTCAATTTACCAGTCAATCTACGTTATTACTCTCACCTATGGTCACGAGCTTTGTGTAATGACTGAAAGAACAAGGTCACGGATACAAGCGACTGAAATGAGCTTTCTCCGTAGGATTGCTGGACTCACCCTCAGAGATAGGGTGAGGAGCTCAGTCATCTGGGAGAGGCTCAGAGTAGAACCGCTGCTCCTCCACATTGAAAGGAGTCAGTTGAGGTGGTATGGGCATCTGATTAGGATGCCTCCTGGACGCCTCCCACTTGAGTGTTTCGGCACTTCCCACTGGGAGGAGACCCAGGACTCGGTGGAGAGACTATGTCTCCCAGCTGGTCTGGGAACGCCTTGGTAACCTCTCTGAAGAGCTGGAGCAGGTGGCTGGGGAGAGGGAAGTCTGGGCTTCTCTGTTTGAACTGCTACCTCCGCGACCCGGACCTCCGGAAAAGTAGTAGAAGATGGATGGATGGATGGATGGATGGATGAATATAATGTCCTCTGCTGGTAATGTATGCCAGGAGAATCCCCTCCCCCTTAACACAGCCCCGATGTTACACTGGCCCCCCCTGGACTGGTTTCTGTCCCCAGAATAATAAAAGTCCAACTCAAAAGTCTAACACGAATCCGTCCAGGTGTCGGGGGTGGCCTCCGTTGCCGACGACCAGCACGTACAGGCCTGCCAGTGTCCACCTGTGTCTCGGTTGGAGTAACTGGTCGGGGTGAAGGCTCCGGCTCGACCACCAGCGGGGCAGATGGCTGGTACGGGGCGAGACGGTCACGGTGGAGTACCACGACCTGGTCCCTTTTTTTTCAGCCTCACCCTGTACACCACATCCGACAGTTTCTGTAGGAAACGCACAGTCCCTACCAATGGCTCGCCAGTTTTGGTGACAGTCCCCTTTTTTGCTCTGGGCAGAAAACCCAGACTCCATCTCCTGGTGCAAAGTCCCTCCCCTGGCAGCGGGAGTCATATGCCCGCTTCTGCCGACTCCCCGTCACTGCCAGGGCCTCCCAGGCGGGCCGCTGGCCTGCGTCCAGCCACTGCCGAACCCAGGAAATGACCGGATCTCTGTCCTGCTTGCTCTGCAGCTGCTGTGAGCCGAGGGCCTCTGTGACATCATTGCTGGGGGGAGCTGCCTGATTATCCGAGGGGAACTGTGTGCCGCTGTGTTATTCCTGCTCACAGTGGTCCAGAGAGCAGCAGCCCTTGGGACGGCCTGGTCTCGATCCTCTGCCCACTGGCAGTGACGACAGTCTAACAGCTGCCGCAGCTGGCGTCTCTGTCCCGATTCCAGCCCGCTACAGCTCTGCTGTAACAATTCCTCGACCGCCTGCTGCGTTTCTGCTGACACGTTGACCCGCTCTGCTGTGATCCTCCCCCTAGCTGTCTCTATCTGTGATCGTGCTCCCTCTGCTCGTACTGGTGGTGCTGTTGTGTCCAGTTCTCGCGGTGACCCGCCTGGTTTGGTTCATCCTGGCGGTCCCTCGATCACGCAGGCCTCCGGGTTCCTCCTCTGGGTCCCGCTACAGAGCGTGATGGTCCGAGTTCCCAGCAGGAGGGACGATCTGGCGGTGTCAATTTTCGCGCTCCATGCTGCGAGCAGATCGAGTCCAATAATGCAGGGGTCTTGGATGTCAGCCAGCCAGAACAGGTGGTTTGTGTTCTGGCCGGCTACCCCTACCACAAGAACTCTTTGCCCTCCCAATCTGGTGTGCTCATCGGTAGCTGTGGTGACGCAGCGCCCGGTGGGTTCCCACCCCTGCAGTGCCGTCTCGTCCGTGCCTGGCAGCACACCGGGTCAGACCAAGGAGATGGTAGAACCGGTGTTGATCAGGGCCCGGATCGGCGTGTTGTCCAGGCTGCACTGTAGGTACATCCCAGGCGAGTGCCCAATTTGGCCCACACGTGGTGACAGCTCAACTGTTTGTCGTGGGGTGGGTGCAGGGCAGTACCGCGCGATGTGTCCTGGCTCCCTGCAGCGGAAGCACCCTTCCTCGTGCCGCTGTGGCCGTCTTCTCCGTGGGCACGCCGCCATGGTCTGCCGCAGCTCCTCCTCCTCTTTGCTCTCAGCCATGGCCTGGAAGGCTCTCTGTCTCGGTGCCGATGCATCAGCTGTACAATCCATTAGCGGTTCCACCTGCTCCGCTTCTGCCACAGCCGTCTCCCAGCTGCTTGCAGCGTTAATCCGGATGTGGCTCTGGAGCTGGGCCGGGCGGAGACCCCGGATGAAGTTCCGGAGGGCGAGCTTCTCCACTACTTCTGGCCCGAAATCCGGGTAGCTGCGCCGTGTCAGCAGCCGTATGTCCGCTGCGTAGACTCCCGGGCTCTCCCGGCTGCCTCGCCGGTGGTTGGCCAGCTGTTCCTCTGCGTGTTCAGCATTGGCCGCTCTCCCAAACCGCCTCTGGAGCACTCCTTGTAGCGCTGGCCAGCTGCGGCGTTCCTCGGGCCGGAGATCGGACAGCATGCGGAGAGCCCTTCCCTCCAGGGCCAGTGCGACCTGCATGGTGGTCTCTTCGGGTGGCCAGCCGTTCAGCGCAACAGCCAGCTCGACCTGGACCAGGTAGTCGTCCAGGAGGGTTTCACCGTTGAAGCGGGGAATCTTGGCCCGCTGCCGGATGGGTGGGACTGTCGCCTCTTGGTTGATTGCCGCTCCTGGTCGCAGTGGAATCGCCGGCCCGTCCTGCCCTGAAAAGGGCGGGGAGCTGGTCTGGTTTGCTCTGCTCAGCCTGCCCTGCCTTGAAAAAGGCAGAAGGCGGAAGGCGGGGTACACTGGTCCCGTTGGGTCCGCTGCTCCGTTCATCCCGGTGAGCAACTCTGGGGGTCGGTGTCTCAGCTCTGTCATCCATCCCCAGCTGAGCGATGAATCGCTCCAGCTGCTGGATCTCCGCTTGGATCCTGGCTTCCATCTGCTCCATGTCCCGCTCCTGACACCAGTGTGATGTATTAGAGGTTCACACAAGAAGAGGAGCAGATGGCTGTGACGAAACAGGCTTTATTGAAACACACCCTTCAACACAGACAGAAGGGGAGGTCATTCTCGCAGACCTCCGTTTCAATAAGGGTTGCACAAACACATGATCAGTCTTGTTCTGATCCTACCTACAACACTGCTGTGTCATTATAATGACACAGCAATATAATGACACAGTAATAACATTTTAACACACATGAATATAACGTCCTCTGCTGGTAAAGCATGCTGGGAGAATCTCCACCCCCCTTAACACAGCCCTGATGTTACAGTATCAAATCTGAGCCCCTGAATCATAATCAAATCATGAGGTGCCTAAAGATTCCCACAGGGTTTCCTCTGGTAACATTTCTGTGTGGCGGCCCGCCTCCCTAAGGAAGTATGCTGCTGTGCCTATAATATATCAATTTAAGAAAAATTAAATATGAAAGAAACCCTCCGCAAGTGCGCACACGAACAACGTGCGTGACTGTCATCCACACGGAAGTGCCCCGCCCACCCGATGCCCACGTGACCGTTTCTGCAGGCAGAGTGTGTCTCTGTAGCGTTGCCGTCCGAGATAAGCATGGGTTTATTAAAGTGCTTTAAACGTGGAAAAAAGTACAAGAGAAAAGCAGTGGAGGCATTTATGGTGGTTTTAACCCGCTGGTAACTGGAACAACAATGAGGAGTTGCTTAGCTAACAGGTCTAGTTAGACTTCATTACAGGGAAAGGCAAGAGTGACTGATGAATCACTGAGGATTTACTTCACCAGCTACTGCAATATTAACTAATAATTTATGTTAATTATTATGTACCTCTCACCCAAAGATGCTGGGATAGGCTCCAGCACCCCCGCGACCCGAAAAGGATTAAGGGGAAGAAGATGAATGAATGAATGAATGAATGATGTACCTGGCAAGTTAAGATGACTGAAATTCACGAAGTCAGTGACTTTAATCCGTCAGCAGCCTTCAGACAAACTAAATGTGCCAAGATTTGGATTTCAAAATAAGGGAGGTTTTTCCTGCTGTCTGGTTGATGAGGAGATTGCAAAAAAAACTATAAATATATAGAAATATTATAACAGAAATAACTGCATCTTTGGTCATTTAAGTTAATTTATTTCTTTAAATATAATTTTAATAATTATATTTCTTTGAATTCAGAGTTAAAGTTATTGTTCTGTTGTGGCTCTACAAAATTATCGTCAAAAGTTTGTATGAGGGGAAAAAAGTAAAAAAAAAATTGCCACATTCGGTTTCAAATTTATTAAAAAACCCCCAGCAATTTTACAATAATCTGCCTTTGTCCATCAGACAGGCCTCTTCACTGTCCAGTTTTAAAACTCCTCTTAAAACCGATTTTTATTCTCTGGCTTTTGACCCAGTTTGAGCATTGATTTTATTTGTTCTTATTGTCTCTATTGTATGATGATTGTTTTGTTTGTGCTGTTTTGTACTTAAGCTGTATTTTATTATGTTTATATTTTATTTATCATTGATGTACAGCACTTTGTGCCAACTCGTTTTTAAAGAGCTTTATAAATAAAGTTGGATTGGATTAAAAAAAGATAAACATTAGCCATAAAATCCACAAATTTATAATAGTCTCAAATGTACAAGAAAAGTCAATTTTACAAGAGAAAATTACAAATTTGAGGAAAATGGTTGCAAATTTAGATAAATTTACAGAGAAAAGTAGAAAACTATAAGAAAATTGTTATAAATTTTGGAGAAAAACCTCAAACCTTCAATATTGAAGTCATTACTCAAGTTTTTAAGTGGGTGCTCTTTGTACCCTTAACTCAACTAGAAATTTTTGGATGTCTACTTTTAATTATTAATTTCAAAGCACTGCTTTTACATGAGTAGAATTTCTGGCTACTATACCCACCTCTGATCATATAATTTAAGTATGCATGAGTAAATTACTATTATGAATGTTTTTTCCCCCTTCCCTTTCCTACTTTTTGTCAATGGAAGAAAGAAACACTAGAATAAAAATACAAAAAATACACATTTTGGTTATTTATGTAAACCATAAAAAAAAAAAAAAAATCCTGCAGGACAAAACATGACACTTGTTATTTTCTAGCCTGTTTCTATACCACCATAGACAGAGAGAGAACCTGAATTAGACAGGGCTCAGAGAGGGAAAGATGAGACAGAAGAAAGGAGCCAAGGAGAGGAAAGTGTTCAGGCAGAGGGTCCAGGAGAGGTGGGAGCAGAGGGAGGAGAGAAGGATGACACCAGTAAAAAGTCCAAACACAGGACGTCTGGGTGGGACCCCAACTGGCCCAATATTCCAACATTCAAGCCTTGGTAGTACAATACTTCAAATGGTAAGTTCCATTATGCAATATTACTGTGCAAAATTTAAAAAAAAAAAAAAGAAATAGTGTAAAATTAACATTTCTGGTTACAATCGTGCCATGTGTTTTCTGCTCTCTGCTCCCCCCCCCCCCCCCGGAAAAATATGTTGCCACCACGCCAAGGTCTTTAAGCCAGAGGAAACGCTGTCCCACACCTAGTTAGGACCTCAGCTGGGGAGGAGGACTGACTTATCGGACCTCTTGCAGTTTTAGTTGGTGACCCCGGTCTACAGTATGTTCTTTTGTAACATTTTTGTTGGTGGTGTGCTGCGGGATTGTTTCAATGTAAAAAATGTGCCATGGGTCAAAAGAAGTTGAATAACATTGGTCTAAACCATGTAATAAAACCAACTCTCGTCACCTGGTAAACCATTTTTAGGGAAAATTACATAGACACTCAAATCAGGAAGTGAGGGAGGTCCTAAAGCCAACAATAATCAGAACAATAATTAAACAAGCACTTTGCTCTGACATTAATTCATGTTGGTACTACTTGCAGTAAAAGTTACGTAAGTATTTCATTTTAAAATCATTGCATAACTTAATAGAACTCTCAACAATACTGATGATGTAATGTGTCACCATGACTTACAACTGCAGGCTCAGGTTCAGGCACTTTTTTTGATGTCGTGGCATGTTTAAATGCACTTTTACATGGCTGTGAAAAGAATTTGTTGAACCAAATGACTATTACAATTCTTAGAAATTATCCTAATCTCCACAGTGTGTGCTCTGTCCGTGCCCATGGCAACCCTGCTGTAAATTATAATCTTTTGGAAAAAAAAAAGTAGTATAAAGTGATTTCAAAACTGGATCTATCACACCAAAGGATTTATCAGTTTTGTTGTAGAGACAATATTTTCTGTGAAGTAGATGACATTCTTTGATGAGACCGGCATAAAGTCATGATACAGAGGAGACAGACTTAGGGGCAGATTTACTAAGACGGTGCAAATTACCGAGTGTGCAAATTAGGCAGTGTGCCTGTTATGTGAGACTCAGAGAGAGTGGTGCTGCTTTGGAACACAAACTTTATTACTCACAGTAATATAATATACTGTACAGTACAGGTCTGTTGTCATACTGAGCCAGCTGGGAAAGAGACCCGAAGAGGGAGGGGCCTTGTAACGAGTGCGTGGTGGATGCGCCCCTGGTGGCGCCAATTTCAGCAGGCCCAGGCGCCATCCTTCTGGAGCCATAGCACACTTGCCAACACTGTCCCGACCTGGATCCCACACCAGCTGGGTCAGCTCCAACCCCGCATCGCGATCCACAGCAGCTGCTCTCACCTCCCGCCAACAGCTGGCTCATCGTCCCGATCCATCCACTATCTAAACGACGGGTGGTCTCAGCTGTGCCGCTATTTTCATACGTGTCGGCGGTGGTGACCATGTAACGGCCGACTGTGAGCCGGGTCACTTGTTTCTGCGGGCCCAAACCCAGTTCATCACCATGAGTGGCGCTCTGTACGGCTGCATATGGTGTTGTGGTTGTAACAGTGTGGTACTCACGTTTGCTGCGGGGCGTCCAACAGGCTGTGGTGGTTCTGCTACCTCCTGTTGGGTCATGGACTCTTCACCTAACGCTACAGCGGCAGTCCCTGGAGGCCAATGCTGATCGTGGATCCTGAAGACGTCTGGCGTCTCTCCTGTGTCATTTACGGTCACGGGCTCTTGACCGTAAATGTCACGTTGACTCTTGGCTCAGCTGTGGCTCTGGTAGACTGATGCTGAGCGAGGATTCTGAAGCAGTCCAGTTCTTTCTCATTTTTGTCTGGTGTTAGTTTAGATCGGGTTGATGTGTTGCTATTGTCACATTTAACATCCATATCAGGGTTGTGTTTCTCGGGATTCTCCGTGTGCGTGGGCTCCCTCTCCTGCAGCTCTGCAGTGGCTCCCGCGGGCTCATGCTGGGCAAGGATCTGAGGCGAGTCCGGCCACTGTCCCCCCTCTGGGCAGTGTCCCTCCTGTGCACATGGGACGGCTGTACTCATGTTGTCGCCGTTCCCGATAGACGCGGGCTCCCTCTCCTGCAGCTCTGCAGCAGCTTCTGGAGGCTCACGCTGGGCGAGGAACTGAGGCGAGTCCGGTCGCTGCTCTCCCTCCATGTCGTGTTCGTTCTCTGTGCTGCACTTTCCCTCTGCGATGTGTCCACTCATTAGCTTGACACTGACTAGCTCGTCTCTTAAGGACCCAAAGGCACACATGCTTGCTAAGACTCGGACCTCCAATATATAATGTCGAGCTGACTCACCTGCTATTTGTTTGCACCCGAAGAAAGTGAACCTCCGGGCCGTAACGTTGGTCCAGCTGTAGTAATGTCTCTCTATCAGAAACACACATTCACCAAATGAGTCCTCGCCTAGACCGAGAACCAGTACGCTCTTTAGCTTCTTGTCGTCAGTGCCATCCAGGCCAGCCGTGTTGGCATAATCCTTAAACGCGTTGAACCAGCAGTGCCACGAGACAGCCGGCTCACTTGGGTTTTCCAGAAACGGTCAAAATAACCCCAAGCATGCTTCCATGGTTTTACTCTCGTCACCAAATGCTATGTCTGGAAACCCGGAGAGACTCAGAGAGTTGTGCTGCTTTGGAAAACAAACTTTATTACACACAGAAATATTTAATTTAATTCAATTCAATTCAACATTATTTATATAACGCCATTTCACAACAACAGTCATCTCATAGCACTTTCAAATGTAGGGGAAACCCCCACAATTGCAGAAAGACCCCAACAATCAGGCGATCCCCTGTGAGCAAGCACTTGGCGACGATGGAGAGGAAAAACTCCCTTTTAACAGGAAGAAACCTCTAGCAGAACCTGCCACAGGGAGGGGCAGTCATCTGCTGTGACTGGCTGGGGGGTGAGGGGATAGAGAAGATGAAAAGAACAGACATATAGAGAGCAAACATTAAAGGAGTGAAGCCAAGTACATTATTGGAGGTCCCCCGGCTGTCTAAATCTATTAGCAGCAGAACTAAGGGAGGGTTGAGAGACACATGATCCCTCCCTAATTGTAGGCTATATCGAAAAGGAAGGTTTTTCCCTATTCTTAAAAACAGAGATTGAGTCTGACTCCCAAATCCAGATTGGTAACTGGTTCCACAGGAAAGGAGCTTGATAGCTGAAGGCTCTGCCTCCCATTGTACTTTTGGAGATTCTAGGTATTAAAAGTAATCCAGCATTTTTGGAGCATAGTGGTCTGTTAGGATGATAGGGTAGTATCAGATCTTTTAACCCCTTGAACTCTGTGAATTCCGTGGGCGGTCACGTCTCTGCATCTTAGTGCGTCTCAGTGCGCACTGAAAAAAAAAAAGCTGTATTTCCGGTCTTCCAGTACGGACACAGCCTTGTTACAACCTGAGAAAAAAGCTGTGGAATATATTCATTTTTTGTGGTATTTTTACAAAATTTTGACATGAGCTTGAAAACACTTGGTTCTACATTTCTGTTGTGTTTTCCAGCCAGTATCTGACAGCTGTATGTTATTTGCAAGCATTTGTATCTAAAAAAACACCCAGGCGAACTTTCTTGTTACTCAGTGGCAGGAGAACTTAGAGAGATTATGACTGTTTTGCCAAAAAATTCAGAGTGTTTTCTTTTAAATGAGACTAACCCCATGAAGATGCTGCAAAGGGTTGAAGAACAGCTTTTGATTTACTTTGGACATGTTATTTTTAGGCGTTTTTAGGGAAGTTGAACAGAATTCAACAGGTTAAATAAAAAGGGGCCTGGTTGTTTAGAGTTTTGTAAGTGAGAAGAAGGATTTTAAACTTAATTCTAAACTCTACGGGAAGCCAGTGAAGGGAGGCCAAAACCGGAGAGACATGATCTCTCTTTCTAGTACCTGTTAAAACTCTTGCTGCAGCATTTTAGATCAGCTGAAGACTTTTTAAAGATGTTTTAGGACAACCTGATAATAAAGAGTTACAATAATCTAATCTAGAGCTAACAAAAGCGTGGATCAGTTTCTCAGCATCACTCTGAGACAAGATGCTCCTAATCTTGGCAATATTATGCAAATGATAGAAGGCAGTCGTAGAAACTGACATAATGTCGGACCCAAGAAACACACACACACACAGGCTCAAGTGCAATCGTCATCGTCGTCGGCCTCCGTCGGTCTATGATGACCATGGAAGAGAATCCTAAACGTCTACTCTGCTGGAACAGCACCGCCTGTGGCTGAACAGGCCAATGCACACCGGTGTTCTACCTTCCAGCGTTGGGCGTTGGTAGGATTCAAGCCTGGGCAGGAAGATATGGAGGACAAGATGTTACCCATGCAGCATGTCCCCCCTCTCCACATCACTGATGAATCCAAAGGAACAGCAGGGCTGCTATAGTTTGGCACCAGCACCGTCGCAGGAGCTGCCAGAACGATGTTGAGCACAACAGAGAACTGCCTTAGGGGCTCCGACTCCGGATTTTTCCTCAGGGTTGACTCCCGAAGCCTTTCCCGTGACCGGGTGTGCCGCAAGGCAGCGGAGGTTTGAAATCAGGGTTTACCTTCCCCTAGATGGGCTACCTTCCCAGGTTGACGAGCCACCATCTACCCGAAGCATCTGGCTTTAAGGTGCCAGAGATCCACCCTCGCCCCTTCTCCTATTAGTAAAAGCAGTTCCGCTGGGCTTAGAGACTAAACCACATGGGCAGGCTAGGAGTTGGACTTAGTTGTCAGAGGCTTTTCGAGACGCACGCCATAAGGAGCATTTTATGAGCACTGGGAGCTTAACCCCAGTGCCACTCCTGGCTATGACAACCTTGGAACCTTGGAACATCAAGTGCAATACAATTATCTTTATTGGGTGACCAGCAGGTGTATGAGTGCGTGTATGCGGTATGTGAGTGTAGTGTGGGTGAACGAGCTGCAGCCGGGGACGAGACAGAGCGCTGTACAGCCTGGCAACCTTGCAGGTGTACTGGAGATGGCGTTGGCTTGGGCTTTGAGCCTCCTGCCAGGGAGACAGCATCTGCTGAGCGCACCCGGTGAAGCGCTGTGATGCGCGGCATGGAGAGAAGGGCAATTCCGCCGCTGCGAGGGAGAGAACCACCACCAAAGGGATCCACCTGTGCACAGGGGAGAGCCTGGGAGAAAAGGTGAGTTGGATGGTTGAGCTTACGTGCCAACGGAGAGTCCAACGATGATGCGCAGGGCTGAAAGGAGTCAAAGCGTGCGCGGGACGAAGAACGTAGCAAAGCAGACGGCTCTGTGCCGAAGTCCTAGGCAGAACGGGCTATATAGCCCGGAGCTGATTACTCCCAGGTGTGCGCGCAGCTGAGGCAGATGATGGCCCAGAGTGAGTTGTAACAGTACTCCCCCCCCCCCCGAGCAGCGCCTTCTGGCGCTGGCTTACCTGGGTGCGCCCGGTGGAAGTCCTCAATAAGGCGTTTGTCCAGCACAAATGACTGGTGCACCCAGGATCTCCACTCGGGGCCATACCCCTCCCAGTCCACCAAGTACTGCAAGCTGCGAACCCGGCAGCGAACGACCAGGATGGAATTGACTGTCCAAGCCGGGTCACTGCCGATCAACACGGGTGGAGGTGGGGCTCCGGGAGGGGGGCAGAGCGGGTTGGAGACCATGGGTTTGACCTGCGAGACGTGAAACGTGGGACAAACATGGAGAGTAGGGGGTAGAGCCAGACGCACAGCTACAGGATTCATCACTTTGACAATCGGGAAGGGCCCAATAAAATGCTTGGCCAACGGGAGATCCCAGGGTTGCAGGTGAGTTTGACTGAATGGGCCCAATGGATCACGTCACCCCGAACGACTGATGGCACGAACAGTCTCCCGGTCGGGCCTCCGCCCGGATCTGGTTCAGTTTCTTGAGCCTTCAGGACCTTGTCCCTGATGGCCCAGGAGAGGGCGCCCACGACACACGAAGCCGGGAGGATGGTGTGCTTCTGCTTCTCAGCGGCCTCCGAGGTGAACTGTCTGGACAGGGCATCGGGCTTCGCGTTCTTAGACCCCGGGTGGTAGGTGATGGTAAACTGGAAGCGCCCGAAGAACAGAGACCAACGCACCTGGCGAGCATTCAGGTGCTTAGCCGTCCTCAGGTACTCCAGGTTTTTATGATCCATCCAAACCACAAAGGGTAGCGTGGCCCCCTCCAGCCAGTGCCGCCACTCCTCCAGCATGAGCTTGACCGCCAAGAGTTCTCTGTCACCGACGTCATAGTTCCTCTAAGCGGGGGACAGCCGCCGAGAGAAGAAGGCGCAGGGGCGGATCACCCCGTCTACCGGGGAGTGCTGTGAAAGTACTGCCCCCACCCCTGAATCAGATGCATCCACCTCGACCATGCACTGCAGCGTGGGGTCCACCTGCGTCAAGACCTGAGATGAGGAGAATTCTGCCTTCAGGACCGCAAAGGCCGACGCAGCCTCCTCTGTCCACCGGAATGGCACCTTAGGGGAGGTGAGGCGGGTCAGGGGGGCGGCAATTGAACTGTACCTGGGCACAAACCACTGGTAGAAATTGGCAAACCCCAGAAATTGTTGCAGCTGTTTCCTAGACGACGGGGGGGGGGGGGGATCCGCCACCGCCTTCACCTTCTCTGGGTCTGGGATGACCTGGTTGTGTGAGATGATGAAGCCCAGGAAAGAGGTCTTCTCAGTGTAGAACTCACACTTCTCAGCCTTCACAAAAAGTTTGTTCTCGAGCAGTCGTTGCAGGACCCGCCTCACGTGAACCTGATGCTCCTCCCGGGACTGAGAGAAGATCAGGATGTCGTCCAGGTAGACGAAAACGAAGGACCCAAGGAAATCCCGAAGGACGTCGTTGATGAGCCGCTGGAAGATGGCCAGAGCGTTGGTGAGCCCAAACGGCATAACGAGATACTCAAAGTGGCCGCTGGGGGTCCGGAATCCCGTCTTCCACTCATCGCCCTCCCGGATCCGCACGAGGTGGTAAGCGCTGTGGAGATCCAGCTTCGTAAACCAGGAGGCCCCCTGGAGGGAGTCGAAGGCAGAGTCCATCAGAGGCAGTGTAAACTTGTCCTTAATAGTGATGTCAGTCAGAGCCCGGAAGTCAATGCAAGGGCGAAGGGAACCGTCCTTCTTCCCAACGAAGAAGAAGCCTGCCCCCACTGGCGATGACGATGGCCGGATGATGCCCGAGCTGAGCAATTCCTTGATGTACGCCTCCATAGCCTCCCGTTCCAGAGCCGATAGGTTGTAAAGGCGGCTCGATGGCAGGGGGTCACCCGGGCGGAGGCTAATGGCGCAGTCGTACGGGCGGTGGGGGGGAGGGACAGTGCCTGGGACTTGCTGAATACTGCTCCGAGGTCGTGAAACTCTGAAGGAACCCTGAACAAGTCGGGGGGCGGAGGGTAGGGGAGGACAGGGGGACCGATGGAGAACAAGCTGCTGACTGGAGGCACGCACTCAGGCAGAACGGACTCCAGGCGAGAACACTCTCAGTTCGCCAGTCGAAGGTGGGGTTGTGCAAGCGCAGCCAGGGGTAACCCAGAATGACAGGGGCAGCCGATGAGGAGAGAATGAACAGCCGGAGGTCCTTACGATGGTTCCCCGAAATGATGGCAGAGACCGGGGCAGTCCGGTGCGTCACCTTTTCTAGAGGAGCTTTTGACAGGGTGACGAGGTTAAGGGGCGTCGGCAGAGCTTGGCAGGGAAGCCCCAATCGGGTTGCCAGTTTCTCAGAGATAAAGCTCTGCTTGGCCCCCGAGTCCACCAGTGGGTGTGTGAGGAACTCTGTGTGGTTGTGACAAAACCTAATCGGCAGGACACATTTTGATAGGGGATTTGACCGAGATGAGTCCGCGAGACCCCCTACATCGACTCGCGGACCCCCCATTTTGGCCGAACTGGGCAAGACTCGATCTCATGTTGGTCATCCCCACAATACATGCAGAGACCAAGGTCCCTGCGGCGCTGTCTCTCTGCCTGCGAGATTTTAGTCCGTCCCATTACCATTGCCTCAAGTTCACTGGGCCCTCTAGTGCGGGCAGAGCCAAAGTGGAGGACTGAGAAGAGCGGCGTAACGGTCTGCTCGAACGGCCTGAAGACCTCCGTTCGGCAGCCCGCTCTCTCAGCCTATTATCTAGGCTGATGGTCAGTGAAATGAGCTCAGTGAGCTGCTCTGGCTTATCTAAGCGGGCCAGCTCATCCCGTAAGCTAGGGCTCAGGCTACAGATGAAGGATGGTGCAAAGCGAAGCATCTTCCCACCCAACTTCTGCCGCTACCACCCGGAAGTCGACAGCGTAATCGGCCACAGACCGACCACCCTGGCGAAGGTTTAGCAAGCGGGTGGTTAGCACGTCATCACGATCCGAGTGGTCAAAAACCTCGTGGAAATCTTGGACGAACTGGGCGTAGGTGAGACTGACATAGCTGGGTTTCGCCATTATGGCGTAAGCCCAAGCTAACGCTCGCCCTTCCAAAAGATTAGCCATGTAACCAATTCGGCTGTGATCGGAGGGGAAGTCCCCGGGAACGCGCTGAAACACCGTCTCACACTGGAGGATGAAACCCTGTGCCTCCCTGAGCTTTCCACTGAAGTGTGTGGGCGTGGGGATCGGTGTGAGACGCGTGAGTGAGCCTGGGCTAGCCTGGCTAGGTGGTGAGCTAACGGGGGCTGGCCTGCTGCTCTGAGCCGGAGGGAACGCCCACTGTCCTTCCAGGCGATCCAACCGGCTGTTAATCTGACCTAACTGGTTCAGAATAACCTGCTGCTGGTAAGTTGTCTGATCAACACAAGCCTCTAAGTTGTTAAACCGGAGTGCGAGCCCGCTGTCTGCTGGGTCACTCTGACGGAACCGTACTGACATAATGTCGGACCCAGGAAACACACACACACAGGCTCAAGTGCAATACAAATATCTTTATTGGGTAACCAGCAGGTGTATAAGTGCGTGTATGCAGTATGTGAGTGTAGTGTGGGTGAACGAGCTGCAGCCGGGGACGAGACAGAGCGCCGTACAGCCTGGCAACCTTGCAGGTGTACTGGAGATGGCGTCGGCTTGGGCTTTGGGCCTCCTGCCAGGGAGACGGCGTCTGCTGAGCGCACCCGGTGAAGCGTTGTGATGCGCGGCGTGGCGAGAAGGACGATTCCGCCGCCGCGAGGGAGAGAACCACCGCCAAAGGGATTCACCTGTGCACAGGGGAGAGCCTGGGAGAAAAGGTGAGTTGGATGGTTGAGCTTACGTGCCAACGGAGAGTCCAACGATGATGCGCAGGGCTGAAAGGAGTCAGAGCATTTGCGGGACGAAGAGCGTAGCAAAGCAGACAGCTCCGTGCCGAAGCTCTAGGCAGAACGGGCTATATAGCCCGGGGCTGATTACTCCCAGGTGTGTGCGCAGCTGAGGCAGATGACGGCCCAGAGTGAGTTGTAACAGAAACAAATTTAATATGTGAATTGAAAAACAGATCTTGATCAAAAATAACTCCAAGGTTCCTCACAGAACTATTAAGAGAAAGAGTAACCACATCCAAACTAAGAGTTTGATTTGGAAAGGTATTTCTAAGGTTTTTTGGACCAACAAGAATGACTTCAGTCTTATCTGAATTTAATAGCAGGAAATTACAAGTCATCCAAGCTTTTTTTAATATAACATACAGTACAGGTCTGTTGTCACACTGAGCCAGCTGGGAAAGAAACCCTGAGATGGCGGCTCTCCTCTTATATGGGGTTCGGCGCGATGATGTCACCGTATGGCTGCGTCATCACGCCGAACCCCATATAAGAGGAGAGATCATCTCTCCTCTTATATAGAGGAGAGAGCTGCGTCATCACGCCGATGCAGTTAACCCTGCATAGCATCCCTATATTACAGCGCCTAAGGGAGTTGCCAATTTTTGCAAGTGATTTGCTAACAACACACAAATTTGTGAACACAGACGCAGTCACTTCATTTCAATAATGACCATCCACCAAGAGCACCGCAAAACTGCGCACAGGCACACCTGATGAGGGAGTGGGTCATTAACACAGGCATAGCCAGTTTGGAGGAGCATAAAACAGTCTTTTTAAAAAAATTTTTTTTAAGCTTTTGTTTAAAGGCCAAATGTCACGTAACAGGGTCCTTAAAAAGTCTTCAAACTAGATATAAAAGGGAACCGATCCGTTTGGGTCTTGGTGCATATGCTTCAGTAACGCCGGAACATTCATTAATTTAAAACTGCCGCGCTTGGCCTGACGTTCTCACTCCGTGCCCCCGGAAACGCCTGGGGAAGAAGGCGGAAGTGACGAAATAGATTGTACCCTAGTTTGATGCTAAGGCTATCCCGATTGATTGTTTATATGGAGACCGGAAGATTGAAGTGAGCAACAAGATAGAAAAAATTGGATATTTCACCATGCCTGGCAGTGGCGGGAAATGTTGTATCGCTGGCTATTGCAGCAATACCAACAAGGATGGTGTTTCACTATTTACTTTCCCGAAAGATCACCAAGTAGCGGCACAATGGACACGGAGAGTTCAGACAACAAGGGCGGACTTCAAGGGGCCATCGAAGTACAGTGCGTTGTGTAGCCGTCACTTCGACGACAGCTGTTTTGAACCGAGACCAATAGCAATGGCTGAACTTGGAATTGAGGTGAAACGTAGATTAATTTTAAAGCCAGGGTCAGTCCCGACTATCTTTCCACGGCCATCTCAGGAAGATAATCAACAACAGCAACAACAACAACAACAAAAGACTGTCTGTGGTGCCTATGCAAAGAGGGAACATAAAAGGGTAGGTCAGTAAAACTGATTTTATAAATATATTATTAGGCCCATACCCATAGATATGTGTATTTTTATGTGTCCTATATCTGTAATATGGTCGCTTTGCTGCCTTCTGGAACCTCAGTGGAGGCACCGCATATTTTTAATACATAGACAGTTTTTTTCCTTTGTTTGTGGAAGGCAATCACTATTTTTGTTTTTAGTTACCCCTCGTTACCAACGTAACAACGACCAACAATTTTATCCTTAGAAAAAAATCATCTATCGTATTGCTGGATGGCACTCGACAAAACATATTTTTCTTGATATGCATTAAATAATATATGTTATAGGTTATGGAGCAAATAAACTTGGATTACGCTGCCACCTCTACCAGCACCTCGCATACCAGCACCAGCATAAACGTGGGCTGTGAGGATTCAGAACCAGAAGTGGAGGAAATGGACTGTGAACCAAGTGATTTGCATTGTACAGAGCCCAGTACAGACCCAGACTGCCTACAGGTATGTACAAATACAGTAACAAAGGAAAAAAAAAATTGCAAATAGATCATTATGTGGATGAGTTGTCCAAGTTTCTTTGGGGCAAGCGAAATATGGTACACGGACATTTTGTAGCTTTTGCATATAGTCTACATACCCCCCGCCCAAACCCAACCCACACCCACCCCACCCACCCCCACCTCATTCGCTGCCCCCCTGCTACAAAGGCTACTATGTAACTGTAGACAAATTTTGATTTCTCAGTTTCATAGTTCTTCTATAATTCATTCCGGAATTGTTTGTGTGTTTCAGATGTTTCCGTCTTTTAACATTGCCTGCCAATCTGCTTCCGACATGCGCAGTCGCAAGGTTCAGGCCAACATTAGAAAGAAAACTTCCACAGTCAATGCTAGTAAGTGAGACCATGTTATACTACAATACATATTGGATTTTTTAAGCCCATGGACAATCCACTTGTTACAAGCCTAGCATTAAATAATGACATGAGGACAACCAAAAACACATACATGTATAGCCCAATATATTGGTTAGTTAGACTGATAGAAGCATTCAAAATTTTATGAGACTTAAATTACTTTATACAGTGTATTTTATACTTTCTGTGACATTTTCTAGCAGTTTTTACCTTGCAGTTGTAAACATAGATTTCAACAGAGCACCTTTATCATTATGTTAATGTTCCAAATGAGTATGTGTTCAGGCTCATATCTGCTTTCTATTATAACAGCTGTGTACTGAACCTATATGTTCATTTCATGTGTGTTTACAGGTTGTCAAACACCAATGCAGACCAATGATGCATCCATCCAGTGTGACAGACTAGATGCTCCGCCCTTACAGTGTCTGCGACCAGCCGGAGAAAGCAGCCCACCACCTTCGCCGGAGTCGGTCATGTCCTCTGACACAGATGACGATCAGAGTACGCTCTGTCATCTGATGAGCGTGATGATGATATTGAGGAAGAGCATGTCACTGCCGAACCAGACACACAACCAGAGGCATTACTTTGGAAGGAGCCTAAATATATTGGGAGTCACTCACACTTGATGGAGTTGCTGCTGTGGTGCTGCTGTCCTTCCTGTGGCACTAAACCTGTGACACCAGTCCTGAAGACTTGGGGGGCACAGCTAGAAATCCGCTTTACTTGTGAAGCTTGCAGCAAAGTCAGCAAGTAGTCCAGCACTCCACTGTGGGGGAGGTTCCCCAGGATTAATATACTTCTGTCTGCAGGAATCCTGGCCTTATCTGAATATTACATAACTTCTTTGCAGATCTATATTTGCAGCTGAATATCATTATGATCAAATGAAAGTTTTAGTCACTTTGATTTTAAGATAACAGACAGCATATTACTGGTTCCTTTTATGTCAGATAACCATTAGGTAGAACTAGTTGCAGATCAGTTTACCATTATTGACAGAACTAAGGATCCTAGTAGTATCAGTAGATGTGATACAGTCCAGTTCATTTTATTTTTATTGCATTCCTTGTATAATGAACCTGAGTTCATTATTATTGTATTTTTTAATTTTATTGTATTCATTGTATAATGAACCTGGAAAGTCAATTGACAGCTCCAGATCCAAACTTTTTTAAACCAGGCACTTGTGTCAGACAGCCACCCTTGGAACCGCAGAAAGGTGTCTCTCTTAGGCAGGTGGCTGTCTTACACAGGTGGTTTATAATGTAAAAGTGAACTTTGGGACCAGATGAAGTGGCTGTCTTATACAGGGTGGCAGTTTCAGCATGTTTGACTGTACTAGTAACAAGTATTCTGTTTTGAAACCCATCCAAAACTAATCCAAAACTGGTACTCAAATACCAAGCAATTTTGGCACACTTATATTTTTGTAATTGTTTAAACAATGGACTTTATTTGTTTTCACATAAAACAAAAAGCACACATTTGGTATGCTACTTATTTTTGTTTATGATAAGTCATAGTCCGAACTAGTAAATTAAATTGGCACATCATAATAATAACCACAAAGTCAGCTTTTAGTAATGTGATAAAACATATTGTAATGTTCCAAATTTATTGCTAAAATTGATGTGCCCAAAATTCCTATATGCAAAAATTGCTGTGCCCAAAGTTCCTGTGCCAAAAGTTCCTGTGCCCAAAATTCCGTACACCCTTGGACCTACCCCTGTTAAACTTCTATTGACAAATGTATCTAGATGTGAAGTGCTTAGGTTAGATCCATAATTTTAAAATGATATATTTTCCCCCAGCTTATGTGGACCAACTGATGGCTGAGGTGAAGGAGCTGTGTAGCACCCCGGTGGATGAGAGAGAACCAGATATAGAGATACCACCCTCTCTATGTGCTGGATTTCATCATCCAGACAAAGAAGAATCCATCAAAGAACATCGAAGCCGTTTTAAACAGCGATAGGCCTAGGACAGTGAAACTGTTCTCACCTGTAACCAACTTGGTTCACCACTGCTAGTACATGTGTAAATTGTGAAACCGGAAGTCTAGTAGAAGGGAAAATATATTTGTACAGATGGCTGGTATATTCTGTGAAACTTTGAGAGAATTTCTACGTGAGACCATTGACAAGGAATAAAATTAATCCCAGTGTGAAATATTTGCATTTACTGTATTTATTTTCATCATCACATTTTAATGGCAGTAACACTGTACATGAAACAATGCAAGAGCATTCAGCAACTGTCCAACTTTTTACATATATACAAGTCAATGATCAGGCTCTAGTTGGGATACTTGAATCCCACATGGTCGATTCCATGGTATCGATCTCTTATGGCCCGGACTGCACATGATGGTAGTGGAACCCTGATCTCTCGTCCAAGGTAGCCCCAACACCACTGAACCAACTGGCGGTATGCTGTGTATCTTAGGCGTCTAAAACAGAAATGTTGAAATTGTTGATAACATATGATGCCATGTTAATTATATGAAATTGTATTTTATATTGTGATATCTGTCTGAAGTTATATATTACAAATGAACTGTCTTGTGTGTGAATATATTTGAAGTAAGTTATGATGTTATCTAATTTCTGTAAAATATTTCAGACATTGTATTTTTTGAATCTGAATTTCTGTAATGAAAAAGAGTACTCACTCATTCACAGGTTGATCTGGTGGCCTCTGCCTCTCCCTGTATGCATAATAGGCGGTTTCAAGGACATCCCTGTCCAGGCAGACAGTGTGGAAGCCTTGGACCTGTGTTATACACGTGACCTGATGACCCTCCATTCTCATTCTGATCTGGTCAATTTCTTGACAGCAGCGGCTCTCCTCCACTGTTGGCATTGCTTGGCAACACTGACAGGTGCACCTACTGAAAAATTCAAGTACAAGAATTTGCAAATATTTTCTGAATGCAATTATTTCTAGTTATCAAACCTTGAAGCTGGCGTACAAAACAACAAGCTAGATTTCTAATTCGTCTACAGTGAGAAAGGAACATTCCTGGTTATGGCCCTATACACACGATCCTGGGGACAAGTCATTTTCCACAATTACTTCCATTTCATCCTTGATTTTGTTGCTACAACTGAATGAGGAAAGAAAGGGTTCTACTGTAAGCTAGCGCCCCACTGTATCGTCATAATAATGGCTTCCGAAAAATCGATATTTATGGGGCGCCCTCGACAGACCCCCTTCGGCTTCCCAATTTTGCCGGTGGTTATACCGAAAATCGGGGCTATAAGGGACGGCAGGGTAATAAGTGACACTTTTCTGGGAAATGTTTTAAATGTAAATCTGCTTTTTTTATTTTGAGCAGGACGCTGAGTTGTGTTAACAACACAACAACACAACTCAGCGTCCTGTGTCCCTTATTACCACGCCGTCCCTTATAGCCCCGATTTACGGTAATTAATTTATTAAACATCACAAATTTCTTTTGGCTTACCATTCAACATTCTGGAAGCGATTAATGTCCAATTCAATGACATTTTCCACTGGTTCTGCTCTCTGGTCATTGTCGGAACTGTTGTCATCAGACAAAGCATCTGATTCCGTCTCGGACGGCTCGAACCTGTAAGGTTCTATGCCTCTGTCACTGTCTGAACCACTGTCATCAGTATCTGGGGTGTCGTCTTCCCTTAATTCCAAGTCCGATTCACCAGAGGACAAAACTAAACTAATTTCTTCACAATCGCTGGCACTTTCCGTCATGATTGTCCAATGTTGATAAGTGTGAATGTGGATACGGCAGGGCAGCCAGGGTGAAATTTGTGACGTCAACAACATGGCCGCGGTCTGGATTGGCTGTCACAAGCCAGCGAGCAAGGCGGGGCCTTCGCCTGGTGTATTTTGTACAATTATGTAAATACGGGTGGGTGATATGGTCTCCGGTATGAATATTTGGTTTAAGCTATGTGTATTTTATCATAATTCCTTGGCATTTGGCAAAAAAAAATTAGGTAACATTTGGCCTTTAAGCGCAAACCCCAATAAAATTGTTCATTTTTCTTCATCATACTGTATCAGTAACAACCCAAATAATCCATACATACAAAGAAATCAAGGCAACTGTGTTCACAAAACAAGTTATATTTTATAATGTGAAATGACACAGGGAATAAGTATTGAACACACTTGGTGAAATTCATTTAATATTTAGTACTAACTAACCTACACTTATATAGCGCTTTTCTAGTCACAAAGACCACTCAAAGCGCTTTCATTAATACTAACCCTCTATTCTAAGGGCCTATAGGAAACAGATATCTAGGGACAATTTAGAACAGCCAATTAACCTAACATGCATGTTTTTGGCATGTGGGAGGAAACCGGAGAAATCCCGGAGTAAACCCACGCAACACGGGGAGAACATGCAAACTCCACACAGATCACTGTTGGTCGGGGGCTGGGATCGAACCCACGATCCCACGATTCCCACAATCCCCCGGCCAAGGGTAAACTGTGCTGCCGCAGTGCTAACCACTGCGCCACCGTGCAGCCCAGAAAGTAGAAAAGCCTTTTTTGATAATAATGTCTCCTGTATGGAAAAACTATGTGCAGGCATTGCTCAGGAGTGATTTTAACCCATTCTTCCACACAAACGGTCAAATCTTGAAGGTTCTCTGGGTGTCTTCTATGAACTCTGATTTTCAGTTCCTTCCATAGATTTTCTATTGAATTCAGGTCAGGCTGACTGACTGGGCCATTCTAGCAGCTTTATTTTCCTTCTCTGGAGCCATTTGACAGTTTCCTTGGCTGTGTGTTTAGGATCATTGTCTTGCTGAAATGTCCACCCTCGTTTCATCTTCAGCATCTTCAGATGGCAACAGGTTCTTATCAGGGATGTATCTGTACATTTTTCCATTCATCTTTCCTTCAGTTTTATGAAGTATGTCTGTACCATGTGCTGAATAACATGGCCACACCATGATGGGATGCGCAGTGTCATTTCTCATCCAAACATGCTGTGTGTTGTGGCATCCAAAATTTCAATTTTGGTCTCATCTGACCAGACTGTATTCTCCCAGTATTTTACTGGCTTGCCCAAATGTTGTGCTTTAAATGAGCTTCAACATGCTTTTTCTTCAGCGATGGAGTCTTGTGAAGTGAGCGGGCATAGAGCCCATGTCAGTTGAGTGCATCACTTATTGTTTTCTTTGAAAGAGCAGTACCTGCTAACCCCAGGTCTTTCTGGAGCTTTCCACCAGTGGTCTTTGGCTCTTGGATAACTCTTCCAATAATTCTTTTGACTACTCTGTCAGAAATCTTGGGAGGAGCTCCTGACCGTGGGTAGTTTATGAAACAACGTTCTTTCCACTTCTGAAAAATGGCTCCAGCAGTGTTCACTGGAACATTCATCAGCTTAGAAATGTGCCTGTAACCAATGCCATCATTATGTTTTGCAACAATAAGGTTGCGAAGGTCTAGAGAGAGCTCTTTGTTTCTACCCATCATGAGTTCTTTGTGGTGTGACAATCTGATATTCACAGACCTTTTTAAAGGCTATCAGTCAGGACTTAACCAGCTGAAATTAATTTGCACTGATGGGGGATGGGATGGCTTTCTAAATTCTGATGGATTTCAGCTGGTTTCTTGGCTTTCTGTGCCTTTTTGCACCCCTTTTTCTTCATGTGTTCAATACTTATTCCCTCTGTTGTTCCACTTTATTAAATATAACTTGTTTTGTGAACACAGTTGCCTTGATTTCTTTGTATGTATGGATTACTTGCATGTATTACTTTGGTTGTTACTGATATTATAATGTTCTGGACAGGGCTGCATCCCCTGTCCATGCTTTGTGTTCCAGTTTTACCCATTTATCATGTTTGATGTGTATCCTGTCTTTGTTTGTACAGCCCCGCCCATCCTGTGCTGCCCGTTTGCCTTGATGGTGCTCACCTGTTCTGTTCCATCTTGATTGCTCCCCTCTGTAACAATATTTAATTATAAGGTACATAGATTATTTTTTTTTCTCCACAATATCTTTATTGAACCTTTTTTTTTTTTTTAACAAACATGATACAAACAATCAAACACTAACACTAAAGTACTACAAAAAAAAAAATGCACTAAAAACACCAACAACCACCAACAAAATCAAGTCTTCAACAATGCTCCTCTGTTTAGTCTAGACAATCCAATACATAAGTATACATATTATGTTCACCAGTTTGGAATTTACAAGGTCCACACACATCATTCACCTTCTTCTTCAAGAGTTATGTTTAAATTTTTTACATAATCAATAAAAGGTCTCCATATATTCTCAAACACAATTTCCTTTGATTTCAGTATATATGTTATTCTTTCTAATGGAAGGTTTGTTAACATCTGTCTTAACCACTGAGTCACATCTGGTCTATGAGTCTTTTTCCATAATAGTGCAATACATTTTTTGGCATTAAGCAAACTGAGGTCTATGAATGTTCTTTCACTTTTATTAAAATTATGCTTTTCTGGGTACAGTCCCAACAAAAACAGTTTAGGATTCAATATGATTTGTTTTGAGATTATTTTTTCAATTGTTACCCTCACCTCTTCCCAAAACATTCTTATTAATCTACATTCCCATAAACAATGAAATAGGGTTCCTTTACTTTCCATGCATTTTGTGCATGTATCTGGTATATTTTTGTTATATCTATTTAATTCCTCCGGTGTAACATACATCCGCATTAACCATTTGAAATGTATCAATTTAAGGCGTGCATTTATTGATTTGGTTTGAGCTTCTGTACAAGCCAATTCCCATTGTTCCTCTGAAATTTCAGTTTGCAGATCTTCTTTCCAGTAGTTTAATCTTTTCAGTGAATTTTCACTTGAAGATAGTGTCAATGAGTTATAAAACTCTGAAATAATACCCTTTCTTTTACTATCTTTCATCATCATTTTTTCCAAGGATGAATAAATAGGTCGAGTGAGAGCTTTATTTTGATTTGATCGAATAAAGTTTCTAAGTTGAAGATATTTAAAAAAATGTGTTCTATTGAGATTAAATTTGATCCTCAGCTCTTCAGAAGACATTATGTTATCTGCACATGGCAAATATAAATCCTGAATCTTTTGTATCCCTTTTAAATTCCATACTTTAAATACAGCGTCCGCTCTCCCTGGTTTAAAATATTGATTACCCCATATTGGACTAAATTGTGACAATAACTGTGGTTCTTTTAAATAGTTTTTAGCTTCACACCATATTTTGATCATATGCTTTACAAATGGATTTTTAACTTGTTTTTGTAATTTTTTTGCCGAATCTGAGTATATGAATATGGGAAGAGGTAAAGGTAAATTGTATGATTCCATTTCAGTCCAGTGAGGGAGATCATTTGATGAAAAATAATATGTCATAGACCTCAGTTGTGCCGACCAATAATACAACATAAAATTTGGACATTTCAGACCTCCACGATCAAATGGTAAATATAATAAAGACAAACGTAATCTAGCCCTCCTGTTGTTCCATATAAATTCCACTAACTTTTTTTTTATTCTTGAGAATAGATCTAAAGGTGGTGATAAGGGAATGTATTGAAATAAATAAAGTATTTTAGGTAAAATATTACTTTTAAGTATATTGATTCTCCCGATCATCGACATTGGTAGTGACATCCATCTCTGAGTTAACTCATTGATATCTGACATTAAGGCTTCATAGTTGACACTGGTGACTGATTCTAGCTTAGGCACAATTTGGATTCCTAAATATTTAAACTGATTTACAACATTGAATTGATTTACCTCAGGGGCTGGGTAATTTCTCTGGGTCTCATTTAGCATTAATATTGAAGATTTAGTTTTATTTATTTTATATCCTGATATTTCCCCAAAATTCTTTATTAAATTCAACAAGGTTGGAATTGATTTTTTTAGATTCGACATAAACAAAATTATGTCATCGGCGTACAGGGAGATTTTATGTTCTGTTGGTCCAACTTTAATTCCATATATTTGTGAATGTAAACGTATCGCTATCGCTAAAGGTTCAATTGCCATAGTAAACAGTAAAGGTGAAAGTGGACAGCCTTGTCGACATCCTCTATTGATTTTTATTGGTTTTGAAATATTGTTATTTGTTAGGATTTCTGCTGTAGCATTATTGTATATTATTTGAACCCATTTTATGAAATTATTTCCAAGTCCAAACCTTTGTAGGACTTCAAAAAGAAAGGGCCATTCAACTCTATCAAAGGCCTTTTCGGCGTCCAATGATAGGAGAGCTGTATCCGGTGCTTCTTTATTAAAATAAATAATATTAAATAGTCTTCTTACATTATGGAAGCCTTGTCTACCCTTTATAAAGCCATTCTGATCTCGATTAATAATATTTGGTAAAATTTCTTGTATTCGTCTTGCTAAAATTTTACAGATTATCTTAAGGTCGGCGTTTAATAGGCTTATTGGTCTCATATTTTCACATTTATTAGAGGGCTTACCTGGTTTTGGCAGCAGTATAATTAAGGCATTATTTATGTATGATGGTAAATTATTATTTTGAAATGCTTCTAAAACCATTTCCAAAAAAGGTTTTATTAATTTATTCTTAAATTTTTTATAAAGGTCAACTGGAAGACCATCTGGTCCTGCACTTTTTCCTGATTTCATATTATCAATGGCTAGCCCAACTTCTTCTTGACTAATTTTAGACTCCAATATCTCCCTGTTTTCATTTGGAATACACGGTATAGATAGTTCGTTCAAAAACCCATTTAGTTTTGTTAAATCAGGTTCATTTTTGGTATCATATAATTTTTCATAGTAATCTCTAAAGGCTCTATTAATTTCTAAAGGATCTATAACTACCTGTCCGTTACTTATAATACTGGTAATTGGTGTTTTAATTTCCAATTGTTTAATCTGCCATGCTAATAATTTTCCTGATTTTTCACCTTGTTCATAAAAAGATTGAAACAATCTTAGAAGACTCGAGGCAGCTCTATTCGCTGATTTTTTGTCGTATTCAGCTCTCAAAATCAGTAATTCATTCTCCAACCTTGGGTCACTTCCTGCATACACTTTTTCCTGAAGACTTTTTATTTTATGTTCCAATTTAGCTCTCTCCTCTCGAGTCTTCTTAGATTTTGATCCTGTATAACTAATAATATGTCCCCTAATAAAAGCTTTGAAAGCCTCCCACTTTACACATGCTGATGTTTGTGTAGTATTGATGTCAAAGAACTCGTCTATCTGTTTTTCTATATACTTGACAAATTCCTCATCCTGAAGCCATTTATGCTGAAATTGCCATCTACCTGATTCCTTTGTCAATTTTTTTATCTACATATATTAGACAACAGGGTGCATGATCAGAGATCACGATGTTATTATAAAAGCAGTTTTGAATCTTGGACCTTAATTCTGTGGAAATCAAAAAATAATCAATACGTGAGAATGTCTTGTAGGTACTGGAATAACAAGAATAGGCTTTAACTTGTGGTTTCATTTCTCTCCATATATCTAACAATCTCAATTCTTTCATAAAATGATTAATAGTCGTCCTACATCCAATGTGCGTACAATCCAGTCCTGTTGATCTATCTATACCTGGATTCAATGTACAATTAAAATCCCCTGCTATTATATGTTGCCCTGTAAGTGATGATAAGATAAGAAATAAATTAGCAAAGAACTTCTGATCATCTATATTGGGACCATATAAGTTCACAAGGTTTATATTTTCTAATAGCAAAGAACCTTGAATGATTACATATCTTCCAAATTTGTCTCCAATTACATTTTTCACTTGAAAAGGAACTGATTTATGTATGAGAGTCATAACTCCCCTGGCTCGGGATGAAAATGAAGAGGTGAATACACTTCCTTGCCATCTACTCCTAATTCTTTTAACATCCTCCTCTATTAGATGAGTTTCTTGTAAAAACACAATTTTTGAACCCATGTCTTTTATTTTATTCATAACTTGTTTAAGTTTTTTTAAATTTTGTAGACCTCTGCAATTCCATGAAGTTAAATTAAGATTAACACTTTGGTTTATGATCAATAGAGAGTTTGGGATTACCTTGCAGTGTAAACATGCTCATACAGAGAAGCAAAAACATGAGTGGTTGAACATTCATCCTACAAACTACACACAAACAAATTTCCCCTTCCCACACTTGTGGCAAACCCCCCAAAATCAAAAGAAAAATTCTGTCTCCCAATATAGCCATCGACCGTTCCACACCCACGGGGAACAGCCTAAGCCACTCCTTCTTCATCCTCCCAATCACCCTAACTCTACTGCTTTTAATGACGTAACATTAACTCTCCTCTGTAGTTTTCCAACTTAACTCCAAAATTTTTAACAACTTTGTACATCATAGTTTTTTTTTTTTTATTTGTTTTGTTTTTGTTTTGTTTTTTTAATATATAATACAATCTATATTTTGTAAACTTACTATTTACTTCAAGTCAGTCAGATGCCTGTGCAAATGCTTAATTATTCTACCTTATATTTTGTTCATGCTTAGCTCCCACCAGTCTCTTCTTCTTCTTTGATCTTCTTGATGAACTCCTGCGCCTCCTCTGGGGTCTTGAAGATGTGGGTTCTGCCCTCATACGTGGTCAGCAGTCTCGCAGGATAGATTACACCATGACGAATCCCAAGGTTGTGCAGCTCCTTACGTATGGGATCAAACTGCTTCCTCAATTGCTGGATTCCTGTGGCCAAATCTGGGTAGAACCGCACCTGCTGGTCCTGGTGTTTAATCTCTCCTTTAGCTCGTGCAGCGTTGAAGATCTTCATCCTGTCTCTGTTGCTAAGAAACTTCATAATTAAGGTCCTCGGCGGTCCCTTATCTCTCCGTGGGCCAATACGATGTGCATTTTCCAGAACCACTGCTGATTGCAACTCCTCGCTGCCCAGCACCTCCGGAATCCACTTTTCCAGAAAGGAACATACGTCCCGACCTTCTGATTCCTCTGGAAGACCCACCAGCCTCAAGTTATTCTGTCTCGACCGAGATTCCAAATCCAAAATATTATTTTCCAGAGATTTATTTTTTTTTTCCAAAGTGCGCACCTTTAATTGAAGACGGGTGACGTCATCTTCAGCACTAGCGAGACGGAGCTCCATCTGCGCCGTTCGTTCTACACAGTCACCCAATTCCTTTCTTATTCCTTCCAACGCTGTCATAATCCCATCAAATCTAGAGGAAAAGTCCACTCTCATTGAACTCATGGCAGCCATCAGCGCATCTGCGCCTCCCCCCGCAGACATCGCACCGTTGCCAGCCTCCTCCGCCATATATGGAGTTTTATTTGCTGCGTCACAGACCTGAAAGTCCGTTAATTTGGACTGTTTCGGCGGCTCGCTTTTTCCTTTACCTGGTTTTCCAGCCTTAGGCTTCGCCGACATATCCTCGCCCAAACGCTGGGATACGTTCTGTCCCAAATGAGAGAGTTATTTGCCGATTCTTTTTCTCCAGGAGCAGAGCAGAGCGAGACACGTCCGTCTTACGTGGCAGCCATAACCGGAGGTACATAGATTATTTAATTTAGACTTAGAAGTGTATATGGAAACGGAGGTTTACTTCAAGTCCACACACACACACAGGAAAAACTCATTTTTGGGGCACCAGTCCGACCTCAGGACAATTTATTAATAACTTATCTTTATACCTTCAATCAATCAGTCTCAAATATTCATGCATTCTACTGGGTGACTTTAGAAACAAAACGCAGAAAAAGAAATCAACAGAAACTTCATATACAGTTTACAGTTTTAATGATCAGATTCAGATTAAATGACATAACATTCAATGGATTTGTTGGTAAAGTGAAATGATCAAGTATTAAGCATCACATTCAACTTGTAACTGATTATTGAGCAACAGAATGTAATCACATTTGTGGAACCACGAAAACTTTAGTTTGAATTTGTAACTGTGATGAAAATGGAAGACTGAGTTAACTGTAACAAAAATATGAAGAAAATTGGACGCAAATTTATGAAGAAAATTATAAAAGCTAATTATGTGAAAGTTAAATTCTGAATTATTCTAAGAAAGCAAAAACGGAATTTAATGAAAAGAGGAATATTAATTTCTATTTAATTCTATAGCTCTAATCAGAGTTATGAACTAGTTTTAAACCTGAGACAAATTATGACATACTTAGGGCGATAGCCATCGCATTATTCAGCAGATGAAACAAAGTAGTCTGACTCACGTGACATTGGTGTTGGCTTTCCAGCTGGATCCTTAGCTGAAGCTTTATTTAAGATGATACCAGAGAATATCTGCCCGCAGATATTTCTTCCAAAGTCCAGCAGTCACAAGCTGAGATTGGTGACGATGATGAGGCTGCTGGTCACTGACGCAGTATGTCATGTGGGACAACACAAGAGGGTTTCTTTTCTTCAGTGGCTCCCCCCGGGTCCAAATAAATTGGAGTTAATTCAAAAGTCTGATCCGGGTAAAAGAATTGGAGAGACAAGCTTAATAACAAAATTCAAGCCACAAAATCTGAGTCCTTCAGATGTCGTGGGGGATAGTAAAACAGCTTCCAGTGTGGGGAAAAATGATCCATCCCCTTTTTAAAACACACGGTGGGTTTAAAGTCAAAATATCACTTATGGTATTTATTTACTGTTATGATCCGAGCGCTGATCTCGTCCGCGCTCGGGTGATATATCCTGCAGGCTTGACAGCAGTGATTACCTTCTGTCTCCCCGGGCTCTTATTGTGACAGCACTTGGAGGAGCTTCCTGCTGTCAAAGCCTGCCAGCTGTTCTGCATTAGGGCTCTTTCGCGCCCGGCATTTAAGCGGACGCTGAATGCAGCCCAGTGCAGCAGTCTCCGTCGAACTTCCCGTCAAACATCCCTTTTCATTCCTGGTTTTCTCATCATTAGTGAGCATCCCTCGTCCATGGGCAGTATCGTAAGTGAGCTTGTTCAGCCTTACTGTCTCTGCTCCAGTGTTGTGTGTTTTAGCCCACCGTGGCTTATTATTTTGTCACTTTGTGTTATCCTTCTGTTCCCTGTTCCTCAATAAAACATCATTACAAACTCACCGGAGACTTGTGGCGTCTTATGGTGGCTCGCAAGGGCCACCGTGACAGTAGACTGCTGCCAGGGCGCCTAAACGGAGGCGCCACACCGAGACGCCGTTCCCAGTGAGTTTTGCATTTGGACTGTGCTCCTTCCTGTCTGGGTACTGCGTGCTGGAAGCATGCCGTCGCGGAGGGTCCGCGCTCAGAGTCAGAGTGACTAGCTAGCGGACGCCCTCAAATACGTCGATGAGACACTCATCTCCGCCTCCCTCCTCGACTACCACAGTGACCTGCGCTGGTACCTGGACTGTGATGAGGACGTTTTAAATCATCTCCTCCACTACGCCGACCACCCAGAAGTCAGCATGCGGAGAGATGACATCGCCGCACAGCGCGAGATACTCCGCATGGTGGAGGAGGACTACGTGGGTAAGCAGAGGAGGAGGCATCCCCGCTCCCTGCTTTGGGATCCCGTTCCTGTCCTCGATCCACTCCTGGAGTTCGCGCCACCCGGGGGTCATCGAAGATGTCAGCGACCCGGCCAAGATAACCCTCAGCAAAAACCCCGTCCGGATCCTGTTCCAGGTCATCGGCGGAACCCTGCCTCCCAGTCAGCTGCTCCTTCGGCGTCATGTCAGGAGGGAATCCCCACAGCCTCTCACCCCAGGCCACCTGTTCCCGCTGTCCCGTCAGCTCGTCATGCCCGGATCGTCTCGGCTTTCGTCCCCTCCTCTGTGACGTCACCTCCTGCTGTGAAGAGAGTTCAGAGTCCTGCTCCGGTGAGCCCTGTCCCAGGGCCATTGCGAGTGGCTCCCCCTCGTCCTCCCAGGGGGCCCTCTGTCACCAGCCGGCGGGGAAAGGGAGGAGCAACCGTCCGCTACAGCAGGCACCATCCTTCCTCCGGGAGACAGGCAAGTTCAACTTCACTCTTCTCCTCATTATTGTGATTTGTCTTGTCTGACTCCTGGGGGTGGAGCTCGGGGTTCGCAGTCCCCCGAGCTCCCACCACCTACTGTAGCTTGTTTTATTAAACCCCCTTCCTCTGTGTCTCCCTCCGCTGAGCGGTCCTCGACACCAGGCCAACGTAGCTGGATGAGGAGGGGGCCTGCGGTTCTGGAGAGCCTGATTCTGGTCCCACAGCCACACCATGGGCGGAGGAGGAGAGCGGACTGCAGCGTGGAGCCTGCGCTGACGAAGAAGCGTCCCCGGGTCTCCACAGACGAGCGGTCCGGTCCAGCGAGTCGAGGGTCCTCAGCCACCACGCCGTGCGGGTCGTCGGCGTGAATGTCAATGCCGGAAGGTCCTCAGGCTGTGGACACCATCATGCCAGCTGCGGAGCCCGATGTAACTGAGTGGGAGCCAGAGGACGATCTCCTCCCGTCTGAGCGTCTTGAGTCCTGGACGGCGTCGGAACTCAAGATCAGGCAAATGCTCTGTGTTGTCTTTCTCTTCTCCATTTTAGAGCATTTTTGCCTGTCTCTTGGGGAGGCGAGCCGGGTGCAGCCGTCCGCTGCATCCGAGCTTGTCTTGCCGGGTTCTGGCGCTACCGGTGATCCTGATCCCGGTTCTTTTCTCTCTCCTGAGCCTTCTCCCAGGGTTACCGGTGCTGAGCTGATTCCAGTCGCTGTGCCAGAGGTTTCGAGTTCAGGGTTGGAGGTCGGTTCTGGTGCGGCGCCGACCCAGTCGGGATCCGACGCGGGTGCAGCCGCGACCCAATCGGGGTCCGACGCGGGTGCAGCCGCGACCCAATCAGGGTCCGACGCGGGTGCAGCCGCGACCCAATCAGGGTCCATCGTGGGTGCAGTGCCAGCTGAATCCAAGGTCGGTGAGGGAGCTGCAGATCCCCTGCCACCGGACTGGCTCATCTTCTTCATCATCATCGTCCTCAGGATCAGCATCACAGCTCATCTCCACCGGGGGCAGTTGGGGTTCTGAATACTCTGCCTGGCTCTCCCTCGTCTTCCCCCTCTCCAGGGAGGCCACCTTCTACTCCCCCCCTATGGTCCTGGTGGCTGTGTGATGTGGGTCGGCCGCCTGGCGAGCTGTTTCGCCGGTTCAGCGTTCTGGGTCGGCCACCCGACGAACTTTTCCGCCCTTTCGGCAATTGGGCCTGGCCGCCAGAGGAACTGTATTCCTGGGCATGGGACTGGGGTAGGCCGCCTGAACTGTCTCTTTTCCCACTGCCTGCAATGCGGACGCTAGATGCAGGGCGGCCCCCCCGAACTATCGGCCCTCATGCCACAATGCTAGGACTGCCGTCATCCCAAGTCTTCATTTTCGTTGGTTCTGTAACCTTTTGGGATGTGCGGCGGGTCTTGTGTTTGTAATTGTGCATCTCACCCTTTCCAAGCGGGTGTTTTTGTTCATTTTTTCTCTGTTAAATGTCTGTATGCTGTCTGTAATAGTTGGTGTTTTGTTTTCCCTGTCCTAATTAGTCCTGTGTGCCTTTTGGAGTATAGCGTGTCATTGGGCATTCAGAGCCCGCCCTCGAGGGGGAGGTACTGTTACAATCCAAGCGCTGATCTCGTCCGCGCTCGGGTCATACGTCATCTCCTGCAGGCTTGAAAGCAGTGATTACCTTCTGGCTCCCCAGGCTCTTATTGTGACAGCACTCGGAGGAGCTTCCTGCTGTCAAAGCCTGCCAGCTGTTCTGCATTAGGGCTCGTTCGCGCCCGGCATTTAAGCGGACGCTGAATTCAGCCCAGTGCAGCAGTCTCCTTCGAACTTCCCATCAAACATCCCTTTTCATTCCTGGTTTTCTCATCGTTAATGAGCATCCCTCGTCCACGGGCAGTATCTTAAGTGAGCTTGTTCAGCCTTACTGTCTCTGCTCCAGTGTTGTGTGTTTTAGCCCACCGTGGCTTATTACTTTGTCACTTTGTGTTATCCTTCTGTTCCCTGTTCCTCAATAAAACATCATTGCAAACTCACCGGAGACTTGTGGCGTCTTATGGTGGCTCGCGAGGGCCACTGTGACATTTACAAGAAATGACAGCTATCCAAAAAGACAAAAACATATTGCTTTTGATGCGTTTTTGGATCAAATAATGCAAAGAAAACAAGTTCATGTTCATTCTTAAATACTATAATACTTAAATTTTAACTTAGAAAGTTCAAGTCTGAGTGTCCCATTTAAACAATTTATATTCTGTGAAATTTTCTTTAAAAGGAAATGGAATAGGCTTAACGGCTCGATAAAAGGGATAACAGTCATTGCACTGCAACATTTTTTCTAGTATAACCTAGTGCGTGACGAGCACCTTGTGGAATTTAAGCCTTTGAGTTCCATCCATCGATCCTCTACCGCTTATCCAGTCACAGAGCCAGCAGTCTAAGCAGAGAAGACAGACTGCTGCCCGGTTAAAATAGCATCATGATCACCATGATCTCTTCTGCAGATCATTGGGAAGAGTTCAAACCCGTTAAAAAGGGGAGAGAAAAAAAAAGTCTCTCCCATTCCAGCAAAAAGATGAAAAAATAAGTTTGGGTCATTTTCTAGATGTACAGAAGAAGGGGGAAAAAAACCCCTGAACCATTAGTTAGAACAAAAATTTTTACCAGCATTAAAATAAGCACTGCTAAAACTTAAAAGAAAAAGTTGAGTGATTACAAGAGTAATACTCAGAACATTTATGAAAGAAAAATTCAACTCCTGTTTGTGTTATTGTTGACGCAAGGGGGGGAGTTTCCCCCAATTCTATTTTTCAGGGTGGCACTGACACTGGACCCCTGTGGTAGAAGGGGGATGGAGGGAGGCGTGGGACGAGCTGGTAGTGGCAAGGGGAACGTGATGCTTGTCATCAATCTGGACAACTGGGCCATTGGTGGAGGGAATGTTCTGGACGCCGGCAGCAGCGGGGATGGGGGGGAGGACCTCAATGGCTGACCATGACATGTGACTAGCTGACCACCATCGAAGCTAAGTAGAACAAATGATGCTAGCACTGACATGACAAATATCCATTTACCTGACTTTGACTTGATGTTAACAATGCAGTGTTTACCTGGAGTCAAATTGTAGGTTCAAGACATCTCAGTAAAGTTTTCCAAAGGAGAACGGTATGAGAGCATCACATTTCATACAGGTGACAGGAATAAGGAATAAATGTGTTGTATGATTTTGATGTGCTAAGGTACTGTACTCGCAGCATTTGGTTTTCGGCTGAGCCAGGCGCGGTGACTGCATGCCTGCACACAAAGGCTATACAATATTATAAGTCAAATATCTCCAATACACAGTAGCCCATAAACCAATATTGTTTCAGTATGTATGACAGACATCTGAGTGGCCCAGATCCAAATTTAAGGAAAAAACAAAAGGCATTCTTTTTGCAGAATGAAGTCAACATCCCAGTTAACCAATATGATCACTTCTTCCACTAACAGAAGGAGCAGAACATGCACTTTCACAAATTTAAAATTATCTGTGATCAATAGGAAAGGCAGATGTAGGATTGATGAAAAATGCAGAACTGGTTACAATAAATGCTAAATCACATTACTCTGCACCAGCAGCTGAATTAATTGGTCTAACTGAAATTTGCAAATTAGGCCAAGGGAAAACACTCACAATGTAGACAGATAGTCAGTACTATCCATCACTTTATAAAACAGTGGAAGAAAAGAGGCATGATTAAAAAGACCTCATTTTAAAAGCGTTACACTGAATAAAAGTTTAATCTAAATTAGCCATATGCAAATGTGCCACACATATTAATGACACAGAACAAATCTCTGAGGAAGACCACAAGCAGCTACACAAAGTCATATAGGAAATCACAACATAGCACCACTTCTTTTAACACTGAAAAGAGAAAAAAAAAGTTATCACATGACACAAACTGTTTCAGCAGGCCTCCACTCTGCTACATGGGGTTTCCCATGTATCAAAGGGGGGTGATTAGTAAAAAAAAATAAAAATAAAAATAGAATTAGTAAAAACTAGAAAAGCACTCGGAGAGCGCAGACCTCCGCCAAGCGCCACAATTCCCCCCATACAGTGTTTGTGTGTACGTTTTCAGATTCCTTGAGCATGTAAACATATGACTAGCAATTGGATTCACAATGATTATTTGTTTATTTGACAGGGACAGTGCAATAAACACACAATTAATCAATGACAATCAATCTGATAGTGATAGGATTAGTGGTTCAGTAGTAAAAGCATTGCCTCCTTGGCGGAGGTAATAAACTGAAGTGTTGCTGTTGTGTCCATCTCCTCCACTGACGGATGCAAATTGGGTAGACAGGTTGCCGTGGGTTTTATATTATATTGTAACGTGCTGCTCGACATGGCGACGTCCCACCGGGAGGTTCGAACTCACGCCTCCCACTCCGGAGTCCCGCACTCTACCTGTGTCGCCAATAGGGTCAACCCACTTGGCAAGCCAAGTAGGGTGTTCATATTGAGTTCGCTACAATATTATTTTTTTGGGGGTTGCGCTCCGCGGAAAACGAGAATTTAGAAGCTTCGCCGGCAGAGAGCTCGTTTTTGCGCAGCGCCTATGGCTGGCCGGTGAATTTCTGCCAAATGCGCAGCTCCTATGGCTGGCCGGGGAATTTCGGCCAAAGAATCCGTCGGCGGACAGCTGCCCGTGTGAGGTTTTGCAGTTGCGCGCAAACACAGGCACGTTGGCGGGCCCAGGCCAGCAGTGTTTTCCGCGTGCTTTCGTGCCTAAAACGTTGAAGAACGCAGAGTTTGTGTTGCAGACACGACGACCAGCGCCCTCCATTGCGCCTGCGCACATGTTGAAAATGGCCCTATGTCACAGTGTTGAAAAATGCTTTAAAAAATTCCTGTATCCAGACGGTGAACCGGATCACCCCCAAAATTTAATCAGTTCTTCCTTGTACCATTTCCAACAACGCCTGAAAGTTTCATGGAAATCCGTCCAAGACTTTTTGAGTTATCTTGCTAACCAACAGACAAACAGACAGACAGACAGACAGACAAACAAACACACAGACAAACCCCGGCAAAAACATAACCTCCTCCTGGCCTTTTCGGCCTGGCGGAGGTAATAAATAATGCACAATAGGTAGTAAAATATAGAAGTAAAATAATTATTAATGTATTATTATTATTTATTATTTATTACTTATTGCCACCATCAGTGTGTGAATGTGTGTGTGAATGGGTGGATAGCAGAATCTGTAAAGCGCTTTGGTCATCAAGAGATGAGAATAAAAGCGCTATATAAGTGAATGCCATTTACCATTAGTAAAAATAATTTACTACTCAATCTAAAATTTGCTACAAAAACAAAACAATTTTTGCTCAATTCTGTAAGAAGAAAACAATGCTTAAGCGAACTTAAGGCAAAAATAAGTTGACCTTCCCTGCATCAACTTATCCTTTCCAAAACCTCTGCACGGATTCCATTGAACTAAATAAATGTGAAGGGAAGAAATATTGCTTAGTGATTATTGATACATTTATTAAATGGACCAAAGCCTTCCCTTGCACTAATCCAAATGCTGCTATGGTAGCAAAGAGACCCTTAACTGAAATAATGTCATGATTTGGAATAACTGAAATGATTTACTCAGATGATGGAACACATTTTGTAAATTAAATTATATCACACTTAAGTACAGCACTCAACATTTACCTAAAAAAACCCAAAAACAAACAAACCATTTAGCTTACCATCCACAATCTGTAGGATTAGCATAATGCACAAATAAGATTATTAAAGAAGGCTGAGGAAAATGGTGACAAAAATAGGGAAAATAATGAATGGCAAACCCTACTACTCCCACTATTCCTGCTGAGGAGACTCAGGTCTTTTGGTGTACAAGGGGCGCTGCTGAAGTCATTCTATGACACGGTGGTGGCATCAGCCATCACTTTTGGAGTGGTCTGCTGGGGCAGTGGCATTACTGCAGCCGATAGGAAGAGACTGAACAAACTGATTAAGAAAGCTAGCTCTGTCCTGGGGCAGCGCCTTGATCCGATGGAGGAGATAGGAGAGAGAAGGACGGTGGCTAAACTGTCATCTCTGCTGGAGTCCGAGTTCCACCCTATGCAGGACATACTGGATGCACTGAGGAGCTCATTTAGCAGCAGACTACATCATCCCAGGTGCACAACCGAGAGGTTTCGTAGGTCCTTCCTACCAATGGCTGTCAGACTGTACAACCTAAGCAGGGCTGCTCGCAGAGATAGCAAAAAGACGTAACAAACTAATAGTTTTTTTGAATGCAAAAGATGCAATAGACTTACACAATGGTCCCCTCCAGCATACAACTAGGAACATACCGGTCGCTATGGAGGGTGAGAATATGTATGGGCACATAATCATACCATGTAGAATAACTAAGTAGACGGTTATGCTGTTTCATCCCATCTAGCTACAATGCTCCGCACTGTGTTTTTATATATCTACATATTATTCCATCTAGCTACATTGCTCCGCACTGTGTGTGTTTATATACTTGCATATTTATTCCACCTAGCTGCAATGCTCCGTACTGTGGGTGTTTATATATTTACATATTTATTCCATCTAGCTACAATGCTCTGCACTGTGTGTTCATATACTCATATATTTATTCCATCCAGCTACAATGCTCTGCACTGTGTGTCTGTGTGTGTGTGTATATATTTATTTTATAGTAATATGTACATATGTATATTAGCTGCTCTTGCTTGCTTGTTTTTTTCTTGCCTTCTGATTGTTGCTCTGAGTGTTGCTATCCCTGTGCTGTTGCAATCCTGGAATTTCCCCGTTGTGGGACTAATAAAGGCTTATCTTATCTTATCTTATCTTATCTTATTAAGGCCATTTAACTTAGGTGACGTGGAAGGGTGTTTAATTGATTACGTGCAAAGAATGTTAACTGACTGAGATATTATTGATACTGCCCTTCCCAGGAGGAACCATGTGATGGAGGGACCACAGGGTGCACCCATCTTGGCCAAACCAGGGGACCTGGTCCTTATTAAAGCTATAAAGAAGAAGAATTGAGCCGATCCTCCCTGGCAAGGACCACACAAAGTTATCCTGGTAACACCAACAGCTATGAAAGTTGAAGGATGTGATTCTTGGGTGCATTTAACTCATTGCACACTTTACCCTGTGCAAAACCCTCAACAACAAAGTGATTAATTCCCATTCTATAAGCGAGACTGTTTATCCTCATCTCCGCAGTGACACTAGCCACGGTTACATGTGCAAAATTTCTTCAATCTGATTACAATTCAGATCAGAACAATACTGTTTACATGGATCCTGAAAAGTTGATCCGATTAGGACGTGCGTTTCCATGTGTCACACGTTTGAACGGACTAAATCATTTTGACATGTGCACAATTATCCAATATTCCGGAAATAGTAGAAGAAGAAGAATCAACTTCCGATGTAAACAAACCCTGCTTCATGTCTTTCTCTTTTTGGAATGGACCTGTATTGTGTTATTCAGACTGTTCTTTTGTTTCTGCTGGTCTCTGTAATTTAGCTACAAGCCCAGCAGTACATACTTCTGCATATGACGAATAGAGGGAGACAGCAGGATGATACAAACCAGTTTTGCTTTACTCCCACCATGTCTTCTGCTAGCTGCTGTAAAGGTGGAAATACAATACATCACGTCGACGTGTGGCTGATGTACAGACATGCGCAGTAAACATATTTTCTACCCAAACTTCAGAATAAGTGTTTATATGCACACCAATTGGAATAACAATTGGCATAACCCACCTGTCTCAATCGGAAGGAAATTTTGATCTGAATGAGTGTGATCGGGTCAGAATGTTCAGATTGGCAAGTTTACATGAAGCATTTTTATTCCGATCAGGCTTTTATTCCGGTTACTTGCATCCATGTAAACATGGCTACTGTTTCTGTCTTAATCCTTATCCCAACCTTTGGCTCACCAGCGGTGCCCACCGAAAAACTATTTTGCTGATCACCTGGTGAGGGATCAAAGAATTGGGCATGTAAGAACTTTGAAAAGAAAAAAAACCCAAAACACACACACAAGGGGATCCTCAACAAGTGACTGCTTAACTGGTTGACTTCATTACTATCATCATTTTTGTTTATTTTGTGTTTAACTTTTGTTTGTTTGTTTGTTTATCATGGAGAAACAAAATGCAAGAGACAGAAGGTTGGCAACTGAAGGATGCGGATAGTATTGCTGCTTTTTTATCATTATCATTCTCGTGGTTACACTTTTACTTTGGTTATTCTTAAACATACCACTATCCATTCATCGTAGAGCAAGAGATGTTACACACACACACACACACACACACACACACACACACACACACACACACACACACCATGAATGGCTGGAAGGTCCAGGTCACCACGATCATGTTTATGCTGGCAATGTCTGGTGGAGGTATGCTAATTACACAGCTAAATCAGCTAATCATTCCAGCTGTTATGTTTGCTCCTTAATGCCATTATCAGCTGGACAAATATCTGTTACTGCTAAAATAATGGAACTACCACAGGCTGTCTGTTTCTTACAAGAGGCTATGTACAGAAATAACACAGCAAACATTACTTTGAATCACACCTGTCACACCAGTTATCACTCCACTGATTGGAAACACGATGACACTCCTTATTCTGTGAAGGCAAGGTTAATTTCACCAGGGAATTTCTCCTTTTGTCTAAAGGGAAGTGGTGACGTATCTCTGGGCAGCTTACCACTCTCTAAGTGTGCAACGGTGCACAGTGCGTCTCGTCCCTGTACTGCTACCTGCTTGACCAGTGAAGTGAGCAAATGTTGTCCTGAAGATCCTCTTTGTCATTCTGGAACTGTCACCCTACGAGAGCTCTGTAGTGCTTCCATTTGCAACTCTCCCAAATATGGCACACACATGGTGACAGGGGGATGGTGGTTATGTGGCCATCGGGCATACTCACACCTGCCCAGGAAGTGGGCGGGGGGGTGTGCCCCTGTTTTTGCGACTGACCATACCCTCAATATGTTGGCAGGCCAGGTAGGCAGGGTGAAGAGAGATGCCTTTTCACCACACAATGCCACCTTTGCACCACATGACGCTATTTGGGGCACAGATGTACCAGAACAATTTAAGATAAAAAGCACAGGATCAAAGGTCCTTCATTCATTGTTTCCTTGGGTGGGAGTGAGCAAGAACACCTTATGGATTGAAACACTTAATTATAGGCTACAATCATTTGAAATTTTTCCTTATCTGCTTATTCGGGTATAAGGGAAGAAATGACAACTATGAGGCTTATGCTAACACAAAATAGAATGGTTCTTGATCAGTTAACTGCTGCCTGTGGGGGCGTGTGTGCTATTGTAGGTGATTATTGTTGTACTTTTATCCCTGAAAATGATGCAGATGGTCATATTATTGCCTCGGCCATACGCAACCTCATTACCTTACAGACTGCTGCGGCCAAGGAAAATGCTACTGATGCACAGAACTGGTTGAGTTGGTTGTTCTCTTCATGGAGAAGTCTCATCATGAACTTGATAGTGATTTTTGTAGTGGTAGTCTTGTTTTTTTCCTGAGTCATTCCCTGCATCCGTAGTATGATGAGACTTCTTCATGTAAACTTAGTGATGTACCATGATGCAATTACCGGGGATGATGAGAATGATGAAAAAAAAAAAAAGTACCAGCCCAAGGTGTCTCTCCATGACTCAGATACAGAGTAAAAGTATGACTGACATGCAGAAAGCTGAAAGAAGTTGATTTGCAAACACATTTATGAAGCTTGAAACATTGTTTTTATTACTTACTTTTGTTTTGGCTTTTTTTTTGTTTTCATATTACTTTCATTTTTTTTTTGCATCATTATACTCATTATTGTTACATCATTATATCATTATATTATTATGGTCTTGTTTTACACATTTTGTACAGCTTTGTTTTCCATTGTTTTGTTTTAGTTTTAAACTACCTCTTAACCCTTTAACTGCCCAGAATAAATGGACGCCCCCAGTGGCACAATGCAGCAACTGCACGTGTCAATTTATTGACGTCCTCGGCTATACTGAGAATTTGTACTAATCTCTATTGATCTGACAGTTTAGAAGGTGGCAGACATGCACCGAATGAATCATGGCTGACATGGAATATAGCAAAGAAGAAGAAATCCTCATTATTATTCTTCCTTTTTCCGCTTTGAGCTCACATACCAATTTGGATGCTGCCGTGTTTGGTCTTTGCTTCAGCGTTGATAACGGAAACTGCATGAAACGGGAAAAATAGCTGCATAATACAAACGAAATTCACGTGGGATAATCATAAGAGTTTGTAGATGTAGAACATGGGTGTAAATTACTAAGTAAATGTGTTACATTGAGGACGATGTAACAAAAAACCGGAGCTCCCAGGATCAAGATGGCGGTGCCCGCTGTGGCTCACATATTTTTGACTGCATATGTATAAGCACAAGAGTGAGATGCTTAGTACTGCATGTGTGGTTTGACCTCACGTCTAGGATGGAACAATACGTCTGGACCCCCTGAGGATAACGGCATGAGGTGGAGGTGCCAGGATAAGACTTTGAGAGGACTTCCTGACCTCCTGGGGTCAGACGGATGACAAAGGGACTCGGGGGGAGAATTACTGTCACTGGGGGGTTTGGCGTCAATGTGTGATTTTGCCTCAGATGTTTCTTGTATAAATGTGGGGTTTTTTTGAGAGCTCACTCTCTTCTTGTTTAGAGAGAAAGCTGGGGATGTGAAATCTTCATTAAACCTGAATTGAGGAATAATTCAGTCTCCTTATTTCACGCTCCCCATATTGGTGACCAAAGACGTGAAATGTCTAGAAGCAATTCCCCTGAACCAGACTCGTCAGGGACCGCTCGGGCGAGTGCCGTCTCGATCAAGCTACCAGAGTTCTGGCAGGACAACCCGGACTCGTGGGTCCTTCAGGCCGAAGCACAGTTCGCACTCGGGGGAATAACGGCGGATGACACAAAATTCTACCACGTCATCGCCAAGCTCGACAACCGCACAGCTCGATGCGTGCGGAGCCTGGGGCAGCAACCGCCCGCTGAGGACAAATACAGCGAGCTGAAGGCTGCCCTCATCCAGTGCTTCACGCCCTCAGCCGAGGAGAGAGCTAGGAGACTCCTGGCTCTACACCACCGGGGAGGACGCAGGCCAGTCGACCTGATGGAAGACATGCTGCAGCTGAGGGACACAGACAATGACGATTTCCTGTTTAAACACATCTTCCTGAGAACCCTCCCGATGCAGACGAGGGCGACCCTGTCCAGCATTCGTTGTGTGACCCAGCGGGACTTCCGTGCGCTGGCCCGAGAGGCGCAGCGGATCCTCAACTCCTGCGGGGAGCAGATGGCCACCACGGCAGTGGCAGACCTCGGTGCGGCGACCAGGAGCAGAGAAAGGCCAGAGACAGCGGAATCGATCAGAATCAGAATCAGAATCAGGTTTATTGCCATTGTTCATGTAGTACACAAACTAGGAATTTGTCTCGGTACAATGCTGCAACATTAAACATGATAAGATAAGAGAAATAAACTATACATGTAATAAAGTGTAGGATAAGATTAAGTGATACTGGTCAACAGTTAAAATATATATTAGCCAGCAGCAGATACTGTGGAGAACTATATAGTGCAGTCGGTAATGCAGGAAGAAAACAGTGATGATTGACATGAGTCTGGTTGAGCTGCTGTACATGGTGCACGAGAGTCAATAAGTCACTTAGTGTTCAGCAGTCTAATGGCAGAGGGGAAGAAGCTGTTCATGTGACGGGAGGTTTTAGTCTGGATGGACCGAAGTCTTCTACCAGAGGGGAGGGGGGCAAACAGTACGTGACCAGGGTGTGAGGGATCGGCTATGATCCGGCCAGCACGCCTCCGGGTCCTGGAGATGTACAGATCCTGGAGAGATGGGAGCTTGCAGCCAATCACCTTCTCAGCAGTGCGCACGACGCGCTGCAGCCTTAGTCTGTCCCTGGCAGTGGCTCCTGCGTACCACACGGTTATGGAGGTGGTGAGGATGGACTCGATGATGGCTGTGTAGAACTGCACTAACATCTTGGTGGGTAGCTTGAGCTTCCTCAGCTGCCGCAGGAAGAACATCCTCTGCTGGGCTTTTTTGATGAGTGAGCTGATGGTCAGCTCCCATTTGAGGTCCCTGGTGATGGTAGTGCCTAGGAAGCGGAAGGAATCAGCAGTGGTGATGGGAGAGCCTGAGAGGGTGAGGGGGGGCAGAGGAGTAGTGACTTTCCTGAAGTCTACAATCATCTCCACTGTCTTCAGAGCGTTCAGCTGCAGGTTGTTATTGCTGCACCAGGACGCCAGCTGGGCCACCTCTCTCCTGTAGGCGGACTCGTCGCCGTTGGAGATGAGCCCGATGAGGGTGGTGTCGTCCGCAAACTTGATCAACTTGACAGACTGGTGGCTGGAGGTGCAGGAGTTGGTGTAAAGGGAGAAGAGTAGGGGGGAAAGTACACAGCCCTGGGGTGATCCGGTGCTGATGCTAGTATAGTCTGAGACAGTCTTTCCCAGCCGCACATGCTGCCTCCGGTCCGTCAGGAAGTCGATGATCCATCTGCAGAGGGAGTCAGGCACGTTGAGCAGGGACAGCTTGTCCCGGAGCAGAGCGGGGCGGATGGTGTTGAATGCGGAGCTGAAGTCCACAAACAGGATCCTGGCGTAGGTTCCCGGGGAGTCCAGGTGCTGCAGGATGGAGTGGAGGGCCAGGTTGACTGCATCGTCTACAGACCTGTTGGCTCGGTAGGCAAACTGCAGCGGGTCCAGGAGAGGGGTGGTGATGGACTTGAGGTGGGACAGGACCAGGCGCTCAAAGGACTTCATGACTACAGAGGTGAGCGCTACAGGTCTGTAGTCATTAAGTCCAGTGATCCGTGGCTTCTTGGGGACAGGGATGATGGTGGAGGTCACGCCAACGATGGCAGCGGCGCGGTCCCGACGCAGCGGAGGAGATGACCTCTGCTTTTACCATCGGCATTTCGCAGAGAAGGCGCGCAGATGTGTGCCGCCGTGCCACTTCAAGAGCTCGGGAAACGCCAGGACCGAGAGTCGTTAGCAGCTTCGGCTCTCGGCGAACGAAACAAGCTGCTCTACCTCACGGATGCGCGCTCCGGGCGGCACTTCCTCGTGGACACCGGCACCCAAGTGAGTTTCATCACCCTGACCTATGCTGACCGGCTGGCAGGCCCCCATGGTGACGGGGCAACGGCGGCGAACGGCTCGGGCATCAAGAACTTCGGCGAAAGGACTCTGCTTCTGTCCTTGCACGGCCGCACTTATGAATGGACTTTTATTATAGCGGCAGTGAGTTTCAACATGTTAGGTGCTGATTTTCTGTGCTCACATAGTTTGTTAGTTGATCTTGCCAATAGGCGACTGGTAAATGCGCTCTCTTTTTATTCCATCCCTTGTGCAGCTCGAGTGTCCCCGCCACCAGCACAGACCAACGTTGCCACAGCAGGCGGTAAGTTTCACACACTCCTCACCTAGTTTCCAGCGCTCACAGTTCCCACATTTTCGGCAACAGTTGCGAAACACGGGGTGGAGCACTTTATCACCACAGCTGGCCCTCCCGTCTTTGCGAAAGCTCGGCGCTTAGATGCAGCTAAACTCTCCATAGCGCGCGAGGAGTTCGCCAACCTGGAAAGGCTGGGCATCATTCGCCGTTCGAACAGCCCATGGGCCTCCCCATTGCATATGGTCCCTAAAGCTGACAGCTTGTGGAGACCTTGCGGTGATTACCGCAGGTTGAACAACGCTACAGCGCACGACCGCTACCCAATCCTACACATCCAGGATTTTTCGGTGCATCTGGCGGGGCCGCGCATTTTTTCTAAAATAGACCAGGTCCACGGCTATTATCAGGTCCCAGTCCGAGCTGAGGACATTCCCAAAACAGCGGTGATAACCCCGTTCGGACTTTTTGAGTTTTTACACATGCCGTTTGGCCTCAAAGGCGCTGCGCAAACCTTCCAACGCATGATGGATGCCATGTTACGCGATCTCCCTTTTGTGTTCGTCTACCTCGACGACATTTTAGTCGCCAGCACATCCGAGGAAGAACACGAAAAACACCTCACAGCGGTTTTTCGGAGGTTGGGAGATCACGGGTTAATAATCAATCCAGCCAAGTGCCAGTTCGGGGTGGCGCAGATCGATTTTTTGGGGCACCGCGTTTCCCCAGAAGGGGCGGTTCCGCTACCGGACAAAGTGCGCGCGGTGGCAGATTTTCCCCGGCCACAAACCGTCAAAGCGTTGCAGGAGTTTTTAGGAATGGTAAATTTTTATAACCGTTTCCTACCCCACGCAGCGCAGCTCATGCAACCATTATATGCTGCGCTTAAAAAGCAAAAACCCTCCAATACGATCGATTGGTCCCCGGAGCGGGAGCGCGCATTCGCGGAGGTAAAAAAAGCCCTTGCAGACGCTGCGCTGCTAGCTCACCCAGACCCAACGGCCCGCATAGCGCTCACCACCGACGCAACAGATTTGGCCATGGGGCGGTTGTGGAACAGCATGTTGCTGGGGTTTGGCAGCCGCTGGCCTTTTTCAGCAGATCCTTGCGCGAAGCCGAGCGGAAATACAGCACGTTTGACAGGGAGCTGTTAGCGCTCCACTTAGCCATTCGCCACTTCCAGTTCTGGCTGGAAGGTCGGTGTTTCACCGCGTTTGTCGACCACAAGCCGCTCACTTTTGCGATGGCCAAAATTTCGGAACCTTGGTCGGGCTGGCAGCAGAGGCAGCTGGCCGCAATTTCGGAATTTACTACTGATATTCAGCACGTAGCGGGTAAACTCAATGTAGTGGCAGACTGCCTCTCTCGCTCCGTAACAGCACCAGTCTGCGCGGAGGTAGATTATACTACCGCAGCCGCGGAGCAAAATAGCAGCACGGAAGCACACGTGGCCCCAGTTCACGTGGGGATAGATTATGCAGCCATGGCAGCGGATCAGAGTAGAGACGCGGACGTGTGCGCGCTCCAGTCTGGACCAACAGGGTTAAGGCTGGAGAGCAGGAGTTTGCAAACCGGTATGCCCCCTCTAATCTGCGATGTCTCTACCGGGCGACTGCGCCCGGTGGTACCGGCCGTTTGGCGCCGCCGCGTTTTTGACTCGGTTCACTCCCTGGTACACCCGGGGGTGCGCGCTTCTGTGAAAATGGTAGCGGAGAAGTTTGTTTAGCCGAGCCTGCGCAAGCACGTGAAAGAGTGGGCAAGAACCTGCATGGCTTGCCAGCGGGCCAAAATTCACAAGCACACAAAAGCCCCCTTAGAACCGTTCCACATCCCGGCCAAGAGATTTGATCATGTGCATGTCGACCTCGTGGGCCCCCTACCGTCATCGCAGGGGTTCACACATCTTTTGACAATGGTGGACCGAACCACACGCTGGCCGGAAGTGGTCCCACTGGCATCGACCACGGCTGCAGAAGTGGCCCGCACATTTTTGACGGCCTGGGTAGCGCGTTTCGGGGTTCCGTCGGATATTACGTCCAACAGAGGACCTCAATTTGTGTCTGAGCTTTGGTCAGCGATGGCCAGCAGCTTAGGGGCGACAATTCACCGCACTACCGCTTACCACCCCCAGGCTAATGGTTTATGCGAGCGTTTTCATAGATCTTTGAAGGCGGCCCTCAGAGCGTCGCTTACGGATGCAGATTGGGTAAACAAACTACCATGGGTTTTATTGGGGTTGCGTTCTGTGCCCAAGGAGGACTTAAATGCCTCCCCAGCGGAGCTGGTCTTTGCGCAACCTCTCAGGCTGCCAGGCGAGTTCCTACTGGAGCATCCGGCGCCAGGGCGTCCCCCGGCTCTGGGGCCACTGATCGGCACGGGAGCAGACATGCTCCCGGGCCCCGTTCATCACGCTTTTCCGTGTGCTTTTGTTCCCAAAGCTTTAAAAAATGCCGAATTTGTTTTTGTCAGGCACGAGGCGCTGCGCCCAAGCCTGCGCCCGCCATACGATGGTCCATTTAGGGTGCTGGAAACAGGTGATCAACATTTTGTGCTAGACTTGGGGGACAGAAGGAAAACAGTTAGTATTGACGGACTAAAGCCTGCTTTTGTGATGAACGACGAGTCTGTACGGGTGGCGAGGGCCCCTTGACGTGGCAGACCCCTCAGGGAGCACGTCCTGGAGCCCCCGCAGGGATCAAATAACCGTTCTCTTCCTCACTTAGCAGATTCACTGCAAGGTGGTGCCGCAGGGGCTGCGAAGCCTGCTTACAGCAAGTTTGGAAGACGTTTGAAGCCCAGACGGCGTACGGACTGATGTGTGATTTTATCATGTTGTGTAGACTATGCTGTTGATTTTATCATGTTGTGTGAACTATGCTGTATTGTCCATTCTTCGACGTTTGGGGGGGGGGTGTTATGTGGCTCACATATTTTTGACTGCATATGTATAAGCACAAGAGTGAGATGCTTAGTACTGCATGTGTGGTTTGACCTCACATCTAGGATGGAACAATACGTCTGGATCCCCTGAGGATAACGGCATGAGGTGGAGGTGCCAGGATAAGACTTTGAGAGGACTTCCTGACCTCCTGGGGTCAGACGGACAACGAAGGGACTCGGGGGGAGAATTATTGTCAATGGGGGGTTTGGCGTCAATGTGTGATTTTGCCTCTGATGTTTCTTATATAAATGTGGGTTTTTTTTGAGAGCTCACTTTCTTCTTGTTTAGAGAGAAAGCTGGGGATGTGAAATCTTCATTAAACCTGAATTGAGGAATAATTCAGTCTCCTTATTTCACGCTCCCCACACCCGCAGGTGGCATGGATTACCACAGGAATAATGCCCTAAGCAGAAAAAATAGCCACGTAATACAAATGAAATTCACGTGGGGTAATTATAAGCGTTTGTAGATGTGCTACATGGTGTAAATCGCTGAGCAAACACACAAACATTGGCTACGATGGATGAAAACAGACCGGTCACATGGGCAGGTGAACCCCCCCCTTACGGTAACAGGTAAGAGAGAAATGTGCTTTTTTTTTTTTACATTTTATCAATTTTCTGGTTCATATACTTTGAAGATTAGATAAAAACATACCCCTGTAGACAAATTGGTGAAAAAAAACCGGACCATTCTTTATGTAAATGTGTCCAAAGTCCACTTTTGACAGAGTTATGTAGTTTATATAGCTGCCACGACATTATGCAAATTAGATGCGTAATTTTATTCCTATCTGAAACTTTGGATCATATTCTACATCTTTCTAATAGACAGTAAGCCATTATCTTTTGTAACTTTCAAGTTATAGCCTTGGAAATCTGAACTATTTTATTGACAATTTTTACCACTCTTGACCACTAGGGGGGGCCTTCCGGGGCCACAGGGTGAATTTGGCAGCTAAAGGGTTAAATTGCTGCTGATACTTATAGTTTTAAGCTGCTAACACACATAATAACGCATATCCTTATATATACATACAGTATCCTTCTTTTTATCATTATTCATTATTAATTTTACTTTTCATTATAATTTTGTTTTAAAGATTTGTTTTTATTGATTTCTTTTATTGCTTTTCTTTATTGAGCAAAAGACCTTATTGTTCCATTCTCCCCTGGGGATGAAATGTTTAACCGGTGCCTGGGTGGGCAGCAGGGCCGATGGCTGACTTTGCCCCTTGATAGCTAGTTAGGATCTGTTGCATAAAACGCACTGGAACTCAGCAAGGGTGCCCAATGGGGTTTTAAATGCCATAACAATTCAGCTCTGATGCTTTTTAGCATCAAAGGGGGAGATGAAAGAATAATTCCATATTTAATGCTATATTTGTGGAATATTTTAACCCCTTGCACTCTGGTCAATTTCCCTAAAAACGCCAAAAAAATAACGTACCCAAAGTAAATCAAAAGCTGTTCTTCAACCCTTTGCAGCATCTTCATGGGGTTGGTCTCATTTAAAAGAAAACACTTTGAATTTTTTGGCAAAACAGTCATAATCTCTCTAAGTGCTCCTGCCACTGAGTAACAGTCATCTAAACATACTGAACTTGAAGAAAATAAATTTGGCCTGGGTGTTTTTTTGGATACAAATGCTTGCAAATAACACACAGCTGTCAGATCCGGGCTGGAAAATGCAACAGAAATGTAGAACCAAGTGTTATCCAGCTGAGGTCAAAATTTTGTAACAATACCACAAAAAATGAATATATTACACAGCTTTTTTCTTAGGTTGTTCCCAGGCGTTTTTGAACTGTGCCAAATTGTGCCAAATGGCACAGTTTGGAAAAACGTCTGTAACTTTTGAATGTTTCAACATAGAAGCTTCATCTTGGGCTCTAATGAAAGGTGAAGGGCTGTGTGTGTGTGTGTGGGGGGGGTGTTATTCATGAATGAATGAACAAACAAGCCCCCCCACACAAAGAAGCATGCCACGTAAAAAATGTGTGGCTTTTTTTTAAAAGAAAAAATAACCTACAGTGCACTAAAAATTATACTAAAATATCTGTAATGTAGAAGATAACAACTCCCCCCCCCCCACCCCGCTACAGAGGACGGACATCGCCCATCGCTACATGACACGGAAAGTAGGGACGGTGCGCCGCGGTCTACTACGCACAGTTGTACTAAAATATCTGCAATAATACCTGCAATCCACTACAGAAGAGTAGCGAGGGGGGGGGCGTTCACGGTCCGGACGCAGCGCACGGACCGGTCCGTCATGTGGCGATGACGCACAGTTGTAATTTACCAATCGGTCAAAAGTCATTTTGATTACAATTTTCAGGGATAAAGAATAATTTAGCTTATAACACTTACCTGTCCACAACAGCAGTGTTGCTGGCGAACTTCTCTTCCTCATTGTCAGACGAACATGACGCTGGTCCGCTTGTTACGGACTCGTGGTTCTGGTCACGTGACCCGGTCAAACCATAATTCCATTATTGCGGTTTTGCGCTTCCATGATTGCGGTTTTGGCGAACGATTTTTCAAAACAAATAAGAACAGTAGTAATAAAAAAAGACTGGCGAGCGCGTGTGTGTCACCCAGCGGCTTACACAAAACAGATTTTACGCAAGGGATGCACGCTTTCGAACTTCATCCCAAAAACATGCAGGTTAGGTTAATTGGAGAGTCTAAAGTGGCCCTTTGTGTGAATGTGTGTGTGTGTGTGTGTGTGTGAATAGTTAAAAGGGATGGCGCCGTATAGTGCCTGCTTCATCCATCTAGGTGGTGGATGACCCTTAATTTCTGTAAAGCGTCTTTGCGTGTCTATGATAAAGCGCTATATAAATCTGATGCATTAATTGATTGATTGATTCTGTGCTTCAATTGGCTCGCTGTATTCACAGCCGTTGGTAGGCGGGTCCTTCTTGCTAGGTTTTCAGTCATTGGTTCTTCAAGGTTTCAGAAACCCAATTCAAGGCTCTTATTAGTCGAATGAGAGGTCAATCACATCTAAACCAATCAAAGCACTCCTTTGGCTTTCTGTTCGCAGCTGTGTCTGTAGTGGAAGAACGGAAATGCAGCTTCTTTTTTTTTTTCAGTGTGCACTGAGACTGCCCTAGGATGCAGAGACGTGCCCGCCCGCGGTATACCGGAGTGCAAGAGGTTAACTCACATTGGCACTTATGTGAACCATGTGACTCCAGAAACATCTCCTTGTTTACAGAGGTGGGTAGAATAGCTAAAAAATGTACTCAAGTAAAAGTAGCATTACCTTATACAGTATGTTTAGCTTGCATAGATACAAGAGTAGTCCCCTAAAAACTACTTCAATAAGAAAACATTAGTGTGTAACACCTTCATTCTTGCTTAACTTTTTTCATCTACATTTCTGTTTTAATAAGTTTGCAACTCATTTTTTAAATTTTGCAGCTTTGCAATTTGACAAGTGTTTTCTGTTTCTAAAACTAAAACATAAACTACCTACTTGTGCCCTCTATTATAGTAAAATTATATGTAGAAACAGTAAATATTCACTGAGCCAGAATATACAAGCAATTAGAAAATAATTTCACATATGATGAGAAAAACTTTGCTCCCATTTATTTAAAATCAGTGAAATCAAGAGACTGAAAGAGTACAGTCACATGTACTTGAGTAAAAACATCAGGATTTTTTTCTAATCATTTTTCTTTTTTGGCTTAGTGAATACTTATTACTGTTATTTAGTCAATTAAATTTAGTATATCAAGTAATTTTGAGGGATCACTTGTTTACTACATTTTCTTTAAATAACTTATTGAGTTGGATCTGCTGAATACTGATAGTTAGTATGGTTAGACATGATCCCAAAATAAGTTTACATTAATATTAAGAAAAATTCAGTCACACATTTTAAGGGTTGGTCCGGCCATTGGTCGAACCTCGGATTCAGGAGGAGCAATGTGGTTTTCGTCCTGGCTGTAGCACACCAGACCAACTCTTTACCCTCTCAAGAATCCTCGAGGGTTTGTGGGAGTTTGCCCAACCAGTTTACATGCATTTTGTGGACTTGGAGAAGGCATTCATCTGTGTCCCTTGTGTTTTTTGTGGGGGGTGCTTCGGGAGTATGGGGTATTGGGCTTGTTGTTATGAGCTATCCGGTCTCGATACGACTGTTGTGAGAGTTTGGTTCACATTGGTCCTCAGCCGGAAAAAGGTGAATTGTCCTCTCTGGGTTGGGGACAAGCTCCAGCCCCCAAGTGGAGGAGTTTAAGTATCTCAGGGTCATATTCATGAATGAGGGGAGAATGGAGCGAGAGATTGACAGACGGATCGGAGCAGCATCTGCAGTGATGCGGACGTTGTACCGGTTTGTTGTCGTGAAGAGGGAGCTAAGCTCTAAGGCAAAGCTGTCGATCTACCAGTCAATCTACGTTCCTACCCTCATCTATGGTCATGAGCTTTGGGTAATGACTGAAAGAATGAGATTGTGGATACAAGTGGCTGAAGTCAGCTTTTTTCATAAGATTGCTGGACTCACTCTCAGAAATAGGGTGAGGAGCTCAGTCATCTGGGAGGGGCTCAGAGTAGAACCGCTGCTCCTCCACATCGAAAGGAGTCAGTTGAGGTGGTATGGGCATCTGATTAGGATGCCTCCTGGGCACCTCCCACTTGAAGTGTTTCGGGCATGTCCCACTGGGAGGAGACCCCGGGACAGATCCAGGACTCGCTGGAGAGTCTACGTCTCCCAGTTCGTCTGGGAACGCCTTGGTATCCTCTCTGAAGAGCTGGAGCAGGTGGCCGAGGAGAGGGAAGTCTGGGCTTCACTGAACTGCTGACTCTGCGACCCAGACCTCTGGAAAAGCGGTAGAAAATGGATGGATGGATTTTAAGGGTTTTTGTGACACTACAGGTGCATCTCACTAAATTAGAATATCATCAAAAAGTTGATTTATTTCAGTAATTCAATTCATAAAATGAAATTCATATTTTGTATATATTCATTACACACAGAGTGATATATTTCAAGTGTTTATTTCTTTTAATTTTGATGGTTATGGCTTGCAGCTCATGAAAACCCAAAAATCAGTTTCTCAAAAAATTAGAATATTACATAAGATCAACTATAAAAAAAAATGATTTTTTTAATAGAAATGTTGGCCAACAAAGTATTTCCATGCACACACTCAATAGCTGATCAGGGCTCATTTTGCATGAATTAATACTGCATCACTGTGGCATGGCATGGAGGCGATCGATCAGCCTGTGTTACTGCTGAGATGTTATGAAGGCCCAGGTTGCTTTGATAGCGTCCTTCAGCTCATCTGCATTGTTGGGTCTGGTGTCTCTCATCTCCCTGTTGACAATACTTCATAGATTCTGTATGGGGTTTAGGTCAGGAGAGTTTTGCTGGCCAGTAAAATGTGATACCATGGCCATTAAACCAGGCTTTGGTGGGACTTCCGGGAAGATGGCGGAGAGACATAACACTTAAACAAAGAGCTCTCCCTAGCCGGATTAAAAATCATCGGTAAATGGCCAACTCGACATAAACGAATCAATAAACTAAGGGATGAAAACACGAAGGAACCGGGCACAAGGACAAAAACAGGGTAAAATTGAAGAATTCCTCTCCAACAACGCAGGAAAAACCGCTGTACGCAAAGCCCAAAAAAACGAGATGTCCACAGCAGAGAAAATGGAGGACACCAGACTCGACAACATGAACGCTGGCATCGCCAGTTTGGGTGAAGAGTTGAGAGAATTCAAGCGACAGCTACAACAGGATTTAGCGGCTCTTAAGGAGGAACTGAAAAAAGAAATTAAGGAGGAAATCATGGACCTCCGAAGAGAAATGGAGCGTAAATTAACGGAAAACATGGAGGAGCTGCGCTCCCAGCGGGCGTGTATGACAGAAGCGCAGACCCGAATTTCGGAACTAGAAGATTGGAAAAGCGAGGCAAACGAACAACTACAGACCCTGACGACGCAAACGCAGAGGATGCAGGAGAAAATAAACGACTTGGAGAGCAGATCCCGACGAAGCAATATGCGCATCTTTGGAATTCCGGAGGGCATTGAAGGCAACTCGATGACAAAATTCATGGATCAGTTCTTAAAAAAAGAGCTGGAAATACCCGGAGAAACGGATCTGCAGATTCAACGGGCGCACAGAACACCGGCACAGAACCCGAAAACAAACTCTCCACCCAGGTCAGTTGTGGTAAACTTTGTGAAATATGACATAAAGGAAAGAATCCTGACGCAAGCATGGAAAAAAAAGATACGAATCGGCGACAAACAGGTATTTTTTGACCATGACTACCCGACAGAAATCGTGCAGCAGCGGAAGAAATATGCCAATATTAAAAAAACGCTGAAAGAGAAAAAAATTAGATTCCAAACGCCGCTAACGAAAATGAGGATTCATTGGGAGGAAGGCACAAGAACCTACAACACGGCCGAAGAGGCAGCGCGGGATATGATGGAGCGGGGCCTTGAGGTGAGCGTGCCGAAGGAGACGGCTGGAGCAGCGGCGGCCCTGAACGCACCACGACAGACGGAGTGGAGACGAGTGAACGGCGGAAGAAGGGGGAGAGACGTAGAGCAGCGGGCCCAGGACAAGCTACAAGGCTTTCAACTGAAAGCCTAGATCATAACAAAGATTAAGAAAGGCACAGAAGAAATGAAGGCCAAGAAGACAAGGTAAAAGAGAAACAGACGGCTAGGAGAGGTTTAAGTGATATTTGTTGGACATTTCTAGACTTATGACTATTACTTTGATAGTAATTAGAAGTCTAGGGAGGGCCCTTCACTCTGTGAAGACAAACCCCCCACCCACCAACAGGGACCAGTGGGCAGAAGAAAGGCCCAAAGTACGGAGGTCGAGTTTTTTTAATGTGTTTTTATATAAATATGTGTTATTTTTGTTGTTAAAGGGGCTAGGAGCACAAGTTAAAAAAATGGAAAAACATGAATATGGGTAAAAATCTTAAGATAATGACACTAAACGTGAATGGTCTGAACTCACCTGTTAAAAGGGAAAGAATAATAAGAAAATTCAAGAAGGAAAAAGCTGAAATTATATTTATGCAAGAGACACATTTGAGCAAGACAGAACATGTGAAACTAAAGAGATTTGGCTATAAGAACTCCTACTACAGTTCATTTAAGGGAGGAGCAAAAAGGGGGGTTATGATACTAATCTCAAACAAAATACAATTTGAAAGTGAACAGGAAATCCAGGATAAAGAAGGCAGGTATGTAATAATAAAGGGAAGAATAGATGGTATGCAGATCACATTAGTGAACATCTATGCCCCACCAGAAAGTGACAAGGGTTTTTTTCAACATCTGTTTGATCTCATAGCAACACACAGTGAAGGAGTCCTAATTTGTGGAGGAGACTTAAATGCTGTCGTGGATCATGAAGTTGACACAACAAGTGTTAAGAAGACAAAAAAACATGTAACAAAGTTCATAAGAACCTCACTGGCAGAAATGGGTATGGTAGACATATGGAGGGACCTACACCCACTCGAAAAAGACTATACACATTATTCAGCAGCCCATAAAGTACACTCTAGAATAGATTACTTCCTTATGAATTGTTGAAAACAAATTGTTGAAACAGGAAAAGCAAATAAGACTAAACTGGAAGCGTATGAACAAAGATGTGAGAGACTGAGGGAATTAGAACGTAAACATCAAAGCACAAATGATCCAAAAATATATCAAGAAATTAAAGAAGAAAAAACAAAGATAAAAGAAACACAAATGGATGAAATTGAAAGGAAAAATAGATATCTAAAGCAAAAATATTATGAAACGGGGCCAAAAGCCACAAAACTGCTGGCAAAATGGTTAAGAAAACAACAAACAATGAACAATGTATACAAGATTAAAGACCCCACCACAAATAAAACCACAGTTAACCCAGAAACCATCGAAGAAATTTTCCATAATTTCTACCAAGAACTATACTCGCAACCTGAAGAAACAAATACTAAAGATATCAAAAAATTTCTAGACACATTGGACTTGCCATCAATAGGAAATCAACAAAATGAAAAACTAACAGCAGAAATAACAACACAAGAGATCAGAGATGTGATTAAGTCACTTAAAAACGGTAAATCACCAGGTAGTGATGGATACCCATCTGAGTTTTATAAACTGTTTATAGAAGAACTCACGCCACAACTCCTAAAGTCATTTAATTGGACGCTGAACAACAACAAAATACCTCCAACATGGAACGAAGCAATCATTTCAGTTATTTTAAAACCAGGGAAAGATAAAGAACAATGCGGAAACTATAGACCAATCTCTCTATTAAATGTAGATTATAAAATATACACAACAATTATATGTAAACGAATAAAGACATTCTTGACGGAATTGATAGAAGATGATCAAACTGGATTCATAGAGGGACGCCAAACACATGACAATATCAGGAGAACAATACATATAATTAACCAAATACATAAAGAAAAGAAAAGCGCAGTAATAATGAGTTTAGACGCAGAAAAAGCATTTGACAGGGTTAACTGGAAATTCCTATATAGTGTACTGGAGCGCTTTGGATTTAACGAAAAATCAGTACAATGCATAAGGACGCTATATCAAGAACCTGTGGCAAGAATCAAGATAAACGGTAGCTTAACAGACAAAGTAAATATACAAAGATCAACTAGGCAGGGATGCTGCTTATCGCCCACCTTGTTTGCTCTGTTCATAGAACCATTGGCTCAAGCGATACGACAAAATAAGAAATTAAAAGGTGTAACAATAAAGGGGGCGGAACACAAGATTGGGCTATTTGCAGACGATATTATAGTTTACCTTGAACAACCAGATAAATCAATAATGGAAATGATGAACTTGATAGAAAATTTTGGAAAATTATCAGGATACAAGATAAACATAACAAAAACACAAATACTGACATTCCACTATAACCCTCTAAACCAGATAACTGATAAGATCAAACTAAACTGGAAGCAAAAAGAAATAAAATACCTTGGAGTGAACATACCTAAAGACCTAAGCAAAATATATAAAGCAAACTATGATAGGTTGGAACAAGAAATAAAAAAAGATATTGATAGATGGTCAATCTTAAATATGGATCTGAATTCAAAAATTGAGACAGTCAAAATCAGCATACAACCTAGATTACTTTACCTCTTCCAGGCTATACCAACAGAGATTCCAGATGCCCAATTCTCAAAGTGTGACAGGATGATATTGAGATTTGTTTGGGGAGGTAAAAAACCAAGAGTGAAATATAAAACCCTCCAATTACCAAAAGAGAAAGGAGGCATGGGCCTACCGAGTCTAAAGGAATATTACTACTCAGCACAAATAAGATATATCATATGTTGGTGCGACGAGGGATATGAGGCAAAATGGAAAGAAATGGAAAAGGAAATTGAGGGACTCCCAGTACAAAGCATAATAGGGGATAAAGATGCATATAAGCAAATCAAACAAATAGACCCAATCACTAAATTTACTTTAGAACTGTGGTATAAAATAGTACAAAAATATAATATAAGGGAAGACATAAAACTATTGAAATGGGTAGCATTTGACAGTCAGTTTGAACCGGCAAAACAAGATAGGGGATACAAAAATCTGGTGAACAAGGGAATCACAGCATGGGGCAATATCGGAAAAAAAGATCTCGGGAGCTTTGTAAACATCAGGAGAAAATTTAAATTAGAAAGATCGGAATTTTTCAGATATCTGCAGATGAGAGATTACTATATGAAGAAGATTAGGCATAACCTCCAAACAGATGTGAACGAGATTATACAACTTATTTTAAGCTCATATGCAGGAAATAAAATAAGAATTATTTCAAAACTATATCAGAAACTTATGACAAACAATCATACAAGTAACTATATAAAGGAGAAATGGGAGAAAGAGCTCAATTTAAACATAACAGAAGAAAGCTGGCAGGAAATATGGAAAACACAAAACACATCAACAAATTCAAGGGCATGGAGGGAATTTGGATGGAAAAACCTGATTCGCTTTTTCATTACACCACAGATTCAAGGAAAATATTCAAATACCCAGTCTTTATGCTGGAGGGGATGTGGGGCTCAAAATGCAGACCACTCACATATGTTTTGGAAATGCTACAAAATATCATCATTTTGGAAATCTATGCATGTGACAATACAGAGGATATTAGGATATAATATACCAATGAACTGTAACCTGATGTACTTATGTGATCTTAAAAAAGACAGTGTTATACAGGCTGAGGACAGATATCTAGTTAAAATCTTGTTGATTGCATGTAAAAAAACTATCACAAAAAAATGGCGATCAGAAGTTCTTCCTGACCAAGAACAATGGACTGACATTGTTGAGGACATACGTATGATGGAAAAACTAACATATCGACGAAGAATGCAAGAAGGAATATGGGAGAAAAAATGGCGGAAATGGACACACTACAAAGTGCAACAACGAGGCAGAAATTGAAAGAATAACCAAAGACACTGAAAAAACCAGAAGAATTAAGAGATGGAAACTAAAAACTTGATGCTCCAACATTTGTCCCCCCCCCTTTTATTTTTTATTTTTTATTTTTATTTTGTTTATTTTTTTTTATTTTTCCCTACCCTAACCCCTTTGTTTTTTAAATGTAGAATGTGATCTGAATGCATTATATATGATGAAAAATGAATAAAAATCTAAGTTACAAAAAAAAAACAGGCTTTGGTACTTTTGGCAGCAGTGTGGGCAGGTGACAAGTCCTGCTGGAAAATGAAATCAGCATCTCCATAAACCTTGTCAGCAGCGGGAAGCATGAAGTGCTCTAAAATGTCCTGGTAGACAGCCGCATTGACTTTGGACTTGATAAAACGGAGTGGACTAATACCAGCAGATGGCATTGCTCCCCAAATCAGGTGCCAAGTCCTGTCACTTGGAAATCAAGGTCCCAGAATCTGGAGGAAGAGTGAACAGGCACGGAGTCAAAGTTGCTTGAGGTCCAGTGTGAATTTTCCACAGTTAGTGATGATATGTGGAGTCATGCCATCTGCTGATGTTTTTCCACTGTGTTTAATCAAGTCCAATGCCAGTGCAGCCATCTAGCAGGAAATTTTAGAGCACTTCATGCTTCCCTCTGCTGACAAGCTTTATGGAGATGCTGATTTCATTTTCCAGCAGGATATGGCACCTGCCCACACTGCTAAAAGTATAAATACCTGGTTTAATGACCATGGAATCACTGTGCTTGATTGGTCAGCAAACTCTCCAGACCTAAATCCCATAGAGAATCTATGGTGTATTGCGAAGAGGAAGATTAGAGACACCAGACCCAATAATGCTGATGAGCTAAAGGCCGCTATCAAGTAACCTGGGCTTCCATAACGCCTCAGCAGTAACACAGGCTGATCGCCTCCATGCCATGCTGCATTGATGCGTGGCTGCACGGTGGCGCAGTGGTTAGCATTGCGGCAGCACAGTTTATCCTCGGCCGGGGGATCGCGGGGATCATGAGATCGTGGGTTCGATCCCTGCCCCCGGCCAACAGTGATCTGTGTGGAGTTTGCATGTTCTCCCCGTGTTGCGTGGGTTTACTCCGGGATTTCTCCGGTTTCCTCCCACATGCCAAAAACATGCAGGTTAGGGATATGGGGTGCTTGCGCACGCAGTGACCGGCAGCTGGTGGCTTGTCACCGGACTGCAGAACAAATCTACCTACGGGTACAAAATAAGTCCAAAAAAAAAATAAAAATTGATGCAGTAATTATGCAAAAGGAGCCCCGACCAAGTATTGAGTGTGTACATGGACATACTTTTCAGTCGGCCAACATTTCTATTAAAAATCAATTAAAAAAAAAATTAATTTTATGCAATATTCTAACTTTTTGAGAAATTGAATTTGGGGTTTTCATGAGCTGCATGCCATAACCATCAAAATTAAAAGAAATAAACACTTGAAATATATCACTCTGTGTGTAATGAATCTATATAATACTGTATATGAGTTTCACTTTTTGAATTGAATTATTGAAATAAATCAACTTTTTGATGACATTCTAATTTATTGACATGCACCTGTATATGATCTACAACACACATCAAACCATCTCAGAATTAAATGAAATAAATATGGTTGCATTTTCCAAAAGTTCCTTATTTTTACACTCAAGTTGAACAAGAAATTACATGATTTTATATCACTCATTTTAAATGTTGGGTACTTTTTCATCAGCCACCCCTCCAACAGCTATAAACTGGGGCTGTAGTTATTCCTCCTATTCAGTCTCTCATGTTTAGAAGTGAAAGTCCATTCTTTTCAGGTTCAGGTTACTTTCAGTCTGATGTTGATGTTCTCCTCTGCCTGGTAGGAGGTCTGTCATGTTGGAAAAGAGAGCAGCAAAGACACAGAACTGGAACAGATCTGTTCAGGTGTGCTTGAGTTGATAAAGTGAAGGTGGAAACTGACACGTGGTCAGGAAAAAGAGCAGCAGGATCCTGATGGTCATCTCCTCCCTGCCAGAGGAGATAGAGGTGGAGTTTTTATAGTGAAATAATTCAGTCACATGATGGCATCAAACAGGAACCTGTCTGGAGTCTACAGTCTTCTACACCTTGTACCTACACACTCTTGGGGCCCCTTAATACAGCATGGAGATCATTGAGATGTTGAGCCAATTTTTGATCTTAGGGATCATTTAGGAGATCAGTGTGTGTTTTGGACTGAGTCAAAAGTCTGAGGAATGAATGAATCTTTATTTTGGATAAATTATTCTTCATTATAAAATTGTCAATTCTTACAGAATATTTTTTCGAGTATCTTAGAAAATTGCGGCAGTAGTGAAATAGGCCTATAGTTTGAAAATTAATCATCCAGCATATGACCTCTGTTCAGATAAAAGTAAATTTTGCATTTCATTTGGAAATCAAAGTCCCAGAGTCTGGAGAAAGAGTGGAGAGGCACAGAATCTACGCTGCTTGAGGTTTAGTGTGAAGTTTCCACAGTCAGTGATGATTTGAGGAACCATGTCATCTGCTGGTGTTGGTCGACTGTGTTTTATCAAGACCAAAGTCAGTGCATTCGTCTACCAGGAAATTTTAGAGCACTTCATGCTCCCCTCTGCTGACAAGCTTTATGGAGAAGCTGATTTCATTTTCCAGCAGGACTTGGCAACCCCCCACACTGCCAAAAGTATTAAAACCTGGTTTAGTGACCATGGCGTCACTGTGTTTGATTGGCCAGCAAACTCTCCTGACCTAAACCCCATACAGAATCTATGGAGTATTGTCAAGAGGAAGATGAGAGACACCAGACCCAGCAATGCAGACGAGCTGAAGGTCACTATCAAAGCAACCTTGACCTTCATAACACTTCAGCAGTGCCACAGGCTGATCACCTCCATGCCACGCCACATTGATACAGTAATTAATCCAAAAGGAGCCCCGACCAAGTATTGAGTGTGTACATGGACATACTTTTCAGTCCGTCCACATTTGTAGTAATTTTTTTTTAAAATTAATTTTATGTAATATTCTAATTTTTTGAGAAACTGAATTGGGTGTTTTCATGGGCTATAAGGCATAATCATAAAATTAAAATAAATAAACACTTGAAATATTTCACTCTCTGTGTAATGAATCTATATAACATATGGGTTTCACTTTCTGAAATGAGTGACAAAAAATATTGAACTTTTTCATGATATTCTAATTTTTTGAGATGTACCTGTATACCTTTAACAATTGGGCGCTCCTGGCTCCAGTAGATGGTGATCACTTTTTGGCGCGACACTGGATTTCACCACCTAGCCGACCCCATGCAGAAGTGGCTGATGAAACCCTTTTCGGACACAGGCAGACTTACCCCTGAACAACGTAACTGCAACTACCAGATGAGCTGTGCACGTTCAGTTGTGGAAATAGCTTCCGGCGGCTTGAAAGGACGATGGAGGTCCCTCCTGACAAGAAATGACTGCAAACTGGAGCTGAGCAAGAAAATGGTGCTCACCTGCTGCATCATCATCATCATCATCATAGCAGTCTGTCGGGGCCGACAATGACTGCTTCATTTAGGTCTGATCAGATTCCTCCACACAGCTCTGTCCTTCGCCTTCCGCTGCCAGGAACTCCTGACCTTGTTAACCCGGGTGACATCCGAGCTGGTATGAGTTGCTTTCTGACTGACCATTTCATGAAACTGCTTGCAAAGTATTTGAGTACCGCTAGCTTTTGCTGGACTAGCGGCACATTCTTGGCAGATAAGAGGTATTATCAGTGGCAAGGACAGGCCAAGACAAACTGACTCCAGTATCTGTTGCAGTGACTGACCAGATGATAGGTTTGTTTATCTCTCCTCTTTGTGTAGTGCATGTCACGATGCACCAACTGGCAAACACACACTCCAGTTAATCCTGATTGGGCACATTTGAACTGATTAACTGAACTGTCGTGCCAGCCAATCTGCTCAGTGATGTCAGGTGGTAATTTCTGCTGAGCTGTCATGCATACTTGATAATATTTGTGAGGAACATGGTGACAACTTTGGACTCCCAGACACACCTGATCACAGTCAGCCTCCAGTTCAGCCACTACCTGACCATGCCAGTGTAGAATGAGGATTAGGGTAGCTTTAATGGAGTATTTTAACAGTGGGGAGCAGTAACCTGTTTAGTGCCTGCCATGTCATTTACAAAATATAATGTGAAGTAGTTCAAAATAATTAATGAATAAAACATTCAGCTGACAATCAGTCCTCAGTGTACTGTTTTAAAGTATATATTTTATAGGCACATTTACAGAGTTGTTAAAGGTATGCCCTTCTGTACTTGTATGTCATCTATTCTGGTTAAAGTACTGATTCAAGTTTTTATTCATGTAGGTATAACAAGAGACAGGCTGCAAAGTGTACAAGTTAAAAGTACTTTCCCCAGAAATGATCTTGTCCAGAGCTGATAGAACGTCATGTGGTACGTTGCCAAAAGAATATAAACTCATTATCATTTTTGAAGCTGGCAACTTAGAACATTTTCCACAGAAAAAGTGCACAGATTTAAAGTTTGTTGCTGCTTGTTCTTTAGAAAATGTGAAAAAAGTTGTCAAAAATATGAGCAAGTCCACAAATACCTGATATATTGTCCAATACCTGAAAAAATGAACTTAAGTGCAATAATTCAGTATTTGTACTTTCACTTCCCACCACTACAGTGTTATAGTGATTTGCATAGTTTGTCCTAAATAGCTTTACATTTCATGCATATGTTTGGTGTGAGGATAACAATTAATGTAGAAGCAGAAAAACACTTAAGGAAAGAAAGCTTTTATTTACAAAATGTTCAAAAACTTAAGACTGCTACATATGAAATATTATGTACACACAGCCAAAAATATCAATGCTGTGATAGTTACTTTTTTGTTGTCCCTCAAGCACAGACAACGTGTCCCATCAGTCCAACAAGGGTATTGGTCCCATCCTCCATCTTCTGGATGCTTTGCAGCAAAGAGGAGGTCAGCTGCTCCTCCCTCCTGCTCTGCTCCTGCTGTCTCTCATCTGACCTCTCCAGGTAGTCAAGAAGGAGGTCCATGTTTGTGTCCCGCTTCTGTTTCCCTGTTTTAAAGTACAAAAATAAGCAATATAAAATAACCACACACTGAAAAACGCAGGAAACGTCAATCCAAGACTGAATGTGTCTATTCAACATCCATTTACTGATAGTGGCATCACAACACTCAATTCAGGTGTATAATTGGTTTAATTCACTCCCTCCTTTGTGTGAATGGGTCATGATCTGAACATATATGACCTACTCTGGTCTGATGAGAAGCGGAAGAGCCAGAGGAGGACGAGCTTGGTTCTGGTGAAGGTGAGCTGGACACCACAGGTCTGGGTGATTCTCCCTAATCATCCAGCTGTGATAAATCTGTAAATACAAAAAAAAAGTGTTTTAGTTTGTGCAGTGTCCAACTTAAGCCTTCCATTAAATGTACAGACACAGAAGGCAATTTTATTCAATATCAGTATTAGCAAAGCTTACATGTCTGATTATGGAATAGAAGAATAGGAATAGAATAGGCTGCATTGTCACTGTTGTTGGAATTTGGTGTAAAAAAACATCTAATGCTACCCTTCAAAGATTGTCTATGTGTGTAGATGGTTCACCCAGATTCGTTTTCAAGGAAGAGATCAATTTACTTGGAAGATATGTATTTATTTAAGCAAGTTGAATATAGCAATTACAGCGCTGGGTCAAATGTTCTCTCCCTGACAACAACAGGTAATGTCAGGTTGTGAAGTCTGACTGACTATGCTGTCCCTGACCCAGTATATTTATGCAAAAGTCCAAGCATGTATTATCAGAAGAGCAGCTGCAGCGGTCCGTGGGAGTAAGCAGTCCGTTCCTTGCACCGGGTGTAACCACTGAAGGCCGTTCCTCATCCTGGGTTAAAGCGGCTGAGCCTCGGTCATTCCTTATCACAACCAGTCCTCTGTCCTCCCATAGATCACACAAGATGTTGTTATTCTCTGTGCTGAGACAGAGGTCTGCTCCTTTTTTGCAGGTAATGAGCCACACAGTTGGCAATATATATTCCATTATGGTATATTGGTTATATTACCTAAACATAAGCAGAGTACACATATTTTGAGTCACACAGATAACTGTTATATGATTATATTGATCACTTTCCCCCCATCACTGTACAGTTGTACAGTACAACGACATTGTCTGTGCTCCACCAGGCTACTGCGCAATAAAGTAAGAGAAGGATTAGATAAAACACGGTTACACAACACACAATTAAATGAGTGAAATTTAAAAAAAAAAAAAAATGGCCCAAGATTATGGAAATATTACCAGAATAGTAAAAAAGACGACGTTACTGGTGTCTTTGGTAGAAAAATCTCCCATAACACAACGCAAGGCACCCATTCATACACAGTATTGATACCACAAAAACAAAAAAACAAAAAACATGTTTTGCGCTGGATGTCTTTATCAAAAGATGTATTCTGTAAGACACTAAGATTTTTCTTCTAGTTTCTCAAACGTGCATTTCTTTATGGCGAGGAGAAACGTTCGTGGTAAAAACAGTTAGCTTGTTAGCATAGCTAACCAAAAATACTATAGTCACAAGAGTGAGTAAAAAAATATCCGCACTTTGGCAGTTACATATCAATACAAGCGGACATACACTGTATATGTATGTATAAATATTTGTTAACGTTTGGCATTTAAAGACAATACACTTTGTCAGAAGTCTGAAATATAAACCTCACAAATGCAGAGTACAAAAAGGTATTAGACTGAATCAAAAATCAGACTTGAGACACGTAGAGCCTTTTAGAAGTTAGAAGTTTTACTTGCAAGGAGCAATCACACAGACAACCCTTTATGCAGGGTGAAGGTGAATGCTGGGGGCAGTCCCGTAGCGCCTTCTTTATATACAATTATAGTACATGGTGTATGTGACAAACTCAGCAAAAGCAGAACAACGGAATTACCACATAAGCAAAAGTACGCTCTGTACGTCTTCAAGTGTGTGTAGGAGATAAATCGCATGAACACTCTTATCGCGGGGAGAACATCTGCTTCTTCACTCAGCAAAGACAGAGAGAGGGAAACAACTCCATATATGGGCCTACAACAAACCGGTGCTTCCGGTCAAAAAGAACATAGTTACTCATCTTGATTTGCACACTAAGTGGAGTTACACATCAGTAATTTTTCCACAACACACAGCATAAACCTTTTTAAACCTTCAGTCAAGTATATTATGAAATGATAACAAATATATGTACACAATTTTTCTGACACACTTACCAGCGTGTTTTGAGTAGTTTGCTGTACGGACTAATCCACAGCAGTGACAATGATCCAGCTGGCTGGCTTATCCCCCAAAACAGTTCATCAGATGAGTGGCCCCCTCCAGCTTATCTCGTACTACTGCTTAAGTCCATAGAGCCAAGAAATGTGTCTCCTCTTCGCTCCATATCTGTTTGGTTTTGGAATCATTCACTTGCTCCGCTGTTTGGAATGCAACATGGCGGTCAGTAATGTTTTGAAGCTGGTCAGTTAACCACGCCCATGGCTGTACAGTCCATTGGCCGTAACCAACGTAAACTGGTGCTGCCGCTGGCCCAGCTAGGAGTTGGGGCCACGATAACCCCACTTTTGAGAGCCTGGGAATGGTGCTTCAGGCGGTGGAAAACCAAAGAACTTGTGCTAATCAGGCTCTGGCTCCAGTTAAGCACTGGAACTGTTTTGGTGGAAAAGACCTACTGTATTTGAGACACATGAGTTTAATTTCTTAACACCCACTTTTTTGCTTCAGCAACAAATTCATCATTAAACATCATTTTGCTTTAAACCATGTTTCATGTCTTTCATTTTCTTCTAGTGGCAATAAACCCAAAATAGAATCATGCACACACATTACATCATCTCACAATTCAATGAAACCATCAAGACCCTTTTGTACCTCTAAAGTTTTACCTTTTTGCATTAAACATTGTATCATTTTCTTTACATTAGCAGCTTTATTACCTCCGCCAGGCTGCAGGAGGTAATGTTTTTGCCAGCGTTTGTCTGTCTGTCTGTCTGTCGGTTAGCAAGATAACGCAAAAAGTTTTGGATAGATTTCGATGAGACTTTCAGGCGTTGTTGGAAATGGTACAAGGAAGAACTGATTAAATTTTGGGGATGATCCGGATCACCGTCTGGATCCAGGAATTTTTTAAAGGATTCTTTAACATTGTGAGATAGGGCCATTTTCAACATGTGTGCAGGCGCAATGGAGGGCGCTGGTCGTCGTGTCTGACGAACACAAACTCCGTGTTCTTCAAAGTTTTAGGCACAAAAGCACGCGGAAAACAGTGGTGGGCCGGGCCCGGCAGTGTGCCTGTGTTTGCGCTACGCTGCAAAAGCTGAGACGAGCAGCTGACCCACGCGGGATTATTTGGCAGAAATCCCCCGGGCAGCCATAGGGGCTGCGCAAAAACAAGCTCTCTGCCGGGGAAGCTTCCAAATCCTCTTTTGCCGCAGAGTGCATCCCCAATAAAACCCACGCCAACCTGTCTACCCAATTTGCATCCGTCAGTGAAGCCCGGAGTGCTGCTTTCAGTGATCTATGAAAACGCTCGCATAACCCATTGGCCTGTGGGTTGTACGCGGTTGTGCGATGAATTGCAACGCCCGCAGCCTGGAGATGGAGGAGATGGACACAACAGCAACACTTCAGTTTATTACCTCCGCCAAGGAGGTAATGCTTTTACTGGCATTTGTCTGTTTGTCTGTCTGTTACCAACATAACTCAAAAAGTTATGAACGGATTTTGACGAAATTTTCAGGAAAGGTGTGTAATGGCACAAGGAACAGATGATTAGATTTTGGTGATGATCTGAGAGTGCATACCTCCACCAAGGGCTTTGTTTGTATTTGTGCAGCAGGACTACACAAAAAATACTGGATGGATTTGGATGAAATTTTCAGAGGTGGTTCTTGGCCTACAGAGGAACCCGTTACATTTTTGAGATGATCTGGGAATGCATACCTCAGCCAAGGCTCTTCTCACAGTCTGTCAGCCACAAAACTCCAAAACTAATGGACAGACTTCGATGCAATTTTCACCACAAGTGACATATTACTCGGCCCAGGAAAACACGCACGCAGGCTCAGACAGATTTGAGAGCTTTATTGAGCAACAATGTTTGTGAGTGGATGCGTGGATGCAAGATGTGAATGTGATGTAGGTGGGGAATGAGATCAGGACAGAGCAGTTCGCCGTTCAGCCAGGCAACCCTATGAGAGAGGAGAGCAGGGATTAGCTGGGCAACCACACAGGAAAGTGACGATGTTACTGTGCTTACTTGTAGCGGCGCGGTGGCTGGCGTGGCAAGTCCCAAGCCTGGGAGACAGCGACCTGCTGTGCGTCCGGGAAGATGCGGCAAGTGGAGGAGCAGCGTGATGAGGGAGAGAGAGTCCGCCACCATGGAATCCACCTGTGCACAGGGGAAAACTGAACGGAGAAGGTAAGGCAGGAATGACAGCTTACGTGTCCGTTGAGAAGACAGCTGGCCCAAACGATAGGGAAGTAGCTGTGAAGGTTACGCAGGGAGACAGACGGCTCCAGGCCACAGCTCAGGGCAGGATGGAATAAATAGCAGAGCTTAACGAGGCGCAGGTGTGCTCGCAGCTGAGATGGAGACCCGTGAGCTGCGGGTGATGACAGTACTCCCCCCCCCCCACCAGCGCCTCCTGGCGCTGGCCTACCTGGGTGTGTCCGGTGGAACTCCGCGATGAGGTCAGGATCCAACACCCACGAAGAGCGCACCCAGGATCTCCACTCCGGGCCATAACCTTCCCAATCCACCAGGTATTGCAGCCCACGACCCCGACGCCGGGAGTCCAGGATGGCATTAACACCCCACGCCGGGTCACCGTCGACCATCCTGGGCGCAGGAGGGGACCTAGGAGTAGGGCAGAGTGAATTGGAAAGCAGAGGTTTAATTTTGGAGACGTGGAAGGTGGGACACACACGAAGGGAGGGGGGGAGGGCCAAGCGCACAGCCACCGGGTTAATAATCCTGGATATGGTGAAGGGGCTGAGGAATCTTTGTGCCAGCTTCTTCTTCTCACCCTTAAGGCAGATGTCCTGAGAGGAGAGCCACACCTGCTGACCCACCCGGTAGACAGGAGCCGGCCTTCTGTGGTGGTTGGCGATGGAGCTGTTGCGCGCCGCTGTGCGTAAAAGCGCGTCTCTGGTCTTCTTCCACACGCTCCGGCAGCGCCTGATGTGCGCCTGAATAGAAGGAACAGCCAGTTCGACCTCCTGCTCCGGGAAAACAGGGGGGTTGTACCCTAAGGACGCCTGAAAAGGAGACACCACAGTTGCAGTGGACCGGGCCGAGTTATGGGCGTACTCCACTCAGGTCAGGTAGGAGCTCCAAGACGAAGGGTTGGATGATGTCACGCAGCGCAGGGCGGCCTCTAACTCCTGGTTCGTGCGCTCACACTGCCCGTTGGACTGGGGATGATAACCAGAAGAGAGACTGACTGTGACCCACAAGGCGCTGCAGAAGCTCCTCCAAACCTGGGAGACAAACTGTGGACCATGGTCCGAGACCACATCCTGCAGAATCCCATGCAGCCTGACGACATGCTGGACCAGGAGATCGGCCGTCTCACGCGCCGAAGGAAGACCCTGAAGAGGCATAAAATGGGCGGCCTTGGAGAACCTGTCCACGATGGTCAGGACCGTGTCATAGGTGTTGGAGACCGGGAGTCCGGTGACGAAGTCAAGTGCAATGTGTGACCAGGGCCTGCCCAGAAGCGGCAGGGGCTGGAGCAGACCCACAGGTGGAGAGTTCGGAGACTTGCCGGTGACGCACTGGGGATAGGCCCGGACATAGTTGGTAACGTCCTTCTGAAGGCCCGGCCACCAAAACGAGCGTTGCAGAAAACTCACCAAGCGGGTGATGCCAGGGTGACAGGAGAGTTTGGAGGTGTGCGCCCAATGGATAACTTCACCCCGAACCGCCGAAGGAACATACAGTCTCCTTTCTGGCCCCCCACCGGGATCCGGCTCCGCCTCCTGAGCCCTCCGAATCTTATCCTTGATGTCCCATGAAATCGCCCCCACGACGCACGACTCGGGCAGGATGGAATGCTCGGGCTCTTCTGGACCCTCCAGGGCAAATTGTCTGGAAAGGGCGTTGGGCAACCCATTCTTCGAGCCTGGACGGTACGTGATGGTAAAATTGAAACGAGTGAAGAACAGAGACCAGCGCGCCTGGCGGGCATTCAGGCACTTTGCTGACCTCAGGTACTCGAGGTTCTTATGGTCCGTCCAGACCACAAAAGGCTGAGCTGCCCCCTCTAACCAGTGACGCCACTCCTGTAGCGCGAGCTTGACGGCGAGGAGCTCCCTATCGCCGACGTCGTAATTCCGCTCGGCCGCCGATAGCTTCCTGGAGAAGAAGGCGCAGGGCCGCTTAACACCATCCACCGGTGACCGCTGCGACAACACCGCTCCCACCCCTGTGTCGGACGCGTCGACCTCCACCAGACACTGAAGAGCGGGATCAACCTGGGTCAAGACCTGGGAGGACGAGAACTCTGCCTGGAGAGTCTTGAAGGCGGTAGCTGCCTCCTCAGACCACCGGAAAGGCACCTTCGATGACGTGAGGCGGGTCAGGGGGGAGACGATGGCGCTGTAGTTGGGGACAAAACGCCGGTAGAAATTAGCGAATCCAATGAATTGTTGCACCTGCTTCCTTGAGGTCGGCGTGGGCCACTCGACCACCGCTTTGACCTTAGCGGGGTCGGGGAGGATCTGGTTGTGGGAGATCACGAACCCCAGGAAGGAGGTGGTTTGGGCGTAGAACTCGCACTTTTCTGCCTTAATGAACAGCCGGTTCTCCAGCAGACATTGCAGGACCCACCTCATATGGGCCTGGTGCTCCTCGCGTGATCTGGAGAAGATTAGTATATCGTCAAGATAAACAAAGACGAAAACTCCCAGGAAATCCCGCAGGACGTCATTTATAAGGCGCTGGAAGACGGCAGGTGCGTTGGTGAGCCCGAACGGCATCATGAGATACTCAAAGTGGCCGCTGGGTGTCCTAAAGGCCGTCTTTCACTTGTCTCCCTCCCGGATCCTAACGAGATGGTAGGCGCTGCGGAGGTCGAGCTTGGTGAACCAGGTCGCCCCCTGGAGGGAGTGGAAAGCAGTGTCCATGAGAGATAGGGTGTAGCGGTCCTTAATCATGATGTCATTCAGGGCTCTGAAGTCAATACAAGGACGTAGGGACCCATCCTTCTTGCCCACGAAAAAGAAGCCCGCACCAAGCGGGGACGAGGAGGGGTGGATAATTCCAGCACTGAGTGACTCCTTTATGTATGTGTCCATCGCCTCGCGTTCCGGTGCAGAGAGACTGTAGAGGCGGCCTGATGGCAGGGGCGCCCCCGGGCGGATGTTGATTGCACAGTTGTAGGGTCGATGCGGTGGAAGGGACAAGGCTCTGGACTTACTGAAAGCTGCCCCCAAGTCGTGGAACTCCTGCGGCACCAGGGTCAGGTCCGGGGGCTCAGAGACAGGGGCCGACAGAGGGGCAGATGGGGCGCAAGCTGCCGACTGGAGGCAGGTACCCAGGCAGAAGGTGCTCCAGGACAGGACGCTGCCGGTTCTCCAATCCAGGACAGGGTTATGCAGCCGCAGCCAGGGATATCCCAGAATGACACGGTCCGACAAGGAGGGCAGGATGTAGAGGATCAGATCCTCCCAGTGGTTGCCGGAGACGATGATGGGAACTGGCTTGGTGCGATGAGTGACTGTACCCAGAGAAGAACGAGAGAGCGTTACCAAGTTCAGAGGATTTGGCAGCTGTTGGCTGGGTATGCGCAAATGGGTTGCCAGGCTTTTAGAAATAAAATTTTGCTCTGCCCCAGAATCCACCAGTGCGTGAGTAGAATGTCCAGTGGAGTTGTGGCAGAAACGTATTGGCAATGTGCAAGATGATAGGGGATTAGATCGGTTGGAGTCCGCGAGGCCCCCTATTGTGACTCGCGGACCTCCCCTTTTGGCTTCACCGGGCACAGCTCCACGGGATGCCGGTCATCTCCGCAGTACATGCAGAGACCCCGTTCCCGCCGGCGTTGTCTCTCCGCTAGAGGGAGCCTAGTGCGCCCGATAGCCATGTCCCCTGGTTCATCGGCAGACTCCGGGGCTGGTAACGCCAGAGGGCGTGACTGAGCTGGACGGAGGGAAGCTCCGCGCGAGCGGCTGACAGACTTCCGTTCCGTAGCCCGCTCACGCAGCCTGTTATCCAGGCTAATCGTGAGCGAGATCAACTCAGAGAGTCGCCCTGGGAGATCCCGACCAGCTAGTTCATCCCTCAGACCTGAATTAAGGCTACGGAGGAAAATGCTGCAGAGAGAAGCCTCTCCCCAGCCCACCTCCTCCGCAGCCACCCGGAAGTCGACCGCGTATTCCGCCATGGACCGGACTCCCTGTTGGAGGCCAAGGAGCCAGTCCGCGAGGACGCTGTCGAGTCGGGAATGATCAAAGACTTCTAGAAAGTCTCGCACGAACCGGTCATACGAGAGGTTCGCGTAACTTGGCTTCGTCATTACAGCGTAAGCCCAAGCTAACGCTCGCCCCTCGAGGAGATTAGCCATGTACCCGATTCGGCTATGATCTGAGGGAAAGTCCCCGGGAACGCGCAGAAACACCGACTCACACTGCAGTATGAACTCCTTCGCTCCACCGAGTTTCCCGCTGAAGCGAGCGGGGGTAGGAATAGATGTGAGACGGGCTGGCACTCCTGAGCTAGACTGGCCGGCTGTGGAAGCACCCGAAGCCAAGCCACCAGGAGGACCCGGAGGGAAAGGCCGCGGAGGGTCCAGGCGGTCCAACCGATTGGTAATTGAGGTTAGTTGATTGAGAATTACTTGTTGCTGGTGGGCAATCAAATCTACCCGAGCCTCAAGGGTGGTAAAACGGCACGCGAGACCACTGCCTGCTGGGCCGCTTTGCTGGAGCCGTACTGACATATTACTCGGCCCAGGAAAACACGCACGCAGGCTCAGACAGATTTGAGAGCTTTATTGAGCAACAATGTTTGTGAGTGGATGCGTGTATGCAAGATGTGAATGTGATGTAAGTGGGGAATGAGATCAGGACAGAGCAGTTCGCCGTTCAGCCAGGCAACCCTATGAGAGAGGAGAGCAGGGATTAGCTGGGCAGCCACATGGGAAAGTGATGATGTTACTGTGCTTACTTGTAGCGGTGCGGTGGCTGGCGTGGCAAGTCCCAAGCCTGGGAGACAGCGACCTGCTGTGCGTCCGGGAAGATGCGGCAAGTGGAGGAGCAGCATGACGAGGGAGCGAGAGTCCGCCACCACGGAATCCACCTGTGCACAGGGGAAAACTGAACGGAGAAGGTAAGGCAGGAATGACAGCTTACGTGTCCGTTGAGAAGACAGCTGGCCCAAACGATAGGGAAGTAGCTGTGAAGGTTACGCAGGGAGACAGACGGCTCCAGGCCACGGCTCAGGGCAGGATGGAATAAATAGCAGAGCTTAACGAGGCGCAGGTGTGCGCGCAGCTGAGATGGAGGCCCGTGAGCTGTGGGTGATGACAACAAGTGGCGATAGGCCTACACACAAGCCCATTACATTTTGGAGGTGATCCATGAGAAACGGAAGGAGCCTTGGCGGAGGTATGCGCTCTATGAGTGCTTTTCTAGTTTAACTTTGTTTTTCTGCTGTTTTGCAATCTGTCCAACTTTGCAGTGAATGCTTTCGCAGACAGTTTAACCACCCGCTTGCTGGTTTCAGCTTCACTACGACTGGCCCATCTGCCAGGATGTCCAGTCTCACCCCTTGTAACTGGTAGTTACTCCCGCTGTTTACCCGCGCTTCATTGAATTTCTTCACTTTGACATTCAGAGCACTGGGCAGAAATCACATCGTGTCAACACCTGCCATAGGCCTTCGCGATGCTTTGTTTTAATTAAACAGTCGGATTCCCCTGATCCGCACCAGTTCTAAGTCAGCTGAGGCCACCCGTAGTGGGGCACCCTCCCCGGAGGTAGGGGACTGCCGCGGGCACCACAGCCATGGTGATCCACGAGGAGGTCCCGGCGCACTTCCAGAGTCGCCGCTGCGCCCGCCGACCGTGTCCTTGCCACTGATAATAACCCATCTGCCAAGAACGTGCCACTAGTCCAGCAGAAGCTAGCGGGACTCAAATACTTTGCAAGCAGTTTCATGAAATGGTCAGTCAGAAAGCAACTCATACTTGCTCAGATGTCGCCCGGGTCAGGAGTTCCTGGCAGTGGAAGGCAAAGGACAGAGCTGCGTGGAGGAATCTGATCTGACCTAAATGAAACAGTCATTGTCGCCCCCAACAGACTGCTATGATGATGACGACGACTGGCCTCCGCGTCCGGTTTGCCAGCTGTAGTAGGCGCGCTCGTGTCCTAATGCTTATCCACGTCCGCTACGCACACATCCATTTTAAAAGTTTTAGAGTGAATAGAATAAAAAGATTGCAACAAAAGAATAGATACAGTTTATTGATTAGTGTCGGCAACCAATGCATTGGATTTATGCTTTCAGGTGTGCACACAAATTTAGATGGCCATCTATACAGTGGTCGTGCTACTCATACCTTGTCAAGGTGAAAACTGCTCTGTGATCATTCAGCAAAGCTCAGCGGCCTCACTGCTGTCCGGCGCCGCTGCCCGATACAGGCACTCAGCTTTGGTGCTCCAAAATCACCACTCCTCTCCGATGACCAGCACGGGTGCAGCTCCTCTAGTGCTCGACCACTGCCCAGGTGTCTCCACAACACCTCTCCGGCAACTCGTCCAGGTGAGCAGATGCCACAGCCACGTCCCTCTCCCTGACTCCGATGCTAACGAGGTGCCGCTGGCTCTCCAGCGTCCTTGGCTCCCACAGTACTCATCTTGCTGCCCAGGACACCTCCACGCCACTCCTCTCTGGTGCACCGTACAGGTGAGCAAAGGCCATTATTAACTGGCTGCGTCCTCCTGCCACCTCCACGGTTCTCACCAGCCGAACAGATGCTGTTGGAAAGCCACAATCCTGTCCACCTTTTGCCATCTCCATGCGCCCTCCCGGTCTCCTCTTTACATGAGCTGATGCTGATGAGATGCAACTGCAGAGACTCGTCAGTCAGCGCACTGTGCCAGGTACTCCTCGTCCTTAATGGTTCAACATCCAAACAAAGTACTTAAACCAGTCTTCTTGATGGAAACAGTTTTTGACTTTAATGTAGAGGCTAAGCCAATGCTTGCAGCCTCTGAGATGTTGCGACCCGCAAATTTAATTGACACGCTGATTAAAACTTGACGTGATAAAATTAGTGTCTAAGACCTCCAGTACATTTAAAAACACTAACTTTATTCCAGTTAACATTAAAATCCATAACGCAACAATAAAGTTCTTTACGATAGAAGTTCCTTATGACTCAAAACACACGTCTTGCCCCCTCAGCGGTCAAAAACTGTTTTTCGTTCTGGGCAGAACACCTGCCCATACAATGACTAGTTCCTATTTATGTAATTAGGCTTAATTGGCTCCTACACCATGTCTCACAAACTGTGTGTGTGCACTCTGATGCCTAAAAACATGAACCCACACAAACCTCTTTGGTGAACCAGTAGAAGAACATGTTGGTCATCAGCTCATCCTGTCTAGATGTCAGTAGGTCTTTGCCTTTGCTGGCACTAAACCAAGGAGGAGTAATTATAAATCCTAAATGAGATTTTTTTTTTTTTTTTTTTTTTTTACAGTCATTAGCTCCTTCTGGCAAAGCCTAAAAAAGCGAATGCAATGGTAGGGTGTCTGTTGTCTATCCATCTGTCTGTCCGACCATCCATATTTTTGAGGAATCACTATGTTTCTTATGCAATTGCCCCAGCGCTCAACAAACTGACTCACAATGAGCCTATGGTGGGTCTGCATCCAGGTTGTGTTCAAGGACATCGGGGAACTTGTAGAATTTCATGGAAATCCCTAGTTCTCCAAAGCAATTGCCTGAAATTCTCACAAAATATGTGCAGGATGCCACTCAAGTGGGTCTGTATCCAGGTTTTGCTCGGGGTCAATAGTAAGGAGACTTTGGATCTTATGTGATTTCAGAAAAATTTCAGAAAAATTTCTTATGTGGTTTCAGAAAAATTGCTACTTCTGCTTGGTAATTGCCCCCATGTTCACCAAACTCACTGACAATGATCCTCAGGAGGGTTTGCATACAGGTCAAGATCAAAATCAAAGATCAGGAAATCTAGGCACATGTCATTTTAGAAAAATCACTCCTCTGAGGTAAATGTGTCGATCCTCACCAAAATTACTCAAAATGATCCTTGGGTGGGTCTCCATCCTGGTTTTGCTCAAGATCAGCTGTCAGGAGATCTTGGAACTTACATAATTTCATAAAAATGCTACTTCTCCTCTTCAGTTGCCCTGATTCTTAACAAACTGATGCTCAATGATTCACATATAGGTCTGCATGCAGGTTGTACATAACGTTAAGGTGAGGGTCAAAGGTCAGGAGATCTGCTACTCCATCACTGACGAGCTGGTTCTTGTTCTTTTTTTGCACTGTACTCACTCTCCCATAAACTAAATTTAAATGTCTGTCCAAGTGAATGGTAACCCTTGTTGGAAAGCTAATATGATAAGTGCTTGTCAGGACGTGGTCTGGGTCCTATTCCGTCATCCTGATTTATTGTTTGTTATCTTGTCACCAGGGTAGGGGCTCCAGCCCATGTTCTCGTTTTGTCTTGCATTTTGGGATTTTTTTTTTGTGTTCACCATTATTATTATCATTATTCTGGATTTATTATTATTCTGTCTTGTATATTCAGTTCTCGGTTGTTTTTCCTCTTTATTAGCACTATTATGATTATCATTATTGCCATGGTCTTGTCCCTCCGATCCTCTATTCATGTCTCATGTGCACCCCCTGTGATTATCTGTGCAGCCCCACCCATCCTGTTTTCTGTATCTGTAACCACGCCCTGCCATCTCCGTTTGACCCTGATTGTACCCACCTGTTCTGTGTTTCTTTGATTACTGGTGTCTTTGTGTGTCAGCCCCAGTCTGTGTTCTGGATGGGTGTCATTGTCATACGTACGTGATCAACACGCTTCTGTTCTGCCGGTAACTAGGGTTGCCAACCATCCCATTTTAGCCAGGACATCCAGTTTATTGGGCTAAATATAGTCATGTGAACACCCTGTATAAGCCTGTGTGTGTGTGTTTTTTTGTTTTTTTTTTTACATATTTGGACATATGGATATTTAATATCAATGTTAAAACTACTGGGAGAGTCATGCAATACAACTAAACAATTAAAAATGAGTTAAAGACTTTTTCAAATTTTCGGTAAAATGTAATTCTTAACAAATAGTGAGGAAAAAATTAGAACACCCCCCATCTTTTTTAGGACACCCCCACATTCATTCTCACTTAAGATGGCTAAAATAAATGTTAAAAATGCAAATAAAAACAAAAACAAGGTTAGACATAGATATGTGAACATTTCTTTATAAAGAACTGAATATTTAAAGGGGTGTCCAAATTTTTTCACATGACTGTATGTTTGTCCCAAGTGGGATGTGTGTTGTACCGTATATTCAAGGCTGACTTAATGAACAAGCTAGGCTGGGCTGATACCCAGGGGGCTACGAAGATCAGGGCCTATCATGAGACAATGAAAAAGATCACATTGTTGTTAATTGGTCAAATTCTATGTCCTTCACTTGATATTCATGTGTGACTGCTGATTGGTCTAATTTAAAAGTACCCCTAGTGGGTACCACGCAACAATAGCCTATCAGAGGAATTGTTTTGTCATGTGACTATGCAAGCGCCAGTGAGAGGTAAGACGTAATTAGTCAAAATGTCTGGAAAAGTTTGAAAGTGGCGCTCATAAAATTATTGACAGGAAAAGAGCTTAGGGAAAATGAATTGCTCAAAAAATCCTGAAGCATAAAGGATTTTTCCTAGCTGGAACATCGAGTTGAGGAGGCTGCTAATTACTGCACCCAGGAGACAGGTGGGCCATTAAAGAACTTACCCGGAGGAAAAGGGCGAAGGGAGAAGAAAGGCCATGATTGCTTATACATCAGATAGCTGTGCGTGGGACAGTGGACTCCGAACTTGGTGAAAAATAGGCTGTAGTGTTGTAGTCAAGACCACACTAACCGAGACCAAGACATTGTCGAGACTAGAGAGTATTGAGACCAAGACATCTGGAGGCCGACACCGAGACAAGACCAAGACTGTATATATCAAAGAAAAATCATAACAAAACAGAACAAAATGACCAGTATCTTTTTTTTTTTATTTAAGTTTGCTTTTACATAAATGCAACAGCAACAAAAAAAAATTCTGCTATGTTGTTTTCAAACCAGCAAAATGAAACAAATCTCAAATCTAAGCAAATTTGTTTTTTCACTTGTACAAATTACGCAGTTGTACTCATTAAAACTGCATTGTCCTGACAAGCCACGATAAATATGTCATTTCAGAAAGAAAAAGTAAGGAATAACACCTAAATTAAATTAAATGAGTGAAAAAATAACCCTGACATTTCTTTTCAGCAAGGTATTTTTTTTAAATAATTTTCTTGAACATGGGTCCCTTTGACATTTTGCATTTTGGTGCTTTGCCAGCCAACTTAGATGCACAGCCATGAAGAACATTCACAGTAACAGAACTTTCACAACAACAAAGAAAGCCAGATAATGTTCTTTTTAGAAGTATTAATTCTCCTAGGCAGCCACAACAAGTTTCCTTCATAAAATTACAGCATAAATTAACTAGGAGTAATTTAACTGAAAATTATGGCATGCCAAGCATGAACAAACTGTGTTTTAAAAAAACACCCTTAAAAGTCTGAGCTGAACACTAAGAATACACTCACAAAAGGGTGGTTGTAAAAAACCTCAAAGGTCCCATTTCTGGGCCAGGGTTAGGGTGAGATGGATGGTCCTGCCTGGCTCTAGGGATGAGGAGGTTAAACAAAAGCTTGGTTGCATTTCAGAAAAATTAGAGATTGAAGCATTTTGTGACCTAAACGGGCTCGGTGGGGCCTCAGAAGATGCAAACGTTACATCTAACAAATATGTGCTTAGTGCAAACAAGCAACAAATTATAGAAGCCAGAGAAACACATCATGCATCACTACATAGTTCATATATATTCACTTTTTTAAAATGAATGAAGTCAAATTTCACTTTGAATTACTGCTTTTAAACAATCTTTAATTTTTAGCATTACCTTTTTCGGAGTCTTTATTGTCTTAAAATATGCTTTTTAACTTTTTTGCTTTTACAATATATTTTTTCAAACAAATTTGATGAACGTACTCATTCAGTGTTATTGACTTTGAACTAGCTAGCACAGCGTTAGCTTTCTAGCTCATGGCTGAGCCAAACGATCAACTTTCTGCAGCTGAAGACACTGTTGACCAGAAATATGTCCTGTTGGTCCCAACTAAAGTTCAGCCCATTTACTGGTGCAGTAAACAACGTTTCCATTGCATAAGAACCTCCCAAGTAACGCCAGTGGCCTTGACTAATACCTGGCGTGTTCATTGTTTGTTATTCTGCTATCTTGCTTTTGACAATGCTACGCAAGCTAACTTGGCTATAATATAAAGTCGGTGCTCTGAACGTTAGCAAAAAACGATCGTGGGAAGAAAAGAGCTTATTTTCGCACAATGTTTTAAGATGGGGTGTTGAAATTTTTTGATTTTAAGTTTCCCAGTGTAGCTAATTTAACAGTTAATTTACCTGTCTTTATGCTTCCTCTCAATGTGACGATAAAAGTTTGACGTTGTCCCAGCAGTTTCTGTGACTTGAGCACCGCAGAATTTACACACTGCAGAGTGTTTTCGCTTGCATGTCGTTTTGCAGATAAAGTCCTTATGGTTTTGGAAACCAAACTTAATGACTGATGAGTTTGCTGACATTTTTAACGGCTAGTTTCCCCGGAGGCGCAGCGTCTCCAGTCGTCTTCATTCACTCTCTGTGTACAGGGGGCGTGTCACTCCGCGTGTCACACTGCGTGACTGGGAAGGCACCAGCCTGCCTTCTACTTTTCTCACTTATCACAGATCACTTATCACTGGCCTGGTCTCGACCAGTCTTGATCAAAAATCCCGAGTCCACCCTGTCCGAGACCGAGACAAGACCGAGTAAAAATGCCTTCGATTCCGAGACGAGACCGAGACCCTTAAAAAGTGGTCTCAAGACCGGTCTCAAGACCAAGACCGATCTCGAGTACTACAACACTAGTAGACTGGATCAAGCATGCATCCATAGGGTATGACGATATTTGTGAGCTGGACTTAAAGGACATAATGAAGGATTTTTCTTTAAAGAAGACCAGAAGAAAGACTTCTAAAAAGGTAAGACATGCTGTTTGCAGTGCTCTCCAGCCATCTGTGCAGGTTTTTCCATTGCTGCTTCTGTTTGAATCAGGAATACTTCACTGATGTAATTTTATGCCAAAGGCAGTATCATACCTGCCAACTTTTCAAACCTGAAAAGCCTAGTAGCTTGCCGGGGTCCAGGGGCCGATGCTAATGCTAATAATGCTAATGCTAATAATAATAATGCTAATATTTGCCAAACAAATATTAGCATTAAATCTAGTTAAATGTAGCTAACAACCTCATATTTCTTCAACTTTCAAACCTGAAAAGCCTAGTAGCTAGCCGGGGTCCAGGGGCCGCAGTGTCAAACAAATATTAGCATTTGACATAGAAGTCACATATTAATTATATTAAAGGTAAAATATCTAAATCAATTGCAATACTACACAGAGCGAAATATTTGCTGAATCAACCCACATTATATACTTTGTATCATTCATTAATACTCCCATACATGACATATTGTACTGAAGTATGGGGAAATACATATAAAACAAACATATATCCAGTCTTTATGCTTCAGAAGAGAGCTATTAGAATAATAAACAAAGCTGCTTACAGGGAACCAACAAACCCACTTTTTCTTAAATTAAAAGCTCTCAAGTTGAAAGATCTGGTTGACTTTAAAACTGCAGTAATAATGTTTAAAGTGAAGAATCTATCACTGCCCGCAAATATCCAAAAGTTGTTCCAAATAAGGGAGAAACAATATCATTTCAGAGGAACATGTATATTTCAAAAACCTTCAGTGAGAACTACCACCAAGCAACACTGTGTTTCAGTGCAAGGAGTCAGATTATGGAACGATTTTGGACCTGAATTAAAATCATGTACAACGCTTGGACAATTTAACCAAAAACTAAAGGAAGAAATACTCCAAACATATATACAAGATGACATGTAAAATCATATCAGGATTGTCATATCCAGTCTGTGTTGTGTTGTAGCTTAGTTTTTTGTCACATTTTGTCTTAGCTTTGTTCTGAATTGTAATCGCTCTTGTTTTGTTTTTCTTTTGAATTCTTGGATGGAATATGGGTGGGCAATATAAGCTGCGGCTTCAGCCATCACCCATTTCAGATAACTTATGTTGAACTGTATAATCAGAGGAGTTATTGTTTAATTTGACCTTGTTGGATTTTCTTTCCCCCTTTGTTATATTATTCTGTTTCTTTTTAATCTTTACTTTTAATCAATCCAAAATAAAGATTCATTCATTCATTAAATTTGCATTCAAGACTATCTTAACACTGCATAGAACTTCGAATAGGCCAGATGTGATGTATTATGAATACTAGAAAAGCACTCGGAGAGCGCAGACCTCCGCCAAGTGCCACAGTTCCCCCCATACAGTGTTTAACATCATAAATAAAATATTGAAAATGGCCCTATCTCGCAATGTTAAAAAAAAAAAAGAATCCTTTAAAAAATTCCTGGATCCAGACGGTGATCCGGATCACCACCAAAATCTAATCATCTGTAGGATACCCCATTTCTGACAATCTGTGAAAACTTCATGAAAATCCGTTCATAGCTTTTTGAGTTATCTTGCTAACAAAGAAACAGACAAACCAACGCTGATGATCACATAGCCTCCTTGGCGGAGGTAACTAGAAAACTAGAAATATCAGCAGGGTATACTAGCACTGTATGACACATGTGCGTAAATGACGGCAAAATCGCTCTGATATTTTATGTGTTTACATGATACACCAAGCATGACAAGGCTTGCAATTACACAGCACATGTTCTTCAAGTTTGCCGCTAGCGTCACTGGCACTGGCCTTGTGTTTTTTCGTTCTTACGTGGTCTTTCACATCGCTGATTCCGCCATGTCCAATCAAAAAGTCTTGTCTACACAAAGTGCAATTTGTGTAATTTTCACCCCTTCTTGAGCGAATAATAACTCCTGGAAATGCTTTGCTGTATTCCTCACGAAAAGAATGTAATTTTCGTTTGTGTTTCACGCTCGTTAGTGATTTTTCTCCGGCAGACTCCATGATGAAAACGTATAATTCTTACCTGATTGCCTCGCGATTGCACATGGAAAATTGGCTCAGACCTCTCGCACATGCGCAATACACCTACATGAAGCAGTGCCGATTGCCTTTGTTCTAAATTTAGATACGATTCCGAGCGACAGCGTGTTTGGAATTGCTTTCGTGTTTTCCATGTGTTTTTTACAATTTAAAATTTTTGACTGAATTTTTTAGTGAAAAACCGTAATTTTGAATAATAAAACCGGAACCCGGAACGGGGTCTTGAAAACCGGAACCATTACGGCAAAACCGGAGTAGTTGGCAGGTATGCAGTATCTGCCACACTGTAAAAAGGGACATCTCAGTAAGATAAAATATCCTAAATAGAGGTTTAATGCTTGTTTTTCTGTCACAAGATAATTTTTACAAGACAAGAATTTCTTGACAAGAATTTTACTTGCTTTACGAAAGTTTTTACTTGTTTTAAGCAATTTTATCTTACTTTGTTGGCAGATATCCTTTTCTAATTTTAACTAGAATTATCTATTGCCCGAATTTTTTTAAAGTAAAATTATCTGCCAAGAGAGCAAGAAAATTTGACTTATCAAATTGTGTAAAACAAGTTAAAACTATTGGAAAGCATGTAGTTTTCTTACACATAAACTACACAGCAAGAATAAATATCTTGTCAGACAAAACAAAACAAAACAAGCATAAACAGCCTAAATTTATGTCTTTTACTTACAGTATATTTGATTTTTTGAAGTGTAGTTGTGTTTTCTAGCTCAAAGTTGCAATATTTCTCAAAGAGAAACAAAAATGGGGCCGTAGTGGCTCAGGAGGTAGAGCAGATTGCCCAATAACTGATGGGTTGGCGGTTCGAATCCCACTCCCCCCACCTTGGTGTTGTGTCCTTGGGCAAGATACTTTACCCATCTTGCCTCCAGTGTGTTCATGGTTCATGACACTGATGTATGAATGTGAATAAATGTTCGGTGGTGGTTGGAGAGGCCACTGGTATGGACTGGCAGCCATGTTTCCATCAGTCTGCCCCAGGGCAGCTGTGGCTACAGAGGTAGCTTACTACTATCATTATCTGTGGAGTGAATGAATAATGGACTCAATGTAAAGTGTTTTTGGGTGTCATGAAAAGTGCTATATAAATGCAATCCATTATTAAAAAATAGCTATTACACATTTTTAAACTGAGATTCTGTATTCTGTAAAATCTGAAATTTCTAGGTATACAGTGTAGTAATATGTGATTTATAATTATGATCAGGCATAAAGATTATTTAAATTGTATTAATGTATCGGGACCTGAGATTTACTCCGGGTTCACACACACAGAAAAAGTTAATAAACACTCGTGGGGGCACCAGGTCACCTCTTCAGTGAGCACTTTAATCATTAATTTCATTTTATACCTGTTTAATCACTCAATAAATAAATTAATAATCAGTCTCAAAATATTAGTGAATTCGATACTGGGGGCTTTGAAACCAGACTCAGAATGAAATAAATTCCCAACAACTTCTCTCATTTTTACGTATTTATTAAATGAAATGATGATTAAAGGACATTGAAATGATTTGCATTAACCATTAAATTAAACTTGTAAATGATAGAGTAACAATGTGAACCTTTGCAGAACCAGGGTGAAAATGTAAATTGAATTTAGGTCAGTTTGAAGTTAACAGATTATGGAAAACTGAATGCAAATTTATGGGAAAAATTAAACTAATTACATGGAAAATTCTGGATTACCCTTAAGAAAATGAAAACGGAATTTTAAGGAAAAGAAGAGTTATGTTAAGTGCTCTTTAATTTTATATCTGATCAGATACTGAATTATTCTCAAATCTCAGATGTTTTATTCAGCAGATGAATAAAGAATGCAGCTCACGTGACATTGGTGGAGATCCTTCTTCTTGAAGCTTTAGTTCGTAGGTGGCACCAAAACCACAATATCTTGCCAGCAGATATTCGGACAAGGTACGGCAGCTTTCCAGTCTATTGTCACAAGATGAGATTTTGGATGTGTTGATCACATTTGGGCTGAGGTTCAGCCAAGATGTCTCCTCTTCTCCGTGGCGTGTTGATTTCTTCAGTGGCACGTGGTGGACTCCATAGATCACCGGCTTCTCATGAGGGAATTCGAGAATAACTACAGAATCTGATCCAATAGCAAAAAGATTTCTCCGACTTCGTGGAGTTGAAATTAGCTTCTATTATGGAGATGGTCACTCAGTCCTTTTAAAGAAAATATATAAAATTAAAATTAAAGTTAAAACTAAAAACGGTGAGTTTAAAGAAAGTTTAAAAGGAGAAAGTTATAAAAATAGGCGTCTAGGAATGGGAGTTTGACTCCAAATTAGGATTTGAGCTCAGGAAAGAAAAGAATTAATTCCTAGACGTTTAAAGAAAAACATTAAAATACACAGAAGTTTACACAAACACAATATTTCATGTTCTCTGCTCTGAGGTGATTGCAGAAAAAGCATGTGGAAAAGTCTCCTTTGTTCTGTGGCAGTGAAGAGATCTCTTCTGCATAAGTGAAGTGTTTGTCTTTGTTCTTCCGTAGTGATGTCCAGGAGGGGCGTCTTCCCCCTTCTTATAACTCCAACTGAGTTTTGCGAGCTTCTGGGGATTGACAAAAGCTCAAGCCAATAGTCTTCCTTCGTGGGTGGGCTTTATGAACTTTAGTCCAATAAACAAACAGGCTTTTGTCTGTAACAACCAATGATATTGAGAGAGCTGTTGCTAAGCAGAGACTGGCAGCGACCAGTCACATGACTTGAGGGATGTTTTGGCAACCTGATACACACATCTTAACACTGAAAATTCATCTATATACTTATGTATAAAATCTAACCTACTTCAGTGATTCATGCAACTTTATAACTAGTGCTTTTAAATTAACATGCAAGAATAAACATTCATTGAAACATTTTAACATGCACATATTTAAAATCAAGGATTAATATATATTTCAAACCCATTGATTGTCCACAGAATATCAAAGTCCATTTGCTTTTCCATGGTGTCCTGAAAAAGAGGATAATCTGAGAATTAAGTTTTGTAACAAGAATGCAGTCAAAAAGAGTTCACTGGTTAAATACAGCATGTCCCAGAGTTTCCAGTAGAGGGCAATGTTGAGCTGTGGATATTTTGTGGTGACGATATGGGCACTCCACATAGGTCTGTTCTTTGGCCATGTTTTATTGGCCAATAAAATGTTAAGGAGGAAATGCATTAGGAGGAATTCTGGAGACTGGTTTAACAAAGGAATGTTAGTTCAGCTGTGGTCCTAGGATGAAAGAGTAGTTCTTGACTGTCCTTTTCCTGGGTGAAACAATGTCTTTAAGCTGAAGAATAATTTTATTGATGAGCCAAAGCGAGATGATGCTACAACAGTGTGGTATTTTTTTTCCTTGTAGTATTAAATATGACATTGAAAAATAGTATTTTTTATGGCATTATCAAGGTAAAAAATCCTAGTATTATGACAACACTAATGTCCACATCACTGTGGCACTGAACAATAGTTAAAAGCCTCTGTCCTTTATTTGGCTGAGAAAGTTGGCAACCCTACCTGTAACCCTGCCTTATCCTGCCAAGGTAGTGTGAGTTTTTTGTTGCAGCTTCCGAGCTGTTTATTATTTTGTGTTTTCTTCTCGAGCTGTGCCCATTTGGCCAGTTCTTAATAAATCACCGTGATCTTTTACACTGTGTTTGGTCCAGCTTCTTCAAACCATGACAATATGATACCCATCAATGGACCCAGCGTATTTAAAGTTCTGGCAGCTGGGCCTCACCAAGAAGGAAGCTTGAGTGGCTACCAACATTGAGGCGAGCATTGAGGATGCCTGCACTTCTCGCACGCCGGAGGAAGCTCTCCTCAGCCTCGAGTGCTCCGAGGAACTGAGTGAGGCACTTCCATCTCTGAGATGGTTCTCTCAGTTCATCAGTCTCCACCAGCAGAGCATCAACATGCAGATTATAATTTGGTGGCTGATGGAGTTGTTTCCAGCGGCGGGAGAGGAGCCGATGGAGGAGGGACTGTGTCCATCCGTGAGAAGACGTGGTTGTTACCGGTACTGAAGGACACATCGGCCCGACTTTCCATCCCCGGTGGTGGCACCCCAGGCCTCTGTTTCCTCCTCCTTTGACCCAGTGCCAGCTCAACAACATTGGGCATATTCTCCCCATCAGACAAGTTCCAACTGCTTCTGGGAGGACTCGCCTGACGGTTCAGTGGCAGCAGAGCAGGAACAAAGGTAAGTATCATTTCATTATTTTACATCAATTAATGAAAAGTCTTGCCCTGTTCCTGGGAAGGGGGCTCAGTGACAGCCACTTAACACCGTTGAGCTCTCTCTTCCTGTCTCTGCTATAAACTCTGCTGGTATTTCTATCCACCCATCCTCACCTGCATCGCCTGTGTCCACATCTATTTTTTCTGAGAGACTGGCCATCCTGGGGGGAACTGGCTCATCTGGGAGGAATCAGCTGCTCCAGAGGACCCCATGGTTTGCCAGCTTGGGGTTGCGGCATTGGAACCCTTGTGTGGGGTTGACGAGGAGGAGCAGGGGGAGTGCCAGCAGGCTATGTTTGCCTAGGAGGAACTAATGCTGGACTGCAAACCATGACCCCTTCCAGAGCATGTGTCCCAGCTGGGGTAGAACCAGCTGGCGTTGGATGGCCCAGTTTCCCCAGCTCCAATACTAGCTTCATGTCACTCCCCAGCTCCAGTACCAGCTCCACGCTGCTCCCCAGCTCCAGTACCAGCTCCTGTACATCCTGGCTGCAGCTCTACCAGAGGCCACTGCACCAGCAGCTCACTCAGAGCTCACCACTCCACCTGCAGTTAATCCTTAGGTCATCACCCTGGCAAGCAGGAGACCAGGAGTTAAGATAAGTACATTTTCATTTATTTTCCACCACCGTTTTAGAAAAGACTTGCCTTGCTCCTGGTGGGGGACCCAAGTGCAGATCTCACCAGCTTTTTGTTATGGTGGGGGTGTGTGATCCAAAAGCAGACTTGGGAGAAACGATAATAGATGTGAACAATGATCTTTATTACAAGGATTGTGCAGGTAAATGTGCAAAGTGGAGATGTGAGAGTCTGACAACCTTATGGGGAGAGAGCAGAGGTACAGGTTAGTTAAACTGAAACAGCTAAGTGGGTTTGTTAAAGTTAATCTGTTATGCTTACGCTTCAGCAGAGGTGTAGCTGGGAGCAGAGGAAGGTCCTCCATGCTGGTGAAACAGGCTGCCAGGGAGAAGTGTGCTGGGGTGCTGCGGGGAAGTCTCCAGGGGATGCTGTGGACAGACTGGCCAGGCTTGCATGCTGGGGAATGAGAGTGAAGAGCACAAGGGATAACGGTGGTAAGTCGACTGATGTAGGGAATTGGGGAAGTGTACAGTCCAAGATATTCCAAGTCCAGTCAAAGAGGCTATTTCCAGTATCCAGAGACAGGCTGGGGTTGAGGAACGTAAGACAAGAACTCAGGCAGGCAGGCAATTCCAAATGGGCAGGCAGTCTCAAGGTTTAGAGCAAGCAAAAATCACAAAACATGGCAAAGCAGAATGAAATGGAGCTTAGATCATATCAGGCTTTGTGTAGGTCAACATCACCAGGCAGAGTGAAGGGAGTGTGTCCCATTTAAAGGCCTCCACTGATTAACCACAGGTGATGCATGAGGCTGCAGGGAATGAGTCTAATGAGAGGGAGGCAGAGGCAGGGAGACAGGGCAAACACAGACCATGACACTTTTGGGTCCTCCCCACCAGTTTCTGCTGCTATTGACTGTGGTGTCACCTCACTGACCTCCTGTTCCCCTTCCTCATCTGAGGTAGCCGTGTGGAGGATGGAGCCACAGGAGAACCGCACTCCACCTCATCCACCTGTCATTGCAGATCAAAGGGCCTCCACCTGTCATTCCAGAGGTCGGTGGACCTTCACCTGTTGTTCCAGAGGTCAGGGGGCCTCCACCCATCTTTCCAGAGGTCAGGGGACCTCCTCTTATCGTCCCAGAGGTCAGGGGACCTCCACTCATTGTCCCAGAGGTCTGGGAATCTCCACTCATTGTCCCAGAGGTTGGGGGACCTCCGGTTCATCCCAGGGGTCAGGGGACCTCCACCCGTCTATCTGAGCTGTCCGCTCCACCCAATCCGTCCAAGCTGTCCACTCCACACAAGCTGTCCGAGCTGTCTGCTCCAACCTGGCTGTCCGAGCGGGCCGCTCCACCCGTCATCCAAGAGGCCAGTATGCCTCCAACCATCATTCAAGAGACCGGTAGCCCTCCACCTGCTGTTTCAGAGGCCAGGGTCAGTGTGCAGCAGTCACTAATCACGGAGCACAGGACTCCTTTGTGCTTGTTTGGTGAGCTCTGTGTTCCTACGGCCGCTGTTCCATCTTGTTCTCCAGTTAGGTGGCCTAAGGACAGTGGCAGACCACCGGATCAGCCTTGCATTCCAGTCTGGGGGTCTATGGACTGGGGCAGGCCCCCCGACCCACATTGTTCTCCAGTTCGAGGGCCCATGGACTTGGGTAGCCTCCCTGACCGGTTGTTTGTTGTGATCTGGTGGTTCATGGACTTGCATAGACCACCTGACCCAGTTTGTTGTGGGTTTTGGGGCCTTGGACTTTGTTTTGCCTTCATACTGTGTTTTCGTTTTGGACATTGTGTGGGGGAGAAGAATTTGTTTCAGCCCACCTGGTCTTGTGCCCCAACCACCCACCCTGTGAGGGTTGTTTTTTTTTTCTCCTTCTGTTGGTGTTACCCTTGGGGATCATTTTGAAGCCACCCCTTAAGAGGGGGGTACTGTCAGGACATGGTCTGGGTCCTATGCCCTCATCCTGATTCATTATTTGTTATCTTGTCACCAGGTAAGGGGCTCCAGCCCACATCCTCGCTTTGAGTTGTGTTTTGGGATTTTATGTGTTCACCATTATTATTATCATTATTCTGGGCTTATTATTATTATTATTATTCTGTCTTGTTTATTCAGTTCCCTGTTGGCTTTCCTCTTTTTTAGCATTTTTATGATTATCATTATTGCCATGGTCTTGTCCCCCCGATCCTCTGTTCATGTCTCATGTGCACCCCCTGTGATTATCTGTGCAGCCCCACCCATCCTGTTTGCTGTATCAGTAACCATGCCCTGCCATCTCCGTTCGCCCCTGATTGTACCCACCTGTTCTGTGTTTCTTTGATTACCGGTGTCTTTATGTATCAGCCACAATCTGTGTTCTGGATTTGTGTCGTTGTCATACATGCATGATCAACACTCTTCTGTTCTGCCTGCAACCCTGCCTTATCCTACCAAGTTCGTGTGAGTTTTTATGCCTCGGTGAAAGGCAATACGGTAGTCAATTGGTGTGTTTGTGTGTGGCTGTGTGTATGTATCTGTCCATCCACCTCTCTGTTTCAGCTCGCCCAGTTAAAATTAAGTGGAACTAAAGGCTTGTATCATTGTATCACCATATTTTCTTGACTTTTAATTTGCCAGAATTTCAATTTGTTTTTGAAATAAACACAAAAATAGCTCACCTTTACCGTCAATGGAACAATACTGTGCATGCGCCTGGAAACTCCTGCTAGAGGAAAGTACTGAGGAATCTGGGTGAACAAATGTCCATCTGTTTTCTTCCTCTACCACTAAACAGCAAAAGCTCCCGTTCGTCTTGATTGTCACTGTGTTCACGTACCTCCATCGCTTCTGCCATTTAAAACATCTTCCACTGTGCTCTTTTTCTGTGCTTGCAGCTGTTCAAATCAATTTGGTGGCTCTTGGCTGACGCTGACAGTATGGGCATGTGAGCTGCAGATTATTTTTACTGTGCATGCATGTACTCCAAAACTACTGGATGGATTTAGATGAAATTTTTTTACCAGAGGTGGTCCTTGGGCTAGAGAGGAACCCATGACATTTTGGTGATGATCGGAGAACGCATATCTCCGCCAAGGCTCTGGTACCGAGGCATCAGCACCTTAGTGCTTTCATTTGTTGCAGCTTCCGAGCTGTTTATTATTTTGTGTTTTCTTCTTGAGCTGTGCCCATTTCGCCAGCTCTTAATAAATCACCGAAAGCTTTTAATACTGCGTTTGGGTCCAGCTTCTTCACACCGTGACAGTGTTGAAGTGTATTTTTTAACAAATATCACCAAAAAGGTTATAAAGGTTAGAAAAAAAAAACATTGAACTCTGAGATAAATTACTGTTTGTTTGTTCTCCAGAATAACTAATCACAAGAGGGTGAGATCAGAGGCGTGACCTCCAAGACAGTCTCAGCACAGAAGAGGAAGTAAAAGAGAAGACGCAAAGGAAGAAGAAACAACTGCAGATGTTTCTTTTGAAGAAGGGAAATTGATTTAAAATACAGCTCAGTGAAATGGTTATTGCTTAGCTTCAGTGAAATTATTAGCTGGAACAGGATTTTACCTTAATTCTAATAATTCTTAATTCAATTCAATTCAATTCAACTTTATTTATATAGCGCCATTTCACAACAACAGTCATCTCATAGCACTATCAACTGTAGGGGGAACCCCCACAGTTGCAGAAAGACCCCAGCAATCAGGCGATCCCCTGTGAGCAAGCACTTGGCGAAGGTGGAGAGGAAAAACTCCCTTTTAACAGGAAGAAACCTCCAGCAGAACCAGGCTCAGGGAGGGGCAATCATCTGCTGCGACTGGCTGGGGGGTGAGGGGATAGAGAAGAAGAAAAGAACAGACATGTAGAGAGCAAACAGCACGATGGGGACTCAATCTATGGGAGAGAACAAACAGATGTTAATGACCAGCAAAGAAAAAATATTTCATTGAGAGTGAAGAAAGGAGTGAGGCCCAGTGCATTACTGGAGGTCCCCCAGCTGACTAAACCTATTAGCAGCATAACTAAGGGAGGGTTCAGAAACACATGATCCCTCCCTAATTGTAGGCTATATCAAAAAGGTAGGTTTTAGCCCTATTCTTAAAAACAGAGATCGAGTCTGACTCCCAAATCCAGATTGGCAGCTGGTTCCACAGGAGAGGAGCTTGATAACTGAAGGCTCTGCCTCCCATTGTACTTTTGGAGATTCTAGGTATTACAAGTAATCCTGCATTTTGAGAGCGTAGAGCTCTGTTAAGATAATACGGTAGTATCAGATCTTTTAAATAAAAAGGAGCCTGATTGTTTAGAGCTTTGTTAGTAAGAAGAAGAATTTTAAACTTAATTCTAAACTCTATGGGAAGCCAATGAAGGGAGGCCAGAACCGGAGAGATATGATCTCTCTTTCTAGTACCTGTTAAAACTCTTGCTGCAGCATTCTGGATCAGCTGAAGACTTTTTAAAGATGTTTTAGGACAGCCTGATAATAAAGAATTACAATAATCTAATCTCGAGCTAACAAAAGCGTGGATCAGTTTCTCAACATCACTCTGAGACAAGATGCTCCTAATCTTGGCAATATTACGCAAATGATAGAAGGCAGTCTTAGAAACAAATTTAATATGTGAATTGAAGGACAGATCTTGATCAAAAATAATTCCAAGGTTCCTCACAGAGCTATTAAGAGAAAGAGTAACCGCATCCAAACTGAAAGTTTGATTTGGAAAGGTATTTCTAAGGTTTTTTGGACCAACAAGAATGACTTCAGTCTTATCTGAATTTAATAGCAGGAAATTACAAGTCATCCAAGTTTTGATTTCCTTTAAGACAGGCTTCTAACTTGGCTAATTGATTACTATCATCTGGCTTCATTGACAGGTATAATTGTGTGTCATCTGCATAACAATGAAAATGTATTCAGTGCTTTCTAATAATGTTGCCTAACGGAAGCATATATAAACTAAAAAGAGTAGGGCCTAGCACAGATCCCTGTGGAACTCCATGACTAAGCTTTGAGTTGAAAGAAAACTCATTATTTACATGAACAAACTGGAACCTATCAGATAAATAAGATCTAAACCTGACATGATTAGGGACCCAGGAGACAGACGCTGACACGAGTAGATAATTGACAATTATTTATTGATTAAGATAGTGAGTGTTGTGTGAGTGAGCGAGTGAATGAGTGTGTGGCTGTCTGGTCACTGGAGCTGAGCATTTCCTGTGGCAACCTGGCAACCCTGGAACACACAAGCACAGGAGATTACTACTGTCCAACAGAATAGGAAACTGAAGCTTGTGATGCTTACTTGCAGGCGCCACAGAGAGAATCCTGCTGGTTCCGAGTGCCCGTGCGGTGTGGTGCTCGTGGTGCTCGACGCTGAGGTGGTGAGGAGGAACTCCGAGGTGGAAGAGCTGGCGTCCCGTCAGCAGGGGAGGTGAGTCCGCCGCCAGGGAGGTCCACCTGTGCACAGGGGAAAAGGCTAGGAGAGGATGAGTGACAAGGTTTCTTACTTGACGTGGCTTGGCTTGATGTCTTAGCTTTGGCTCTGGCTTGAGGTCGTATCCTCGATGCATTGCAAGGCAAAGGCGACAGACGACTCCGTACAGAGCAGTCTGAGGTTCTGGCTTTTAAAGCCCATTGATTATTACCTGCTGGTGTGTGCGCAGCTGAGGATGATGATGACAGCCCAGCGGCCGCCATGACAGTACTCCCTCCTCTAGAGGTGCCTCCAGGCACCTGCCCAATCCTACCTGGATGCGCCCGATGAAAATCGTGGATCAGCTGCTTGTCGAGGATCAACGCTGGGTGAATCCAGGAGTGATGCTCAGGACCAAACCCCTCCCAGTCCACTAAATACTGAAGGCCCCGACCCTGCCGGCGGACATCCAAGATGGCAGTCACCCCCCAAGCCGGATGGCCATCGATCATCCTCGGGGGGGCAGGAGCCCGGGGGGCAGGCACAGAGGGTTGGCGATGTACGGCTTGACCTGGGAGACGTGAAAGGTAGGGCAGATGCGCATGGAAGAGGGGAGAGCAAGGCGCACAGACACAGGGTTGATAACATGAGAAATAACATAAGGACCGATGAAGCGCTTGGTCAGCTTGCGCTTCTCGGCCGGCACATTGATGTTCCTAGTGGACAACCAAACCTTCTGACCCACCTTATAGTCCGGGGCGGGCCTTCTGTGGCGGTTGGCCACCTGGATGTTAAGTTCCGTAGTCCTTAGGAGGGCTCTGTGGGTGATGGACCAGATCCACAGACAACGCCTGGCGTGGACCTGCACTGAAGGGACTGCTACCTCCTTCTCCTCCTCAGGGAACAGTAGTGGATCAAACCCCATGGACACCTTGAAAGGGGACATCCCCGTAGCAGAGGACACCGTGGTGTTATGGGCGTACTCAATCCATGGTAAAAACGTGCTCCAAGAAGAGGAGCAGGAGGAGATGACGCAGCGGAGCGCAGCCTCCAGCTCCTGATTAGCCCGCACGCACTGACCGTTGCTCTGCAGGTGGTACCCAGAGGAGAGACTGGCCGTGGCCCCCAGCACCGTGCAGAATGCCTTCCAGACTTGGGATACAAACTGTAGTCCTCGATCCAATACGATGTCGGCCGGGATTCCGTGAAGACGGACCACATGCTGAACAAGAAGGTCCGCTGTCTCCCGTGCCGAAGGCAGCCCTTGGAGAGGCACAAAGTGAGCTGTCTTGGAAAAATGGTCCACTATTGTCAGAACTGACATGAAATGACCAGAGGGGGGCAGGCCGGTTACAAAGTCCATGGCCACATGGGACCAGGGGCGAGAAGGGACCGGTAAAGGGTGAAGAAGACCCACCGGGGGGGATGATGATGATTTCCCAGTGGCGCATTGGGCGCAGGCCTGGACATAGTTGTTGACGTCCTTCCTCAACCCTGGCCACCAAAAGGCTCTCTGGAGAAGATCGGTGGTTCGGCCAACTCCCGGATGGCACGCCAGTTTGGACGCGTGACCCCATTGAATTACCTGGCTCCTGACAGAAAGAGGGACGAACAGGCGGCCCGGGGGACCCCCACCCGGATCAGGCTCCGTATCCTGTGCTCTTCTGACCTTGTTGCGGATCTCCCAAGACAACGCACCCACCACACAAGATGATGGCAGGATGGTCTCCTCCTGCTCTTCGGTGGACTGTGCATCAAACTGCCTCGAGAAGGTGTCAGGCTTGCCATTCTTGCTCCCTGGCCGGTAGGTGATGGTAAAATTAAACCGGCCAAAGAAAAGAGACCAGCGGGCCTGGCGTGCGTTCAATCGCTTGGCCGTCCGGAGGTACTCAAGGTTACGATGATCTGTCCAGACAACGAACAGCTGGGCAGCCCCCTCCAGCCAGTGCCTCCACTCCTCCAGGGTGAGTTTCACGGCCAGCAGCTCCCTGTCTCCAATGTAGTAGTTTCTCTCTGCCGGTGTCAGGCGGTGGGAGAAGTACGCACATGGCCAGATCCTGCCATCCACCGGAGAACGCTGGGAGAGAACGGCCCCAACCCCCGAATCCGAGGCATCCACCTCCACAAGGCACTGCAGCTCCGGGTCCACCTGGGTCAGCATGCAGGCCGAAGCGAACTCCTTCTTCAATCTCCTGAACGCCATGGCAGCCTCCTCACTCCAACGAAAAGGCACCTTAGAGGACGTGAGAGTGGTCAGGGGGCGGGCGATGTTCCCAAAATTCAGCACGAACCGACGGTAGAAATTGGCGAAACCCAGGAACCCCTGTAGCTGTTTCCTGGACGTGGGCGTGGGCCAATCCACCACCGCCTTGACCTTGGCCGGGTCGGGAAGCACCTGATTGCGGGCGATAATAAACCCAAGAAAAGAGGTTTTATCAGTGTGGAACTCACATTTTTCAGCCTTGACGAACAGCTGGTTCTCCAGGAGGCACTGCAGGACCCGTCGCACATGCACCTGGTGCTCCTCCAACGTGCGTGAGAAGATGAGGATGTCGTCAAGGTAGACGAACACGAAGGAGTTGAGGAAATCCCGGAGGACGTCGTTTATCAGACGCTGGAAGATGGCCGGAGCGTTGGTTAACCCAAACAGCATCACCAGATACTCGAAATGGCCGCTTGGGGTCCGGAAAGCCGTCTTCCATTCATCGCCCTCCTTGATGCGCACCAGGTGGTAGGGGTTCCGCAGGTCCAACTTCGTAAACCAGGACACCCCCTGGAGAGAGTCAAAGGCCGTGTTCATCAACGACAGCGTGTATTTGTCCTTAATGGTGATCTCGTTGAGCCCTCGGAAATCGATGCAGGGACGCAGCAAGCCATCCTTCTTTCCCACGAAGAAGAAACCTGCACCCACTGCCGAGGACGAAGAACGAATAATCCCGGAACTAAGGGACTCCTTAATATATGTGTCCATAGCCTCACGCTCCGGGGCGGACAGGCTGTATAGACGGCTTGCCGGGAGCGGAGCCCCTGCCCTGAGATTGATCGCACAGTCATAAGGACGGTGAGGGGGAAGGGACAGCGCCCGTGACTTGCTGAACATCGCTCCCAGATCGTGGTAGACTTCTGGTACCATGGACAGGTCCGGGGGTGGCGTAGAAGGAGGAGGCACCGAAACCGAGGGATTCCCATTGTGGAATTGTGAAAAATGTGGTTGCTGCACGGTGGCACAGTGGTTAGCACTGCGGCAGCACAGTTTACCCTTGGCCGGGGGATTGTGGGGATCGTGGGTTCAATCCCAGCCCCCGACCAACAGTGATCTGTGTGGAGTTTGCATGTTCTCCCCGTGTTGCGTGGGTTTACTCCGGGATTTCTCCGGTTTCCTCCCACATGCCAAAAACATGCATGTTAGGTTAATTGGCTGTTCTAAATTGTCCCTAGATATTTGTTTCCTATAGGCCCTTAGAATAGAGGGTTAGTATTAATGAAAGCGCTTTGAGTGGTCTTTGTGACTAGAAAAGCGCTATATAAGTGCAGGTTAGTTAGTTAGTTAGTTAGAATACGGCAACTAGTGGGGGCTTTTCTGTTTCTCGTCCGTGAATCCCCCTACTGTGATCCACGGACCTCCCCTTTTCAGCCGGTTCGGACATTCAGTAACCCCATGAGACCCATTGCCACAATAAAAACAAAGGCCCAGATCCCTGCGGCGCTGTCTCTCAGCCGCTTAAACTCCCGATTGTCCGATGACCTTATCCTCCTGCTCCGGAAGTTCCTCTGACGAAGGCAGAGCGAGGAGAGGTGACCTAGCGGAGCGAGGGTGGGGTTTACTCGAACAGCTGGCTGTCTGTCGTTCGGCTGCTCGCTCCCTTAGTCTACTATTCAGGCTGATGGTGAGGGAAATTAATTCCCCTAACCTGTCTGGTTTATCCCGTGCCGCTAGCTCATCTTTCAGCTCTGAGCTAAGACTGCGGAGGAAGATACCACAAAGCGCTGGCTCCCCCCACCCAATCTCAGCGGCTAATACCCGGAAGTCTATGGCGTAATCGGCGGCAGATCTACTGCCCTGCTGAAGGCTTAGCAGCCGTTCGGTTAGCACCGCGCCCTGGTCTGTATGATCAAATATCTCCATGAATTCTGCCACGAACTGCTGGTAAGTCAAAGAGGGATAATTTGGTTTAGCCATAACTGTGTAAGCCCAGTCTAATGCCCTACTCCCCAGTAGGTTGGCGATATACCCAATTTTGCTTTGGTCAGTGGCAAAATCTCCCGGGACGCGGTGAAACACCAATTCGCACTGGAGCAAAAAACCTCGCGCTTCCCTGAGTTTTCCACTGAAGCGGGCAGGGGTTGGCACGGGAGTGAGACGAGGTAGAGATGGTTGATTAACCTGGCTAGTAGGAGAGGCTATGGGGGCTGGAGGTGCCCCGGCAGTCGGGGGGAACGCCTGGCATCCTTCCAGACGGTCCAGCCGGCTGTTAACCTGAGTTAATTGATTCAAAATAACTGTCTGCTGGTGTGAAATCATATCTACTCGGGCGCTAAGAGTGTTTAGATGGCGTGCCAGCGCGCTGTCAGCTGGGTCATCGTGACGGAGTCGTACTGACATGATTAGGGACCCAGGAGACAGACGCTGACACGAGTAGATAGTTGACAATTATTTATTGATTAAGATAGTGAGTGTTGTGTGAGTGAGTGAGTGAATGAGTGTGTGGCTGTCTGGTCACTGGAGCTGAGTGTTTCCTGCGGCGACCTGGCAACCCTGGAACACACAAGCACAGGAGATTACTACTGTCCACCAGAATAAGAAGGTGAAGCTTGTGATGCTTACTTGCAGGCGCCACAGAGAGAATCCTGCTGGCTCCGAGTGCCCGTGCGGCGTGGTGCTCGTGGTGCTCGACGCTGAGGTGGTGAGGAGGAACTCCGAGGTGGAAGAGCTGGCGTCCCGTCAGCAGGGGAGGTGAGTCGCCGCCAGGGAGGTCCACCTGTACACAGGGGAAAAGGCTAGGAGAGGATGAGTAACAAGGTTTCTTACTTGACGTGGCTTGGCTTGATGTCTTGGCTTTGGCTCTGGCTTGAGGTCATATCCTCGACGCATTGCAAGGCAAAGGCGACAGACGACTCCGTGCAGAGCAGTCTGAGGTTCTGGCTTTTAAAGCCCATTGATTATTACCTGCCGGTGTGTGCACAGCTGAGGATGATAATGACGGCCCAGCGGCCGCCATGACAAAACCACTGCAACAAAGTTCCATTAAGTCCAACATAGTGTTCTAATCTATCAAGTAGAATATTATGATCGATAGTATCAAAAGCTGCACTAAGGTCTAAAAGGACAAGTACAGAAACCAGTCCATTATCAGATGCGATGAGGAGGTCGTTAGTGACCTTCGCTAAGGCTGTTTCAGTACTATGATGGATTCTAAACCCAGATTGAAACTCTTCAAGTAAACCATTTCCCTGCAAGTGGTCAAATAATTGCGTAGCAACAACTCTTTCTAAGATTTTTGAAATGAAAGGGAGATTAGAGATTGGTCTATAGTTAGCTAAAGCTCCTGGATCTAGCGTTGGCTTTTTGAGTAAGGTTTTAATTACAGCCATTTTAAAAGCCTGCGGTACATGGCCTAAAGTTAATGAAGAATTGATTATATGAAGAATAAAGCTACCAATAAGTGGGAAGACTTCTTTAAATAACCTGGTAGGAATAGGGTCTAAAAGACAAGTTGAAGGTTTAGATGAGGAAACTATTTTGTCTAACTCACAAAGGTCGATTGGAGTAAACTCATCAAGACAGACATCAATTGAAGGAGTTGTAGTAGTTACAGTATTTAAGTTAACTGTGGGAAGACTCTGGTTGATTTTATCTCTAATGGATGAAATTTTATTATTGAAAAAGTTCATAAAGTCCTGACTAGTAAGCTCTAAGGGAATGCTAGGATTGACAGAGTCCTGACTCTTTGTCAACCTGGCTACAGTGCTGAAAAGAAACCTGGGATTATTCTTGTTCTCTTCTATTAATGCAGAATAATAACTCGTTCTTGCTTTTCTAAGAGATTTTTTATAAATTAAAAGATGATTTCTCCAAGCTAAATAGATTTCATCTAAATTAGTGGAGCGCCATTTTCTTTCTAATTGACAAGTCTTCTGTTTTAAGCTACGAGTTTCTGTGTTGAACCAAGGAGTTAGAAATCTCTGATTAGACTTTTTCTCTTTTAAGGGGGCCATCAAGTCTAGAGTCTGATGCAGAGAAGCTGTAACACTATCCACCATGTTATCAATTACAGAAGGAGCAAGCTGTCTATAGCTTATTTCCATTGTGTTGACACATGGCATAGAGGAAACAATCTGCATGAATTTGGTAACCGCATCATCTGAGAGGCATCTACTGTAATAATATTTTTCTTTAGGAGCCAAATAGTCAGAAATAGTAAAATCAAAGGTAAACAGACAATAGTCTGACAGTACAGGGTTATGAGGAGACACTACAAGATTTTCTATTTCTATGCCATATGTCAGAACAAGGTCCAATGTATGGTGGAGGTAATGAGTAGAATTTCCTACTTTCTGAGAAAACCCAATCGAGTCTAATATTGAATTAAATGCCACATTAAGGCAGTCACTATCTACATCCACATGTATATTAAAGTCCCCTACTATAATTATTCTATCAGATTTCAGCACTAAATCAGCTAAGAAATCAGCAAATTCAGATAAAAATTCTGAGTAGGTTGATGGGGGACGATAAATTATGGCAAATAAAATTGGGTTTAACCTAAAATTGCTAAAGTGCCCAATACTGAGGACCAGGCCCTCAAAGGAATTATAACATGTTTTTTTGCTTTACATTAACTAGTAATTTGGAATGGTAAATTGTTGCTAGTCCTCCTCCATGACCAGAACTTCTGGGATTTTGACAGTTTAAATAACCAGAGGGAGTTGATTCATTTAAACCAACATAATCCTCTTGCCCTATCCAAGTCTCTGTAAGGGATATTAAATCAATCTGATGATCAATTAACAGATCATGGACTAACAGAGACTTGGGAGTTAGAGACCTAATATTTAATAAGCCACATTTAATTTTTAAATTATGAGGAGGAACAGAGGCCAAATCATTCAATTTAGAGGCTTTATGTTTAATTTGAGTTTTACCAATATTTTGCTTAATCACTTTGGGATGCTTATACATTATATTTTTATTTACTTTGGAGGGAGCAGACAATGATTCTCTGATGGGGAAGGCAGGGGCTAAGTTGAGGGGTGGCGGATGAAGAGGAGCTGCAGAGAGGCGTGTAAGACTGCGACTCTGCTTCCTGGTCCCAACTCTGAGTTGTCAAGGTTTTGGAAATTTGGATAAAAAAGATGCCAGATTGTTAGATAAATGAGAAGCACCATCCAAAGTGGGATGGACGCTGTCTCGTCTCATAAGACCAGGTTTTCCCCAAAAAGAGCTCCAATTGTCAATATAGCCCACGTCATTTGCAGGACACCACACAGACAGCCAGCGGTTAAAGGATGACGAGCGGCTAAACATGTCATCACTGGTCAGATTGGGGAGGGGCCCAGAGAATACTACAGAGTCCGACATTGTTTTGGCAAAGTCACACACCGATTCTACATTAAGTTTCGTGACTTCCGACTGCCGGAGACGGATGTCATTAATGCCAGCGTGAATAACAATTGTGGAGTATTTACAGTTACTTTTAGCCAGCATTTTCAAATTTGACTCGATGTCGCCTACTCTGGCCCCAGGAATGCATTTGACTATGGCCGCTGGAGTCTCTAGGTTCACGTTTCTGACTACAGAGTCGCCAATGATCAGAGGTTTTTCCTCAGTGGGTGTGTTGCTGAGCGGGGAAAAACGATTAGAAATGTGAACAGGTTGGTGGTGTACCGGGGCTTTGCGACTAGGCTTCCTTCTCACCGTCACCCACCCAGTCTCCTCACTGCTGAGGAGAGCCGGAGGACCGCTAACGGGGTTAGCTATGCTAGCTAGCGCCGCTGCAGCTAAGGGGCGTCCGTCAAGAGTAACTGGCGCAGACGGTGTTTCAATGCAGCGGAGCCGGGATTCCAAATCAGACAACCTCGCCTCGAGCGCCTCAAAAAGACAACATTTATTACATTTACCGTTATCACTAAAAGAGGCAGAGGTGTAGCTAAACATCTGACAGAGAGAGCACACCAGAGGAGGAGAGGAAGGAGAGCTAGTAGCCATAGCTAGTGGCTAACCCAAAAGCTCAGGAGAGTGAGGAGAGCAAACCACACAGACAGACAGCAAAACAGATAGTGACAATACGTTACCACAAGGAAGTGACGACTAATGAATAATGAATGAACGACTAGTGAATTAATGAACCTTTTGAGTTCATTGTTTTCGAATTTGTTGCTATTCTTGGTTTCATTAAGTTCTTCCAACTTTAGTTATTGCGAATTATTCCTGTCTAGTCTTAGTTTCTTTGAATTTGGGTTTTATTCTGAAGTACTTAATGTAGTTTTATTGTGATAAGCTCTCCTTGTTCTTCCTTGGGGGCGGCTTTTGCATAGGTGTAGTGTGGCCGACTACTGATCGGAGGGTCAGGGGTTCGATTTCCACTCTGTCTGCAGTCTGCATGTTGAAGTGTCCTTGAGCAAGACACTGATCCCACAGTTGCTCCTGGTGGGTCAGGCCAGCGCCTGTGCATGGCAGCTCTGCCACCATCAGTGTATGAATGTGTGGATAGCAGGATCTGTAAAGCACTTTGGTCATCTAGAGATGAGAAAAAGCACTATATAAGTGAATGCCATTCCTAAAACTCTGGAAGAGAAAGTTATGCCAACAGAAGGTTTTATGGTCACGTGGTTCACGCAACCCTCAAATAGTTCCAGAAGTGCTTGGCAGCCTATTGAAACACACAGAAACCGAGGGAAAGAACAATGATTTTTGACAATTAGAGGTCAATAAATGTATTGATTTACAAAATTAATGTAGTATACTGTCTCACATGTGTTGTTTGTTTAATATATATGTAGTTATAATGCTATGTATACATGCTAAAAAATAAAATTAGTTTTAATTGTAGGATTATTTAGCCGAGTCACCCTGTTGATGGGCTAAAGTCATCTTTATAAAGGATATTACTGCTGCTTTTTATTTAATTTAAATTCCTTTTTTATTGTTTTGTGAACCTTACATTAAAGATCAATTACAGTAATGTGTTTATTGATATAGGGAGAGGAAGAGAAGCAATAATTTAAAATCCAGATTGAAATAACTTTGCATCAACTGCTTAATTCAGGTGGGACCAGGTATTATTAAATTCTTTGCAAATGAGTGAAATTAAAATAATCAGTTTACTATTAAAAAACCTGTAATATATTCAGATTCGTTTTATTGTTCACACTTATGTGACATAATTTTCTCTTTTGTTTCTATGGGCAGAAATGTGCTACTAAGATACATGAAAACACATCACTTCCAGATCATATACATTAAATGTTTAAATATTAAATTCTCTATTTTTTTTGTCTTTTTACTACTGTATGTGCATATTTTATGCAATAAATTAAACTTTAATAAACTGAGAAAATAGCAGGTGAAGTTTATTTCTTTTCATGTTGTTCTTGTACATCCAATGGTACGCAAAAATTTGGGCACTTCTTGAAAAATAGCATATTTTTTAATTGAAAAGATGTAAACAGTCTCTGTACAAAATGGAAAAATACAATGATACCGTGCATATTTGCTTTTGTCATAAACTAAATAAAAATGAAGAAAAAACACAATTGTGGCTTTATGCAAAGGTCTGGGCACCCTACACAATTAACTGAACATATCAATTTAAAAAAAATCACCAAAATGTGCCATTTTTCAGGGGATGTTGAATGTTTGCACCACTGTAGTCTCCACCATGGTTTGCTGTGCTGCATGAGGAAGCTCCAATCAGTCAGAGAAAAGAGTCTGAATGTACAGTTTCACCACTGACAGAGGAGGAATAAAGTGGCTGGCACAATCAGAAGGAATTTTACAGTAGCAAAAAATAATAACACCAAAATGATATATGAAGTAATCACATTAAACGTCTCTTGTGCATTGTTTCACAAAGACCACACCACAGATGGCTGAATGATTAATTTATTAAGAATAAGGAACAGGGAAAGTCTCACAATGCCATGGATGAGAAGCAGTCCGTGGTTCTATTTCAGTGAAGGGAGTCTTCATTAGTTGTGATCATGAGCAGCTTTAGTTACAGACATTTAACCCCTTGCACTCTGGTCAATTTCCCTAAAAACGCCTAAAAATAACATACCCAAAGTAAATCAAAAGCTGTTCTTCAATCCTTTGCAGCATCTTCATGGGGTTGGTCTCATTTAAAAGAAAACACTTTGAATTTTTTGGCAAAACAGTCATAATCTCTCTAAGTGCTCCTGCCACTGAGTAACAGTCATCTAAACATACTGAATCTGAAGAAAATAAAGTTCGCCTGGGTGGTTTTTTTTTTTTTTTTTTTTTTAGAAACAAATGCTTGCAAATAACACACAGCTGTCAGATACTGGCTGGAAAATGCAACAGAAATGTAGAAGCAAATGTTATCAAGCTGAAGTCAAAATTTTGTAACGATACCACAAAAAATGAATATATTACACAACTTTTTTCTCAGGTTGTTCCCAGGCGTTTTTGAACTGTGCCAAATTGTGCCAAATGGCACGGTTTGGAAAAACGTCTGTAACTTTTGAATGCTTCAACACAGAAGCTTCATCTTGGGCTCTAATGCCAAAAGTGCTTTTGCCATGGCTTTTGCCATGCCAAAAGCACTGTCCCCGACCTCCACGCATCATTGCAGAGGCATGTCACCCATGACAGCCCTACAACATCCAGGGCCTTGGGGTACTCAGGACAAATTTTGTCCACCCCTGGGGCCCAGTCACCAAAGAGTTTTTTTTAACCACTTCAGCAACCTCAGTCCCTGTGATGGGCAAGTTGGCCCCTCATCCTCAAGCCCTGCTTCCTCTGTGGAAGGCGTGTCAGTGGGATTGGGGAGGTTTTTTTTTTATTATTATTTTTTTTTATTTTGTGTACTTTATTGATCCCCAGAGGGGAAATTGAGGGCATCCACCTGGATGGATGAAGCAGCCATGGTACGGCGCTATCTCTTAACCATTCACACACACATTCACACCTAGGGCCACTTTAGAGTCTCCAGTTAACCAAACCTGCATGTTTTTGGCCTGTGGGAGGAAACCGGAGAAATCCCGGAGTAAACCCACACAGATACGGGGAGAACATGCAAACTCCACACAGATCACTGTTGGTCAGGGGCTGGGATCAAACCAGGGATCCCATGGCCAAGGGTGAGTTGCTGTGCTGGTGCAGTGCTAACCACTGCGCCACCACACCGCCCTTGAGATCCTTGAAGTATTCCTTCCACCGCCCGACTATGTCCCCAGTCGAAGTCAGCAGCTCCCCATCCGCACCATACACAGTGTGGACAGGGGGCTACTTCCCTTTCCTGAGTCACTGGACAGTTTGCCAGAATCTCGTCGAGGCCTACTGAAAGTCTTGTTCCATGGCCTCACTGAACTCCTCCCACACCCGAGTTTTTGCTTCAGCAACCACCTGAGCTGCACTCTGCTTGGCCAGCTGGTATACCTCAGCTGCTTTAGGAGTCCCACAAGCCAAACAAGCTTGATAGGACTCCTTCTTCAGCTTGATGGCCCCCCCCCCCAACACTGGTGTCCACCACTTGGTTCGGGGGTTGCCACCACGAGATGCACCAACAACCTTGCAGCCACAGCTCTGGGCAGCTTTTTCAACAATGGAGGTGGAGAACATGGCCCATTCAGACTCCATGTCCCCAAACTCCCTTGGAATGTAGTCAAAGTTGGAGGAAGTTGATTTGATTTATTGATTTATTTGAACATCCATCCATCCATCCATCCATCCATTAATCCTTTTTGGGTTGTGGGAGGGGGGGGGGGGGCTGGAGCCTATCCCAGCATCAAGACAAAATAAAAAAAAAAATAACATAAAATAAAAACTTGTCCCACCCCTTCTCCATACCCAATAAATTATAATATCATTCTAGTCATTATCCGTCCCACAATTACATTCATTATACAATACCATAATATATAATGCATCTTATAATTAAATTATGCAATAGAAACAATACAATAATGATAGTTTATAGTGACAATAATACCAACATCTAATAATAATTGTAATAATAATAAGTAAATACTTCTGGTATGTAAAATACAATGATACCATGCATATTTGCTTTTGTCACAAACTAAATAAAAATGAAGAAAAAACACAATTGTGGCTTTATGCAAAGGTCTGGGCACCCTACACAATTAACTGTACATATCAATTTAAAAAAAATCACCAAAATGTGCCATTTTTCAGGGGATGTTGAATGTTTGCACCACTGTAGTCTCCACCATGGTTTGCTGTGCTGCATGAGGAAGCTCCAATCAGTCAGAGAAAAGAGTCTGAATGTACAGTTTCACCACTGACAGAGGAGGAATAAAGTGGCTGGCACAATCAGAAGGAATTTTACAGTAGCAAAAAATAATAACACCAAAATGATATATGAAGTAATCACATTAAACGACCACACCACAGATGGCTGAATGATTAATTTATTAAGAATAAGGAACAGGGAAAGTCTCACAATGCCATGGATGAGAAGCAGTCCGTGGTTCTATTTCAGTGAAGGGAGTCTTCATTAGTTGTGATCATGAGCAGCTTTTGTTACAGACATTTAACCCCTTGCACTCTGGTCAATTTCCCTAAAAACGCCTAAAAATAGCGTACCCAAAGTAAATCAAAAGCTGTTCTTCAATCCTTTGCAGCATCTTTATAGGGTTGGTCTCATTTAAAAGAAAACACTTTGAATTTTTTGGCAAAACAGTCATAATCTCTCTAAGTGCTCCTGCCACTGAGTAACAGTCATCTAAACATACTGAATCTGAAGAAAATAAAGTTCGCCTGGGTGTTTTTTTTTAGATACAAATGCTTGCAAATAACACACAGCTGTCAGATACTGGCTGGAAAATGCAACAGAAATGTAGAAGCAAATGTTATCAAGCTGAAGTCAAAATTTTGTAACGATACCACAAAAAATGAACATATTACACAACTTTTTTCTCAGGTTGTTCCCAGGCGTTTTTGAACTGTGCCAAATTGTGCCAAATGGCACAGTTTGGAAAAACGTCTGTAACTTTTGAATGCTTCAACATAGACGCTTCATCTTGGGCTCTAATGAAAGGTGACACTCAGGGCTGTGTGTGTGTGTGTGGGAGGGGGTTGTTTGTTCATTCATGAATGAATGAATGAACAAACAAGCCCCCCACACACAAAGAAGCATGCCACGTAAAAAATGTATGGCCTTTTTTTTACAAGAAAAAAATAACCCACAGTGCAATAAAAATTATACTAAAATATCTGCAATGTAGAGGATAACAACTCCCCCCCCACCCACCCCCCGCTACAGAGAAGCTTGGCGCACAAAAAAACGGTCTGTCAACGGTCCGTCATATGGCCATGACGCACCGTTGTAATTACCGATCGGTCAAAAGTCATTTTTATTACTATTTTCATTGATAAAGAATAATTTAGCTTATAACACTTATCTGTCCACAACACCAGTGTCGTTGGCGAACATCTGTTCCTCATTGTCAGACGAACATAAAGCTGGTCCGCTTGTTACGGACTCGTAGTTCTGATCACGCGACCCGGTCAAACCATGATTCCATTATTGCGGTTTTGCGCTTCCATGATTGCGGTTTTGGCGAACGATTTTTCAAAACAAATAAGAACAGTAGTAATAAAAAAAGACTGGCTAACGCTACCGTTACACACAGGTCTCAATGTGTGTCACCCAGCGGCTTAGACAAAACAGATTTTACGCACGGGATGCACGCGTTTCAATCGTCAAACTTCTCTGCTCCAATTGGCTCGTTGTATTCGCGGTCGTTGGTAGGCAGGTCCTTCTTGCTAGGTTTTCAGTCATTGGTTCTTCAAGGTTTCAGAAACCCAATTCAAGGCTCTTATTAGTCGAATGAGAGGTCAATCAAATCTAAACCAATCAAAACACTCCTTTGGCTTTCTGTTCACGGCTGTGTCTGTACTGGAAGAACGGAAATGCAGCTTTTTTTTTCTCAGTGCGCACTGAGACGCACTAAGATGCAGAGACGTGACCGCCCACGGTATCCCGGAGTGCAACAGGTTAACAAAGTATTTCAAGTATCATCAGTTATTAATGCGATATAACTTAACAACATTATCTGTTCTTGGTTAGCTTTATTACCACTGAAAAATAGAAGAGCATGAATCATGATTTAATTCAAAGAAATAAGTCATAATCACATTTTAAAATGAATGAAAAAGGCTTGAAATTGCTCACATTATGTGTGATAAATACAGAAAATACTAAAGTTTAAATTTTAGTATGGTATCATTAAAAATAACTTTTTTCCTCTCAATATTCAAATGTTTTGAGGTGGAATAATAGAAAACAGAGGTGTGTGTCAGAAGGACACTCCAGTCCCTCTGCAGCCACATTCTGAGGCAGACCAGTTTGTCCAGAAAAAAAGACGTTTCTCCACCATCTTCACACATCATCCAGTTGTCCAAAAGGCCCCTGCAACATGATGCTCCCCGGGACCTGTAAATACAGAGAACACCGCTGCTGATTACAGCTACTGTGATCAAAGTGACAGAAACACAAGTATTACCTCTTAATACTTGAGTACCTCATAATACTTACTTAATGCCATCAACATGGCGATCAACAGGAGACACTTCCCACCCCTCACACTCCCTCTTCAGCCTCCTGCCCTCGGGGGAAAGGTACCGGAGCCTCTGGGCCCGCTCCACAAGACTGCTGAACAGTTTCGTTCATCAGGCCATCAGGACCCTGAACTCTGTCCACCCCCCACCCCCACCCCAGGACCGTAACGCACTCACCCCCACAATAACTGCCTCAGCTGTTGGCACAGAAAGATTGGCACACCAACAGTAATACATTTGCTGCTGTATGTCTCTGCACTTTAACTGCAACTATTTGCACAAATGCCATAGTGTCTATCTGTCATTGCAGTACTGGTCATGTGCAGTCCTATCTGTTGCTATCTGCACCTACACTATCGCATTGAACTGTGACTACGGGTATTACAGCTCTAGTTTTCTGTATATAGGATTGCTGGGTTTCATCATTGTTAATTGTTTATCTCCATTTGTACTATGGGAGGTCTGGGTCTATCTTTTGTCTCCATTTGAACTATGGGTTGCATTACTGTACATAAACTGCTGCTGTTGTTGTTTTTCCAGCCTTATTCCTTTTTCTTTTTTATATTGTGCACACCACTGAAGAGAGAGAAAAACGCCATTTCAATTCTCCTGTATGTCCTGTACATATAGTAGTATTGACAAATAAAATCTTTGAATCTTGAATTTTGAAACTTTAATTTTCCATTGTAAAGCATCTTTGAGTGCCCATGCAAAGCGCTATATAAATCAGATGTATTATTATTATTATTATTATTATTATTATAGTAATGTATTTGAAGCTATTTTTTAGGATTTAAGTGACAAGAGAATCACAACATTTACAAACACCACTTCATAAATTGTGTTTTCATTTCCGTTTTCCTTAATAACTTTGGCTTTATTATACTAGCTCCATAACAGATTTTATTTTTAGTTAATACTTAACTACCTCAACCTAAGAGAAACATTAAAAGCCCTTTTTAATAATTTTACAACTTTTGAAAGAAATGGCATTAACAGAATTACAAATAATAAAGTAATGGTGGTTAATGTTGAGTTGTTAACTGGTCACAGTGTCCTAGCGTAATATTTTATTTATTAAGTAGCATTGATGCCTGTTGAATATGGCATGCAGTGTTTAAAGGTGGTGGGACTACAATAGCAATAGCAAGCAAGTTCCATCCACGTACATACAGACATACACCAGTGACACAATGCATCTGGCATGCATTAAGCATGATGATACAGAAAAAGCAATATCAAGGTTATCATATAGAATCTTGATGCAGCAATGAACATTTTAGACATCTGAGATGTTAAGTGGCTAATTTATACTCCCTCACTTCAGTCAGAATCAGAATCAGAATAAACTTTATTGCCAAGCACATTCCCATCTTAATCAGTTACCCAGCAGAACAGTCCATGAGTCCCATGAAATCCTTTTTTCTAGGATGTTTACCTTACAGAATTGTTTCATGCAAATAATAATAAAAATATTTGAAATCATTAGATCAACTCTATGTAGGGTGGTAATTGTAAAAAAATGTCTGTTACACAAAATATTCTTTCTATGGAAAATGTAAAATGCTTTATATGAGGAGGAATCTTAAATTTGACCCCATCTGCACAAAATAAACAAAAACTAATCACACAAAAAAACAATACAGATAGAAGTTTTTAAATGTGAGTGAATTTTATCCCACAGTATGCAGAATGCCTGCCCTCTACACTGGACCCTCACCAGTTTGCCTACCGGAGTAATAGGAGTACAGAGGATGCGGTTTCTACAGCGCTGCACTGTGTACTCTCACATCTGGATGACAAGAACACCTACGCAAGAATGCTGTTTGTTGACTTCAGCTCAGCATTCAACACAGTTATCCCCTCCAAGTTGATCACTAAACTTGGGGACCTGGGAATCAGTACCTCCACCTGCAACTGGATCATGGATTTTCTGACCAACAGACCCCATCATGTTAGGTCAGGCCCCAACCGTTCTTCCGTCATCACACTCAACACTGGTGTACCACAGGGCTGTGTGCTCAGCCCATTCCTCTACTCCCTCTTCACCCATGACTGCAGACCTATGTATGGATCCAATTCCATCATAAAGTTCGCAGATGACACCACGGTGATCGGACTCATCAGGGACAACGATGAGTCAGATTACAGGGCAGAGGTTGAGCACTTGGCTACTTTTTTTTTTTTTTTTTTTTTGTTACTTATTTGTACCCGTAGGTAGATTTGGTTTGCAGTCTGGTGACAAGCCACCGGCTGCCGGTCGCTGCGTGCGCAAGCGCCCTAAACCTACATGTTTTTGGTATGCGGGAGGAAACCGGAGAAATCCCGGAGTAAACCCACGCAACACGGGGAGAACATGCAAACTCCACACAGCTCACTGTTGGTCGGGGGCTGGGATCGAACCCATGATCTTGTGATCCCCGCGATCCCCCGGCCGAGGGTAAACTGTGCTGCCACAGTGCTAAACCACTGCGCCACCGTGCAGCCCAACTTGGTGCACTGACAGTAACCTGCTCCTTAACACCAGCAAAACCAAGGAGCTCATAGTGGACTACAGGAAAGAGAGGGGAGAGACACATGACCCCATCCATATCAACGGCATAGCTTTTGAACGTGTCTCCAGCTTCAAATTCCTGGGGACCCACATCTCGGAGGACCTATCCTGGTCAGTTAACACCACCAGCCTGATCAAGAAGGCCCATCAGCGCCTCTTCTTCTTGAGGACACTGAAGAAGAACCATCTGTCAACTGACATCCTGGGCAACTTCTACTGCTGCGTGATAGAGAGCACCCTGACCAACTGTGTCACAGTCTGGTATGGGAGCTGCTCTGTCGCTGACCGTAAGGTGCTGCAGCGGGTGGTGAAAACCGCCCAACGCATCACAGGGACTCCACTTCCAGTTATAGAGGACATCTACAGGAAAAGATGTCTGCGCCGGGCACGCAGCATTCTTAGGGACTCAAACCATCCTGCTCATGGACTGTTCCAGCTTCTCCCCTCTGGAAGGCGTTTCAGAAGCCTTCGGACTAGAACCAGCAGGTTTAGGAACAGTTTCTTTCCAACAGCTGTCACGTTATTGAACTTAGTTCCCCGCTGAACCTTCACTTCTCTCCCCTTTAACACCCCCCCTCCCCCCTGTGCTTCCTCAAACTGTATACACACATACCTGTCAAGTGATACGGTTTCGCCGTATTTTAATACGGGGAAAATGCAATTTTAGCAAATACGGGCGTATTGCCATTTCTGTACGCCAAAAAGAAAAATATACGGGAAAAAAAAATATTGAGAGTGTGGAGGAACACCTCGTGTGTGACCCCCATAGCGTACAGGGCTGGCAGTGCGCTCAGCGTCCGCCTGCACTTATTTCGATCTTCCACAAGCGCACCTAAGCAGTGTTTTTGTGAGTTTCAAAATGGCTTCTTGCAGCGCGCCGCCGGCGAAGTAAACAAAGCTTGAAGAAAAGGGATATCGAGGGACTGGACATCACCGTTCTCCTTCACCGTCACCATTTATTTATTTATTTTATTATATAATAATAATAATAATAATATTCCATGGCAGAATGTTGTGGGCTTTGGTTGGGACAATTGCAACACGATGGTGGGTCGAGACCTTTCCAGACTGAAGGAGAAATCTCCAAATGTTTTCAGGTATGGGCAGTATTATTCACCTTCAAATATTACCTAAATATAACAAAAACAATGCTTTAAAATCTTAACAAACATGCTTAGAGGTAGCCCAAATCCCCTATAGTGTACTGTTATTTTGTATCTTGGAACTTTGCTTTACATTCAATTCAATTCAATTCAACTTTATTTATATATAGCGCCATTTCACAACAACAGTCATCTCATAGCACTATCAACTGTAGGGGGAACCCCCACAGTTGCAGAAAGACCCCAGCAATCAGGCGAGCCCCTGTGAGCAAGCACTTGGTGACGGTGGAGAGGAAAAACTCCCTTTTAACAGGAAGAAACTCCCAGCAGAATGTACATCTGAATGTATAGCATTATATTGAAAGGGCTGAATAAGATTGATATTTTCATTGTTATTATTATTAACACAATTTCAAAGAGAATTATTTCTGATACTTAACTTATGAAACAAAAATCCATTCTGCTTTTGTTTCAGCATTGGCAGCATAAATGAATGAATTTGAAATAGTTCATGTTGCAGTTGCTGTTTGTTTGGTTTTTGTTTGGTTTTTTTGTTGGTTTTTTTTTTGCTTCAGTTTTCTTTCATCTGCCGATAAATACAGTTTTTAAGTACTCAGTACAGGCATGAAAGCCCCCCCAATAAGGGAGGCATGAGGTATGCCTTGACAGGTATGTACACATATATATTATATCTGCATATTGTCATTATATATTGATACATACTGCTCTTCTGTATATTATCATCACATATTAAACTACATACTGTTTTTCTGCATATTGCCACTCTGTATAGTTAGACAGATTGTCTGCTACTTACCTCACTTCACCTGTACTTTGCTCTTCTGTAATTTATGCTAACTTATTCCCATCTCTTACCATCCTCACTTGTACATAACTGCCCACCTAACTTATTGTACATTATTTACACATAACGGTACTCTCAACTTTCTACACTGACCTGTCTGCATATATTTGCTTAAATTGTACATACTGTCAATTACTGTATATACTGCCCTGCTGTCCTTTGCACTTCTGATTGGATGCTAAACTGTGTTTTGTTACCTTGTATTCATACATGTGTAATGACAATAAAGTTGAATCTAATCTAATCTAATCTTGTTTTTATAAAGTTCTTAAACTAACATTTATTGACATAGTTTGTCATTAGCGCCTTGTTGAGATTGGGTGAGGCATGGAGGGAGGTGCAGGCGGACGCACATTTGAAAGGCTTACATTTTACTCCCTTTAATCTATCCACAGAGGTGAAGCCCGCTGGATCAGCACGACGCTGTTTTTGCTACTCCGCCTTCACCATCAATTGGACTTGTTGGTTAACCCACCTCTAGGAAGTCATTGCCTAATGCGTCAAACCCTCCCTCTCCGCTCACTGGTGGCATGCTAACACCACCGCTTTACAGTCAATGGTTGAGGCCGGGGTTGCAAATTCATACAGGGCAAAGGGACGGCAGTGGCTCAGGAGGTAGAGCAGGTTGTCCAATAACCGGATGGTTGCCGGTTTGAATCCCGTTCTTCCCGTTGTGTCCCTGGGCAAGACACTTTACCCACCTTGCCTCCAGTGTCTATAACACTGGGTATGAATGTGTATAATGTTCAGTGGTGCCGGAGAGGCCATTGGTGCAGATTGGCAGCCACATTTCCGTTAGCCTGCCCCCGGGCAGCTGTGGCTACGGTAGTAGCTTGCCACTCTCATTGTCTGTCTGGAGTGAATGAATAATGTATCTGCTTGTAAAAGCATCTTTGAGTGCCTATGATAAAGTGCTATATAAATCTGATGCATTATTATTATTATTAAAGGTCATCATCCATCAGTTTGACACATGGACTGTGTTCGGAGTGTTCACTCCCTCCTTCCCTACTCGCTATATAGTGAATTTAGATATCGTGGACAATATAGTAAACTCAATATAACAATAAAATTAACAGCTTTTAGACACTACTGGGCTTGTTTTCGTGGTGCAGTTAATGACGTCATCACGGTGAGACAGTAAAACGTAACAGACTTAACAGTGGTAAAAAATTAATACCTGCATGGAATTTGTAGTAAATATGTATTAAATCAAATCGTTTTTGCTGAATTAATAAATATAAATACCTTAAGGTAGTTTATTTTGTGATGTGAAGCTATCCTCTCACTGCTCCGTTAGCTGCGCATTCCATTGTGGGATATGTTGGCTAATTCAATTTTCAATTCAATTCAATTCAACTTTATTTATATAGCACCATTTCACAACAACAGTCATCTCATAGTACTTTCAACTGTAGGACAAACCCCCACAACTGCAGAAAGACCCCAGTGATCAGGCAATCCCCTGTGAGCAGCACTTGCTGATGGTGGAGAGGAAAAACTCCCTTTACAACTATCCACTCGGTGAGTCCCAGTACCAGCGGGTATACAGCCGTGGACAAAATTGTTGGTACTCCTCTGTTAATGAAAGAAAAACCCACAATGGTCACAGAAATTACTTGAATCTGACAAAAGTGGTAATCAATAAAAATTCTATGAAAATTAACCAATGAAAATCAGATAATGCTTTTGAATTGTGGTTCAGCAGAGTTATTTTAAAAAAACGAACTCATGAAACAGGCCTGGACAAAAATGATGGTTCCCCTAGAAAAGATTGAAAATAATGTGACCATAGGGACATGTTCAACCAAGATGTGTCCTCTAATTAACATCACAGGTGTCTACAAACTTGTAATCAGTCAGTCGGCCTGTTTAAAGGGTGACAAGTAGTCACTGTGCTGTTTGGTGACATGGTGTGTACCACACTAAACATGGACCAGAGGAAGCAAAGGAGAGAGTTGTCTCAGGAGATTAGAAAGAAAATTATAGACAAGCATGTTAAAGGTAAAGGCTATAAGACCATCTCCAAGCAGCTTGATGTTCCTGTGACTACAGTTGCACATATTATTCAGAAATTTAAGATCCACAGGACTGTAGCCAACCTCCCTGGACGTGGCCGCAGGAGGAAACTTGATGAAAAATGGAAGAGACGGATAATACGAATGGTAACAAAAGAGCCCAGAACAACCTCTAAACACATTCATGGTGAACTCCAAGGTCAAGGTACATCAGTGTCAGATTGCACCATTTGTCATTGTTTGAGCCAAAGTGGACTTCATGGGAGATGGCCAAGGAGGACACCACTGTTGAAAACAAATCATAAAAAAGCCAGACTGGAATTTGCCAAACTGCATGTTGACAAGCCACAAAACTTCTGGGAGAATTTCCTATGGACAGACGAGACAAAACTGGAACTTTTTGGCAAGGCACATCAACTCTATGTTCACAGACGCAAAAGTGAAGCATACCAAGAAAAGAACACTGTCCCTACTGTGAAACATGGAGGAGGTTCTGTTATGTTCTGGGGCTGCTTTGCTGCATCTGGCACAGGGAGTCTTGAATTTGTGCAGGGTACAATGAAATCTCAAGACTATCAAGGTATTCTAGAGAGAAATGTGCTGCCCAGTGTCAGACAGCTTGGTCTCAGTTGCAGGTCATGGGTCTTGCAACAGGATAATAGCCCAAAACACACAGCTAAAAACACCCAAGAAGGGCTAAGAGCGAAACATTGGACTATTGTAAAGTGGCCTTCTGTGAGTCCTGATCTAAATCCTATTGAACATCTGTGGAAGGAGCTGAAAGATGCCGTCTGGAGAAGGCACCCTTCAAACCTGAGACAACTGGAGCAGTTTGCTCATGAGGGGTGGGCCAAAATACCTGCTGAGAGGTGCAGAAGTCTCATTGACAGTTACAGAAATCGTTTGATTGCAGTGATTGCCTCAAAAGGTTGTGCAACAAAGTATTAAGTTAAGGGTACCATCATTTTTGTCCAGGCCTGTTTCACGAGTTTGTTTTTTAAAATAATTCTGTTGAACTACAATTCAAAAGCATTGTCTGATTTTCACTGGTTAATTTTCATAGAATTTTTACTTTTACCACTTTTGTCAGATTCAGGTTATTTCTGTGATCATTGTGGGTTTTTCTTTCATTAACAGAGGGGTACCAACAATTTTGTCCACGGCTGTACGTATTGTGCAGTGGAGTTAGATGGCGTGGAGGTGCCACTGTTACTCAACATGGCGGCGGTGTGGTCAATGCTGAATTGGGCCACGGTGAAGAAGTTTTTCCCCCACCACAGGATTAGAAGTGACCTGGCGCGTTCGTTACATATCTGAAACGATGATTGACTTCACATTCCAAGTGGCAGCGTGCGGCGCTAACATCATGGGGTGTGACCTATTTTATGCATTGGGTTTTGCAATCAGGGACGGTGCTGGGAATGAGTGGTCTGGTTGTGGCCACTGGAGCTCGCGGGCTCCGGTGGTTTGAAGAGGACGTGTTGTGCGATAAGGAACTAACGGACACCCTTGCTTTTGAGCCAGACCAGTTTTGCTCAGTGTTGCGCAGGAAAGCCTCAGTGCCTGCGCTCGGGAAGAGGTTGACCAAGTGTGACGGCGGGGCACCCGTGCCGACGAGTGACACCATGCTAGCCCCAGATGCCTCTGGTACTCGGCCGCAGTTGGGTGGGGGGTCTGCAGCTATGACAGTGACCACTGCAATGTTCTTAGAAGAGGGTGGGGCATGACCGATGAGCATGGAGTTACCGCATGCTCAGCAGCAGCACACCAGGCCGAGTAAGACCCCACTTTGGGTTATGGACTTGGTTTGGGTTCGGGGTGATGAACGACCACGGCGAAGATGGGTCAGACGGCAGCTGACTAAACATCATGCACGCCTGCGGACAGTGGCGAAGTTGGGAGCGGCGTGCTTCCAGTTGTCTGATGGCTCATTGAGGCATGCCAACCAGCTGTGGCATGCCCAGGAGGATGCTCCAGGTGGCAAGGCTGGACAAGAGTCGATGTAGGTGGTTTGGGATCCAGGCTCCAGCATCCAGAAGATCAGCCTTCGCTCCAGGTGCCTGTTGCCTCCAGGGGCGCGCCTGCTGTGGGGCTCCCCAACCTCCCCATGCCGGTTCCACCTCTTCGACCCAAGTGACTGTGCTGTGACAGATTCTAATGTTTATAGTTCTGTGTTGTTTTGTTTTTGTTAGTTTAGGAGCATGGCTACTTTGTAGTTGATAGTGAAGACTTTTAGTTTAATCCAGTGGCAGAGTAACCCACTGTGCCGTGCTGGCTGTATGGTAGTCCATCCACAGGCCCTATTTTAGGATGGTTTTGTGTGAATATGCTAAGCCAGGGGTGCTCATTACGTCGATCGCGATCTACTGGTCGATCGCGGAGGTAGTACTGGTCAATCGCAGTTTGTACGACTGTTGACTGATTTCTGTACCTTTATCTTGTTCTCAATAAAGTTTGGGAAAAAAAAAAACCTGGTCGATCGCAGCGTGACATTAAAAAAAATATTTGTCAGCCTATCAAACATCCCGTCACTTGATTGACATACAGGGCAACCATTCAGATGACAACTGAATTTTGACCTTTAGGTCACCGCTCATGCGTAAACAACGGCGCTAAGCGCGGCAAAACTTACAAGCTAGTCAGCGAATTACCTCAGATTTTAAGCCAGGGGTCGGGAACCTATGGATCGCGAGCCAGATGTGGCTCTTTTGATGGCTGCATCTGGCTCGCAGACAAATCTTTAAACTTTAAAGATTTTGTTTTTACAAGAGCGCCGAGTGTCTGCTGCTCTGTATATAGTTTTAGAATCATCTTCCGTGTTGCGGCCATTTCGAGCTCAGATCACACGAAACGGCCCGCTGAATTTAAGCATTTATTTATTTATTTTCTACTCGTTTCAGTTCTGCATTTAATATGAACCCTGAGTTTGAAATAAACGTTTGAATTTGAATTTGAATATCCCAGAAGCTGCTGTACATCCGGGTACTCCAGGCTCAGCCAATATTGATCCAGATCACATAGTTTTAGAATCATCGGCCATTACGAGCTCAGATCACACGAGACGGCCCGCTGAATTTAAGCATTTATTTATTTATTTTCTACTCGTTTCAGTTCTGCATTTAATATGAACCCTGAGTTTGAAATAAACGTTTGAATTTAAATTTGAATATCCCGGAAGCCGCTGCACATCCGGGTACTCCAGGCTCAGCCAATATTGAGTACCAGAAGTTGCATTAATGGTAAGAAATACTCATCATTGATTAGCAACAGCATAACAATGTTATTAAAAAGAATTCAGAGACTTATTGTACTTTAAAAGTGTTGAAATTACATAAAATGCACACATTTACTTGTATTTTTAGTTTTAAACATACTGTATTGTATGGCTCTCACGGAATTACATTTAAAAATATGTGGTGTTCATGGCTCTCTCAGCCAAAAAGGTTCCCAACCCCTGTTTTAAGCCCTTGCTAAAACATATGGTGATCAAAATGAGTCGGACTGTTCATGGAAAATACGACATCGACTTTCCGCCGAAAAGCCAGCTGAGAAAGAGAAAGGTGGAGGAACTAAAATCCCAGTTGTCCAGACAGCAGTCATTTTTCACTCAACAAACTTCAAAAGCGAAAGCCGCCACCGAAGCATCGTTCCGGGTGAGTCACGCCATCGTTAAAAACAATAAGTCCTTCCAAGACGGAGAGATGGTAAAAGAAGCATTCGTTGAAGCAGCTGACTCATTTTAATTTTAATTAAATTAAAATTAAAATGATTAATTAATTTAATTTAATTAAATTAAAATAAAAAAAATTAATTTAATTTTAATTTTAATTATATGTTTTGCATTTTTGTAGTGGGTAGATCATTTTGACTTGGTTGTTTTATAAGTAGCTCGCATGCTGAAAAAGTGTGAGCACCCCTGTGCTAAGCCTTTGACTGCTTTAGTTTACATTAATTAGAGTGTGATTTGGGTTCAAAATTGTGGTGGGTTCCAATTCTGTGCATGTTTTGGACTTTGTAAAGGAGGGGAGGATGTTATGGCGACACTTAATGTGAAGTGTGGTGTGATGACGCCGACTTCCGGTTGTGTCATCATACCACCATATATAGCGGGGCAGCCACTATAGGGACTTCCTCTTGGGCCGGATGACTCCGCTGGGTGCATGCCATGTACCCTATTCAACATCTATAATAAAGCTGTGTTCAACACTACATCTCTGTCAAGCTCGTTCATCACCAGGTTTGTGGACATAACACTGTCATCTGCAGAAATCCCACGGAGGGCAAACTAAGCCTCATTGTGGATGAACCAGGCAGCGGGATCATGGAGCCAGAAGTCCTGGAGCTTGACTGCCATGGCGAATGCGGCTGGGATCTTGGAGGGAAACCCTAGTGTGGGTGTTCCCAAAGAGGAGCTCCCTTTGTCTTCCAACAAAATACAACAAATTATTATACAATTTACACGGAAAATTAAACTAAAAGCTAGAAAGAATGGCCTTCCTTGGTTAAACAAATTTATTCTGAAATTGATGAAAGAACGAGATCACTTTTTGAAGTTGTCAGTTAAATCAGGACAAAACAGGCACCAATTTATTTCATTGAGAAATAGGGTAGTGAAAGAAATAAGAAAATCTAAAGCTGACTTTTTTATTACTGTTTTGAATAGTGCAAGGGGAAATTCTAAAATAACCTGGACATATATTAAAAAACTATTGGGTGATTCCCAGAAAAACAAAGCAAAACTAATGCAAATTCAATTGAATGGAAACATCTTGACAGAACCTCAAATGATGGCTGATGCTTTTAACAACTACTTCATTGAATCTGTGTCAGAAATCTCTGATAAGTTTATAGTAAAACAAAGGAAGGAATACCCTGTATTGTCTGCATCACAGTCTTTTACTATTACAAATATTACTGAGACCAAAGTTATCGATTTAATTCAATCACTCAAACCATCTAAAGCAAAAGATGTTTTTGGAATGGACACGAACATGCTCAAAGATTTAGGTTCAGCTCTCGCCACTCCTATTGCCTCAATCATTAATCTTTCAATTTCATCTGGCCATTTTCCAAAGGCCTGGAAATCTGCTATTGTTACCCCTGTTTTTAAATCCGGTGACTCAACTCTTCTGCATAACTACCGACCAATAAGCATTCTTCCGGCCATTTCCAAAATTGCAGAAAAATGGGTGGCAGAACAGATTTTCCATTATTTAAACAGTAGTTCCCCCTCTCTCCATGCCATGCAGTTTGGTTTCAGATCCAAGCATTCCACTGAAATGGCTACATGCCTCTTCATTGAGAAAATAAAATCTTTTCTTGATAAGGGTAGAGTTGTAGGGGCGGTGTTTTTGGACCTCAGGAAAGCATTCGATACAGTAAATCACTCTGTTCTTCTTACCAAGCTCTTTAAATTTAACTTTTCTCACAATGCTGTGAGCTGGATTGAATCATATCTGCATGATCGAACACAATCTGTATCAGTTAACAACTGCAGATCTGATTCTCTTAGGCTAACTTCTGGAGTCCCTCAGGGATCAATATTAGGCCCCCTTTTATTTAGTCTTTATATTAATGATTTGCCCACTGTTTGTTCTGAAGCTGAATGCTTAATGTATGCAGACGACACGGTTTTTTTTGTTCATGGTCGCTCCAAAGACACTGTTGCTGCTAAACTTAGTAAAACAATGTCCTGTGTCACAACTTGGTTGCAGGAGTGCTGTCTACAGTTAAATGTTTCTAAAACTGTAGGCATGTATTTCACTAAAATAAATAGTGTCACCTGACCCTGACATACATGTTAATGGAGGAAAAATACAAATTGTTAGCCAATATAAATATCTTGGGTTAATAATAGATTCACAGCTTTCTTTTAAAGCCCATATTGCTAAATTGTGTAAAAAAATCAAGTTAAATCTTGCAAATTTCCGTGCAATTCGAAATGAAATGTCAACTGATGCCGCAAAAATATACTTGCATTCAATGATTCTGAGTCACTTCAACTATTGCCTAACTAGCTGGTCCCAGGCGGGTTTGAGTGCAAAAAAACCAGTGGAAGTTTTGTACAAACAAGCACTTAAAGTTATGGATAAAAAACCTAGGCATTATCATCATTGTGCAATTTTAAAAAAATACAGTCTTTTAAATTGGGATAGTCTTCATACATTTGTAAATTTAAATTTGATTTATAAAGTACTGCATGATTTGGCTCCAGATCCTCTGGCAGAGTTCATTAGCCAAAGAAACAGCTCTGAGCGTGTCACTCGAGACTCTGTCAGAGGTGACTGTTTCATTCCTCTGCGCAGGAGCACTTTCAGTAAGTCGGCCTGGTCAGTGAGGAGTGCTAGTGAGTGGAACTCAGTACCTGAGGAAGTTCAACTGCTCACAACATTCAAGGCCTTCACAAAAAAATTGAAAATGTGGCTTATAAACACCTACAGCTGCCAACACTAAAAGATAAGTCTGCTGTGATGTTTGATGTTGTGTTTCAATGTACGGTTTGTTATGTATATGTTATTTGTTACATTAGTGCCCTCTTAAATGTCTAACCATGTTTTTTTCTTGTAGATGCATTTTACTGCTTTTTTACATCTTGGCCAGGGGACTACAGATGAAAACTAGCCTTTTGGCTAATTCTGGCTTTTTTAACCATGTGTAATCATGTGTTTTATGAAATTGCATTGTCCCTTTTCAAATAAACTAAACTAAACATTTTGAGCATTATCGACGTTGTAGGTCACCAGTGTGGAGGAATGAAGGGACGAGACACGAGAGCTGACAGTTCTGAACTTTACTCAACTCCAGCAATCATAGGAATGACATTAGGCGCTAATGTGCATACATAAATGTTTCTCCATCTCTCCACCCTTCTCCCCAAGCCACTGGGTGTGAGTGGAGCGTCCTAGTGGTCCACCACAACATATATATATATATATATATTAACCAAACAACACACGTGAGACAGTATACTACATTAATCTTGTAAATCAATGCATTTATTGGCGTCTTACCAAAAATCAACGTTCTTTCCCTCGGTTTCTATGTATTTCAATAAGCTACCAAGTACTTCTGGAACTATTTGAAGGTTACATGAACTACATGACCATAAAACGCTCCGTTGGCATATCTTTCTCTTCCAGTGCTTTAGGAAGAACAAGGAGAGCTTATCACAATAAAACTACATGAAGTTCTTCAGAATAAAACCCAAACTCAGAGAAGCTAAGACTAGACATGAATAATTACCAATAACTAAAACTGGAAGAACTTAACAAAACCAAGAAAAACAATAAATTCAAAAACAATGAACTCAAAGGGTTCATTAATTCACTAAGAATTATTAGAATTAAGGTAAAATCCTGTTCCCGCTAATAATTTCACTAAAACTAAGCAATAACCATTTCATTGACCTGTATTTTAAATCAATTTCCCTTCTTCAAAAGAAACATCTGTAGTTGTTTCTTCTTCCTTTGCCTCTTCACTTTTACTTCCTCTTCTGTGCAAAGACAGTCTTGGAGGTCACACCTCTGATCTCATCCTCTTGTGGTGAGTTATTCTAGAGAACAAACAAACAGTAATTTATCTCAAAGTCAAAAGTTTTTTTTCTAACCTTTATGGCCCTTTTGGTGGCATTTATTAAGAAATACACTTAAACAGTTTTTATATTACCCTGCATTTTTACTGCATTTTTACTAAGCACTTTGTGATCTTTAGCTGTGAAAAATGCTAAATAAATAAAGTTCTTCTTCTTCATTTATTTGAGCTAAAATATCTATCCATATTAATAAAATGAGTAACACATCTGATCACATTTCAGTAACTGTAACGCATTGCGCATTGCTGAATTTTAAACAGTAATTTTGTTACACAGCATCATCATCATCATCATAACAGTCTGTCATGGGCGACAATGACTGTTTCATTTAGGTCTGATCAGATTCCTCCACACAGTTCTGTCCTTAGCCTTCCGCTGCCAGGAACTCCTGCCTATATCCAGCTTCTTAAAGTTTCTTTTTACAGTGTCTTTCAATATGAGCCTTGGTCTACCCTCATTGTGTTTGCCCTCGCATAACTGTGAGTAGAGTAACTGCCAAGGGAGACGCTGGTGGTCCATCCTTTCAACATGTCCGAGCCATCTTAGGTTGGTAGACCAGCTTGTTTCAACGCTTCTGTGTTGGCTATCTTGTCTTTCCATGAGCTGTTCATTATGGCTCAAAGGTGTCTCATCATGTACACGTGGAGTTTCTTTACCTGCACTCTGAAGACAGTCCAAGTTTCAGCACCGTACAATAGAGTAGCCAGTACTGTTGCTCTGTACACTTTGCATTTCACACGGATAGACACATGTCAATTGTTCCACAGTCTCTCCCTCAAGTTTCCAAACACAGCACTTGCTCTTTCCATTCTGAGAGATAGTTTGTCCTCCAGTCTAGCATTCTCTGAAAAAATACTCCCTAGATACTTGAAAGTCTTGCACTTGACTAGTGGCTTTGTACCAATGCTGATCTCTTCTGGTAGTGATGTTGATAACTGGAACTTTGGTGGTTGATAAAGGCACTCTGTCTTCTTGATGCTGATTTGGAGGCTGAATTGGCTAGCAGCTCTTGCAAATTTCTCCACTAAAGATCGCATATCTTCCGCACTGTGTGCAACTAGAGCACTGTCGTCGGTAAAGAGCATTTCTCTTACTACCTTTATCGATGTCTTACTCTTGGCTTTAAACTGTGCTGCATTGAACAAGTCTGCTTCTTTCTTTGTTTGAATGTATACTCCTTCTGAAGTGTCTTTGAAGGCCATCTCAAGCATGGCTGCCAGATATAGCGAGAAGAGTGTAGGTGCCAGCACACACCCTTGTTTCACCCTGTTGCTTACTGAAAAGTCTTTAGATACTGAACCACTCACTGCCATGTTTGCTTGCATACCTGTATGGAGTCCCTCGATCGGGCTGATAAACTTCTCTGTACAGCCATATTTCTTGAGTACCTGCCAAAGTCCTTGTCACAAAACAGTATCGAAGGCTTTACTGAAGTCTATGAAGACTACATAAAGCGGCATGTTCTGTTTGATACACTTTTCTTGAACCTGTTTCAAGCAGAAAATCATGTCCATTGTGCTTCTTCCACTTCTAAAGCTGCATTCTGAGAGATGTGTTCATTGAGTCTGTTCAGTAGTACACGTGAGAGAATCTTTCCAACAGTGGCTAGCAGTGATATACCTCCGTAATTTCCACAATTCTTCCTGTCACCTTTCTTGAACAAAGGCACAATACTTGCATCCTTCCAGTCTTGAGGTACTTTCTGGGCATCCCATATCTCTTGGATGAACTTGTGCAGGCAATTGGTCAGCTGAACACCACCAAATTTCCACAATTCTGCTGGAATTCCATCCCTTCCTGGAGCTTTACCATCCCGTGTTTTCCCAATAGCTGCCATTAGTTCATCAAGATTTGGTGGTTCATCCAGACTTGATACAGCTGGTCGCTGCACTAGAGCTTCTTTAGTCTCTTTGGTGAGATTACCAGGGTGGTTCAGTAGTTGGTTAAAGTGGTCTGCATATCTGTCCAGGATCTTGTCTTTCTCCTGCAAAACTGTTTCACAATCCATAGCCTTTAGTTGGATCAGTCCTCTTGGTTTAATCAATCAATCAATCAATGCATCAGATTTATATAGCGCTTTATCATAGACACTCAAAGACGCTTTACAGAAATTAAGGGTCATCCACCACCTAGATGGATGAAGCAGCCACAATACGGCGCCATCCCTTTTAACTATTCACACAAACAGACATTCACGCAAAGGGCCACTTTAGAGTCTCCAATTAACCTAACCTGCATGTTTTTGGGATGTGGGAGGAAACCGGAGAAATCCCGGGGTAAACCCACGCATACACGGGGAGAACATGCAAACTCCACACAGATCACTGTTGGTCGGGGGCTGGGATCGAACCCACGATCCCCACGATCCCCCGGCCAAGGGTAAACTGTGCTGCTGCAGTGCTAACCACTGCGCCACCGTGCAGCTACTGTTTAGGGCAGTACATTCCTCTGAAACCTGTGAAGAATGTTTTCATGTACTTCCTGTCTGCTGCAGTTTGAAGTTCCTCTGCTTTTTCATCCCACTAGTTGGACTTCATCTCTCTGGTGTACTTCTGTAGCTCACTCTGCACCTTTGAGTATTTCTTCTTCTTTGACCTTGTGTTACACTGTAGGTTTTCCTGCCTAGCTGTATTCCTCGTTTCTAGTAGTTTCTTCAGATGTTCATCATGCTCATCAAACCAATCTTGATGTTTCCTCTCAGGGTATCCTAATACATCACTCGCAGTCTGATACATCGTATCCTTCAGTGTTGCCCATTTCTCTTTTATGTCATTCTCTGAGTTGTTGCTGTCCCAGTCTTTCAAGTTTTCATCCATTTCCTGTGTAAGTTCTTCCTGCTTCTTCTGGCCTTTCAGTGCACTAGTGTTTAGCTTCCGTGGTGGCTTTGCACCCGTCCTGCAGTACTGTTTTCATCTGCAAATCCTTAATCTAGATCCCAGCATAACAGGATCAGTACCACAGTCCGCACCTCTCATTGCTCTGGTGTCCAATACATCCCTTATGTCTCTCTGCCTTACTATAATGTAGTCTAACAAGTGCCAGTGCTTGGATCTTGGGTGCATCCATGTCTTCTTGTGTGTGTCCTTGTGCTTAAATAGAGTGTTGGTTATCACAAGGTTGTACTCTGAACATAGTGCAAGTAGAAGTTCTCCATTAGCAATGCACTTGCCTACTCCATGACTGCCTAGCACTCCTTTCCATTTCTCAGTGTCTGAACCAACTCTGGCATTAAAATCTACGATGAGCATCTGTCATCAGTTGGTACACGCCTGATAGTCTCACATAAATCACTGTAGAACTCTTCCTTCACCTCATCTGTATTGGTCATTGTTGGGGCATATACACTGATGAGTGTGGCATACATCTTCCGCTGTAGTGGGAGTCTTATGGTCATTATCCTGTTGTTGATTGGCACCGGTTCCTCATCAAGCATTGCTGCTAAAACCTTTCTAACAGCAAAGCCCACTCCTGCTTTTCTCCTTTCTTGAGTTGATTTCCCACTCCAAAAGAAGATATACCCATGGTCTTCCAAGCTGTCATATCCAGGCAATCTTGTTTCACTAAGTACAGCTATGTCTACATTGTTCCTGTTCATTTCCAGGGCCACAAGCGTGGTCTGTCTTTCTGGGTGCTGTGATGTTGCTCTGTCCACCAAAGAGGTTTGTGTGGGTTCATGTTTTTATGCATCAGAGTGCACACACACAGTTTGTGAGACATGGCCTCACCTTATTGGTGACTTCCAATCCTGAAGTGTCCTTTGGTCAGTTTCCAACTGAATTGCTGACTTCCTTCTTCCTGAAACAGCACAGAAAATCTCTGTCATATCTAAACTGATTTATTTACACATAAGATAAAACAATTAGACAAACTGATGCTGCACGTTAAAAACACCAGTAAGTTGAGTTTGCATGGTTTCAACAAAAGTTTATTTGCCTTTTGTTCCCCATCCCTCCCTCCATCCATCCATCCATTTTCTACCGCTTTTCTAGAGGTCAGGGTCATGGAGGCAGCAGCTCAAGGAGAGAAGCCCAGACTTCCATCTCCCTGGCCACCTGCTCCAGCTCTTCAGAGAGGATACCAAGATGTTCCCAGGCCAGCTGGGAGACATAGTCTCTTCATCGTGTCCTGGGTCTGCCCCGGGGTCTCCTCCCAGTGGGACGTGCCGGAAACACCTCAAGTGGGAGGCCTCTAGGAGGCATCCTGATCAGATGCCCAAACCACTTCAACTGGCTCCTTTCGATATGGAGGAGCAGCGGTTCTTCTCTGAGCCTCTCTCAGATGACTGAGCTCCTCACCCTATCTCTGAGGGTGAGTCCAGCAATCCCATGGAGAAAGCTCATTTCAGCTGCTTGTATCCGCAATCTCATTCTTTCAGTCATCACCCAAATCTCATGACTATAGGTGAGGGTAGGAATGTAGATTCACCATTAAATTGACAGCTTTGCTTTAGAGCTTAGCTCCCTCTTCACCTCAACAGACCAGTACAATGTCCGCATCACTGCAGATGCTGCTCCGATCTGTCTGCCAATCTCTCACTCCATTCTTGCCTCGCTCATGAACAAGACCTCGAAATACTTAAACTCCTCCACTTGGGGAAGGAGCTTGTCCCCAACCTGGAGAGGACAATCCGCATTTTTCTGGCTAAGGACCATGGACTCGGACTTGGAGGTGCTGATTCTCATCCCAGCCACTTCACACTCAGTAGCAAACCCAACAAGACCTGCAGGTCATTGGTCGATGAAGCCAACAGGACAACATCATCTGCAAACAGCAGAGATGAGATCCTGTGGTCACCGAGCATGACACCCTCAGATCCTTGGCTGCACCTAGAAATCCTGTCCATAAAAATTATGAACAGGATTGTGACAAAGGGCAGCCCTGGTGGAGTCCAACTCTCACTGGAAACGAGTTTGACTGGATGTTGGCAATATGAGCTAAACTCTTGCAACAGCCGTATAGGGACTGTATAGCTCTAAACAATGAGCTCGATACCCCATAGTCCTGCAGCACCTCTCACAAGAGACCACAAGGGATGCGGTCGAATACATTCTCCAAGTCCACAAAACACATGTGGACTGGCTGGGAAAACTCCCGCGAGCCCTCGAAGATTCTCGAGAGGGCAAAGAGTTGGTCTGATGTGCCACAGCCAGGATGAAAACCACATTGCTCCTTCTGAATCCAAGGTTCGACCAGCGGTTGAATTCTCCTCTCCAGTACCCTGGCATAGACTGGATAGGCTGCACAGTGGCACAGTGGTTAGCACCGCGGCAGCACAGTTTTACCCTCGACCGGGGGATTGCGGGGATCATGAGATCGTGGGTTCAATCCCTGCCCCCGGCCAACAGTGATCTGTGTGGAGTTTGCATGTTCTCCCCGTGTTGTGTGGGTTTACTCCAGGATTTCTCCGGTTTCCTCCTACATGCCAAAACATGCAGGTTAGGGAGTTAAGGGGCGCTTGCGCACGCAGCGACCGGCAGCTGGTGGCTTGTCACCGGACTGCAAAACAAATCTACCTACGGGTACAAAATAAGTAAAAAAAAAAATAGACCTTCCCAGGGAGGCTGAGAAATGTAATCCCTCTAAAGTTGGAACACACCCTCCGGCTCCCCTTTTTAAAAAGAGGAACCACCACCCTGGTTTGCCATGCCAAAAGCACTGTCCCCGACCTCCACGCATCATTGCAGAGGCATGTCACCCATGACAGCCCTACAACATCCAGGGCCTTGGGGTACTCAGGACAAATTTTGTCCACCCCCGGGGCCCAGTCACCAAAGAGTTTTTTTAACCACTTCAGCAACCTCAGTCCCTGTGATGGGCGAGTTGGCCCCTCATCCTCAAGCCCTGCTTCCTCTGTGGAAGGCGTGTCAGTGGGATTGGGGAGGTTTTTTTAAATTTTTTTATTTTTTTTTATTTTGTGTACTTTATTGATCCCCAGAGGGGAAATTGAGGGCATCCACCTGGATGGATGAAGCAGCCATGGTACGGCGCTATCCCTTAACCATTCACACACACATTCACACCTAGGGCCACTTTAGAGTCTCCAGTTAACCAAACCTGCATGTTTTTGGCCTGTGGGAGGAAACCGGAGAAATCCCGGAGTAAACCCACACAGATACGGGGAGAACATGCAAACTCCACACAGATCACTGTTGGTCAGGGGCTGGGATCAAACCAGGGATCCCATGGCCAAGGATGAGTTGCTGTGCTGGTGCAGTGCTAACCACTGCGCCACCGCACCGCCCTTGAGATCCTTGAAGTATTCCTTCCACCACCCGACTATGTCCCCAGTCGAAGTCAGCAGCTCCCCATCCACACCATACACAGTGTGGACAGGGGGCTACTTCCCTTTCCTGAGTCACTGGACAGTTTGCCAGAATCTCGTCGAGGCCTACTGAAAGTCTTGTTCCATGGCCTCACTGAACTCCTCCCACACCCGAGTTTTTGCTTCAGCAACTACCTGAGCTGCACTCTGCTTGGCCAGCTGGTATACCTCAGCTGCTTTAGGAGTCCCACAAGCCAAACAAGCTTGATAGGACTCCTTCTTCAGCTTGATGCCCCCCCCCCCCCCAACACTGGTGTCCACCACTTGGTTCGGGGGTTGCCACCACGAGATGCACCAACAACCTTGCAGCCACAGCTCTGGGCAGCTTTTTCAACAATGGAGGTGGAGAACATGGCCCATTCAGACTCCATGTCCCCAAACTCCCTTGGAATGTAGTCAAAGTTGGAGGAAGTTGATTTGATTTATTGATTTATTTGAACATCCATCCATCCATCCATCCATCCATTAATCCTTTTTGGGTTGTGGGGGGGGGGGGGGCTGGAGCCTATCCCAGCATCAACACAAAAAAAATAAAAAAAATAAAATAAAAACAAGGAATCAAAACCAAAGCAATAAACATAACAAAAAACAAAAATGCGTTGTTCAAAAGGAGTGGGAAGAAGCCAACGCTTATATAGTCCCACCCCTTCTCCATACCCAATAAATTATAATATCATTCTAGTCATTATCCATCCCACAATTACATTCATTATACAATACCATAATATATAATGCATCTTATAATTAAATTATGCAATAGAAATAATACAATAATGATAGTTTATAGTGACAATAATACCAACATCTAACTAACTAACTAACCTGCACTTATATAGCGCTTTTCTAGTCACAAAGACCACTCAAAGCGCTTTCATTAATACTAACCCTCTATTCTAAGGGCCTATAGGAAACAGATATCTAGGGACAATTTAGAACAGCCAATTAACCTAACATGCATGTTTTTGGCATGTGGGAGGAAACCGGAGAAATCCCGGAGTAAACCCACGCAACACATCTAATAATAATTGTAATAATAATAAGTAAATACTTCTGGTATGTTTAATATAATTATAGATAATATTATCATCATCATAATCACCATATATACCACCATATACCCCCACATGGCTTACAATACCTAGGCACAATAAGTAACCATATAATAATAACCATAATAATAGGTAGCCATAGAGTAGTTACAATAACAATAATAATAATAATAATTATAATAATACCACTGTGGCGGCATGAAATAATAAGCAGCGAACTGAGAGTTTTTGAGGGAGTTTATTAATCATACTGCCATCACAACACCCACTCCAGTGCCGTGCAGGCGCGCCGGAGCGGGCCCGGAGGCTCTCGTCAGGAGACACGGAATGCGTGTAGTCAGAAGCAGTAGTCAGAGAGAGAGTGAGCATGTGATATTCAGTCACTTATATACCCAGTTACAGACAATACATGAAAGGCACATTTGCATCACAGTAACTGCGGGAAGGCATGGGACATTTGCATCACAGTCAGAGCAGGAAGCATGAACATTTGCATTTGAGTCATACATATCAACAGCAGGACTGGCAGGAAGGAGCTAGACAAAGAGCGGCTGCCTATTGATATCAATACACACATCTCATTGTTCTGCTAATTGCTCCAGCTGAGCGCTCTGCTTGTCCCAGTCTGTTGTGGGGGTCACCCACACCACCTATATTTAGGTACCTATTTATTAACTCCATTTTATATTTACTCATTTTTGTAGGATGTTATTTGGGTTCTAAATATTTTACTGGGTTTTAGACCTTTGAGTTTTTAACCTCTTTGACTAGTTTTTAACTTTTTAATATGACCCTTATCTCTTACCTCTGGTTTTTCCTCTCATCTCTTTGTCTTTATACCCTGATTGGTGGAGCCTTGAGTATTTTTTTTATCATGTTTATAGTCAGCTTCATGTGTGCCTGTGTTTGTGTCTATGTTGAATGTAATTGTGCCTTGTAAATATGGATGTCACCAGACTGCAAAACAAATCTACCTACGGGTACAAATAAAGTAACCTGAACCTGAACCTGGCCTATATAATACAGTGGCTCACATATTTGAGATGCTTAAGCTGCATATGTATATTACTGCTACCTCACGTCTTAGAAGGAACAATAAGTCTGGACCTCCGGGGGTAACAGGAAGGTGTGAAATCTGTCTTTAGAAATGGTTCTGAGAAGACTTCCTGACCACCAGGATTTTAGGTGGAGGAGAGAAGACCTGGGGGGTGATGTATTGTCTCGGGGGATTGAATGACAATGTGATTCTGTACTTTGATGTCCCGGGTATAAAAAGGGGAGATGTGGGATATTCTGTCTCTTTTCTGATTGAGAGGATGTTGGAGATACGTGAATGAGTAATAAACCTGAATTGAGAAATAAATTCAGCCTCTTCATTTCACGCTCTCTACAATACTTACAAAACAAAGTTACAAAAATATTGCAAAAATATTGTAATTTTATTTGTAATTGCAATATTTTTGCGACTTTGTTTTGTAAGTATCTGATGTGTGGTTTCCAACTAATTTTATTATCTAGTATTACACCCAAAAATTTGTTCTCCTTAACATTTTCAATAATTACATTCTCTATATGAATACTGTATGTATACCTTCTTTATTTTTACAATTACCAAATATCATTACGTTAGTTTTATCTATATTTAGTGATAATTTCTGACTATCCATCCATTTTTTAAGCTTATTTAATTCCTTATTCAGAGTATGGATTAGTTTCTTATAATTATTTCCTGAATAAAATACATATATGCTAAATAATTTTGGGCCCAATACTGACCCCTGGGAGACCCCACAGGCAATTCCCATGCATCCAGACAGATATTCTCCCATCTTCACAAACTGTTGTCTCTCAGATAAATAACTTGTAACCCAGTTCATTGCCACTCCCCTAATACCATACAACTGCAGTTTATCAAGAAGCACTGAATGATTTATTGTATCAAATGCTTTTCTAAAATCTATAAATACACCAATTGCATATTTTCCTTGATCTAATACATTTATTATTTCCTCTGTTGCTTCCATTATTGCCAGTGATGTTGTACTCTTTGCTCTAAATCCATATTGATTTTGATTAAGCAGATCGTATTTAAAAAATTTTCTAATCTGTTGTTGAAAAGTTTTTCCATAATCTTTGAAAACTGTGGGAGTAGCGATACTGGTCTGTAGTTTGTGTAGTGGTGTTTATTTCCTTGCTTGAATAATGGTATTACTTTTGCTATTTTCAATTTCTGCGGGAATGAGCTAGTTTGAAATGATAAATTACATTCATTCATTCATTCATCTTCTTCCGCTTAATCCTTTTCGGGTCGCGGGGGGGCTGGAGCCTATCCCAGCATCTTTGGGCGAGAGGCAGGGTACACCCTGGACGGATCGCCAGTCCATCGCAGGGCCAACACAGAGAGACAGACAGCCATTCACTCTCACAGTCATACCTAAGGACAATTTAGAATCACCAGTTTTGTTGCCAATAAAGAATCTGAAAAAAGATATAAAACATATAAAAATATTATTTTATAATAATATTATAATATTATTATTAATATTTATTGCACGATTATTTTTTACGCTTGTTTTTATGTATGTATAAATTTTGTTTGATTTTAGTAGTTGAGCTGTTATGTTTTCATGTATTATGTTTCCTATTTTCTGTGAAGGACAGCAACAGCAATCTCATCACCACTGAGACAGACTCCCTTGACCGCTGGAAAGAGCACTTCAGTCATCTTCTGCATCATTCTCCTGTTCCCGTTGACCCCAATCTCTTAGCCGCTGCCAATGCCACTGCTTTCTGTGATTCTGGCAGGACTGATCTAGTCAGCCCCGAAGAAGTTGCAGCTGCCCTGACCAAGATAAACAACAGGGAAGCCCCTGGAATTTGAGCTATAACTGTTGAAATGCTGAAGATGGGCGGAAATTGCACAATCCAGTGGCTCACCCACATCATCAATCATGTTTGGGTGACAGAGCAGCTCCCCAGTGACTGGACCAGGGGCATCATCCTCCCCCTCTGGAAGGGAAAGGATGACAAACTTGTCTGCAGCAATCACAGAGGCATCACCCTTTTGTCCATTCCTGGTAAGCTCTTCACTAAGATCCTCCTCAGTCATGCCCTTCTAGCCATCAGAGGTGGCCATCGCCCTCAGCAGGCAGGCTTCATGCCCAGCCGCTCGACCTCAGACCACATCTCTGCTGTTCGCCTATTAATAGAGAAGGCCTATGAATTCCGCAAGGACCGCCATCTCTATATAGCCTTTATAGATCTTAAGGCTGACTTCGACACCGTGGATCACGCTTCTCTTTGGAATATCCTGCAGACCCTTGGAGCTTCACCCAAGATTGTAGTCCCATTGAAGTGGCTCTACAGCAGCTTGGAGAGCTGTGTTCATGTGGATGGAAAGGAGTCTGGCTGGTTTCCCATCAACAGCGGAGTCCGACAAGGTTGTGTGGCCACTCCTGATCCCTTCAATTGTGTCACAGACTATCTGATGACCAAGATCACGAACGGGCCCCTGGCATGCAGTTTGGCAACTACCATCTGACTGACCTTGAATATGCTGACGATACCATCCTGTTCAGCCCATCCTACAGTCAGCTGAGAGATGCACTAGTTGTCTACCACAAAGAGGTAATGAAGCTGGGCCTTCAGGTGAGCTGGACAAAAACTAAGCTAATGCATGTCGGCGATGGACCGGACCCATCCCTACTGATGCCGTCGAGTTAGTCAATTCCTTTATGTATCTGGGCTCCACAGTGACCAACAACGGGGACATGAAACCAGATGTGGACTCGCTGCATCAGCCCTGCAGGCACTATGGAAACCTCTCTGGCGCCATCGTTCAATCTCCGGAAAGACAAAGCTCCACATATACAACGCGTCAGTCCTCTCCATCCTACTCTATGGGTCAGAGACATGGCCACTGAATAAGACTCTGGCCTCAAGAGTGGATGGGTTTGATAGTCGGGCCCTCAGAACCATCAAGAACATCCGGTGGCCCCAGCACACTTCTAATGACGCGCTCCGAGTCTGCACACATCAGCCTGCAGCATCCCACCTTATTACACAGTAGCGTATCCACTGGTTTGGCCATGTTCTCCATTTCCCACCAGAACATCCGACAAAAGCCATCCTCATGTTCAACCCCAGGGCCTCAGGGTGGAAAAGACCTAGGGGCAAGCCACGCACCAGATGGTTTGATGTGGTGGAGAGGGACCTCCGACAGCTCGGAGTCACTGCTGACGACGTAGAGAAGCTGGCCCAAAACTGGCAATGTTGGCATGCACTGGTTAAGCTGATTGGCTCTACGCATGGTGAAGGCCACCCAACCCTCACCCCGCAGGAGTAATAAGCAAGTAAGCCAACTTTTCTGTACAGCACCTTGGTCCAGTTTGGTTGTTTTTAAGGTGCTTATAAATAACGTTAAATTGGATTGGCTCTGTCCTGGTCTCTCAATGATCTCTCAAGGATCTTTCAAAAAGCTCTATAGATTGCCATGAAAAGCTTACAACGATCTCCCATGCATTTACACAGACAAGACTTTTTTGAGGCTTAGGAGATCATTGAGAGATCAGGTCAATTTCAGATCTCTCAATGGTCACCCAACAATCTCCATCTGTGTAAAGGTCTTAGTGACCATGTGTTAGTACTAAACTTAAAAACATTATTCCAGTATCTTTAAGGTGACAACAGAGATTTTCTTTCTTCAGGAAGTAAATATGAAAAAACACTTTTTTTTGTTAAATTGTACATTATGTCATTATGGACTTAAGGAGTTTCACACTTGCTGAAGGAGAAGAAAAGGATCTTCAGGACAGGAAACAAGGAGGAGCTAAAGCCCTACAGAGGGAGCTAAGGAGGAAGATTAGAGAGGGGATGAAGATGGAAGACAAGCTGAGGCAGAGTGACGTCAGCGGTGTATGGAGAGGCCTCAAAACTATTTCTGGGCACTGGAATACCTCCTCCCAGGCCGTGGGAGGTAGGGAGTGGGTGAACAACCTGAACCTGTTCTTTAACAGGTTTGACCAACTGTCCTCTTCTCCACCTGCCCATCAACCCCTGCTGCCTCCATCTTCATCTAGTCCCCCTGTCCACTGCCCTCCCTCTACCTTTGCCCCCTTACATCCCCTTGCAGATCAGCTATACGGGATCGTGGAGCACATCTTCAATCTGAGCCTGAAGCTAGGGAGGGTGCCACAGCTGTGGAAATCATCCTGCGTGGTATCTGTGACGAAGACTTCAAACCCCAAGGGCCTGAACAGCTACAGACTAGTGGCCCTCACATCACACCTAATGAAGACCCAGGGAAGGCTGTTCCTTACCCACCTCCGCACCCTGGTGAGACCAGCGATGGATCCACTTCAGTCTGCCTACCAGCATGGCATCGGGGTGGAGGATGTAATGATCTTCTTTCTACATTGTTCCCTGTCCCACCTAGAGAAGCCTGGGAGCTCTGTAAGGATCATGTTCTTTGATTTTTCCGGTGCTTTCAATACCATCCAACCAGTGATTCTGAGGGACAAGTTGCTGTGTGCAGGTGTGGACCAGCGACTGTCAATGGAAAATCCTAGACTACCTCACTGACTGACCGCAGTTTGTGAGGACACGGGCCTGTGGGGGCCCCCCCAGGGAACATTTCTGGCTCCCTTCCTGTTCACCCTCTACACTGCTGAATTTACACACAACACATGACACTGCCATCTACAGAAGTTCTCTGATGACTCTGCCATCGTCGGCCTCATCTCCGAGGGGGGATGACGCGGAGTACAGATGACTTATCCAGGACTTTGTGGACTGGTGCCTGCAGAACTGCCTCCAGATCAATGCAAGGAAAACCAAAGAACTGGTGGTTGACTGCCACAGGCGTGGACAACCCCCCACAGCACCGGTAAACATCCAGGGAACATACATTGAAATGGTGACATCTTACAAGTACCTGAGTGTTCACCTGAACAATAAACTGGACTGGTCACACAACACCAACACACTCTACAAGAAGGGACAGTGCAAGCTGTTCGTCCTGAGGAGACTCAGGTCTTTTGGAGTGCGGGTGGCACTCCTGAAGACCTTTCATGATTCTGTGGTGGCGTCAGCCTTTACGTATGGAGTGGTCTGCTTGGGGCAGCTGCATCACGACAGCCGACAGGAAGAGACTGAACAGACTGATCAAAAAACCCAGCTCTGTTCTGAGGCGACACCTCGACCCAGTGGAGGAGATAGGAGAGAGGAGGACGGTGGCTAAGCTCTCACCTTTGCTGGAGTCCGAGTCCCACCCTATGCGGGACACGCTGAATGCACTGAGGAGCTCATTTAGTGGTAGGCTGTGCCATCTTAAGTGCTTGAGGGAGAGGTTCCACAGGTCCTTCCTACCTACAGCTGTCAGACTGTATAATCTAAATATTGCTCATAGAGGCTGTATTAAATGTCACAACTCTGCACAATAGAGCTTGTCCCCTCCAATACACAACTAAGACAATTACAGTTATTATCGAAGGTGGCAACAACACTGTTTATTCAATGTGAAATATACTGTCTGGGTCGATATTTATATGTTGCTGGGTAATTTAACTAACTGTAATGCTGTTGATACCATCTAGCTGCAATGCTCCTGCACTGTGTATATAACTGTGTACATATGTATATTTATTTACTGCTTGGGCTAACCTACTTATTCTTATCTTTTTATCTTATTGACTATTGCTCTGAGTGCCGCTCTCCCTTTGCTGCTGCAATCCTGTAATTTCCCCACTGTGGGACTAATAAAAGCTTATCTTATCTTACCTTATCTTATCTTATTTCATCTTATCTTAAAGATCCACATAAGTCTATTGCTAGTAGTGTCAGTTATATTTCTCACCAGAAAAAGAATACCAGAGGGGGACACACTAACAACATTATCCCTGCTCCCACTGCACAGCCGATCCCCACAGATACACCATCGATTCCTGAAAAGTTCACAAATATCAAATCAGTCAAAGGGACAAATAATGCAAGAAAGAGCACGGATACAGAATCCTGTTAATTTCTATACCTGTGTGAGTTTCACTGGAAAACACATTGAAAGCCTTACGATCAGATCCCAGAGAATTGGTGCTCACGCAGATGACAGAGGGAATGTGTTCGTCTGGTCGGTCCAGAATGATGATGCTCTGGATGTTCTTGACCCCCTGGGTTACCTCCAGGATTTGGATGTCCGCAGAGTGATTGACAGGTTTCCCAGCCATTTCCCAGACCAGAGAAGGAAGTGGGTTACCATGGCTGTTGCAGGTACATATGTTAAGGTCTGAAAGCTGAACACACCTGGAAGATGGCAGGATCTTTGGAGAAACTGAGAGAGGAAAGACAAATAGTAATTTGTTTGCACTTCTGGACACTTTTTACAGTTATATAAATGAATGCAATTGATAAAAATGTATACTTCTTACATGTATTATCAAAGCTAACAGGCTGTGAGAATTCAGCTCCATGGACATTAACAGCTTTGCAGTAATAGATATCTTCTGACAGTTTGGTCACACTGATAGTTAAGTTTTGTCCAGAACCCACCACCTCTTTTTGTCTCCCAGCTTCTTTGAACCAGGTGAAGTTAGCTGCTGCTGGATTAGCGGTGCTCGTGCAGCTCAGAATTACAGATGTGCCCTCCAGCACCAAACTGATGGGGTCAACGGACACTGAGGTTTTCTTTGGAGGATCTAAAAGAATGAAGCCTACTTGTTATTTGTGCAACAACAGTCAATGCCTATCGTCTACATACAATGGGAGGAAATAAGTACTGAACAGGTCAGCATGTTTTTCAGTCCATATATTTCCAATGAGACAACTTGCATGAAACTTTCACCAGACACTGGTATTAACCTAAGAAATCCCCACATAAAATATATGATATAGTAATATATTAACATTTCTATATTATAGAAATCAAAGCATTTAAGTCTATGAACAAAGTCATGCATAATAAAGCATAATGAAACAGGAAAAAAGTATTGAACACATTAAATTATTTAATGCTTAGTGGAGAAGCGTTTGTTTGCAGTGACAACTTCAGGACGCCTGCTGTATGAAAAAAAAAAAAAAAAAATCCTGTGGGGTTCAGGTAGGAGTTTGGCCTAAGCTTCTGAACAAGTGCCTTTAAATCCTGAAGATTCTGGGGGCCCTCTTGTACAGTGGGGCAAAAAAGTGTTTAGTCAGCCACCAATTGTGCAAGTTCTCCCACTTAAAAGATGAGAGAGGTCTCCAGTTTTCATCATAGGTATACTTCAACTATGAGAGACAAAATGAGAAAAAAAAATCCAGAAAATCACATTGAAGGATTTTTAATGAATTAACTGGTAAATTCCTCGGTAAAATAAGTATTTGGTCACCTACAAACAAGCAAGATTTATGACTCTCACAGACCTGTAACAACTTCTTTAAGAGGCTCCTCTGAGTATCGGAGGGCATGTCAGCCCGTGGGGGGAACAGGGGAAGGGTGAAAAACACAGCCTGCTCTGCTCTAAGTTGCAACACGTTGAACAGCCATGGATCATGGGTGCACGGGGCCGGTGCACATCACGCTGAAGGAACAAAGCTGGCGATCGGCAGGTCTCTGGGGCAGAGGTCCAGGAAGCACGGTGTGGAGGACGAGGGGGAGGTGGGGGGAAACAATTGAGCACCTGCCCAGGACGTCAAAAGTGACTGGGCCGTGCAAAAATTGTGTGCGGATCAGCCATGGGTAAGAGACTTTCCCAGTAAACCTTACAGTGATCTGCAGTGGCTGTGAAAAAAACTGAGGTCTCTGACTCCTCCCTGTGCGGGTCTGGTCCAGCGAGGATCTGGGGAAGGCGATCGTCCCAATTCCCCGAGGATGCGTAGCGGCTGTGAAAAAAACTGTAGCTGTATTAGGGAACGTGGTAATCTTCCTTTAGGTGCAGAAGCAGCCCTAAAAGCATCGGGGAAAGCAATCGGCTAAATTCCCATTGTGTGCAGCGGCTGAGAAACAAACACATGTGCTGCGTGCAAAGCTGCACGTTTGCTTTTGGTGCGAGGGCAGCCCTAAAGGCTCCAAGGATGGCGATCGGCCGCGTTCCACGGGCATGTGCAGCGGCGTAAGCTGATGTATAAGTCTGTGGAGCCGGTTTGTCCCTGGTGCGTGGCACGCACTCTGGCGCAGTGACCAACCACATAGCTGGAAGTTGCGCTGTCCTTGTAATACTGCGGTGTGCACACGGGGCTTCTGTGCGCTGAAACTCCACTGTGTGGAGATGAAGTCAGGGTCGGGGCTTGGCAGGAATCAATGCAAATGGCGCCAATCTACCCTGTGCTCATCTCGCTGATCCTCGTGCTTCTCGGTCGCCGCGCTGCGCTCTCTCCCCAGCCCTTGAGGTCGCCATCGTGGAGAGAGGAACAGGTGCGCGCGCTCCAGTGTGGATGAGAAGGATGTGGGCGATCCCTGGTACTCTGGAGTCCACAGCACGGTGAAAGGGAGTAGACTGTCCATTACCGTCAGGTCACCAATGTGGAGAAAAAGGAGTCCACGGCGCGGCGGAAGGGAGAGACAGTCCATTAGCGTCAAGGGTCACCAATGTAGAGGGTAAAAGAGAAACGATGTGGAGGCGAGGCACAAGCGTAGGTTGACAACATATTCTTTATTGAACCCTCTATCATATGTACAGCCTGTGACCCCAGTGTGGACGCTGGGGCCGTGAAGAGCCTAGTCTGGAAAGGCCTGCATCAGTTTCTCTGCGCTCTCTGTTAGAATAATTTTGAGCTTAAATTATTCAAAGTCAAATAATCAGGCGGAAAGTTGAATTTATTTATTTATTTATTTATTACTTATTTTATACTCGTAGGTAGATTTGTTTTGCAGTCTGATGACAAACCACCAGCTGCCGGTCTCTGCGTGCGCAAGCGCCCCTTAACTCCCTAACCTGCATGTTTTTGGCATGTGGGAGGAAACCGGAGAAATCCTGGAGTAAACCCACGCAAACACGGGGAGAACATGCAAACTCCACACAGATCACTGTTGGTCGGGGGCAGGGATCGAACCCACGATCTCACGGTCCCCGCAATCCCCCGGCCGAGGGTAAAACTGTGGTGCCACAGTGCTAACCATTTATGTACATTTATTTAACCTCAAATGGCCATTTTTTGAGGGAGAGATTACAAAGCATGGCATTCAGACACACCTAGAATCTCTAAAGGATCCATTCTTCTAAGTCTGATATATATAGGTAGGAGAAAGGAGAGGGAGGATGAGGATAAGGGAATGGACAGAACAGGACAGTCCTGATAACTGAGCTTATCCAGGGGGACGTCAGACACTCTGGAGACATGGGTCATGAAGACATGAGATCCATAAAACTAACAGAGTGTCTGTGGAGAATGTGCGGAAGGATGAGACTGAGTTATTCCTCAGGTTCAGCTTTATTGACAATCACATACTCCAACAATTTCAAAACAGGAAAAGAGGAAGAATAATATCACATCTCTCATTTATATCCCGGACATCGAAACTGAAGTCACATGGTGTTTAAGCAAACATACAGTCACATGGTACTTAATCTCAGTCACAATGTAACCCCTTTGATCTTCACACTGATCTTCACACCATTGTCCTTTAGTCTCTGGTGGTCCGGAAATCTCTCCAGGTCATCTCCCTGAAACAAAGGCCAAATCTCACACTCTACCATTGTCTCTTGGAGACTCAGTCCTTTTGTTCCCTGAGAAGTGCAGCACACAATAAACACACAGCAATATATTTGTGGAGCATATATAACCAACATATGTGCCCACATGTCCATGAAACACTAATCTATAAGATGAGGAGTTCCTGTGCATTCCTGTGACCCGAAACAGGACATGTCAAAGAGATTATAATAAATGGCTTAGATCATTCCTTACGCATGTACTGATCCTCAGTCTGAACTCACTGAAATTGCTCACAGAAACAGGCCAAGAATATAAAAACTTATCCTATATGGAATGCACATATAAACATTAAACATGGCATATGAAAGGTATATTTCTCAAATATAATAATACATTATTGATATCAATAATAGTATAGATAATATGGAATTTTTCTATCACTGTCTTAAAAAGCTATATTGACCTGCGCTTAAAAACTGAGGCTGGCGCATATTAAATGAGGTCTGACAAAGGCCATGAGTGGCAAGATTATAATAACACTGTGTGGCACGATTAACATAACACTTTACCTTCCAACAATACATTTGCCTCCCTGTGCTGTAGTTTAGAGCAGCAGGAGGTGAAGGCGCCTTTAAGTCTGGTGTAGTTACTCCTGTGGGGTGCTACCCCCCTCAGTCCATTGTTCAGCCCCTCTGTCTGCTTCTGGGTGCGAGATAATGTCCATCCGCCGTGTGCTGGTGTCACCACAAGATAAGTAAATAAACAGAAAACGCCATGAGGCCAAGTCTGGCAGACATTTCCTGCACTCGGCTCATGACAATGCCCCCTCATCCCGATTCATGCTGCGGACCACACACACAACCCTCCTCATTTATCTGGGCTTGGGACAGTACAGGCAGTATGCTCGTGTATCATCTGCAATAAACCACTTCCTGTAAAACAGGGCGGGATTGGCGGAGGGGGGTGGTGCTTGTGCATGCACAATTCATTTGCAGTCTGGACATGAATGGTGTGGGTCTCCTCTCTGCAGCTAACTGCTGCACGAGGCTACTGTGAGACTGACCTTCTGTGTGAGTGTTCTGGGATGGGGAGAGGGTCATAGTAGCACCCGCTGCTTGTTGAGGACAGTAACTGCAGACTAAGAGCAATAGTGCTTTCATGTCAGTCTCCAAAACACCAGAAAAGTCTCCAATAACAACAAAAAAAGTCACTAGATTTGTCGCTAGTTGGTTTTGACAAAAAAAAGTCACCAAGAGTAACTGAAAAGTCACCAGATTAAGTGAGAAAGTTGGCAAATTGACAACACTGGGAATTTGTCATAACAAAAAAATGGAAAAAAAAAAGGAATTAAATACAGTGGAGCAAAAAAGTATTTAGTCAGCCACCAATTGTGCAAGTTCTCCCGCTTAAAAGATGAGAGAGGTCTCCAATTTTCATCATAGATATACCTCAACTATGAGAGACAAAATGAGAAAAAAAATCCAGAAAATCACATTGAAGGATTTTTAATGAATTAATTGGTAAATTCCTCGGTAAAATAAGTATTTGGTCACCTACAAACAAGCAAGATTTCTGGCTCTCACAGACCTGTAACTTCTTCTTTAAGAGGCTCCTCTGTCCTCCACTTGTTACCTGTATTAATGGCACCTGTCTGAACTCGTTATCAGTATAAAAGACACCTGTCCACAACCTCAAACAGTCAGACTCCAAACTCCACTATGGCCAACACCAAAGAGCTGTCAAAGGACACCAGAAACAAAATTGTAGACCTGCACCAGGCTGGGAAGACTGAATCTGCAATAGGTAAGCAGCTTGGTGTGAAGAAATCAGCTGTGGGAGCAATTATTAGAAAATGGAAGACATACAAGACCACTGATAATATCCCTCGATCTGGGGCTCCACGCAAGATCTCACCCCTTGGGGTCAAATTGATCACAAGAACGGTGAGCAAAAATCCCAGAACCACACGGGGGGACCTAGTGAATGACCTGCAGAGAGCTGGGACCAAAGTAACAAAGGCTACCATCAGTAACACACTACGCCGCCAGGGACTCAAATCCTGCAGTGCCAGATGTGTCCCACTGCTTAAGCCAGTACATGTCCAGGCCCGTCTGAAGTTTGCTAGAGAGCCTTTGGATGATCCAGAAGAGGATTGGGAGAATGTCATATGGTCAGATGAAACCAAAATAGAACTTTTTGGTAAAAACTCAACTTGTCGTGTTTGGAGGAGAAAGAACACCATACCTACTGTGAAGCATGGGGGTGGAAACCTCATGCTTTGGGGCTGTTTTTCTGCAAAGGGACCAGGACGACTGATCCGTGTAAAGGAAAGAATGAATAGGGCCATGTATCGTGAGATTTTGAGTGAAAACCTCCTTCCATCAGCAAGGGCATTGAAGATGAAACGTGGCTGGATCTTTCAGCATGCCAATGATCCCAAACACACTGCCCGGGCAACGAAGGAGTGGCTTTGTAAGAAGCATTTCAAGGTCCTGGAGTGGCCTAGTCAGTCTCCAGATCTCAACCCCATAGAAAATCTTTGGAGGGAGTTGAAAGTCCGTGTTGCCCAGCGACAGCCCCAAAACATCACTGCTCTAGAGGAGATCTGCATGGAGGAATGGGCCAAAATACCAGCAACAGTGTGTGAAAATCTTGTGAAGACTTACAGAAAACGTTTGACCTCTGTTATTGCCAACGAAGGGTACATAAAGTATTGAGATGAACTTTTGTTATTGACCAAATACTTATTTTACCGAGGAATTTACCTATTAATTCATTAAAAATCCTTGGTGGCACAGTCAGCCACACAATTGGTGGCTGACTAAATACTTTTTTGCCCCACTGTAAGTTCACAGAAAGAAAAAACAGGAAAAGACAAACACACATGGAAACAAACGATAAGTGGATCAAAAACGTATCGCATTGTACATTCACGGACACCGATTAAAAAGTTCTGAGCAGAGGACTAAATTTCGCTATCACACCAACCAAAATACCCTATGAAGAATACATCTTGCCAACAGAACTCGAATGTGAAAAAATCCAGGATCAAGATGAAAAAGCAACACTACAGAACGCAGTCACGGGAAGTCTCAAAATGGCAAAATTACCACAAAGCAACATTACAAAAGAAGACAAAGCAATTGACTTACTCAAAAAGATAAAACAATCACAATCCTCCCATCAGATAAAAGCAGAACAACAGAAGTAATGGACACAGAAACATATGAAAAACAGATACGTATGTCATGATCTGAGCATGGAGGGATTCCGCCGTGCTCAGTCTCATGGTCTTTTTCCATATTTGTTTATCTGTTGTATTTTTGTGTTCTTAGTTCCTGTCATTTTATCCTTGATTGGTTTTCTTATATCTTGTATTATTTCTTAGTTCTACTCATTCCCCTGTTTACGCTCACAGTCTTATTATTTATATCATTGGATTTATTTGTATTTATCCTTCAGATTAATATTTGCCCTTATTGTAATTCTTGCTTTATATTTGTACTTTTGTGTTCTCTGTCTCTCCGGAGCTGCAGCTGTCAGTGGCATTTCCGGGTGTTGCGCTGTAGTGAGTGGTACCCCTGTCAAGCTGTCAGTCCCATCCCCTCTCCTCTCATTGTGGCAGTCACTCATTGTCAGACTCTCATCTCTAATCAACTTACTCCTGTCAGGACTCTCTCTCTGTCCTGACTTGCATCTCTGTGCTTTCCGCCGACAACTTATTGTAAGTTTATTTTTGTGCACTTTATGGGTTTTGTGTTGCTGTTAATAAATACCACAAACTGCAGTTCAGCACCTGGGTCTTCTCTCTCTGCCCCAGGTGGGTAATTCGTGATAGTAGACTTTGACCAAGTTGTGACCCAGCTGCTGTAGTTTGTGTGTTTTTTTCCCCACTCACCTGTTTTTTCATTGGAGCCACTTTCAGCATGTTCCCCGGTTACACCTCTTCGATGGGTGGGCATGAGTACTCGATGCGCCTGGGATGGGAGTTCTGCAGAATGCTGATTGAGATAGACAATCTCATCTCCAACACCTGCAGGGATCCAAAGGCCAAAGACACCCTTTGGTACCTGGGACTCGTGGAAGCGGCTGCCCACCGGTGCCCTCAGCTGGCAGAGCATGCTGAGGGGATGGAGAGGATTTCGCTGGCGGTGGACCTACAGCAAGAGAACAGATGGATGGTGAGGAGCTCCCTGAAGAAGCCTAGGCCTGCGCCGATGGTAAAGCGTCCCTGGGTCCCAGGTCTCATCGGCTTCTCGTCAGTTGCCAGCTCCGGCTCCAGCTCCCATGTTGCCAGCTCCAAGATGCCGTCGTCCAGCTCTGGACCACCAGAAGAATGCCTCCACCTCCATGTAAGCAGCCCCTCCTTCGCTGAGGGAGAAAACTCCCGCAGCGGTACCTTCTCTGCATTTTTCCTCCACGGTTGTCCCGTGAGTGTCTTCCTTTTGTGCAACTGCTGCCTCCCTCTTCTCCATGGCATTCCTTCCCGCTGCTGTTCCTTTTGTGCAACTGCTGCCTCCCTCTTCTCCTTGGCATTCCTTCCCACTGCTGACAGTCCGGCCGTTTCTTCTCCGTCTCCGTGTCTGCAGGGGTGGCTCCTCCACAATCTTCTGAGGGGCCCATGACCACTTTAGCCACAGAGAGGGATGACTTTTGACCAGCAGCAGCAAAAAACCTCATGCCCCGGGAACACAGGCAAGTGCTTTTTTATTTTCCATCATTGACACATAAATTATCTTGCCTGATTCCCGGTGGTGAGACTCAGCCTGTGAAGTCCTCTGAGTCTTCACCGCCTCCTGCAGCTATAAACTTTTCACCTGCTCTCTCTGTGTCTCCTCCTTTGTCCCCTGAGTGTCTGCAGGCCCCAGGATTGAGCCACCGGATGTTGGAGGAGCCTGCGGCCCTGGAGGACTTGGTTCCAGCCCCGCAGCCCTGGCCCAGAGGGAGGGAGAGTGCTTACCAGTGAGCTGGAGCCTGTGCCGATGACTGAGCATCCCCTGGCTTCAGCAGTGAAGGATGCAGCGCCAGCAGGGAACCAATCTCCTGTCACCATGCCAGGCAAGCCACCTGTGTGGGACACTTCGCTGGGAGGTCTCAGAACTGCATCTTCCACCATGCCTTCTGCCGGGGCCGCCACAGGGGAGCCAAAGTTGGACCTCCAGAGGGCCGGGCCCTAGACGTCACCGCCTGGATCGACGTCCTGGACAGCAGTGGAGCTTGAGCTCAGAGAAGTGTTCTTCTTTGTTTTCACTGTCTCTGTTTTTGAGAGATCTTGCCTGGCTCTTGGTGGGGGGAGCCAAGTGCAGCTGTCAGCTGCACCTGAGCTCACCTCGCCGAGCTCCACTGCCGCTGGTTACCCTGTTCCTGTTTCTCGGCCTCTCCTGTCAGAGTCTTTCCCCAGGGTCACCAAGGATGTCCCAACTTTGCCTGAGGTCTCTGTGGGTCCAGCTCCTCCAGCTGAGGTTGCCACAGGTGCTCCGTCCCAGCCTGGGACCCCTGTGGGTGCTGCTCCTCCTCAGTCCAGGTCTCCGTGGGTGTTGTGTCCCAGTCAGGGGATGTCATGGGTGCTCCATCCCAGCCTCAGATCAATGTGGGTGCTGCGCCCCAGCTTGGGTCCACCGGGAGTGTCACGCTCCAGCCCGGGGTCCACCGTGGGTGCAGCTGTGTTCCCGTCTGGAGCCACCACGGGTGCAGCTACGTTCCCATCTGGAGAGACCACGAGTGCAGCTGCGCTCCCATCTGGAGCCACCATGAGTGCTGCTATACCCCAGCCTGGGTCCACCGCGGGTGCTTTCATGCCCCAGTCCGGGGCCACTGAGGGTGCTACAGGCCAGTCCAGAGTCGCCGTGGTCGCTCAGTCGTCACCCAACTCTGTTGTGGTTCCCCCTCCTGCCAGACATTGTTGGGGTCCCCCTTCCTCTGCCTGACATCATCATGGTCCCCTCTCCTCTGCCTGACATCATCATAGTTCCCTCTCCTCTGCCTGATGTCGTCGTGGTTCCCTCTCCTCTGCTTGACACCACTGTGGCTCCACCTCCTCGACCCATCATCACTGGGTGTCCCCATTTCTTTCCATCATCCACACCACTGATTCTTCCCATTGGGCGGCTGCCTCCTGGACTACTCCTTCTGTTCGGGTGGATAAAGGACTCTGGAAGACCACCTGACAGTCTGCGCCACTGGGGTAGGTGGTCCGAGTTCTCCGGGAGGCTGGTTGACTCCTTCTGGCTTGCCATCTGCTGGGCCCGGGACTCTCGCCGCCTGCCTGAACTGCCCAGCTTTCCGGTCCAGGGGGTTTAGGTGGTTGGTTTTTGCCTAGTGTGGGTCCTGAGTGGGTTTCTTTGTTTCTTTTTGTTCCCTCCTAGCCTGTTTTCCCCACCACCCGCCTTGGGTGGTTTATTGTTCTACTCCTTTTTTTTTTGGGGGGGGGGGGGCTTTTTCTTTTGTGATGTTACCCTGGGTGTCTGGAATCCACCCCTTGAAAGGGTGGTCTGTCATGATCTGAGCACAGGGATTCCGCCATGCTCAGTCTCATGGTTCTCTTCCCCTCTGCCATCAGACTGCTGAACACTAAGTGACTTATTAGACTCTCGTGCACTACGTACAACAGCTCAACCGGACTCATGACAATTATCACTGTTTTCTTTTTGCACTACCGACTGCACTATGTGGAACTCCACAATCTGCTGCTTGTCAATATATTTAAAAATTGCATAGATTAGTATTACTTATTCATATTCTACCTTTTATTGCATGCATAGTTTTTTATCTTTAGTGCTACTCCATGTTTAATGTTGCAGCATTGCACCAAGACAAATTCCTAGTTTGTGTACTACATGAACAATGGCAATAAATCTCATTCTGATTCTGATTCTGATTCTGGTCTTTTTCCATATTTGTTAATCTGTTGTATTTTTGCGTTCTTAGCTCTTGTCATTTTATCCTTGATTTGTTTCTTATATCTTGTACTATTTCTTAGTTCTACTCATTCCCGTTGTTGTAAGATGTGCCTAATGCAGGTGTTTAGATAGGACAGCTCAGTGCGTGAACGTGAGTGAGTGCGTGCGCGCAGCCGAGGCGCGCCCCAGGTGTGTGTGGAATGGCCCCGACGAGTGAACGGTGTGTGTGATTTTGGGCGGATGAGAGAGAGAGAGCGAGGCGACCGGAGCAGGTAGAAATTGTTGTTAATAGCAGGGCAGTCGGTGAATAAAGCCCCAACGCTTCAGCACCTGTTGATGGAGAGGATTTGTTCGCGCCATTCTGCAGCCCCGCGCAATTTGCCACCGGCTGTGGACGGGGACCCAGCAGACCAGGACCTCAGCCTGTACAACCTGTTCGCTACCGCCTCCAGTGATGGCCCCAGCAGTTCCCGGCCGTCCACTCCACCTGCTAATGCCCCCAATGTGATCGGGTCTCTTCCACCCACTCCTTCCCATGTGATATTTGGCCATGGTGGGGGTGCGGTGGGAGAACCACGCCATCAGGCTCAGCACGTGTCACGGCCCAAACGTCGGCGCAGAGGACCGGACCGTTACAGGGACTGGGTTACTGAGTGAACCAACTGTAGCAGTTCCTGTTTGCACTAGAGACTCTCCAGTTCACATTTTTGGACTCTAGTCTGGTTATAATGTTCTATATGTTTGTTTGAAAAAAAAAAAAGCTGAAGTAACAATTCTTTCATATACCACATGCACTTTGTTTTAATTGAATGTATTGTATTTTGATTAGTTAGACAGTAATACTCCAGGTCGCCAAGAAATAGGTTTTCAGAATGTAATGTACCTCCTTGTTTAATTAGAAACAATGGTATTTCAATGTATTTGCCCCTCACGTTTTCACTGACAAATGAGCTAGTTTTACCACTGCATAGACACTCGTAACCTACCTACCTATTTGAATCCCTGTTATATATTGGACACTGCTACTGCTACTGCTGGGCGTACAAATGTAGAGAGTGTGTACCAATTTTATATGGTTTAAATGGAATGGAATTAGTATTAATTGCCAATCCATGGTGGGGGTAGTGTTGTAAGATGTGCCTAATGCAGGTGTTTAGATAGGACAGCTCAATGCGTGAACGTGAGTGAGTGCGTGCGTGCAGCCGAGGCGCGCCCCAGGTGTGTGTGGAACGGCCCCGACGAGTGAACGGTGTGTGTGATTTTGGGCGGATGAGAGAGAGAGAGTGAGGCGACCAGAGCAGGTAGAAATTGTTGTTAATAGCAGGGCAGTCGGTGAATAAAGCCCCAACGCTTCAGCAATACGGCCTGTGCCTCTGTGTACCACCATATCTCCTGCTTAACAAGAGTGAGGTTTACTCGGGAGTTGACCCCGGAGGAAAAAGCTGCCTCCGGCCCTGGAGAAGACAGATCTCCCCTGCGTCCCCCAACCACGTTTAGGAGACGAGAGGCAGGAACGGTTAACACCGTGTTCATGCTTATCACAGCCTTGTTATTTATATCATTGGGTTTATTTGTATTTATCCTTCAGGTTACTATTTGCCCTTATTGTAATTCTTGCTTTATATTTGTACTTTTGTGTTCTGTCTCTCCCCGGAGCTGCAGCTGTCAGTGGCACTTCCGGGTGTTGCTCTGTAGTGGGCGGTGCCCCTGTCAAGCTGTCAGTTCCGTCCCCTCTCCTCTCATTACTCACAGCTGATCTCAATTGGGTAATCACTTTCACCTCCTGCCCGCTTATGTGATCCACACCTGCTGTCATTCATGTTCATTGATTGCATACTCTATTTAAAGACCATTGTGGCAGTCACTCATTGTCAGAGTCTCATCCCTAATCTACTTACTCCCGTCAGGACTCTCTCTCTCTGTCTTGATGTGCATCCCTGTGCTTTCTGCCGACAACTTATTGTAAGTTTATTTTGTGCACCTTATGGAATTTGTGTTGCTGTTAATAGATACCACAAACTGCAGTTCAGCTATTGGGTTCTCCCTCTCTGCCCCAGAGGGGCAAATCGTGACAAGATGGAAACCATGTTGGAAGGCGGCAGCACATAAGAAAACAAACCCCAAAGAAGAAAAGAAGAAATGTTTAAAGTCCTCCTCAAACCCCTATTAGAAAGCAAATAAATAAATAAATAAAAAACATACCCAAAGCCAGCATCACTCCCTGGACCAATGGAACCCCAAAAATACATAAGAAGGATATCCCACTGCGACCAATAATAGACAGCATCAGATCAGTCCCATACAATTTATCAAAAGCCCTGGTTGAAATCATCAAAACCCTCCTTGGACTTTCAGAATACTACTGCAAAAATCTCAAAAGAACTGGCACAAGAACTCAAAAACATGAAAATAGAATCAGACAAGATCCTCATTCCACATGATGTCATTTCACTATTCACAAAGACCCCTGCTGATGTCACCTTACACATTGTGCAAGAACGCCTCAGGAATGACAGAACCCTCAAAAGATGCACAAACCTTACAGTTGACAACATATCTGGACTAATACAATTTGTTGCAAAATCGACCTATTTTCAATACAAAGAAAAAATCTACAGACAAAAAGAAGAATTTGCAATGGGAGACCCACTATCAGCCATCATGAGCAGCTTTTTCATGGAGGATCTGGAAAATAAAGTTATCATCACAGCACCCATACAATGCAAACCCACCCTCTGGAAGAAATAAGTGGACGACATATTGGAGAAAATAAAAAAAAGGACACACAAGAACTCACAGACCATCTGAACAACACGGACAGCACTGGGAGCATAAAATTCACACATGAAGAGGAAGAAAATGGGACCATAGCCTTTCTAGACATGAAAATCCGTCACAATGACGATGGCAGTATAAAAATCTCCTTGTACAGAAACCAAAACACATGGATCGGTACCTACTACATACCTGTCAAGTGATACGGTTTCGCCGTATTTTAATACAGGGAAAATGCAATTTTAGCAAATACGGGCGTATTGCCATTTCTGTACGCCAAAAAGAAAAATATACGGGAAAAAAAATTATTGAGAGTGTGGAGGAACACCTCGTGTGTGACCCCCATAGCGTACAGGGCTGGCAGTGCGCTCAGCGTCCGCCTGCACTTATTTTGATCCTCCACAAGCACACCTAAGCAGTGTTTTTGTGAGTTTCAAAATGGCTTCTTGCAGCGCGCCACCGGCGAAGTAAACAAAGCTTGAAGAAAAGGGATATCGAGGGACTGGACGTCACCGTTCTCCTTCACCGTCACCATTTATTTATTCATTTTCGTCGTCGGCCTCCGTCATTGCACAATATTCCATGGCAGAATGTTGTGGACTTTGGGTATGGGCAGTATTATTCACCTTCAAATATTACCTAAATATAACAAAAAAAAATGCTTTAAAATCTTACCAAACATGCTTAGAGGTAGCCCAAATCCCCTATAGTGTACTGTTATTTTGTATCTTGGAACTTTGCTTTACATTCAATTCAGTTCAATTCAACTTTATTTATATAGCGCCATTTCACAACAACAGTCATCTCATAGCACTATCAACTGTAGGGGGAACCCCCACAGTTGCAGAAAGACCCCAGCAATCAGGCGATCCCCTGTGAGCAAGCACTTGGTGACGGTGGAGAGGAAAAACTCCCTTTTAACAGGAAGAAACCCCCAGCAGAATGTACATCTGAATGTATAGCATTATATTGAAAGGGCTGAATAAGACTGATATTTTCATTGTTATTATTATTAACACAATTTCAAAGAGAATTATTTCTGATTCTTAACTTATGAAACAAAAATCCATTCTGCTTTTGTTTCAGCATTGGCAGCATAAATGAATGAATTTGAAATAGTTCATGTTGCAGTTGCTGTTTGTTTGGTTTTTGTTTGTTTTTTTTTGTTTGTTTGTTTTTTGGCTTCAGTTTTCTTTCATCTGCCGATAAATACAGTTTTTAAGTACTCAGTACAGGCGTGAAAGCCCCCCCAATAAGGGAGGCATGAGGTCAGTACAGGTGTGAAGGCCCCCCCAATAAGGGAGGCATGAGGTATGCCTTGACAGGTATGCTACTATGGACATCAGAACACCCCACAGCACACAAACTGTCAGTTGTCAGGACACTATACGAATGGACCACCATCATCACAGACCAAGAAGACAGACAGGAGGAGGAAAACCACATAAGACACGCACTCACACGCTGCTAATATCTGATATGGGCCATAAATAAATGGAAACAGCAAGTCTTGTCTTTTACTGTAGACCCCATTTCTACCAGCTTATTTAAAGAAGTCCTCCCATTTATTGGTAGCTCTATCCTTCATATAATCAATTCTTCATTAACATTAGGCCATGTACCACAGGCTTTTAAAACTGCTGTAATTAAACCCTTACTGAAAAAGCCAGTGCTTGATCCAGGAGTTTTAGCTAACAATAGACCAATCTCTAATATGCATTCATTTCTTAGAAAGAGTTGTTGCTACGCAATTATTTGACCTCTTGCAGGGAAATGGTTTATTTGAAGAGTTTCAATCTTGGTTTAGAATCCATCATAGTGCTGAAACAGCCTTAGTGAAGGTCACGAATGACCTCCTTATCACATATGATAATGGTATGGAGCCCATAATTATAACTTATGTGACTCACATGTGGCTGGCTGAATTCAGCCAAGAGAGACTTTGAGCTAGCCATGTGTATTGACTTCACACCTCAAGAGGACGATGTGTCTGCACCCCCTGGGGACTCAGGAGAGAGGAGAAGATTACCCGGCCTGACCTTTTGGGGGTCAGAGAGGAGAACAGAAGGACTCTGGGTGTTCTATTACAGATGAAAGGATGTAACTGAGTATTGTGACTTTTGTGTGATGTATTGTTCGAGATGAGTGTATAAATGTATGTGTGTGACTGCGTCCTGTCTCTTTTCACTCCGATCGAGAGAGGACGTAGGATGAATGAGAATTAAAGCAGATACTGGAAAATCATCCAGTCTCCTCAATTCTTGACTCCTACAATTGGTGACCTACGCATGAATCTGAGCACGCCGAGGCTGGAGGACAGCCTCGTGATTGATATGGAAGAGCTGGGAGACAGCCACTAAGACCCGGATTCACCGAGGAGTGCCAGCAGGGGCACAAGACTGATTAAGCTCCCCGAGTTCTGGCAAAACAACCCGCACTCGTGGTTCCAGCATGTGGAGTCGCGGTTCCTGCTTGGGGGAGTATCAGCAGACGACATTAAATTCCATAATGTCATCGCGACGCTCGACAGTCGCACGGCTCGGTGCGTGTGGAGCCTGGTGCAGCAGCCACCCGCTGCCGGCAAATACGACGCGCTGAAAGCCACCCTCATCAGGAGCTTTGTGCCGTCGGCTGAGGCGAGAGCCAGGCAGCTACTGGACCTGCGCGACAGGGGTGGACGCAGGCCGACTGTCCTCATGGAGGACATGCTACAAATGATCGGGACGGACAACGACGCATTCCTATTCAAACACATCTTCCTGCGGACCCTTCCAGCGCACACGAGAAGTCCCCTGTCCAGCAGACGGTGTGTGAACCAGCAGGACTTCCGCAAGCTGGCTCAAGAGGCGGAGCGGCTCCTCAACGCCTGCGAGGAACAAGAGGCTTCTGTGGCAGCAGCAGACCTCACCTCGGCGCGGCGGCCGGGGGCAGTGTGGAGCCAGAGACAGCGGTGACCACCTCAGCGGCGACAGCAGCGGCGAGATTCCGTGGCAGGGGAGATGACGGCCTCTGTTTTTACCATTGACGTTTTTGCTGGGAAGGTGCACAAATGCATCCCGCCCTGCAAGTTCAAAAAGCAGGGAAACGACCGGGCCGGGAGCCGTTAGCAGCTTCCATTCTCGGCGAACGGAACAAGCTGCTTTATCTGACAGACGCGGGCTCTGGGCGGCAATTCCTAGTGGACACCGGAGCCCAGAGGAGCTTCATCACTGCCACCTATGCTGATCGGGTCGCTGGACCCCGCGGAGACGGAGCGACAGTGGCCAACGGCTCCAGCATCAAGACGTACGGAGGGAGAACCTTGTCTCTGTCCTTCCACGGCCGCACCTATGAGTGGAACTTCATCGTAGCGGCAGTGAGCTTTGATATGTTAGGTGCTGATTTTCTGTGTTCACATGGTTTGTTAGTTGATCTAGCCAACAAACGCCTAGTAAATGCACTCTCTTTCTGTTCTATTCCTTGTGCAGCTCGGGTGTCCCCGCCGCCAGTACAGACCAACGTCGCCACAGCAGGTGGTAAGTTCCACAGCCTTCTACACCAGTTCCCAGCACTCACAGTTCCCACTTTTTCAGCTAAGGTGGCGAAGCACGGGGTGGAGCACTTTATTACCACGAGTGGTCCACCGGTTTTTGCGAAGGCTCGGCGCTTGGATGCAGCTAAACTCTCCATTGCGCGCGAGGAGTTCGCCAACCTGGAAAGGTTGGGCATAATTCGCCGCTCGAAGAGCGCCTGGGCTTCCCCCCTCCATATGGTATCTAAAGCTGACGGCTCGTGGAGACCTTGTGGCGATTACCGCAGGTTGAACAATGCCACAGCGCAGGACCAGTACCCGATTCCGCATATCCAGGACTTTTCAGTGCACTTGGCGAAGGCGCGCATTTTTTCTAAAATAGACCTGGTCCGCGGTTATCACCAAGTCCCGGTCCGACCAGAGGACATCCCCAAAACAGCCGTAATAACCCCGTTCGGGCTTTTTGAGTTTTTACGAATGCCTTTTGGCCTTAAAGGTGCCGCACAAACCTTCCAACGGATGATGGATGCAGTGTTGCGCAACCTTTCTTTCGTTTTTGTCTATTTAGATGACATTTTGGTAGCCAGCACCTCCGAGGAGGAGCACGCAAAACACCTCACGACAGTTTTTCAGAGGTTAGGAGAGCATGGGTTGATAATCAACCCGGCCAAGTGCCATTTTGGTGTGGCACAAATCGATTTTTTAGGGCACCGCGTTTCCTCGGAGGGAGCAGTTCCTCTTCCGGCCAAAGTACGCGCAGTGGCAGATTTTCCCCAGCCTCGAACGGTAAAAGCATTGCAAGAATTCTTGGGGATGGTGTGGCGATGTAGATATAAAGGCATGGCGTCTGGAGTTTTAATGAAGTTTATTGATCATTGATCATCGCCATCACGGAGTTCACCCCAGCTGCTGTATATGCATGCTGGGGATCACTCTCAGGCTCTCATGAGCAGTAGTCAGAAGCAGTCAGAAGAAGAAAAGAGAATGAGTTACAGAACATGTGCGGTATTTATACCCAGTTCAGACAATACATGAAAGGCATGTTATGATCAAAGAAACTGCATTCAGGCATGGGACATTTACATTTAAGTACAGAGCAGGAAGTCATACATAGCAGCAGGATACTGGCGCCTGAACTAGACACGGAGAGGCTGCCTATTGATCTCAACACCCACATCTCATTGCTCTGCTAATTGCATCAGCTGGGCTCTCTGTTTGTCCGTGGCTGTTGTGGGGGTTACCCCATACACTCCCCCCCCAGAGGGCTTAGCGGGGAGCTGAGACCTCGATAGTCCCGCTTTGGTGGCGAGCTGCGGTGAAGGTCTGTGCCGGGAAAGGGAGGAGGGTGGAGGTAGCAAGTGGCGGGGGATGTCCGTGGCTGTGGGAAGAAAAATTAGTCTCTGATTCCTCTCGCGATTCAGTCTGGCAATGAAGAAAAACAGGAGCTGAAGCTGTGTGAGGGACTTGGCGTGTTGGCTTCAGGTGCGTTCGCGGACCTAAAGCCCTTGGGGACAGCTGACGGCTGGATCCCCGTTGTGCGCCGTGGCTGAGACCATAAGAAAATCCTGTGCGCCAGCTGCGTGCATGCCTCAGGTGAACGAGCAACCCTGAAGGGCCAGTGTGCAGCGGTGAAGGAAGGTGGGGGTCTGCAGAGCCAGCTTGTCTCTGGTGTGCGGCACGCGCTGTTGCTGCGTACCTTCCAGCTGCGCTGTTCAGATGCGAAGCTTCTGTGCATGGCCGGTCCGCTGTCATGAGGCGAATCAGGGTCAGGGGGCTTGATGGAGATCTGCGCAGTCGGCGCCGATGGTCTCCCCTGTTCGGGCTGTTGGTCGTCGCTCGTGCCGGGTCATGGTGCGTTGGGTGTGCAGATCTCAGGCGTGGATCGCACAATGACGCTTTCTGCAGCTTTCCCAGTCGTGGATGATCTCCGAGGGAGTTCGCCTGATTTTGGTTCTGCGTCGAGGTCTCTCGTGTGGCAGAAGGGAGGGCAGTGCTCTCGCATCAGGCTGCTGCGTTCGCTTGTCGTCGGAGATGCCAACGGGGCTGCATTCGTTGTCAGCGTGTTCTTTTCAGCGTCGGGTCACCAGTGTGGCGATGTTAAAATAAAGGCACGGCGTCTGGAGTTTTAATGAAGTTTATTGATCAAATCATCGCCATCACGGAGCTCACCCCAGCTGCTGTATATGCATGCTGGGGATCACTCTCAGGCTCTCATGAGCAGTAGTCAGAAGCAGTCAGAAGAAGAAAAGAGAATGAGTTACAGAACATGTGCGGTATTTATACCCAGTTCAGACAATACATGAAAGGCATGTTATGATCAAAGAAACTGCATTCAGTCAGGCATGGGACATTTACATTTGAGTACAGAGCAGGAAGTCATACATAACAGCAGGATACTGGCGCCTGAACTAGACACGGAGAGGCTGCCTATTGATCTCAACACCCACATCTCATTGCTCTGCTAATTGCCCCAGCTAGGCTCTCTGTTTGTCCGTGGCTGTTGTGGGGGTTACCCCATAATGGTAAATTTTTATAACCGTTTCATACCCCACGCAGCGCAGCTTATGCAGCCCTTGTACACCGCGCTTAAAAAGCAGAAGTCCTCCCATGTGATTGATGGTCCCCGGAGCGGGAGCGCGCATTCACAGAGGTTAAACGAGCACTGGCAAACGCGGCACTGTTGGCCCACCCAGACCCAGCAGCCCGCATAGCGCTAACCACAGACGCGTCAGATGTGGCCATAGGGGCCGTTGTAGAACAGCAGGTTGCCGGGGTTTGGCAGCCACTCGCATTTTTCAGCAGATCCCTACGCGAGGCTGAGCGAAAATACAACGCGTTTGACAGGGAGCTGCTGGCGCTCCACTTGGCTATTCGCCATTTCCAGTTCTGGCTGGAAGGGCGGCGTTTCACCGCGTTTGTCGACCACAAACCGCTCACTTTTGCGATGTCCAAAACTTCAGAACCGTGGTCAGGGCGGCAACAGAGACAGCTGGCCGCAATTTCTGAATTTACCACCGATATTCAGCATGTAGCCAGTAAAATCAATGTGGTGGCAGACTGTCTGTCACGCGCAGTAACAGCACCCGTCCGCGCGGAAACGGATTGCGCGGCCGCTTACCCAGAGCGCGGTAACAGCGCGGACACGCGCGCGGCTCCGGTCCACGTGGGAATAGATTATGCAGCCATGGCGGCGGAGCAGAGCGAGGACGCGGACATGCGCGCGCTCCTGTCTGGACCAATAGGGTTAAGGCTGGAACGCAAAAGTCTACAAACCGGTTCCCCCCCGCTTATCTGCGATGTATCCACAGGGCGACCGCGCCCGGTGGTGCCAGCCGCGTGGCGCCGTCGCGTTTTTGACGCCGTGCACTCCCTAGCGCACCCAGGGGTGCGCGCTTCGGTGAAAATGGTGGCGGAGAAGTTTGTTTGGACGAGCCTGCGCAAGCACGTGAAAGAGTGGGCTAAAGCCTGTGTGGCTTGCCAGCGGGCGAAAATTCACAAGCACAATAAAGCGCCCTTAGAACCGTTCCACATTCCGGCTAAAAGGTTCGATCATGTGCACGTGGACCTCGTGGCCCCCCTACCCACATCACAAGGGTTCACGCATCTCTTAACGATGTTGGACCGAACCACTCGTTGGCCGGAAGTGGTCCCGTTAACATCGACCACAGCGGCAGAGGTGGCACGCGCTTTTTTAACAGCCTGGGTAGAGCGGTTCGGGGTCCCGTCAGATATTATGTCTGATAGGGGACCTCAATTTGCGTCGGAACTGTGGTCAGCAGTGGCCAGCGGCTTAGGAGTGGCGGTACACCGCACGACCGCTTATCATCCCCAGGCCAACGGTTTATGCGAGCGTTTTCACAGGTCTTTGAAGGCAGCCCTCAGAGCGTCACTGACTGACACAGATTGGGTAAACAAACTACCATGGGTTTTATTGGGGTTGCGTTCGACACCCAAAGAGGATCTAGATGCCTCACCAGCAGAACTGGTCTTTGCACAACCACTCAGGCTGCCAGGCGAGTTTTTACCCGACCACACGGCACCAGGGCCCTCCCCGATCAGGGGGTCTCTGAGTAACACGGGAGCAGAAATGCTCCCGGGCTCCACTCATCACTCTTTCCCGCGTGTGTTCGTGCCCCAGGCTTTACGAGATGCAGAGTTTGTTTTTGTCAGGCACGATGCGCAGCGGCATAGCCTCCGCCCACCTTACGACGGTCCATTTCGAGTGCTGGAAACCGAGGAGAAATATTTTGTGCTAGATTTGGGGGGCAGGAGGGAGACGATCAGTATCGATAGATTAAAACCTGCTTTTGTGTTGCATAACGAGTCTGTGCGACCGGCGGGCGCGCCTTGACGTGGCAGACCCCCCAAGGGGCGGCCCCTTGGGAGGTCCCGGGACCCCCCACGAGGGGCAAATAACCCTTCTCCCCCTCACTCCACAGATGCACAGCAGGACAGCCCAACACAGAGCAGGAGGCCTGCATACAGCAGATTCGGGAGAAGATTGAAACCTAAGCTGCATGCAGAATGATGTGTTTTTTGATCAGGTTGTTTAGGTTGCTGTGAGATTCTGTTGGGGGGGTGACGTGCTGTATGACTATGGTATGACTGTATATGTGTGCCCAGTCTTTCGCGTGGAAGGGGGGAGTGATGTGGAGCCCATAATTATAACTTATGTGACTCACATGTGGCTGGCTGAATTCAGCCAAGAGAGACTTTGAGCTAGCCATGTGTATTGACTTCACACCTCAAGAGGACGATGTGTCTGCACCCCCTGGGGACTCAGGAGAGAGGAGAAGATTACCCGGCCTGACCTTTTGGGGGTCAGAGAGGAGAACAGAAGGACTCTGGGTGTTCTATTACAGATGAAAGGATGTAACTGAGTATTGTGACTTTTGTGTGATGTATTGTTCGAGATGAGTGTATAAATGTATGTGTGTGACTGCGTCCTGTCTCTTTTCACTCCGATCGAGAGAGGACGTAGGATGAATGAGAATTAAAGCAGATACTGGAAAATCATCCAGTCTCCTCAATTCTTGACTCCTACAATGGACTTGTTTCTGTACTTGCCCTTTTAGACTTTAGTGCAGCTTATGATACTATCGATCATAATATTCTACTTGATAGATTAGAACACCATGCTGGACTTAATTGAACTTCATTGCAGTGGTTTAGATCTTATTTATCTGATAGGTTCCAATTTGCTCATGTCAGTAATGAGTTTTCTTCCAACTCAAAGCTCAGTCATGGAGTTCTACAGGGATCTGTGCTATTCTTTTTAGTTTATATATGCTTCTGTTAGGCAACATGAGAAAGCACTGTATACATTTTCATTGTTATGCAGATGACACACAATTATACCTGTCAATGAAGCCAGATGATAGTAATCAATTAGCCAAGTTAGAGGCCTGTCTTAAGGAAATCAAAGCTTGGATGACTTGTAATTTCCTGCTATTTAATTCAGATAAGATCGAAATCATTCTAGTTGGTCCAAAAAACCTTAGAAATACCTTTCCAAATCAAACTCTTAGTTTGGATTAGGTTACTCTTTCTCTGAATAGTTCTGTGAGGAACCTTGGAGTTATTTTTGAGCAAGATCTGTTTTTTAATTCACATATTAAGCTTGTTTCTAAGACTGCCTTCAATCATTTGCGTAACATTGCCAAGATTAGGAGCATCTTGTCTCAGAGTGATGCTGAGAAACTGATCCACGCTTTTGTTAGCTCTAGATTAGATTATTGTAACTCTTTATTATCAGGCTGTCCTAAAACATCGTTAAAAAGTCTTCAGTTGATCCAAAATGCTGCAGCAAGAGTTTTAACAGGTACTAGAAAGAGAGATCATATCTCTCCGGTTCTGGCCTCCCTTCATTGGCTTCCCATAGAGTTTAGAATTAAGTTTAAAATCCCTCTTCTTACTTACAAAGCTCAAAATAATCAGGCCCCTTTTTATTTAAAAGATCTGATACCACCTTATAATCCTAACAGAGCACTACGCTCCCAAAATGCTGGATTACTTGTAATACCTCGAATCTTCAAAAGTACAATGGGAGGCAGAGCCTTCAGTTATCAAGCTCTTCTCCTGTGGAATCAGCTGCCAATCTGGATTTGGGAGTCAGACTTGATCTCTGTTTTTAAAAATAGGGTTAAAACCTTCCTTTTTGATATAGCATATAATTAGGGAGGGATCATGTACCCCTGAACCCTCCCTTAGTTATGCTGCTAATAGGTTTAGACAGCGAGGGGACCTCCAACAGTGCACTGGGCTTCATTCCTTTCTTCACTCTCAATGAAATATTTTTGCTGGCCATTAACATCTGTTTGTTCTCTCCCATAGATTGAGTCCCCATCGTGCTGTTTGCTCTCTACATGTCTGTTCTTTTCTTCTTCTCTATTCCCTCACCCCCCAGCCAGTCACAGCAGATGACTGCCCCTCCCTGAGCCTTAAAAGGGAGATTTCCTCTACACCATCGTGTGCTTGCTCACAGGGGATCGCCTGATTGCTGGGGTCTTTCTGCAATTGTGGGGGTTTCCCCTACAGTTGAAAGTGCTATGAGATGACTGTTGTTGTGAATAGGCGCTATATAAATAAAGTTGAATTGAATTGAATTGAAAGTTGAAGTCAAAAACAAAGAAAACAAATACAAAACAAGACACAGACCAAAAGCAAAAATAAGGACATCATAACCCTAACATACATCAGAGGGATAACAGAACCAATTCAAAAGATCATGAAAAAAACACAAAATAAACACGGTGGTACACGGTGGTAAAACTACACAAAAATTTAAGACAGTTATTAGTGCACCCCAAGGACAAAATAGAACAAGGCAAAAATATTTGAAATATCATACAGATCATGGAACAAGACTTACATTGGAGAAACGGGAAGATCATTCACCACAAGGAAAAAATAACACCAGAAGGAATGTGAGAAGGAAACACAAGGATGACTCACAAGATCACAAAAAGAAAAGGTAGCACAAGCAACACTAAAATCAGCAATATCAGATCACTGAAAAAGAAACAATCACATCATGGACTGGGACAATGTCAAAATCATTGGATTGGAGCGCAACAGACACAAACACTGGATCAAGCAGGGCATAGAAATCAGGAAGCGGGGAGAAGACAGCATGAATCGGGATGAGGGGGCAGTTATGCTTTCCCACACCTGGAACTATGTTTTCCAGAGACCATTCGCCCCTTTCACATTCCCCACAATGCAATGCGCAACCGGCAACATCCGGTAGTTTGTTTACACTGGCTCACATGCATACACAATGGAGACAGAGTTCAAGATACGTCTAAATAAAGCCACAAATCAGGGTTCCAGATGCGTAGTACCTTTCTGTAGTAATCGCCAGGGTACAGACAAGGAACAGGGCATAAGAAGATCATACGATAGGTTTCCCAGCGGTGAAAAAAACGCAGATCTTCGGCGAATTTGGGAGAGCAAAATCAGGCGTGAAGGATGGACTTCAAGTGCCAGTGACAGAATTTGTTCAGACCATTTTGAAGGAGGTAAGAGCACTGTTTGAATAATATATTTATCTATATTGTATTACCTGTTATTATTCAATAAAATATTAGCATTTAGTCTAATTTTAGGTTCCAAACTAATCACTGATCAAATCCAATACAAAGTTAACATAGTATCATTTTTTAAAATTTTATTAGTTAATATAGTCTTGTCAGACTTCTGCATTATAAATTATATAGTTGTATGTGTGTGTATTTTGTTTGTTTATTTACACATATATATATGTATTTGAACTTTATACATATATAATAAAGCTGTCAGTAACTACTGACACTGCCTCCTTTTTTTATTTAAATTCTGGCATAATTAGTATCTGTTAAACTAATTTCTATTTTTATCCAACAGGTGTACGCACACACAAGAAAGGTTTGCTGGGATATATTCCTACGAAGTTTAAATGGACCGGACAAACGAAGAAGCGACAGATGATGACATCAACTTCTGCCTCCCCTGTCATTCCATTGCCATTCTGCAAAGATTCGTGGACTCCAAAGGAAGAATCCCCAAAGAAAGTCAACATATCACATTATCTAGTGACCACTTCCTGAATGCTTTGCCACTTAATTCTTCAGTTATGGCTAATAAGGGTTTCAATGTGTCAAGGGAACTTAGAGACAGGGGGGTGAAACTGATTCTCCCTAACTACAAAGGTAGTGACCGGTCACAGATGTCGGCGGAAGAAGCTGCAAACTGTGAGGCAATCTCAAGCACACGTATTCATGTTGAGAGAATTATCCAGAGAATACGAACATTTCACATTCTGGACTCCACTCTGAAAATTTCACAACAGGATGTGACAGAGCAAATGTTTACAGTTTGTGCCTACTTGTCTAATTTTCAAATGCCTATTGTTAATATTCACAGTGTTCTAGCAAGTCCAGTATCAGAGTCTTAAAGTATCTTTGATTTCATTTAATTTGCTTTTTGAACAAGTGGGCAGCTATTTCTTGTAATCACTAGACAACACACTTAAAGACTGTAGTAAAGTAAAATAGTTTTTATTAGATTTCAGAAAAGGAATTTCAAGACATATACAATCAATATTTCTGTACAGCTGTATATAGGATATTGTGGAATGTTAGTCAAAACTGCATTATGTTTTTGTTAATAAATGTATCCATGGTCACTATGGTGTAAACTTTAAACAAAGATTTATTGTTTATATTGTGTATTGTATTTTTGTTCTAGATAAGAATTTGTAGTAATAAAGACCATTTTATTCAACCTGACAAATTTGTATTAAATGCATACATGTATAACACAAAAAAAGGCAATGTAATACCGGTACCTACACAATCAATGCTAAACATACTGTATGTGCACTTTTATAGTACAATCATGGAATGATAAGTCCATGGTAGAAACATCCAATGACTAGCTACAAAAAGCCAAAATGACTTGAAAGCTAAAAATATTTCTCAAAGAAGTACATTTGCATCATGACAAAAACTAATAACGTTTCTGAAAATGACTAGCTATTCACATGAATAAGAACATCACAGAAATTATAGCGCCATCCATCAAGAAATACTAAACATTCATGTAAACATTTGGACAATTCCTTACACAGGATATGCAAAACCACGGAATATCTTCATCTACCATGTCTTGGTTATAGTTCGCACATCTCCAGCATGACCAGGAATCACAGTTGCATGGACATTCACACCCTACACTTGCATCTGAGTTGTCTGGCTTAATGTTCTCCGCTTCAGGCAGTGTTTCAGTGTTTTTGCTGGCAGTGCTTTCACTTCTGTACGTTTTAGGGACTTTCCCTGTCATTTTCTGCTAGAATCCATACGACATTATGCACCTGCAAGAAATGATGAAAAGATGTCACATTGTGTATAGATAAATGTATGTATAATACTATATATGTGTAACCACTAGTTGAAAATAAATGTTTAATGTACATCAACACTGAGCAGCTGATAACCTGCTGACATGCACTCACATGGGTTATGCCTCATGAGTCATGGGTGCAACTTACAACTTCTAAATATGTCACAAAAACACGCTGCATACGCGATTAGCATAGCATGGCATACAACCAAAACACAATAGAAAGCTCGAAAATATTACTAGGTATATTACTGCAGCTTGATATGTATAGAAAACTGTTTAACTTACCACAAATAAGTAAAAAATCGCTCCCCCGTTGCTAGATTCAAGCGTGTTTATATTGGGCGCTGGGAAACCGGATGTTGCCGGTCGCGCAAGGAATTGTGGGATTGTGAAAGGGGCGAATTGGACGGTGTGTGTGTGTGTGTGTGTGTGTGTGTGTGTGTGTGTGTGTGTGTGTGGTCGCCAGCCCAGTGGATCTGACAGTTTCACTGGGCTGGCCACGCCTAGGAAAAACAGCTGCTAAATGACACTTCACAGCGATCAGCTGACACTTCTGAGGAAGACTGCAGACACCAGTCGAAACATGTAAAGGTAAAAACATCTCCTTCTTATCCCTGTCTAAAATAAGAAAAACAAAAAACTATATTAATGTGTCGCTGTCCAAAGTCTAGACAGGGAACAAATCTTGGCCACAGCTCAAGTTTGGGTGAGCACATCTGGACATACGGTAGAGCCATATTCAAGACATGACCAGACAGAGAACATACAGTCCTGTTGTCTGTCATCAGTGTAAATCAATGTCTTTTCTGTCTTAAATCAACTTACACTGAATGTCCAGCTGAAAGGTTGTTGAATTTTGCTCTCCCAGGTCATTTTTTGCTGCACAGTGGTAGTCACCACTATGGCTGGGATCCACTGGGTCTATAACTAAGATCTGTCTGAGCTCTCTGTCCTCTTCATCATCTCTGTACCAGGTGTAGGTGGTCACTGGTGGGTTTGAGCGGCTGCTGCAGAGCAGAGAAACAGAGCTGCCCTCCAGGATTGGACCTTTGGGCTCAACAATCACAGTTGTTTCCTTGGGAGAAACTGTAAAACAAACAAATTTAGTCCATTTAGAGGGGATGCATTGGAACAGAATTCTTCGCAGTTACAGGACAGTTACCATAGCAACACAGCACTGAGTGGCAATCACATGTGACAGCTTTATTTTTTTATGCAGCAAAACATAAAACTCACACAAAATATTTAGTCACAGCAGTGCAGACTACCTTTTTTTTAACTTCTGTTCTGTGACATCATACACATACCCTCGATTGGAGGTAACTAACATCCCTCTTCCTTTTTAATTTTGACTTACACTGTACATCTATTGGAAGGATGGAGGAGTTCTGGGCTCCATATGTGTTAGTGACTTTGCAGTAAAACTGGTTTTCAACTTCTGAGACTGTGGTTGAAAACAGCCTCTCAGATCCCACCTCTGTCTCTTGTTCTCCAATCACTTTATACCAGGTGTAATTCACATTTGACTTTGCATTAGTGTTGCAGGTCAAAGTCACCGAGCTTCCCTCTGTCACATGACCAGGATGACTGATTGTTGTGTTATTTGGAGGATCTGGGGAAAAAAGTAAAATTTTTATTGCTATTTTGCACACATGGGGCCAGAATAGTAACTGTGTTCAAAAGCTCATATTTTGTTGATAGTTGGCATGGCAAACAAATTTGTCTTGTTGCATTTACAAGACAAAATGATATTTGGATTTATCTGAATTCAAAGCATCCTTTGTTTTGACTCCCCGTGCACAAATAAGCAGCGCACGAGGGAAGGAATGAAAAACCCAACTGCTTGAGTAGAACGTGCACTTTATTAACATAAACCACAAAAATAACAAGTCCAGTAATGACCACGCTAATTACAGAGGCAGCACGGTGGTGCAGTGGTTAGCACTGTTGCCTTACAGCTAGAAGGTTCCTGGTTCAAATCCCCAGGTTGGCAGGGGTTGGAACCTTTCTGTGTGGAGTTTGCATGTTCTCCCTGTGCTGTGTGGGTTTACTCTGGGGGCTCCGGTTTCCTCCCACAATCCAAAGACATGCATGTTAGGTTAATTGGCTGTTCTAAATTGTCCCTAGATATCTGTTTCCTATAGGCCCTTAGAATAGAGGGTTAGTATTAGTGAAAGCGCTTTGAGTGGTCTTTGTGATTAGAAAAGCGCTATATAAGTACAGGTTAGTTAGTTAGTTAGTTAGTTAGTTAGGATAGGAATGATGAGTTTAAGGCCACCAGACATACATGGATGCCACCCGGATGTTCCACAGCCTGGGAGAGGGAATGCCTAGTGCCGCCGTAACGGTGGGCACAAAGAAAAAGGCAAACATTTACTTACGGCTGGAACGATCCGGGGCTATCCGTGTAGTCTGGTGGATGTGGTGGTGAGGCAGGGTCAGCCGCTAACGCCAAGGGAGTACCCAAACTTGAGATGTCTGGCTGAATGAACCGTAGGGAGTAGAAACAAACATACACGGAGGAACCTTCTGCCATGTATGAAGCTGAATGCTGAGACGATCTCTTCCAACTAACACATCATTTAAGTAATAATAATCCTACTGAGGGAAGAGACCACCGGTGTGGGAATGTGTGGGATGAACATAATGAATCCCAGGTGTGCATGAGTGAGGGTCTGAGTGTGTAAATGGAAATGAATGGAGTGTGTGTGTATGTGTGTGAGAACACCCGTAATGAGAAACAGATGATGGCACTGACGAGAGGAGGAGGCGTGCCCAAGCTGTCAGGACCCAAATAGCTCCCTGCTGACCAGGGACAACTCAGGTTGAGGGTTGAGGGTCGAGAGCTGGTCATTAACATCTGTTTGTTCTCTCCCACAGATTGAGTCCCCATCGTGCTGTTTGCTCTCTACATGTCTGTTCTTTTCATCTTCTCTATTCCCTCACCCCCCAGCCAGTCGCAGCAGATAACTGCCCCTCCCTGAGCCTGGTTCTGCTGGAGGTTTCTTCCTGTTAAAAGGGAGTTTTTCCTCTCAACCATAGCCAAGTGCTTGCTCACAGGGGATCGCCTGATTGCTGGGGTCTTTCTGCAATTGTGGAGGTTCCCCCTACAGTTGAAAGTGCTATGAGATGACTGTTGTTGTGAAATGGCGCTATATAAATAAAGTTGAATTGAATTGAATTGAAATGAATTGAATCGAATCCCTCTGATATACTCATTTCTAATCCTGTCCCTCCTAGTCACTCCCAGTGAGAATCTTAGCATCTTCAACTCTGCCACCTCCACCTCTGTCTCCTGTCTTTGTGTCAGCGCCACCGTCTCCAAACCATACATCATAGTAGGACTCACTACCGTCTTGTAAATCTTTCCTTTCACTCTTACTACTATCCTTCTGTCCCAAATCACCCCTGAAACTTGTCTCCGCTCTCGCCACCCTGCCTGCACTCTCTTCTTCACCTCTCTTGTGCATTTTCCATTGCTTGGATGGTTGATCCCATGTATTTAAACTCATCTTCCTTCACTACCTCTACTCATTCCATCTTCACTGTTACACCAGTCTCCCTTTCATTCACACTCATGTATTCTTTTTTCTACTGACTTTCATTCCTCTTCTCGTCAGTGCATACCACCACCTCTCCAGGTTCTCTTCCACCTGCTCCCTACTCTCACTACAGATCACACTGTTGTCTGCAAACATCATGGGCCATGGAAACTCCGGCCTGACCTCGTCTGTCAGCCTGTCCATCACTATGGCAAACAAGAAGGGGCTCAGAGCTGATCTCTGTTGTAACTTCACCCCCACCTTGATACCATCTGTCACTCCTATAGAGGGGTTGCACCGATGTCACACGGGTCATGTGTCTTTTTTTTACTGCGCCATTTGCGGCAACGAAGTCAAATCACCAACAGCAAGCATGAGTTAGTGTAATCAACGAGATAAATGGCTACACACAAATCAACACCATGGTCCAACGACGAGGTGCAGACTTTTCTGTACTTGGTAGCTGATTAAAGAAATCCAGAGGGAGCTGGACGGAGCAACCTGAAAAGAATTCACAGCCACCGACTGACGAAGGCAGACGGGAGGTAGAGTGGCATCGACCCGACCAAGGAATCATCGTTGTTGAAAACAGTAATAGAGGATGGTGAGTGATGTTATATTATGCATCTTTGCCGTTATTTATCCCAGTGGTGGAAAGCTCACTTTGAACAAACAACATCGTTGTCTCCTGTATGCAGACAATGAGCTAGCTATTTAGCCATCAATGCTTACTTTGTGCTCTGCTAGTATTTTACGATTGTGTTGACATCTGACGAAATAAGCTATTGTAATAAACAATTTAGTGACTTATGTGTTTGCATCATGATTTTCTACTTGTCTGTTAAGACATCTGTTGGAAGAGTCAACCGTACAAACCAAACATCAATGACGTTGAAAATAATGGCTCATTTTTAAGAAAAAGTAACCAACAACAATTATTTTATTTACTGAAGACTGTATTGTTGGATGTTCCAGTGCAGAAGACACTGCACACTTTAGTGATAGTACCAGTATATGGAGGGATTCTGTGCCATAATAGCATCTGTATTTCCTAATAATGAGTTAGGGTTTAATGGGATTTAACATGTTTTAATGCAAACTATTTTATGGTTCATAATTCTGTTGACACTTACACCAAACCAAAAGTGATTTCTCAAACTGCTGGATTATTTAGATAGCTTTTCCAATCTTTTAGCATTTAATTTATGTTACTAAATCTTGGAAACCCTCACAAATAAAACAAACAAACGTGGAGACATATCTGCAAAAGGCACAAACGTTTATTGTAAAAATTCCTAGAGCAATACAAAAGGAGTACATAGCACATTATTCACACATAGAATATATATTTATACAGTATCTACATGTATATAGCCAGTAAATCCATGTATTTTCCATGTAACCTTGTGACTGTGTTATTTTAATTGCTTTTAATTCTAGATGAAGTTTGTTTTGGGTTAAAAATGCATCGTAATTGCTAAATATATTTTTTTTATACCTAACTCAGTACTGTTTACCTGTTGAAGTATATATTTTACTGCTAATATAACCCCGTAACTATAATATGGCACCTGGTGATCAATTTTTGGCAGCTGATCACTTTTTGCCACGACACCACCGGCTGGAGCAGGTACATCCCATGATGTCTCAAAAGTCTCTCCATGATTTTCACAGACATCAGAGCAATTTGTAGCACAGGAAGCTAAACGTTTCTACAGATATTCTGAAGTTCTGCAGTCACTGTGGTTCGTGAAGCTGAGATGACATCCCATCACTGAGAGGCTCGGTTGAATGGCCAGACCGATGGTTTTGATAATTTTGCCACAAGAGAAAACACACACATACAGAGCATACATATTTTAGTACCTAATAGCGATAACTTGCCATGATTACAATGTAGTACGGAGGACTTATTAGTGCATAACTAGCATTACCAATCATTAGCTTACCTTCATATGTGATCTAGTTCGTTCCTCATGTCTTTCACTGCTCCATGGCTTCCTAAACTCTCCAGTACTTATCCAGAGTTTTGTCTCACCGCCTGTAACCTTCTCTGGCTTTCCTTTTTTGTCTTTACTCTGACAAAAACCCAGCAAACAGAAGGCTCGCCTTGATATCCATCTTGTGTTTTGCTTGTTGCATACAAATGATGTCATGGGAGTGTCGGGCCGCCTTGCTGTAAAGATCTCACTTACTTAAGGTGGTATTCAGTCGTAATGGATAACGAACAACACCATGGCGAGTCAGGCTGAGTAGGTGCTTGTGGAATTATTATTATTCTCAACACAGGTTCTATGCTATTTGTCGTCCAAAATGACAGAAAAACAATGTGGCACATGACCACTAACGTCACGTGCAACCCCTCTGTAGCACACCTCACCATCGTCTCGCTTTCCTCATACATGTCCTGCACTACCCTCACATACTTCTCTGCCACTCCTGACTTCCTCATACAGTCTCTAGATCCTCAAAGACACTGTGCAACTCCTTCTGACCTTCTCTATACTTCTCCATCAACACTCTTAAAGCAAACATTATATCTATAGTACTCTTTGTCTGCATGAAACCCTACTGCTGGTCACTGATTGACACCTCTCTTCCTAACCTGGCTTCAGCAACTCTTTCCCATATCTTCATAGGGTGGCTGGTCAACTTTATGCCTCTGTAGTTACTACAGCTCTGAGCATCACTCTTGTTCTAGGAAACTGGTACAAAAACACTTTTTCTCCACTCCCGAGACATCCGCTCACTCTCCAAGGTTATGTTAAACAATCTGTTTAAAAAGTTCACTGCCATCTCTCCTAAACATCTTCGTACCTCCACAGGTATGTCATCTGACCAACCACCTTTCCATTCTCCATCCTCTTCAAAGATGTCTTCACTTCCACCTAGGGCTGTCGCAATAACCGCAATTATGTAATACCGCGGTATGGACATGCCTACCGCAGAGGAAAACAACCAACCGCAGTAACCGCGGTATTCACTTTTTTTTGTGTGTGTGGCTATATCTTGTTGTTTACTTATGTGCCCCTATTGATTACTAAATAAACTGCTAAGGCAGGCAGTTAGTGGTGAAAGCGTTTGGACTCTTTGTTAAGTACAGCTGTAACAGTGAGCACTGAAAGGGCATAAAGCGTGTTATTTCCTTCTGAGTGGTGTGTGTATGCTCCTAACTGTATATAAGCTACGAGAACAGCTTGTTTGAACAAGATTTTTCTAGCTACACTAGCAGCTAGCAAGCGGACGGAGTAAAATTATCACCATTGCAGAGTAAACTAGTTAGAAAATGAAACTCACTCACTGGGAGACAGGAGGACCGGGTACTCTTCAGCTGAATCAGATTTTGAGGTTATTTACCCATGGGAAAAAACTACGGACCTACAGCCTACAGACGTCGTAGCAAGCTAGCAAGCTAGCAGCGAAAACCCATCTTCTGTTAACTTTTGGAGACTTGAGACGACATTTTGAGGTGAGCCCCCGGTCGGATAATGTAAACCTAAGCATGATGTTATTTTGGGAATTTCCACAGCAGGTTGAACACAGCTGCAGAAGTTATAAAGGCAACTTCGCCTGTCTACATCTCACTCAGAAAGGGAAGTCATATCTGTTTGCGTGTTTACATTGAGTTTAATGTAATCTTGCTGCACAAAAAATTCATCTGTTCATGTTTGGTGTGAATGCACCTTTAGTTACCACCACTGCTTTATGAAAATGATCGTTTTTTTTTTTACAGAATCAGTAGTTCATGCCTGCATAAAGAATGGAGCTCCGCACAGTTGTACAACACGTGCATAAAGTTGAGAGCGAGCTGCAACGAGACTTACAGCTTCCCTCATTTAAGTTATGTTATCTAAGTTATAAACCCGGTTTAAATTATGACTCCACAGGGTCCTAAAAACATTTGCAATAATACCGCATACCGCAGTATTGAGCTGTCCACCGTCACTGCAGGGGAAATTCCTCTACCGCGACAGCCCTACTTCCATCTTGCTCTTTGGGACTTCCTTGTTCATCATCTTTTCTTCACCCATCGTCTTCTCTCTCATTTTCTTCGTTCATCAGCTCCTCAAAGTGCTCTTTCCATCATCTCAACACACTCGTCACTGTTTAGTACATTACCATATCTGTCCTTGATCAATCTAGCATGCTGACCATCTTTTCCAGCTCGACCCCTTGGTCTACAAATCCTTTTCTCCTTCCTGAGTCTCCAGCCTCTCAGAAAACTCACTATATGCCTTTTCCTTTGCCTTTACCACCTCTCTCTTTGTCACTTGCATATTTATTCCACCTAGCTGCAATGCTCCGTACTGTGGGTGTTTATATATTTACATATTTATTCCATCTAGCTACAATGCTCTGCACTGTGTGTTCATATATTCATATATTTATTCCATCCAGCTACAATGCTCTGCACTGTGTGTCTGTGTGTGTGTGTATATATATATATTTTATAGTAATACGTACATATGTATATTAGCTGCTCTTGCTTGCTTGTTTTTTTTTTTTTTTTTTTTTTTCTTGCCTTCTGATTGTTGCTCTGAGTGTTGCTATCCCTGTGCTGTTGCAATCCTGGAATTTCCCCGTTGTGGGACTAATAAAGGCTTATCTTATCTTATCTTATCTTATCTTATCTGTGGAATAGTCTGCCAGAGAACTTCAGGGCTACCGAGAATGTCCACGTTTTTAAAAGCAAGTTCAAGACCTACTATTTTAACCTTGCTTTTGATTAGCTTCCTGTTTTAATTCTCTTAATTTCTGATTTTAAATCTATTTTATGTCACAATCACTTATCTTACTGCAAATTAATATTTATGAATACTATATCTCTGTTTGACTGTATTTAGATGTTGTTTTATTCGTCTAGTCATCTTACCTGCCTAGTCTTTTTTATTAGCAAACTATCTTATCATTTATCAGTGACTTTTTTGTCGCTCTGTCCAGGCTCCGGTGTTTCCTCATGGGGGGGGGGGGGGGGGGGGGCTCCCGTGGGGGTTGTGCCTGTTTTCTCATTGCGGGGCGCTGGCCAGTGATTGTCCTGGTCTGCTCAGCTGGGGGTGGGGGTGGGGGGTCGTGTGCTGTGGTGCTGTGCCTACGGTGTTGACCCCTCGGGTTGGACTTGAACGGTCTCAGAGTTGGTGTTCCTGTAGCCGTGAACTTGGCAGTTTCCCTGCTGGTGATGGTTTCCTAGTGATGGTGCTTCCACACTTGGATCCTTGGCGCCCAGCCATAAGCCTTAAACCATAAGTTTTACACTGATGAAAGTTTCTTTGTGTGTGTGTGTGTGTGTGTATGTGTGTGTGTGTGGGGGAGGTAAACTGTGTTTTATTTCAATGTGTGAAGCACTTTGTGTTGCATCTTTTTTGTATGAAAAGTGCTATATAAATAAAACCTTGATTGATTGATTGATCAGCAAGTAAAATCAAAATTTTAAAAACTGTAATCATCAATATTAAATAAGAATGGTTTCAAATGTTTCACTCTAATGCGTAATGAATTTTGAGTTTTTTTAAATTATCTTACGAAAACAATTTTTTTCAAAAAATTAAATTAATGAAGTACTGTAGCAGTTTCTTCTATAAACAGTAAACATGCAATATTCTTAAAATCTCCATTGAAGTGAATGACGAGAGCGACATTATTTTTTGATCCCAATCGAATTTTGCCACGAGTTACACATTTATGTTTATCAAATTAGAGGGGCCATTGACTGCATTTTTTTCCACATTTTAACAGCGCACACATGTCTTAATGAAGTATTTGTGACATATTTTGTTCATATTTTCATTATTTTTTTAATTATTGAAGCATATTTTCTTCATATTTTTCCTGGCTTTCTTGATTTAAAACCTATCACTTTAAGAAACATCCTTCACCTATTCAATTCCACCCTCCCTCTTACATCAGTTAGCCATTAGCTGACTAGCATCTAGCCTTTAGCTTTTAGCCTCCATCTTGCTCACTTGAGTGGCGCTGTTTCACTGCTCCACAGTTGATGGTGTATCTTGCATCAGTCTGGCCCATCTCCCAATAAATTTTCTGTGATTCCACAACAAATCGCTCACATTGTGTGCCAGGCTTTCCCCCCGGTCGCCACAACTGAAGTGGTCTGGGACCTGAGATTCCTGGCCGAGGGATGCCCCTTCACAAGGCAGCTCCCTACATTGCCCGCAAGAGCGGAACACAGTCATGCAGAGCCCCAAAGGAAGGTGGGGGAGTTGGCCATGACAGCCAGCAGCCTCAGGACAGTAGGGGTGGGAAAAAATATCAGTTCGGTGATGGATCGCGATACTTGGCAGTGGCGACAATGTATTGATCCATAAACGCACGGATCGATCTTTTATTTTTTTAAAAATGCGCACACGTAAACTTTTGGGTTGTCAGTTAATCAGTGGCATTTCCAGTCCACTAGATGGTGCAAAGCAAACACCCAGTCAAGTGAAGTCATCGCTTGTCTCCTGATTTGCAGCCAGTTTTGAAAGTTAGGAAGCAGTTAGCTCAAAGTTAGCTCAAATGTCAAGCCTTTTTTATTTTATAACAAAGGTGGAAGGAAAGACCTTAACCTGACACACAATCCGCAAAAGCGCTGCACAAAAAAAGAAAAAAAACCCCAACTCAGAATACGGCGGGCCACACACATCTGGGAGCAGCATTAGCAATGGCTAAGCAAAAGCGACACCAGCATGGAGCTTTTTCTCCGAGCGTCAAGTAAGTAAAGTTTATTTTCAGAGACATATAGTCACAGAGTGCTGCACAATAAAATGGAATAAAAGGAAGCTGATAGATAAAAATAATTTAAAAAATACAAAAACAAGTTAAAACGCAAGATTAAAATAATTTAAAAATGTCAGACTTACCATTAAAAATCAGTTGAAACTCAACAGAAATCCTCGTTAAACAAAAAAGTTTTCAGCTGCTTTTTAAGAATCCACAGAGTCAGCTAGATGTATCTGGAGTGGGAGTCAATTCCAAACACTGTCCACTGCCCTCCCTGTGTGCAAAGACGTGTGTCTGCAGAAAATGAAGCCCTGAGAATACTTTATTATCAACAGTAAACATTTTTAACAGTTTTACTTTGGGACATGATTTGAGGTTGAATAAGGTTAAAAAAATTTAAATATATGGGATCGTGATACTCAGTTATTGTGATATTGTGATTGTTGTGTCCATAATTAAGAGAATAAGAAGCAGGGTGGAAAGCAGCTTAACAGAGTTTATTATAACACTCACTCACGCGGACCAATAATAGAGCAGTGGGTGGTCCTCAAGGACGGTGGTGAGTTGGCTTTTACTAATCGTGATGTATACGATTTACTCAGAAGAGTCAAAAACATTTCTGGCATTTCTGGGAGAGAAAAACAAGATAAAGGTTGTGTGTGTGTGTGTGTGTGTGTGTGTGTGTGTTTTGTTTTTTTTTTTAAAGAGAATTGACTGTTTTAATATTGTAACGGCAGCAGCTGTGTTTGTTTGATCCATGTGAGAAACATGGCAATTCTTGTGACTGTTGTAATTTCCCCGCTATATATGTCAACAGTGACATCCTTTCTAGTATTTGCCCTTTGGTTGTACAGCAATGCCTCCCAAAGATTTGTTTTGGCAGATATATATACTCACAGCCTGGCTCTGTGTGCCAGTCGAGGGTTGTTTGCTTTGTGTCTGGGGGAACCCCCAACCCGGAAATGACCTTTGACCTCTGGGGAATCCCTTGGGAACTCCCTGCCTTTTATTTATTTATTCCCTCCATATTTTCTTTTAAAACCCAGGTTTGGAAATTTGTCCTTTGAGATTTAAGAATTATTGAAATAATTTGCCATCAAAAATGCATGAAGTGTAAGTATTATTCACAACAGGAAGTAGACGATTTGAGACTTCCTGTCCAGCAGCATATGGCAATGGACACATTGAGCATGGCTGGCTAAAACAAAATCCAAGCCATCCAGCGGTTTACCTCAGCCCAGGTAGGGTGAAACTGTCATAATGATGAAATAATCCCTCATAGCCAATTATCTACCCGATATTTTGTGGATTGTTTGAGAGATGATGATATTTTTGAAGTTTGTTGAAGTGTGACTAGACCATGTGACTGTCAGTAATAATCCATGCCTATGTAACTTTTCACCTAGTCTCCATGCATGTGCAAAAAACTGTAATAGTTGTGAAAAAGTAATTTTTGAAGCTTCATTTTGTGAATAGGGATGTATTTTTGACTTGAAGTGAATGCAGTATTATTCAGGTCGATCACTGCTGCAATTCCCGGCCTGCATGGCCTTGGTAGTTCATAGAAGTGCAAATCTGGCAATCCTTATTTACTGGATGCCTAGTTCTAGTCAATTTTATTGTTATGTTTTTGAATTGACATCTTGACTTTAAATTAGCTGAAATACCAATTTACAAGGTATTTATTCCGGGCTATTAATTGCAGACAAAATGTGAGAGCCTGCAAGGAATTTCTGCCCTCGGAAGGCTGCAACCCGGCAAAGTGGTTAGTGAAATGTTTAACTCTGTTGAAGTTTAATGATGGTTGTTTGAATATGCACATGTTCAAAGAATAGAAACTTTTTGTGTGTGTTTCTAATATGAAAATCTGATGTGCACAAACCATACAATTTTAAATGTGGATTTGATAATCTGTTGTATTTGTTTACAGTAAATGCTGCATAATTTTTGCTGGTAGCTTTCTTGCAACAACTCAGTAAACCTAAAAAATCTACCAATTGAGATCATAAATGTTTACATTTGTGTGTATGCAGTATGATTTAATTTCTGTAATACTAGAATTTTGTGTCCACAGCTAAAATAATGTTTCTTGTGTTTGATATGTTTCAGTCTTTACGGTGTTTGATGCAATTAAAGTCAAAAGCAAGGACATTAAAGATGTGTCAAACATCAGTTATTGCACACCAAAATGCAGCTCATAATCCGGGGCCGGACCAGTAAAGACACTACCTCATACTCATCTGTACCAAGTCATCGTGGACGAGCGTGGGTGTGCAAGCAAAGAACGCTGCAGATTCAAGAGGTTGGGTCGTGCCGTGTCATCGAGATCGTGATGGTGACATCCTGTCGGTACCACTCACCAGTGTGCTAGTGCTAGTATGTGACAATTAAGTAAGAGACATTCACTTTCCTGCTACAGCCTGCAAGTGAAGGACATGTATCCAGTGATTGAACCTTGAGGGCACATTTTAAGTCAAGTCAAGTCAAGTCAAGTTTGTGTTTCTCAAGTGCAAAGTCAAGTTTATTAGTCACTGAATACTGTGTTTATTTTGTGCTGATGTTGAGAGAAGTGTTTGCATTATTCTGTTTTCATTGTACATGTACTGCTTGTGCACATCCTGTTGCTAGCGTATTTCAATCAGTATTTTTGAACATCAATTTAAATCAGGCTAGTAAGATCAAGTAAGATCAAGGGCTGAGGTAAGGGCTGGTTGAGCTTCAATTCAATGATATAAGTATATTTCAAGATTCCTCAAATTTAATTCAATTTTGAATTAATCAAATCAAGTACAAGTTCAAAGTATTTAGGGAATCATATACCCCAAAGATAAGAATTCCCTAATTCAAGTATAGTTTCCATTCAGTTATTTTGAGTGGAAATTTCGAGGTAAACATAAAAAACACATTGTGTTTCAGGTTTGCATAATATTTTTTATCTCCAGGTTTTCACTCAAGAAATCTGGTTGGTGAAAATCCCAATTACTAAGCCTGGCTAGCATTGCCTGTCAGACCATCCAGATTTACTAAACATTTTTTTTTTTTTTACGGTCATTAGATTGCCAAAACAACTGTCGGGTGGCATATGCTGTCACAAAGAGTTCACCAACTCACTGACACAGTTGACAGTGTATGTAATACTGCCGGCAATCGAAACTCACTTTATTCAAAGAGGTAATATAAATTACCATTTCATTTTTTGTCCCATTTCCTCACTATTTTCCATAAACACTGTACTGCAACAAAATGGCTGCAGCTGCCAAAAATGCAACTGAGCAAGAATTGCGAGAGCAGATCACAGCTGCCAAAGAGCAATTACAAGCCATAAATGCTGACTTGGCAGTTGAAACCTTGTCTGAGGAAGAGCGAGCTCAACTCAACACTGATGCAGAAACAGTACATGATGCAATAGAAACTCTTGAAATGGAGTTGGCTACAATCAGTGAACAAGAAAAGAATAATGGTGACAAGAAGCAACCAGAAGGAGAGAATGCGGTGGCTGGAATCCAAGAAAAAGAAGATGCAAGTGATCCAGAAGATGGCGCCACTGGCAAGACTAACCAGAACACTGCACAAACAAAACTCAGGCATGTCCCACTTCATGAGCTGAAGCAAAGACGAGAGACATGCATGAAGAGACTGAAAGAAGTCAGGCGGTTAGTGGAAACAAAGGGAGAGGATAAGTCTGTCTCACCAGAGATTTCTGCTGAATACGACAGCCTCAATGACAGAGTTGCGACTTTAGATGCTGTCATCAGTAAAAAAGAAGAACAAGAAGCACAGGTAGACAGAGCAAACAAAAGGTTTATGCGAAAATACAGTAAAGTAAAGAAGGCTGTGTTCGCTCTTTTTTACGCATACAAAGATGAGGTCTTGGACACAACTGAAGATGACTTGGAAGACCTGATTCGCCTGGACAAAGAAATGACAGCTACATATGAAGCCTGTCGAGATTTGTGCCCGCCAGACAACGAGATGCGGCGCAGAGTTGACAGCGCTAAGCAAATGTGCTCAGACATGGCGAAAACCTTGAAACAAATTGGAGAGAATCCAATGATGGCAGACAAGGAGAGAAAAAGCCTTCTCAAGACTACTTGGGGAATGAATTATTCCAGGTCTCTCTTTGGAAGCAAGTTAGACTATGAGTCTGATATTTCTGCCAAGTCTAAAGTCTCCATTCAGTCAAAGGTATCTGTAAGTGCACAGATTTCAGAATCTTCAACAGGCTCTTCAACAGGATCAAGTAATGCCTCAGAAAAGGCCAGGAAGCTGGCTGAATTGAGCGCTAAGCGAAAGTGTGCAGAACTTCACGGAAAGATAAGGAAATACAAGGTGGCCTTGGAAAGTTGTAATGAACAATTAGAAATAGCAGAAGAAGAGGAAAGAGTCCAAAGGTCAGATGACATCTCTTGTTGCAGTGACAAGCCTAGTAAAGGTTATCTGAATCCAGAGGCACCTGCTTTTTCTCCTGAGGCCAGATCACCAAGAGCTGAAGATTGCGCGAGCCAAGTAGAGTCACAGTTGGCCTTCATCGCCCAAACATTCTCAGATAGCGTCAGCAAATCAAGGCTGCCTGTCCCCACACCTCCTGTGTTTGATGGTGACCCACTCAAGTTCATCAACTTTCGCAAAAGTTTTGTGACACTTGTTGAGAACAAGGGAATTCCACCATCAGACAAGCTGTATTATCTGCAGCAGTACCTTGCAGGAGAAGCCAGAGCGGCAGTAGAAGGTTGTTTTTTCGGAAGTGATGAAGCTGCCTACAACCGTGCATGGACCACGTTGGAAGAGCGGTTCGGACACCCCTTCACCATTCAACTCTCCTTGAGAAACAAGTTGAGAGACTGGCCCAAAGTAACAGGCAAAGATAAGAAAGGTCTTCAAGATTTCAGCGATTTCCTGAGCACCCTCAAAGAAGCTATCCCCTACGTGAAAGGTCTTGAAGTTTTGAACGATTGCGTCCAAATCCAGGAAACAGCAACCAAGTTACCCGGGTATTGCAACACTAGGTGGACACGGCGTGTTACAGAAGACATAGATGTTGGAAAGGGCTACCCTTCGTTTCAAAAATTTGTCGACTTCGTAGCCAGAGAAGCCAGAGTGGCTAACAACCCTATATGCGTGGTCGCTCAAAACCAAGACAAGTTGCCAACCACGAATAGAGGAAGCGAGTCTAGGGCAAAGACAAAACGAGCACCTGGCATTGCTCATGCCACCAACACCAACACCAGTGCTGATAAAGAAACCCCTAAAAGTGGAGCCAAAAATTCTCCAGTTTGCACCTACTGCGACAAAGATCACCTCATCTACAAGTGCAATGCTTTCAAAGAGTTGCCTTATGATGACAAAATACAAAGCATTCGAAGCAAGGCCCTTTGCTTCAAATGTCTCAGACGTGGCCACACATCAAAGAAGTGTCTAGTTAAAGTGTCCTGCAACACGTGCAAAGGCAAACACCAAACTCTGCTGCACTTAGACAGGAAGAAAGCAGACACAAGGCTTACAGAGTCAGAAGCCGACAAAGATGAAAACACATTTGAATCTATTTCAAACAAAACCAACCAAGATTACATGAAGAGTTATACTTCAATGATCGTACCTGTTTGGGTCAAGACAGGCCAAGCTGGCTTGCAAGAAGTATTGGTTTATGCACTGATTGATACCCAGAGCGACAGCTCCTATATCACAGAGGATCTGGCAGCCAAGCTGTGCATACCACATGAAATAACAAGAATGAAGATAACAACTATGACATCTTCATCGGTGGTCTATTGTAAGAAGTTCTCAGACATCAAACTGAGAGGATACGACTCGACTGTCGAAGTCCGAGTCAAGTCGTGCTACACAAGAGACCACATCCCTCACAACAGGGAGCACATTCCTTCAAAGGTAGCGGCAAGTATGATGCCTCATTTGGCTCGAATAGCCCCCTTCATTCCTCCTATTCAAGACTGTGAAGTGGGACTGCTCATTGGATACTCCTGCCCACAAGCACTCAGACTGGTGGAGATAGTCTCCGGAAATCCCGAAGAAGCCTTTGCTGTGAAAACAGACTTGGGATGGAGCATTATTGGAGGCCCTTGTTATGAACAAGGCAACAATGGTGTATGCCATAGGATTGTCGCCAAAGAATTGATAGTGCCACCACCCTGTGAGATCCTGAAGGTTCTCGACCAAGATTTCAGTGACACCAAAGATGAAGCGAAGGAGCTAATCTGCCAGGCCACTGAAATATGCAAAAAGGGCAAAGTTAGACTCCATAAGTTCCTGTCGAACAGCATAGACGTCCTGGAATCTATACCACCTTCAGAAAGAGCCACTACCGTCTCCGAAATAAACTTGGAACTGGAACCTCTCCCGGTTGAGCGCACACTTGGAACAAGATGGGATGTTCAAAATGACTGCTTCAGGTTCAAGATAACACTACAGGATAAACCCAACACAAGACGAGGCATCCTCTCTACAGTCTATGACCCAAATGAATTTGTTAGCCCTGTGGTGTTGCAAGGGAAAAAGATCCTGCAAGAACTGTGCAAGCCAAAGAAATCCTGGGACGAACCCGTCGAGCCTGTCATAATTGAACGGTGGGAGAACTGGAAAGACCGGTGCAAAAGGTTGTGCTCTTGCTGCCGGTTAAAGATTAGGTGACATTGTGAAAATCTTTATGTTGGCATGACTTTATAGTCTTCCATCATAAAGATTTTGGTGGGAGTGTAACGGCAGCAGCTGTGTTTGTTTGATCCATGTGAGAAACATGGCAATTCTTGTGACTGTTGTAATTTCCCCGCTATATATGTCAACAGTGACATCCTTTCTAGTATTTGCCCTTTGGTTGTACAGCAATGCCTCCCAAAGATTTGTTTTGGCAGATATATATACTCACAGCCTGGCTCTGTGTGCCAGTCGAGGGTTGTTTGCTTTGTGTCTGGGGGAACCCCCAACCTGGAAATGACCTTTGACCTCTGGGGAATCCCTTGGGAACTCCCTGCCTTTTATTTATTTATTCCCTCCATATTTTCTTTTAAAACCCAGGTTTGGAAATTTGTCCTTTGAGATTTAAGAATTATTGAAATAATTTGCCATCAAAAATGCATGAAGTGTAAGTATTATTCACAACAGGAAGTAGACGATTTGAGACTTCCTGTCCAGCAGCATATGGCAACGGACACATTGAGCATGGCTGGCTAAAACAAAATCCAAGCCATCCAGCGGTTTACCTCAGCCCAGGTAGGGTGAAACTGTCATAATGATGAAATAATCCCTCATAGCCAATTATCTACCCGATATTTTGTGGATTGTTTGAGAGATGATGATATTTTTGAAGTTTGTTGAAGTGTGACTAGACCATGTGACTGTCAGTAATAATCCATGCCTATGTAACTTTTCACCTAGTCTCTATGCATGTGCAAAAAACTGTAATAGTTGTGAAAAAGTAATTTTTGAAGCTTCATTTTGTGAATAGGGATGTATTTTTGACTTGAAGTAAATGCAGTATTATTCAGGTCGATCACTGCTGCAATTCCCGGCCTGCATGGCCTTGGTAGTTCATAGAAGTGCAAATCTGGCAATCCTTATTTACTGGATGCCTAGTTCTAGTCAATTTTATTGTTATGTTTTTGAATTGACATCTTGACTTTAAATTAGCTGAAATACCAATTTACAAGGTATTTATTCCGGGCTATTAATTGCAGACAAAATGTGAGAGCCTGCAAGGAATTTCTGCCCTCGGAAGGCTGCAACCCGGCAAAGTGGTTAGTGAAATGTTTAACTCTGTTGAAGTTTAATGATGGTTGTTTGAATATGCACATGTTCAAAGAATAGAAACTTTTTGTGTGTGTTTCTAATATGAAAATCTGATGTGCACAAACCATACAATTTTAAGTGTGGATTTGATAATCTGTTGTATTTGTTTACAGTAAATGCTGCATAATTTTTGCTGGTAGCTTTCTTGCAACAACTCAGTAAACCTAAAAAATCTACCAATTGAGATCATAAATGTTTACATTTGTGTGTATGCAGTATGATTTAATTTCTGTAATACTAGAATTTTGTGTCCACAGCTAAAATAATGTTTCTTGTGTTTGATATGTTTCAGTCTTTACGGTGTTTGATGCAATTAAAGTCAAAAGCAAGGACATTAAAGATGTGTCAAACATCAGTTATTGCACACCAAAATGCAGCTCATAATCCGGGGCCGGAACAAATATTTTTTTGATAATTACATGACCAATAGACACATTTCAGACAGTTAAAACCTACAAACACACCATTTTTCAGTCAATGACCCCTTTAAAATATATTTTCCACATAATTAAAGTTGTTGGTTGTTGTATACACAGAGTAATATTTAGTTTTTGTGAAACGGCCAAGTGGACTACATCTCCTTGTCTCGGACTATACACGTCACCAAACACGGTTACGGAGGTTTTTCTCTTAAAGCTCACCTCCTGCTTTCTGACTGATGAAAGAAAAATCCAAACAGGAGAAAAACAATACAAATGTATTGTAATTTGAAAGCTGGAACTGATCCAGAGGATTGTAAGTTACTTTCCTCAGGACGCTCTTTGAAAACGATGACTTAACTTACACAAGTCTGTCTTTGTAGTTTTTCACTTTACTGTCATGGGCCGAGCCGGCTTGGCTTTCCCCGGCTCAGTCCTGATCTCTCTGTGGGGGTTGGTTCTGTTGTGTATGTGCACTTTGTGTATTTCTGTAACCATAGCAACTTCCTGACTGGCAGCTGTTAGTCAGCATCAGCAATCTACTTTCTCCCACGCTGCTGACAGTCTGTCAGTCCAACCACGCCCCTTCGCTCTCCCTCACCTTTCCATCAGCTGTTCCCAGTACCAGTAATTATCCTCCCCGCACCTCGCCCATGTGTTGCCTATTTGTGAGGCCAGTGGTGTTTGTATAAAAGCAGCCCTTTGCTGGACAAACACCGCTGGACCATTGTACGAGTCACACCACCGTTCATCGTGTGACCGTCAGTCGTGAAGGACTGTGCTCACTGTTCTACTGGGAAGACCTGGATTGCTAAGGCTGTAAGTCACTGTAGCGTTTCTCTGTGCGGTTGTGCCGCTACGCTGGTAGCATTTCCTTGTGCAGCACAACTGTTACGCTTTCTCCCTGTGCAGCCTACCATCTTAGAACTCTTTGTTAGCCCGAGCTTCCTAGCCATTTTGTATGGTTTTCCCTAAACCTGTGTTCAATAAATGTGTGTGTGGTAACCCCTGCATTTAAATCCTCATTTCTCCTTCTCTTCCTCCGTGCGCTGTGAGGAGCGCACGGGGAAGTTTATGACAGAATGGTCTAGCCAGTTAAGAGGATTTAGTGGGTTCACCCACACATCCCTTTTCCCCTTTTGTATTTTGCTTGTTGGGACTTACTGGGTTGAGATGTCGTGGGGCCGTCGTTATCCAATGAGTCTTGGCTGGGAACGCTGCCGAGCTCTTATCGACATCGATGGCCTGATATCAATGGCAAGTGAATATTCCACCCCTGCGGACGTCATGTGTTATGTCAAGCTGGCGGAGGCAGAGGTTCAGCGATGCCCTCAGCTCTCCGAACATCCTGAGGGAGCTGAGCGGATTTCCCAGCTGGCAGTGCTCTGACGCGAGTACGGCGAGAGGGAGAGGAAGTCCCCGAAAAAGACCGGGCTTGCGCTGAGGGGAGGGCATTCCCAAGATGCCGCTGAGACTGTTCCCTGCCAGGTCTGCGCTCCCGCTCACACCAAACCCAACCCAGCAAACAAAGGACAGCGTCGTTCCCCATGGAAGCGCCGGTAAAGGCCTTCTCCTCCGCCAGCCACCATCATCTCTCCAGCAGCTGTGAGGTCTGCTGAGGTCATCCCGGAACACCCACCTCCGTTGCCATGGAGCTGGCTCCTCCTCTGCCTGTAGAAGAGGGCCCTTTCACTGTGGACACAGAGAGGGATGACAGCCCGTTAGCTGCAGCAGTAAACATCAAGGGCCGGGATGACAGGCAAGTGTTTTTTCTGTCTTCTCATCATGACAATAATAAACCTTGTCTGTCTCCCAGGAAAGGGGCCCAGTTACAGCAGTCCGCTGGGCTCCCCCTACTGGCCGTAGCTAAAAACTCTTTTTCTACCCTCTCTGTGCCTGCTGAGTGCCTGCCGGTCCAAGAACCGAGCCGCCAGATGGAGGAGGAGCTGTTGGTTTTGGACGATACCTTCCCCGAGCCAGCACAGAGAGGTCCCTCTGCAGCCATGCCGGTGGATGATGAGTGGTCGGCTATGCTCGCCGTGCTCAATCATTGGGTCGAAAGGGAACGTCGTGAGAGGGAGGTCCATGGATGCGCTTCACCGGTGATGAGGGTCTCACCTCCTATGCCTACCCAGACCCCGAATTCACCATCCGACGAGGAGTGGGTGAACCTGCTCGCCACAGTCAACCGCCGGGTCGAGGAGGAGCGTCAAAGGACCAGGACTGTTAACACCATCTCACCAGCTAGGAGACACCGGGAGAACTCCTCATCGTCTTCGGCAGCCCTCTGCCCTCCAGCTGCCATGAGGTCCATTGAGCTCACCCTGGTAACGTCCACCTCCGTCGTCATGGAGACAGCTCCTCCACAAGCTTTCAAAGGGGCCCACGTCACCACTGACACAGAGAAGGAGGACTGTCTTCTGCCTGCAGCTGGGAACAATAAGGACCGGGATGACAGGCAACTGTTTCTTCATTGTACACCATCTAATGACACTGAATCTTGCCTGTCTCCAGAGGGAGGGGCCCAGTATAAGCAGTCCGCTGGGTCCTCTCCTCCAGCTACATGTATTAATTTATTTTTCTTCCTCTCCGTGTCTCCTCCAATTTCCCCTGAGGACCTGTCAGACCAAGGTCAGGGCCATCAGATGATGGAGGAGCCAGTGGCTTCAGAGGAGTCCTTCCAGGAGCCAGCATGGAGAGGTCCCCCTGCAACCACGCCAGAGGAATCACCGGCATTGGAGCCACTGCAGGAGGACAATGGGACTGCTATAACCATCTCGCCTGCTGTGGAGGCTTCTGCAGTGGATTGGGAGCCAGAGCTGGACCTCTTGGAGGCCGGGCCCGAGTGTTCGCCGCCAGGATCGATGGAGTCCTGGACAGCGGTGGAGCTCGAGCTCAGGCAAGTATTCTCTCTTATTTTTCTTATGACAGTTTTAGAGAGATCTTGTCTGGCTGTTGGGGGGGGGGGCGGGGGAGTCAGGTGCTGCCATCAGCTGCATCTGAACTCAAACCTCACCGGGTTCCACTGCTGCCGGTGACCCTAACCATCTTTCTCCTCCTGCCTTCCCTGAGCCTTCATCTAGGGTTGCCGGAGAAGGTGTGCCTTCACCGGAGGTTGCTGTGGGTCCAACTTCCCCGCTGCCTGAGGCTGTCGTGTGGGTCCCTCCACAGACTGCATCTCCGTGGGCGCGGCAGGCTGGCTTTGGACCCTCGTGGGGGCTGCGCTCCAGGATCAGCCTGATGTGGGTGCTGCGCTCCTGTTCGGATCCGTCATGGAGGCCACACTCCAGCGCGGGTTCCACCGGGGGTGTAGCCTTAGCCCGATCAGGGTCCACCGCTGGTGCTGCAGAGCCTCAGCCGGAGGTCACCGTGGGTGCAGCTGAGCCTCAGCCGGAGGTCATTGTGGGTGCAGCTAGGCTCCCGCTGGAGTCCATCGTGGGTGCAGGGGAGCCGGTCCGGTCAGGGGTCACCGTGGGTGCAGCTAGGCTCCCGCTGGAGTCTATTATGGGTGCAGCGGAGCCAGCCTGGTCAGGGGCCACTGTGGGTGCAGCTAGGCTCCTGCTGGGGTCCATCGTGGGTGCAGCAGAGCCGGCCCAGTTGGGGGCCACCGCAGGTGCCACTGCGGCCCACCCTGAGGACGCCGTGGAGGTTCCCTTTTCCCGGCCCAGTTACCCACCAGTCAGGCTTCCGGTGGGCAGGCCGCCTCCTGCCGTCACAATGCCACAATGCCCCGCCATCCTGGGCGGGGCATTGTGTTCCCTCCTTTCCTGTTCCCCCTACCTCCCACCCGGGTTCGTGTTGTTGTTGTTGTTGCTCCTGTTGGGGGGGGGGGGTTCCTCTTGATGTTACCTTGGGTGTCTGGGAATCCACCCCTTAAAGGGGGGGCTCTGTCATGGGCCAAGCCGGCTTGGCTTTCCCCGGATCGGTCCTGATCTCTCTGTGGGGGTTGTTTCTGTTGTGAATGTGCACTTTGTGTATTTCTTACCGGAATGGTGGCTCAGTTGGTAAAGCATCCGCCCCACACCCGGGAGGCAGGGGTTCAAATCCCGGCCGGGTCATGCCGAAGACCATATAAAAGTGGAACTTCCTGCCGTCCAGCTTGGTGCTCAGCAAAAAAATGGAATGGAGGAGGGAAATTTGTGGCGGCGCCTTGCATGGCAGCGGCCCTCTGATTCTACACTTGGGGTGTGTGTGATTAACACAGTAGATAGGTAAAACACAATCTCGTTCTACTGTACATGATTGGTTGTACAGTTGAATGACAATAAAGGGTGATTTATTTTATTATTCTGTAACCATAGCCAGTTCCTGACCGGCAGCTGTTAGTCAGCATCAGCAATCTACTTTCTCCCACGCTGCTGACAGTCTGTCGGTCCAACCACGCCCCCTCGCTCTCCCTCGCCTTTCCATCAGCTGTTCCCAGTACCGGTAATTATCCTCCCCGCGCCTCGCCATTGTGTTGCCTATTTGTGAGGCCAGCGGTGTTTGTATAAAAGCAGCCCTTTGCTGGACAAACACTGCTGGACCATTGTACAAGTCACACCATCGTTCTTCGTCGTGTGACCGTCAGTCGGTGAAGGACTGTGCTTGCTGTTCTACTGGGAAGACCTGGATTGCTAAGGCTGTAAGTCACTGTAGCGTTTCTCTGTGCAGTTGTGCCGCTACGTTGGTAGCGTTTCCTTGTGCGGCACAACTGCTACGCTTTCTCCCTGTGCAGCCTAGCATCTTAGAACTCTTTGTTAGCCCGAGCTTCCTAGCCATTTTGTATGGTTTTCCCTAAACCTGTGTTCAATAAATGTGTGTGTGGTAACCCCTGCATTTAAATCGTCATTCTTCCTTCTGTCCTCCGTGTGCAACGGTAGAACGCACGGACGGTTTATGACATTTACATGTTTTCACAACCTTATACCTTAACAGTTAGACAACAAGCTACACTTATTTACGTGGAAAATTCTTTTAAATTGACAAACATATGTGTAACTTGTGGCACAATTCATTCGGGATCAAAAGATAATTTCTGTCTTGCCATTCACTTAAGTGGAGATTTTTTTCTGATTTAAGGTCCCATATGTGGAAGTAGAGGGGACGTGACTTAGGATCTGTATAGGTGCATTGCAATTGGGAATATGTGACTTGTAGTTTTTACCGATGAGCTGAAAACTACAGGAAGAAAACATGTTGTCCTCTGTCTTCAAAACCAAACAGTGAAACAAGTCTGAATACAATCGATGTGAGGAATAAATGGTATAGTTTATGAGTTCAGTTTTCAGCATTGTTAATGCCACCACTTTTGCAGTAATGTGCTGTGTAATGAAATTACTGTTTAAAAAATCAGTAATGCATTACATTTACTGAAATTTTATCAGATGCGTTACTCGCGTTACTTGTTTTATTAGTACTAGTGCATTGCCAGTAGAACGCAAGTATTCCTGTCTGAAACAGGTTTCCCAATCAGGCTTTACAGGCCCAAATGTAGGCTGTGTTTGAAAGTGGAATACAAAGAGGTGCAGCCTACATGTAGGCAATCATGTTAGACTTTGACAAATATAAAAGGGAGTAAATGACACTAAGATTTATTTAATTGTGTGAATATTAAACTAGTTGGCTGCACGGTGGCGCAGTGGTTAGCACTGTGGCAGCACAGTTTACCCTCGGCCGGGGGCTCGCAGGGATCGTGAGATTGTGGGTTCGATCCCTGCCCCCGGCCAACAGTGATCTGTGTGGAGTTTGCATGTTCTCCCCGTGTTGCGTGGGTTTACTCCGGGATTTCTCCGGTTTCCTCCCACATGCCAAAAACATGCAGGTTAGGGATAAGGTGCGCTTGCACACACAGCGACCGGCAGCTGGTGGCTTGTCACCAGACTGCAAAACAAATCTACCTACGGGTACAAAATAAGTAATTAAAAAAAAAATATATTAATTACAGAATACCTAAATATTGAAAAGGAATGGGACATCCAATATTAGCAACTGCTTCAGATCCCTTGTTTGTTTGTCAGATCACTTATTTGTGTGATATTTTATCACTTATATTCAAGATAATAGTTTATCTTCACTTTGGGGAATGGGAGTTGTTCATTCACCATTATAATTATTTTAGTTTATATCACTGGTCAGTGATGGAGTTCAGTGTAATATTGAATTTCTTCTGTGTATCGTCAATAAACTCATGCAGTGCTATAACAGGACACGTTTATAAATATTTGAGACCCATTGGCTGCTGCTTTACCCATGTGCCTGCGAAGGACTGCGATCCACAGGTTTAGTTGCTGCCCCCCCCAACGCACCTCGTGTTCTTCATGCCGAATCATCGATTGGCCTACGCATTCACGGCAACTTTATGGTATAATTTTTTAAGCATTGAACCTTAAGTCTATCTTTTGTCACTATTTACACTACGGATAACATTACTGTACATGGACTGCTGTTGTTTTTCCAGCCTTATTTCTTTTGTTTTTTATATTGCGCACACCATTGAAGAGAGAGAGAAACACTATTTCAGTTCTCCTGTATGTCCTGTACTATCAGCTGTTCTGATAGATATACCAAAATGTCAGAACACCAGAGGAGGTGGATCCAATCAGCTGATCGCTCGAACCACAGAGCGTTGTTTTCCATGATAAATCAGACTCGGGGCAAAATCACACTCCATACATTATCTTTTTTTCACTTTATTAAAAATAACTTTTTTTAATCGCCATCAGTTAGCGTGCCTTTGAGCCAGGTCGTGTCTGGCCGCTGCTTCTCCTGGCATGTTTTGTGTTGATTTGTTAGACCCGGTCCCCCTGATGCTCTGCACAGTCTGCTCGCGCACCTCATGTTCTGCACATATGGCGAATTATCCTTTAGACCTATTGCACATAATCATGGCAACTTTATGGTATAATTTTTTTAAGCATTAAATCTTCAGTATTATGTTTTTCACTTCTTTGTTTTGTCCAGGGAACACTGTGGTGACTGACAGATCGTGGTGCTGCGTATTATCCAATCAGCATGACAGACCGATGGCTAAACTTTTATTGATAAACATTACGTATTTTGACTGAGCGACTCCACACTTGGGGATGCGCACCCTCGTAACCTCAGCAAATCACGTTTAAAATCTTAGGTCCATCTGACGATCGGTTCAAGAGATATGCATGGAAGAGACACACAGACAGACGGGCAGACAGACACACAGACAGAGATTTTGTGCATTTATAGATAGATGGATAGATATTTTTAGCGCAAATAAATACAAACTGACCCTACAGCTGACGCAGCCGTCAGTCTCCTCTGCGGGTCGTTTTCCTGTCCTGCCCCAGCTCACACCGCAACCCGGTGGGAAAAAATGCCGTGGTGGTGGCATCTTCTCATATCGAGCCCTGATCGCCTGTTGTCTGAGCGGTGAGTGGCCCCAACATCAGCCCCTACCTCTTTGGTTAAACATGAGTATTTTTAGAGCAAGAAGCTCATATTTAATGTCTGCAGTTGTGTAAATGTAAGTTTTCTTACTGGACAGAAAAAAAGTGACTGTGATTTGTTGCTGTAAAGAACAAATGAAGCTTCTTCTAAGGTGAACTTTCATTTATCTGTGCTTTCTATTTTATTTTATCTTATTCATTTACACGCTGTTGTGATAGGCAACTATATCACGGAAGTAAATCCCCTAAATATGTATTTTTAATGGGCTGGTCCAGGGGTGTCAAACATATGGCCTGTGGGCCAAAAACGGCCCACCAGGGGGTCCAAAATTTTCTCTGTGAATTTACAGCTTTATTTCTAGTAAATTTCAGACTTTCTACTGATTAGAAGAGTTTGTGTAAATCTGAGACATGTTTCTCTGTAAGATGAGACTTTTTTCTCATCAGTTTTCTTTTTCTTCTTTTTTCTGATGAGAACACAGGGACCTTTGATTTCAAGAGCCAAGGGGATGGGGTACTTCACTCTCACATTGCAAATATTATTCTCAACGGTTTTACAGTATTTACTGCTGCTAATAACTACTTAAACAGTGTTTCTCTTGCTATTTTTATGTACATATGTATAAGGGTCATTGCATTTAAAAAGGTTGTACATTTAATTCAACTTCATTTTAGCATGCGATAATCAAATCTGATCATATTAAACATAATTTTCAAACTACAAAATTGTGGCTAGTGTAAAGGCTGAGTAGCTAGTAACTTTGGAAAATCACTAGCTACAGTGACTGCTGAAGTGAAAGCACTATTTCTCTGCAGTTAGTATCCTCAGCAAGCAGCGGGTGCTACCGTGAGCTTCTCTCCATCCCAAAGCACTCACAAGCGGTGTCACAGGATTGTGTGCTCGGGTTCTACCGGCCTCAGTCTCTCAATTTAGTTATGTATTTTTCCTGTGTTTTCTCCAAGCGTTGTGGTGTCTTTTTGTGTTTTGTTTCCTGACAATTTATCGTTCTATTTATTATTTATGTTTCAATATTGTTATTAAGTTGTCTATTCATGTTTTTGAGTCTGTTTTGCCTTTCTCTGTGACAGGGCCATTATTTCTTCTACTCCCAGACTCACCCATCTTCCCCTCACAGCCTGTTTCCCCAGTTCACCTCAGCTGTGAGTGATTTTGGAATTAGGTCACTGCCTGTTCCTGGCAACACCTGTTGCTCGTCATTCCCATTCACCTCCTGGTATTTAAGCCATGCACACTCATTGTGTTGCGCGGCTAAATTGCATTGTCTTTGATTATCTCCTCCCTGCACGTGTCAGCCTCTGAAGTGTTTCCTTCTCTAGAGCGTGTCTAGCTCTGAGGCAACAATGTAAGTTAATCTTGTTTGCATTTTTTTGTATTGTGGGCACTATTTGACGTTTATGTTGTTTTTGTTAATAAATGTCTTCAACACAATCCAGCAGTTGGATCTGTCATTCTACTCCGAAGGAGCACACATGACAGAATTTAGCCACCAGTTTAAAAGATCCAGCTGTTGTGTTTGTGCCCTTTTTTCCCCTCCTTTTTTTGTCTTTTTCACTCACCTGACCAGTGGAGCTCATCATGTCCTCGGCTCTCCGGCCTTGTAAAATCATTGGAGGGTTGGCAGTGGGGGCCCCGACAGTAGAGGAGGAATGGGTGGCGGAGTTCATCCGAGAGTTTATGGACAAAGCTTTTGAAGCCCGAGAAGCCAAAAAGGTATGGGAATGTGTGTGCGCAGCACTGGGAATTCTGGAGGCGCACCCCAGCCTGTGGAGATCTCCTGAATACTCTGAGCTGTTATCCTCAGTGTCTGCACTCCAGCAATCATTCCCTGACCTGAGGATAGGAGCGTTTTCAGCGGAGCCAAAGTGGAGGTGCTATTCATGGCTGAAGCCCGTCCTCTCTCCCGTTTCACCACCACCAGCTCCAGTGGGTGTGCCGCCCACTTCAAGACGGCACCGTTGTCCCGTGCCAGACTGCTGGAGGAATAACTCCGCCTTTCTGACAGCCAGAGGGACAATGCTCCACCTGCTGCAGCAGGCAACATCCTACACTGGGAAAACAGGCCAGTGCCATTTTTTCCCTCTTCTATATATGATGTTATGCCTTGCCTGATTCCTGGTATGGAGGCTCAAGATATGCAGTCCCCTGAGCTCTCCCCACCTGTTGCAGCAATTAACGGCTCACCACCTCTCTCCGTGTCTCCTCCACCTTTCTTTGAGTGTCCACCGGCCCCAGAGCAGAACCGCTGAACAATGGAGGAGCCTGAGGCCCTGGAGGATCCAGTTCCAGGGCCATCAGTGAGGCAGCCCACAGGCGCCACTCCGGATGAGTCACCAGTGTGGGGACCATCACCTGGGGGCCTTAGGACTGCTACCACCATCATGTCCACTGCGGGAGCCGCCGCAGCAGAGTCTACAGTGCAGCTGGACTACCACAGAACCGGGCCCGAAACATAGTCATCAGCCGGATCGATGGAGTCCTGGACAGCGGTGGAACTCAAGCTCAGTCAAGTGCTCTTCTTGTGTTTCTTGTCTCTGTTCTGGAAAGATCTTGCCTGGCTCTTGGTGAGGTGAGCTGGGTGCAGCCATCCGTTGCACCTGAGCTCGCCTTGCCGGCCTCTGCCGCTGCCGGCGACCGTGACCTTCCCTCTCTGTCTTTGTTATCTGAGCCTTCTCCCAGGGTCGCTGGAGATGATCCAGCACAACCAGAGGTCTCCGTGGTTCCAGTGTCGCCGCCCGAAGTCGCCAGTGATCCAGCTCTTCCTGTTGAGGTCATTGTGGGGATTCCGTCCCAGCCCGGGACCTCCTTAGGTGCAGCTTCCCCCGCTGAGGCCGTCGTGGACCTACCCCCATCATCCTCATCCAGCATTCCGGTGGTGGACTGCCTCCTTGGCCTGGTGCTCTCGCGGGTTGGCCTGTTCACTGTGGGTGCAGTATTGGCCCAGCTGGGGTCCACCATGGGTGCAGCATTGGCCCAGCCGGGGCCCACCGAAGGTGCAACTCCACTCCAGCCTGGAGCCACCGAGGGTGCTGCAGTGCTCAAGCCCGGAGCTACTGTGGGTGCTGCCAAGCTCTAACCCAGAGCCACTGTGGGTGCCGCCAAGCTCCCGCCTGGAGCCACCGAGGGTGCTGCAGTGCTCCAGCCCGGAGCCACCAAGGGTGCCGCCAAGCTCCAGCCCGGAGCCACCGAGGGTGCTGCAGTGCTCCAGCCCGGAGCCGCCGAGGGTGCTGCCAAGCTCCAGCCCGGAGCTACCATGGGTGCTGCCAAGCTCCAGCCCGGAGCTACCATGGGTGCTGCCAAGCTCCAGCCCAGAGCCACCATGGGTGCTGCCAAGCTCCAGCCCAGAGCCACCACGGGTGCTGCCAAGCTCCAGCCCGGAGCCACCGAGGGTGCTGCAGTGGTCCAGCCTGGAACCACCGAGGGTGCTGCAGTGGTCCAGCCCAGAGCTACTGCGGGTGCTGCAGTGCTCCAGCCCAGAGCCACCGCGGGTGCTGCCAAGCTCCAGCCCGGATCCACCGGGGGCGCTGCAGTGCTCCAGCCTGGAGCCACCGAGGGTGCCACTAAGCTCCAGCCCAGAGCCACCGCGGGTGCTACGGTCTTCCTGCCCAAGACTACCAAGGGCGTTGTCATCTCTCCTCTTCCACCATCAAACACCGGGGTGGTCCCCCCCCTCCGGGCCTGCTTCCAGTCACTGAGCCTTTCAGTTGGGGAGCCGCCTCCTGGGTCACCCCTTTGGTTTTTGTGGCTTAAGGACTCAGGCCGGCCGAGGGACTGGGGTGTTGGATCTGGTGGTCCGTATTCTCCAGCAGGCCACCCGACTCCTTCTTCCTGGACATCCATCTGGGCTGGGACTTCGGCCGGCCACCAGAACTGTCTGGGGAGCCCACGGCCCTGATGTAGCATGGTGCGGGTCCAGAGTAGGCCCTGTAGTTTTGCTCCCTCCTTACCCGTTTCCCCCACCTCCCGCCCTGGTTTGTTCTTTGCTGTACCTTTTTTTTTTGGGGGGGGGGGCTCCTTTGGTGTTATCTTGGAGTTTGTGGGATCCACCCCTTAAAGGGGGGGCTCTGTCCCAGGGCTGAGCTCGGGTTCTACCGGGATCAGTCTCTCAATTTATTTATGTATTTTTCCTGTATTTTCTCCAAGCATTGTGGTGTCTTTTTGTGTTTTGTTTCCTGACAATTTATCGTTCTATTTACTATTTATGTTTCAATATTGTTATTAAGTTGTCTATTCATGTTTTTGAGACTGTTTTGCCTTTCTCTGTGACAGGGCCATTATTTCTTCTACTTCCAGACTCACCCAGCTTCCCCTCACAGCCTGTTTCCCCAGTTCACCTCAGCTGTAAGTGATTTTGAAATTAGGTCACTGCCCACTCCTGGCAACACCTGTTGCTCATCATTCCCCATTCACCTCCTGGTATTTAAGCCGTGCACTGTCACTGTATTGTGCGGCTAAATTGCATTGTCTTTGATTATCTCCTCCCTGCACGTGTCAGCCTCTGAAGTGTTTCCTTCTCTAGAGCGCATCTAGTTCTGAGGCAACAATGTAAGTTAATCTTGTTTGCATTTTTTTGTTTTGTGGGTGCTTTTTGACATTTACGTTGTTTTTGTTAATAAATGTCTTCGACACAGTCCAACGGTTGGATCTGTCCTTCCGCTCCGAAGGAGCACACATGACAAGCGGTCAGTCTCATAGTAGCCTCGTGCAGCAGTTAGTTGCGGTTAGAGAGGAGACCCACGCCCATGCCACTCACATCCAAACTGTAAATGAATTGCGCCGGCACCACACCTCCCCGCCAATCAATGTAAATGTTTCTTCACTGGCAGTGTCACACTAATAAATCACTGCATTTGACTAACAGCCTCAGTCACGTACTCGCTTCATCCACTGTGTGTGTCTCTGTGACATAAGCTAAACATCTTGCAGCTAGCTTGTCATGTCGCAGTCTAAACTGTACGCTCAAAAATACAGAAAGTAGTGGGAGTCAAATCCTGAATTCAAAGGCTGGTTGAAGCCATTTATTGGAGATGATAGAATAGGCTTTATTGTCATAGTACAGTTGTACAGCACAGCGAAATTGATACAGAAGTGATGGCCTATTTAAATGCCAAATTAAAACAAACTAGAAAAGCACTCGGAGAGCGCAGACCTCCGCCAAGCGCCACAGTTCCCCCCATACAGTGTTTGTGTGTACGTTTTCAGATTACTTGACCATGAAAACATATGACTAGCAATTGGATTGACAATGATAGGATTAGTGGTTCAGTAGTTATTCACAAAAATGGCATTTTCCGTAATGGCGGCCACAGTTTCCCCCATACAGTGTTTGTGTGTACGTTTTCAGATTCCTTGACCATGAAAACATATGACAAGCAATTGGATTCACAATGATAGGATTAGTGGTTCAGTAGTTATTGAAGAAAATGGCATTTTCCGTAATGGCGGTTTAGCACCACAGTTCCCCCCATACAGTGTTTGTGTGTACGTTTTCAGATTCCTTGACCATGAAAACATATGACTAGCAATTGGATTCACAACAATTGGATTGACAATGATAGGATTAGTGGTTTAGTAGTTATTCACGAAAATGGCATTTTGCGTAATGGCGGTTTTCTTGTGGACGGTGATCCGGATCACCACCAAAATCTAATCATCTGTAGGATACCCCATTTCTGACAATCTGTGAAAATTTCATGAAAATCCGTCCATAACTTTTTGAGTTATCTTGCTAAAAAACAGACAAACAAACAGACAGACAGACAGACAGACAGACAGACAAACCAACGCCGATGATCACATAACCTCCCCCTTTGGCAGAGGTAACAAACCAAGAATCAACAGAAGAAAGTTAATTTATAGTGCTAAAGATATTTAGTGTTTTACTCACTATTTGTCTCTCCCACGACATTAGTCTTCTCTCCTACAGCGTCCATTACAATTAGATTTTTTTAGATTTTAGTATACTTTATTGATCCCCAGAGGGGAAATTGAGGGTCATCCACCACCTGGATGGATGAAGCAGCCATGATACGGCGCTATCCCTTAACCATTCACACACACATTCACACCTAGGGCCACTTTAGAGTCTCCAATTAACCTTACATGCAAAGGACCAATTATGCAAATTAGGTGATGACATCATTTAGCAACTTCTAGCTACGTTTAGGACAACCAATAGCTACTTTCTTTACTGAGGAGTTGGTAACAGTGCAGTCAAGAGCCTGTTCACTGCTGCAGCCAGAAATGGAGCTTGCTCCTGCTGGGAAAAGATGAAGCGACTTTGGTTTTGTGGAAATGGACAGATTATTTTTCCTTTGTCGCGGGGACAAAAGCATACTGGTGGGCTGTGTGAGACTGACTGCAATCTTCAGAAGCGCCTGAGAACAGCAACAAGATCCAACAAAGCTAGCGCTATGCTATGCTATGCTAACAACACCGGCTGGATTTCAAACATAGGTATGCATCTGGACAGTTTGTGACACAGCAAGAATTTAACGACTGATTGCCAGATACGTCAATACAGAATGAAGAAATTCAATTCAATTCAGTTCAATTCAACTTTATTTATATACCGCCATTTCACAACAACAGTCATCTCATAGCACTTTCAGCTGTAGGGGGAACCCCCACAGCTGCAGAAAGACCCCAGCAATCAGGCGATCCCCTGTGAGCAAGCACTTGGAGACGGTGGAGAGGAAAAACTCCCTTTTAACAGGAAGAAACCTCCAGCAGAACCAGGCTCAGGGAGGGGCAGTCATCTGCTGCGACTGGCTGGGGGATGAGGGGATAGAGAAGATGAAAAGAACAGACATGTAGAGAGCAAACAGCATGATGGGGACTCAATCTATGGGAGAGAACAAACAGATGTTAATGACCAGCAAAAAAAAAAAAAAAATTTCATTGAGGGTGAAGAAAGGAGTGAGGCCCAGTGCATTATCCCGGCTAACTAAACCTATTAGCAGCATAACTAAGGGAGGGTTCAGAAACACATGATCCCTCCCTAATTGTAGGCTATATCAAAAAGGAAGGTTTTCACCCTATTCTTAAAAACAGAGATCGAGTCTGACTCCCGAATCCAGATTGGCAGCTGGTTCCACAGGAGAGGAGCTTGATAACTGAAGTCTCTGCCTCCCATTGTACTTTTGGAGATTCTAGGTATTACAAGTAATCCTGCATTTTGGGAGCGTAGTGCTCTGTTAGGATAATATGGTAGTAGCAGATCTTTTAAATAAAAAGGGGCCTGATTGTTTAGAGCTTTGTAAGTAAGAAGAAGGATTTTAAACTTAATTCTAAACTCTATGGGAAGCCAGTGAAGGGAGGCCAGAACCGGAGAGATATGATCTCTCTTTCTAGTACCTGTTAAAACTCTTGCTGCAGCATTTTGGATCAGCTGAAGACTTTTTTTTTTTTTTTTTATTTAAGTTTTTGTAAAGGGTATACAGGTCGTTACAGCAATGCATTGTTTACATTTTCTTCACATGTTCCCTTATTTTCTGATATCTGACAACATTGGAAGATTAATTCTTACAACACCCCCCCTTTTTTTTTTAAAGTGAAAGAAAAAGTGAAATTAAAGAGAAAAAAAACAAAAAACAAAAAACAAATAACAAAAAAAACAAACAAACCAGCAAGAAACAAACAAAAAGAAAAAGTAAGTAAATAAAGATAAAAGAGCATCTGAGTAGCGTTGGAACAAAGAGCGGAACCATTATTGAAATGGTATTTGTCAAAGATTAGATCTAATGGAAGACACATATGCGATCCAGGGTTGCCAAAAGTTCATGAACCCATCCATGTCCTGTCTCAGTGCGAATGTCAACTTTTCCATCGAGTAAATGTCTTGGATCACGTTAGTCCAATCTTCAGGTGTAGGACAGTCCTTCAACATCCATTTTTTAGTTAGAGCTTTTTTGCTTGCCAATATTAAAACATTGAATAAGTATTTTTCTCCTTGTCTTTCCAGTGAGTCCGGTAGTAAACCCAAATACAAAGTTACAAAAGAAAAGGGAACTGTTATTTTGAATATTTTCCCCAATATTGTCTGTACATTGGTCCAATATTGGTGGATAACTGGGCATGACCAAAACACATGAAAATGATTTGCAGTCTTTTCACCACACAAGCGCCAACAGTTCAATCCCTTATGGGTAAATTTGTTTTGTGCAGGTGTTCTGAAAAATCTTACCAAGTTTTTCCATCCAAATTCTCTCCACTGCAGGGATGAGGTACTTTTCCATTGCTGTTTATTTAGCTTTTCCCATATTTCCAGTTGTAAAGTGAAATTCCCCTCTTTTTCCCATCTCTCTTTTATATAAGATGTGTTGTCTCCTTTTAAGTCTTGAAGACCTTGGTATATTTTAGAAATGTATCTGATCCCTGGGATCCCTTTATATGCCATTAAGAAGACCTTCAGAACACCTGACTGGGCCCTTTCCAAAACCTCCTTTTTAAGTATATTGTTTATGTGGTGTCTAAGCTGGAAGACCCTGTAAAGGTCTTGATTTATTAGGCCTTGTTTTTTCAAATCTTCAAAACTTCTTAAGATTTGCCCTTTAAAAAAATCGTAATATTTTATCAGCCCTTTCTCCTTCCACTTTTTAAATCTGGTGTCTGTTTTATTAGGAGTAAAGTCCTGATCATAGGCAATCCATTGCAGAAGTCGATAGGGCTCTTTAGTTTGATTCTCTCTGACTATCTTAAACCAAATTTTTAGCGGGGTCTCTATCCACGGGTTAGTGTTATTCAAAAGCTTAGGTAAGGCATTGTTCTGTGGCCGACACACATTGTGGGCTCACGCTGCCACAGAGACAGAACTGAATGTGTATTGTGGAGTGTCACGTCTGCAAGGACTGACGACTCAAATCTACAGGAGGTAACAAGGAAGTGTGAGATTTGTCTCTTTGTCCCACAGAAGACGCCCCGGAGGGTATTCCGGTTCATCAAGAAATGAGAGACAATGGTGAAGCCTCAAAGGGATGCTTTGTAACTGTATGTTGACTGAAGACACCATGTGACTTGAATTCTGATGCTGGAAATGTATAAAAGGGGGTTGAAGTATGATTCTTTCTCTTTCCTGCTTTGAGAATGCTAGGAGCTTGTGTTCTGTCAAATAAAGCTGGTTTATGACTGAAACTCAGCCTCGTTATTTGAGCATGCTCCTACACTGGTGACCTACGACGGAGAATGAGCAATGAGAATTCTTCTGAACCGGGCTCGGTGGAAGCCAGCCTGATGGCCGCCTCCACGCTCCGGCTGCCCGATTTCTGGCAGCACAGTCCGCGCTCATGGTTTAGCGCAATCGAGGCGCAGTTCAACCTCCGGAGAATCTCCAACGACGACACAAGATTCTACCACGTGGTAGCGAAACTGGACAGCGACACGGTCCAGAGAGTGGAGGATTTGGTTAATCATCCACCAGACAGCGACAAGTACAGCGCATTGAAAGACGCGCTGATCAGCCATTTCACCCCCTCAGTCCAACAAAGAGCAGAGGGGCTCCTGGCGCTGACGGAGGCAGAAAACGATAGACCTGCGGACCTGATGGTGAAGATGCTGCAGCTCAAAGCCTCCGAGGATGGCGAATTCATTTTCGCCCACCTATTCCTTCGAACCCTGCCACCAGCAGTGAGAGTGGCCCTGGCAGAGTCACCCCGATTGGCCAAGCGAGACTACCATGGGTTGAGCAAGGAGGCGCAGAAGTTGGTCGACGCCCACAAGCAGAACGCGGTTTCGGCCGCGGCGGCTAGTTCGGGAACGGCGTCCGGAGACAGCTTGGGTCCAGTGGCACCAGACGCACCAACAACGGCGGCGACCGGAGCCAGACGACGCGGAGCGGAGAACGGCTCGTGCTTCTACCACCGCCGTTTTGCAGAGAGAGCGCACAGGTGCGTCCCACCGTGCAATTTTAAACGCCAGGACCGAGGGCCGGTAGCAGCCGCGACTCTCGGCAATGAGAACAGGCTGCTTTACCTGACGGATGCACGCTCGGGGAAACAGTTCCTCGTGGACACGGGCTCGCAGCTGAGCTTCGTCACGCCCACCTACGCGGAACGGCTGTCGCCTTCTAAAGCCCCCTGGGTGTCAGTGTCAGCAGCGAACGGCTCCACAATTAAAACGTTTGGTGAGAGGACCATGCTTCTGTCCTTACAAGGCCGTTCATTTGAGTGGACATTTATTGTAGCAGCAGTCAGTTTCAACATGTTAGGGGCTGATTTTTTGTGCTCACATGGTTTATTGGTTGATCTTGCTAATAGACGTCTGATTAATGCATGTCTTTTCATTCTATTCCCTGCACAGCTCGGGTGGCCCCGCCAACTGCACATGCCAGCGTCTCAGCCGCGGGTGGTAAGTTTCACACTCTGCTTGCTCAGTTTCCAGCACTCACAGTCCCCACTTTTTCAGCAACGGTGGCCAAACATGGGGTAGAACATTTCATAACAACCACAGGCCCTCCCGTTTTTGCAAAGGCTCGGCGTTTGGACCCAGCTAAACTGGCCATCGCGCGCGAGGAGTTCACTAATCTGGAAAAACTAGGCATCGTTAGACGCTCCAAGAGCGCTTGGGCTTCGCCGTTACACATGGTCCCAAAGGCTGACGGCTCGTGGCGGCCTTGCGGCGATTTCTGCAGGTTGAACAACGTTTCAGCTCATGACCGCTACCCGATTCCGCACATTCAGGATTTTTCTGTTCATTTGGCGGGGGCGCGCATTTTTTCTAAAATAGACTTGGTGCGCGGCTATCACCAGGTTCCAGTGCGCGCACAGGATGTACCCAAAACAGCGGTCATAACTCCTTTCGGCCTTTTTGAGTTCTTGCGCATGCCTTTTGGCCTCAAGGGGGCCGCGCAGACTTTCCAACGCATGATGGATGCAGTTTTATGCGACCTGCCTTTCGTGTTCGTTTATTTGGACGATATTTTGGTAGCCAGCACGTCCGAAGGCGAACATGAAAAACACCTCACAGCAGTTTTCCAGAGGTTGGCAGAGCACGGGTTAATAGTGAACCCAGCGAAATGCCAGTTTGGGGTGGCGCAGATTGATTTTTTGGGACATCGCGTTTCGGCAGAGGGAGCAGTTCCCCTTCCAAATAAAGTGCGTGCCATAACAGATTTTCCGCAACCTCAAACGGTTAAGGCGCTTCAGGAGTTTCTAGGGATGGTTAATTTTTACAACCGTTTCCTCCCAAGCGCAGCACGACTCATGCAGCCATTGTACACCGCGTTAAAAAAACAAAAGCCCGCAAATAAAGTCGAATGGTCTCCGGAGCGGGAGCGCGCTTTTGCCCAGGTCAAATCAGCCCTGGCAAATGCAGTTTTGTTAGCGCACCCAGTTCCAACGGCCCGCATGGCGCTCACCACTGACGCTTCCGATGTAGCGGTGGGGGCGGTAGTTGAACAGTTTGTGGCAGGTACCTGGCAACCCCTCGCGTTTTTCAGCAGGACCTTGCGCGATAGTGAACGTAAATACAGCGCATTTGACAGGGAGCTTTTGGCCCTACACTTGGCCAGCCGTCATTTTCAGTTCTGGTTAGAGGGGCAACGTTTCACCGCTTTTGTGGATCATAAACTGCTAACGTTTGCGATGGCCAAAATTTCAGAACCCTGGTCAGGCCGGCAACAAAGGCAACTAGCCGCAATATCGGAGTTTACTACTGATATTCAGCATGTCGCGGGTAAACACAATGTTGTAGCAGACTGCCTCTCGCGTGCAATAGCACCGCCAAGCCCTATAGGGGCAGACTCTGTAGCCATGGCCGCGGGCCCGGGCAGCGACGCGGGAGCGCGCGCAGCCCCGGTCTGTGTTGGGTTAGATTATGCAGCCATGGCTGCGGAGCAGGTTAACGACGCGGACGTGCGCGCGCTCCAGTCTGGACCAACAGGGTTAAGGCTGGAGCACAGGGTGCAACAAAACGGTATGCCCCCGCTAACCTGCGATGTCTCCACGGGACGGCCCCGCCCTCTGGTGCCAACCGCGTGGCGTCGCCGTGTTTTTGACTTGGTCCATTCTCTCGCGCACCCGGGGGTGCGCGCATCGATCAAATTGGTGGGGGAGAAATTTGTTTGGCCCGGGTTGCGCAAACAGGTCAAGGAATGGGCAGCAGCCTGCGTAGCGTGTCAGCGAGCTAAAATACACAGACACACTAAGGCCCCGTTAGAACCTTTCCACATCCCCGCTAAGCGTTTTGATCACGTGCATGTTGACCTAGTTGGCCCGCTTCCGTTATCACACGGGCACACACATCTTTTGACAATGGTAGACCGCACCACGCGCTGGCCAGAGGCGATTCCTCTGACATCAACCACAGCGGAAGAAGTTGCGCGAGCATTTTTAACAGCATGGGTTGCGCGTTTTGGTGTACCGTCGGACATAACGTCCGACAGGGGTCCCCAATTTATTTCCGAGCTATGGTCATCGATGGCCCGCAGCTTGGGGGTGAAGATTCATCGCACCACCGTGTATAACCCCCAGGCCAATGGTTTATGCGAACGCTTTCACAGGTCATTGAAAGCAGCCCTCAGAGCGTCGCTAACGGATACAAATTGGGTAGACAAACTTCCATGGGTGTTATTAGGGTTGCGTTCTGCACCTAAGGAAGATTTGCATGCTTCCCCGGCTGAATTAGTTTTCGCTCAGCCGCTCCGTTTGCCCGGGGAATTTCTTCCTGATAATCCCGCACCTAATGGCCCCCCCGCTCAGCCGTGGCAGAGCGGCTCAGGAACAAACACGCTTCCTGGCCCGGTCCATCACAGTTTCCCACACGTTTTTGTGCCCAAGGCTTTAAAAAATGCAGAGTTTGTTTTTGTTAAACATGACGCCCAGCGTCCAAGTTTGCGGCCGTTTTACGACGGACCGTTTCGAGTGCTGGAGACCGGGCAGAAGCATTTTCTGCTAGATTTAGGGGGCAGAAGGGAGCTGATTTGCATTAACAGGCTCAAACCCGCTTTTGTTCTGGCTGACGAGGAGGTGCAGCTTGTGAGGCCCCCCCGCCGGGGCAGGCCACCAAGAAGACATTCTCCAAAGTCTTCACAGAGAGGTGCTAACAGCTTTAATCCACAGGTGCAGAAAGATGTTGCAGAGGCAGCCAAGCCAAGTTGCAGCAGATTCGGCAGAAGATTAAAACCTAGGCAGTTGGTGGATTGATTAGCGATGTATGGAGTGCTTTGTGTTTCTCTTTTTGTTATGCCATGCAGATTTTGCCTTACTCGACGTTTGGGGGGGGTAGTGTGGCTGACACACATTGTGGGCTCACGCTGCCACAGAGACAGAACTGAATGTGTATTGTGGAGTGTCACGTCTGCAAGGACTGAGGACTCAAATCTACAGGAGGTAACAAGGAAGTGTGAGATTTGTCTCTTTGTCCCACAGAAGACGCCCCGGAGGGTATTCCGGTTCATCAAGAAATGAGAGACAATGGTGAAGCCTCAAAGGGATGCTTTGTAACTGTATGTTGACTGAAGACACCATGTGACTTGAATTCTGATGCTGGAAATGTATAAAAGGGGGTTGAAGTATGATTCTTTCTCTTTCCTGCTTTGAGAATGCTAGGAGCTTGTGTTCTGTCAAATAAAGCTGGTTTATGACTGAAACTCAGCCTCGTTATTTGAGCATGCTCCTACAGTTCCCTATTATCGCCTGTAGGGGGATGTCACTTGTTATTTGGCATTCGATCTCCTTCCATTGTGCAGTGTAGACTGGGTTACATATCTCTACTAAAGTTTTAATTTGTGCGGCTTTAAAGTAGTCCCTGATATTTGGCAGCGCGAGCCCACCTTTGTCTTTGTTTAGCTGTAGGGTTCTATATCTGATTCTAGGTCTCTTGCCCTGCCATATGAATCTTGAGATCCTTCTGTCCAGCTCCTGCCATGTTTTTTTGGGAGGTTCTACCGGTATTGTTTGGAAAAGGTATAGAAGACGTGGAAGTATATTCATTTTGACTGCTTCAATTCTTTGTGCAGTACCCAAGAATGGTATCATATTCCATCTTGCTAGGTCAGATTTTATTTTTGTCACCAGTGGATCATAGTTTAGTGATATAATTTTGTTGAGTTGTTTCGGGATATTGACCCCCAGATATTTCATAGATTCCGACTCCCATTTAGTTTTGAGTTTGCTTAGTGAATAATGATTTGGGTCATAGTTGAATGTTAAAACTTGGGTTTTATGCATGTTTAATTTGTACCCCGATAAATCTCCATACTCTGAAAAAACTGAGGTTAGTTCTGGTAAAGAAGTGTCCGGCTGCCCTAGGTATATTAAAATGTCATCAGCAAAGAGTGCTATTTTATGTTCCTTCTGACCAAGTGTAATACCTTGAATTTTTTGGTTTTGTCTTATCCATTGGCTCAGAGGTTCTATGAAGATTGCAAAGAGCAGTGGAGACAGGTGGCAGCCCTGACGACATCCTCTTTCCAGTTCAAAAGATGATGATAAATTACCGTTAATCCTTATTTTAGCTGTTGGTTTTTTATATAATGCCTGTATAGTTCTAATGAAGTTGTTATGAAAATTGAAACTGGATAAGATTCTATATAGAAAAGACCAGTCAACCGAATCGAATGCTTTTTCAGCATCTAATCCCAATATGACTGCATTTAAGTTATATTTTTTTATATGATGAATTATGTGTAAAGTGCGTCGAATGTTGTCTTGTGTCTGTCTTTGTCTTATAAAACCTGTTTGGTCTAAATGAATTAGGTCTGTCAGTATATTTTCTAACCTTTTGGCAAGGATAATGGTAAAAAGCTTATAGTCCTGATTTAGTACACTGATTGGTCTGTAGTTGGAGCACTCTAGTTTATCCTTTTCAGGTTTAGGTATAACTGCAATGACCCTTTCTCTCCAGGAGGGGGGGATTTCCCCTGTGTGGAGGACATAATTAAATGTTTTCAGGAGGAGAGGAGATAGTTGCTGTTTAAAGGTTTTGTACCACTCTGCTGTATAGCCATCAGCTCCTGGGGATTTGTTAGCTTTAAGTTTCATAATTGCTTTTTCCAATTCTTTAGGATGTATTTCTGACAGTAGTGTTTTATTTTGTGACTCCGTAAGTTGGGGAAGGTTTAATGTGTTTAGGAATGCCTCGGATGCGTTTTTATGTTTTTTGTGGGAGTATAAGTTCTTATAGTAATTCTCGAAGCTTTTAAGAATATCCTGAATTCTGAATTTTATTTCCTTTGATACTGGGTCTCTGATTTTGTAGATTGCTCTTTCTGTTTGATGTTTCCTCAATTTATAGGCTAGCAATTTTGCCGATTTACTGCCTGCTTCATAGTATTTTTGTTTCAAAAATGTAAGTTTCTTCTGGATTTCTATTGTGTAGATCTCATTTATTTGGTTTTTAATTTCCTTAATCTTGAGCGAGTCAGTAGAATGAGTGTTGCCTTTGTGTTCTTTTTCTAGGTTCCTAAGTTCTGACTCTAATGTGGATAGTTTTTCTTGTCTTAGTTTCTTTTGGGTTGCCAGTTTTGCAATAATCTTTCCTCTTATTACAGCTTTGCATGCATCCCACAGTATTAAAGGGGATACTTCTCCATTATCGTTATCTTCCAAATATCTGAGAATATCTGATTCCAATTCATCTTTCAATGGTCCTTTCAGGACATTTGAATTTAACCTCCAAGAAAATGTATTATTTGTGTATTTTTGGATATTTAAGTCCATGTAGATCGGACTGTGGTCAGAGAGATCCATCAGTCCTATTTTACATGTTTTTACTCTTCCAATGTCTCTATTAAACATAAAAAAATAGTCAATCCTTGAGTAAGATGAATGTGGAGTTGAGTAAAATGTATAGTCTTTTACACTGGGGTTGAGTTCCCTCCACACGTCACAGATTCCCATTTCTTTTAGTAGCATCCGAGTCTTCCTGTTTTGGGTGTTATTTTGATGTGGAGAATTACCAGAAGCATCCCAGTATGGATTCAGTCTAAGATTGAAGTCCCCACCACATATCACTAAACCTTGAGCTTTAGTTATCATTAGGTCGAATACATTTTTATAAAATTTCCAGTTAGCCCCTGGGGGAGCATACACATTCAGCAGGGTGATATCTTCTCCCTCTAGCTGCCCAATTACCAAACTGTATCTCCCTTCTTTATCTTTGTGTTCTGATTTTTTTTCAAATGTAATTTTGGTTGATATCAATGTCGCTACTCCCCTCCTCCTCCCTGATTTATATGAAGATGAAGAGATCATTTTAAACCCTTGTCTACTGAGTTTATTGTGTTCCACGTCTGTTAGGTGGGTTTCTTGTAAAAATATTATTCCTGCTTTGTCTTTTTTCATTTTGCCTAGAATCTTGGATCTTTTAACTGGATTCAGGATTCCTTTTACATTATATGAAATTATTTTGGTTACACCCTGTTTCTCCATTGTGTTGTTTTGTTTAGTATAACTGTGTGGTGGCCCTCATTTGTGCTACTCAGAAACTGAAAGAACATTAAAAACAAGAAAAACATTAAGAACATAGTGTATAAAACTTTAAAACAAAAAGCTGTCAGAAGAACTTCCTGAGCTGAGGTCTTTTTAAAGACCCTGGAAGAGCCTTGATGGAGTGAAGGCCCTGAGGGAAATTCCTCAAACTCTGTTACGTGTTGAGGGCCCTCTCTTACCCCTGTAAGCTGCCCCATGCTTTTAACGTGAGTTTCAGAACCCAATCCAAACTTGTAATGATTTTTTTTTTCCTTTTATGCCTAAACCCTGTGAAATTGTGTGCACCCTCCCACCCCCATCACATCAAACATTCACGCAAAAACAGTATTTGTTAGTATGAGGAGAACATGTAGATTATTGTCACATTTCTATTTTAACAAGTTTTTTTTTTTTATTACAAAGACTTATTTGTTTCAAATATTATGACTGTTCCATGAAATGTTTTACCACATGCTGAATACGCATCTCCTTTAATGTTTGTTACCTTGTATGAGGGGGGTTGGATGTGCGGATTGATTCAAGAGAAAAAAAAAAAAAAAAGGTCGCTATTCCAACCTGAAAACGGATAGTTTATCTGCGACGCTCTGGCGCTGGGTTTCCCGCTGCTGGTCCGTGGATTTTGAAGGTCTTTGTGTTGTCCATGTTTGCGCTTTGATCTTCTCACTCGGGTCTGCTGCGGGTTTAAGTACCGTTACCGGGAGCCCTCTTTTCGCCATGTCAGCTGTTGCTTCTTCCGCCGAATTATAGAGACACGTTTCATCGCCGTAGAAGACCCTTAACTTCGCAGGAAATGGAGTCTGAAAGCGCAATTTCTTCTCTCTTAACACCTTTTTCGCGTCATTGTATTCCCTGCGCTTTTTAAGGACCTCCGGGGCGTAATCGTGTTCCACGTAGACTTTTCTCTCCTGGTGCATAAATCCTTTTTTCTGCCAGGCCAGTCTTACAACCTCTTGTTTTATTTTGAAATTGGAAAATCTTACCAACACCGAACGTGGGGGCGCTTCCGCCGCCGGCCTAGCGGCTAATGAACGATGTGCCTTTTCTATCTTCAAGTCGGTGGTTTGTGGAATATCCAATTTCTCTCTTAGTAAGGATTCCACGCATTCTGCCATTGAGTTAAAACCGTTTTCGGCTCCTTCTATCAGACCATGAATTCTTATGTTGTCTCTTCTTTGTCTTCCTTCTTGGTCGGTTAGCTTAGCCTCTATAGATGCTTGTCTTTTGCGTAGGTCCAGCACAGAATCTTCGAGCACTTTTATTCGTTCCTCTGTTTCCAAGATTCGGTTCTCGGCCTGGTCCACTCTGCTGTTTGTCCTTTTCAATTCTTCTCTGAATTCCCGAAATTCGGCCGTAACATCTCGGCGAAATCGTCATAGCTCCTCAAATAGTGATTTCAGGCTAACCTTTTTGTTAGCTATCACCAGTTCCTCGTCTTCTGAACGGAGATCTTCCAGTTCAGATTCTCCGGCCGATACGTGTCCTGGCCTGGAGAATTTCAGTTTCTTCTGTTTTCCTTTAGACATGATGATTTTGTCTTTTGATTTTCACTCCTCCAAAAATCCGTTAAGTTTGATTTTCAAGGTGTTATCCTGGATTGGGTCTGAGAGCTTCAGTGTTAAGCTGCAGTCGCCATGGCGTCCAGACCGGAAGTCCAGCTGAAGACTTTTTAAAGATGTTTTAGGACAACCTGATAATAAAGAATTACAATAATCTAATCTAGAGCTAACAAAAGCGTGGATCAGTTTCTCAGCATCACTCTGAGACAAGGTGCTCCTAATCTTGGCAATATTACGCAAATGATAGAAGGCAGTCTTAGATACAAATTTAATATGTGAATTGAAAAACAGATCTTGATCAAAAATAATTCCAAGGTTCCTCACAGAGCTAGTAAGAGAAAGAGTAACTGCATCCAAACTGAAAGTTTGATTTGGAAAGGTATTTCTAAGATTTTTTGGACTAACAAGAATGACTTCAGTCTTATCTGAATTTAATAGCAGGAATTTACAAGTCATCCAAGCTTTGATTTCCTTAAGACAGGCTTCCAGCTTGGCTAATTGATTACTATCATCTGGCTTCATTGACAGGTATAATTGTGTGTCATCTGCATAACAATGAAAATGTATACAGTGCTTTCTAATAATGTTGCCTAACGGAAGCATATATAAACTAAAAAGAGTAGGGCCTAGCACAGATCCCTGTAGAACTCCATGACTGAGCTTTGAGTTGAAAGAAAACTCATTATTGACATGAACAAACTGGAACCTATCAGATAAATAAGATCTAAACCACTGCAATGAAGTTCCATTAAGTCCAACATAGTGTTCTAATCTATCAAGTAGAATATTATGATCAATAGTATCAAAAGCTGCATAAAGGTCTAAAAGGACAAGTACAGAAACAAGTCCATTATCAGATGCGAAGAGGAGGTCATTAGTGACCTTTGCTAAGGCTATTTCAGTACTATGATGGATTCTAAACCCAGATTGAAACTCTTCAAGTAAACCATTTCCCTGCAGGTGGTCAAATAATTGCGTAGCCACAACTCTTTCTAAGATTTTTGAAATGAAAGGGAGATTAGAGATTGGTCTATAGTTAGCTAAAGCTCCTGGATCCAGCATTGGCTTTTTGAGTAAGTGTTTAATTACAGCCGTTTTAAAAGCCTGCGGTACATGGCCTAAAGTTAATGAAGAATTGATTATATGAAGAATAAAGCTACCAATAAGTGGGAAGACTTCTTTAAATAACCTGGTAGGAATAGGGTCTAAAAGACAAGTTGAAGGCTTGGATGAGGAAACTGTTTTGTCTAACTCTAAAAGGTCAATTGGAGTAAACTCATCAAGACAGATATCAAGTGAAGGAGTTGTAGTAGTTACTGTATTTAAGTTAACTGTGGGAAGAATCTGATTGATTTTATCTCTGATGGATGAAATTTTATTATTGAAAAAGTTCATAAAGTCCAGACTAGTAAGCTCTAAGGGAATGCTAGGATTGACAGAGTCCTGACTCTTTGTCAACCTGGCTACAGTACTGAAAAGAAACCTGGGATTATTCTTGTTCTCTTCTATTAATGCAGAATAATAACTCGTTCTAGCTTTTCTAAGAGATTTTTTATAAATTAAAAGATGATTTCTCCAAGCTAAATAGATTTCATCTAAATTAGTGGAGCACCATTTTCTTTCTAATTGACGAGTCTTCTGTTTTAAGCTACGAGTTTCTGTGTTGAACCAAGGAGTTAGAAATCTCTGATTAGACTTTTTCTTTTTTAAGGGGGCCACCAAGTCTAGAGTCTGATGCAGAGAAGCTGTAACACTATCCACCATGCTATCAATTACAGAAGGAGCAAGCTCTCCATAGCTTATTTCCGTTGTGTTGACATTTGGCATAGAGGAAACAATCTGCATAAATTTGGTAACAACATCACCTGAGAGGCATCTACTGTAGTAATATTTTTCTTTAGGAGCCAAATAGTCAGAAATAGTAAAATCAAAGGTTAACAGACAATGGTCTGACAGTACAGGGTTATGAGGAGACACTACCAGATTTTCTATTTCTATGCCATATGTCAGAACAAGGTCCAACGTATGGTGGAGATAATTAGTAGAATTTCCTACTTTCTGAGAAAACCCCATCGAGCCTAATATTGAATTAAATGTCACATTAAGGCAATCACTATCTACATCTAAATGTGTATTTAAGTCCCCTACTATAATTATTCTATCTGATTTCAGCACTAAATCAGCTAAGAATTCAGCAAATTCGGATAAAAATTCTGAGTAGGTTGATGGAGGACGATAAACTATGGCAAATAAAATTGGGTTTAGCCTAAAATTGCTAAAATGCCCAATATTGAGGACCAGGCCCTCAAAGGAATTATAACGTGTTTTTTGCTTTACATTAACTAGTAATTTGGAATGGTAAATTGTTGCTACTCCTCCTCCACGACCAGAACTTCTGGGATTTTGACAGTTTAAATAACCAGAGGGAGTTGATTCATTTAAACCAACATAATCCTCTTGTCCTGACCAAGTCTTTGTAAGGGATATTAAATCAATCTGATGATCAATTAACAGATCATGGATTAACAGAGACTTGGGAGTTAGAGACCTAATATTTAATAAACCACATTTAATTTTTAAATTATGAGGAGGAAGAGAGGCTAAATCATTCAATTTAGAGGCTTCATGTTTAATTTGAGTTTTACCAACTTTTTGTTTAATCACTTTGGGATGCTTATAGAATATATTTTTATTTGCTTTGGAGGGAGCAGACAATGATTCTCTGATGGGGAAGACAGGGGCTAAGTTGAGGGGTGGCGGATGAAGGGGAGCTGCAGAGAGGCGTGTAAGACTGCGACTCTGCTTCCTGGTCCTAACTCTGAGTTGTCAAGGTTTTGGAAATTTGGATAAAAATGATGCCAGATTGTTAGATAAAAGAGACGCACCATCCAAAGTGGGATGGACGCCGTCTGCTCTAATAAGACCAGGTTTTCCCCAAAATGAGCTCCAATTGTCAATGTAGCCCACGTTGTTTGCAGGACACCACACAGACAGCCAGCGGTTGAAGGATGACAAGTGGCTAAACATGTCATCACTGGTCAGATTGAGGAAATGATAACAGTCATTTCCCATCAGACAGCTGAGACTGTGATCCACTGAACTTAAAACACATTTACTTGCTACTTGGATAAAGATTATTCAAAAATGGATTTGATCTCCAAAAAGAATTTAAGAGACTGGGTCATGTCTCTGTCACAGTAGACATTTGGACTGTGGATAATGGACATTTTCTTTGGATTACTGCACATCAGATTAAATCCATAATATAAAGGTAAGAAACATTGACAGCTTTATGCAGTGTTGCCAACAGACTCTTTTGGAATGATTCTCACTCTTTTTCCCTCTCTCTCACTCCACAAACCCTATTTCTCACTCCAAAATGAGGAAATTACTGGCAATTTTGTGTTGATTTTCTTCAGATTTTTCTCATAACAAGAGCTCTCAAGGCAGGATTAAGCAGACTGAATGTGTTCTAAAAACGTTGTCTGAAACAATCTGTTTTTAGCCTGACATTAATAAGCCTGAATGTAATCCATTAATTAAATTATCTTGCTGTGTGCATAAAATGATTTAAGGATGCATTCAAAAGTAACTTGAAAGTTACTTTTTTCTAGTAACTAGTTACTTTCATCATGCAGTAATTGGTAAGTAACTCAGTTACTTTTGAAAAGAAGTAACTAGTAACTGTAACTAGTTACTGTTTTTTAGTCACTTGCCCAACACTGGTTTTCAGTAGCAACTATTTTAAAAGTTCAGCACAAAATTGACCGTTGACAGGAAGTCGTTCGTGGGGCTGTAAAAAAAAGTCACATTGCCACCTCTACTGAGAGTAGAGGCAGAGTTATTGCAACAACACAGTTTGGTGAGTGTGTCCATTTTTATGCCACGTTTGTTTTTGTGTTTATCTTGACAGCAAAGCCCTATATCAAAATTCTGGCAAATTAAAAGTTGAGGAAATATCTCCATACAATAATACAAGCCTTTAGTTCCACTTGATTTTTACTGGGCGAGCTGAAACCCTGGTAAGAAACAGGCAGACAGGCAGACAGACAGACAGACAGACAGACACAGACAGATGCATCAACTGACAAGTGACTGTAACAAGGGGCGGCTGTGGTTCAGGTGTAGTGTGGCCGACTACTGATTGGAGGGTCAGGGGTTCGATTCCCACTCTGTCTGCAGTCTGCATGTCGAAGTGTTCTTGAGCAAGACACTGAACCCCCAGTTGCTCCTGGTGGGTCAGGCCAGTGCCAGTGTATGGCGGCTCCGCCGCCATCAGTGTGTGAATGTGTCATAACTCGCCCCTCAGGGCAGGAAAAGACCCAAACGCTGGAGCTGTGAGTTGCTAACATTTAATAACAAAAGAAAAAAATATCCCAAACACTACACTTACAAGACAGGGCTCACGTCTGGAGGGAAATAGGTGAACAGCCTGGAAGGAGCTAGGCTGAGGTGAACAGGGATGCCAGGGAAAAGAGAGCAAACGGAGCACGTCAAACACTGAGAAACACACAGTTCACACAGTAGAACGCTGCAATGAGTTAGTGTTGCAATCGTCCTGAAGTAGGCAAAGGAAAATTTACATAATACAAACCAGGTGTGGGTGATTACAGGTGGGTAACACGAGCAAACATAATCAGCTGATCAGTGACAGCTGAGAGCCAGCAAACTACAGCTCAAGTGGAAGCCAACCAATCACGCTGTCAAAATAAAGGCACATACCGGAATAAGGAGTAACCAATAAACAGAAAATACACAAGATGACTAATGGTAATTAATAAAAAAAAGACAAGAACCAGATTACAGTAAATGACAATACTACTAAATGAACTACAAAAGGAAACTAAGGTGAAGGCAAAGGAGGCTCCTAAACAACACAGACAGAAATGATTTATAATGCTAGACAATCAAAACACACAATAGGGCCTTTTCCACTAGCACGCTTTAGCGCGGCACGGGATGGCTCAGCACGCTTTGTACGCTTTTCCACAAGCCCCAACACGGTTTAACAGCCGCGATTCTCAGCCCCGCTCCAGGGCAGGGTACAGCAGTGCTGAGCTGTGCCGTGTTGTGACGTTAACAGACTGGTCGCCGCTGATTGGTCAGGTCGTAACCGGCGCTGATTGGTCAGGTTGTAACCGCCCCTCTCCTCCTCCTCATCTACCAAATCTTCACGACCTTCTCAATAAAGTTTTTGAAAAAAAAAAAAAAAAGAATCTTCACGACCGTCTTTACTCAGCACACAACCACTGTTGGCGGTTCCTTTTCAGTGTATTGCTGTGCTATTTTCATTTATTCTCTATCAAAAATGGCTTCGCGTAATAAGGGTGTTCCATGGACCAATAAGGAGCTGCAGTGTCTGCTCACTGCATTGTCAGACGAACGTATTCAGCACGAGTTAGACGGAGCCGCCCGGAATGAAAAAATATACCGGGAGGTCTCGACATCGGAGTCCTTTAACGGTGAGTTTTAATTTTTTTTTATTGTGCGTTTTTTCGCAAATATATTCGGTAAGACGCTCAGTTTATTTATGCAATAAAAAAGCTGTTCATTTGTGGATGGATCGCTGCTTTATTGCAGCACACTGCGGACTAAAGCTTTTATTTTAATTATTCATGTGAACAATAGGCTGAAATAAGCTTATGTATTCTTGTTAAAAACTATTGTCTTTTCTGTATATATTGCACTTTAGTGCTGTATTTTATTGTGTGCATTTTCCTTGTAGAATCATCCCACGCGTCCGCCGCGACAGCCCGTTCGGATTATTCAACCGAGCCTTCCTGAACCACAGCTGGCAGAGACGCCTTCATTTAACCGAGTCTTCGTGACCCAGTTTGGGAAGCTGGTGTAGAGACACTCAGTGGTCGGCGTGTATAAAATGTCAATTAACCTTCATGTTGTGTTGCAAAGTTTTTTTTTCTTTTAATATTTTGTATATAATAAAATGGAATTGTTTTGGAAAGTGTGGTTTGTCTGTTATAACACTGAATTATAAAACAGTATAATTACATAGAAATTCCATTGCCTAGTCTGATCAAAATTATGCTGATCTCCCTGTCACGGGTCAACCATTGTAAAGGTAATGTAATTTTTAACTAGACCAAAAAACAAATCTTTTTGTAAGCTTTCTGTTCTTTTTATTGAAATATCATAAAAAATTAGCACCAAGTCAAAGTAGGTACAAGTATATGTAAATTGAATGTTCTATCGGCATTCCAAATTCAGAGATTTACAATACTTTAGAAGGAGTGTAGCATCATCTAAACGGAAAATAATAATACTGTTGTTCCAAACGTTGACCTGAAGGTGAAAAACATGAATTTTTTTTAATTCAGTACATCCAAAATGCCCTAGGATGTAAAAAATAATAATTTGGTGTAGTCCAGTGTGCCACTGTCTCATTATTTAATACGAATAAAAACAAGTTTCAGCTCATTATTTCTAGGTCATTTGGCAGTTAATTCAAAACAAAAGTGACTTGTGTTGTTGCAGCTTAATTATGAGATAAAATTAATTGTGAGATAAAACCACAGAGCGAGCAAGGCAATAATCCTTGGATCCTTTTTTGTCTCGTGTAAATAAGGACTCAGTCGGGTGCGTAATGTCACGGGAGTGTGGCCCCGCCTCGCTGAGAATCTGCTACTGCCCCGCTTCTAAAACCTCCTAAACAAACCATCACAGCACAAGCACAACAGCATGCTAATGGAGACAGAAGCATTCCGAGCCGTACTGAAGTGAATCGAGCCGTACCGAGGTGTGCTGGGCTAGTGGAAAACAGGCTAATGGTAACAGGACACCACAAACAAGCAGCTCCAATAACATACAGACAAAACCAATACTAACACAAAAAATAAAGACGAGATGAAAAAAGTACAAAAAATAATTTAAACAAACTAGAAGCATGAGCACGGCGCTTCCTCCCCCGTGCTCAGCATCATGAGAGAATGTGTGTGTGAATGAGTGGACAGCAGGATCTGTAAAGCGCTTTGTTCATCTAGAGATGAGGAAAAGTGCTATATAAGTGAACGCCATTTACGTTGCTTTGAACTGAGGCAAAATGATGTCCTGCCACGTCCGTTTTTATTGGATTTGTCACAGTAAATAAAAGTTAGACTTGACACACTGGGAAAACGACAGCCAGTGACAGACAAGCTTGTTTGTTCTGCACACACGTCAGAGAAACTAACTCTCCACATCGGCAGGTGCCGGTTAACTTTAGTCATCACTTGATAGAGAAACTTGAAGTCCTTTAACAGCTAATATAAACAAAAGATTCATATAATTTATACAGAGCTGATCTCTTGAATGAAGCTGATCAGCTGATCTTTGGTTTCTTCATTCCAGTTAGCCATGGGTATATTTAAGTCAGCTGAGTTCATTTGTTTTCATTTATCCATTTCTCTTCTCAATCACTCATTCACTATTTGAACAGCCAATTGGAGCACTCTCTTTCACAAACAATGAAATGCTGATTCGACATGTCAAATCGACCAAAAAAAACAAAACCCAGACGAGGATTGTTTTACTTTGTCAACGGTGCAGGACACACCAAGCAGACAAGCATCAATGGCTCGAACTTGCCAGATGCCCGATGGTCAGCTTGGTGTGTCTCTAGCCTAAAGGAAACACTGAAATGTCTTGTTGGTCAATTCAGTGTGCAGTCTTCACCCTAAGTGACGAGTGAATTCAGGCCAATTCTAGCACTGCGCCCAGAAAAATGACAAGATCATTGTTTGGAAAACAAAAATCAGTTAAAAGAGGATGTTGGACTACTTTAAAAGGCATTGAACCATGTGACAGAAAACAGGAGCAAGCTGTTGGGTGAAGTGCTGGACTTGAATGACCCAAAAGATTCCTCCATTTGCAAAATACTTAAAGGTGAACTGAACCCACCTTTTTGCCGAAAAAGTAGAATAGCAGATTAATTCCTTATTACCTATTGTATTTTTCAACACATAAAAGAAATTTTTAGGCCGTGCGATGGCCAAGCTATAAGCCGATAAACTTTTGCCTCTGGCTGGCAGTGCCAAACAAACCGGAAGTAGTGCAGACGACGCTGCGTGATGTCACGAGTGTGACCCTTATCAAAACAACAATGGCAGATGATAGCAGTTCCAGCAGTCAAGAACACCAGAGTTTTCAGAGTGAAGAGGCATTCAGGATCGGTGACAAGACAGAGGAGGATGCAGGAGTGTGGCAGGTGGCAGGCGTGCACAAGGGCGAGCCCGGGAGACAGCGACCTGATGCACCTGTGACAGCAGCTGGCAGACGGCGATGCAGAGGCGAATCCACCTGTGCATAGGGGAGAGACTGGAAAGGCAAAGGTAGGTGTCACCATGGGTTGAGATGCCGTCTCGGCACTGAGCCCATGTTTTCCCTCATCCCTGCCTCCCATTGAGCAGCGTCTCAGCTGGCCCCCAGCTGGCAGCATTATGGACGGCTGGGGCCAATTAGTCTTCATCAGCTGGGGCGCTGCCAATGAGGATAAATAGGAGCAGCCTCGATGACTCGGGGCTGCGACATAAGCACTGCTAGGCTGAAGCCCCTTCGTCTGGTGTCAGCCTCAACTCCCCTTGCAGCATTCCTGTGTTTGTATCCCGCTGTGAGGATGTACGTCTTGCTACCCCCACGTCCGGTACGAGCTGCTTACCTCTGCGCTGTGCAACCTGTGAGTGTACCTCTGCATGAGTATCTGTGCTCTCCTCATCCCTTATCCCTTACCCAAAATAAACCATCTCGACTCACTGGCTTGTCCCTGGCTCTGATTGCCCGGCTCCCTAGAGCCGGATATGACAGTATGTCGCAGCCAGAAGAGTTGCCGGCGGCCGTGAGTCGCTGTGGAAATGTACCTTTCTGTCCGGGTGTCAGCGCTGCTAGCATGCCGTTTCCCAGGAGTCACTTCCGGCGCCAGGGCGACGAGCTGAGGTCCATCTCGGAGGCTGTCGACGGGACGTTCTTCACCCTGCACGACGCCTCCAACGCGAGACGCTGGCATCCGGGCCGTGCTGAGGAACTCCTGGACTGTCACCCTCACTCTCTGTACCATCTGGAGGACAGTGCCAGGATAGACGCTGCAGGTACACAGCGAGAGAAGCTCCACGGGGTGGATGGAAATCCCGGCAGGGAGTCGAAGTGGGCGACGTCTTTCCCCGCTTCGGAGTCCCGTTCCTGCCGCCATTCCAGTCCGGGAGTTCGCGCCAACCAGAGGACTTCCCCCGACCTGCGCCACGTCACTCGGGATTCCCTTCAAGGAGCCGCAGCTGACAGCAGTTATGTCCGGGGTCGAGTGGCTGTCGCGAGCTCTACTGTGTTTCCTGTCACCACCTTCAGGCATGTGGCGGCGGCAGTGAGATTGATGGTGAGGACTTCAGGGCTACGAAGCTTTCCCGTGCTCGACGCCTTCCTCGTCTCGATCTCCGATCTGGAGCGGCGAATCCTGGGTTTCCCCCTCGCTTCGTCCCCTGGGAGTAGTCGTCATCACATCGCCGAGTCACCTCTGCACGAACCTCGTCCGGATCCAGTTCTGGGTCATCGTCAGGACCGTTCCTCCCACGCAGCTGTCATCCCTTCGCCTCGTCAGTGTGGAGATTCTACAGCCCCGTCCCCTGAGCCTCGTTCCCCCGCTGTCATTCCTGGACATTCGGGCTGGCTCACCCCGGCTGTTTTCCCCTCCTCCTCGACGCGCTTCCTGACCGCTGTGTGTGCCTGGAATTCCGGCCTGGTGAGCTCTCTGCTGGAGACAACGCGAGCGACCCTCAGACGAATTCCCGGGGGGTCCTCCGTTATCGCCGGGCGGGGAGAGGAAGAAGCAGATTCCACTACAGCAGGCGATACTCAACCTCCAGGGGGCAGGCAAGTCATTGTTTTTTCACACCTGCTTAATGATTTGCTCTGTCACATCCCTGGAGGAGAAGTTCAGGGTTCGCAGCTCCCTGAACTCTCCCCACCTGCTGTAACCTGTATTCCTAATCCCGCATCCTCTGTGTCTCTCTCCGCCGAGCGGTCCCCGGCTCCGGGTCAACGTGGTGGGATATGGAGAGGGCCTGTGGTTCCGCAGCTACATTGCGGACGGAGGAGGGGGACTGACTGCTGCGTGGAGTCTACGCCGACGACTGAGCGTCCCCGGGTCTCCACGGAGGAGCGGTTCGGTCCGGCGGGACGAGATTCTTCTGGCTTCACGCCGAGTGGATCGTCGGCGGGGTTACCTGAGCCGGAGGAATCTCAAGCTGCGCTGACCATCGTGCTGGCTGCGGGGCCCGACGCGGCTAGATGGGAGCCTGACAACGACCTCCTGACGACGGATCCTGGATCTTCGCAGTCCTGGACGGCGTCAGAACCCGAGATCAGGCGAGTGCTCTCCTTTCTTTTCTCTCTTTTTATCCCCGAGCACTTCAGCCTATCTCCAGGGGAGACGAGCCGGGTGCAGCCGTCCGCTGCGTCTGAGCTCGTCTCGCCGGGTTCTGGCGCTGCCGGTGATCCTGATCCCGGTTCTGTTTTCTCTTCTGAGCCTTCTTCCAGGGTCACCGGCAAGGAGTTGCTGTTCCTCGTGGTGCTGGAGGGTCCGGGTTCAACGTTGGAGGTCGGTTCTGGTGCAGTAGTCAACGTGGGATCGCCCGAGACCCAGTCGGGGTCCAACGTGGGTTCGCCTGAGGCCCGATCGGGGTCCGACGTGGGTGCTGCCCCAGTATTGTCCAGGTCCGGTGAGGAGGTGGCCGTTTCCCTGAGGCCCGCCGCCCTCGTCATCGGCTCTCCCCTGAGCCTCTTCCACCGGGATCCGCTCTGACCCTTCGTCCGTCTCAACGGTCCTGGTGGTTGAGTGATGCGGGTCGACGACCCGACCCGCAAAACTTTCGGTTCGGTGATCTGGTTCCCCCCACTGGTCTGTGTTTCCCTCTGGGCAGCCTGGTTCGGCTGCCGGTGGACTGGATTCCTGGGATCTGGGTCCAGAGTTCGCCGTCCGAACATTTCTCTTCCCCTGATTCGCCAGCTGGACAATGGGCGGGGAGATCTCCGGAGCCATCTCGGCTATTTTTGGACTCTGCCTGCCATACACCTCGGGTGTCACTTTTTCTTTTATCGTTATTAAGGTCACTTGGGTGTAATGTCTGTCCTGTTGGTGGATGTGTATTTATAGTGCTGTGTGTTTTCCTTCCCTCGTACCCAGCATTTTATTTTTTGTACCATGTTTTTAGTCTCGTTTTTGCATTGTAGAGTTATGTTTTGTTCCCTTTCAGACCATACTCTGCAGTTGCCCATTCATTCCAGTCACTTTCATTTCTTTAGGTGACTGGGTATTTATATATTCATGTGTGTGGGTTTTTCTTTGCCTGCACTCAGTATTTCTTTTTTATGCCCTGTTGGTTCATTATAGAGTCATGTGCCTTGTTTTCCGTAACACCATGCTCTGTAATTGTCCATTTGTTCCAGTCACCCTCACTTTTCTTGGTGACTGTGTGTATGTACTTATATTGGTGCTGTGTATTGTGTTTTCCCTTTATTTGACCATACTCAGCATTTTTTGCCCTGTACCTTTTTGGTGGTTCTTTTTTTTTTTCTTGCTCTGGGTCACGCATGGTTGGTACTCTCTGGGTAGTATGTAACCGGCGTGCTGACCCAGTTCTTCTCCCCATCTGTACCTGGGTTAATTGTTCTGTTGTCAGTATTGTATTTGGGTTTTTCTTTCCCGCTACCCTACATTGCCCCATTGGTGTTGTCCTTCCCTTGGCTTCTTCCCCTCCGGTCCGCCTCCCTTCCTCCCACCCTAGGTGGGGGGGGGGGGGGGGGGGCTGGGATGTTCCTGGTCGTTCAGGAGCCCGACCTTGAGGGAGGGGCTCTGTCACCATGGGTTGAGATGCCGTCTCGGCACTGAGCCCATGTTTTCCCTCATCCCTGCCTCCCATTGAGCAGCGTCTCAGCTGGCCCCCAGCTGGCAGCATTATGGACGGCTGGGGCCAATTAGTCTTCATCAGCTGGGGCGCTGCCAATGAGGATAAATAGGAGCAGCCTCGATGACTCGGGGCTGCGACATAAGCACTGCTAGGCTGAAGCCCCTTCGTCTGGTGTCAGCCTCAACTCCCCTTGCAGCATTCCTGTGTTTGTATCCCGCTGTGAGGATGTACGTCTTGCTACCCCCACGTCCGGTACGAGCTGCTTACCTCTGCGCTGTGCAACCTGTGAGTGTACCTCTGCATGAGTATCTGTGCTCTCCTCATCCCTTATCCCTTACCCAAAATAAACCATCTCGACTCACTGGCTTGTCCCTGGCTCTGATTGCCCGGCTCCCTAGAGCCGGATATGACAGTAGGTATGCTTACGCTGTAGATCTTGCTGGGAGATGAGGGGGTTCCTCTGCAGCAAGAGGGCTGAAGGAATCAGACGGCTTCATGCTGAAGCCCAGGGCAGAGTGGCTTATATCCCACGCTGCTGCCGAGGCGCAAGTGTGCGCGCAGCTGGCGCCGCTAATGAGCGGCGAGTTGTAACATATCCAGCCTGTGTTGTGTTGTAGCTTAGTTTTCTTTTTTCTCTGTCACATTTTGTCGTAGTTTTGTTTTGAATTGTAATCGCTCTTGCCTGTTTTCTCTTTTTTCTCTTTTGAATTCTTAGATGGTATATGGGCGGGCAAGGCAATATAAGCTGTGGCTTCAGCCATCACCCATTTCAGATAACTTACGTTGAATTGTATAATCAGATGAGTCATTGTTCAATTTGACCTTGTTGTTATATCATTCAGTTTCTTTCAACCTGTACTGTACTATCCGAAATAAATAAATTCATTCATTCATTCAAAAAATTGTCGGTGGATTCCGGCGCCGACTCAGAGTCAGACCGCAGCATTGATGGGGAGGAGAGTCGCTTATTGAATACAGAATGGTGAGTATTTACTTCTCTACTTTGGCATGTTTGGGGTGTCAGGATAAGGAAAATTAACAATAAAAAAAGAAAAAAAAACCATCAGCATTTTTCCAACTTATTATTTATACATATTTATACATTCATACATATATAGACCATGGGCTATGTATTACAATACTTCTACAGACTATAGTGGCAATACACATGAACAGAACTGGCCTCTGCATTTGACTGTGCTATTTATAAATAATATCTATATCTAGAAACGCATCACTTCCCGGTCGCTTTTCCTCCCCCTTTCTTTTCTTTCGTCGCCATGACAGCTTTCCTTGGCCACTGAACAGATTTCCCCAGGTGTTGGAAGTGTTTTGTAGTCGACTATCAAGACAAAATGCACCAAAAACAACCAGTGTCGACGTGCTCGCAATGGTAAACATGAGGACTGGGTCACACTAGTGACGTCACGCGGAACTCCGGCTGCACTTCTGGATAATCGGCGGATTCGTCTAATTTTTCAGGGCGGGAAATTCAAAATCGCGATTTTCTCCAAGATTCCGGGATTAGTGGAGGGGGTGCCAATGATAAATTATCTTTATAATTGTATGTACTATCACCCAGTGCCGTTCAATGCCGTTCAGTTCAGTTCACCTTTAATTTTATATTGCAAAAGGGAAAAAAACTTTAGTGAGGTTTGGAGCAAAAATTTCTGAATTTAGCACCTTTGTAGTAACACAGGAATGGATGCCTCTCAGAGCATGATCTTCTCAACCATCTACCAGATTCACGCTTCTCCAATGCACCACAGCCTTCAGATGCAGAAAAAAAGATACCCCGCCATGCTGGCCAGTATCTGAGTGAGGAGTCAGTCCCGTCTGACCATTCCCAGCGATCCCTAAAGAGGCCGATCCAAACTGGCTCTCCATTGGCTAGGTCATGGATCATCTTAAGCTCTTCTTTATTCCTCAAACTAGCCAGGTTGGTGTGCTGGGTTCTGCAGTAGTCAAGCGCATGTTCCCATCTCAGTCTCTGTGCTGTGAGGATGTATTGTTCTGCACCCTCTTTTTTTACTGAAAAGAACAAGGACATAAAAAAGGATAACTTAGGATTTGTGATATTTTCATAGTACAACACTTATTCCGGGGAAGATGGGACATTGTTTAAAATGTAAATAAAAACAAAACACAAGAATTTATTTTTAATCTATATTCACCTGAATATGCTACAAAGACAAGATAAGGCTAGAAAAGCTTTCAGAGTGCATGCCTCCACTAAGGCTCCTTCCATCCATCATGGATCATCTCCATAATGTAATGAGTTTGTGTGTAGGCCACAAACCAGTTCTGGTGAAAATTGCATCAAAATCTATCCAGTAGTTTTGAAGTATTGTTGCTAACACACTGTGCAAAGATAAGAGCTTTGGTGGAGGTATGCATTCTCGGATCATCACCAAAATGTAATAGGTTCCTCTCTAGCCCAAGGACCACCTCTGGTGAAAATTTAGTCCAAATCCATTCAGTAGTTTTTGTGTAATCCTGCTGCACAAATACAAATAAGGTCCTTGGTGGAGGTATGCAGTTGAAGAGCATCACCGAAATTTAATGGGTTCATCTGTGGCCCAAGGGCTACCTCTGCTGAAAATTTCATCCAAATCCATCCAGTAGTTTTGCGTAATCCTGCTAACAAACACACAGACAGACAGACAGGCAGACAGACAGACGAACCACCCCGATTACATTACCTCCTTGGCAGAGGTAATAAACCTTTATTAGTCCCACAACGGAGAAATTTCAAATGTTAATGTTCAAACTGATAAAATTTAATGTTTTTTGTAAATGTTCACTCATTTTGAGTTTGATGCCTGCAACACATTTCAAACTAGAAAAGCACTCAAAGAGCGCATACCTCCGCCAAGGCTCCTTCCGTCCCTCATGGATCACCTCCAAAATGTAATGGGTTTGTTTTGGAGGATTTTTGCTAACACAGTGTGAGAAGATAAGAACCTTGGTGGAGGTATGCGTTCTGGGATCATCACCAAAATGTTATGGGTTCCTCTCTAGCCACTCAAGGACCACCTCTGGTGAAAATTTCATCCAAATCCATGCAGTAGTTTTTGCATAATCCTGCTGCACAAATACAAGCAAGGTTCTTTGATGGAGGTATGCTCTCTAAGATCATCACCAAAATTTAATGGGTCCATCCTTCGCCCAAAGGCTACCTCTGCTGAAAATTTCATCCAAATCTGTCCAGTAGTTTTTGCTTAATCCTGCTAACAGACAGGCAGACATACAGCCAGACAAACAAACAGCCAGACAAACCCCCTTAGCGGAGGTAAAAAGAATAGGTTAACTGGAAACAGGTGAGTGTTGTGATTGGGTATAGAGAGCCTAAGTCACACTCCCTCTACTTCCGCACATGGGACCTTAAATCGAAAAAAATTCTCCATTGAACTGAATGGCAAGAGTGAAATTATCTTTTGATCCAGATCAAATTTTGCCACGAGCTACACATATGATGTTTATCAGTTTAAAAGATAATTTTCCACGTAATTAAAGTTGTCGGCTGTTGTATAATAACAGAGTAATATTTAGTTTTTGTTTCAATGATTAGTGGACAAAAACTCCCATCATCCTGTTATATTGTGGGACACATATGTATCACTTTAAGCTTCACATCTCAGAGTAGAACAAAGAACTGGGTCTCCTTGGAGATAACAGGAGGATGTGAAAATTTAGTCTTTGGTATGCAAGAGACGGCCTTGGGGGATTTCCTGGTCTGCCAGAGACTATGAGGAGGATGTTATAGGATTTAAGGAAAGATGCATTGTTACTTGTGATTAAATGCAATGTGACTGTGAGCTTTGAAGGTCCTGGAAATATAAAGGATGAATGTCTGTGTTTTTCCTCTTTTCTGCTTTGCTGATGTTGGAAGATATGAATAAACCTGACTCGTGAGATAAACTCTGCCTCGTCATTTTCACATTTCCACACTGGTGACCCTAAGACGTATCATGGATGAAAGAAATTCCCCCGGGCCAGCCGAGTCAGGAGCTCCCAGCCAAGCGTATGCCGCTACGGTCCAGCTACCGGACTTTTGGCAGGACAACCCGCGCTCCTGGTTCCACTTGGTCGAAGCACAGTTCGCCCTCCAGGGGATAACGGTAGATGACACGAAGTTCTACCATGTGATTGCAAAGCTCGACAACCGCACGGCTCGGCATGTGGAGAGCCTATTGGAGCGGCCACCGGCCAACGACAAATACGGCTGGTTGAAGGCTGCACTTATCCAGCGCTTCACTCTCTCAGTCGAGGAGAGAGCGGAGTGGCTCCTGGCTCTGAACGACTTGGGAGATGGCACGCCCATTGACCTGATGGAGAACGTGCTGAGGTTGAGGGGCTCAGACGACGACGACTTCATCTTCACCCACATTTTCCTCAGGACCCTACCGTCGGCCACGAGAGCAACCCTGGCCGGTTCGCCGTTGTTGGCCCAGCGGGACTTCCGCACGCTGGCCCAGGAGGCGCACCGGATTCTCAACGCCAGCAAACAGCGCGCGGCCACCGCAGCAGCGACGGAGTTCGGCGCGACGGCCGGAGATGGTGGGGGGCCAGAGACGGCGGTAGCAGAACCACCAACGATGGCGGCGGTGGGGGCCAAGGATCGCGGAGGAGACACCCTCTGTTTCTACCATCGCCGCTTTGCAGAGAAGGCACGCAAATGTATACCACCGTGCCAGTTCAAGCGCTCGGGAAACGCCAAGACCGGGGGTCGGTAGCAGCTGCGGCCCTCGGGGAGGAGAACAAGCTGCTCTACTTGAAGGATGCGTGCTCGGGGAGGCATTTCCTCGTGGACACAGGCTCCCAGTTGAGTTTCATCACATCTTCCTCCGCACCTTCCTCCGCTGACCGGCTGGCGGTTTCCAGAGGTCCCGAGGTGTCAGCAGCGAACGGCTCGGAGATTAAGACCTTTGGTGAGAGGACTCTGCTTCTGTCCCTACACGGCCGTACATTTGAGTGGACTTTTGTCATAGCTGCAGTGAATTTCAATATGTTGGGAGCTGAATTTCTGTGCATGCATGGTTTGTTAGTTGATCTTGCTAACAGGCGCCTGGTTAATGCACTTTCTTTTTATTCTATTCCCTGTACAGCCCGAGTGGCCCTGCCAACAGCACAAGCCAACGTCACAGCTGCAAGCGGTAAGTTCCACACACTGCTCACTCAGTTCCCAGCACTCACGGTTCCCACATTTTCAGCAGCCGTCGCTAAACACGGGGTGGAACATTTTATTACTACCACCGGACCGCCCGTTTTTGCAAAAGCTCGGCACTTGGATTCAGCTAAACTGACCATAGCGCGCGAGGAGTTCGCCAACCTGGAAAGGTTGGGCATCATCAGGCGTTCGAACAGCCCATGGGCTTCCCCGCTTCACATGGTCCCGAAAGCTGACGGCTCGTGGCGACCTTGCGGAGATTTCCACAGGTTGAACAACGCCACAGCGCACAACCGCTACCCAATCCCGCATATCCAAGATTTTTCCATTCATTTGGCGGGGGCGCGCGTTTTTTCTAAGATAGACTTGGTCCGCGGTTACCACCAAGTCCCAGTGCGCGCTGAGGACATACCCAAAACAGCGGTAATAACTCCGTTTGGTCTATTCGAGTTTTTGCGCATGCCATTTGGGCTTAAAGGCACTGCGCAGACGTTCCAACGCATGATGGACGCGGTGTTGCGCGATCTCCCCTTCGTATTCGTCTACCTGGACGACATCTTAGTAGCCAGCGCGTCCGAAGACGAACACGAAAACCGCCTCACGGCAGTTTTCCGGAGTTTGGGAGAGCACGGTTTAATAATCAACCCAGCGAAGTGCCAGTTCGGGGTGACGCAGATTGATTATTTGGGGCATCGCGTCTCTCCAGAAGGAGCGGTTCCACTGCCTGACAAAGTGCGCGCAGTAGCAAATTTTCCCCAGCCACAAACGGTCAAGGCGTTACAGGAGTTTTTGGGAATGGTGAATTTTTATAACCGTTTCCTCCCCTGCGCAGCGCAGCTCATGCAACCATTGTATGCCGCACTCAAAAAACAAAAACCCACAAATAAGATCGAATGGTCTCTGGAGCGAGAGCGAGCATTCTCGGAGGTCAAAACAGCCCTGGCAAACGCTGCGTTGTTAGCACATCCAGACCCAACGGCCCGCATAGCGCTCACTACTGACGCGTCAGATATGGCCATGGGGCGGTCGTGGAGCAGCATGTAGCCGGGGCTTGGCAGCCGCTCGCCTTTTTCAGCAGGACTTTGCGCGATAGTGAACGAAAATACAGCGCATTCGACAGGGAGTTGTTAGCTCTCCACTTGGCCATTCGCCACTTCCAGTTCTGGCTGGAGGGACACCGTTTCACCATGTTCGTTGACCACAAGCCGCTGACATTCGCGATGGCCAAGGTTTCAGAACCGTGGTAGGGCCGGCAGCAAAGACAGCTGGCCGCCATCTCAGAGTTTACTACCGATATTCAGCACGTGGCAGGTAAACTGAATGTAGTGGCAGACTGTCTCTCGCGCGCTGTGGCGGCCCCAGTCCGCGTAGGGATAGATTATGCAGCCATGGACGCGGATCAGGTTAGCGATGCGGACGTGCGCGCGCTCCAGTCTGGACCAACAGGGTTAAGGCTGGAGAACAGGGTGCTGCAAGATGGTATGCCCCCCCTAATCTGCGATGTCTCCACTGGGCGACCGCGTCCTGTGGTACCGGCCGCGTGGCGCCGCCACGTTTTTGACTCAATTCATTCTCTGGCGCACCCGGGAGTGCGCGCGTCGGTCAAAATGGTAGGAGAGAAATTTGTATGGCCGAGCCTGCGCAAACAAGTTAAAGAGTGGGCAGCAGCCTGCATGGCTTGTCAACGAGCCAAGGTACACAGACACACGAGAGCTCCCTTGGAGCCGTTTCACATCCCGGCTAAGAGGTTCGATCATGTTCACGTGGACCTCGTAGGCCCCCTCCCGCCGTCACAGGGGTGCACACACCTTCTGACAATGGTGGACCGCACCACGCGCTGGCCGGAAGTGGTCCCACTGGCATCAACCACAGCCGAGGAGGTGGCACGCGCGTTTTTAACAGCATGGGTAGCGTGCTTTGGAGTCCCGTCGGACATTACGTCTGACAGAGGCCCTCAATTTGTTTCCGAACTTTGGTCAGCAATGGCCCGCAGCCTGGGGGTAACGATCCATCGCACAACCGCGTACAATCCACAGGCTAATGGGTTATGCGAACGTTTTCATAGGTCATTGAAAGCGGCTCTCAGAGCGTCGCTGACGGATGCAAATTGGGTAGACAGGCTACCGTGGGTTTTATTGGGGTTGCGTTCTGCACCTAAAGAGGACTCAGAAGCCTCCCTGGCTGAGCTAGTTTTTGCGCAGCCACTTCGGCTGCCTGGGGAGTTTCTCCCAGATAATCCTGTGCCAGATAGCTCCCCGTCTCAGCGGTTGCAGCGTGGCACGGAATCGGGCACGCTGCCTGGCCCCGTTCACCACAGTTTTCCGCGCGTTTTTGTGCCTAAGGCTTTGAAAAACGCGGAGTTTGTTTTTGTCAGACACGATGCCCATCACCCACTGCTGCGACCACCTTATGATGGACCATTTAGAGTGCTGGAAACAGGGGACAAGCATTTTTTGCTAGATTTGGGGGGCAGGAAGGAAAAGATTGGCATAAACAGGCTCAAACCCGCCTTTGTGGTGGCGGACGAGGATGTGCTGTTGGCCAGGGCTCCTCGGCGCAGCAGACCCCCTCGGGGACATTCCCCAGAACACCCACAGGGAGTGACAAACAGTTCTCACCCCCAGACAGCAGCTCCCCAGCAGGATGGCGCCGCAGAAGTGGCGAAGCCCGCTTACAGCAGATACGGGAGGAGACTGAGGCCCAAGCAGCACGTGGGTTAATGTGTAATGATTTTATCATGACATGCAGACTGTTATCCTGTTGTTCCATCTTAGATGTTTGGGGGGGGTCATGTGGGACACATATGTATCACTTTAAGCTTCACATCTCAGAGTAGAACAAAGAACTGGGTCTCCTTGGAGATAACAGGAGGATGTGAAAATTTAGTCTTTGGTATGCAAGAGACGGCCTTGGGGGATTTCCTGGTCTGCCAGAGACTATGAGGAGGATGTTATAGGATTTAAGGAAAGATGCATTGTTACTTGTGATTAAATGCAATGTGACTGTGAGCTTTGAAGGTCCTGGATATATAAAGGATGAATGTCTGTGTTTTTCCTCTTTTCTGCTTTGCTGATGTTGGAAGATGTGAATAAACCTGACTCGTGAGATAAACTCTGCCTCATCATTTTCACATTTCCACAATATAATTATTTATATGGTTTATGTTCTATGTTCTTTTTTATGTGGCATGGGGTGGTGGCACGGTGGTCATGCCACCACCCGTGACTATAAAAGGGCTGCATGCAGGAGGGGCGGTCTCTTGGCCATCTCTCTGCTCTGTGGTTTAGTGTGGTTAGGTTGAACTGCCCTGGTCAATAAACGTGTGTTCAGTTCATCACCTGGTCTCATCCTTTGGCTCCAACCTCCGACATAACATTTAGCAATGAGGACGAAAGTGGATAAAATTGAAGGTATGGAAGCATGTGGTGCCCCAGTTTGGCCATTTTTGGAGCTCCCAGGTGAATCACCTGTTCCCTGGCCTAGGTGGTACGACGCCTTTCGGACATATATGGTGGTGCTGGACCTGGGAAGGATGAAGAAATTAACGGCACGTGCATTGCTTGCGCATAACCTGGGAATGGAGGGATAATGGATTTTGGGCACACTCGGCGACAGGGACATTTATGAGGAAGTGGTTGAGCTGATGGCGCGCCATTTTCATGCACTGGACAACGTCATCATCTGGAGGATTAAATTTTGACAGCACCGTCAACAGGTGAGCGAGTCCATCCAATGGTTTGTGTCAGACTTGAGGCAGCTGGCCACCGAGTGTCGGTTGGGACCGTTGGAGGAAGAAATGGTCCGCGACCAGTTGGCAGAACATACCAACTGTGCTGGAGTCCAGTCGAAGCTGCTTACATTTCTGGGTGAATTGATGCTATCCAGGGCTGTCGAGTTGGCGCTCCAGCTGGAGGCAGCAGATAAGTTAACTCGGGAACTGAGCGAGTGTCTGTCACTGCAAGAGTTAGGATCCCCCATGGCTACACAAGTAGTGGACCTGGACAGCGATGGGAGGGTTGAGGACGACATGGAAGGTGCCAACGCTGTGATGTTGAGGTCTGTCCCGGGGAAGCCAGGTGTATGGGCTGCGGGTCCACGAAGCACCGCTACAAAAGCAGAGATTGTCCAGCAAGAGGAAAGTGCTGCGGCAGGTGTGGCCATTTACATCACTACGCGAGTGTGTGCCATTTGGTCAAGCAAGGGAGCCCGCAGAAGAGTTCAACCCCTCCCGCCCCGACAGTGATCCATACTGTGTCCCCGAGCACCAGCGGGTGCATGCATTGCATGCTGGAGTTGGATGGAGTGGAAGTGCCGATGCTGATTGACATGGGGACGAAGAGTTCTCTGCTGAACTGGGCTACAGTGAGGCAATTTTTTCCACACTACAGGATTGGAGGTGACTCAGCGCCGCTTTGCGGCTATGGAGGAGGACGGCTGGCCATGGTGTGTACAATCAGACTGACGGACCGGTACGAGTCAGCAGAGATGTCTGATTTGGAGTTCGTCGGGATGGCCCGTGGTGCGAACATCATGGGCTGCAATCTCTTCCATGGTCTAGGGTTCACCATTAAGAGCGGTGCTAGGGAAAAGTGATCGGGCCATGGACTATGGGACCGACCGGTTCTGAGAGTACAGGATGACACAGTATGGGATGAAAAGTTGCCCAGCACCCCGGAGAGTGGACAGGCCTTGTCGCGCTCAGGGTCACCGCAGGAGGGCCCCAGTGACCGAGCTCGAGTTGCCCTGGACGAGGGTACTATGCAGCACAGGGGGGCGCCTGCACCGACGAGCAATGCCGAGAGGATTCATTTCAATTCAGTTCAATTCAACTTTATTTATATAGCACCATTTCACAACAGTCATCTCATAGCACTTTCAACTGTAGGGGCAACCCCCACAATTGCAGAAAGACCCCAGCAATCAGGTGATCCCCTGTGAACAAGCACTTGGCGACAGTGTAGAGGAAAAACTCTCTTTTAACAGGAAGAAACCTCCAGCAGAACCAGGTTCAGGGAGGGGCAGTCATCTGCTGTGACTGGCTGGGGGGTGAGGGGATAGAAAAGAAGAAGAAAAGAACAAACATGAAGAGAGCAAACAGCACGATGGGGACTCAGTCTATGGGAGAGAACATCCATCCATCCATCCATCCATCTTCTACCACTTTTCCGGAGGTCCGGGTCGCGGAGGCAGCAGTTCAAGCAGAGAAGACCAGACTTCCCTCTCCCCAGCCACCTGCTCCAGCTCTTCAGAGAGGATACCAAGGCGTTCCAAGACCAGCTGGGAGACATAGTCTTTCCACCGAGTCCTGGGCCTGCCCTGGGGTTTCCTCTCAGTGGGACGTGTCTGAAACACCTGAAGTGGGAGGTGTCCAGGAGGCATCCTAATCAGATGCCCATACCACCTCAACTGACTCCTTTCAATGTGGAGGAGCAGCAGTTCTACTCTGAGCCTCTCCCGGATGACTGAGCTCCTCACCCTATCTCTGAGGGTGAGTCCAGCAATCCTACGGAGAAAGCTCATTTCAGCCGCTTGTATCCGCGATCTCGTTCTTTCAGTCATTACCTAAAGCTCGTGACCATAGGTGAGAGTAGGAACGTAGATTGAGTGGTAAATCGACAGCTTTGCCTTAGAACTAAGCTCCCTCTTCACCACAACAGACCGGTACAACGTCCGCATCACTGCAGATGCTGCTCCAATCCGTCTGTCAATCTCTCGCTCCATTTTCCCCTCACTCGTGAACAAGACCCCAAGATACTTAAACTCCTCCACTTGGGGCAGGAGCCTATCCCCAACCCAGAGAGGACAATCCACCTTTTTCCGGCTGAGGACCATGGACTCTGACTTGGAGGTGCTGATTCAGTGTACCCCGCCCGGTATGGGGTTACCGGGGCCCTACCCTGGAGCCAGGCCTGGGAGAGAACAAACAGATGTTAATGAACAGTAAAAATATTTCATTGAGAGTGAAGAAAGGAGTGAAGCCCAGTGCATTATTGGAGGTCCCCCGGCTGTCTAAACCTATTAGCAGCATAACTAAGGGAGGGTTCAGGGGCACATGATCCCTCCCTAATTATAGGCTATATCAAAAAGGAAGGTTTTAACCCTATTCTTAAAAACAGAGATTGAATCTGACTCCCGAATCCAGATTGGCAGCTTGTTCCACAAGAGAGGAGCTTGATAACTGAAGGCTCTGCCTCCCATTGTACTTTTGGAGATTCTAGGTATTACAAGTAATCCTGCATTTTGGGAGCGTAGTGCTCTGTTAGGATAATACGGTAGTATCAGATCTTTTAAATAAAAAGGAGCCTGATTGTTTAGAGCTTTGTAAGTAAGAAGAAGGATTAGTGTTCTGTTAGGATAATAGGGTAGTATCAGATCTTTGAAATAAAAAGGGGCCTGATTATTTAGAGCTTGTTCTCTTCTATTAATGCAGAATAATAACTTTTTCTAGCTTTCCTAAGAGATTTTTTTTTATAAATTAGAAGATGATTTCTCCAAGCTAACTAGATTTCATCTAATTTAGTGGAGCACCATTTTCTTTCTAATTGTCGAGTCTTCTGTTTTAAGCGATGAGTTTCTGTGTTGAACCAAAGAGTTAGAAATCTCTGATTAGACTTTTTTTTTTTTTTTAAAGGCCACCATGTCTAGAGTCTGAGAAGATGGTCCCGGGTGTTCCCGGAGCTCGGCTGAAGTGGGCTGGTGGACACGGGGCCACATCAGTGAGACCCACGGCGGATTTGGAAGAGGCTGGGGCGAGACCGATTGGCACTGGGAGAGCAAGTGCCAGACAGACACCCTGCAAGCCAAGCAGAGCTCCTCTGGGAGTGGCGGACTGGGTTCGGGCTTGAGTGGAGGCGAGATTACGGTGGGTAAGGGCCAAAAGGCAGGTAGAGGAGCGCCAGGGCCATCTGCGTGTTATGGCTGGTTGGGGCAATGTTCATCTTCAGCTGTCGGATGGCTTGTGGAGGCACCCAAACGAGCTGCAGTGTGCCCGGGACAGGTTGAGGGATGTGGGCCTGGACGAGTGGAACATCCAGCAGTGAGGAAGAGGGGGCTCGTCAGGGCCAAGGTGACCTGCTGCAGCCCGGGATACAAGCCACCTCCAGGGGTGGTCTGAAGAAGGGATGGTCCAGGGGACCCACGGGGTTTCTTCCTCGAGCTGTGTGTACATAAGTTAATTGTTATGCATGTGTTTGGTGTATTATTGTGTATATAGTTTGAGATTATTTTGTGAATTTTATTTTAGTTTTGGAACACGGCAGTTATTTTTTTTTAGATGGACTTTTCGTTAGTACAGATGGCAGAATAATCCATCTTGCCATGTGGGAGTGGGACGGCAGTCCACCTGTCCTCCCCTAGTTTTTAGTTGTTTTGTGTGACTGTGATAGGCCCTTTTAGTGACTTAAGTTTAGTTTTCTTAGTGCATGATTCAGGTTCTAAATTGGGGAGGGTCTCAATTGTATCTGTATGTTTTGGACTTTTTTGAGGGGGAGGGAAAATGTTATATAGTTATTTATATGGTTTAGATAGATAGATAGATAAATAGATACTTTATTTCGAACAAAAAAGTATAACAAAAACAAAACAAATGACAAATGCAATAAAGTAACTATACAGTGTTCGAAAGGGAGAAGGAAGAAGTGAACACTTATTAATTCCATCTCCTCTTTTATGTTCTATGTTCTTATTTGTGTGACACAGGGTGGTGGCTCCACCTTCCGGTCACGCCACCACCCGTGACTATAAAAGGGCTGCATGCAGGAGGGACGGTCTCTTGGCCATCTCTCTGCTCTGCGGTTTGGTGTGGTTAGGCTGAACTGCCCCTGTCAATAAACATGTGTTCAGTTCAACATCTGGTCTCATCCTTTGGCTCCAGCCTCCGACATAACACATCCCACATCACTAAACATGATCATGGCGGGAGATTACTAAAACCTCACCTCCTGTTTCCTGACCAATGAAAGAAGGCTCCAAAGAGGAGAAAAACAACACAAACGTACTGTTTTGTATGGTGAGAGCTGTGGCTGATCCAGAGGACTGTGGAAAAGGCTACAAACCGGGCTGAGTAGAGCCGAGTTGGGCCGACTGGGTACTAGTGGAAAAGGGCCATTAGTTACTTCAACCTGGGAGCGCTTTGAAAAGATGATGGAAGCTCCATCTGTGTTTGTAGTTTTTTAATTTACATATTTTCAAAACCTTATAGTACCTTAACAGGTAGACAACAACAAGCACCGTTATTTAGGTGAAAAATTATCTTTTAAATTGACAAACATTATATGTGTAACTCATGGTAAAATTTGATTGAGATCAAAAGATGTTTTTGCTCTTGCCATTCATTTCAATGGAGAATTTTTTTGAGTTATGGTCCCATATGTGGAAATAGAGGAGGCGTGACTTAGGCTCTCTATAAAAGGAGCATCCTCAAAAGGCTCAGTCACTCTCAAGCAAGGATGGAGCGAGTTTCACCACTTTTTAGTGTGTTTTTTTTTGGTTTAATGTTTATTTGAAAGGGACATTACATACTAATGAACATTAATACAAATGTACACTACCGTTCAAAAGTTTGGGGTCACTTAGAAATTTCCTTATTTTTGAAAGAAAAGCACTTTTTTTCAATGAAGATAACTTTAAACTAATCAGAAATAGACTCTACATTGTGCAAATGTCTGGTTTTTGGTGCAATATCTACATAGGTGTATAGAGGCCCATTTCCAGCAACTATCACTCCGGTGTTCTAATGGTACAATGTGTTTGCTCATTGCGTCAGAAGGCTAATGGATGATTAGAAAACCCTTGTGCAATCATGTTAGGTCTGCAATGCTGTAATTGCTGCAAATGAAGGATTCTTTGATGAAACCAAAGTTTGAAGGAAAAAATTATTTCAAATACAAATCATTATTGACATAATGTCTGGCCCAGGAAACACGCACGCAGGCTCAGGATAGATTTAACAGCTTTATTCAACAAGCAGGTGTGTCTGAATGGATGTATGCGATATGTGTATGTGTTGGGGGTGAACGCTGATGCGCAGGAAGCAGAGCAGCGCGCCGTACAGCCGGACAACCTTGTGGGTACAGGTGGCTGGCGTTGGCAAGGGAGAAGCCCGGAAGACAGCGTCCTGCAGAGCCTGCGTTGATGGTGGAGATAGGTTGGCGATGACGGGGAAATCCGCCGCCGGGGAATCCACCTGTGCACAGGGGTGAAGACTTGGAGAAAGGTAAGGTATGCTTACGTGGGGTTGAAGTCTTGCTGGTGATCAGAGGTTGATACACGAGCTACAAAGTGCCGACGCGAACAGACGGCTCCAGACCGCAGCACTGGGCTGAGTGGGCTAAATAGCCCGCTGCTGACGAGGCGCAGGTGTGCGCGCAGCTGAGGCCGCTGATGAGCGGCGAGTCGTGACAATTATTTCTAACATTGTCAATGTCTTGACTATATTTTCTATTCATTTTACAATTCATGGTGGTAAATAAGTGTGACTTTTCATGGAAAACACAAAATAATTGTCTGTGTGACCCCAAACTTTTGAACGGTAGTGTAAATATGCCAGATTTAGCAATATGGCTAATTTGCATCTGTAGTTCCCCCCTTTGTGAACAACTGCATGGACAAATTGTCCAACAATTTAAAAACAACATTTCTCAATGTACAAGTGCAAGGACTGTAGGGATTTCATGATTTTACAGTCTATAATATCATCAAAAGATTCAGAGAATCTGGAGAAATTTCTGCACATATGCGGCAAGGCCGAAGACCAACATTAGATGCCCATGACCTTCAACCCCTCAGGCAGAACCGCTTTAAAAGTCAACATCATTCCGTAAAGGATAAGATAAGATAAGATAAGATAAGCCTTTATTAGTCATACAATGGGGAAATTCCAGGATTGCAACAGCACAGGGATAGCAACACTCAGAGCAATAATTAAGAAGGTACGAAAAATATAAATAAGAGCAGTGGATATACATATGTACACATAAATATATAAATATATATACAAAGTGCGGAGCATTGTAGCAAGATGGAATAAACAGCATAACCGTCTCCTTAGTTATCCTACATAGTATGAATATGTACCCATACATATTGTCACCCTACGTAGCGACTGATATTGTTCTAGTTGTATACTGGAGGGGACCGTTTGTGTAAGTCTGTTGCGTCTTTTGCATTCAATACTATTAGGTCGTCACGTTTTTTTGCTATCTCTGCGAGCAGCCCTGCTTAGGTTATACAATCTGACAGCCGTAGGTAGGAAGGACCTGCGAAACCTCTCGGTTGCGCACTTAGGATGATGTCAGCCTCCGTCGGTCTATGATGACCATGGAAGAGAATCCTAAACGTCTACTCTGCTGGAACAGCACCGCCTGTGGCTGAACAGGCCGATGCGCGAATGGCAGTCCCTGTCACATAGGTCGCACTTGTGGGTGGTCTCCGTGCTGCTGGGTCTGTGGCGGTTCTTCCTGCGGGTCCTTTTTTCATCTGCTGCAGCAGTCAGTCTCTCTTCACCCGCCTTGAGCTGTCTGGTCAGGGTGCCTCTCCATTTGGAGTGGTCCGTTGCAAGGTCCCCCCAGCGATCTGTGTTGATCTCCAGGGCCTTCATGTCTCTCTTGCAGACGTCTCTAAAGCGCAGCTGTGGGCGGCCAACGTCTCTCCTGCCAGTCGCCAGTTCTCCGTAGAGGACGTCTTTGGGGATTCTGCCATCCTCCATACGGTGAACGTGGCCTAGCCAGCGGAGCCTGCGCTGCCTGAGTAGAGTGAACATGGAGGGAAGGCCGGCACGGGACAGAACTTCTGTGTTGGGCACTTTGTCCTGCCAGGATATGTCCAGGATGTGGCGAATGCAGCGCAAGTGGAAGGAGTTCAGTCTCTTTTCCTGCAGGCATATGTTGTCCACGTCTCACTCCCATAGATCAGTGTGCTGATGATGCAGGCGTTGTACACTGCCATCTTCGTCTTGACAGAGAGTTTGGGATTCTCCTTGCATGCCTGGGAGAAGTGGCCCATCAGGTTCTGAAGCTCCTGCTGTGTGTGGGTTGCGACTGCAGCATCATCTGCGAACAGCATGTCTCTGATTAGAGCCTCGTGTACTTTGGTTCTGGCTTTCAGGCGGGCGAGGTTGAAAAGCCTGCCGTCAGATCTTGTGTGCAGGTAGATTCCCTCTGTTGCTGTGCTGAAGGCATGCCTCAGGAGCATAGCAAAGAAAATCCCAAAGAGGGGGGGCGCAAGTACACAGCCCTGTTTCACTCCACTGCGTATGTTGAATGGCTCTGAGACATTGCCGTCGTGCTGCACTATCCCCTGCATGTTGGTGTGAAACGATTCGATGAGGCTTTGCAACTTTGGTGGGCATCCTATCTTTGGCAGGATCTTGAAAAGGCCCTCTCTGCTGACCAGATCGAATGCTTTGGTGAGGTCGATGAAGGTGACGTACAGGGGCATGTTCTGTTCTCTGCATTTCTCCTGGAGTTGGTGGATGGAGAATATCATGTCTACCGTCGATCGCTCAGCGTGGAAGCCACACTGAGACTCGGGGTAGACATGTTCAGCAAGCTTCTGTAGACGAACGAGAACAACTCGTGCGTAGACTTTGCCAACAATGCTGAGGAGGGAGATGCCCCTGTAGTTGTTGCAGTCGCTTCTCTCCCCTTTGTTTTTGTAGAGGGTGATGATCTTGGCATCACTCATGTCCTGTGGTACGGCACCTTCCTTCCAGCACTGGCAGAGGACGTCATGCAATGGCAGCAGTAGGGCGGTCATGCAGTGATTGATCAGGTCGGGGGGTATGCCGTCGTTGCCGGGTGCTTTGCCAGCGGCCAAGCTATCAATGGCCTTGCTGAGTTCCTCGATGGTTGGCTCGGCGTCAAGTTCGTCCATGGATGGCAGGCAGTCGATGGCATCAAGGGCTGACGGTGTCACGGTGTTCTGTCTGGAGTAGAGGTCGGAGTAGTGTTCCACCCATCTCTCCATCTGCTTGTTCTTTTCTGTGATCATCTTCCCAGTGGAGGATTTGAGGGGTGCCAGCTTGCTCTGAGCCGGACCAAGTGCTTTCTTGATGCCATCGTACATACCACGGATGTTCCCTGTTATGGCAGCGGTTTGAATGTCTTGGTTGAGCTGAGTCCAGTACTCGTTGGCACAGCGCCGAGCAGTCTGCTGAACTTTGCTTCTCGCAGCCCTGAGAATCTGGAGATTCTTCTCGTTTGGGTACTTCTTGTACTCAGCAAGTGCTGAGCGCTTGGCTTCAATGACGGGGGTCATCTCAGTCAACTTGGCATCAAACCAGTCCTGTGACTTTGAGGTCTTCCTCCCAAAGGTAGCCAAGGCTGTGCGGTGGATGGTGTTTTGCAGCTCTTACCACTTCTGCTTTGCAGATTCTCCTTCTTGTGGTACACCAAGTTTCTTCTCAAAGGTGGAGGCAAACTGCTCAACAAGTTCTGGTTGGGCCATCTTGCTGGTGTCAATCTGTGCCTTTCCAGGCTGTCTAGCACGATGGAATTTCTTCAGCTGCAGCTTGACCTTGCAACACACCAATGAATGGTCTGTGTCGCAATCTGCACTCTGGAACAAACGGGTGATTAGCACGTTCTTCAGTGAGGTGCGCATGGTCAGGATCAAGTCCAGCTGGTGCCAGTGCTTTGAGCGCGGATGTCGCCAGGAAACCTTGTGTTGGGGCTTGGTCTTGAAGAACGAGTTTGTGATGCACAGATCGTGATATGTGCAGAACTCGAGCAGCCGCTGTCCGTTGTCGTTCATTTTGCCCATGCCAAATGGTCCAAGAGAGGAGGGCCAGGAGTCGTGGTCAGCACCCACTCTGGCATTGAAGTCTCCAAGGAGAATGAGTTGTTCAGAGTTGGGGATGATCCTGACAGTTGTTGCGAGATTCTCGTAGAACTTGTCTTTTGCCTCTGGTGTGGCTGTCAGTGTTGGGGCATACACACTGACGAGGGTGACTGGGCTTTGAGTGGTGTTGAGGCGGAGGGTGAGGAGTCGTGCAGAGCCATTGCTGCCCGGTTCCACCATCTTCAGCAAGGTGTTCTTCACTGCGAAGCCCACTCCGTGTTCCCTGTGTTTGTCACTGCCCTTTCCCTGCCAGTAGAACGTGTAGTCCTTCTCTCTCAGTGTGCCTGCATCAGCCAACCGTGTTTCCTGGAGAGTGGTGATATCCACTCCCAGTCTCTTCAGCTCATTATTGCTGATGGCAGTCTTCCTGGTGTCGCTGATGTCCTTGAGGTTAGCAGCGAGTCCTGTCATCATAGTGCGGACGTTCCAAGTTCCCAGTTTTAGAGTTGGTCTCTTTTGTTTTTTTGTCTTGCCTGGTGCGAAGGTTCTCAGCCTGCTGTTCGGACTTCTCCTCATCCCCATGCACCCAATGAGGAAAGCAAGCTGTGGCGGGACAACACCTTATTGGCTGGGGGCTGCCCAGCTTGAGGTGGGCGGTAGCTGTCCAGTGAGATCCGATGATCTCTCCCACCGTGGGGAACAACCCCTGGCACTGCGCTCTACGCCAATTGAGTGGTGGCTTATAACTGGTAACTGTCATTCCCCGTGTTTTGTCTACGCCAAAGGCGAAGCTGGAGTGTCCTCTCCAGTGATCCGGTGTTCTACCTTCCAGCGTTGGACGTTGGTAGGATTCAAGCCTGGGCAGGAAGATATGGAGGACAAGATGTTGCCCATGCAGCATGTCCCCCCTCTCCACGTCACTGATGAATCCAAAGGAACAGCAGGGCTGCTACAGTTTGGCACCAGCGCCGTCACAGGAGCTGCCAGAACGATGTTGAGCACAACAGATAACTGCCTTAGGGGCTCCGACTCCGGATTTTTCCTCAGGGTTGACTCTCGAAGCCTTTCCCGTGACCGGGTGTGCTGCAAGGCAGCGGAGGTTTGAAATCAGGGTTTACCTTCCCCTAGATGGGCTACCTTCCCAGGTTGACGAGCCACCATCTACCCGAAGCATCTGGTTTTAAGGCGCCAGAGATCCACCCTCGCCCCTTCTCCTATAAGTAAAAGCAGTTCGGCCGGGCTTAGAGACTAAACCACACAGGCAGGCTAGGAGTTGGACTTAGTTGTCAGAGGCTTTTCGAGACGCACGCCATAAGGAGCATTTTATGAGTACTGGGAGCTTAACCCCAGTGCCGCTCCTGGCTATGACAACCTTGGATGATGTAGGATGATGTAGTCTACTGCTAAATGAGCTCCTCAGTGCGTTCAATATGTCCTGCATAGGGTGGGACTCGGACTTCAGCAAAGATGACAGTTTAGCCACCATCCTTCTCTCTCCTATCTCCTCCACTGGGTCAAGGCATTGCCCCAGGACAGATCTAGCTTTCTTGATCAGTTTGTTCAGTCTCTTCCTATCGGCTGCTGTAATGCTGTTGCCCTAGCAGACCACTCCAAAAGTGATGGCTGATGCCACCACCGTGTCGTAGAATGTCTTCAGCAGCGCCCCTTGTACACCAAAAGACCTGAGCCTCCTCAGTAGGAACAGCCTGCGCTGTCCCTTCTTGTAGAGTGCGTCGGTATTGTGTGACCAGTCTAGTTTATTGTTCAGATGAACACCCAGGTACTTGTAGGATGTCACCATCTCAATGTCTGTTCCCTAGATGTTTACTGGTGCTGTGAGGGGTTGTTCTTGCCTGCGGCATTCCACCACCAGCTCCTTAGTTTTCCTCGCGTTGATTTGGAGGCAGTTCCGATGGCACCAGTCCACGAAGTCCTGGATAAGTCCTCTGTACTCAGCTTCATCTCCTTTGGAGATGAGGCCGACCATCGCAGAGTTGTCAGAGAACTTCTGTAGATGGCAGTGTGTTGTATTGTGTGAGAAGTGCGCAGTATAAAGGGTGAACAGGAAGGGAGCCAAAACCGTTCCCTGGGGGGGCCCCGTGCTACCGATGATCGTGTTGGACACACAATCTCGGGTTCTCACAAACTGTGGCCGGTTAGTGAGGTAGTCCAGGATCCATGATAACAGGTGCTGGTCCACCCCTGCGCACAGCAGCTTGAGAAGCTGCTTCTGCAGTGCTGCAGCGCTGAAACCACTGGAGAAGTCAAAAAACATGATCCTCACCGCATTCCCGGGCTTCTCAGGTGGGACAGAGAACAGTGAAGGAGGAAGATCACTGCATCCTCCACCCCAATGCCATCCTGGTAGGCAAACTGGAGTGGATCCATCACTGGTCCCACCAGGGGGCGGAGGTGAGCAAGGAGCAGTCTCTCCATGGTCTTCATCATGTGAGACGTCAGGACCACTGGTCTGTAGCTGTTCAGATCTTTGGGGTGGGAAGTCTTTGGTACAGGTAGCTACCACACAAGATGTTTTCCACAACTGTGGTACCCTCCCCAGCTTCAGGCCCAGGTTGAAGATGTGCTCCACAATCCCACACAGCTGATCTGCACAGGACTTGAGGAGCTTTGCGCCGATGCCGTCCGGTCCCGAGGCCTTCCTCGCCTTGATCTTCCTTAGCTCCGTCCTCACCTGGGTCTTAGTGAGGGTCAGGTTGGGGGGCTGTGTGCTAGGAGTGGTGGGGTGTTGGTGGAGTGGGGTGTGGACAGCAGGTCTCGATGACTTTAGAGGCAGCAGTGGTTGTTCCACTGCAGTGGTTGCTGTACACTGCTCTCTTGTGTCTTGTGAAATTCTGAGTTGTTGCTCTGTGCTTGAGAGATTTTTTTTCATTGTAATCACAATCTGCTTAAAAATAAGCTGTATTTTGATAACGAAGTTTTTTTTTCTCCTCCCCCCTTGTGTCGTTCCCTCCCTTCCCCTCCCTTTCTTATCTATCTCTGTTTGATGAGGCGCCTTTTATGGCTGCCGTGTCGTTGTGTCGCGCGCATGCGCACCAATGTCAAGTCAAGTTCCTCGTGTGTTTTTTACATGCTTGGCAATAAAGTATTCTGATTCTGATTCTGATTCTGTTGTGCAGTCGGGGGGGAGGGCGATTGGTCAAACCTATTAAAAAACAGGTTCAGATTGTTCGCCCACTCCCTGCCCCCCGTGGCCTGGGGGGAGGTATTCTGGAGCCCAGAGATGGTTTTAAGGTTTCTCCAGACCCCGCCGATGTCGCTCTGTTGCAGCTTGTCCTCCATCTTCTTCCTGAAGCTGTCCTTGTCTTCTCTGATCTTCCTCCTCAGCTCCCTCTGTATGGACTTCAGCATCTCCCTGTTCCCCGACCTGAAGATCCTCTTCTTCTCTTTCAGAAGTGTTTTTATCTTGGGGTTGATCCAGGGTTTGTTGTTCGAGCAACACCGTATGGTCTTGGTGGGTACGGTGTTGTCCACACAGAAGCTGATGTAGTCCGTGATGGTGTGCATGAGGTCATTGATGTCCTCACCATGTGGATCGCAGAGCTGCTCCCAGGCAGTGATTTCAAAACAGTTTTTTAGCACGTCCATTGCCTCCTCAGACCATAACTTCACCGTGCGCATGACCGGAGGTTGTCTGTGTACTAGGTTTTTGTACACCGGCAGGAGATGAACCAAGTTGTGATCCGATGTCCTGAGTGGGGGGAGTGGTGATGAGGTGTACGCCTCCTTAGTATTTGCATAAAATAAGTCCAGTGATTTATTGTCTCTAGTGTATTACCATGTGGGCTATTGCCAGTTAACAAAGTACAACAGCAAGTATCAATAGCACCCAGAAATGTTGCTGGTTGCTCTGGGCCTGAGCTCATCTGAGATGAACTGACGCGAAGTGGAAAAGTGTGTTGTGGTCTGACGAGTCCACATTTCAAATTGTTTTTTTGAAATTATGGATGTTGTGTCTTCTGGGCTAAAGAAGACAAGGACCGTCCAGATTGTTATCAGCATTAAGCCAGTATCTGTGATGGTATGGGGGTGTGTTGGTGCCCGTGTCATGGGTAATTTGCACATCTTAATGCTGAACGGTACATACGGGCTTTGGAGCAACATACTGTATGCTGCCATCCAAGCAACGTCCTTTTCAGGGAAGTCCCTGCTTATTTCAGCAAGACAATGCCAAGTCACATTCTGCACGTGTTACAACAGCATGACTTTGAAGTAAAAGAGTGCGACTGGCCTGCCTGAAGTCCAGACATGTCGCCAATTAAAAATGTGTGGCGCATTATGAAGTGCAAAATACAACAATGGAGACCCGGGACTGTTGTGCAACTGAAGTTGTACATCAAGCAAGAATGGGAAAGAATTCCACCTACAAAGCTTCAACAATTAGTGTCCTCAATTCCTAAACACTTATTGAGTGTTGTTAAAAGGAACGTGTTATGTCTGTAAAAGGGAGCCAAGGACAAGACTGAGCGTTGAACTGGACACAACTTTATTAGTGACTCACTCTCAATATACAGGCACAGCCGTCAGGCTGAGAGGAGGCCAAAGAGACTGCCCCTCTCCCTCACAGCCCTCTTATACCCCAGGTGGCGGTGGAACCAGAAAAGTGGAGTCACCACCCGTGTCACACAATAATATGTCCCATAAAAACACAACACTTTCCCCCCCTTCAAAAAAATGGTCCAAAACACATGCATACAATCGAGACCCTCCCCAATTTGGAACCCGAATCACACACTAAAGCTAAACAGAAATACTTGAAGTTCTATCACATTCACTCAAAACAACTAAAACTAGAGGAGAACTGGTGGACTACTGTCCCACCCACACATGGCAAGACAGATTATTCTGCTGTCTGTGCTAAAAGAACAGTCCTACTAAATAGAAAACTGCCGTGTTCCTAAAATTAAAACATAAGGCACAAAACAATCGCAATAACAGAACTTATATATATTACGGTTGTCCCCCATTTCCATTACCATACATCATACATACTGTCCCACCATCAGTCTGCCCCAAGAGAGGAACCACCCCTTGGAAAACCATCGGACGGTTCCACTCCTGTGCACCTTCTTTTCTCTGCTCCCGGGGACGACCCACGTCGATGTCCAAACACCTCCTATTTCTCACGAGTGCGCCGCAGCTCATTGGGATGCCTCCACGAGCCATCAAATAGCTGGAGGTAGGCATTCTCCCCAACAGCCCCCACCTGCAGCTGCCCCTGGTCATCTTCTCACTGGAGTTTGCCCCAAACAACTCTCGACCGGGCCTCCACTCTGGGTCGGACCACATCCGCGACCCCCAGAGGGGCCCTACTTGGCTTCCAGTGTCCCTGTTTGGCATGTCGTTTCACCATGCCAGCCGGCCTTGCCCCGCTCGCTTTCATTCCTGCTGCCGGCGAAGCCGTTGTGACCCCCTGCTCACCAGTACCTTCCAGCCGAATGCAGGGAGTAGAATGGGCCATCCACTTGGCTCCACCCGCCATCACGGGTATCCCACCGTGCTGCCCAGTTCCCTCAGCTAGGGTTACTTGGGCACTGGCACCGGGACCCTCCCATGATGGCCCTGGGTGGGGTTGGTCCTGCTCATCGTCCAGAATACTAGGCAGTGGTTCATCCCACACAGCTCCGTCCATCATTCGTGGAACCTGATGGTCCCACAAACCACAGCTCGACCATTCTTCTCCAATACTGCTGGTGATGGCGAAGCCCAATCCATAAAATAAGTCACACCCCATAATGTTCTCTCCACGGGCAGTCACAATGAATCTCAGGCTGGACACCTCCGCCGACTTGTATCTAGCTGTCAGTTCCACCAATCCCACCATGGCCAATCTTCCTCCACCATATCCACACAGCGGCGCTGAATCACCGCTCACTCGGTACTGTGGGAAGAAACTCCATTAGCTCAACCACTTCTTCAAAACTATCACCCTCGCCTAAAGTACTAAGGATACGCTATCCTTCCATACCCAAGTTGTGAACCAGCAGTGCTCATGCCCACAGCTTCTCCAGTCTACCAAGGTCCAATGACACTAAATAATTCTGAAATGCGACGAACCACCTCACACAGGGAACGGGCGGCTCACCGGGAAGCTCCAAGAATGGCCAAACTGAAGAAACCCCTGCATACCCTCATCACCAAATGTTACGTCTGTAAAAGGGAGCCAAGGATGAGACCGAGCGTTGAACTGGACACGACTTTATTAGTGACTCACTCTTACTATACAGGCACTGCTGTCAGGCTGGGAGGAGGCCAAAGAGACCCTCTCCCTCACAGCCCTCTTATATCCCGGGTGGCAGCAGAACTGGAAAGGTGGAACCACCACCCGTGTCACACAATAATATGTTCCATAACAACACAACAGAAAGCTGTCCCTGCTTTTTCAGAATGTGTTGCAGACATAAAATTCAAAATGAGTGAATATTTGCAAAAAACACAAACGAAAGAAAAACCAGTAAAGCTTAGTTTGAACATTAAATATCTTGTCTTTGCAATGTTTTCAATTGGAAATAGGTTGAAAAGTATTTGTGTATCATCATATTTTGTTTTTATTTATATTTTACAAAACATCTCAACTTCACTGGAATTATGGTTATATATGTTTATATATATATATATAAACATATATATGTTTATATTTATATATCTATATATTTATTCCATCTAGCTACAATGCTCCGCACTGTGTTTTTATATATCTACATATTATTCCATCTAGCTACATTGCTCCGCACTGTGTGTGTTTATATACTTGCATATTTATTCCACCTAGCTGCAATGCTCCGTACTGTGGGTGTTTATATATTTACATATTTATTCCATCTAGCTACAATGCTCTGCACTGTGTGTTCATATATTCATATATTTATTCCATCCAGCTACAATGCTCTGCACTGTGTGTCTGTGTGTGTGTGTGTGTGTGTGTATATATATATTTTATAGTAATATGTACATATGTATATTAGCTGCTCTTGCTTGCTTGTTTTTTTTTTTTTTTTTTTTTTTTTTTTTCTTGCCTTCTGATTGTTGCTCTGAGTGTTGCTATCCCTGTGCTGTTGCAATCCTGGAATTTCCCCGTTGTGGGACTAATAAAGGCTTATCTTATCTTATCTTATCATTTTAGGGCAGGAAGGCTATCTTCATTTATCTGAACTTTATTGTTATACACATGGGGGGGTTGCTTACATATCTGTCTCTGTGGCTTCTCATAAACACAGGCACACTTCTCCATTTCATATGACCTTTGCATTAACAGCTACAGCAGCTCCTATCCCTATGTTGTTGCGTAAGGCTTTAAAAATAAATGTGCACTTTAATAAAGGTTAAACAACAATCAGGTTAAGAAAACTGATAACGCCTAATCATACTTTCTCTCTTTATTTGCTGCTTGATGTTTGCAAGCTAAAATTTCTACCATGTTATTGTGATATGTGAGTATGTGTGTGTTCTAAATTTGAAGGTGTGACTCTCACCATCAAAACAAACTGAATGGAGTGTAGTGCCGCACGATATGAAGTTGTACATCGCATTTGCATAAGCTATACAGTTAAATTGTGACAACGAATTTGCCATCAAATACAGTCTGTCTTCCTGCTTATAGAAATCTTCGTCTCCCATAGCCCAGTGAAACCGGTTAGTGGTCCCCAGCCAAAGCCCTATCCACATGGCATCAACATATTCCCCTTCAACAACTTCTAGAAGCTTTTCCATCTCTCCCATGTTGTCGATGGTGGCAAGGTCTGTGTAATTCTCTCTGCAGTAGCTCTGTGCCTCAGACCAGGTTTTTGGAGTCTGGACTACGATATACATGGGAGTATTCGAAGATGGAGACCCCTGAAGAATCTCGATTTCCTTGTCAGCTGTTGGAGAAAAGGAGAATGAGTAATAAAGGTGGACAGTCTGAATCATATCTTCAAAAGGAAGGATTTTTTTAGCAGATATTTGTAGGAATTTGCTTCGTAATGCACACTCATATACATAACAAAAAAACATCATAACACACTTCTCTAAAATCATTTGTTTAAAAACTACATCCCCTTTTATAATTGTCCCGCCTGTTCTCCCAGTGACTGTTTGGGTTTTTGATGGGTACTCCAGTTTCCTCCCACAGTCCAAAGACATGCATGTTAGGTTAATTGGTACTAGTGTGGGATTCATTGGGTGCTTCTCAAAACCAAGGACAGATCTTTCCAAGTTCAGGTTTCCAGGATGTGATGTCATCACATCTCATGGAAGGACTGTTCAATGTCTAGGATCTTTGGTAGGACAGAGTCCTTTGTTCTCAGAATTTTGGAGGATGCTCAAGCAGATGCCTTGTGCTTTTAAAACCTTCACAGTGCTTTGCGAATCTTTAAAATGGTGTTTCGCGGAGCAGGGAAGCCAACTTTATTGTCATTCAATCCATACCCATCATGTACAGTAGAATGAAATTATGTTTCTCCTATCTACAATGTTAATCACATCTAGAATCAGAGGGGTCGCTGCTATGCAAAGCACCGCCACAAACAACTTTTCCTTCCCCCCATGCTATTATGCTGAGCACCAAGCTAGAAGGCGGGAAATACCATTTTATAAGGTCTTTTGGATGACCCGGTCAGGGCCTGAACCCACGACCTCCCGGCTATGGGGCAGATGCTCTACCACTCGGCCACCACTCCACTTTTAAATGTACTGTATTTTACATGTATTTACAAGTATTTTACGTATTTATAGCACAAAAATGTTTCATGAGCTACTATACAAAAAACTTTACCATTTCACTGATTTAAATCGCAGATTTTCTAACTGAAATTCAAATGTCAAAGATTTAAATACCTGTTGAAACAATGGCAAAACAATCGGGTTAAAATATTATGAAAATTATACATTTAAAAGTAAGATTTCCTCCTGCCTCACACAACCAAAACCACTACAGAGGTGGGTAACATCAGAAATTGTACCTAAGTTGTGTTACTTGATGTATGTGAAAATAGTCATTTATTCATGGTTCCCTCTGCTGACAAGCTTCATGAAGATGCTGATGTCATTTTCCAGCAGGACTTAGCCCGCACTGCCAGAAGTACCAATACCTGGTTTAATGACTGTGGTATCACTGTGTTTGATTGGCCAGCAAACTCACGTAACCTAAACCCCATCGATAATCTATGAAGTATTGTCAAGAGGAAGATGAGAGACACCAGACCCAACAATGCAGACGAGCTGAAGGTCACTATCAAAGCAACCTGGGCTTCCATAACACCTCAGCAGTGCCACAGGCCGAATGCCTCCATGCCACGCTGCACTGATGCAATAACTCATGCAAAAGGAGCCCCGACCAAGCATCGAGTGAATACATGGACATACTTTTCAGTAGACCACCGTTCCTCTGTTAAAGATCCTTTTTTCGTCCATTGGTCTTATGTAATATTCTAATCTTTGGAGAAAGTGAATTTTGGATTTTCATGAGTTTTAGCCATAATCATGAAAATGAAAAGAAATAAACACTTGAAATATATTACTCTGTGTGTAGTGAATCTATATGATAAGAGTTTCGCTTTTTGAATTGAAATGCTGAAAAAAATTAACTTTTCAATGACATTCTAATTTATTGAGTGTTGTTGGCTCTCACCAACAACACTGATAATCACAATATCACTCACAATAAAGCCCCTTTGACGAAATGATGATTTGTATTCAGCAACGGTGGCCTCATGCTGAGTAAGGAGCTGTAGCTACAAACTGAACTGTCAAAAAAATTACTTAAGTATGAAAAGAAATCCTACAATAACACTACTCACATCAGTACAATTTTGTTAAATAGTTACTTGAGTACATGTACTTGAGTAACAGTAACAAGCTGCTACCCAACAAGCCGATTAGTTTCTGGTAGACCATTAATTTCTTGTAAGACAGCCATCAGGCGGCTATGTGTAACAGGCGTGCTCACACATGAGCAATGATGCTGCTGGGCATTTCCACAACACTGACATGTTGAGCCGCTTTGGCACTGCGCCAGAGTTGGTGGGCACAGAGAAGCACACATCACTTAATGTGGTTTATGTTTGGGTCTGGACTGATCTGTGGTTGGGTCTGCATGTGGACTTTAGTCTGGAGTTTGAGAAGGCCGGCCATAAACACTCCCCTAAATAACCCCAAAGAACCGGCCATGCCCTTTATAGAGTGCACACTGACACCCTAGGGTCATTTAAGTCCTCTGCAGGTGTAGGCAATGGAAATGGCCTCACCAGTCCAGCAAGAAAGACCAGTTTGGGACAACAGTTTGCCCCTGGCCAAGTGAGTGAAGTCCACAAAGAGTTACTCTGTACAGTGCACCTAAACCAGATATTAACTAAACACAGGAGTGTAAAAAGATAAAGCAGAAAAAATCAATATAAGGAGAAACATAAATACAGGAACAAAAGCAAACAGACTAAAATTTATAACAGGTTATGAAATGAAGCCAGAACTATGCAAATAAAAACCCAGAGAATTAAGCAGAACAGCTTATCCAAAAAGACTGAAAGAAAACCCAGAACAATGAAGCTAAAGACAAACAAAGGTTAGAATTAACAAGATACAAAACTTAAAAAAAATTCAAGAACCAAGACCATGACGTGTGTGTCTTAGTAATTTTGGGGAAAAAAACAATAGTAGAAGCACTACTTTATATCGGCATCATATTGTAACTTTATATTGTGCTGAGCTCACCGCTTATGCTGTATGCAAACCAGGAACTCCCTTGTCTATACTTCATGGCAGCCATCCATGCTAAAACATAATGATAATAAAACAGCATAACATAATAAAACACAATGATGATGACTGAGAATTTGGAACATAAACTGTGTAAACCATTTTTTTCTCCTTTCCTTTGCTTTCGAACTCTCTATAGAGGTGTGTGTGTGTGTGTGTGTGTGTGTGTGTGTAAAGTGAGAATTGACTCACCCAGGAGTCGAAACAGATGGATGATCAATTTCATACCTTTTCATAAATAATGGAGAAAATGCATAATATTCTGTTGAAACTTCAATTAATGAATGATAAACCTGTTGATTTCAAAGTGTAGAGCACACCACCTTACAATAATAAAGTCACCACTTGTTGTCTAACAATAAAATCTGAATTACTGGGTATAACTCAGACATCTATCAGAGAATCCAAACTGCAGAGATTAAAACTTAAAACTTTTCTCCTATAGGAAAACTTTTTTTTTTTAGTTTAGTTGTTAATAAATTCAAATCCAAACCAATTCATAGCTTAATTTGAATATTTCCCTTACTTTTTCATTTAATGAGTGAAAATTCACATAACAGGACTTTTTGATACTTTTAAATGGCATGAAAAACACATTTTAGATTTTAAGACCATTTTCCCCCATTCATTTGGAAAAACATTCACAATAACATAAAAAATATGTTGAGTAAGTCAAAATGAAGAACAAACTTACTTGATGAAGAGTGATTCTGATTTTTCAGTCAGTAACACTCTTGGTTCTTTCTTCTTGAGTCCTTTTCTTGCAGAACAGAAACTGACCCCAAAAACAAAACTGTGGAAAAAATAAGAGATGTTAAACTTCTCTACAATGAACCTGATGATGTTTGCTGGGCTGATAAAGTGACAAACACTATGTTACACCAGCGGGGTGAGTATTGATAAAATTTTCAATTTTCTTTAATTGATGATCCATGATGACTTCTTCAAGTTTGTCTACTCAAAGCGGACCACTAATTAACTGGTATCATTACATGATCTACCCTACTCTAGAAATTGACGTAGTTACAATACAACACAGGATTTTTGACTTTGAGCTGATAACTGACTCAATACTTACCCTGCTGGTGAAACATGGTATTTGTCACTTTGTCAGCTCAGCAAACATCATAAATTAATTCACAGCTCTGCAATATCATAAAATTGTCAGATTTTGCATGACAGTAAAAGAGATGCTTCTTTACACTCTAATTACCTCCGCCAAGGAAGCAGGTAATGTTTTTGCCAGCACTGGTTGGTTTGCTTGTTTGTTGGTTTGTCTGTCTCTCTGTTAGCAACATTACTCCAAAAGGAAATTTTCAGGAAAGGTGTGTAGAGGCACATAGAACAAATGATATGATTTTGGTGATGATCTGGATGCAGGAATTTTCTGAAAATTACTTTATATATTAATATTGAGCTTTTCATGAATTTCCCCTTAAAGACATGTCTGTGGAGTTACATGTGGAGTTATGTGTGGCCACTGTTGTGAAGCACTATATTACAACAGACTGTGTGGACGTGATGACGGAGGCACCGGTGACATCTTCACGTCCAGCCCTATATTAGGGCACTGTTGGCGGCAGCTCGGTCTCTTTGGTGTTCTGCCTCTATCAGCACACCAGCCTGTACTCTGCTTAGGCTAGCTTACTAGCTTGTTGCATGTAGCACATGCTGCTAGTTACTCTGTTTAATAAAGCTACTGCTCAGCACAGCCACCGCCTCCGCTGTCCTAACATTCAGACATAACTTTCCAAAGCCTTGACTACTCAGAGTTGGGACCAGGAAGCAGAGTCCTCTCTGCAGCTCCTCTCCATCCGCTACACCTCAACTTAGCCCCTGTCTTCGCCATCAGAGAATCACTGTCTGTGGTAAATAAGAATATAATGTATAAGCATCCTAAAGTGATTAAACAAAAAGTTTAAAGTTAAACAAAAAGTTGGTAAAACCAAATTAAACATGTAGCCTCTAAATCTAATGACTTGGCCTCTGTTCCATCCATCCATCCATCCATGTTCTACCGCTTTTCCGGAGGTCTGGGTCGCAGAGGCAGCAGTTCAAGAAGAGAAGCCCAGACTTCCCTCTTGCTAGCCACCTGCTCCAACTCTTCAAAGAGTATACCAAGGTGTTCCCAGACCAGCTGGGAGACTCTCCAGCGAGTCCTGGGTCTGCCCCGGGGTCTCCTCCCAGAAGGACCTGCCCGAAACACCTCAAGTGGGAGGTGTCCAGGAGGCATCCTGATCAGATGCCCATACCACCTCAACTGGGTCCTTTCAATGAGGAGCAGTGGTTCTACTCTGAGCCTCTCCCGGATGACTGAGCTCCTTTGTGCCTATGCACCAAATGATGGTTCAGAGTACCCACCATTTTTGGAGTCTCTGACTGGGGTGTGGGAAAGTGCTCTACTTGGATACACCATTGTCCTACTGGGGGAACAACTCCAGACTAGGCCAAGTTCCAGCACATCTCCAGGAAACTGGTTCCGGAACCGCAGCTGTGTGTTGAGGTGAGGTCGACTATATCTAGTCGGTATCTCTCAACCTCATGCACCAGCTCAGGCTCCTTCCCCACCAGAGAGGTGACATTCCACATCCCAAAATCCAGTTTCCGAAGCTTGGGATCAGACTGCCAAGGTCATCGCCTTTGATTGCCACCTGATCCACATAGCACTGGACCCCCGTGGTTCCTCCTGCAGGTGATGAGCCCACTGGAGGGCGGACCCATGTAACTCCTTCGGGCTGAGCCAGAACGGGTCCCATGGGCGGAAACCCAGCCATCAGACGCTAGCCATTGAGCCCCTCTCACAGGCCTGGCTCCGGGGTGGAGGCCCGGTAACCACATACCGGGTGGGGTACACTGAATCCTTGTTCTAGCATTTATCATGAGAGTCTGTTGGATCGTTCTTAGTCTGGCCCTTCACCCAGGACCAGTTTGTCTTGGGTGAACCTACCAGAGGCAAATTGCCCCGGACAACATAGCTCCTGGGATCACTAGGGCACGCAAACCCCCCACCACGATAAGGTGATGATCCATGAGGGACCTCTGTTCCTCCTCATAATTTAAAAATTAAATGCAGTTTGTTAAATATTAGGTCTCTCACTCCGAAGTCTCTGCTAGTCTATGATCTGTTAATTGATGACCAGATTGATTTACTATCCCTTACAGAGACTTGGTTAGGGCAAGAAGATTATGTTGGTTTAAATGAATCAACTCCCACTGGTTATTTAAACTGTTAAAATCCCAGAAGTTCTGGTCATGGAGGAGGAGTAGCAACAATTTACTATTCCAAATTACTAATTAATCTAAGTAAAAAATATGTTATAATTCCTTTGAAGGCCTGGTCTTCAGTATTGGGCATATTATGGTGCGCATTTAGGGCCCATATATTGTATGCATGTATGGTATGCATTTTCCCTCACATATGTTCAGTAGGCATGACGGTGCATACTCTGGGAACTTCACGTCTAAACGGCCAAGAAGCCCTGACCCGGCGGAGACCTCGGGAGGTGTGAAGTGGTTTCTTGGAAGACGGGAAGTCAGAGAGAATGTCCCAGCAGGAGCCCCCGAGGCTGAAGTGTTGAAAGACAATAGTAGTAGTAGTAGTAGATTAGTTTATTTGACAGGGACAGTGCAATAAACATAGACAATTAATCAAAGACAATCAATCTGATGTGTTGCACATAGAGTGTATAGCTATTAGCTAATTTGCAACTCTTGTCCCTGGATGGGCTTTAGAAAAAAGAATCAAGATAAAAAATATACACAATAACCACATACATCAATGCAGAAAAATTATAAATACACAATTATAAATATTATAAATATTATAAATACACAAATATAACAGCCTGACTCACATTTAACATAAATATTATAAATATTATAAATACACAAATATAACAGCCTGACTCACATTTAACACATATAACATAACTCACATTTGCCTATTTCAGGCCTTCCTCCCTCCGTCACTCACTATAAACAAACACATTTATTCCTTCCCTTCATTCACTCTCACTTTGCAGACAAATAATTCATACATGAGTACATTCTTGTTTATTTTTCAGCCAGTTTTTAACATTTTTAGTGAATGTTTTAAAGTCCGTTATTATTTTAATTTCATTTGGCATTGTGTTCCAGATGTGACTGCCCTTTATAGAGAAAGCTGTTTGTCCAAATGTGGTTCTGCGGTGGAATATTTTACAGTTATTGTTAACAGAACTCCTGGTGGCTCTGCTGCTGTCCTGTCTTTGGACGAAACCAGCAAGTGGCTCGGGTGCTGATTTATGGAAACATTTGAACGTTAATTTCAGAAGACAGAGGTCAATGAAGCTCTCAAAACTCAATAGGTTGTATTTTTTTAAAACATTACAGTGATGCCACCTAATGGGCTTTTTGTCCAAGATTTTTAGGGTTTGATTATATAATGAACCTATATGTCTTATTGTGGAAGGGGCTGCTTGAGCCCAGACTGTCAAACAGTATGATATATGAGAAAAAACCATAGAATGCATATACAGTGCAGCTGCTTCGTAAGGTATGTAATATCTAATTAATTTAAAGCAGTTCAGATTTTTTTTTACTGTTTTTGAAATTTTCTTTATATGAAGATTAAATTTGAGTTGAGGATCTAGTACAATGCCAAGGTATTTGAATTCTGTAGCTAAACTGATGTCATGATCATGTATATTAACTTTAAAATGTTGCAGGTTACATTTTTTGATTGAAAAGCACATTGAGACTGTTTTCTGAAGGTTCAGCAATAGATGATTCTTGAGGAGCCACTCTTGGACATAAACCATACTTGTAGACAGTACATCTGCAGCCTGTGCTGGAGTCTTGGCAGCTGTGTAAATAACTGCATCATCTGCATAAAGTTGGCATGTTGCAGCTGAGCAGTGTAACGGCAAGTCATTAATAAAAATGCTGAAAAGTAAAGGACCAAGAATGGACCCTTGTGGGATACCCATGCGGTTGTTTAAAAATGAGGATTTATCCTGGTGAACTTTTACACACTGTTCTCTATTCTGGAGATAAGATGCAAACCATTCTAATGTATTTGGGGAGAAGTTAAAAGATACCATTTTGGATAAAAGCAAACTGTGGTTTACAGTATCGAAAGCCTTTTTGAGATCTAGAAAAACAGCTCCTACCACATTACCCCTGTCCAAGGACTGTTTGACGTTTTCAATAAGGCAACAATTTGCTGTTTCTGTTGAGTATCCTGGTCTAAAACCAAATTGATGTGGATGAAGAAGTTGACTGTCTTGTAAGTAGTCTATCAGCTGTGTAGCTACAACTTTTTCAAGAACCTTAGATAGGACTGGTAAGATAGAGATTGGGCGGTAATTGCATATATCGTCTTTACTGCCTGATTTATGAACTGGTATGACGACAGCTTTTTTCCAGCCAGATGGAAATGTACTAGACCTAATGGAGAGATTAATGAGATGAGTCAGTGGTTTGATTAATATTTTGCTGTGCATTTTGAGAAAGGAGGTGCTCATATTGTAGATATCATTAGTTTTTGAGTTTGACAGTGTTTTAACAATACCAGCAATTAACTTCTCATTTACCTCATCGATGTGAAAAGTATCTGTTGGAAGTATGGAATTTGTGTTGTTGAGCACATTTGGCAGCACAAAAATTTTTGTTAAGTCTTCCACAGAGCCCACAAAGTGTGAATTAAATTCATTTGCCAAAGTAGCCTTGTCACTGACGGTCTTGCCATTGATTCTAAGTTCCTTTACCCCCTTCTGATCGTTTTTTTTTATTAGTTAAGTTATTTAAATGCCTCCATAGGGAACTGTTGTTACCCTTTGCATGATCTATCAGTTTATTGTAATAAGATATTTTTGATTTTCGCAGCTCATGTACCACTTTATTTCTTAAACTTTTGTACACAAGGTGATCATTTTGTAGTTTGGAGGTTAGTGATGTTTTCAGTGCATAGTCTCGCCTCTTCATAAGTTTTCTTATTTCATTATTTAACCATGGTAGGCTAATCTTCTGTTGTCTACTTTTAATTTGCTTTGAAAATTTTTCTATAGACTTTGTGATTGTTGCAGTTATAAAATTACAACAATCATCTACTTCACATGTTGCCATGAGCTGCTCCCAATTTTGATTCTCTAAGTAATGTTCAAACTCCTCATTTTTTGATTTGGGGATAATAAAATTTGATTTGTCAATATCGACTCCCCCAAAATACTGTAGTCGCTTTTTAGTAAGTTTCCTGACAGCAAGAACCATGTTATGATCTGAGAGACCAGTTACAAGATTATAGGTTCTGGTTATTCGTTCTGGTTTATTAGTAAATACCATGTCAATAAGTGTTCTGGATTGTTTGGTTATCCTGGTGGGTCCTTTGATGATTTGCTGGTAATTAAATTTAGTCATGAGGCTTTTCAGTTTTTGTTTGTCTTTTTTATCAGACCAGTTGATATTAAAGTCACCATGAATTATTGTTTCTCTGTTCTTCTCAAGTTGTTTAACCAGATCACTTAATTCATTATAAAAGGAAGAGTTGTGTGACGGTGGGTTGTACACTACTGCAATGTTGAAATTCATTACCGGAGAGAGACATACATTAACAGCTAAACATTCAAGTGAAGTATTCAAATCAACCAGTTGACATTTATATTTCTCTTTGATGTAAATTAAAACACCTCCTCCCCTCCCTACCTGCCTGTCTTTTCTAAAACACTGGTAGCCCACAATATCGATCATATTAGTGTCTATGTTACTGTGTAGCCAGCTTTCTGAGAGACAAAGGTAGTCCAGATTTGAGTCCAACAGCAACACCGAAATCTCATCTCTTTTGGGGATTATGCTCCGTATGTTTAAATGACCGCCGAGGATCCCCTTTGGTTTAGCCTTGGTGTCCCAAAGAACTCGTGCATGATTAACAGTTTGGAAAAATAAATGTTGTTTTTGCTTTTGTACAGCTCGGTTTTGTGCTAACCCAGTGGTCTGCTGTTTAATAGTGGCAGGTCCAGGGTTAAGGTGAATATCTCCTGCCAGAAGTAGCAGAACTAACAGAACTTTAACTGTATATCCTCTGCCATATTGTGATTTTTGCTTAACAGCCATGTTTGCCTTAATTTGGAAGTTTTTGCTCAGGGCTTTTAAAGACCACATAGAGTGTAGGGTGAGATGTCCAAGCCCAAATCCATACAGATAAAACTTTTTAACTTCACCTTTGGTTGAGTTTGTCGGAAAATCCTTCTTGTTGCAGGTCCAGACACACAAAGACAAAACGAAGAGGAAGTAGAGAAGTAGAGAAGGCTTATTAGTGGTGCCCATCAGCCCACTTTTTAATCCAGTGGCAGCCATCTTCAGTCTTTCTTGGAAAGAAGGAAAAGGAAAATCTGTGGATAGTAAAATAAATTCTGCTTATATCGCCAGAATCTGATCCGATCGTCCTCAAATCCAGCTGGGCCTCAGCTAGCCAACTAGCCCCTTCCGTTGCTGGTCTCGTTGCTCATAGTCGCCGTAACTGGTCTCCCGTCCCGCTCCTCCAACCGAGTCTCGTCACACACCGCCGCTGCCACCGAGCTCCGCTGAGGTCACGGTAAATCCTCCGCTAGGCACCGCCACCTACCGTCGTCTGCCTGGGTGAAATCTCTGCTGAGCCCCGTCAACAAATAGCCGCTTGCCTGGTAGTATCTCCGCTGGGCCTCGCAGCTGGGCTTCGATTCAGGCTGGTGTAAGGTGGAATGACTGGCGCCAGCATTAAGCTAACTAGCGTTAGCTTAGCAATCGCTTCGGGTAGTCTCGTCGCACACCGCCGCTGCAGTCACGGTAGTGACTGCAGCGGCGGTGCACGGTAGTGCAGTGACGCCAAGGAGCCTCGGAAGCTATATGTTTACTGAAGGACTGTGGGCTGGGAATGTAATATTTGATGTTGGGGGGTTTGGTGTCTCTGGAGAGTATAAGAGCTGTGTTGGATGATTGTTCTCTCTCTTTTGTTGAGATACTTGCTTGTTAGAGGATGTAGACTTTCAATAAACCTTTCCTGAGAAATAAACTCAGTCTCGTTTGTGAAGGCATCCTCTACACTGGTGACCTACGACAAACCATGGCCGGTCCGCACCGGACTCTTCAGGAGCCAACCGGGTTAAAGCAGCTACCGCACTACAGCTGCCCGATTTCTGGCAACATAACCCGCGCTCCTGGTTTACCACTGTGGAGGCGCAGTTCCACCTTTGGGGAATCTCAGCGGACGCAACGAGGTTCTACCATGTCGTCGCCAAGCTGGACAGCCTCACAGTGCAGCGGGTGGAGAGCCTGACCAACCACCCGCCCCAAGACGACAAGTATGGTGCACTGAAAGCCGCCCTCATTCCAGCCTTCACTCCCTCACTGGGAGAGCGAGCAGAGAAGCTCCTGGCGCTGACAGAAGGGGAAGCAGACAGGCCGGCAGATCTGATGGCGAAGATGATGGGCCTGAGAGGCGAGGAGGACGACAGCTTTATCTTCACCCACCTCTTTCTCAGAACGCTACCGCCAGCAGTGAGAGTCACCCTGGCCAGCATTAGACCAGGTACCGCAGGCCTTTAAAACTGCTGTAAATAAACCCTTACTTAAAAAGCCAACGCTGAATCCAGGAGTTTTAACTAACTATAGACCAATCTCTAATCTGCATTCATTTCAAAAATCTTAGAAAGAGTTGTTGCTACACAATTGTGACCCGTGCTGGCAAAATGAATCACTTTGAGGAAATTATCAAAACTGAGGTAACATTTTTTTTTTCCATATTCTGTACTGAAAGACATTAATGATATTTAATTTGTAGGAAGTGCGCAAAAACGGACCTGGAAAAAGATGATTTGTTTATATATTTTGGCTAGGTTTAAAACTTGTGTTCGATCGGTCGGGAGTTACGTCTTCTGCAAAAACATATGTATATTGGAAAGTACGTTTTCTAAGCTTTCCAATGATACCAGGCACTCATGGGGGTTTTTCTGGGACTTGACACTAGCAACCAAAGAAAAAATCATGATTTATGACTTATCCTGCCTGCAGCTTGTAATGATGTGGTGCGCATTCTGACTCACTTTGCCAGCACGGGTCACAATTATTTGACCACTTGCAGGGAAATGGTTTATTTGAAGAGTTTCAATCTGGGTTTAGAATCCATCACAGGACTAAAACAGCTTTAGTGAAGGTCACTAATGACCTTCTTATCACATCTGATAATGGACTTGTTTCTGCACTTGTCCTTTTGGACCTTAGTGCAGCTTTTGATACTATCGATCATAATATTTTACTTGATAGACTAAAACACCTTGTTGGACTTAGTGGAACTTCGTTGCAGTGGTTTAACTCTTATTTATCTGATAGGTTCCAGTTTGTTCATGTCAATAATGAGTTTTCTTTTTCTTCCAACTCAAAGTTCAGTCAGAGTTCCACAGGGATCTGTGCTCTGCTGTATTTATTTTAGTTGATATATGCTTCCACAAGGCAAAATTTTTAGAAAGCACTGCATACATTTTCATTGTTATGCAGATGACACACAATTAAAAACACACAATTAAAACACACAACTTGTCAATGAAGCCAGATGACAGTAATCAATTAGCCAAATTAGAGGCTTGTCTTCAGGAAACCAAATCTTGGATGACTTGTAATTTCTTGCTATTAAATTCTGATAAAACTGAAGTCATTCTAGTTGGTCCAAAAAACCTTAGAAATACCTCTCCAAATCAAACTCTTAGTTTGGATGTGGTTACGCTTTTCTTAACCCTTTGAGTGTGTATGGTGCAGAACTGCGACATACCCCGTAGTGGTCAAAAGTGGTAAATATTTTTTGTCAATAAAATAGTTCAGATTTCCAAGGCTATAACTTGAAAGTGGTAACAGATAATGACTTACTGTCAATTAGAAAGATGTAAAATATGATCCAAAGTTTCAGACAGGAATAAATTTACTCATCTAATTTGCATAATGTAGCAGCACCTCTTTAAATTCCATAACTCAGTCAAAACTGGACTTTGGACGTATTTACACAAAAAATGGTTCAGTCATTTGACACTGTTTTTTGTACAGAGGTACCTCATCATCTTATCTTCAAAATATATGAACAAGAAATCAGTACATTTAAAAAAAAAATCCAGAAATTTCTCACTTACTTTTGACAAGGTCAGAGTGAGAAGGTAGGCCCAGTGCCGCGCTCTACCACTAGGGGTACGCAGATTCTCACACTCAAAGGGTTAATAGTTCTGTGAGGAACCTTGTAGTTATTTTTGATCAAGATCTGTTCTTTAATTCACATATTATTACTGTCACAGGCGCTCCCTTGTGCCATCAGCCCCGAGTGGCCAAGTGGTCAAGATTTTTTTCAAGAAAATATTCAGTTCAGATGTCAGAGATTTCCAAAGCTATAACTTGAAAGTGGTAAGAGATAATGGCTTCCTGTCAATTAGAAAGATGTAGAATATGATCCAAAGTTTGAGATAGGAGTAAATTTATGCATCAAATTTGCATAATGCCATGGCAGCCATATCGAATTCCATAACTTTAAGTCAAAAGTAGACTTTGGACTTCCGGTCTGGACGCCATGGTGATAGCACCTTAACGCTGAAGCTCCCAGACCTAATCCAGGAAAACATCTTCAAAATCAGACTTAACGGATTTTTGGAAGAATACAAATCAAAAGACAAAAACATCATGCCTAACCAAAAACAGAAGAAACTGACATTCCCCAGGCCAGGACGCGCAGCGGCCGTAGAATCTGAACCGGAGGACCTCCGTTCAGAAGACGAGGAGTTGAATGTAGCTAACAAGAAGGTTAGCTTGAAATCGCTATTTGAAGAATTACGACGATTTCGGGCCGAATTTCATGAATTCAGAGAGGAATTAAAAAGGACGAACAGCAGAATGGACCAGGCTGAGAACCGAATCTTGGAAGCTGAAGAAAGAATAAAAGTGCTTGAAGATTCTATGCTGGATTTACACAAAAAAGAGTCAAGGCTGGAGGCTAAGCTAACCGACCAAGAAGGAAGACAGAGACGAGACAACATTAGAATTCACGGTCTGAAAGAAGGAGCTGAAGATGATTTCAACACAATGGCGGAATGCGTGGAATCCTTACTGAGAGAGAAGTTGGATATTCCACAAACCACTGATTTGAAGATAGAAAAGGCCCATCGTACATTAGCCGCAAAGCCAGCGGCAGAAGCGCTCCCACGTTCGGTGGTGGTAAGATTCTCCAATTTCAAAATAAAACAAGAGGTTGTAAGACCGGCTTGGCAGAAAAAAGGATTTATGCACCAAGACAGAAAAGTCTTCGTGGAGCACGATTATGCCCCGGAGGTTCTTAAAAAGCGACGGGAATATAACGACGCCAAAAAGGTACTACGGGAACAGAATCTGTGCTTTCGGACGCCATTTCCTGCGAAGTTAAGGGTCTTTTACGGTGAAGAGTCATGTCTCTATAATTCGGCAGAAGAAGCAACAATTGACATGGCGAGAAGAGGGCTCCCGGTATCGGTGTTTAAACCCGCAGCAGACCTGAGCGATAAGATCAAGGCTCAAACATGGTCCACTCAGAGACCTTCAAAATCCACGGGCCAGCAGCGGGAAACCCAGCCCCAGAGCTACAAGGATAAGCTTTCCAGTTTCAGGAAGGAATAGCGACCTTTTTTTCTTTTTTTCAGTCATTCTGCACTTCCATCCCCCCTCCTACAAGGTAACAAACATTAAAGGAGATGTAGAATCAGCATGTGGTAAAACCTTTCATGGAGCAATTATAGCATTAGAACTAACTAACTAACTAACTAACCTGCACTTATATAGCGCTTTTCTAGTCACAAAGACCACTCAAAGCGCTTTCACTAATACTAACCCTCTATTCTAAGGGCCTATAGGAAACAGATATCTAGGGACAATTTAGAACAGCCAATTAACCTAACATGCATGTCTTTGGATTGTGGGAGGAAACCGGAGCCCCCGGAGTAAACCCACGCAGCACAGGGAGAACATGCAAACTCCACACAGAAAGGTTCCAACCCCTGCCAACCTGGGGATTTGAACCAGGAACCTTCTAGCTGTAAGGCAACAGTGCTAACCACTGCACCACCGTGCTGCCTCTGTAATTAGCGTGGTCATTACTGGACTTGTTATTTTTGTGGTTTATGTTAATAAAGTGCACGTTCTACTCAAGCAGTTGGGTTTTTCATTCCTTCCCTCGTGCGCTGCTTATTTGTGCACGGGGAGTCAAAACAAAGGATGCTTTGAATTCAGATAAATCCAAATATCATTTTGTCTTGTAAATGCAACAAGACAAATTTGTTTGCCATGCCAACTATCAACAAAATATGAGCTTTTGAACACAGTTACTATTCTGGCCCCATGTGTGCAAAATAGCAATAAAAATTTTACTTTTTTCCCCAGATCCTCCAAATAACACAACAATCAGTCATCCTGGTCATGTGACAGAGGGAAGCTCGGTGACTTTGACCTGCAACACTAATGCAAAGTCAAATGTGAATTACACCTGGTATAAAGTGATTGGAGAACAAGAGACAGAGGTGGGATCTGAGAGGCTGTTTTCAACCACAGTCTCAGAAGTTGAAAACCAGTTTTAGAAACAAATGTCTTCTTAATTTAAAGGGAAAAAAAAATCTTGTTAAAATAGAAATGTGACAATGACCCACATGTTCTCCCCACACTAACAAATACTGTATTAGAGTGAATGTTTGCTGTGATGGGGGTGGGAGGGTGCACACAATTTCATAGGGTATAGGCATAAAAAAAAAAAATCATTACAAGTTCGGATTGGGATCTGAAATTCACGTTAAAAACATGGGACAACTTACAGGGGTAGGACAGGGCCCTCAACACGTAACAGAGTTTGAGGAATTTCCCTCAGAGCCAACACTCCATCAAGGCTTTTACAGGGTCTTTAAAAAGACCTCAGCTCAGGAAGTTTTTTTGACAGTTTTTTGTTTTAAAGTTTTGTACACTATGTTCTTAATGTTTTTTATGTTCTTAATGTTCTTTCAGTTTCTGAGTAGCAAAAAAGAGGGCCACCACACTGTTATACTAAATAAGAAAATACAATGGAGAAACAGGGTGTAACCAAAATAGTCTCATAAAATGTAAAAGGGATCCTGAATCCAGTTAAAAGATCCAAGATTCTATGCAAAATGAAAAAAGACAAAGCAGAAATAATATTTTTACAAGAAACCCACCTAACAGACGTGGAACACACTAAACTCAATAGACAAGGGTTTAAAATGATCTCTTCATCTTCATATAAGTCAGGGAGGAGGAGGGGAGTAGCGACATTGATATCAACCAAAATTACATTTGAAAAAAAATCAGAACACAAAGATAAAGAAGGGAGGTACAGTTTGGTAATTGGGCGGCTAGAGGGAGAAGATATCACCCTGCTGAATGTATATGCACCACCAGGGGCTAAATGGAAATTTTATAAAAATGTATTTGACCTAATGATAACTAAAGCCCAAGGTTTAGTGATATGTGGTGGAGACTTCAATCTAAGACTGAATCCATACTGGGATGCAACAGGTAATTCTTCACATCAAAATAACACTCAAAGTAGGAAAACTCAGATGCTACTAAAAGAAATGGGAATCTGTGACGTGTGGAGGGAATTCAACCCCAATGTAAAAGATTATACTTTTTATTCAATGCCACATTCATCTTACTCAAGGATTGATTACTTTTTTATGTTTAATAGAGACATTGGAAGAGTAAAAACATGTAAAATAGGACTGATGGATCTCTCCGACCACAGTCCGATCTACATGGACTTAAACATCCAAAAATACACAAATAATACATTTTCTTGGAGGTTGAATTCAAATGTCCTGAAAGGACCACTGAAAGATGAATTGGAATCAGATATTCTCAGATATTTGGAAGAAAACGATAATGGAGAAGTATCCCCTTTAATACTGTGGGATGCGTGCAAAGCTGTAATAAGGGGAAAAAATATTGCAAAACTGGCAACCCAAAAGAAACTGAGACAAGAAAAACTAATCACATTAGAGTCAGAACTCAAGAACCTAGAAAAAGAACACAAAGGCAACACTCATTCTAATGACTCGCTCAAGATTAAAGAAATTAAAAATCAAATAAATGAGATCTACACAATAGAAATCCAGAAGAAACTTACATTTCTGAAACAAAAACACTATGAAGCAGGCAGTAAATCGGCAAAATTACTAGCCTATAAATTGAGGAAACAACAAACAGAAAGAGCAATCTACAAAATCAGAGACCCAGTATCAAAGGAAATAAAATTCAGAATTCAGGATATTCTTAAAAGCTTTGAGAATTACTATAAGAACTTATACTCCCACAAAAAACATAAAAACGCATCCGAGACATTCCTAAACACATTAAACCTTCCCCAACTTACAGAGTCACAAAATAAAACACTACTGTCAGAAATACAACCTAAAGAATTGGAAAAAGCAATTATGAAACTTAAAGCTAACAAATCCCCAGGAGCAGATGGCTATACAGCAGAGTGGTACAAAACCTTTAAACAGCAACTATCTCATCTCCTCCTGAAAACATTTAACTATGTCCTCCACACAGGGGAAATCCCCCCCTCCTGGAGAGAAGGGGTCATTGCAGTTATACCTAAACCTGAAAAGGATAAACTAGAATGCTCCAACTACAGACCAATCAGTGTATTAAATCAGGACTATAAGCTTTTTACCATTATCCTTGCCAAAAGGTTAGAAAATATACTGACAGACTTAATTCACTTAGACCAAACAGGTTTTATAAGACAAAGACAGACACAAGACAACATTAGACGCACTTTACACATAATTCATCATATATCGTCACTTCCTTGTGGTAACGTATCGTCACTTCCTGTTTTGCTGTCTGCCTGTGTGGTTTGCTCTCCAGCTCTCTAGCCACTAGCTATGGCTACTACCTCTCTTTCCTCTCCTCTGGTGTGCTGTCTCTGTCAGATGTTTAGCTACACCTCTGCCTCTTTTAGTGATAACGGTAAATGTAATAAATGTTGTCTTTTTGAGGCGCTCGAGGCGAGGTTGTCTGATTTGGAATCCTGTCTCCGCTGCATTGAAACACTGTCTGCGCCAGTTAATCTCGACGGACGCCCATTAGCTGCAGCGGAGCTAGCTAGCTTAGGCCCCACTGTCAGTGGTTCCCCGGCTCTCCTCAGCAGCGAGGAGACTGGGTGGGTGACGGTGAGAAGGAAGCCTAGTCGCAAAGCCCCGGTTCACCACCAACCTGTTCACGTTTCTAATCGTTTTTCCCCGCTCAGCGACACACCCGCTGAGGAAAAAACTCTGATCATTGGCGACTCTGTAGTCAGAAACGTGAACCTAGAGACTCCAGCGGTCATAGTCCAATGTATTCCTGGGGCCAGAGCAGGCGACATCGAGTCAAATTTGAAAATGCTGGCTAAAAGTAACTGTAAATATTCCACAATTGTTATTCATGCCGGCATTAATGACATCCGTCTCCGGCAGTCGGAAGTCACGAAACTTAATATAGAATCGGTGTGTGACTTTGCAAAAACGATGTCTGCCACTGTAGTATTCTCTGGGCCCCTCCCCAATCTGACCAGTGATGACATGTTTAGTCGCTCGTCATCCTTGAACCGCTGGCTGTCTGTGTGGTGTCCTAAAAATGACGTGGGCTACATTGACAATTGGAGCTCTTTTTGGGGAAAACCTGGTCTTATGAGACGAGACAGCATTCATCCCACTTTGGATGGTGCTTCTCATTTATCTAACAATCTGGCATCTTTTTTATCCAAATTTCCAAAACCATGACTACTCAGAGTTGGGACCAGGAAGCAGAGTCTCAGTCTTACACGCCTCTCTGCAGCTCCTCTTCATCCGCCACCCCTCAGCTTAGCCCCTGTCTTCCCCATCAGAGAATCGTTGTCTGCTCCCTCCAAAGTGAATAAAAATATAATGTATAAGCATCCCAAAGTGATAAAGCAAAATATTGGTAAAACTCAAATTAAACATAAAGCCTCTAAATTGAATGATTTGGCCTCTGTTCCTCCTCATAATTTAAAAATTAAATGTGGTTTGTTAAATATTAGGTCTCTAACTCCCAAGTCTCTGTTAGTCCATGGTCTGTTAATTGATCATCAGATTGATTTAATTTCCCTTACAGAGACTTGGTTAGGACAAGAGGATTATGTTGGTTTAAATGAATCAACCCCCTCTGGTTATTTAAACTGTCAAAATCCCAGAAGTTCTGGTCGTGGAGGAGGAGTAGCAACAATTTACCATTCCAAATTACTAGTTAATGTAAAGCAAAAAACATGTTATAATTCCTTTGAGGGCCTGGTCCTCAGTATTGGGCACTTTAGCAATTTCAGGTTAAACCCAATTTTATTTGCCATTGTTTATCGTCCCCCATCAACCTATTCAGAATTTTTATCCGAATTTGCTGATTTCTTAGCTGATTTAGTGTTGAAATCTGATAGAATAATTATAGTAGGGGACTTTAATATACATGTGGATGTAGATAGTGACTGCCTTAATGTGGCTTTTAATTCAATATTAGACTCGATTGGGTTTTCTCAGAAAGTAGGAAATTCTACTCATTACCTCCACCATACATTGGACCTTGTTCTGACATATGGCATAGAAATAGAAAATCTTGTAGTGTCTCCTCATAACCCTGTACTGTCAGACCATTGTCTGTTAACCTTTGATTTTACTATTTCTGACTATTTGGCTCCTAAAGAAAAATATTATCACAGTAGATGCCTCTCAGATGATGCTGTTTCCAAATTTATGCAGATTGTTTCCTCTATGCCATGTGTCAACACAACGGAAATAAGCTATAGACAGCTTGCTCCTTCTGTAATTGATAACATGGTGGATAGTGTTTCAGCTTCTCTGCATCAGGCTCTAGACTTGGTGGCCCCCTTAAAAAAGAAAAAGTCTAATCAGAGATTTTTAACTCCTTGGTTCAACACAGAAACTCGTAGCTTAAAACAGAAGACTCCTCAATTAGAAAGAAAATGGCGCTCTACTAATTTAGATGAAATCTATTTAGCTTGGAGAAATCATCTTTTAATTTATAAAAAATCTCTTAGAAAAGCTAGAACGAGTTATTACTCTGCATTAATAGAAGAGAACAAGAATAATCCCAGGTTTCTTTTCAGTACTGTAGCCAGGTTGACAAAGAGTCAGGACTCTGTCAATCCTAGCATCCCCTTAGAGCTTACTAGTCAGGACTTTATGAACTTTTTCAATAATAAAATTTCATCCATCAGAGATAAAATCAATCAGATTCTTCCCACAGTTAACTTAAATACTGTAACTACTACAACTCCTTCTATTGATGTCTGTCTTGATGAGTTTACTCCAATCGACCTTTGTGAGTTAGACAAAGTAGTTTCCTCATCCAAACCTTCAACTTGTCTTTTAGATCCTATTCCTACCAGGTTATTTAAAGAAGTCTTCCCACTTATTGGTAGCTTTATTCTTCATATAATCAATTCTTCATTAACTTTAGGCCATGTACCGCAGGCTTTTAAAACGGCTGTAATTAAACCCTTACTCAAAAAGCCAACGCTAGATCCAGGAGCTTTAGCTAACTATAGACCAATCTCTAATCTCCCTTTCATTTCAAAAATCTTAGAAAGAGTTGTTGCTACGCAATTATTTGACCACCTGCAGGGAAATGGTTTACTTGAAGAGTTTCAATCTGGGTTTAGAATCCATCATAGTACTGAAACAGCCTTAGCGAAGGTCACTAACGACCTCCTCATTGCATCTGATAATGGACTAGTTTCTGTACTTGTCCTTTTAGATCTTAGTGCAGCTTTTGATACTATTGATCATAATATTCTACTTGATAGATTAGAACACTATGTTGGACTTAATGGAACTTCGTTGCAGTGGTTTAGATCTTATTTATCTGATAGGTTCCAGTTTGTTCATGTAAATGATGAGTTTTCTTTCAGCTCAAAGCTTAGTCATGGAGTTCCACAGGGATCTGTGCTAGGCCCTACTCTTTTTAGTTTATATATGCTTCCGTTAGGCAACATTATTAGAAAGCACTGTATACATTTTCATTGTTATGCAGATGACACACAATTATACCTGTCAATGAAGCCAGATGATACTAATCAATTAGCCAAGTTAGAAGCCTGTCTTAAGGAAATCAAAGCTTGGATGACTTGTAATTTCCTGCTATTAAATTCAGATAAGACTGATGTCATTCTTGTTGGTCCAAAAAACCTTAGAAATACCTTTCCAAATCAAACTTTCAGTTTGGACGCAGTTACTCTTTCTCTTAATAGCTCTGTGAGGAACCTTGGAGTTATTTTTGATCAGGATTTGTCCTTCAATTCACATATTAAATTTGTTTCTAAGACTGCCTTCTATCATTTGCGTAATATTGCCAAGATTAGGAGCATCTTGTCTCAGAGTGATGCTGAGAAGCTGATCCACGCTTTTGTTAGCTCGAGATTAGATTATTGTAATTCTTTATTATCAGGCTGTCCTAAAACATCTTTAAAAAGTCTTCAGCTGATCCAAAATGCTGCAGCAAGAGTTTTAACAGGTACTAGAAAGAGAGATCATATCTCTCCGGTTCTGGCCTCCCTTCATTGGCTTCCCATAGAGTTTAGAATTAAGTTTAAAATCCTTCTTCTCACTTACAAAGCTCTAAACAATCAGGCTCCTTTTTATTTAAAAGATCTGATACTACCGTATTATCCTAACAGAGCACTACGCTCTCAAAATGCAGGATTACTTGTAATACCTAGAATCTCCAAAAGTACAATGGGAGGCAGAGCCTTCAGTTATCAAGCTCCTCTCCTGTGGAATCAGCTGCCAATCTGGATTCGGGAGTCAGACTCGATCTCTGTTTTTAAGAATAGGGCTAAAACCTACCTTTTTGATCTAGCCTACAATTAGGGAGGGATCATGTGTTTCTGAACCCTCCCTTAGTTATGCTGCTAATAGGTTTAGTCAGCCGGGGGACCTCCAGTAATGCACTGGGCCTCACTCCTTTCCTCACTCTCTATGAAATATATATATTTTTTTTTGCTGGTCATTAACATTTGTTTGTTCTCTCCCATAGATTGAGTCCCCATCGTGCTGTTTGCTCTCTACATGTCTGTTCTTTTCTTCTTCTCTATCCCCTCACCCCCCAGCCAGTCGCAGCAGATGACTGCCCCTCCCTGAGCCTGGTTCTGCTGGAGGTTTCTTCCTGTTAAAAGGGAGTTTTTCCTCTCCACCGTCGCCAAGTGCTTGCTCACAGGGGATCGCCTGATTGCTGGGGTCTTTCTGCAACTGTGGGGGTCCCCCCTACAGTTGATAGTGCTATGAGATGACTGTTGTTGTGAAATGGCGCTATATAAATAAAGTTGAATTGAATTGAATTGAATATAAAAAAATATAACTTAAATGCAGTCATATTGGGATTAGATGCTGAAAAAGCATTCGATTCGGTTGACTGGTCTTTCCTATATAGAATCTTATCCAGTTTCAATTTTCATAACAACTTCATTAGAACTATACAGGCATTATATAAAAAACCAACAGCTAAAATAAGGATTAACGGTAATTTATCATCATCTTTTGAGCTGGAAAGAGGATGTCGTCAGGGCTGCCCCCTGTCCCCACTGCTCTTTGCAATCTTCATAGAACCGCTGAGCCAATGGATAAGACAAAATCAAGAAATTCAAGGTATTACACTTGGTCAGAAGGAACATAAAATAGCACTCTTTGCTGATGACATTTTAATATACCTAGGGCAGCCGGACACTTCTTTACCAGAACTAATCTCAGTTTTTTCAGACTATGGAGATTTATTGGGGTACAAATTAAACATGCATAAAACCCAAGTTTTAACATTCAACTATGACCCAAATCATTATTCACTAAGTGAACTCAAAACTAACTGGGAGATGGAATCTATGAAATATCTGGGGTCATTATCCCGAAACAACTCAACAAAATTATAACACTAAACTATGATCCACTGGTGACAAAAATAAAATCTGACCTAGCAAGATGGAATATGATACCATTCTTAGGTACTGCACAAAGAATTGAAGCAGTCAAAATGAATATACTTCCATGTCTTCTATACCTCTTCCGAACAATACCGGTAGAACCTCCCAAAAAAACATGGCAGGAGCTGGACAGAAGGATCTCAAGATTCATATGGCAGGGCAAGAGACCTAGAATCAGATATAGAACCTTTCAGCTAAACAAAGACAAAGGTGGGCTCGTGCTGCCAAATATCAGGGACTATTTTAAAGCCGCACAAATTAAAACTTTAATAGAGATATGTAACCCAGTCTACACTGCACAATGGAAGGAGATCGAATGCTAAATAACAAGTGACTTCCCTCTACAGGCAATAATAGGGAACAATGCCTTACCTAAATTTTTGAATAACACTAACCCGTGGATAGAGACCCCGCTAAAAATTTGGTTTAAGATAGTCAGAGAGAATCAAACTAAAGAGCCCTATCGACTTCTGCAATGGATTGCCTATGATCAAGACTTTACTCCCAATAAAACAGACACTAGATTTAAAGAGTGGAAAGAGAAAGGGCTGATAAAATATTACGATTTTTTTAAGGGGCAAACTTTAAGAAGTTTTGAAGATTTGAAAAAACAAGGTCTAATAAATCAAGATCTTTACAGGTTCTTTCAGCTTAGACACCACATAAACAATATACTTAAAAAGGAGGATTTGGAAAGGGCCCAGTCAGGTGTTCTGAAGGTCTTCTTAATGGCATATAAAGGGATCCCAGGGATCAGATACATTTCTAAAATATACCAAGGTCTTCAAGACTTAAAAGGAGACAACACATCATATATAAAAGAGAGATGGGAAAAAAGAGGGGAATTTCACTTTACAACTGGAAATACGGGAAAAGCTAAATAAACAGCAATGGAAAAGTACCTCATCCCTGCAGTGGAGAGAATTTGGATGGAAAAATTTGGTAAGATTTTTCAGAACACCTGCACAAAACAAATTTACCCATAAGGGGTTGAACTGTTGGCACTTGTGTGGTGAAAAGACTGCAAATCATTTTCATGTGTTTTGGTCATGCCCAGTTATCCACCAATACTGGACCAATGTACAGACAATATTGGGGAAAATATTCAAAATAACAGTTCCCTTTTCTTTTGTAACTTTGTATTTGGGTTTACTACCGGACTCACTGGAAAGACAAGGAGATAAATACTTATTCAATGTTTTAATATTGGCAAGTAAAAAAGCCCTAACTAAAAAATGGATGTTGAAGGACTGTCCTACACCTGAAGATTGGTCTAACGTGATCCAAGACATTTACTCGATGGAAAAGTTGACATTCGCACTGAGACAGGACATGGATGGGTTCATGAACTTTTGGCAACCCTGGATCGCATATGTGTCTTCCATTAGATCTAATCTTTGACAAATACCATTTCAATAATGGTTCCGCTCTTTGTTCCAACGCTACTCAGATGCTCTTTTACTTTTAATTACTTAATTTTCTGTTTGTTTGTTTTTTGCTGTTCTGTTTGTTTGTTTGTTTGTTTGTTTTATTTTATTCTCTTTAATTTCACTTTTTCTTTCACTTTAAAAAAAAAAGGGGGAGTTGTAATAATTATTCTACCAATGTTGTCAAATAGCAAAAAATAAGGGAACATGTGATGAAAATGTAAACAATGCAATGCTGTAATGACCTGTATACCCTTTACAAAAACTTAAATAAAAAAAAAAGTAGACTTTGGACATATTTACACAAAGAATGGTTTTGTTTTTTGTCACCGTTTTTTTGTTTTGGGCATTTTGTTATCTTATCTTCAAAGTATATGAACCAGAAAATCAGTACAATGTAAGCAAACAAAGAAATTCATCAGACTTACCACTGGCCACTCAGCTCGCTTCATCCATTTTTGCCATTCTGGTCATCATTTTGTCTTCTCCCAGTAATTTTCGCTTTCTCTCCCACATCCAGAAACTATTATAATTATTCCACCTCAGTTATTATTATTATTCCGCTGCTATTTATCATATATGATGACATGGAGCCGGCGTGATTGTTCTTCCCAGTCACATGGTGCTGGCAGCGATAGCAGGTGAACAGCAACCAGCTTCGCCCACCCTCTGTTATAACAAAATGTAGATATTTACCTTCATAAGCTAAATAATCTCTTTTTAGAATCATAGTTGGCAAATTTGGGAGCAAATGCCTCCTCCGTCTTGCGATACAAGTACATCTCCAATTGTTTATAAATTCTTTTTCTCTGGTGTAGAGAAGTGAGGTTTGATGTCCACCATGAGTCCTCCAAGGCAAGAGCAGTAAGTTATACGTGTCTGCCACCTTGTGAGGTGGAATCCTTTGTACAACTTAAATCAACTGGGGAATTTTTGGACACATCATATAGCATCACATGACAGGCACAGCGCTGCGCCTGTGGCAGTGGGGGTGCTATCTGTCCATGAAATCATGGATGTTAAAGGGTTGTGGATGTTGTCTTGTTTCTTGGATGTTAAACTTGTTTCTTAGATTGTCTTCTATCATTTGTGTAATATTGCCAAGATTAGGAGCATCTTGTCTCAGAGTGATGCTGAGAAACTAATCCACACTTTTGTTAGCATTAGATTAGATTATTGTAACTCTTTATTATCAGGCTGTCCTAAAACATCTTTAAAAAGTCTTCAGCTGATCCAAAGTGCTGCAGCAAGAGTTTTAACAGGTACTAGAAAGAGAGATCACATCTCTCCAGTTCTGGCCTCCCTTCATTGGCTTCCCATAGGATTTAGAATTAAGTTTAAAATCCTTCTCACTTACAAAGTTCTAAATAATCAGGCTCCTTTTTATTTAAAAGATCTGATACTACCTTATCATCGCTAACAGAGAACTATGCTCCCAAAATGCACGATTACTTCAATTCAATTCAATTCAATTCAACTTTATTTATATAGCGCCATTTCACAACAACAGTCATCTCATAGCACTATCAACTGTAGGGGGAACCCCCACAGTTGCAGAAAGACCCCAGCAATCAGGCGATCCCCTGTGAGCAAGCACTTGGCGACGGTGGAGAGGAAAAATTCCCTTTTAACAGGAAGAAACCTCCAGCAGAACCAGGCTCAGGGAGGGGCAGTCATCTGCTGCGACTGGCTGGGGGGTGAGGGGATAGAGAAGAAGAAAAGAACAGACATGTAGAGAGCAAACAGCACGATGGGGACTCAATCTATGGGAGAGAACAAACAAATGTTAATGACCAGCAAAAAAAATATTTCATTGAGAGTGAGGAAAGGAGTGAGGCCCAGTGCATTACTGGAGGTTCCCCGGCTGACTAAACCTATTAGCAGCATAACTAAGGGAGGGTTCAGAAACACATGATCCCTCCCTAATTGTAGGCTATATCAAAAAGGTAGGTTTTAGCCCTATTCTTAAAAACAGAGATCGAGTCTGACTCCCGAATCCAGATTGGCAGCTGGTTCCACAGGAGAGGAGCTTGATAACTGAAGGCTCTGCCTCCCATTGTACTTTTGGAGATTCTAGGTATTACAAGTAATCCTGCATTTTGGGAGCGTAGTGCTCTGTTAGGATAATACGGTAGTATCAGATCTTTTAAATAAAAATACCTAGAATCTCCAAAAGTACAATAGGAGGCAGAGCCTTCAGTTATCAAGCTCCTCTCCTTTGGAACCAGCTGCCAATCTGGATTTGGGAGTCAGACTCGATCTCTGTTTTTAAGAATAGAGTTAAAATCTTCCTTTTTGATATAGCCTATAGTTAGGGTGGGATCATGTGCCCTGAACCCTCCCTTAGTTATGCTGCTAGTAGGTTTAGACAGCCGGAGGACCTCCAACAATACACTGGGCTTCATTCCTTTCTTCACTCTCAATGAAATATTTTTACTGGTCATTAACATCTGTTTGTTCTCTCCCACAGATTGAGTCCCCATCATGCTGTTTGCTTTCTACATGTCTGTTCTTTTCTTCTTCTTCTCTATCCCCTCACCCCCCAGCCAATCACTGCAGATGTCTACCCCTCCCTGAGCTTGGTTCTGCTGGAGGTTTGTTTCTTTTAAAAGAGAGTTTGTTAAAATTAATTTTTTGGACACTTAGCAGAATCTTTTCTTCAAAGTTCTTTTCAACTTTCCCTCAAGGTACTTGTCCTCTATCGGTTTCGTGACGGTATTTAGCCTTAGATGGAGTTTACCACCCGCTTTGGGCTGCATTCCCAAACAACCCAACTCCGAGAAGACCGTACCCCTGCGCGACAGGGGACGCCACCGGCCTCACACCGTCAGCAGGTGAGGCCAGTGGACGGTTTCATGGTCAGGTCAGGCACTGGTTTGCACGCTACCGGATAACCATGAAAACTGGTACCACCTGTCTCTGACATATTATTCTGCCCAGGAAACACGCACGCAGGCTCGGACAGATTTGAAAGCTTTATTCAATGTGTGTGTGTGGATGCGTGGATGCAAGATGTGAATGTGGTGTGGGTGGAGGATGAGGTCAGGACAGAGCAGTTCGCCATTCAGCCAGGCAACCCTATGAGAGAGGAGAGCAGGGATTAGCTGGGCAACCACACGGGAAAGTGACGAAGTAATTGTGCTTACTTGTAGCGATGCGGTGGCTGGCATGGCAAGTCCCAAGCCTGGGAGACAGCGTTCTGCTGAGCGTCCGTGAAGATGCAGCAAGTGGAGGAGCAGCGTGACGAGGGGAAGAGAGTCCGCCGCCAAGGGGATCCACCTGTGCACAGGCGAAGACTGGATGGAGAAGGTAAGGCAAAATGACAGCTTACGTGTCTGACAAGGAAAACAGCTGGCCCGAACGACAGGGAGGTAGCTGTGGAGAAACGCAGGGAGACAGACGGCTCCAGGCCGCAGCTCAGGGCAGGATGGAATAAATAGCAGGGCTTAACGAGGCGCAGGTGTGCGCGCAGCTGAGGTGGAAGCCCATGAGCTGCGGGTGATGACAGTTCTCCCCCCCCACCAGCGCCTCCTGGCGCTGGCTTACCTGGGTGTGTCCGGTGGAACTCCGCGATGAGGTCAGGATCCAACACCCACGAAGAGCGCACCCAGGATCTCCACTCCGGACCATAACCTTCCCAATCCACCAGGTATTGCAGCCCACGACCCCGACGCCGGGAGTCCAAGATGGCATTAACACCCCATGCCGGGTCACCGTCGACCATCCTGGGTGCAGGAGGAGACCTAGGAGGAGGGCAGAGTGAATTGGAAAGCACGGGTTTAATTTTGGAGACGTGGAAGGTGGGACACACACGAAGGGAGGGGGGGAGGGCCAAGCGCACAGCCACCGGGTTAATAATCCTGGATATGGTGAAGGGGCCGAGAAATCTTGGTGCCAGCTTCTTCTTCTCACCCTTGAGGCAGATGTCTGGAGAGGAGAGCCACCCCTGCTGACCCACCCGGTAGGCAGGAGCCGGCCTTCTGTGGCGGCTGGCGATGGAGCTGTTGCGCGCTGCTGTGCGTAATAGCGCATCTCTGGTCTTCTTCCACACGCTCCGGCAGCGCCTGATGTGTGCCTGAATAGAAGGAACAGCCAGTTCAACCTCCTGCTCTGGGAAAACAGGAGGGTCATACCCCAAGGATGCTTGAAAGGGAGACAACCCAGTAGCAGTGGACCGGGCCAAGTTATGGGCGTACTCCACCCAGGTCAGGTAGGAGCTCCAAGACGAAGGGTTGGATGATGTCACGCAGCGCAGAGCAGCCTCCAACTCCTGGTTCGTGCACTCACACTGCCCGTTGGACTGGGGATGATAACCAGAAGAGAGACTGACTGTGGCCCCCAAGGCGTTGCAGAAGCTCCTCCAAATCTGGGAGACAAACTGTGGACCACGGTCCGAGACCACGTCCTGCGGAATCCCATGCAGCCTGACGACATGCTGGACCAGGAGATCGGCCGTCTCACGTGCCAAAGGAAGACCCTGAAGGGGCACAAAATGGGCGGCCTTGGAAAACCTGTCCATGATGGTCAGGACTGTGTCATAGGTGTTGGAGACCGGGAGTCCGGTGACGAAGTCAAGTGCAATGTGAGACCAGGGCCTACCCGGAACCGGCAGGGGCTGGAGGAGGCCCGCAGGTGGAGAGTTCGGAGACTTGCAGGTGGCGCACTGGGGACAGGCCCAGACATAGTTGGTAACGTCTTTCTGAAGGCCCGGCCACCAAAACGAGCGTTGCAGAAAACTCACCAGGCGGGTGATGCCAGGGTGACAGGCAAGTTTGGAGGTGTGGGCCCAGTGGATGACTTCACCCCGAACCGCCGAAGGAACATACAGTCTCCTCTCAGGCCCCCCACCGGGATCTGGCTCCGCCTCCTGAGCCCTCTTAATCTTGTCCTTGATGTCCCATGAAATCGCCCCCACGACGCACGACTCGGGCAGGATGGTATGCTCGGGCTCTTCTGGACCCTCCGGGGCGAACTGTCTGGAAAGGGCATCGAGCAACCCATTCTTCGAGCCTGGATGGTACGTGATGGTAAAATTGAAACGAGTGAAGAACAGAAACCAGCGCGCCTGGCGGGCATTCAGGCGCTTCGCTGATCTCAGGTACTCGAGGTTCTTATGGTCCGTCCAGACCACAAAAGGCAGGGCTGCCCCCTTTAACCAGTGACGCCACTCCTGTAGCGCGAGCTTGACAGCGAGGAGCTCCCTGTCACCGACGTCGTAGTTCTGCTCCGCCGCCGATAGTTTCCTGGAGGAGAAGGCACAGGGCCGTTTAACTCCATCCACCGGTGACCGCTGGGACAACACCGCTCCCACCCCAGTGTCGGACACGTCGACCTCCACCAGACACTGGAGAGCGGGATCAACCTGGGTCAAGACCCAGGAGGACGAGAACTCTGCCTGGAGAGTCTTGAAGGCTGCAGCAGCCTCCTCAGACCACTGAAAAGGCACCTTCGATGACGTGAGGTGAGTCAGGGGGGTGACGATGGTGCTGTAGTTGGGGACGAAGCGCTGGTAGAAATTAGCGAATCCGATAAACTGTTGCACCTGCTTCCTTGAGGTCGGCGTGGGCCACTCGACCACCGCTTTGACCTTAGCGGGGTCGGGGAGGATCTGGTTGTGGGAGATCACAAACCCCAGGAAGGAGGTGGTTTGGGTGTAGAACTCGCATTTTTCTGCCTTAATGAACAGGCGATTTTCCAGCAGACGTTGCAGGACCCGCCTCACATGGGCCTGGCGCTCCTCGAGTGATCTGGAGAAGATGAGTATATCGTCAAGATAGACGAAGACGAAAACTCCCAGGAAATCCCGCAGAACGTCATTTATAAGGCGCTGGAAGACGGAAGGCGCGTTGGTGAGCCCGAACGGCATCACGAGATACTCAAAGTGGCTGCTGGGTGTCCTAAAGGCCGTCTTCCACTCGTCTCCCTCCCGGATTCTAACGTGGTGGTAAGCGCTGCGGAGGTCGAGCTTGGTGAACCAGGTCGCCCCCTGGAGGGAGTGGAAAGCGGTGTCCATGAGCGGCAGGGTGTAGCGGTCCTTGATCGTGATGTCATTCAGGGCTCTGAAGTCAATACAGGGACATAGGGACCCATCCTTCTTGCCCACGAAGAAGAAGCCCGCGCCAAGCGGGGACGAGGAGGAGCGGATGATCCCAGCGCTGAGTGACTCCTTTATATATGTGTCCATTGCCTTGCGTTCCGGTGCAGAGAGACTGTAGAGGCGGCCAGATGGCAGGGGCGTCCATGGGCGGATGTTGATAGCACAGTCGTAGGGTCGATGCGGTGGAAGGGACAAGGCTTTGGACTTACTGAAAGCTGCCCCCAAGTCGTGGAGCTCCTGCGGCACCAGGGTCAGGTCCGGGGGCTCAGAGACAGGGGCCGGCAGAGAGGCAGATGGAGCGCAGGTTGCCGACTGGAGACAGGTACCCAGGCAGAAGGTGCTCCAGGACAGGACGCTGCCAGTTCTCCAATCCAGGACAGGATTATGCAGCCGCAGCCAGGGGTAACCCAGAATGACACGGTCCGACAAAGAGGGCAGGATGTAGAAGGTCAGATCCTCCCGGTGGTTGCCGGAGACAATGATGGGAACTGGCTTGGAGCGATGAGTTACTGTACCCAGAGGAGAACGGGAGAGCGTTATCAAGTTCAGGGGATTGGGCAGCTGTTGGCTGGGTATGCCCAAACGGGTTGCCAGGCTCTTAGAAATAAAGTTCTGCTCTGCCCCAGAATCCACCAGTGCGTGAGTGGAATGTCCAGTGGAGTTGTGGCAGAAACGAATTGGCAATGTACAAGACGATAGGGGATTAGATCGGTTGGAGTCCGCGAGGCCCCCTATTGTGACTCGCGGACCTCCCCTTTTGGCTTCACCGGACACAGCTCCACGGGATGCCGGTCATCTCCGCAGTACATGCAGAGACCCCGTTCCCGCCGGCGTTGTCTCTCCGCTAGAGGGAGCCTAGTGCACCCGATAGCCATGTCCTCTGGTTCTTCGGCGGACTCCGGGGCTGGTGACGCCAGAGGGCGCGACTGAGCTGAACGGAGGGAAGCTCCGCGCGAGCGGCTGGCAGACTTCCGCTCCACGGCCCGCTCACACAGCCTGTTGTCCAGGCTAATTGTGAGCGAGATCAGCTCAGAGAGTCGCTCTGGGAGATCCCGACCAGCTAGTTCATCCCTCAGACCAGAATTAAGGCTACAGAGGAAAACGCTGCAGAGAGAAGCCTCTCCCCAGCCCACCTCCTCCGCAGCCACCCGGAAGTCGACCGCGTATTCCGCCGCGGACCGGGCTCCCTGTTGGAGACCAAGAAGCCGGTCCACGAGGACGCTATCGAGCCGGGAATGATCAAAGACCTCTAGAAAGTCTCGCACAAACCGGTCATACGAGAGGTTTGCGTAACTTGGCTTCGTCATTACAGCGTAAGCCCAAGCTAACGCTCGCCCCTCGAGGAGGTTAGCCATGTACCCGATTCAGCTATGGTCTGAGGGGAAGTCCCCGGGAACGCGCAGAAACACGGACTCACACTGAAGTATAAATCCCTTCGCTCCACCGAGTTTCCTGCTGAAGCAAGCAGGAGTTGGGATGGGTGTGAGACGGGCTGGCGCTCCCGAGCTAGGCTGGCCGGCTGTGGAAGCACCCGTAGCCACGCCGCCAGAAGGACCCGAAGGGAAAGGCCGCGAGGGGTCCAGGCGGTCCAACCGATTGGTAATTGAGGTGAGTTGATTTAGAATGACCTGTTGTTGATGAGCAATCAAATCTACCCGAGCCTCAAGGGTGGTAAAATGGCGCGCGAGCCCTCTATCCGCTGGGCCGCTTGGCTGGAGCCGGACTGACATATTATTCGGCCCAGGGAACACGCACGCAGGCTCGGACAGATTTGAAAGCTTTATTCAATAATAATGTGTGTGTGTGGATGCGTGTGTGCGAGATGTGAATGTGGTGTGGGTGGAGGATGAGGTCAGGACAGAGCAGTTCGCCGTTCAGCCAGGCAACCCTATGAGAGAGGAGAGCAGGGATTAGCTGGGCAACCACACGGGAAAGTGACGAAGTAATTGTGCTTACTTGTAGCGACGCGGTGGCTGGCGTGGCAAGTCCCAAGCCTGGGAGACAGCGTTCTGCTGAGCGTCCGTGAAGATGCAGCAAGTGGAGGAGCAGCGTGACGAGGGGAAGAGAGTCCGCCGCCAAGGGGATCCACCTGTGCACAGGGGAAGACTGGATGGAGAAGGTAAGGCAAAATGACAGCTTACGTGTCCGACGAGGAAAACAGCTGGCCCGAATGACAGGGAGGTAGCTGTGGAGAAACGCAGGGAGACAGACGGCTCCAGGCCGCAGCTCAGGGCAGGATGGAATAAATAGCACGGCTTAACGAGGCGCAGGTGTGTGCGCAGCTGAGGTGGAAGCCCGTGAGCTGCGGGTGATGACAGTCTCATGGGTCGGGCTGTTGGCGACTCAACCGGCAACCCCGCCCTTCCGAGGACGTGGAGGGTGAAACTGGGCATCCTGGCAGAACTAAAAACAATATCTGTCACAGGTCTGTGGTGGACCACTCCCAGTTACATGGGATGAGACTGGACATCCTGGCAGATAAGCACTTCTCTTTTTCACATGCACACTCCTGCAGAGACTGCTCCCCTCCACATGCATGCTCCTGCAGAGACTGTTCTTCTCCGCGTGCACACTCCTGCAGAGACCACTTTGCCTGCAGCTCCTCTCGAGCTCATCACCCCTATATCAGCAGCAGAGTGACCGGGTTCCTCGCCAGAGGAAGAGCAGGTGTTAAGGCAAGTCCTCTTCTCTATTTTCTGAATATCTATATTAAAGAGATCTTGTCTTACTCATGGTGGGAAGACCCATTTGCAGCCTCCATCTGCTTCTGAGCTCTCCCTGCTGAGCTTTTTCACTGGCTGGTTTTGTGTAGTCCCGGCTTCAACCTGTGTTTCTTCCTCCCCACTCGAGGTGGCTGCATCAGGGATGGATTTCAGGTATCTCCCATCATCATCACAGTCTGGGCTTGAAGCCGCTCACCAGCCTTTACCCTCTGAGGACGTCGCTCATCAACCTTCACCCCCTGCACCCCAGGAGGCCCAACCTTTGCCTCCTGTGCCCCAGGGGGTCCAACCTTCACCTCCTGTGCCCCAGGAGGCCCAACTTTCACTTCCTGTTCCCCAGGGGATCCAATCGTTGCTGCCTGTGCCCCAGGGGGCCCAGCCGTCACCTCCTATGCAGGAGGTCCACACCTTACCTCCTGCACCCCAGGAGGGTAACACTGACACTCCTACCACCGAGTTATTGAAAGATCAGCCTCCTGGGGTAGCCACTGTGGCGGCCAGGTCAGCTCGGGATCTTCGACAGCCTCCTGACCAGCATGTCTCCATTTGGTGGCCCAAGGACTTTTGTAGGCCACCCAGTGCATCATTCTCCTCTGTTTGGTGGTCTATGGACTTTGGTAGACCACCTGACAGACTGTCTCCCTTCACCAGGTGGCCCATGGATTTTGGCAAACCACCCGACAGACTGTTCCCCGTCGCCGAGTGGTCCACGAACTGGGATCAGACACCCGACCAATGCTGTTCTCCATTATTCAGCCTTGGACTGTGTGCTTGGGGGGAAGGGGGATGTTTCTGTTCGGGGTGCTTCGGAAGTATGGGATATCGGGCTTGTTGTTATGAGCTACCCGGTCTCTATATGACCATTGTGAGAGTTTGGTTTGTATTGCCAACACTTGGTCAGACTCATTCCCAGTGAGAGTTGGACTCCACCAGGGCTGCCCTTTGTCACCAATCCTGTTCATAATTTTTATGAATAGGATTTCTAGGCACAGCCAGGGAACGGAGGGTGTCATGCTTGGTGACCACAGGATCTCATCTCTGTTGTTTGCAGATGATGTTGTCCATTTGGCTTCATCCAGCAATGACCTACAGGTTTTACTAGGACGGTTTTCTGCTCAGTGTGAAGCAGCTGGGACGAGAATCAGCACCTCCAAGTCTGAGTCCATGGTCCTCAGCCGGAAAAAGGTTGATTATCCTCTCCGGGTTGGGGACAAGCCCCTGCCCCAAGTGGAGGAGTTTAAGTATCTCGGGGTCTTATTCATGAGTGAGGGGAGAATGGAGTGAGAGATTGACAGATGGATCAGAGCAACATCTGCAGTGATGCAGATGTTGTACCGGTCTGTTGTGGTGAAGAGGGAGCTAAGTTCGAAGGCAAAGCTGTCGATTTACCGATCAGTCTACGTTCCTACCCTCACCTATGGTCATGAGCTTTGGGTAATGAGCGAAAGAATCAGATTGTGAATACAAGTGGCTGAAATAAGCTTTCTCCGTAAGATTGCTGGACTCATCCTTAGAGATAGGGTGAGGACCTCAGACATCCGAGAGAGGCTCAGAGTAGAACCGCTGCTCCTCCACATTGAAAGGAGCAAGTTGAGGTGGTTTGGGCATCTGATCAGGATGCTTCCTGGATGCTTCCCACTTCAGGTGTTTCAAGAATGTCCCACTGGGACGAGACCCCAGGGCAGACCCAGGACTCGCTGGAGAAACTACATCTCCCAGCTGGTCTGGGAATGCCTTAGTATCCTCTCTGAATTGCTGGAACAGGTGGCTGGGGAGAGGGAAGTCTGGGCTTCTCTGCTTGAACTGCTGTCTTCACGACCCGGACCTCCGGAAAAGTGGTAGAAGATTGATTGATGGATGGATCGATGGACAGATGGATGGATGGATGGATGGATGGCTGACGGAACATTTATTTCAGCCAGGTTTATCCTGGTAAATAATAATTACTTTTTGTCAGCCTAACTGATTTCACTTTGCACCATGGGCTCACTGTCAGTGGGACTGAAGAAGCTTTGGAGGAGACAATAATTGGCTGCCTCTGAACAACTGTTTCATGAACTTACACATTACTCTGCTTTTCTTTTTTTTTCTGCCTAATATAGCCTACAACTCTGAGGGCACAGAGGGTGAAACTGGGCATCCTGGCAGAACTAAAAACATTATCTGTCGCAGGTCTGTGGTAGACCACTCCCAGTTACACGGGGTGAGACTGGACATCCTGGCAGATAAGCACATCTGTCGCGAGGTCTGTGGTGGACTTTTGCCAGTCGGTGCATCGTGACATGCACTACACAAAGAGCAGAGATAAACAAACCTATCATCTGGTCAGTCACAGCAACAGATACTGGAGTCAGTTTGTCTTGGCCTGTCCTTGCCACTAATAATATCTCTATCTGCCAAGAATGTGCCGCTAGTTCAGCAAAAGCTAGCGGTACTCAAATACTTTGCAAGCAGTTTCATGAAATGGTCAGTCAGAAAGCAACTCATACCGGCTCGGACGTCGCCAGGGTTAACAAGGACAGGAGTTCCTGGCAGCGGAAGGCGAAGGATGGAGCTGCGTGGAGGAATCTGATCAGACCTAAATGAAACAGTCATTGTCGCCCTCGACAGACTGCTATGATGATGATGATGATGGAGGTGCTGACAGCTTTGACAAAGTGGTGCAGCTAATGGTGCGGTATTTTAGGGCACTGGAAAATGTCACTGTGAGACGCATTCAGTTTCAACAGCGCCGCCAGCGGTCTGGAGAGCCAGTGCGAAGATTCGTGGCGGACCTCCGTGAGATGGCAAGGGAATGCAGTTTTGGGGCCCTGGAGGACGAGATGATTTGGGACCAGCTGGCAGAGCACATCTGCTGCCCGGTGGCCTGGTCCAGGTTGTTGACACACCCAGGGGAGATGGCATTAGCTGAGGCTGTCGAGCTTGCCCAACAGTTTGAGGCAGTAGAGACCATTGTGAGAGGCCTTACTGAAGGGGCCTCTCTGGAGAAGAATGAGTGTTGCGCTAAGGCACTGATCCTGGACCCTTGTGATGGCGAGTGCGGCGAGGATGATTTTGCCTCCATGGTCAGGATAAGGTCTGCCCCTGGTACGCCAAAATGTTATGAATGTGGGTCCACTGAGCACCACTATAAGTCCAGAGTGTGCCCGGCGAAAGGAAAATGTTGTGGCAAATGTGGGATTTTAAACCATTTTGCCAGGGTGTGTGAAAACTTTGTACGCAGGAGCCATGGGAGAGAACCAGGTGCTGCACAGAAGACTCCAACGGTTGAGCATACCGTCTCCCTAGAGACGACAGGGAGGATCGGCTGCACCGTCACGCTAGATGGTGTTGAGATCCTGCTCTTGGTGGACACTGGAGCGGTGATTTCAGTCCTGAATCTGGAAACCATGGAAAGATTGTTTCCCCACCGACAGATAAGAAGGCAACAATAAGAGTTTCATGGCTATGGGCAGAACAGGTTGGCTATTTTGGGCTATGTGGAAATGGGGGCCTGGTATAAGAACAGTGTGGCGGCCAGTGTTTGCATTAACTTTTCTGCATCGGCTGTTAACGTTATGGGTTGTAATCTATTTTACAGTCTTGGGTTCTCCATTGCAAACATTTTGGGTGAAGAATGGTCCGGATGTGGACTGTGGGGCCGACCTGTTCCTGCCGTGGAGGGTGCTGAGGTGTGGGATTCAGACTGGGTGGACAAAGTGACAATGGGAGAGCACACACCGCACCACGCGGAGCCGTCTTGGGCTTGACCCGATGCCATCACGTAGGCTGCCCTGGACGAGGGTGCCGGACGGCACGATGGGACCCCTGATGAGGCTTATCAGGACGAGGTGCCAATGCCGGGAGAAAACGGGCTAGACCGCAGAGCGTGGTTATTGTAAAGCGCTCCCAGTGATGGCCTGCCAAGAGGAGACCGAGACGAGCTCGCGAGATGAAGCGATCGGTGTCGGGGGCCTGTCGCAGGATTGGTGATCTGGATAACAGGAAGAGGGCTCCCTCGAAGACCAAGGTTGAGGCTCGAGTACGTCAGGCTCACACTCCATACGAACAGCGGGATGACCGGAGGCGGTTCCAGCTGGAGCCCAGTCGGATGGAGACAGATGGGTGTAGGTCTATTCAAGTCTGGAGACACCCGAGTGATCTGCGGCTGCCGGTAGTGGAGAGGAGACGGCTCAGCAGGAGCCCTGAGGTGAAGAGACGGAGACGCATTGAGAAGGATCCATCCAAGGACTGAGGGTTTTATTTTGCATGTGTGTTGTGTCTTCTTCAGTCCGGTTTTTATTAGTTTATATTTGGTGCCCTGGTAAATTGAGTTAAAAAAAAAAAGAAAAGAGAGAAAAGGGAGTACAGTAGGCACAATGTGTTGCGTAGTTGCAAACCTGATTTTTAGAGTGTTTGCATGGTAATTTTTGGTAGCCTTTGTGGTGTGGTGCCTATTTTTCTCCTGTGTTTGAATATATTCTGATTGAGTAGCGTTTGAGTGCTAAATTTTACGGTTAAATTAGAGGCGGATCTGTGTGTTTTATTCAGCTGGTAAATTTGGGCCTGCCTGATTTATTTGGATTATTTTAATTGTGTCCCATTATTGTTTTTACTCTGTGTGCCCATGGTGGGGTGGGAGTTGGGGTGGGGGCTGCCAGTAGTATTAGTCTTGTGATTTTATATGTGTGTGTTTAGTATTGATATGGGATTATTTTATAGTTAGGAAACACAGCTTTTTTTTATTTTGGTTCATATGTTCCCTTCTCAGCGGCAGAATAACCCACTCAGCCGTGTGGGGCTACTGGTAGTCTACCCGGCCCCCCAGCCTTAGTTGTGTGTGTGGATAGGTATTTTATTTATTTCTGTACATATGTTTTTTTTTCTGATTAGTGAGTGTGTCGGGTGACAAATTTGGGTGGGTTATTTGTATGCCTGGCATTTTTTTTTTGAGGGGGTAACGGTGGTTATGTCTGTGTTTAGGCTGGTATGAGCAAGATGGCGGCCGGGTTGGTCATGGGATTGACCGGGGTGGCTACTGCCAGTTTCCGGTGGTGATGCCGCCCATGGTACAAAAGAGTGGGCGGAAGAGGCTCTGCCTCTTTCGTCGTGAAGCCACCTGGCCAGCAGGAGTGTGCCGTAAGCCTATATTGTAAATAGTTTATATCCTGAATAAACCCTGTTTACTGAGTTCAACTTGACTTGTCATTCCCAGCATTATGGACACAACACACAGCCTTCAATACTCTTTTTTTTTTAAATAAGGGAAATCTGCTTCCCTTATTGTGGCAGATTTTCTTTGCCAAAAGTTTTATACAGTACATATACAGTATATGTACTGTATATTGTTTATAAACTCCTCTTATAATAACTTTGAATACGTTAGGCTTCGCAGCCTTCAATAGTCAGTGAGTGCCTACTTAGCATGAAGGATCAGCCCCACAGCTAATGCAAACAAAATGAACCAGTTGTAGCTGAGTATGCTGATTATGGATGTGTCATGCAGCCAATTAATTTCTGAACTTAAGGATACCTGATAGGGCTGGGTTTGTCACACACGTCCCCTATAATGCCTGTGTGTCTCCCAAATGTAATGCTCGGTTGCATCTACAAAGCTAAGTCACTACTACCATCCTTTTGTGTAATGATTATACTTTATTACCTCCACCAAGGAAGTTATGTTTTTGCTGGCATTTGTCTGTTTGTTTGTTTGTTTGTTAGCAACATAACTCAAAAAGTTATGGATGGATTTTGATGACATTTTCAGGAAAGGTGTATCATGGCACGGGGAACAGATGATTAGATTTTGGTGATGATCTGAGAGTGCACACCTCCACCAAGGGCTTTGTTTGCATTTGTGCAGCAGGATTACACAAAAACTACTGGATGAATTTAGATGAAATTTTCCCCAGAGTTGGTTCTTGGGCTAGAGGGGAAGCCAATACATTTTCCTAGATGATCTGAGAATGCATACCTCCACCAAGGCTCTTATATCCTCACAGACTGTTAGCAACAATACCCCAAAGCTACTTGATGGATTTAGATGAAATTTTCACCAGAAGTGGTTCTTGGCCTACACACGAACCCATTACATTTTAGGGGTGATCCATGACTGCATACCTCTGCCAAGGCTCCATCTTCTTGCAGTGGTTTAGTAGAATTGTATAAAAACTACTGGATGGATTTTTCTGAAATTTTAACCAGAGATGGTCGTTGGCCTGCAGATGAACCCATTACATTTTGGAGCTGATCTGTGAGCGCATACCTCTACCAAGGCCCAATCTTGCAATGTATGGTGGGATGGAGGCGGGAGATACAAACAGATGGATGGACAAAGGGAGGGAAAGAAGGAGCCTTGGTGGAGGTATGAACTCTCTGAGTGCTTTTCTAGTTTACTCTGTGTCATTACTACTGACAGTGTATCTGGATATGGGGCAGGATAGCCCCAAGTGCCACCTTTCATTAGAGCCCAAGATGACACTTCTGTGCTGAAGCATTCAAAAGTTACAAATGTTTTTCCAAAGTATGTGCCAACCTGTGCCAAATGGCACAGTTCAAAAACACCTGGCTGAAACCTGAGGAAAAAAGGGTTGAAGAACAGCTTTTGATTTACTTAGGGTATGTTACTTTTAGGCATTTTTAGGGAGATTGGCTGGAATGTTAATTAATTTACAAGAAAAAAAAATGCCAATTGGACAAAAAAAAAACCCTGCAAGTTTATCAAAAAGTTTCCACTCTATAAAAAAGTTGCAAATTTACAAGAAAAAGTCAAATTTGGGGAAAAAATGTTGCACATTCATGACAAACACAAATGTAAATGAGAAAGTCAAAATTTTCAGACAAAAGTAACAAATTTACAAGAAAGAAGTAGGACATTTCAGAAAAGAAATTAATTTCACTGAAGTGATACAGTAGTAACAATTAAAGGACATACATTACAAGAGCAAAACACTATATCATGACTGAAGAATAAAGTGATGCATTAAAAAAATGAGGTACATAAATGTAAATTATGCCTACATGCTATTATCATCCCGTGGTGCATTTTACTTTGTGCAATAAAAAAAATAATGAAAAAATTAATACATGTTTAATGCATTAGATACCCTTGACAATGCAGGAATGCTGGAGCAATAAATATCTCTGAATGATACACAAAAACAACACATTACTGACATTTGGAAATAGCTGTTTAAGACAAGCTGACACACAATATTATGTAATGCTGACATTGTCACATCTAGGTTGTTGTCTGGGAAAGGGATCAATTGTATGGAAGGCCATCCCACTGAAAATGTTGCCACGATGTGTAGTTATATTTCTGGAGAGACACGTCAGGTCAACATAAGCTATATATTCATTGCAGCCAAGCTGAACTCTGGAGGAGCAGAGGTTGGTCAGCAGGTCCTTGACATCACTGTTGTAGTTCCATCAGGTCTAATGCTGCATGTCTTATTCACTGGGTGTTACTGCTAGTCCAAGTATAAATTAAAGGCAGTGCGTTACCTTTGTAGGAGCTGCTGTGAACTGCCCGCGTGACTGTTCCAGTCGGCAGGCAGAGTGTCTCGCTAGCGTAACTGTCCGAGAGAAGCAGCTAATTAAAGTACTTTAAACACAGAAAAAAATCAGAAGAGGTATGTAACAGTGGAGGCATTTATGATGGTTTTAACCCACTGGTAATGGGAACAGTAATGAAGAGTCGGTTAGCTAACAGATGTGGGTAATATTCATATGCAGGCTTCATATGCAACATCCTTCAGACAAACTAAATGTGCCAACATTTGGATTTCAAAATAAGGGAGGTTTTTCCTGAACTATAAATACTGTATATTGAAATATTTTTACAGAAATAACTGCATCTTTGGTAATTTAAGTTAATTTATTTCATTAAATATAATTTTATTAATATTTGTTTCTTTGAAATCAGAGTGAAATTATCGTTCTGTTCTGGCTCTGCAAAATTACGGTCAAAAGTGTAAATTGTATAAGGAATAAAAGTTAAAATTTTTACCACGATCTGTTTCAAATTTATTTAAAAAAAACCCCCGTAATTTTATTTAAAATAATACACAAAAATTAGCCATAAAATAAACCACAAATTTATAATAAAGTCTCAAATGTACAAGAAAAGTCAATTTTACGAGAGGAGACCTGAACAGCTACAGACCAGTGGCCCTGACGTCTCACCTGATGAAGACCCTGGAGAGACTGCTCCTTGCTCACCTCCGCCCCCTGGTGGGACCAGGGATGGATCCACTCCAGTTTGCCTACCAGCATGGCATCGGGGTGGAGGATGCAGTGATCTTCCTCCTTCACCGTTCCCTGTTCCACCCGGAGAAACCTGGGAAAGCAGTGAGGATCATGTTCTTTGACTTCTCCAGTCCTTTCAGCACCATCTAACTGATGATCTTGAAGAACAAGCTGCTGTGCGCAGGGGTGGACCAGCACCTGTCATCGTGGATCCTGGACTACCTCACAAACTGGCCACAGTTTGTGAGAACCTGGGATTGTGTGTCCGACACGATCATCGGCAGCACGGGAGTCCCCTCAGGGAACGGTTTTGGCTCCCTTCCTGTTCACCCTTTATACTGCGGACTTCTCACACAACACAACACACTGCCATCTACAGAAGTTCTATGACAACTCTGCGATCATCGGCCTCATCTCTAACGGAGGTGAAGCTGAGTACAGAGGACTTATTCAGGACTTTGTGGACTGGTGCCATCGGAACTGCCTCCAGATCAACGCGAGAAAAACTAAGGAGCTGGTGGTGGACTGCCGCAGGCAAGGACAACCCCTCACAGCACCAGTAAACATACAGGGAACAGACATTGAGATGGTGACATCCTTCAAGTACCTGGGTGTTCATTTGAACAATAAACTAGACTGGTCACACAATACCGACGCACTCTACAAGAAGGGACAGCGCAGGCTGTTCCTACTGAGGAGGCTCAGGTCTTTTGGTGTACAAGGGGCGCTGCTGAAGACCTATGATTCTGTGGTGGCATCAGCCATCACTTTTGGAGTGGTCTGCTGGGGCAGTGGCATCACAGCAGCCGATAGGAAGAGACTGAACAAACTGATCAAGAAAGCTAGCTCTGTCCTGGGGCAGCACCTTGACCCAGTGGAGGAGATAGGAGAGAGAAGGATGGTGGCTAAACTGTCATCTCTGCTGGAGTCCGAATCCCACCCTATGCAGGACATACTGAACGCACTGAGGAGCTCATTTAGCAGTAGGCTACATCATCCTAGGTGCGCGACCGAGAGGTTTCGCAGGTCTTTCCTACCTACGGCTGTCAGACTTTATAACCTAAGCAGGGCTGCTCACAGAAATAGCAAAAAAACGTGACGGCCTAATAGTATTGAATGCAAAAGACGCAACAGACTTACACAAAATGATCCCCTCCAGTATACAACTAGGACAATATCAATCGCTACGGAGGGTGACAATACGTATGGGCACATAGTATTCATACTATGTGGGGTAACTAAATAGACGGTTATGCTGTTTATTCCATCTAGCTACAATGCTCTGCACTGTGTATATATATATTTATATATTTATGTGTGCATACGTATGTATATTCACTGCTCTTATTTTCTTATCTTCTAAATTATTGCTCTGAGTGTTGCTATCCCTGTGCTGTTGCGCACTGTGGCAGCACAGCAACTCACCCTTGGCCGGGGGATCCTGGGTTCGATCCCAGCCCCTGACCAACAGTGATCTGTGTGGAGTTTGCATGTTCTCCCCGTGTCTGCGTGGGTTTACTCCGGGATTTCTCCGGTTTCCTCCCACATGCCAAAAACATGGTCATGTGGTCATAACTGGTCATAACATTTGCTCAGACAAGACACTGCCCAGCCTGACAAACTGTGGCCTGCCTGTCAGGTAGTAATCCAGTAATCCAGGAGATCACAGAGCTGTCGACCCTTATCACGCACAGCTTCTCACCCAGCAGCAGTGGCTGGATGGTGTTAAAGGCACTGGAGAAATCAAAGAATGTGATTCTCACAGTGTCTTCTCCATCATCCAGGTGCAAATGGGCTCATTGCAGCAGGGGGATGACAGCGTCTTCAACTCCTAAATGATTTTATTAGTTTTCTGTATACATTTTGGGTTTGTTTACACTTGTTCCTCCTCTTTTCCCAGACACTCCCTCTAACTGCTCACAGTCTGCTTCCCTCTCAGCCCAGCTGTGAGCAGTTGGTCTACTTAGGTTACCTGCTTTGCTCAGTGACTCACACCTGCAGCTCATTCACCTTTGTGTATTTAAGCACTGCCTATTCACTGTGTTACTATGGCAATTTTAATCTTCTGATCACTCCACGTCTCCCAGCCTCTGAAGCGTTGTTTACTTCTCCGGAGCACTCCTTGCTCTGAGGCTCATCTTGTAAGTTATTCTTGTTTGCATTTTTTGTATTGTTGGCACTATTTTTGAACTTTTTGTTATTTTCATTAATAAATGTCACAAACTCAATTCAGCGCCTGGATCTGTTTTCTTGTCCCGAAGGGGCATTCATGACAGAAAATTGCCACTAGTTAAAAGACCCAGCTGTTGAGTTTGTGCATTTTTTTTCCTTTTGCCCTTTTTTTTCTCTCACTCACCTGTTGTCTGGAGCTCATTATGGATACAGCAGGTGGACGGAGCTATCCTATGCATCTGGGGTGGGAATGCTGCCGAGCTCTAATGGAAATTGATGGGCTAATCTCTATGGCATGCACATATGGGAGGGTGCTACTGGGGAGGGTACCACAGCTGTGGAAAACATCTTGTGTGGTACCTGTACCAAAAACTTCCCACCCCAAAGACCTGAACAGCTACAGACCGGTGACCTTGACGTCCCACTTGATGAAGACCCTGGAGAGACTGCTCCTTGCTCATCTCCGCCCCCTGGTGGAACCAGCGATGGATCCACTCCAGTTCGCCTACCAGCATGGCATTGGGGTGGAGGATGCGGTGATCTTCCTCCTTCACCGTTCTCTGTCCCACCTGGAGAAGCCCGGGAATATGGTGAGGATCATGTTCTTTGACTTCTCCAGTGCTTTCAACACCATCCAACCGATGATCCTGAAGGACAAGCTGCTGCGCGCAGGGGTGGACCAGCACCTGTCATCATGGATCCTGGACTACCTCACGAACCGGCCTCAGTTTGTGAGAACCCGGGACTGTGTTTCCGACACGATCATCAGTAGCACGGGGGCCCCCCAGGGAACGGTGCTGGCTCCCTTCTTGTTCACTCTTTATACTGCGGACTTCTCACACAACACAACACATTGCCATCTACAGAAGTTCTCTGATGACTCTGCGATCGTTGGTCTCATCTCCAACGGAGATGAAGCTGAGTACAGAGGGCTTATCCAGGACTTTGTGGACTGGTGCCATCGGAACTGCCTCCAGATCAACGCGAGGAAAACTAAGGAGCTGGTGGTGGACTGCCGCAGGCATGGGCAGCCCCTCACAGCACCAGTAAATATACAGGGAACAGACATCGAGATGGTGACATCCTATAAGTACCTGGGTATTCATCTGAACAATATACTAGACTGGTCACACAATACTGACGCACTCTACAAGAAGGGACAGCGCAGGCTGTTCCTGCTGAGGAGACTCAGGTCTTTTGGTGTACAAGGGGCGCTGCTGAAGTCATTCTATGACACGGTGGTGGCATCAGCCATCACTTTTGTAGTGGTCTGCTGGGGCAGTGGCATTACTGCAGCCGATAGGAAGAGACTGAACAAACTGATTAAGAAAGCTAGCTCTGTCCTGGGGCAGCGCCTTGATCCGATGGAGGAGATAGGAGAGAGAAGGACGGTGGCTAAACTGTCATCTCTGCTGGAGTCCGAGTTCCACCCTATGCAGGACATACTGGATGCACTGAGGAGCTCATTTAGCAGCAGACTACATCATCCCAGGTGCACAACCGAGAGGTTTCGTAGGTCCTTCCTACCAACGGCTGTCAGACTGTACAACCTAAGCAGGGCTGCTCGCAGAGATAGCAAAAAGACGTAACAAACTAATAGTTTTTTTGAATGCAAAAGATGCAATAGACTTACACAATGGTCCTCTCCGGCATACAACTAGGAACATACCGGTCGCTATGGAGGGCGAGAATATGTATGGGCACATAATCATACCATGTAGGATAACTAAATAGACGGTTATGCTGTTTCATCCCACCTAGCAACAATGCTCTGCACTGTGTGTGTTTATATATTTACATATTTATTCCATCTAGCTACAATGCTCAGCACTGGGTGTGTTTATATTTATATATCTATATATTTATTCCATCTAGCTACAATGCTCCGCACTGTGTTTTTATATATCTACATATTATTCCATCTAGCTACATTGCTCCGCACTGTGTGTGTTTATATACTTGCATATTTATTCCACCTAGCTGCAATGCTCCGTACTGTGGGTGTTTATATATTTACATATTTATTCCATCTAGCTACAATGTTCTGCACTGTGTGTTCATATATTCATATATTTATTCCATCCAGCTACAATGCTCTGCACTGTGTGTCTGTGTGTGTGTGTGTATATATATATTTTATAGTAATATGTACATATGTATATTAGCTGCTCTTGCTTGCTTGTTTTTTTTCTTGCCTTCTGATTGTTGCTCTGAGTGTTGCTATCCCTGTGCTGTTGCAATCCTGGAATTTCCCCGTTGTGGGACTAATAAAGGCTTATCTTATCTTATCTTATCTTATATTCCACCCTGGAGGACGCATTATGGTATTTGAATCTGGCAGAGGCAGCAGCTTGTCATTGCCCTTAGCTCTCGGAGCACACTGAAGGAGTTGAGAGGATTTCTCTTGTGGCAGTGCTGCGACGCAAGAACAGCGGAAGTGTGAGGAAGTCCGTGAAGAAACCCGGGCTCGCGCCGAAGGGAGGGCGCTCCCGGGGCTCCACTGTTTCCGCTCCTCACCAGTCCTCAACGCAGGTTCGTGCTCCAATTAAGTCAGCTTCAGCACCACAAAGACGATGTCGTCCAGTTCCGGACCGCCAGAGGAACGCCATCCCCTCCTCGTCAACAGCCTCTCCTTCACTGGAGCAGAAGACTCCCGCACCAGTGTGCTCTAAGCGTCTCTTTTCTCAGGCTCAGTGCGTCCTCCCCGGCTCCGTCCACCTCCGTGATTAAAGGCGTGGCTCCTCCACCATCCTCAGAGGGGCCCAGGCTCACCATAGACTGTTTGTCTCCTGCTGCAGATAACATCGCACACCGGAATGACAGGCAAGTTTCATTTCATTCTATATCAATTTACAATGATATGTCTTGCCTGATTTCCGGTAGGGAGACTCAGTCCCCTGAGCTCTCCCTTCCTGCTGCAGTAAACCATTCCTCACTTGCCCTCTCCGTGTCTCCTCCATCTATCCCTGAGTGTCCGCTGGTCCCAGAACTGAGACACAGGACAGTGGAGGATCCTGTGGCCCTGGAGAGCTTGATTCCATTGCCAACACAGAGCCGACCCCCAGCTTCCACACCGGAGGAGCCACCAGCGTGGGTTACGTCAAATAGGGCAACAAGGACTGCATCCAACATCATGACTGCTACGGAGGCCACCGCAGCAGAGTCAGCAACCAAACTGGACCTCCTAAGGGCCGAGCCCGAAGAAACATCATCGCCTGGATTGACGGAGTCCTGGACGGCGGTGGAGCTGGAGCTCAGGCAAGTGCTCTCTTTTGTCTTCCTCTTATCTGTTTTAGAGCAATCTTGCCTGGCTTTTGGTGAGGAGAGACAGGTGCCCTTGCCCACTGCACCTGAGCTCGCCTCGCTGGGCTCTGCCACTGCCGGTGACCCTGAACCCCCTTTTCTATGTGTGTCCGAGCTTTCTTCCAGGGTCACCGGGGATGATCCAGCAAAGCCAGAAGTCTCCATGGGTCCAGGTTCGCCGCCCAAGGTCGCCAGGGGTCCAGCTCCCCCAGTGGAAGTCATCGCGGATACTCCGTCCCAGCCCGGGACTTCCGTGGGAGCAGCCCCTCCCCTGCCCGAGGCCATCATCTGGGTCCCTCCTTGGTCCGAGTCCCCGTGGGTGCCGTGATCCAATCAGGGATCCTCGTGGGTGCTGCGCCCCAGCAATAATCCTACGTGGGTGCTATGCTCCAGCTTGGGTCTACCTTGGGCGCTATGCCCCAGCCCGGGGCCACCGAGGGTGCAGCATTGGCCCAGCCTGGGTCCACCGCTGGTGCTGCAGAGCTCCAGCCTGGGTCCACCACTGGTGCTGCAGAGCTCCAGTCCAGGGCCACCGCGGGTGCTACAGAGCTCCAGCCCAGAGTCACCATGGGTGCTGCAGAGCTCCAGCCCGGAGTCACCACAGGTGCTGCACTGCTTCAGCCTGGAGCCACTGCGGGTGCTGCAGTGCTCCAGCCCAGAGCCACAAAAAGTGCTGCAGTGCTCCAGTCCAGGGCCACCACTGGTGCTGCAGAGCTCCAGTCCAGGGCCACCGCGGGTGCTACAGAGCTCCAGCCCAGAGTCACCACGGGTGCTGCAGAGCTCCAGCCCGGAGTCACCACAGGTGCTGCACTGCTTCAGCCTGGAGCCACTGAGGGTGCTGCAGAGCTCCAGCCCGGAGCCACCACGGGTGCAGCAATGTCCCAGTCCGGGACCCTCGTGGGTGCAACCATTCCTCAGCCCAAGACCATCGCGGGCATCGTGGTCCCCCTTCCTCCTCTACCAGATGCTGTCATGGTCCCTCATCCTCCTCCACCACCAGACACCATGTTGGTCTCCCCCCTCCGACGCTGCTTCCCGTCATTGGGCCTTCCTGTGAGGGAGCCGCCTTCTTGATCACCCCTCCAGTCCTGATAGCTTAAAGACTCTGGCCGGCCGCCCGAAAGACTGTGCCGCAGGGTCAGGTGGTCTATTTTCTCCGGCAGGCCACTCGACTCATTCCATCTGGCCATCCAATTGGCCTGGGACTTTGGCCGGCCACCTGAACTGTCTGGGGGGCCCTAGGACTTGATGTTGCACAGGTGCGGGTCATGAGCGGGTTTGTGTTTTCCCTCCTAACCTGTTTCCCCCACCTCCCACCCGAGGTGTTTTTTTGCTGTACCTCTTTTTCACGCTCATGTTTTCACTGAGCTCAGATCCTCACTTTACTCCTAAGTATTGTATGTCTGATTAGTTTGATTTTATTAGTTTTATGTATATATTTTGGTTTTGTTTACACCTGTTCCTCCCCTTTTCCCAGACACTCCCTCTAACTGCTCACAGTCTGCTTCCCTCTCAGCCCACCTGTGAGCAGTTGGTCTAATTAGGTTACCTGTTTCACTCAGTGACTCACACCTGCAGCTCATTCACCTTTGTGTATTTAAGCACTGCCTATTCATTGTGTTACTGTGGCAATTTTGGTTAATCTTCTGATCACTCCACCTCTCCTAGCCTCTGAAGCATTGTTTACTTCTCCAGAGCGCTCCTTGCTCTGAGGCTCATTTTGTAAGTTATTCTTGTTTGCATTTTTTGTATTGTTGGCACTATTTTTGAACTTTTTGTTATTTTCATTAATAAATGTCACAAACTCAATTCAGCGCCTGGGTCTGTTTTCCTGCCCTGAAGGGGCATTCATGACAGCTTATGAATGTCGATCTTAAAATAATTTGCAAAGCTCTTGCCTAAAGGCTGGAAAAGATAATTCCGGTGATTATACATCCAGATCAAACAGCTTTCATCAAGGATAGGCACTTAGCTAATAATACACGCAGGCTATTTAATTTAACAGACTACTGTAAGATCAGTAACTTAGAAACTACAATTTTATCTCTAGATGCAGAGAAAGCCTTTGACTGAGTTAATTGGAAATTTCTTTTTATGGTGTTAAATAAGTTTGGGTTTGGTTCATCTTTCATAAACTGGATTAAAACACTGTATAGCTGTCCAACTGCATCTGTCCAAACAAATGATCAGACCTCCCGAAGCTTTAATCTCCAGAGAGGTACTAGGCAGGGCTGTCCACTCTCTCCCTCACATTTTACCATCTTTATTGAACCATTACGACCATACGACTGAATGTTGATATCAGAGGTATTCAAACCGGAGAAAAAGAACACAAGATAAGTCTCTATGCTGATGATGTATTGATTTTCCTTGAAAACTCACAAAGATCTCTTCTTCAGACAGTGGTGCTCATTGATCAATTTTCATCATTATCAGACTACTCTGTAAACTGGGATAAATCAACAGTTTTACCTTCATTCATTCATTCATTCATCTTCTTCCGCTTAATCCTTTTCAGGTCGCAGGGGGACTGGAGCCTATCCCAGCATCTTTGGGCGGGAGGCAGGGTACACCCTGGACAGATCGCCAGTCCATTGCAGGGCCAACACAGAGAGACAGACAACCATTCACTCTCACATTCATACCTAAGGACAATTTAGAATCCCCAGTTTGATGCCAATTAACCTAACTTGTAATTTCTCAAATACATCCATTATTCCAATACAATCAAGTAATATTAAATACTTAGGAATAGATATCTCCCCCAGGCTCTCAGAGTTATTATGACTAAATCACACGCCCCTTTTAAAAACAATACACAACAACCTTACGCGCTGGAGGACACTACCTATATCACTAATGGGAAGAGTTGCAACCGTTAAAATGATGGTCCTACCTAAAATCAACTATTTGTTCTCAATGATTCCTACTCAACCATCTGTCGCCTGGTTTAAGTCCTTTAGACTCAAATATAAGTAAATTTTTATGGAAGGATAAACCATCACGGATCAGTCTAAAAACTCTTCAAAAAGCAATAGAGTGTGGAGGTTTAGATCTACCAATTTTTTAAAATTACTTCTTAGCCAATAGATTGCAGTTTGTTTCTAAACGGGCAAAATCAACCCCACTAGGAATCCCATGGTTAGATGCTGACCAGGCTCTTTGTGGGTCGCTAAATATCTCTGACTTCCCTTTTATGAGTCCCTGTATTAAATGCCATGACTGTTTTAAAAGCATTAATATCCGCTCCTCTCTGAGAGCTTGGTGGAAATTTTTAAAAATAACGGGGTCTTCGCTTGTCCCTTGTAAACTCACAACCATTTGGAATAATCCTGATATCTTGCAGCAAAACAGGATGTTAAACTTTCCACTATGGCAAGAAAAGGGAATAAAAAACAGAGCATCTTATTCAAGGTGGAAGTTTTATCCAATTTTAGGAATTTGTGTCACAGTACGATATCAGCGATAAAAAGTTTCTTGAGTACCAACAGCTTAAATTCATAGAAAAAGCAAGATTCAATTTTAATCAGACAGATTTAGAAGTACCAGTTAAGGTGGCAGAGTTTCTAAATCTTCGTTCCCCTAAATTGATATTGAAAATATACAGACTATTATCAAAACTGGATGAGTCAGTATCTCTTCCAATATCAAAATGGGAGACAGACTTATCGATCAATAAGGATGAAAGCTTCTGGACACAAATATGTTTAAACACTTTTAAAATGACTAAAAACTCTGATTTACAACTCATGCAGTATAAAGTTCTACATAGATTTCATTACACAGGACAAAGGATGTTCAAAATGGGCCTGAGTCACACAAATATCTGCTTCTATTCCACCAGCAACATCCTGGATAGCTATATGCATGCTATGTGGTCCTGTGCACCGGTTTAAAGGTTCTGGCAGAAGACATGTGAGGACTTGTCGGCATGGCTTGGGTATCGTGTCCCATCCTCACCCACACTTTGCATATTAGGTGATTTAAGTGAATTAATATAGAGGCAAGGATGTCACACATGGTTCTCACCGCCTTATGCATTGCAAAGAAAACTAATCTCATGAATTGGAAATCAAGAAATAATTTATGTATGACTCACTATAATAACTTACTATTAGATTATATTAGCCTGGAGAGAATGTCTGCCTCCTCAAATAATCAATTGGCTGAATTCAATTCTCTCTGGTCCCCGCTTATTAATTTTATAACCTGTGGCATGGCGGACTGTTTCCTTGGTGCCTCTGGTGGCTGGCTGTGCCCTGACCACGAGGGGCTGGTGTCCAGGGGGCCTGTTCCGGGGTGGCTGTGTGTCTGGTCCGGGAGGTTGGTTGGTTGGGGGGTGGGGCGGGCTGCAGGGTGGGCCGAGGGGGATGGGCCATTGGCTGGCCTCGCCTCCCGGGAGGGGTTGGGTCTGGCCCTGGGCTCCTGGTGCTGGGGAGGGGCTGCCCTCCCCCTGGGCTGGGGTCGGGTGTGCGCCGGTGGTGTGGGCCAGCCCCGGTGCGGCGCCCTGGGGCAGGTGCCTGCGTCCTGCATCCTGGGTCACCCTCCCCGTCTTCTGGGGGCTGCGAGTGTGTGTGTGCGTGTGTGTGTGTGTACACATGTGATTGTGGGTGTGTGTGGGGGCGTGTATATGAGCAGGTGTGGAAGTGGGTGTGTGTGTTGTGTGTGGGCATGTGGGGCTGTGTGTGGGTGTAGGTGGGCATGTGTGGTGGTGAGTGTGTGTATGTGTGCACATGAAGGTGGGCGGGTGTGTGTGTGTGTGAGTGCGGTTACCTGTGGGTGGATGTCTGGGGGTGGAGGATGTGCGTATGGGTAGAACTTCGTTGGGTTGTGGGGGTGGGGCAGTCCATCTAGTGGCATGGGGGTTGGCGATTCGGGGCCTGCTTGTCCCGGCCACCCTGATGTTGTGTTGCGGGGCGGGGCGCTTTGTCGCATTGCTCCTGGTGTCATTGGCGGCAGGTGTGTGTGTGTGTGCTTGGGGGTGGCTGTGAGGGCTGTTGGAGCGGGTTGGTGGACGTGTTGTAGTCGGGCTGCTCTGGGGTGGTTGTGGCTGCGGGGTGGCCTGCGGCTGTCAGTGTGCATCTGGGGTGGATGGTCGGTGGGCTAGCGTGGGCGCTCGGGGGTGTCGCTTGGCATGTGGGGCGCCGTGTGGGTCTTTTTTTTTTTTGGTCTGGGTCTGAACAATGGCGCTGGCCCATTGTTCACTATTGTGACTATTGTTGTTGTGCATGTTTGTGTGTGCAAGTTGCGTGAGAATGGGTATGGCTGCCCCATCATGTTGGTGGTGCTGGGAGCACCAAGGCGCGATGTTGGTGGGTCCTGGGCTGCTTGGCCTGGCGGCCCTTGCCCTTAGTTGGGATTTGGGGGCAGTGGGTGGCCTCATGAACCAGTTTGAGAGCTGGCTTCTGGGGCGGGGGTGGCCTTGCTTTTGGACCGCCTCCCCCAGAGTCTTATTTCCCGGCCCCCTCCTCACCCTGATTCTGGGTGGAATATACATCTTCTTGGATGCATTTAGGGTTTTGGGGCGGGGGGGTGTCGCACTGTGTTAGCGAAGGGGATACCTCTGCTGCACGGTGGGGCTGCCCTCATCTCAATTTTAATTGCATTTTAGACACTGAGGGCTTGGGGGGATGGGGGCCTCGCTGCCTATTGCAGTGGCTAATGATACTCCAACCACCATCCCCCCAATTTTAACTGCACTATGGTAGTCCACACATTTACACACAATCTACACCATACAACTGACATACACCTACCATATTTTGTACAAGGGGGAGGGGGGTGGGGTATTCCCCCACCCATTATCCTCCTCCTGCTGGGGGCCTGGGAATCCGGCGGGGGGCCTGGGACCCATCATGTTGTCAAAATCCCTGAGTGCTGCTGAATGTATTGTAACGTTGGGGCCATGTTAAGTGAATTTCCCAGCATGCTTTGCCAGATGAAAACGTTATGTGTGTGTAACCGTGATGTAAACAGAGGTCTGGGAGAATGACCTCCCCTCCTGCCTGTGAGCAGAGTGTGTGTGAAAAATAAATCAGGTTGATCACAGCCATCTGCTCCATTGTCTTTGTGTGAACCCTGCAAACGTCACACTGGTGTCAGAAGTGGGCATGGAGCAAATGGAAGCTAGGATCAGAATGGAGATCCAGCAGCTGGAGCAGGCCATTGCTCAGCTGATGATGGACGATGAGACCGAGACACCACCACCGGGAGCCTGGAGCCGGGACGAACGAAGCGGCGGACCTGACGGGGCCAGCGCACCCCGCCTCCTGTCTTTTTCAAGACAGAGCGGGCAGAACAGAGCAAACGTTCCACCCTTCTCAGGACAGCACGGGCTGGCGACCCCACGGCGATCAAGGGTGGCGATCGATCAGGAAACGACCACCCCACCTGTTCGACAGCGGGCCAAGATTCCCCGTTTCAACGGCGAAGCCACACTGGATGACTACCTGACACAGGTCGAGCTGACTGCGGCGCTGAACGGCTGGTCGCCAGAGGAAACCGCCGTACAGGTCGCGCTGGCCTTGGAAGGGAAAGCCCTCTGCACGCTCTCTGATCTCCGGCCCGAGGAGCACCACAGCTGGCCAGCACTACAAGGGGCGCTCCAGAGACGATTTGGGAGAATAGCGGATGCTGAGCACGCCCAAGAACAACTGAGTCGCCGCCGACGGAACCACCAGGAAAAACTAGGAGCCTATGCTGCAGACATATGGCTATTAACCCGGCGCAGCTACCCAGATTTCGCGCCGGAGGCAGTAGAGAAGCTCGCCCTCCGGAGTTTCATCCAAGGTCTCCGCCCGGCCCAGCTCCAGAGCCACGTACGGCTCCACGCCGTGAGCGACTGGAGGACTGCAGTGGCAGAAGCAGAGCGGGCAGAGCCGCTAATAAATCGCACCACTGAAGCAGCAACGCACAGCCGAAGAACCTACCAGGCTACGATGGAGAGCGAGGGGGAGGAGGAGGAATTACGGCAGACCACGGCGGCGCGTCCACGGAGAAGAGGGCCTTGGCGGCGCGGGGAGGGGTGCTTCCGCTGCGGAGAGATGGGACACATCGCGCGATACTGCCCCGCACCCACCCCACGACAAACCGGCCCCTCGCCGGCGTTAAACTAGAGCGAGGTGGCGTGAACGGGGACAGGCCACCTCCAGCAGATGTTTCCCCCGAGGAGCCGGCACCGCGCGTGGGCCGAGTTGGACACTCTCCAGGGATCTATCTACAGTGCAGCTTGGGGAAGACGTCGATCCGGGCCCTGATTGACACCGGCTCTACAATCTCCTTGGTTCGACCCGGTGTGCTGCCGGGCACGAGCAAGACGGCTCCGCGGGGGTGGGAACCCACCGAGCGCTGCGTCACCACAGCTACCGGTGAGCGCGCCCGACTGAAGGGGCGGAGAGTGCTGGTGGTGGGGGTGGCCGGTCAGAACATAAGACACCCGTTCTGGCTGGCTGACATCCAAGACCCCTGTATTATTGGACTAGACCTGCTCACAGCCTGGCGTGCCAAGATCGACACCGCCGGACCTTCCCTCCAGCTGGGAAACCGGACCATCACGCTCCACAGCAGAACCCAGGGAAGGGACATGGGGGCACGCACAATCGAGGGATCGCCAAGACAGACCGGACCAGGCAGGCCACCGCGAGGACTGGACACGATGACGTCACCAGCGCGGACAGAGGGAGCACGAGCACACACAGGGACAGCAAGGGGAGGGGTCAACGTGTCAGCAGAGATGCAGCAGGTGGTGGAGGAATTATTTCAGCGGAGCTGCAGCGGGCTGGACCCGGAACAGAGACGCCAGCTGCGGGAGCTATTGGACTATTACGTGGGTGTTTTCGCCGCGAAGGATGAGGAATGCGGCCGGACCGGTTTGGTGCAGCACGAGATCGACACCAGTGAGGCCAGGCCGATTCGAGTCCACCCACGCCGGCTGCCCTTTTCAAGGCGGGCAGCGGCAGAACAAAAAGTGCGAGAAATGCTGGAGGCAGATGTTATTGAGCCCTCCAGCAGCCCCTGGGCGGCGCCTGTGGTGCTGGTCAAGAAGAAGGACGGGTCGTGGCGGTTCTGTGTGGATTACTGACGCCTGAACGACGCCACCAGGAAAGATTCCTACCCCCTACCCCGCATCGATGACGCACTGGACCACATCGCCGGCTCCAGCTGGTTCAGCTCGCTGGATCTACGCAGCGGCTATTGGCAGGTAGAGCTGTCACCCGAGGCCCGCCAAAAAACAGCCTTCTCCATCGAGCAGGGACTGTACCAGTTTAAAGTGATGCCGTTTGGACTCTGCAATGCTCCGGCCACCTTTGAGCGCTTGATGGAGCGAGTGCTGGCTCACGTGCCCCGGAGTCGCTGCGTTGTTTACCTGGATGACCTGCTGGTGCATGCAGCTGATTTTGACAGCGCCCTGTCAAATCTCCGAGAGGTGCTGGGAGCCATCCAGCAGGCGGGGCTACGGTTACACCCTAAGAAATGCCACCCGTTCCGGCGGGAGACCACCTTTTTGGGCCACGTCGTCAGCGCAGCGGGGGTCGCCACCGACCCGGAAAAAGTGGCAACAGTGAGAGACTGGCCAGTGCCGCGGAACGTTGGAGAACTGAGGAGTTTTCTTGGATTGGCCTCCTATTATAGGAGGTTTGTGAAAGACTTCGCCACCATCGCCAGCCCGCTGCATCAGCTGACGCAGAAAGGACGCACGTTCCAGTGGAGTGACAGCTGTGCTGCTGCTTTCTCCCAGCTTCGCGCAGCGCTCATCAGAGCCCCCGTCCTGCAGTATCCCGACCCGAACCGCCCTTTCATCGTGGACACGGACGCCAGCAACCAGGGCATCGGGGCGGTGCTATCCCAGGAGGGAGAGCATGGAGAGCAGGCAGTCGCTTACTTCAGCCGCACTCTCAGCAGAGCCGAGAGAAATTACTGTGTGACTCGCAGAGAGCTGCTGGCTGTCATTCAAGGACTGCGTCACTTCCGCCCGTATGTGTACGGGGGGAGGTTCCAGCTCAGGACGGACCATGCTTCCCTGACCTGGTTGTTAAATTTCAAAGAACCGGATGGACAGTTGGCGAGGTGGCTGGAGGCACTGCAGGATTATAATTTCCAGATTGTGCATCGGGCAGGCCGCCTCCATGCCAACGCTGACGCACTGTCTCGGCGCCCCTGCGCGACAGAGGAGTGTCGTCACTGTCAACGGGCTGAAGATCGGGACCAAACCGCCCCACGGGCTGCCGCTCTCCGAGCCGCTGCGAGCAGGAATAACGCAGCGACGCACAGCCCCTCCTCTGATGATCAGGCAGCTCTCCCCAGCGATGACGTCACAGAGGTTCTTGGCACGCAGCAGCTGCAGAGCGAGCAGGACAGAGACCTGGTCATTTCGCGGGTTCGGCAGTGGCTGGACGCAGGACAGCGGCCCGCCTGGGAGGTTGTGTCACCGCTGGACCCAGAGACTAAGGCCCTGCACTCCCAGTGGGCCAACCTCCGCTGCTACGAGGGCGTGGTGTATCGGCAGTGGCAGACTCCAGCTGGGCAGCGGCACGTCTGGCAACTGCTTGTTCCTCGTCGACTCCGGCCCAAAGTACTCCAGCTGGTTCATGGGGCGGTAGGAGCAGGCCACTTTGGAGTGACAAAGACACTGCAGCGCCTTCGGGTCCGGTTCTACTGGCCCGGTTGTCATCAGGACGTGGAGCTCCACGTTCATCGCTGCGACACATGCACAGCTCAGAAGGGACCAACTCAACGATCCCACGCTCCCCTGCAGCAGTACCGGGTGGGAGCACCGATGGAGCGAGTGGGAGTGGACATCCTGGGCCCTTTCCCGACCACGGACCGGGGGAACCGCTACGTGCTGGTCGCTATGGATTATTTCACTAAGTGGCCAGAGGCGTACGCGGTCCCGGATCAGAGCGCCGCTACGACGGCATCAAAGCTGGTGGATGAAATGTTCTGTCGGTTTGGCGCACCGGAGGAGCTGCACAGCGATCAGGGTCGGAACTTCGAGGCGGAGGTCTTCGGAGAGGTCTGCAAACGGCTGGGCATCCGGAAGACCCGGACCACCCCACTGCATCCACAGAGCGACGGCCTGGTCGAACGATTCAACCAGACCCTCACCACCCAGCTCGCTATCCTAGTGGACCAGCGACAGCGAGACTGGGACCTGCATCTGCCTTTTGTTTTGTGGGCGTACCGGACGGCAGCTCAGGAATCCACCCGGTGCACCCCTGCGGCGCTCATGTTTGGACGCAAGCTGCGTACACCGGTGGATTTGGTATTCGGTTGCCCCCCTGAGCCGGAGGTGGAGGGAAAACCCGGATTGGATTATTTTTTTTGTTTGAAAGAACGTCTCCACACGGTGCACGAGCTGGCTCGAGAGGCCCTGGCAGCGGCAGGGGGTCGGCAGAAGCGAGCGTATGACTCCTGCTGCCAGGGGAGGGACTTTGCACCGGGAGATCGAGTCTGGGTTTTCTGCCCTGAGAGGAAGAGAGGACGATCACCGAAGCTGGCGAGCCAGTGGTCGGGGCCATGCGTGGTCCTGGAGAGACTGTCAGATGTGGTGTACAGGGTGAGGCTTAGAAAAAGAGACTGGGTTGTGGTCCTTCATCGTGACCGTCTCGCCCCGTATCGGCCATCTGCACCGCTGGTGGACGAACCGGAGCTTCCATCCCGGCCCGATACCCCGACCGAGACCCAGATGGACACTAGGGGGCCTGTACGTGTTGGCCGCCGGCGCCGAAGACCGCCCCGACACCTGGATGAGTTTGTATTGGACTTTTAAATTGGACTTTAATTTTTCTGGGGACAGAAACCAGTCCGGGGGGGGGGGGGCAGTGTAACGTTGGGGCCATGTTAAGTGAATTTCCCAGCATGCTTTGCCAGATGAAAACGTTATGTGTGTGTAACCGTGATGTAAACAGAGGTCTGGGAGAATGACCTCCCCTCCTGCCTGTGAGCAGAGTGTGTGTGAAAAATAAATCAGGTTGATCACAGCCATCTGCTCCATTGTCTTTGTGTGAACCCTGCATACGTCACAGTATAGATACAACCAAGGGAGTGAGAGAGGGACTGAATAAGAGAGTAAGCGAGAATGAGGGAGTGATGAATGGAGGTGGTGTGGGTTGCTTTTGTGTGGAGCTTTGTGTGTCGGGTGGCATCTTGGGGCGCCTGCAGTGATCTGCTGATCAGTTGCTCAGGTGGGCGCTGGGGTGGGCATCTGCTTCTGTGGCCGCGGCTGCCCTGGGGTGGGTCGGTGGGGGGGGCCGCCGGCCTGCACCGGCGGTTTCTCCTGCTGCTGCCAGGTGCTGGTGTGCGTTCAGGCTCACAGCATCTGCACTGCAGTCGCCCTTAGAAATAAGGGTGAATGAGGGTGGGTGATTGTGAGGGGGTGAGCACGAATGGATGTGAGTAGGTCGGAGTGTGAGTGAGAGTGCTTGTGTAGGTGAATGTGAGTGGGTGTGGGTGACCCTGAGGGCGAGTGGGAGTGAGATTGAATGGGTGCAGGAGTGAGCGAGAATGGGTGGGTCCGGGTGAGTGAGAGTGAGGGAGTGCATGTGGGTGCGTATGGGAGCATGAGGGTGTGAAGGTGTGGGGATGGGTGTGTCTGTGAGTCGGGAGGTGCTGGATTGAGGGGGGTAGTGCCTCTTGGCTATGTGGGCTCCCCTAGGTGGGGGGGACTTCTTTTGGCATGGGGTCCCCGGGGTGTGTAGCAGTGGCGCTGGGGGGGGGGGAATCCACTGTGGGGGTTCGCCCCGGGGGGCGCGGTACGGTCTCCGGCCTGGGGGTGGGGTCACTAGCTTCCTGGTGCCTGGGTCCTGGCATTGACCACACTGGGGGCTGGGGGGTTGGCAGGCCAAGGGGTATGGGCCCGCCGCACCGGCCGCCTGGCAGCCTGGCCTCCCTTGATTGTCCCTTCAGGGGCAGATGCCTGGCTTTCCTGGGGCTTGCTGACCTCGGGCATTTGTGCCCTGTGGGGGTTGGTGGCGCTGCCTTGCTTGGGGTTCCTGGGAGGAGAGCTTCTGTGACCGGCCCCCCTCTTCGCATGTTTCTTGACAAACCACTCACATGCACACACTTGTTTTGTGTGCACTCTCATATATATGCACAAAGACGCACACGCATAAATATCTCTCCTTTAACAGGTGTGGAAACCAGACTTGTGTTGAGACATCGTCGGTAGGAGAAGCAGTTTGTCTTCTGTTTGTTTTAGTTATTGGTTTGTTTGTCTTTTTGTCTGTCCCTCTCCCTTTTCTTTCCCCCTCTACACACTTCCTTTCCCTATTCCCCATCCTGTTGGGTCCTCCATGGGTAAAATGATTTAAAGTATTAAAAGTTATTACAGGAGGCGTTTACAACAATATACAGTACATAGTTAGGTACTGCATAAAGCTCCTTTTGGCAAAGTAAATCTGTTTTGGCACAATAAGGGTGGCAGGTCTCTGTTCTGCTTACCTAGCTGCCTGACAGGATATGGGGAAGAAAAAAAAAAACACAAACCAGAACACATAATGACACAATTATGGGTAACCCCCACAACAGCCACGGACAAGCAGAGCGCTCAGCTGGGGCAATTAGCAGAACAATGAGATGTGTGTATTGAGATCAATAGGCAGCCGCTCTTTGTCTAGCTTCTTCCTGCCAGTTCAGCGGTTGATATGTATGACTCAAATGCAAATGTTCATGCTTCCTGCTCTGACTGTGATGCAAATGTCCCATGCCTTTCATGTATTGTCTGTAACTGGGTATAAAAACTGCATATGCTCTGTAGCTCACTCTCTCTCTCTGACTGCTCATCTGATGACACGCATTCTGTGTCTCCTCACGAGAGCCTGAGGACCCGCTCCAGCCCGCCTGCACAAGGCTGGAGTGAGTTCTATGATGGCGGGATGAATAATAATAAACACCATCAAAAACTCTCAGTTCGCTGCCTATTATTCCATGCCGCCACACAATAACCTAACTATAAATGCACAAAGAAACAGACAGAAAAAGACAACTAAAACTAGAGACTGGGCACGGCACCCAACCGTGCCCCAGGATCATGACACTTACAGTCTTTATGGGGATAGAGATGGCAGGTTAGCAGAGGGAAGGATTTTGGCTCATGTTACTGACAAGGAGAATGGCCTTTTTAGTTGATTTTTTTTTTTTGCAAAGATTTACTTATTTTAATGGAGTTTAATATTTTATTTATTGAAAGAAAATGCTTTTTCAGATTTTTGCGAAGATGGTTTTATTTTGAACAGATACTTATTTTCAATGGAAGCTGCCATTTTTTTTTGTCATTGGCCTTTATGATGAAGACCATGGTCTCTGTGTGAGTTGATAATTTTGTAGAAATGAGATGAGATGAGATGAGATTCAACTTTATTGTCATTACACATGTATGAATACAAGGTAACGAAACGTGACTTGGCATTTGGGCACGCTCTGCAGAGCGCATCCAAGGCCGGGGCAGCCGCTAGGCGCCAGTCATAAAGAAGAAAGGAAAAAAAAAGAAAAGAGAGGATATGACACAATAGGCGAGAGAAAAAATCTATGGGGTATTAAGTATGCCTATGACTGTATAGGTATTAAAATAAAATAGATACACCAAATAAGTACAGTAGAAATATTGCTACCTTATGTAACTCTACTTTTTTCAGTATTTAGCAGTGTCCTTTTTTTGGGTTGAGCATCTACCCCCAAAATGTCTGTGCACGTCACTGTAAATAGATATTTACTGTATATAGCTATTTATATCGGGGTGAATAGAGTATCCAGAAATATATTCATTTAAATATAACATTCTGTAATGATGATGATAAATCAAAAAAAGGAAATCAGAGGAGAAATTAAAAAAGCACAAGTAATAAATTTTTACTAAAATATTTACTTGAGTATCTATCTATCTATCTGTCTATCTCTTTAAATTTACTGTTGTATGTTTTTTTCTCTTAACTGTCAATTTCTCACCAGTTTGTGAGGATTTTCTTATAAACTTGTACCAGTTTTCTTAAAATTTTACATCTCTTCTTTTTTCTAATGAATTTGGTACTTTTCCTCCATTTTACCACTTTTTATACACCAGTTTACAGATATATACTCAAAACAATTTAATTTTTTTAATATAATGTTTGTGACCATTTTCATAATTTTCTTGTATATTTGCAACTAACATCTCACCATTTTGCATCATTTTTACTATGAGAAGTGTGTCTCAGGTAAACCATTCAAACACCACAGGAAACATCAAAGTAGAATTTTGTGAAAAAGCTACTTGAGTACCTACCCACCTTTGATCCACGCTGCATCAGCTCCTTTCTGTCTCTGATTCCTCCGTGATGACGAGTGGACAAACTGTGCTTTTATACAGTAGAGACAGTAGAGAGATTAAGAGTGGAGAATTTGTTTAAGTTATGGAAATGATTTAGAGCCAGAGAAGGCAGTAGTGGGGTGGGGCCCAGAGAAAAAAGTGCACCTTTCTGCTTCTTCAGCATCACATTAGCTACGTTCCGATCCACAGTGTACTTCAACTGTATTCCCTACTCCCTGCTCCGTTCTCAGGGAATATCAGAAAGTTAACTGCCCTTCACAAAATTTCTCCATCTGACACACCCTGTAACCGTTGGCTCTTTCCTCTGTGCGTTACCATGGTAACCATGGACATGTACTGATACTATGGTTGATAATTTATATTTCTTAAACAAAATATTAATACAAATATACATTTTATTACTATCAGTTGATATAAACAATAACCAACATCAGTTTAGCTTGTTAATAACGTTAGCAACAATTGTTTTACTCGTATTTGAGATGCAATGGCTTATGGGTAATCTTCTTGTCAACTTCTGGTGAAGTGATGTACGGTTGTTCACTTCTTCCCTGCACAGTTCTCAGTTCCCTTTGAACTGAAGACCGTTTGCTCCCTTCAATTTGGAGCCTCAGTTAATATGTTGGATACCCTGTACAGTCCACTTTGGAGTATACTATTGGGCAATCGGAACACAGCGATAGGTACTTATTTATCAGTAAACTGTACTCAAGTAAAAGTAGTTCATAGTCATGTAGCTAGCACAAGACAAAAAAAAAAAAATCATCTGTTACTTCTCTAAAATTAACTGCAAGTAAAGATAAGGACCTGTACTTATACAGTGGTGTGAAAAAGTGTTTGCCCCTTCCTGATTTCTCATTTTTTTGTATATTTGTCACACTTAAATGTTTCAGATCATCAAACAAATTTAAATATTAGACAAAGATAACACAACTAAACACAAAATGCAGTTTTTAAATGAAGGCGTTTATTATTAAGGGAGAAAAAAATCCAAACCTACATGGCCCTGTGTGAAAAAGTGATTGCCCCCTAAACCTAATAACTGGTTGGGCCAACCTTAGCAGAAACAACTGCAATCAAGTGTTTGTGATAACTGGCAATGAGTCTTTTACAGAGCTGTGGAGGAATTTTGGCCCACTCATCTTTGTAGAATTGTTGTAATTCAGATACACTGAAGGGTTTTCAAGCAGGAATCGCCTTTTTAAGGTCATGCCACAGCATCTCAATTGGATTCAGATCAGGACTTTGACTAGGCCACTCCAAAGTCTTCATTTTGTTTTTCTTAAGCCATTCAGAGGTGGACTTGCTGGTGGGTTATGGATCATTGTCCTGCTGCAGAATCCAAGTGCGCTTCAGCTTGAGGTCATGAACAGATTGCCGAACATTCTCCTTCAGGATGTTTTGGTAGACAGCAGAATTAATGGTTCCATTTACCACAGCAAGTCTTCCAGGTCCTGAAGCAGCAAAACAGCCCCAGACCATCACACTACCACCACCATATTTTACTGTTGGTATGATGTTCCTTTTCTGAAATGCTGTGTTACTTTTACGCCAGATGTAATGGGACTCAGACCTTCAAAAAATTCAACTTTTGTCTCGTCAGTCCACAGAGTATTTTCCCAAAAGTCTTGGGGATCATCAAGATGTTGTCTGGCAAAATTGAGACAAGCCTTTATGTTCTTTTTGCTCAGCAGTAATTTGCATCTTGGAACTCTGCCATACAGGCCACTTTTGCCCAGTCTCTTTCTTATAGTGGAGTCATGAACACTGACCTTAACTGAGGCAAGTGAGGCCTGCAGTTCTTTGGCTGTTGTTGTGGGGTCTTTTGTGACCTCTTGGATGAGTCGTCGCTGCTCTCTTGAGGTAATTTTGGTCAGCCGGCCACTTTTGGGAAGGTTCACCACTGTTCCATGTTTTCGCCATTTGTGGATAATGGCGGTCACTGTGGTTCGCTGGAGTCCCAAAGCTTTAGAAATGGCTTTGGAACTTTTTCCAGCCTGACAGCTCTCAATTGAGATTGAGATTGAGATTGAGATTCAACTTTATTGTCATTACACATGTATGAATACAAGGTAACGAAACGTGACTTGGCATTTGGGCATGCTCTGCAGAGCACATCCAAGGCCGGGGCAGCCACCAGGCTGCCCCGGCCTATTACTTTGCCCTATTACTATTACTTTGGCCTATTACTTTGCCTATTACTTTGCTTCTTATTTATTCCTGAATTTCTTTGGATCGTAGCATGATGTCTAGCTTTTGAGGATCTTTTGGTCTACTTCACTTTGTCAGGCAGGTCCTATTTAAATGATTTCTTGATTGAGAACAGGTGTGGCAGTAATCAGGCCTGGGTGTGGCTAGAGAAATTGAATTCAGCTTTCCAAAGATGTGATAAACCACAGTTAATTCATGGTTTACCGGGAAGGGCGGGGGGGGGGGGGGGGGGTCATTTTTTCACACAAGACCATGTAGGCTTGGATTTTTTTTACCCTTAGTAATAAACACTTTCATTTAAAAACTGCATTTTGTGTTTACTTGTGATATCTTTGTGAAATCTTTGTCTAATATTTAAATTTGTTTGCTGATCTGAAACATTTAAGTGTGACAAACATACAAAAAAATGAGAAATCAGGAAGGGGGCAAACACTTTTCACACCCCTGTATATAGCACTTTTCTCGTCTGAAAGACCACTCAATGCATTTCACTATAGTACTAACCCTCCATTCTAAAGGCCTATCAGAGGCAGATACCAAGGGACCATTTAGAGTCGCCAATTAACCTAACATACAAGTCTTTGGATTGTGGGAGGAAACCCACACAGCACAGGGAGAACATGCAAACTCCACACAGAAAGGTTCCCACCCCTGCCAGCCTTGGGATTGGAATCTGAAACCTTCTAGCTGTTTGGCAAAAATGCTAACCTCTGTGTGCAAGTAGTGCAGTTTATTCAATAAAAATATAGTATTTCACGTTATGATAAAAACAACTTGTCAAGATCTAGAAATTATTTTAAACTTTCACGTTTCCACATTAATCAGCAATCCTAACCACCTGAACACACTCACCACATCATACAAACTAACGGGCCAGTTTTGGCCCATGGGCCGTATTTTTGACACCCCTGGACTAGACCATAAAAATAGCCTACGTTGTCCCATGGAGCTTCCGCTTTCTCTGTCACACTCCTCCTACAGAGACCCGCACAAAATGAACCCGCTATGGACCCAAGAGAAGAATAGAAGAAAAGAATAGGCTTTATTGTCATTGCACAGTTGTACAGTGCAACGAAATTGTGGGTGCTCCACCAGGCTACTGCACAGTTAAACATGACAGAAAGATTAGATAAAATGCAGTTAAAGAACACACAATTGATAATTTTGTGTGTTTTTTTGGACTTCTGCTCTTCTGTCCGAGTCACCTATTCAAGGGAGGAACTACTTTCACTCAGACTATCTCCCAATGCAACTCCTCCGCCAGTTTCTGCTGCTGATCTGAAGTTTTTTTCAGTCGATCTTAGTTGTGGGAGCAGCGGCTATTGGCACCGGCCGGAAACGAAGGCGGCGTAGTAAACGTGCCGGTGCGCTAGTCAGGCTGAAGAAACGAGGATATCGCACGCCGCTCCCATCGATCCATCTGACCAATGTCCGCTCTTTGGCGAACAAAATGGACGAACTGCTGCTCTTGACTCACCAAAAACCTGGATTTTAGCAGATCTGGCGCCCTGTGTTTCACAGAGTCCTGGCTGAGTGAACACATCCCGGACAGCGTGGTTCGCCTGGACGGATTCCAACTGTTTCGCGCTGATCGCAGCCAAGAATTCTCTGGAAAGACTAAAGGTGGTGGAATCTGCTTCTACATAAACGAAGGTTGGTGTACTGATGTCACAGTGTTGAAGAAGTTTTGTAGCCCTAACCTAGAGTCACTGTTCATAAACTGTAAACCCTTTTATTCACCGCGAGAGTTCTCCTCGTTTATTCTGGTCGGAATTTATATCCCGCCTGCTGCTTGTACAACGGAGGCACTGCAGCACCTCGCTGACCAGATAGCAGACGTGGAGGAAAAACATCCAGACTCTCTGCTTATCATTCTGGGTGATTTCAATAGAGCTAATCTCACAAATGAGCTTCCTAAATACAGACAGCATATTAAATGTCCCACCAGGGACACAAATACACTCGACCACTGTTACACAGTTTTAAGAAATGCCTATCATGCCGTCCCCCATGCTGCTCTGGGTTTTTCTGACCACTGTCTGCTCCATCTTATTCCAACATACAGACAGAAACTAAAAACTTCCAAGTCTGTTGTAAGGACTGTGAAGAAATGGACTGAGGAATCAAAGCTGGAGTTACAAGCCTGCTTTGACTGTACAGACTGGAGTGTTTTTGAAGATGCAGCCATTAACCTAAATGAACTCACTGACACTGTGACATCATACATCAGTTTTTGTGAGGACATGTGTGTGCAGACCAAGACCTTCTGCACATACAACAACAATAAACCCTGGTTCACTCCTAAACTGAAGCAGCTACGTCAGACCAAGGAGGAGGCCTACAGGACTGGTGACTGGACTCTGTACAAGCGGGCCAGAAACATGCTGACGAAGGAGACCAGGCTTGCTAAGAGGAGCTACAGTGAGAAGTTACAACAAAACTTCTCAGCCAACAACTCTGCTTCTGTTTGGAGAGGCCTGCAAAATATCACCAACTACAGGAGACCATCCCCCCACCCTGTGGAAAACCTCCAGCTGGCTAACGACCTAAACAGCTTTTACTGTAGGTTTGAAAAGAACCTACAGTTCTCACCTCCCACCCACACAAAAGGATTATCTGCAGCCCCAGGAACTCCCTCCCTCCTCCACTCTGACCTCCCACCAGCCCTAACGATCTGTGAAGAGGAGGTGCGCTGGGTCTTTCAGAGACAAAAGATCAAGAAGGCTGCAGGACCTGATGGTGTGTCTCCGTCCTGCCTGAGAGTCTGCTCCAACGAGTTGGCCCCCATCTTCACCCGGATCTTTAATAGATCAGTGGAGCTGTGTGAAGTGCCTTCCTGCTTCAAACGCTCCATCATCATTCCAGTTCCCAAGAAACCCTCTGTTACAGGATTAAACGACTACAGACCTGTTGCCTTGACCTCTGTGGTCATGAAATCCTTGGAGAAATTGGTGCTGAACCACCTGAAGGTTGTCACAGGCCCCCTGATGGACCCACTGCAGTTTGCCTACCGGTCAAACAGGTCAGTGGATGATGCAGTGAATATGGGACTACACTACATCCTGCAACACCTCGACTCCCCAGGGACGTACGCCAGGATCCTGTTTGTTGACTTCAGCTCAGCGTTCAACACCATCATCCCAGGCATTCTTCATCAGAAACTCCTCCAGCTCAAGGTGCCCCCCTCCACCTGCCAGTGGATCTCCAGCTTTCTGACTGACAGGTGGCAACAGGTGAAGCTAGGGAGATTTACATCCAGCTCCCGAAAAATTAGTACTGGCGCCCCCCAAGGATGTGTCCTTTCCCCACTGCTCTTCTCCCTCCTCTCCAACGACTGCACCTCAGAGGACCCTTCGGTGAAGCTCCTGAAGTTTGCGGACGACACCACAGTCATCGGTTTGATCCGGGATGGTGATGAGTCTGCATACAGGCGGGAGGTGGAGCAGCTGATCCTCTGGTGCGGCCAGAACCATCTTGAACTTAACCCAGCCAAAACGGTGGAGATGACTGTGGATTTCAGGCGACACCCTCCTTCATTCCCCCCACTCACTATCCTCAACAGCACAGTGTCCACTGTGGACTCCTTCAAGTTTCTGGGTACCACAATCTCCCGGAACCTGAAGTGGTCCTCCCATATAGACACTGTCCGGAAAAGGCCCAGCAGAGGTTGTTTTTTCTGCATCAGCTCAAGAAGTTTAACTTGCCTCAGGAGCTGCTGGTTGTCTTCTACACCGCCATCATCCAATCTGTCCTCTGCTTTTCCATCACTGTCTGGTTTGGATCTGCCACTAAACAGGACAAGACCAGACTGCAGCGGATCATTAAGTCTGCAGAGAGGATCATTGGTACCGACCTACCCTCCATTGAGAACTTATATCGGTCCATAACCAGGAAACGGGCGGGAAACATCTGTGCTGACCCGTCACACCCCGGCCACAAACTGTTTGAACTTCTATCTTCTGGTCATCGTTACAGATCACTGAAGGTCAAAACCACCCATCACAGCAACAGTTTCTTTCCTCAAGCCATCACTCTGATGAACTCCTAACATTCACCTAGTCCTACCTGTTGCTGTACTCATGACTTTTCATCCATTCTTACATTGCACATAACTCTGACACTGCTTTTTACTTCTTTCATACTATATCACTGAATCTGAGTTCACATTGAAATACTGTGTGACTGTATATTTTTTCATATATTTCTGCAAAGTGTGGATAGTCTGAGTAAATAACTGCATATATTCCTGTATATATTTGCATTCTTTTATAGAAACGTGGACAGACTGTAATTTACTGTACATACTCTGTTGTCATTGAATCCTTATTTAAATCTTATTTAAATCCTCCACCTGAACAACGAGAGCAAGTTTTTAGTTTTTAGCCAAAGTCAAATTCCTTGTATGTGTTGTGCATACTTGGCCAATAAAGCTGATTCTGATTCTGATTCTGATTCTGATTAAACACATGACTGAAAAGAAAACTAGCCCAAGATTCTGGAAATATACACAGGTATGATAGAAGCTTCACGAATGGGTCAATATACATGAATGTGTGGAGTACAAAGACAGGTGTGTTATTGTGATAATTAAAAAGGTCCTCAGTTCTATGCATGTGAGTGTTCGGAGGGAGGGGGTGGGGCCTCTGACTGTTTGCAGTTCGGATGGCCCAATGGAAGAAACTGTCAGTCTGCAAACATGAAACCTGATTGACCTGAACCGTCGTCCAAAGGGAAGCAGGTCAAACAGGTGGTGGGCGGGATGTGAGGGGTCTCCTGTGATGGCCTTGATCTTTCTGAGACAGCAGGATCTGGAGATGTCTTCCAGGGAGGGCAGAAGATTTTTTGGGCGGTGTTGATGACCCTCTGCACAGCCTTCCTGTTCTCAGCCGTGGAGCTGGCGTACCACACACCCAGACAGTAGGTGAGCACACTCTCCACTGAACAGCCATAGAAGACCAGTAGCAGCTTCTGGTCCAGGTTGTTCTTCCTCAGGACATGGAGTAAGTACAGCCACTGCTGGGCTTTCTTCACCAGGGCCTTGGTGTTGACAGTCCAGGAGAGGTCAGAGGAGATGTGGGTGCCCAGGAACCTGAAGGTGGGGACGGTTTCCACGTGGTCGCCATTTATGAGGAGGGGTGTGTGATCCTGTCTGTTCTTCCTGAAGTCCATTATGAGATCTTTGGTATTTTTGGACATTCAGTTTCAGGTTGTTAGCTTGGCACCACAGCAGCAGATTCTCTACCTCCACCCTGTATGCTGTCTCATCGTTGTCAGTGATAAGCCCAACCAAGGTGGTATCGTCCGCATACTTCACAATGACGGTGGTTGGGTGGTTGGAATGCAGTCAAAGGTATACAGGGAGTACAGTAGAGGGCTTAGCACGCAGCCCTGAGGGGAGCCAGTGATGAGAGACAGTGTGGAGGAGTGGTGGGGGCCAAGTCTGATTGTCTGTGGGCAGTCGTTGAGAAAGTTTTTTTTATCCAGGAGCAGGTTGTGGTGGTGGTGGATCTGGAGGAGGTGCAGTTTATTGATCAGGATGTCTGAGATGATACTGTTGAAAGCTGAGCTGTAGTCCACAAAAAGCATCTTCACGTAGCTCCTGGGGTTCTCCAGGTGGCTTAGCACTCTGTGGAGTGTGGTGGCGATGGCATCTTCCGTGGACTGGTTCTCCCTGTAGGCGAACTGGTGAGGTTTGAAGGAGGAGGCAAGACAGTCTCTGATGTGCTGTGACACCAGTCGCTCAAAACACTTCACGACAACGGACGTGAGTGCTATGGGTCTGTAGTCATTCAGGCTGTCAATTGTGAACTTTTGGGGGATGGGGATGATGATGGAGGCCTTGAGGCAGGAGGGGATGGTGGCGTGTCAAGGAGAGGTTGATCAGCATGGTGAGGATCCCTGCCAGCTGGTCAGCACATACTTTGACCACCGCTTCTGGGATGCAATCAGGGCCAGCAGCTCTGCGGGGATTCACTGATTTCAGTTTCCTCCTCATCTCATGCACCTGTAGAGAGAGAGGGGAGAGGAGGAGGGGGAAATAAGTTGCGGGGAAGGTGTGGTCAAACCGGGCAAAGAAGCTGTTAAGCTCCTCTGCCAGAATGAGCCTGTTGTCCGATGTTGGTGGGCATTGGCCCCTGTAGTTGGTGAGGGCCTGGATGCCTCTTCACATCTGCAGGGGGTTGTTGTCTGTGAGGAAGCCCTCCACTTTCCTCCTGTAGGTGTTCTTGGTGAGTTTTATGCCTCTTCTTAGGTTGGCTCTAGCAGTGCTGTACAGAGAACTGTCCCTGAACCTGGACTTCATTGGTTATCCAGGGTTTCTGGTTTGGAAAGACCCGGATGTGTTTGGTGACTGTCACATTTTCTACACAGCATTTAATGTAGAAGAGGACAGACTCGGTGTAGGAGTCCAGGTCCTGCTATTCAAAGATGTTTCAATCTGTGCAGCTAAAGCAGTCCTGTACCTGGAGGAGAGCATTTTCAGGCCAGGTTTTAATTGTTTGTTTGTTTGGGGGGGGGGGACTCTTTCTTAGAGGGGTGTAAGCAGGTTTTAGAAGCAGGGAGAGAGGATCTGACTGTCCAAGTTGTGTGTTGGGGGCTCTGTAGGCATGCTTGATATTACTGTAAATATGATCCAGTGTTCTTTCCCCCCTTGTGGAACATTTAACGTGTTGGTGGAATTTGGGGAGTACAGTCTTTAAAGGCCAAATGTCACGTAACAGGGTACTTTAAATATCTTGAAACTAGATATAAAAGGGTACCGATCCGTTCGGGTCTTGGTGCATATGCTTCAGTAACAACGGAATATTCGTTAATTTAAAACTGCCGCGCTTGGCCTGACACGGCCCCTGGAATCGCCTGGTGAAGAAGGCGGAAGTGACGAAATCGATTGTACCCTAGTTTGATGCTTGGGGTATTTCAATTGATTGTTTATATGGAGACTGGAAGGTTGAAGTGAGCAACAAGAAAGAAAAAATTGGATATTTCAACCATACCTTAAAACGGGACTATCAGGGACAGCTGGGTAATAAGGGACACTTCTCTGGGAAATGTTTTCATACCTGTCAAGTGAGACGTTTTCGCCGTACTTCAACATCGTAAAAAGCGGCTATAAGGGACGGCGGAGCAACAAGGGACACCTCTCTGGGAAATGCCCCAAATGCAACTCGTGTTGTTATTGTCAAATATTTTAAGGATTCATGGATATTTGACAATAACAACACAACTCAGCGTCCGGCGCAAAATAAAAAAAAAAAAGCAGAATTCTGTATTTTTAAGGCGATCTGTCTCTGTTCCGCAGCCGCAGGACAGCTGAACGTGTTAAACCATTGTCCTAATGACTTCTCATTGTAGTGAGAATAGCTCACGCTGAGCGATCAGCCCGCCCGACAATCAAACTGATTGACTCCACACTTCTCATTGAAGTGATAATAGCTCAGGCTGAGCCATCTGCCAGCACCAGCTGTGGGTGATCACACACAGGACGGGCTCCTCAACACACTCAGTTTTTTTTCCCTGTATATTTTTTCTTTTGGGCGTACAGAAATGGCAATACGCCCGTTTTTGCTAAAATTGCATTTTCCCCGTATTTTCCTTAAAATATTTGACAATAACAACACGAACTACATTTAAAACATTTCCCAGAAAAGTGTCCACCACCACTCCGCCGTCTCCCACAGCCGCGCTTGGCACCAAAATACGGCGAAAACGTCTCACTTGACAGGTATGCGCCTCCATTTTCATATTGATCTGGTCAATTTCTTGACAGCAGTGGCTCTCCTCCACTGTAATAATAATGGCTTCCGAAAAATCAATATTTATGGGGCGCCCTCGACAGACCCCCTTCGGCTTCGCAATTCTGGAGGCGATTAATGTCCAATTCAATGACATTTTCCACTGGTTCTGCTCTCTGGTCATCGTTGGAACTGTTGTCATCAGACAAAGCATCTGATTCCGTCTCGGACGGCTCGAACCTGTAAGGTTCTATGCCTCTGTCACTGTCTGAACCACTGACAAAAAAAAAGACAAAAAAAAAAAGACAAAACTAAACTAATTTGTTCACAATCGCTGTCACTTTCCGTCATGATTGTCCAATGTTGATAAGTGTGAATGTGGATAGGCAGGGCAGCCAGGGTACAACTGGTGATGTCAAAAACATGGGCGTGGTCTGGACTGGCTCTCACAAGCCAGCAAGCAAGGTGGGGCCTTCACCTGGTGTATTTTGTGCAATTATGTAAATACAGGTGGGTGATATGGTCTCCGGTATGAATATTTGGTTTAAGCTATGTGTATTTTATCTAAATTCGTTGTCATTTAGAAAAAAAAATTACGTGACATTTGGCCTTTAAGCATGCTTTGTTAAAATCCCCTGCAATAATGTGGACTGCGTCGGGATGATCTCTCTGCTGCCTGCTGACAATGTGCTGGAGGTGGCTGAGTGCTAAGCTAACACTAGCATCAGGAGGAATGTAAACAGCTGTTATTACTACTGCAGTTAGCTTGTGGGGGAGACAGAAAGGCCTACATAGAAAGGACATGGCCTCTAAGTCCGGAGAACAGTGGATGTGAATTAATCTGCTGTTTTTACACCAAGACTAGAGAACATAAGCACAGAGCCCACCACCCCTTCCCTTACCACAATCGGTGTTGTGGTCATAATGGTGTGTAGTTTGGCCAGGTAATTCCACAGTGGCGTCTGGGATAAGCGGATGAATCCAAGATTTGGTCACAAGCAGAATACAACAGTCCTGGATGTAGCGATTGTAGGCATTCTCCAATTACAGCTCATCCATTTTGTTGGTGAGGCATCTGGTGTTGGTGAGGAAGACTGAAGATAATGGCAGTTTGGTGCGTTGTTTGCACAGCTGGGCACAGAGGCCAGCCCTGCAGCCACGTTTCTGCTTCTTCTCTCGTCGCCGTCTGTGCCGTTTGCGGGGCCCGATAACAATCCACAGAGTGCCCGGTGGTCTAGTGATCTCCCCAGGGATGTGGTATTGATTACTGGAATGAGCGCTAGAGATGTTGGCGTTAAGTTGGCGGCCAATGCCTGGAAGTTCCTGGCGACTGTAGGTAATTTGTCCATTGCAGAAGGAGGACAAATAAAGCAGAAAAATTACAAAAACGAGCACAGTAGTCTGGAGCGTCTAGCCGCTGCATGAGAATGCACTGCATTTTTTAGCAAGCCAGAAGAAATGGAAAAAAAAACTTTCCTTTATAAGAGCATTTTTTCAGTTGCTCCCTCAGAGCCTGCAGCAGTTCTGACCCCCACTCCCCCACCCCCCAGCTACTGCAAAAGAGATCAGCCTATCCTGTCGGCGAGGGGCAATCTATGCATCCCAGTTGGCAAGTTTTTTGCCTCTTCTCAGGTTGGCAACTGAGAGCAGTGAACCCCAGCAGAGCTGCTGGTCCAGACAGCATCCCAGGAGCGGTGGTCAAAGCATGTGCAGACCAGCTGAAATTGAAACTTGATATCCTGGAGAAATGCGCTGTTATCTATGGGAGATTGTTACTTCCGCCATGGAGGTTATGTTTTCATCCGTGTCGGTTTGTTTGTTTGTCTGTCAGCAGGATTACACAAAAACTACTGGACAGATTTGGATTAAATTTTCACCAAACATTTTAGTGATGATCTGACAGTGCATACCCTCCACCAAGGCCCAGTCTCCTAGCAATGGTTTAACAGGATTATACAAAAACTACTGGAAGGATTTTGATGAAATTTTCACCAGAGCTGGTGCTTGGGCTACAGACAAACCCATTACATTTTGGACATGATCTATGTGCACATACCTACACCAAGGCCCTACCTTGCAATGTACGGAGGGATGGAGGCAAGGAGGTACGGACAGATGGATGAACAAAGGGGGGGAGGGAAGGAGCCTTGGCAGAGGTATGTGCTCTCAGAGTGCTTTCGTAGTTGAAGTGTGAATTTATGCTGATGGATCTTGTGACTGCAACTCGCAAACTGTAGTTTTAAAGTGGCTATTCACACAAACAGGTCTGTTTCTCATTGCACCAGTGCTACTTCATTCTTTCATTCTTCGCATAGACCTAATTTCATGTCGCACATGCAAACTAGAAAAGCATTCGGAGAGCACAGACCTCCGCCAAGCCCCACAGTTCCCCCCATACAGTGTTTGTGTGTATGTTTTCAGATTCCTTGACCATGAAAACATATGACTAGCAATTGGATTGACAATGATAGGATTAGTGGTTCAGTGGTTATTCACGAAAATGACATTTTCCATAATGGTGGCCACAGTTCCCCCCATACAGTGTTTGTGTGTATGTTTTCAGATTCCTTGAGCATGAAAACATATGACTAGCAATTGGATTGACAATGATAGGATTAGTGGTTCAGTGGTTATTCACGAAAATGACATTTTCCGTAATGGCAGCCACAGTTCCCCCCCATACAGTGTTTGTGTGTACGTTTTCAGATTCCTTGACCACGAAAACATATGACTAGCAATTGGATTGACAATGATAGGATTAGTGGTTCAGTGGTTATTCACGGAAATGGCATTTTCTGTAATGGCGGCCACAGTTCCCCCCATACAGTGTTTGTGTGTACGTTTTCAGATTCCTTGACCATGAAAACATATGACTAGCAATTGGATTGACAATGATAGGATTAGTGGTTCAGTAGTTATTCACGAAAATGGCATTTTCTGTAATGGCAGTTTTCTTCTGGACGGTGGTCCGGATCAGCACCAAAATGTAATCATCTGTAGGATACCCCATTTCTGACAATCTGTGAAAATTTCATGAAAATCCATCCATAAGTTTTTGAGTTATCTTGTTAACAAACAAACAGACAAACAAACAGACAGACCAGAATCAGAATCAGAATCAGAATCAGAATCAGGTTTATTGCCATTGTTCATGTAGTACACAAACTAGGAATTTGTCACGGTACAATGCTGCAACATTAAACATGATAAGATAAGAGAAATAAACTATACATGTAATAAAGTGTAGGATAAGATTAAGTGATACTGGTCAACAGTTAAAATATATATTAGCCAGCAGCAGATACTGTGGAGAACTATATAGTGCAGTCGGTAATGCAGGAAGAAAACAGTGATGATTGACATGAGTCTGGTTGAGCTGCTGTACATGGTGCACGAGAGTCAATAAGTCACTTAGTGTTCAGCAGTCTAATGGCAGAGGGGAAGAAGCTGTTCATGTGACGGGAGGTTTTAGTCTGGATGGACCGAAGTCTTCTACCAGAGGGGAGGGGGGCAAACAGTACGTGACCAGGGTGTGAGGGATCGGCTATGATCCGGCCAGCACGCCTCCGGGTCCTGGAGATGTACAGATCCTGGAGAGATGGGAGCTTGCAGCCGATCACCTTCTCAGCAGTGCGCACGACGCGCTGCAGCCTTAGTCTGTCCCTGGCAGTGGCTCCTGCGTACCACACGGTTATGGAGGTGGTGAGGATGGACTCGATGATGGCTGTGTAGAACTGCACTAACATCTTGGTGGGTAGCTTGAGCTTCCTCAGCTGCCGCAGGAAGAACATCCTCTGCTGGGCTTTTTTGATGAGTGAGCTGATGGTCAGCTCCCATTTGAGGTCCCTGGTGATGGTAGTGCCTAGGAAGCGGAAGGAATCAGCAGTGGTGATGGGAGAGCCTGAGAGGGTGAGGGGGGGCAGAGGAGTAGTGACTTTCCTGAAGTCTACAATCATCTCCACTGTCTTCAGAGCGTTCAGCTGCAGGTTGTTATTGCTGCACCAGGACGCCAGCTGGGCCACCTCTCTCCTGTAGGCGGACTCGTCGCCGTTGGAGATGAGCCCGATGAGGGTGGTGTCGTCCGCAAACTTGATCAACTTGACAGACTGGTGGCTGGAGGTGCAGGAGTTGGTGTAAAGGGAGAAGAGTAGGGGGGAAAGTACACAGCCCTGGGGTGATCCGGTGCTGATGCTAGTATAGTCTGAGACAGTCTTTCCCAGCCGCACATGCTGCCTCCGGTCCGTCAGGAAGTCGATGATCCACCTGCAGAGGGAGTCAGGCACGTTGAGCAGGGACAGCTTGTCCCGGAGCAGAGCGGGGCGGATGGTGTTGAATGCGGAGCTGAAGTCCACAAACAGGATCCTGGCGTAGGTTCCCGGGGAGTCCAGGTGCTGCAGGATGGAGTGGAGGGCCAGGTTGACTGCATCATCTACAGACCTGTTGGCTCGGTAGGCAAACTGCAGCGGGTCCAGGAGAGGGGTGGTGATGGACTTGAGGTGGGACAGGACCAGGCGCTCAAAGGACTTCATGACTACAGAGGTGAGCGCTACAGGTCTGTAGTCATTAAGTCCAGTGATCCGTGGCTTCTTGGGGACAGGGATGATGGTGGAGGATTTGAGGCAGGATGGCACGTGGCATAACTTAAGGGAGGTGTTAAAAATGTCTGTGAATACAGGAGCCAGCTGTTTCGCACAGAGTCTCAGGGTGGAGGGAGACACGCCGTCTGGGCCGGGGGCCTTGCGCGGGTTCAGTCTGGAGAACTGTTTGAGCACATCCTGCTCACTGATGATAAGGGGAGGGGGGGAGACAGACAAACCAACGCCGATGATCACATAACCTCCTTGGCAGAGGTAAAAAACAACTTGGAATGGGTCATACACGCCGGCCACGCTGCCTCACTGAGAAGCAACTGGATGTGCCGCTCAAGCTGGTGCCCGGTTCAGCAGATCTTCAGCCTGCATCTCTGTAAATAGTGACGCAAGGTCCGGTTTGGGGTGGATCGTTTTCCTCTTGCCTAGACGAAAGACAGAAATGGGTGGTGGTTAATTAAAGAAAGTTTAAAACACATTTGGGAAATACTTGTTAAAAGCCAGTGGTGGAATGTAACAAAAAATACTTTATTGTTGTATTTAACCACAATTTTTATGTAGCTGTGCTTCAGTAAAGTAGATTTTACAAGGGCTGGGTTAGGTTAAAATCATTTTTTACTGTGGCCTCAGCAATCAGAATGAGTTAAGAAGAGAGAACCTGCAGGGTCTTGACCCTCCATGGTACATGATTGGACACCCCTGGGTTAGGGTTTAATGGGATTTATGACATCAGCAAAGATCATTGGACTCGCTATGTCATCACTCACGGTCATAGGACTTGCTATGACATCATCAAAGATCATAGGACTCGCTATGACACGATACGCAGACATCACTCACGATGATAGGACTCGCTATGACATCAGCAACAAGAAAAGCACTCGGAGAGCGCAGACCTCTGCCAAGCGCCACAGTTCCCCCCCATACAGTGTTTGTGTGTACGTTTTCATTTTCCTTGACCACGAAAACATATGACTAGCAATTGGATTGACAGTGATAGGATTAGTGGTTCAGTGGTTATTCACGAAAATGACATTTTCCGTAATGGCGGCCACAGTTCTCCCCATACAGTGTTTGTGTGTACGTTTTCAGATTCCTTGACCACGAAAACATATGACTAGCAATTGGATTGACAATGATAGGATTAGTGGTTCAGTAGTTATTCACAAAAATGGCATTTTCTGTAATGGCGGTTTTCTTCTGGACGGTGATCCAGATCAGCACCAAAATGTAATCATCTGTAGGATACCCCATTTCTGACAATCTGTGAAAATTTCATGAAAATCCATCCATAAGTTTTTGAGTTATCTTGCTAACAAACAAACAGACAAACAAACAGACAGACAGACAAACCAGCGCCGATGATCACATAACCTCCTTGGCGGAGGTAAATATATGTTGCACTGTACAGCCCTGCCCCATCATCACTCTATAAATTCAAGAAATCTCGTGTCAGTGTGTCATGACTGCCTATGATGTTTCTATGATGTCTGCATGATGTCCTATGATGTTCCTATGATTTCAGGCATCATAGGACTCATGATGCCGACATATAGACAACAGGACTGGCTTAAAGATCATAGGATTGCCTATGATATTCCTACCTATGACGTCTACATGATGTCTATATGACGACATACCGTATAGTCACCATAGTATAGTCTTCTTCTTCTTTTAGATTTGATTGGCGGTTGGCAACCAGCTTACAGGTGCATTACCGCCACGTACTTCACTCTACTGTATATCATCACTCCATCTGGTCAGGAGCTGTAGTCCTATCATCATTGCTGTGTCCAATCAAACCGCAACGCTGTCTTCAGACATCGCTCTTCTTCGTCTCCTCGTTCTTTACTCTATATCATCACTTCACTCTATATCATTACTCTACACATCTTATGATGCTCTTCTGATGTCTCCATGATGTCTATATGATGTCATATAGACACCGTATAGACTGATTCCAGAAAATCTGTGTCACAGTGTCTATGCCTATGGTGTCTAGATGAGGTCATATAGACATCATAGGCACATCATAAGCTCAGTGATGCATCAAAACTTTTGTTAAACAATAGAAGTCCCAGACGTTGGCCCTCTTGTGACCACTAGATGGTCCCCTTATGGGTTTTTTAGGTATAAGGCCAAATGGCCCCTCTCTGGGACTTCTGGTGTTTTAAACAAGCAAAACAATACAACAGTGTGTTGGCAATGCCAAATATTGGCATTAAGGAGATCCCTCTGCCTGGCTCAAACCCAGGCATACGTATACAAGGTAAAGTTTATCATTACATGGATGCTTCTCTTCCTGAACAGGGTCGAAAGCCACTTTTTGTTCAGAACTACTTTCATGATCTTGTCCATGAACTGTACAACACACCTATCCCTCAACCAGTGGTCTCAACGAAGAAGAAAAAGAAGACGTGAGGAGAACTGCTGCATGTCAGAAAAGATGCCATGAAGATGAAACACCTGAGGTTCGAGCAGTATGTTGCATGCATGACTGTGAACAACACAGCTGTCTGAGACAGGAGACCCTTCAGCAACAGGCATGCAGCAATCATCGCTCTATCACTCTATCATCACTCTATAAAAGCAAGAAATCTCTGTGTGTGTGTGTGTGTGTGTGTGTGTGTGTGTGTGTGTGACACTTCATAGGACATCATAGGACGGCCTGTGATCTCTGCCTGAACATCATAGGACATCCTTTGAACTCAGGCATCATAGGACGACAAATGTGTCTTTATGATGTCACAAATAACCACAGAGATCATAGGACGATTTGCCTTTGTGATGTCACACATAGATTTGTCTATGTGTCAACAAATGTGTCTTTATGATGTCACATAGACCACAGAGATCATAGGACGATTTGTCTTTATGATGTCACACATCTGTGTGATGTGTCTGTGTCTATGTGCATAGGATGCCTGAATTCATAGGACGATTTGTCTTGATGACAACTGCTGCACGTCAGTAAAGATGCCATGAAGATGAAACACCTGAGGTTCCAGCAGTATGTTGCGTGCATGACTGTGAACAACACAGCTGTCTGAGACAGGAGACCCTTCAGCAACAGGCATGCAGCAATCATCGCTCTATCACTCTATCATCACTCTATAAAAACAAGAAATCTCTGTGTGTGTGTGTGTGTGTGTGTGTGTGTGTGTGTGTGTGTGTGTGTGTGTGTGTGTGTGTGACACTTCATAGGACATCATAGGACGGCCTGTGATCTCTGCCTGAACATCATAGGACATCCTTTGAACTCAGGCATCATAGGACGACAAATGTGTCTTTATGATGTCACAAATAACCACAGAGATCATAGGACGATTTGCCTTTGTGATGTCACACATAGATTTGTCTATGTGTCAACAAATGTGTCTTTATGATGTCACATAGACCACAGAGATCATAGGACGATTTGTCTTTATGATGTCACACATCTGTGTGATGTGTCTGTGTCTATGTGCATAGGATGCCTGAATTCATAGGACGATTTGTCTTGATGACAACTGCTGCACGTCAGTAAAGATGCCATGAAGATGAAACACCTGAGGTTCCAGCAGTACATCGTACCCATCTGAGACAGGAGGACACCCTGCTTCATAGTGGCAGGGCATATTTTGTGTGATTTTTATGTTTTGCTGCATACAAAAGCCATCACATGTGATTGCCACTTAGTGCTGTGTTGCTGTACCAAGTGTCCTGTAACTGGCAAGAATTCTGTTCCAATGCATCCCCTCTACGGGCATGCATGGGTTTCTATGGGCATGCATGGGTATACACTAGTATATAAAATTCAAGAAATCTCTGTGTTTGTGTCACATGCGCACACTGTTCCGATGATTTCACATGACCATACAAAGAGTTCTGAACAACTCCTCCTATGATGTCATATAGACATTATAGGCACATTGTGAGGTCAGAACACTTTCTACGGACATGCAGAACTGCTTGCTTGCTTTCGACGGGCATGCAGAAATACTTGCTTAACCATGTCAAAGATCAAAGGCAGGCATCACCATGGTTATTGTTGCCATGGTAACAGTTAACTTTCGACGGGCAAGCAGAAATGCTTGCTTATATTTGGTTTCTATGGGCACGTTATATTGGGAAATGACAGGAAATGGAAAGCTTCTTGAGGGACATCCAACTGAACTTTATTAAACAGAACACTCAACTATGTACAGAGTGGGCCGTGCCTGCCTGACGTCACCCTGTGGGTGGGCACGGCATCCTAGACATCCAAATCTCATACATAACATTCCCCCCCCTTACAAACTGTGAAACCACACATACAACTGAACCACCCAAATTTAGAAACCCGAATCACACACTAAGAACAGGGACAATAATATGCTGTAACAGAACAACCTATCACATTCACACCATAATAATCAAAATGGACCACGTCTCCTTAAAATACATAAAATAATCCCATATTACACACATTCACTCGCACATACTGTATATGAATGAATGAATCTTTATTTCGGATAGATTAAAAGTAAAGATTAAAAGAACGGAACAGAATAATATAACAAAGGGGGGGGGGACATCTTACAAGGTCAAATTAAACAATAACTCCTCTGATTATACAATTCAACATAAGTTGTCCGAAATGGGTGATGGCTGAAGACCCAGCTTATATTGCCCACCCATATTCCATCCAAGAATTCAAAAGAAAAACAAAACAAGAGTGACTACAATTCAGAGCAAAGCTAAGACAAAACATGACAAAAAACTAAGCAACAGCACAACACAGACTGAATTTGATAATGCTTATGTGATTTTACATGTCATCTTGTATATATGTTTGGAGTATTTCTTCCTTTAGTTTTTGTTTAAATTGTCCAAGCGTTGTACATGATTTTAATTCAGGTCCAAAAGCGTTCCACAATCTGACTCCTTGCACTGAGACACAGTGTTGCTTGGTGGTAGTTCTCACTGAAGGTTTTTGAAATACACATGTTCCTCTGAAATGATATTGTTTCTCCCTTATTTGGAACAACTTTTGGATATTTGCGGGCAGTGATAGATTCTTCACTTTAAATATTGTTACTGCAGTTTTAAAGTCAACCAAATCTTTCAACTTGAGAGCTTTTAATTTAAGAAAAAGTGGGTTTGTTGGTTCCCTGTAAGCAGCTTTGTTTATTATTCTAATAGTTCTCTTCTGAAGCATAAAGACTGGATATACTGTATGTTTGTTTTATATGTATTTCCCCATACTTCAGTACAATATGTCATGTATGGGAATATTAATGAATGATACTGTCATGGTCCGTGTGCTGACTCTGTCTGCACTCAGGTTGTGCGGTAGTTCCCCGTTCTCTCCTCCAGCGCACCTCTTTGGCCTTCGGGCTTTTATTATGACAGCGTCTCGGCGGTGTTTCCAGCTGTCAGGAGCGGAGCTCCGCTGGACGGCTGGATTCCAATCAGCTGATGATCTTTCATCAGGTGATTAATCTGTCATGCCCTATTTAAGGAAGCAGCTCTGTTTGCTTGGGGCTGCAACCTCGTCTGCCTTCCAGTCTGGTTTCCCTAACCCCGAAGCCAGTTCTTCCCGGTGTTCAGGTTCTGTCCTTGCTGATTATATGTAAGTGTCTTGTCTTTATTTGTGTTTTGCCCTACGAGGCTCATTGTTTTGTCATTCTGTCTTTATTTAAAAAATGTACAAACTCAACGGCTGCCTGCAGCATCTCATTAGCGGTTCGTGAGGGCCGCATCATAACAGATACAAAGTATATAGTGTGGGTTGATTCAGCAAATATTTCACTCTGTGTAGTATTGCAATTGATTTAGATATTTTACCTTTAATATACTCCCCATACTCATGGTCCTCAGCAGGAAAAAGGTGGATTGCCCTCTCCGGGTTGGGGACAGGCTCCTGCCCGGGCTTGTTGTTACGAGCTATTCGGTCTCTGTGCGACCGTTGTGAGAGTTTGGTTCGTATTGCCAACACTCGGTCGGAGTCATTCCCAGTGAGAGTTGGACTCCGCCAGGGCTGCCCTTTGTCACCGATCCTGTTCATAATTTTTATGGACAGGATTTCTAGGCGCAGCCAGGGAATGGAGGGTGTCATGCTTGGTGACCACAGGATCTCATCTCTGTTGTTTACAGATGATGTTGTCCTGTCGGCTTCATCCAGCAATGACCTACAGCTCTTGCTGGGACGGTTTGCCGCTGAGTGTGAAGCGGCTGGGATGAGAATCAGCACCTCCAAGTCCGAGTCTATGGTCCTCAGCAGGAAAAAGGTGGATTGCCCTCTCCGGGTTGGGGACAGGCTCCTGCCCCAAGTGGAGGAGTTTAAGTATCTTGGGGTCTTGTTCATGAGTGAGGGGAAAATGGAGCGAGAGATCGACAGACGGATTGGAGCAGCATCTGCAGTAATGCGGACGTTGTACCGGTCTGTTGTGGTGAAGAGGGAGCTTAGTTCTAAGGCAAAGCTGTCGATTTACCAGTCAATCTACGTTCCTACTCTCACCTATGGTCACGAGCTTTGGGTAATGACCGAAAGAACGAGATCGCGGATACAAGCGGCTGAAATGAGCTTTCTCCGTAGGAATGCTGGACTCACCCTCAGAGATAGGGTGAGGAGCTCAGTCATCCGGGAGAGGCTCAGAGTAGAACCGCTGCTCCTCCACATTGAAAGGAGTCAGTTGAGGTGGTATGGGCATTTGATTTGGATGCCTCCTGGACGCCTCCCACTTGAGGTGTTTCAGGCACGTCCCACTGGGAGGAGACCCCGGGGCAGACCCAGGACTCGGTGGAGAGACCATGTCTCCCAGCTGGTCTGGGAACGCCTTGGTATCCCCTCTGAAGAGCTGGAGCAGGTGGCTGGGGAGAGGGAAGTCTGGGCTTCTCTGCTTGAACTGCTGCCTTCGCGACCCGGACCTCCGGAAAAGCGGTAGAAGATGGATGGATGGATGGACCTTTAATATAATTAATAGGTGACTTCCAACACAGTTTATTATCAATTATTACTCCAAGAAATTTAATTTCGGATACCCTTTCAATCGCTACACCATTTACACTGAGTTTAGACACTGAGTTGTTGTGATGGTTGTTAAAAACTATTAATTTTGTCTCACTTAAATTGAGCGTTAATTTGTTTGAATCAAACCACAGTTTAAGCTTTCCTAATTCCTTTCCGAGTGTATCCAAAAGTTGTTCCAAATTGCTTCCACTGCATAATAAATTAGTGTCATCTGCAAACAATATTAAATCCATTTTTTTCCGAAACTTTACATATATCATTTATAAACATATTGAATAACAGTGGCCCCAAAACTGAACCCTGTGGAACTCCACAAGTAACCTTCAGTAACTGTGAGTTTTTGCTACCAACACTTACATACTGATATCTGTTCTTTAAGTAACTACATAACCAGGACAGTGCTACCCTCCTAATACCATAATTTTGTAGTTTCTTTAATAATAATTTATGATCCACTGTATCAAATGCTTTTTTAAGATCCAGGAATACCCCAGCTGAATACTCTTTATTTTCAACGGCAGTTGATATTTTTTCTATAAATTCCATTAGAGCAAATGCAGTTGTCCTCTTGTGTCTGAACCCATATTGCTGCTCACACAATAAATTATTACCTCCGCCAAGGAGGTTATGTTTTCATCAGCGTTGGTTTGTCTGTCTGTCTGTTTGTTTGTTAGCAAGATAACTCAAAAACTTATGGACGGATTTTCATGAAATTTTCAGAGATTGTCACAAATGGGGTATCCTACAGATGATTAGATTTTGGTGGTGATCCGTCAGAACACTTCGAAAAAAAAAACAAAAAAAGCATCACAGTATAGCTAATATATGCCACTTGCGAATGGCATTTTTTTCATGGTCAAGGAATCTATAAAGTTAGACAAAATAAATGTAGGATTAATATTTATGATGTTAAACACTGTATGGGGGGAACTGTGGCGCTTGGCGGAGGTCTGTGCTCTCCGAGTGCTTTTCTAGTTCTTCATTATGAAGTTGTCAGTTCTCTCCCAGAATATTTTTTCAAGTATCTTGGAAAATTGCGGCAATAGTGAAATAGGTCTATAGTTTGAAAATTCCCCTCTGTCACCCGTCTTGCATTTTTTTTTGTCTACTTTATTGATCCCCAAAGGGGAAATTGAGGGCATCCACCTGGATGGATGAAGTAGCCATGGTACGGTGCTATCCCTTAACCATTCACACACACATTCACACCTAGGGCCACTTTAGAGTCTCCAATTAACCTAACCTGCATGTTTTTGGCCTGTGGGAGGAAACCAGAGAAATCCCGGGGTAAACCCACGCAGATACAAGGAGAAGCATGCAAACTCCACACAGATCACTGTTGGTCAGGGGCTGGAATCGAACCAGGGATCCCATGGTCAAGGGTGCGTTGCTGTGCTGGCCCACAGCACAGCTGGCCCATATATATATATATATATATATATATATATATATATATATATATACTGTATATACACTACCGTTCAAAAGTTTGGGGTCACCCAGACAATTATTTTGTGTTTTCCATGAAAAGTCACACTTATTTACCACCATGAGTTGTAAAATAATAGAAAATATAGTCAAGACATTGACAAGGTTAGAAATAATGATTTGTATTTGAAATAATAATTTTTTCCTTCAAACTTTGCTTTTGTCAAAGAATCCTCCATTTGCAGCAATTACAGCATTGCAGACCTAACATGATTGCACAAGGGTTTTCTAATCATCCATTAGCCTTCTGACGCAATGAGCAAACACACTGTACCATTAGAACACTGGAGTGATAGTTGCTGGAAATGGGCCTCTATACACCTATGTAGATATTGCACCAAAAACCAGACATTTGCAGCTAGAATAGTCATTTACCACATTAGCAATGTATAGAGTGTATTTCTGATTAGTTTAAAGTTATCTTCATTGAAAAAAGTGCTTTTATTTCAAAAATAAGGAAATTTCTAAGTGACCCCAAACTTTTGAATGGTAGTGTATATATATACTGTATATATATATATATACACTGTATATACACTGTATATATACTGTATATATATATATATATATATATATATATATATATATATATATATATATATATATCATGCATTGGGAAATATACCTGTTTGGAGAGACAGGTTACAAATATACGTCAGTGGCTTCACTAAGCATTCAATGATAGTTTTGACTAAAAGCATGTTAATACCATCACAATCCGTAAATGTTTTACTTTTAAACGATTTCACAGTTTCAATGATCTCTCTCTCATCTGTGTTCTTTATGAAGATGGAATCTTTTATAGCAATGTTTTTGCTTATTGTATCACCTGTAGGTGTCGTAATGGGTATTTTTCAAGCCAAATTAGGACCAATGTTAACAAAAAAATTATTAAATTCATCTGCAGGTGAGACTGCATTCACACTCTGAGTCGTTTTTTTCTTTTGAAATATTGGTTGGGTAGCTTGTATTTCTGTTTTTATTTCCGAGAATATTGTTAAGTATTGTCCATGTATTTTTGATGTTATCTCTGTTTTTCTCCAGTTCTTTACTGTTATAATCTCTTTTACTACATCTCATTATATACTGTATATATTAACTTATTTTTGTATGTTTTATACTGCTGCTCTGCTTCTTTTGTCCTTTTCTTTAGAAAAGCTTTATATAATGAAATTTTCTTTTTACACGCTTTTTGCAATCCTTTGGTTAACCATGGCTTGTCGACAAATTTCTGTTTAAGCTTTTTCTTTACTAATGGACAATTTTTTTTCATAAAAAGTGGTTACAATGTTCATGAATGTGTCGTAGGCTTCATTTACATCTGATACATAGACTTTTGTCCAGTCTTGCTTCAGCAGGTCTTCTTTAAAAGAACTGATTGCATTTTGTGATTTGTATCTGAAAGATTTTAAAGTTTTTTCTGTATTGGCCCCCGTGTGGCCATGGATAAGTGCAAAGACTGACATAATGACAGACCCAGGGAACACGCACACACAGGCTCAAGTACAATACAATAATCTTTATTGAATCACCAGCAGGTGTGTGGATGCGTGTGTGCGATATGTGAGTGTTTTGTGGGTGAACGAGCTACAGCTGGGGGTGAAACAGAGCGCCGTACAGCCTGGTAACCCTAAAAACAGAGCCAAACACAAATGTTAGCTTCAGCCGTGTTATGATTGATGGCGAATTAACAGGGCTTACTTGGCTGATGTTCTGAAGGTGGTCTCGGCATGAGCCTTGGGCTTCCTGCCAGGGAGACAGCGTCTGGTGAGCGCACCCGGTGAAGCGTTGTGAAGTGCGGCGTGGTGAGAGGAGCGATTCCGCCGCCGCGAGGGAGAGAACCGCAGCCTAAGGGATCCACCTGTGCACAGGGGAGAGCCTGGGAGAAGAGGTAAGTTGGTGATGTTGAGCTTACGCGCCAATGGAGACTCCAACAATGATGCGCAGGGCTGAGAGGAATCAAGGCGTGCGCAGGACAAAGAGCGTAGCATAGCAGACGGCTCCGTGCCGAAGCTCCAGGCAGGACGGGCTATAGAGCCCTGGGCTGATTACCCCCAGGTGTGTGCACAGCTGAGACAGGTGACGGCCCAGAGTGAGTTGTAACAGTACTCCTCCCCCCCTGAGCAGCGCCTCCTGGCACTGGCTTACCTGGGTGCGCCTGGTGGAAGTCCTTAATCAGGCGTTTGTCCAACACGAACGACTGGCGCACCCAAGATCTCCACTCGGGGCCATACCCCTCCCAATCCACCAAGTACTGCAAGCCACGGCCCCGGCGGCAGACGTCCAGGATGGCGTTGGCCGTCCAAGCCGGGTCACCATCGATCAACACTGGTGGAGGCGGGGTTCGGGGGGGGGGGCAGAGCGGGTTGGAAATCACAGGTTTGACCTGAGAGATGTGAAACGTGGGACAAACACGGAGAGAAGGAGGGAGAGGCAGACGCACAGCCACAGGATTCACCACCTTGACAATAGGGAAGGGCCCGATAAAACACTTGGCCAGCTTCCTCTTTTCAGCCTTCAGGTTAATATGCTGAGTGGATAACCATACCTGCTGACCCACCTGATACTGCGGGGCAGATCTCCTGCGCCGGTTCGCCGCCCTGGTGTTGCGCTCCGCTGTGCATAAAAGGGCACCTGGCGAGTAGCAGCCCACAGCCGATGACAGCACCTCAGGTGTGCGTGGACTGAAGGTACGGCCACCTCCCTCTCCTCTTCGGGGAACAGCAGGGGATCGTAGCCCAGCGACGCCCTGAAAGGTGACATACCGGTTGTGGAAGAGACAGTTAGGTTATGAGCATACTCAATCCAAGGCAGATGACTGCTCCACGATGATGGGCTGGAGGCGATGACGCAACATAGAGCGGCCTCCAGCTCCTGATTTGCCCGCTCTCACTGCCCGTTGCTCTGGGGGTGATGGCCAGAGGACAGGCTTACCATAGCCCCCAAAGCATTCTGGACAGGAACTGTGGACCTCGGTCGGAGACAATGTCCGCGGGGATCCCATGCAGACGCACAACGTGCTGCACCAGAAGGTCCACCGTCTCTCGTGCTGTTGGAAGCCCATGTAGGGGGATGAAGTGAGCGGCCTTAGAGAAGCGGTCCACAACGGTCAGCACAGTGTCAAAGGTGTTGGATACCGGAAGACCGGTCATGAAATCCAGAGCCACGTGAGACCACGGCCTCCCTGGGACTGGCAAGGGGTGGAGAAGGCCCGCCAGCGGAGATGTCGACATCTTCCCGGTGGCACACTGGGGGCAGGCACGAACGTAGCCGATGACGTCCTTACGAAGCCCTGGCCACCAGAAGGATCTCTGGAGCAGCCCCACCAACCGGGAGATCCCAGGGTGGCAGGCGAGTTTGGATGAATGGGCCCAGTGGATCATGTCACCCCGAACAGCTGATGGTACGAACAGTCTCCCGGTAGGGCCTCCACCCGGGTCCAGTTTGGTTTCTTGAGCCTTCAGGACCTTATCCCTGATGGCCCAGGAGAGGGCGCCCACAACACATGAGGCCGGGAGGATGGTGTGCTCCTGCTTCTCAGCGGTCTCCGAGGCGAACTGCCTGGACAGGGCATCTGGCTTCGTGTTCTTTGACCCTGGGTGGTAGGTGATGGTAAACTGGAAGTGCCCGAAGAATAGGGACCAACGCGCCTGGCGAGCGTTCAAGCACTTAGCCGTCCTCAGGTACTCCAGGTTTTTATGGTCTGTCCAAACCACAAAGGGTAGCGGGGCCTCCTCCAGCCAGTGCCGCCACTCCTTCAGCGCGAGTTTGACCACCAGGAGTTCTCTGTCACAGACGTCATAGTTCCTCTCAGTGGGTGACAATCGCCGAGAGAAAAAGGCACAGGGGCGGATCACCCCCTCCACTGGGGAGCGCTGTGAAAGTACTGCCCCCACCCCCGAATCGGAGGCATCCACCTCGACCAAACACTGCAGCGCGGGATCCACCTGCATCAAGACCCGGGAGGAAGAGAATTCCGTCTTCAGGGCCGCAATGGCCGACGCAGCCTCCTTCGTCCACCGGAACGCCACCTTAGGGGAGGTGAGGCGGGTTGGGGGGTGGTGATTGAGCTGTACTTGGGGACAAACCGCCGGTAGAAATTGGCAAACCCCCAAAATTGTTGCAGCTGTTTCCTTGACGACGGGGGGGGGGTGGCAGTCCACCACCGCCTTCACCTTCTCTGGGTCCGGAATGACCTGGTTGTATGAGATGATAAAGCCCAGGAAAGAGGCCTTCTCGGTGTAGAACTCACACTTTTCGGCCTTCACGAAGAGTTTGTTCTCGAGCAGTCATTGAAGGACCCGCCTCACATGAACCTGATGCTCCTCCTGGGATCTGGAGAAGATCAGGATGTCATCCAGGTAGAAGAAAACAAAGGACCCCAGGAAATCCCGGAGGACGTCGTTGATGAGCCGCTGGAAGACGGCCAGAGCGTTGGTGAGCCCAACCGGCATGACGAGGTACTCAAAGTGGCCACTGGGGGTCCGGAAACCCGTCTTCCACTCATCGCCCTCCCGGATCCGCACGAGATGGTAAGCGCTGCGGAGGTCCAACTTCGTGAACCAGGAGGCCCCCTGGAGGGAGTCGAAGACTGGCAAATGGTCACTTATGCAATTTATCAATAATCCACTTTCTATTTTCTTATCAATAATATTAACAAACAGGTTATCAATAAGTGTAGCAGTGTGAACTGTGATTCTACTGGGATGTGTTATTGTGGGATATAGACTCATACTGTACATAAAATTCATGAACTCTGTAATTACATTTTGTTGAAATGGATTTAGTAAATCAATATTGAAGTCTCCACAGATTATAACCATTTTCTTACTAGTTATATTATTGTACAGCTCGACTAATTTATCTCTGAATGTCTCAATGCAAGTTCCATTTAGTTTGATCCAGACTCTACAGTTTCTTGACCATGTTGCCTGTATCTTATTTTGTCTTTTCAGCATCCGTGCTTGCCGTGCTATTTCAGCATTAGTCTTTGTTAAATGTTCATTTAGGTAAACTTCTGTTCCCTGTAGCTTTCTGGCCTGCCTCAGTATGTCATTCTTAACCCTTCTGTTCACAAAGTGCATCACAATTGATTTCTTTGTTTTATTATCTTTTCTGGGTAAAGTATGACAGGCTGAAATTACATTTACTTCAACCTTTATATTTCTGCTTTCAAGGAACTGAAGCACCTGGTTTTCCAGGGAGACTGATTCACTTAGGGGAGCCTCCTCTCCTCTCATTCCTGCTGTAGCATGAGCATATGATTGGTATTTAATGTCTAGTCCACTTATAATTAGATCATCCATACGAGAATATTGTTCAAGATCCTCGATGCGTCGCTCCAAGTCTGCAATTTTTTTGTCTTTTTCCTTAATTGTTAATTTCAATTCTCGGACTTCTTCCATTAGCCCTAATAGTTTAAGCTGTTGATTGGCCACTTTGGTCAGTTCTTCTGACATGAAGTTCAGAGATTTTTTAATCTCTTCCATTTCCTCCTTCTTTGGTGGCATTTTTACTGACCTGTTGATAATAAAACAATCTCTGCTGGTGTCGCCGGTATCCGATCCAACCGACCTCAAATCCAGCTGGGGCCTCAGCTAGCCCCCTCCACTGCTAGTCCCGCTGCTAACCGCCACTGTAATTGAGCTCCTGATCCAGCTCCTGTCCAGCTGGGGTGCCGGCAGCTCCTCCACCGAGCCCCGCCGCCCACCGCCGCAGTAGTTGAGCTCCGATCCGGCTCCTGTCCAGCTGGGGTCCCAGTAGCTCCTCCACTGAGCCCTGCCGCCTACCGCCATCTTCCTCAGTAATTCCTCTGCCAAGCCCCGCCGCTGTAACTGAACTCCGATCCGGCTCCTATCCAGCTAGGGCCCCGGCTGCTCCTCCACTGGTCCCTGTTTCCTACCGCTGCTGTAGTTGAGCTCTGATCTGGCTCCTATCCAGCTGTTGCCTCGGTTAGTTCCTCCGGCAAGCCCCAATCACAAGATTCTAAGAATCTGTGCGGGAGGCTCAGCTCAGCTGATGCCGGGTCAGTGAGACGAACCGGGGACAAAGTCGCTCGTTTGTATCGGTGTTAGCTATGATTAGCTATGGCGTTAGCTATAGCGATAGCATTAGCTTAGCACATCCCACGGCTCCTTCCATTAGTCTTTCTCTCCAGTAGACCGACAAAGCTTTTTTTCACTCACCTATTCAGGCGAGACTTCTTCAAGGTGAAAACTGCTCTGCGTTGCAATCAGCGAAGCTCGGCGTCCTCCTCAGTGAAGCTTGGTGTCCATCAGCAAAGCTCAGTGTCCGAGCTGCTTGGAAACCCTTATTTGTTCCTGAATAAATTCAGGAACAAATAAGAAACAAACTATTTGAAATCTATCAGTCTGGAAAAGGTTATAAAGCCATTTCTAAAGCTTTGGGACTCCAGTGAACCACAGTGAGAGCCATTATCCACAAATGGCAAATACATTGAACAGTGGAAAACCTACCCAGGAGTGGCTGGCTGACCAAAATTACCCCAAGAGCGCAGCAATGACTCATCCAAGAGCTCACAAAAGACCCCACAACATCCAAAGAACTGCAGGCCTCACTTGCCTCAGTTAAGGCAGTGTTCATGACTCCACCATAAGAAAGAGACTGGGCAAAAATGGCCTGCATGGCAGTTTCACGACGAAAACCACTGCTGAGCAAAAAGAACACAAAGGCTTGTCTCAGTTTTGCCAGAAAACATCTGGATGATCTGTCATGGTGCGCCTCTAACGAGGTGCAGAGAGGGACAGATTCACGTGCAGGATTTCACAACAGACAGGTTTATTAAAGTTCCAAAAATAGTGCTTACTTACAAAAAGTGCCAAAAGAGAAACTTACAATGATCCACGGCATAACGTGGCAGAGCTCAGCAAAGTAGTAGCCATGGCGTGACATGGCAGTGACAAATAATAATCCAGCAATGAGAAGCACAAAATGAGCTGACTAAGTACACATACTAATGACAAGGTGACTGGGTGCACCTGAGCGAGGGAGCAGGCCAGTAATCAGGAACAGAAAACAGCTGAGTGTCAGGAGAGAGGAGGGAGTGGTCTGGCTGGCAGATTGACAGGCAACGCCCACACCAAGTGCAGACTTCAATGTGCTGCCTGATAGCCTGTCAGTCAGAATCAAAACAACACAACAACTCAGAACCAAATCAGGCATGGATAGCGAAATAACAAATGACATGGCAAAGGCAAATAATACACAATGCATGAATAAATAAACGCACAGAAGAAGGTCATGGAACTGAGCCCGAAGGACCAACTGGCTTGGTTCATGACAGAGCCCCCCCCTTCCGAAGGGGTGGAATCCAGACACCCAGCGTGACATCAAAGAAAAAAGAAGAAACCTGCCCCCCTCCCCCCAGCAGGAACAACAATAGTCAAACAAGGGCGGGAGGTAGGGGGAAACAGGTCAGGAGTGAACAAAAAACGACACCGCTCAGGGCCCACAACAGAAAAATACCACAATTAATCCCCCTAAGTCCAGAGGCATGGAGGCTCAGGAGGCCGCCTAAAATCCCAGGCCCTGAAGACGGCCCGGCAGATTGAATCCGGTGGCCTGCCCTGAGAAATGGGCCACCCGACCATGAGACTCAGTCCTTTGGGCAGCTGGCCAGGGCTGTTGAGCCACCGGGACCAGAGGGGTGAAGCAGGAGGCGGCTTACCCACCAGGAAGCTCACTGGTGAGTGGCCGGCCCGGTTGAGGGGAACCCTGACAACATCTGGTGGTGGAGAGAAAGAGACCACGACGGCATCCGGCTGAGGAGAAGAGAGAGGAACTACGATGGTGTCTGGCAGTGGAGTGAAGGCCCCGGCGTCCTCAGGCAGACTGGCAGCACCCTCGGTGGTCCCGGCTTGGGAAACAGCTGCACCCTTGGTGGTCCCGGCTTGGGACACAGCTGCACACTCGGTGATCTCGGCTTGGGATACAGCGGCACCCTCGGTGGTCCCGGCTTGGGGCACAGCTGCACCCTCGGTGGTCCCGGCTTGGGGCACATCTGCACCCTTGGTGGTCCTGGCTTGGGACACAGCTGCACCTTCAGTGGTCCCAGCTTGGGACACAGCTGCACCCTCGGTGGGCCCGGACTGGGTCAGTGTTGCACCCACGGTGGAACCTGGCTGGAGTCAATACTGCACCCGCGGTGGAACCCGGGCTGGAGTGCAGTGCCCATGATGGGTCCATGCCAGAGCGCAGCACCCACGTTGGGCTAACACTGAGGCGTAGCCTTCACAAAGGTCCCAGGCCTGGACGCCGTACCCACGGAGACTCAGCCTGCGGAGGGGCCCACACAATGGCCTCAGGCAGAAGGGGAGCTGGACCAGCGACATTGCCTGGCGATGAGACCGGATCCACGGAGACCCCTGGTGATGGTGGAACTTCTCCGGCGACCCTATGTGAAGACTCAGAAAGGACAAGAGAAGAGATGTGGTTAGGGTCACTGGCAGCGGCGGAGCCCGGCAAGGTGAGTTCGGATGCAGCTGAGGGCTGCACCCGACTCTCCTCACCAAGAGCCAGACAAGATCTCTCTCAAACTGACATGAGAAAAACAAGAGAGATCACTTGCCTGAGCTCGAGCTCCACCATCGTCCAGGACTCCATTGAACCTGGCAATGACGTCTTGGGCCCAGCCTCTAGGAGGTCCAGCTCTGGCTCCCACTCTGCTGTGGTTGCCTCAGCTGACATGATGGTGGTGGCAGTCCTGATGCCCCCAGGTGAAGACGCCAACGCTGGTGACTGCTCTGGCATGGTGGCTGAGGGTTCACTCCGTGCTGGCTCTGGTCTGAGCTCCTCCAGGGCCATGGGCTCCTCCACCATCCAGCGGCTTGGTTCTGGGGCCAGCGGACACTCAGGGAAAAATGCAGGAGACACGGAGAGGATTGGGGAAGAGTTAATGGCTGCAGCTGGAGGATCCACCCTGATCTTTGATGTTAGCAGCTGCAGACGAGGGACAGTCATCCCTCTCCGTGCCTATGATGAATTCAGGCCCCTTGGTGATGAGTGGAGGAGTCGATTCCATGGTGACGGAGGTGGGCGTTCTCGGGATGACCCTGGAGGACCTCTCGGCTGCAGAAGGGAAAATGGCTGCCATTGAAGAGTAGGGCTTCCTCCGGTGTTTTGGCAAAGGATGACTCAGTTTGCAGGCAGCTAGAGCTGGTGGAGAGACTGGAGGAGAAATGGCCGCAGGTTGTGGAGAGCATCTCTGCTTTGGTTCCGTGAAGAGTGCCCCCCTCCTCAGGTCTGGAAACACCTGCTGTAGTGCGCAGACAGAGGATAACAGCTCCGCGTATTGTGGGTAATTCTAGAGCCTGGGATGCGCCTCCAGAATTCCCCCAGCTACATCCAAGCAGCTCCACTTCTTCTTCATTCCGTGGGCTTTGTGAGCCTTGTCCATGTAATCCTGGATGAAAGTGGCCGCCCATTCCTCGTCCACAGTCAGAGTCCCCACTGCCAAACCGCTTCTGTTGGTGTGGACGCAGCGTGCTAGGAACACTGAAGAGGCTGCAGGCAGAGATGGTAGCGGAGGAAGGTAGAGAGTGATCACGCAGGGATGAGAACACACGCTGGGTCTGAGCTCCAGCTGGTTGGCAACTTCACCCCAGCACATCAACGCATCCTCTCGGGATGAGCAGTTCCGGGCGTTGGCTGTCATGTCTTCTATTGCCGCCACACACTTAACTCCTCCCATCTCCACCTTCTCCTCCCGACTGCTTCACTTGCTGGAGACATGCTTGCCTCCCCAACACAGGTGCATGGAAAAACAGTTTACAAAAAAAACCCCAATGCCTGTGTAAAACCTGCTGAATCTTTTCGGCTGGATTATCCTGTCATGGCGCGCCTCTAACGAGGTGCAGAGAGGGACAGATTCACGTGCAGGATTTCACAACAGACAGATTTATTAAAGTTCCAAAAATAGTGCTGACGTACAAAAAGTGCCAAAAGTTTACCCTCGGCCGGGGGATCGCAGAGATCGTGGGTTCGATCCCTGCCCCCGGCCAACAGTGATCTGTGTGGAGTTTGCATGTTCTCCCCGTGTTGTGTGGGTTTACTCCGGGATTTCTCCGGTTTCCTCCCGCATGCCAAAAACATGCAGGTTAGGGATAAGGGGCGCTTGCGCATGCAGCGACCGGCAGCTGGTGGCTTGTCACCAGACTGCAAAACAAATCTACCAACGGGTACAAAATAAGTACAAAAAAAAAAAAAGAGAAACTTACAATGATCCACGGCATAACGTGGCACAGCTCAGCAAAGTAGTAGCCATGGCGTGACACGGCAGTGACAAATAATAATCCAGCAATGAGAAACACAAAATGAGCTGACTAAATACACACAAAACATACTGGAGGCTATCTGTAGACCAGCAGGATCACCATGGATTGTTGTCGGTCCTGGGAAGCGACGCAGACGGAGAAGGGAGAGAAAGAAAAAGCGGGGATGCTGGTCGGGCCTGCTAGCGAGGCTAAAGAGACAGCCGCATAGACCTCCGTTACCCAGCATTTTTCTTTCCAACGGCAGAAGCATCGTCCACAAGATGGGTGATTTAGAGCTACAGCTGGCAACTAGTAAAACTGTAAGATACTGCTGTGTGCTGTTGTTAATGGAAAGCTGGCTCCACCCGCTGATCACCGATGCTGCAGTGCAGCTACCAGAGCGCACACTTCATCGTATGGACCGAACAGAGGAATCCGGGAAACAGAGAGGGGGAGTCTCTGTATTTTTCTTCACAACTCTTGGACTAATCACAGTCGTATTATTAACACTTACTGTTCTCCTGATCTAGAGACAATGTCAGTTTTATGTCGGCCTTTTTATCTTCCGGGAGAGCTGACAGTGGTTATTATAACAGCGGTCTATATTTCTCCTGAAGCAAATACTAAAGTGGCCCTTAGTCATTTGTACAGGGTTATAAATAAACAGCAGCAGGCCTATCCCGAGGGTGTTCACATTACAGCTGGTGATTTTAATCAAGCATGCTTGAAAACTGTGCTGCCTAATTTAACACAGTATGTGAAATGTGCCACTAGGGGAAAGAATTGTCTTGATCGGGTGCATTCGAACCTGAAGCATGCCTACAGAGCTGTGCCGTGTCCACATCTTGGCCTGTCAGACCATCTATCATTGCTCCTCATCCCAGCATACACCACCCCTCAGGAGAACTGCTAGACCTACTATAAAGAACATCACAACATGGCCTGAGGGAGCTCTTTCTCAGCTGCAGGACTGTTTTTCAAACACTTTATGGGATTTATTCAAGATGTGAGGATCAGGAAATGTACATACAGACTGTATTATGCTACATCACCTACTGTATCAACTAGGTGACTGTGGAAAAACGCATTAGGGTTTTTCCTAACCAGAAGCCTTGGATGACAAAAAAAAGTCCAGGCACTCCTCAGAGCCCATGATACAGCCTTCAGCTCAGGGGATACAGATCTGTATAGCACCGCCTGGGCTAATCTGAAGAAAGGCATCAAGGAGGCTAAACAGGCCTATAAGAGGAAAGTTGAGGACCATTTTTCCGATAATGATTCGAGACGAGTATGGCAAGGCTTTCACCATATCACAAACTATAAGGGCAGCAGCATCATTTCCAGTGACATCAGTGCCTCTCTGGCAGAAGAATTGAACTGCTTTTTCGCACAGTTTGAGGCAACACACTGACATTATTGAATGCCAGCTCTGATGTGCTTGCCCTGCAGGATCATGAAGTGAGACAGACACTGAGAGCAGTTCACCCGAGAAAGGCTACTGGTCCCAATGGAGTGCCAGGAAAAGGTGCTCAGAGCATGTGCAGATCAGCTATGCTCTGTTTTGACTGACATTTTTAATTTGTCTCTCAAGGCAGCCTTTTCTTCCATGGTGTTTAAAATCTGCGGTCATTATTCCTGTGCCTAAAAAACATCAGCAGTCTGAAGGACTATCGACCAGTAGCATTAACACCCATTATTATGAAGTGCTTTGAGAAAATGGTATTGAAACATCTTTTGCCTAGTCTCCCCCCAGACTTTGATCGGTACCAGTTTGCCTACAGGTGGAGCAGATTCACTGAAGATGCTATTGCTATAGCTCTCCACTTGGCATTCAGCCATTTCTATCTATCTATCTATCTATCTATCTATCTATCTAGAAGACAAGGGGAGCTATGTAAGAATGTTGTTTGTGGACTATAGCTCGGCATTTAATACAATTAGTCCCAACATTCTCATCACTAAATTGCTTCAGCTTGGTCTGCCTACTCACACTTGCAGCTGGATTAAGGACTTCCTAACAAACCAAACACAGACTGTTAGACTCGGACCCCATTCCTCCTCTACAGTCATGCTTAACACAGGCTTGCCACAGGGCTGTGTGTTGAGCCCCACTTTGTATTCATTGTACAAATATGACTGCATACCTGTTCATCCCACAAACATTATAGTGAAGTTTGCAGATGACGCAACAGTAGTGGGGCTCATATCAGGAGGAGATGAGTCTGCATACAGAGATGAGGTCCAGAAACTGGTGAGATGGTGCTCAGATAATAATCTGCTATTGAATACAAAAAAACCCAAAACAAAACAAAAGAACTTATTATTGATTTTAGGAAGCATAGCAGTGAACCGCCTCCTCTATATATAGGCAAAGAGTGTGTGGAGAGGGTTGAAGCTTTTAAGTTTCTGGGTGTTCATATTTCTCACAACCTTACCTGGGCAGTTAACACCATAGCTACGATAAAGAAGGCTCAACAAAGTCTACACTTTTTGAGGGTCCTCAAGAGGAATGGCCTGAATGCACAGTTGCTGGTTTTATTTTATCACTTTGCTATTGAGAGCATTTTGTCATATGGCATCACGGTTTGGTATGAGGGCTGTTCAGCCACAGACCGCAAAGCCTTCCAGAGAATGATCGAGACTGCGCAAAAAATCACTGGCTGTTCTCTCCCTTCTCTGGAAGAGATTTCCAGGTCTCGGTACCTCAAGAGAGCTACTGCCATTATCAAAGACTGCGCTCATCCAGGCCATGATTTCTTTCACTTGCTCCCCTCAGGAAAGCGGTACAGATACCATAAAACCCGGACTACCAGGTTTAATCATAGTTTTTTCCCAGCAGCAGTACGTATTTTGAACAGATTTATGTAACACGTACAGACTGCTGATGTTATTTTATGTTATTTTAGGCTATTTTGTGGCAATAACCTTGTGTGTATAAGCTGGTCTTATTTATTTATCGCTCAGTATGTTTTTATTATTGCTTTGTACATATTGTAATCAACTTTTTAGGCATTATTGTTTTAAGCATTATTTATTGTTGTAATTATGAGAATGTTAAATGCATGAGTGGACTGTGAGTGTGATAGTTTGTTTTAGGGAGCAGTATCTCAATTTCGTTGCGTTGTTTTTTAGCAATGGAATGACAATAAAGGCACTTTGACTTTGACATTAAACCAGGTTTTGATACTTTTGGCAGTGCGGGGGGGTGGGGTGGGGTGTGCCAAGTCCTGCTGGAAAATGAAATCAGCTCCATCCATGACGAGTTCCCATTTTGCGGCCAGTCTGGAGAAACCCTAACGAACAGACACAGCCAGCAGAACACCTGTGGCCGCTCTCAGCAATCAGATCCCCGGGATAACCACCCCTGATCCCCTGTTGTCCCAGCGGTGAGTAGCTAATTCCTGTGCTCCCCGCACATGAGCTCCTATCATCTGTGGTTAAGTGTGATTATTTTTGGAGCCAAAAGCTCTGTTTATTGTCCACAGTTGTGCAAATTTAAGTTTTATTATAACAGAGAGAAAAACTGACAGCACTTTCTTGCTGTAAAGAAAAAAGAAACTTCTTCTGAGGTTAACTTTCATTGATCTAGGATTTCTATTTTATTTTATCTTATTCATTTACATGTTGGTGTGATATGCATCCATTTCATGGAAGTAAACCCTCTAAATATGTGTTTTCAATGGGCTAGTCCAGGGGTGTCAAATGTATGGCCAGCGGGCCAAAATCAGCCCACATGGAGGTCCATATTTTTCTATGTAAATTTACAGCTTCCTTTCTAGTAAATTTCTGACTTTTTCTACTGATTAGAATTGTTCATGTAAATTTAACACATGAGACTTTTTTCTTCATTAGTTTTCTTTTTCTTTCTCTTCTTTCTGGTGAAAACAGGTTGTGTCCATTTAGGTTAAATCCATAAGCAACTACTAATGACGTAGTGCAGCCTGAAGGGGTAGGGGTACACATGAGAATTGGGACACACCCCAAATCTACCAGTACTTCACTCTCACATTACAAATATTATTCTCTACTGTTAAATAGTATTTACTCCAGTTAATAAATAATTAAACAGACAGTGCTTCTCTTGGTACTTTTTTTTATGTATGTATAAGGGTCATTCACATTAAAAAGATTGCAAATTTAGTTCAAGTAAATTTTAGCATGCAATAGTCAAATTTGATCATATTAAACATAATTTTCCAACCACAAAATCATAACTAGTGAAAAGGCTGAGTGGCTAGTAACTTTGGAAACTCATTAGCCACAGTGGCTGGTGAGGAAAAAAGTTAATGTCAAGTCCTGTTTATAAGATAGCAAAATAGAAGATTTTGTAAGTTATATAATGCTCCATGACCAAACTACTTTGAGTCTGTTTTGCTGCAACAATTTTAGCTTGTCTAGTCAAATACAGCATTCAGGTGTTTAAATAAGGCTGATCTCTTTTGAGGCTGATTGTCTTTGTCTAACGCTCATGGTAAGTTTCTATGATTTTCCATTCTTTCGCTTTAAGTACACTGAGAACATCCATTCAAATTACTAAGGAAACCTCAGCCCTGTATTTTTGTTCCTGTACTCTAAAACTAAATTTGTTTAATCTCCAATTTACATTCCTAAGCTCAAACCAAATTAGTGTCCCTCATCTTGGGAGGACATCAACTCAAAGGTTATGTCCTCTGAGAAAACGAGAGTACACTACTCTCGTTAATGATGGAAATCATAGCTTAAAGGAGGAAATAAAAGACCCTGTTATGCACACTGCTCATTTGCAAAATCAAAGCTAACAGATTAAATCTGTCTCCTCTGTATCATGACTTTATGCAGGTCTCATCAAAGAATGTTATCTACTTCACAGAAAATATTGTCTCTAAAACAATACTGATAAATCCTTTGGTGTGATAGATCCAGCTTTGAAATCCCTTAATGCTGCTCTTTTTTATTCAGAAGATTGTTTGTGGTTTACAGCAGGGTTGCCATGGACTTGGAAAGAGCACACACTGTGGGCATTAGGATAATTTTTAAGAATTGCATTAGTCATTTGATTAAACAAATTAAATGTAAAAGTGCATTTAAACATGCCACGACATCAAAAAGGTGCCTGAACCTGAGCCTGCAGTTGTATGTCACATTACGTCATCAGTATTGTTGTGAGTTCTGTTGAGTTATGCATTGATTTTAAAATGTAACTTTTTTAAATGTAACTTTTACATATTACTATGAAACAATGTCGAAACAGTCAAATTTGCATTTTGCAGCACTGATTCATGGTTATTACTAAGAAATTACTACAAGTGTTTCCAGGTATTCTCAAGGCATCCTGATACATGATTAATGTAATACTACTATGAAACGATGTAGAAAGTCAAATTTGCATTTTGCAGCCCTGGTTTATGGTTATTACTAGGAGCCTACTTTAAGTGTTTCCAGGTAGCAAATCACATCCATAAGGAAATGAATTCACTGTTACAACATTTGTTCATTAAATTAATATTCACATTTCCACTAATATTAAAAATAAAAAAAACATTAAAAAAATATTAAAATTGTTTTAAAAAATGTTTAAAAATGTTTAAAAAGCATTAAAATTGTTGCTAATTAATTACATAGTAATTATTTTATATTATCATATTGTTATATTCTCGTTACCATGCTGTTTCATCACTATTACATGTAATTATTACAGTAATGTAAAATAGTTACTGTTTAATTACATAGTAATTATTTTATATTACCATACTGTTACATTCTTTTTACCATGCTATTTAATCACTATTACCATGTTATTACCATGCTGTAAAGTAAAGTGGTACCCAACTGGGTACTTTTAAAGAAAAGCATATGCAATGACTTTTGAATTTACTTCTAATAAGGCAGCACGGTGGCACAGTGGTTAGCACAGTGGCAGCACAGCAAGAAAGTCATGGGATCGATTCCACCCTTGACCATCGTGGGTTCGATCCCACCCCCAGACCATTGGTGACCCTTCTGTGTGGAGTTTGCATGTTCTCCCCGTGTCTGCATGGGTTTACTCCGGGTACTCCGGTTTCCTCCCACAGGCCAGAGACATGCAGGTGAGGTTAATTGGCATCAACCGGGGATTCTAAATTGTACCTTACAGCCGTGGACAAAATTGTTGGTACCCCTCTGTTAACCCCTTGCACTCTGGTCAATTTCCCTAAAAACGCCAAAGTAAATCAAAAGCTGTTCTTCAATCCTTTGCAGCATCTTCATGGGGTTGGTCTCATTTAAAAGAAAACACTTTGAATTTTTTGGCAAAACAGTCATAATCTCTCTAAGTGCTCCTGCCACTGAGTAACAGTCATCTAAACATACTGAACTTGAAGAAAATAAAGTTTGCCTGGGTGTTTTTTTAGATACAAATGCTTGCAAATAACACACAGCTGTCAGATACTGGCTGGAAAATGCAACAGAAATGTAGAACCAAGTGTTATCAAGCTGAGGTCAAAATTTTGTAACAATACCACAAAAAATGAATATATTACACAGCTTTTTTCTCAGGTTGTTCCCAGGCGTTTTTGAACTGTGCCAAATTGTGCCAAATGGCACAGTTTGGAAAAACGTCTATAACTTTTGAATGATTCAACATAGAAGCTTAATCTTGGGCTCTAATGAAAGGTGACACTCAGGGCTGTGTGTGTGTGGTGGGGTTGTTTATTCATTCATGAATGAATGAATGAACAAACAAGCCCCCCACACACAAAGAAGCATGCCACGTAAAAAATGTGTGGCCTTTTTTTACAAGAAAAAATAACCTACAGTGCAATAAAAATTATACTAAAATATCTGCAATGTAGAGGATAACAACTCCCCCCCCTCCGCCGCTACAGAGGAGCTCGGCGCACAAAAAACGGTCCGTCAATGGTCCGTCATGTGGCGATGACGCACCGTTGTAATTACCGATCGGTCAAAAGTCATTTTTATTACTATTTTCAGTGATAAAGAATAATTTAGCTTATAACACTTACCTGTCCACAACAGCAGTGTCGTTGGCGAACATCTGTTCCTCATTGTCAGATGAACATGAAGCTGGTCCGCTTGTTACGACTCGTGGTTCTGGTCATGCGACCCGGTCAAACCATGATTCCATGATTGCGGTTTTGGCGAACGATTTTTCAAAACAAATAAGAACAGTAGTAATAAAAAAAAGACTGGCGAACGCTACCGTTACACACAGCGGCTTACACAAAACAGATTTTACGCACGGGACGCACGCTTTCAATCGTCGAACTTCTCGGTTTCAATTGGCTCGCTGTATTCGCAGTCGTTGGTAGGCGGGTCCTTCTTGCTAGGTTTTCAGTCATTGGTTCTTCAAGGTTTCAGAAACCCAATTCAAGGCTCTTATTAGTCGAATGAGAGGTCAGTCAAATCTAAACCAATCAAAACACTCCTTTGGCTTTCTGTTCGCGGCTGTGTCTGTACTGGAAGAACGGAAATGCAGCTTTTTTTTTTCAGTGCACACTGAGACACACAGTGCGCACTGAGACGCACTAGGACGCAGAGATGTGACCGCCCGCGGTATCCCGGAGTGCAAGAGGTTAATGAAAGAAAAACCCACAATGGTCACAGAAATAACTTTAATCTGACAAAAGTGGTAATAAATAAAAATTCTATGAAAATTGTTACGACCCGAGCGCTGGGTTCTGTCCGCGCTCGGGCTAAGCTCAACTCGCTGCTGGCCTTGACAGTTGTGGGTTGTATTCTGGCCTCACCGGGCTCTTATTGTGAAGGTGCTCGGTGGGGCTTCCGCCTGTCAAGGCTGGTCAGCCGTTTGTCATTACTGCTCGTTAGTGCTCGCCTTTATTAAGCGGGCACTAGCGGCAGTAAGATTGCAGGAGTATTGTCAACACCTTGTCAAAACCTCGTCAAGCCTTGTCAACTTTCCTTGTCAGAGCGTCGTTTGACCTTCTTGTCAGGTTTGTTCTTCATGCCATGTCACAGTTTAGCTCGTAGTGGCTGGGGTTAGCCCTGTGAGCCCTTGTATTGATTTATGTGTGTGTTTGCCCTGAGCGGCTCACAGTCTTGTCTTGTTCCATTGTGTTAATAAATCACCATCATCGCAAAACTCAATGGACTCTTGGCGTCTTATGGTGATCCGCGAGGGTCACCGCATGACAGTATACTCCTGCCAGGATGTCTAAACGGAGACGCCACACCGAGATGCCTTTTTCACCGTGAGTACTTGCCTCAATTGGACTACTGTTCTTCCCTGTCTGGGTGTCAATTGCTGGGAGAATGCCGTCATCCAGGGGCCACGGTCAGCGCCTGGGCAAGGAGTTAGCGAGCGCGCTGGAGTACGTCGACGGGATGCTCCTCGCCGCTACCTTCGACGTCAACTCCAGCTATATGCGCTGGCACCTAGACTCCGCTGAGGATCTCCTGGACAAACTTCCTCTCCATTACGACGATCACCCGGAGGTGATTATGAGGAGAGATGAACTCGCTACGCAGCGCGAGATGCTTCGTGGGCTGGAGGAGGAAGAAAGCAGGAAGCAGAGGAGGAGGCATCCTCGCTCCCCGCGTTTGAGTCCCGTTCCTGTCCTGGAACTGGTCCAGGAGTTCGCACCATCTGGGGGCCGCCGACAACGTCGGCGCAACAGCCCAGGTAATCCTCAGCAGAATCCCCGGTTGGACCTGCTGCCGGCGAAGCCCGTCAGCGAACCGCTGAGAGCGGCCCCACCTCGTCCTCCCAGGGGGCCCTCTGTCGCCATCCAGCGGGGAGAAGGAGGAACAACATCCCCTACAGCAGGAACCATCTCTTCACTGGGAGGAAGGCAAGTGCATGATAATTTGTTACATCATGATTATAATCTGCCTTGTCTGACTCCTGGGGGCGGAGTTCAGGGTTCGCAGCCCCCCGAGCTCCCTCCACCTGCTGTAGAGAAAATAACTAAACCTGCTGCCCCTGTGTCCCCCCTGGTTGAGCGGTCCACAACGCCAGGCCGACGTCGTCGGATGAAGAGGGGGCCTGCAGTGCTGAAAAGCCTGGATCTGGCCCTGCAGCCACGTCGTGGACGGAGGAGAAGGTCGGACTGCGGCCCGGAGCCTGAGCCAACGATGAAGCGTCCCTGGGTCTCCTCGCCAGAGCGGTCCGAGCCAGTGGGTCGAGTGTCCCCTGCCCCCACGCCATACGGGTCATCGGCGTGGACAGCAGCACGGGAGGAACCTCAGGCTGCAGATGACATCCTGACAGCTGCGGAGCCCAACGCAGCTGAGTTCGAGCCTGTTGACGAGAGTCGCCGCCCTGAACCTGAATCGTCAGAGTCCTGGGTGGCAACAGAACCTGAGTGCAGGCAAGTGCTCCCTCTTGTGTCTCTGTCCCCTGTGTTGGAGCATTTTTGCCTGCCTCTCGGGGAGGCGAGTGAGGAGCAGCCGTCTGCTGCGCCCGAGCTCGTCTTGCTGGGTTCTGTTGCTACCGGTGATTCTGATCCCGGTTTTCCTGTTTGTGAGCCTTGTTGCAGTGTCGCCGGCGTGGAACCAGTCGGGGTCACTGGGTTGGAGGTCCCAGGTTCGGGGACTAGGTTCGGGGATCTCGGGGTGGAGATCTTCAGCGGAGCTGCACTGACCCAGTCGGGGTCTGTCGTGGAGGCTGCTGTGGCCCAGTTGGGGTCCGACGTGGGTGTGCCAAAGGCCCAGTCGGGGTCCACCGCGGGTGCGGTTCTGGCCCAATCGGGGTCCAATGTGGGTGCACCGGAGGCCCAACCGGGGTCCGACGTGGGTGTGGATCTAGCCCAATCGGGGTCTGACGTGGGTGCACCAGAGGCTTGATCGGGGTCCACCGTGGATGCGGTTCTGGCCCAATCAGGGCCCGACGTGGGTGCAGGTGGGACCCGATCGGGGTCCAGCGGAGGTGCAGCGCCAGCGTGGTCCACGGACGGGGGAGGAGCTGCAGCCCTTTCGCTGTCGAACGGATTACAGGCTCATCCTGGCTATTTGTCCCCTCTACTGAGTCACCGCCCCTGTGCATCATCGCCGGGGGCTGTGGGGGCTCCTGTTCGCTCGCCCTGGCTCTCCCGAGTTTTGTCCTCGTCAGGGAGGCCGCCGCGGGCTGTTTTTCCCCGGGACTGGTGGCTGAGGGACATGGGTTGGCTGCCTGAGGAACTGTTTCGCCGGTTCAGCGCCTCGGGTTGGCCACCCGACGTGTTGGGTGTGTCTTCGGGCGACCTGGTTTGACCACCAGAGGAGCGGACGTGCTGGGCGTTGGACTGTGGGGACCCGCCTGGTCATGTTCCGAATCCTATGACCACCCGCCGGCTGTTGGACGCGTGGAGACCATCTGAACTGTTCCTGTGGCGCTTGGTCTCCGCCGGTCGGCATAAACTGTCGGAGGGGGTAGTGGTTTTTCTGGTGTTGATCCGTCACAGTGATTGTTCTGTCTTTTCTTTTGTCCTTGCTGTCCTGCGTATTTTGTGTTATGGTTATGTCTTGCAGCTGCCGTAGTTTGTATCGTGGGTAGTCAGGTATGAGCCAGTAGGTGCTCTGTTTCTGTGTTTGGTTTTTAGAAGACTCTCATGGGAATTCACACGGGGGGGGGGAGTTATTTCCTTGTGTAACATGTGGGTCAAGATTTAATTTTCTCGTGCTGTCTGGTGTTTTCAGTAACTTAATTGGGGATCCTTGGCAAATGTTATGTTCTACTGTTGCCTTATTTTCCTCTATGTGTTTCATCGGGTTTGAATATTCGGTATTTTGTCATAGTCTTGTGTTTAGTGTTTCTGACCCAGTAGTTCTGGTTTTTTGTTTTCTCCATGTGCATTTTTTTTAATTTAATCTGAGTAGTTATTCTTGTCACTGTTTTGTTTCTGGGTTTGGTCTCTCTCCCTCCGCACCTACCCCCAGCCACCCACCCTGGGGGTGGGGGTGGGGGAACAGGGTGGTCCTTGGGGCGTTCTGAGCCCGCCCTCGGAGGGAGGGTACTGTTACGACCCTAGCGCTGGGTTCTGTCCGCACTCGGGCTAAGCTCAACTCGCTGCTGGCCTTGACAGTTGTGGGTTGTATTCTGGCCTCACCGGGCTCTTATTGTGAAGGTGCTCAGTGGGGCTTCCACCTGTCAAGGCTGGTCAGCTGTTTGTCATTACTGCTCGTTAGTGCTCGCCTTTATTAAGCGGGCACTAGCGGCAGTAAGATTGCAGGAGTATTGTCAACACCTTGTCAAAACCTCGTCAAGCCTTGTCAACTTTCCTTGTCAGAGCGTCGTTTGACCTTCTTGTCAGGTTCGTGCTTCATGCCATGTCACAGTTTAGCTCGTAGTGGCTGGGGTTAGTCCTGCGAGCCCTTGTATTGATTTATGTGTGTGTTTGCCCTGAGCGGCTCACAGTCTTGTCTTGTTTCGTTGTGTTAATAAATCACCATCATCGCAAAACTCACTGGACTCTTGGCATCTTATGGTGATCCGCGAGGGTCACCGCATGACAAAAATTAACCAATGAAAATCAGACAATGCTTTTGAATTGTGGTTCAACAGAATTACTTTAAAAAATAAACTCATGAAACAGGTCTGGACAAAATTGATGGTACCCCTAGAAAAGATTGAAAATAATGTCACCATAGGGACATGTTCAACCAAGATGGGTCCTCTAATTAACATCACAGGTGTCTACAAACTTGTAATCAGTCAGTCGGCCTATTTAAAGGGTGACAAGTAGTCACTGTGCTGTTTGTTGACATGGTGTGTACCACACTAAACATGGACCAGAGGAAGCAAAGGAGAGAGTTGTCTCAGGAGATTAGAAAGAAAATTATAGACAAGCATGTTAAAGGTAAAGGCTATAAGACCATCTCAGAACCAGAATCAGAATCAGATTTATTGCCATTGTTCATGTAGTACACAAACTAGGAATTTGTCTCGGTGCAATGCTGCAACATTAAACATGATAAAATAAAAGAAATAAACTATACATGCAATAAAGTGTAGAATAAGAGTGAGTAATACTAGTCAGCAGTTTAAATATATTAGCGAGCAGCAGATAATGTGGAGAACCATATAGTGCAGTCGGTAATGCAGGAAGAAAACAGTGATGATTGACATGAGTCTGGTAGAGCTGCTGTACATAGTGCACGAGAGTCAATAAGTCACTTAGTGTTCAGCAGTCTGATGGCAGAGGGGAAGAAGCTGTTCATGTGACGGGAGGTTTTAGTCTGGATGGACCGAAGTCTTCTACCTGAGGGGAGAGGGGCAAACAGTACGTGACCAGGGTGTGAGGGATCGGCTATGATCCGGCCAGCACGCCTCCGGGTCCTGGAGATGTACAGATCCTGGAGAGATGGGAGCTTGCAGCCAATCGATCACCTTCTCAGCAGTGCGCACGACGCGCTGCAGCCTTAGTCTGTCCCTGGCAGTGGCTCCTGCGTACCACACGGTTATGGAGGTGGTGAGGATGGACTCGATGATGGCTGTGTAGAACTGCACTAACATCTTGGTGGGTAGCTTGAGCTTCCTCAGCTGCCGCAGGAAGAACATCCTCTGCTGGGCCTTTTTGATGAGGGAGCTGATGGTCGGCTCCCACTTGAGGTCCCTGGTGATGGTGGTGCCCAGGAAGCGGAAGGAATCAGCAGTGGTGATGGGAGAGCCTGTGAGGGTGAGGGGGGGCAGAGGGGTTGTGACTTTCCTGAAGTCCACAATCGTCTCCACTGTCTTCAGAGCGTTCAGCTGCAGGTTGTTGTTGTTGCACCAGGACGCCAGCTGGGCCACCTCACTCCTGTAGGCGGACTCGTCGCCGTTGGAGATGAGCCCGATGAGGGTGGTGTCGTCCGCAAACTTGATCAACTTGACAGACTGGTGGCTGGAGGTGCAGGAGTTGGTGTAAAGGGAGAAGAGTAGGGGGGAAAGTACACAGCCCTGGGGTGATCCGGTGCTGATGCTAGCAGAGTCTGAGACAGTCTTTCCCAGCCGCACATGCTGCCTCCGGTCCGTCAGGAAGTCGGTGATCCACCTGCAGAGGGAGTCAGGCACGTTGAGCAGGGACAGCTTGTCCCGGAGCAGATCGGGGCGGATGGTGTTGAATGCGGAGCTGAAGTCCACAAACAGGATCCTGGCGTAGGTTCCCGGGGAGTATAGGTGCTGCAGGATGGAGTGGAGGGCCAGGTTGACTGCGTCTTCTACAGACCTGTTGGCTCGGTAGGCAAACTGCAGCGGGTCCAGGAGGGTGGTGGTGATGGACTTGAGGTGGGGCAGGACCAGGCGCTCAAAGGACTTCATGACTACAGAGGTGACTTCATGACTACAGAGGTGAGCGCTACAGGTCTGTAGTCGTTAAGACCAGTGATCCGTGGCTTCTTGGGGACAGGGATGATGGTGGAGGATTTGAGGCAGGACGGCACGTGGCATAGCTTAAGGGAGGTGTTAAAAATGTCTGTGAAGACAGGAGCCAGCTCTTTCGCACAGTGTCTCAGGGTGGAGGGAGACACGCCGTCCGGACCGGGGGCCTTGCGCGGGTTCAGTCTGGAGAACTGTTTGAGCACATCCTGCTCACTGATGACAAGGGCAGGGGGGGAGGAGGGGGGGCGCCTTTGATGAAGTAGGGACCGTGGAGGCTGTGGAGCTGGAGGGAGGGGGGGAGTCGGACACAGATGACGGGGTGTCAAAACGGGCATAGTGTTGGGACAATCTTTGATAAAGGGCTTTGTCATCCTGACCTTTAGGAGCCTGAGGCCGATAATTGGTGATTTGCCTCAGTCCTCTCCACACAGAAGCCGAGTCATTAGCCGTGAACTGCTGCTGGAGTCTCTCAGAATACACAGATTTAGCTCTCCTCAGCTCTCTGTTAAACCGATATTTAACCTCCCTGTAGTAGCCCCTGTCTCCACTTTTCAGCGCTGCTTCCTTCTCCTTCCTGATCTGTCTGAGCTTAGCAGTGAACCAGGGCTTATCATTAGAGTACCTCACCCTGGTGCGCGATGGAAGAATGCTCTCCTCACAAAAGTGGATATAAGAGTTCACAGTGTCCGTGTATTCATTCAGATCATGTGTGGCTCCTTTAAACATGCCCCAATCAGTTATTTCCATGCACGTTTCCAGCTTCTCCTCAGCTTCACTGGTCCATTTCTTCGTAGTGCTCACAACAGGTTTAATGAGCTTCAGTCTCTGTCTGTATGTGGGAATGAGGTGGACCATCACGTGATCAGATAGTCCGAGCGCAGCGCGGGGAACAGTGCAATATGCATCTTTCACTGTGGTGTAACAGTGATCCAGCGTGTTTTTTCCTCTGGTGGGGCATTTAATAAACTCCAAGCAGTTTGATGTTCCTGTGACTACAGTTGCACATATTATTCAGAAATTTAAGATCCACGGGACTGTAGCCAACCTCCCTGGACGTGGCCACAGGAGGAGACGGATAATACGAATGGTAACAAAAGAGCCCAGAACAACCTCTAAACGCATTCATGGTGAACTCCAAGGTCAAGGTACATCAGTGTCAGATCGCACCATCCGTCGTTGTTTGAGCCAAAGTGGACTTCATGGGACACGACCAAGGAGGACACCACTGTTGAAAACAAATCATAAAAAAGCCAGACTGGAATTTGCCAAACTGCATGTTGACAAGCCACAAAGCTTCTGGGAGAATGTCCTATGGACAGACGAGACAAAACTGGAACTTTTTGGCAAGGCACATCAGCTCTATGTTCACAGATGCAAAAATAAAGCATACCAAGAAAAGAATACTGTCCCTACTGTGAAACATGGAGGAGGTTCTGTTATGTTCTGGGGCTGCTTTGCTGCATCTGGCACAGGGTGTCTTGAATGTGTGCAGGGTACAATGAAATCTCTAGACTATCAAGGTACAGTGATCCCTCACTTATCGCGGTTAATGGGTTCCAGAACCGACCGCGAAAAGTGAAAAACCGCGAAGTAGCTTCACCCCTAATGACGTCACCCATAAATAATACGTACGTTCATTCTCTCACTCTCTCTCTCATATGATACGTGTGTGTGTGTGTGTAAGTGTACATACATAAGTAGATGTAAATAAAGTCTACATAAATATGTTTTTAGAACTCTTTTATTCTTATAACAAGATACGTAACTCAAGATGAAGATGATTTACTGCACAGGTTAATGAGAGCTTTACTGCTCCTCAGGTGACGCCTCATCGTGAGGTGCTAGAGGGGCAGCATCGTCGAGGGCAGCTTCCGATAGAGCTGGAGAAGCTGCAGGAGGCGGCGTAGTGGCTCGACGGGAAGACTATTTCGCACAAAATGGCACAAGAGAACAGCAAAAAGTTCCACGCGGCGAGACTAAGCAACATGAGCGATAAAGAGCAATGAATGCGGTCTTCCTTCGCTGCATGGGCGTTCGGCAGGGAGAGAAGGTGGGTGAAACGTCTCGGCCAATCAGCTTGCAGGGTGAAACGTCTCGGCCAATCAGCTTGCGAGATTTCCGAGCCGAGCCAACACGAGAACAGCGAACAGAGAGGTGGATTTTTGAGTTGTGCGGGCTCTCCGTGTTGATACCTGATGGTCTAATGTACTCTCCCTGCCTTCTGCTAGCGCCCACCCATTTTTTCTCAATTTTGAATTTTTGATGAATATTTTTGAAAAACCCGCGATGCACTGAGGGCGCGAAAGGTGAAGCGTGAAGTAGCGAGGGATCACTGTATTCTAGAGAGAAATGTGCTGCCCAGTGTCAGACAGCTTGGTCTCAGTCACTGGTCATGGGTCTTGCAACAGGATAATGACCCAAAACACACAGCTAAAAACACCCAAGAATGGCTAAGAGCGAAACATTGGACTATTCTAAAGTGGCCTTCTATGAGCCCTGATCTAAATCCTATTGAGCATCTGTAGAAGGAGCTGAAACATGCTGTCTGGAGAAGGCACCCTTCAAACCTGAGACAGCTGGAGCAGTTTGTTCATGAGGTGTGGGCCAAAATACCTGCTGAGAGGTGCAGAAGTCTCATTGACAGTTACAGAAATTGTTTGATTGCAGTGATTGCCTCAAAAGGTTGTGCAACAAAATATTAAGTTAAGGGTACCATCATTTTTGTCCAGGCCTGTTTCATGAGTTTGTTTTTTAAAATAATTCTGTTGAACCACAGTTCAAAAGCATTGTCTGATTTTCATGGGTTAATTTTCATAGAATTTTTATTTATTACCACTTTTGTCAGATTCAAGTTATTTCTGTGACCATTGTGGGTTTTTCTTTCATTAACAGAGGGGTACCAACAATTTTGTCCATGGCTGTAGGTATGGATGTAAGAGTGAATGGTTGTCTGTCTCTCTGTGTTGGTCCTGCGATGGACTGGCGATCTGTCCAGGGTGTACCCTGTCTCTCGCCCGAAGATGCTGGGATAGGCTTCAGCCCCCCCCCCCCCCCGCGACCTGAAAAGGATTAAGTGGTAGAGGATGGATGGATGGATGGACGGATGGATATATTTTAATAAAATAAATGGAAGAAAAATGTGGCTAGTCACGTGGACAAATTCATCTCAAAATGTGCTTTTAAGAACTGCCATCCTTCCATGGACATTCTTTCAGAAGACCACAGCTGTCTCCAGGCAGGCCACTATCATTTAACTTGCTTTAGCACCGTAGTTTATTAAGCTCACGCTTTAGCTGCTTTTACTTCTGTATTATTTTTTTAACAACAGAAAGAAAAAAAAATGAAAAGTTCTTTGCTCAATTTCAAACTAAATCTGTAATATTAAATTTTGTAATACAAGAGAACACAAAATGTGTTTGCTGACTCCAAATAAATAGCTATGAAATTCTAAAATCAACAACTAAAACTATAAAAATGTAAAGTTTTACAGGAGAACATAAACTAATCAGCACTGCATTTAAAAAAGATTAATATCCAAAAAATCATTTCACAAAAACTCCACCTCTGTACTGTATTTTTAGTATAAAAAACTGTTTGAACCTTTTAACTGTCAGATTTCACACGCCCCCAGTGGCACAGTGCAGCAACTGCACCTGTCAACTGACTGACGTCCCTTTCACTCCCTAGCTGTACTGAGGATGTGTACTGATCTGCCAGTTCAGAAGGTGGCAGACACGCGTTGGAGGAATAATGGCTGGCACGGAAAACACCAAAGAAGAAGAAATCATTATTATTATTCTTCCTTTATCCTTCTCTGAGCTTACAAGACCAATATGGCCGCCATGCATCGTCATGCATCGTTATGCATCATCACATAAACGGCTTCATACACAAAATCAGCGGGCCAAAATCAGCCTGCATGGGGGTCCAAATTTTTCTATGTAAATTTACACCTTCTATTCTAGTAAATTTCTGACTTTTTCTACTGATTAGAATTGTTCATGTAAATTTGACACGAGACTTTTTTCCTTCATTAGTTTTCTTTTTCCTTCTCTTTTTTCTGGTGAAAACAGGTTGTGAAGACGGAGTGTCACCACTGTATGGTCTGTGTATAAAATGATTATATTATATGTGTAAAGGATTTATATTTGTAAATGTCAATTTGTATTTGATGGGAAAAATGCACATATAATTGTACAATGTGTTCTGACTGAACTGAATCCTTTTTGTAAGATAACTGTGGATTAATTATGTTCATTGGGTGAGGCAATTAATTAACCTTAAAAACCACATACCTTTGCCAGCATGCTTCCTGGAGGTATACGGACAAAAGACTCCTCAGGGGTTTGAGGGCCTTTTAAAGGATGCCAGCAGGAAGAAATTATATGATGGTTGAGTAGAGGGGAGTTTAATATGTAAATAGGGGTTTAAAGTATTTATTGTATTATTTATGGTGTATTTATTGGTGTTATTTATTCTGTAAATATTGGAAAGTATTTATGTATTAATGACTCTTTTAGATATTATTGGGTATGTGGAAAAAGATGAAAATATTTATTGTCTTACTTGGGATTATGGTATGTGCCAATTAAGTTGATGATCTCACTAAGTATATAACAGGTGTTTGTCATTTGGTTTGTGTGGGGCGTCGGATGTGCATGGGAATTATTGCCTGTGAAGATTATTGGAATAAAGGAAAAATTGCTGATTGCAAACTGTTTGGAAGCCTCCGCTCTTTCTCTGGTGCCTCGTCTGCTCGGTCATTGTGACAATTGGTGTCAGGAGTGGTCCATTTCTCGACATTTGGTGTCAGGAATGGTTCGTACCCGCTAACTGGTGACAGAGACATGGTCCGGTTTCACGGCTGTGGTGAAGAGGAAAGCGCAGCCGGACGAGTGGTGTCAGGAATTTTCCACTCCCACCGTGGCTACGAAGAAAGACAGCGGAAGGTATGACGATGTCAAATTAAGCTGACTGTGTGACATTTGGTCAAAAAGTGTTGTCAAAATAAGGAGTGATAACACGGGACAACTAACTAACTAACTAACTAACCTGCACTTATATAGCGCTTTTCTAGTCACAAAGACCACTCAAAGCGCTTTCATTAATACTAACCCTCTTTTCTAAGGGCCTATAGGAAACAGATATCTAGGGACAATTTAGAACAGCCAATTAACCTAACATGCATGTCTTTGGCATGTGGGAGGAAACCGGAGAAATCCCGGAGTAAACCCACACGACACGGGGAGAACATGCAAACTCCACACAGATCACTGTTGGTCGGGGGCTGGGATCGAACCCACGATCCCACGATCCCCACAATCCCCCGGCCAAGGGTAAACTGTGCTGCCGCAGTGCTAACCACTGCGCCACCGTGCAGCCCAAGAGGACAAGAGGAGCGATGGCAAAAAGGAACATGAAGAAAGAACAACATCAGCAATTAGAGGATTTAGACACTAGTATGGCAATCAAGGAGCAGGGGACCAGTGGACTAGACGAGCTGGGAGAATTGATGAGCTTGGTGAAGTCCCTGATGTGTTCACTGACAGTCAGAGACCATCAGATGGAGGAAGAAGCTGCTCTGCAAGAACAAAGGTGGCAGACTGTGCTGCATCAAGTTTGCCAGATGCAGTCACAAATGATGGAGCTGAGAGAGGAGCGTGGGAGCCGGGCTGAGGGAAGATCCCAGGGTGACGGCCAGTCGGGTCAGCCCGCAGGAGATTAATTTTGTTGCAGCTGGGAGTGATCGAGGAGTCGGTTAGTGAATGGTGCAGTCCAATTGTGTTGGTCCCCAAAAAGGATGATTTCTTGAGGTTCTGCATTGACTTCAGATACTTGAATGCAGTTTCCAAGTTCGAGTCACACCTCATGCCCCGAATTGATGATTTGCTAGAGAAAGTGGGCAGGACTAGGTTTATTTCAACATTAGACCTAAGCAAGGGGTATTGGCAAGTGGTCTTGGCACCTGAGACAAAGGAACTGACAGCCTTTAAAACACCTTATGGCTCTTTCCAGTTTAAGGTCATGCCATTTGGCCTCCAGCGACTCATGGACCACGTATTAGGAGGGGTGTCAGATTTTGCAGCTGCCTATTTGGATGACGTAGTCATCTATAGTCAGACCTGGAAGGATCACGTATTACATCTTCGGCAGGTCCTGCATTTAATTAAGGAGGCAGGTCTGACTATTAATCCACGCAAATGTGCATTTGGGCAGCAGCAGGGGGAGTACCTGGGACATGTGGTTGGTCAGAGGGTTATTAGACCACGAATGGGCAAAGTAGATGCTATTCAGGCCTATCCTGTCCCTACCACCAAAAAGAAGGTGCAATCATTTTTGGGTCTGGTAGGGTGGTATAGTAAGTTCATTCCCCATTTTGCTGAAAGAGCAGCAATCCTAACTGACCTCACAAAGGTGTCAGCACCAAATACGGTAAAATGGACAGAGGGGTGTGAGAGAGCTTTTGAAGATTTGAAGGGTGCGATTTGTGGTGATAAGGTTCTCTACAGTTCGGATTTTGCCTGTCCATTTATCTTGCAGACAGATGCGTCAGGAGTTGGCATCGGAGCAGTACTTCTCCAGGAGGTGAGGGGAGAGTGACACCCAGTACTGTTTCTGAGCCGTAAATTGTTGTTGGACCGAGAGACCAGATACTCTACGGTAGAAAAGGAATGTCTGGCCATGAAATGGGCTATAGGGTCTCTTAGATATTATCTACTTGGACGTCAGTTCACATTAGAGACGGATCATCGGGCCTTACAATGGCTTAATAGAATGAAAGACACTAATAGTCGTCTGACAGGGTGGTATCTGTCCCTACAGCCCTATAACTTTACAGTTCAGTGTGTGGCAGGGAAGACCAACCTTGTGGCAGACAGCATCTCCAGAATACATGACTCATAGAGTACTGTACTCTCGGGAGAGGGGGGGAGGAAATGTAACAATGGAGTGTCGCCACTGTATGGTCTGTGTATAAAATGATTATATTATATGTGCAAAGGATTTATATTTGTAAATGTCAATTTGTATTTGATGGGAAAAATGCACATATAATTGTACAGTGTGTTCTGACTGAAATGAATCCTTTTTGTGAGATAATTGTGGATTAATTATGTTAACTGGGTGAGGCAATTAATTAATCTTAAAAACCACATACCTTTGCCAGCATGCTTCCTGGAGGTATACGGGCAAAAGACTCCTCAGGGGTTTGAGGGCCTTTTAAAGGATACCAGCAGGAAGAAATTATATGATGGCTGAGTAGAGGGGAGTTTAATATGTAAATAGGGGTTTGAAGTATTTATTGTATTATGTATGGTGTATTTATTGGTGTTATTTATTCTGTAAATATTGGAAAGTATTTATGTATTTATGACTCTTTTAGATATTATTTGGTATGTGGAAAAAGATGAAAATATTTATTGTCTTACTTGGGATTATGGTATGTGCCAATTAAGTTGATGATCTCACTAAGTATATAACAGGTGTTTGTCATTTGGTTTGTGTGGGGCGTTGGATGTGCATGGGAATTATTGCCTGTGAAGATTATTGGAATAAAGGAAAAACTGCTGATTGCAAACTGTTTGGAAGCCTCCGCTCTCTCTGTTCTCTGGTGCCTCGTCCGCTCGGTCATAGTGACACAGGTCGCATCCATTTAGGTTAAATCCGTAAGCAACTACTAATGACGTAGTGCAGCCTGAAGGGGTAGGGGTACACATGAGAATTGGGACACACCCCAAATCTACCAGTACTTCACTCTCACATTGCAAATATTATTCTCTACTGTTAAATAGTATTTACTCCAGTTAATAAATAATTAAACAGACAAGTGTTTCTCTTGGCATTTTTTGTGAATGTATAAGGGTCATCCACATTTAAAAAGATTGTAAATTTAGTTCAAGTAAATTTTAGCATGCAATAGTCAAATTTGATCATATTAAACATAATTTTCCAACCACAAAATCATAGCTAGTGAAAAGGCTGAGTGGCTAGTAACTTTGGAAAATCATTAGCCACAGTGGCTGGTCACAGTGGCAGCCACAGTGGCTGGTGAGTGGCTGGTCACTTCCTGGCTTGATCGTCACTTCCTTGTGGTAACGTATCGTCACTTCCTGTTTTGCTGTCTGCCTGTGTGGTTTGCTCTCCAGCCACTAGCGATGGCTACTAGCTCTCCTTCCTCTCCTCCTCTGGTGTGCTCTCTCTGTCAGATGTTTAGCTACACCTCTGCCTCTTTTAGTGATAACGGTAAATGTAATAAATGTTGTCTTTTTGAGGCGCTCGAGGCGAGGTTGTCTGATTTGGAATCCCGGCTCCGCTGCATTGAAACACCGTCTGCGCCAGTTACTCTTGACGGACGCCCCTTAGCTGCAGCGGAGCTAGCTAGCTTAGGCCCCCCTGTCAGCGGTCCCCCGGCTCTCCTCAGCAGCGAGGAGACTGGGTGGGTGATGGTGAGAAGGAAGCCTAGTCGCAAAGCCCCGGTACACCACCAACCTGTTCACGTTTCTAATCGTTTTTCCCCGCTCAGCGACACACCCGCTGAGGAAAAAACTGATCATTGGCGACTCTGTAGTCAGAAACGTGAACCTAGAGACTCCAGCGGTCATAGTCAAATGCATTCCTGGGGCCAGAGCAGGTGACATCGAGTCAAATTTGAAAATGCTGGCTAAAAGTAACTGTAAATATTCCACAATTGTTATTCACGCCGGCATTAATGACATCCGTCTCCGGCAGTCGGAAGTCACGAAACTTAATATAGAATCGGTGTGTGACTTTGCAAAAACGATGTCTGCCACTGTAGTATTCTCTGGGCCCCTCCCCAATCTGACCAGTGATGACATGTTTAGCCGCTTGTCATCCTTGAACCGCTGGCTGTCTGTGTGGTGTCCTGCAAATAACGTGGGCTACATTGACAATTGGAGCTCATTTTGGGGAAAACCTGGTCTTATGAGACGAGACAGCATTCATCCCACTTTGGATGGTGCTTCTCATTTATCTAACAATCTGGCATCTTTTTTTATCCAAATTTCCAAAACCGTGACTACTCAGAGTTGGGACCAGGAAGCAGAGTCGCAGTCTTACACGCCTCTCTGCAGCTCCTCTTCATCCGCCACCCCTCAACTTAGCCCCTGTCTTCCCCATCAGAGAATCGTTGTCTGCTCCCTCCAAAGTAAATAAAAATATAATGTATAAGCATCCCAAAGTGATAAAGCAAAATTTTGGTAAAACTCAAATTAAACATAAAGCCTCTAAATTGAATGATTTGGCCTCTGTTCCTCTTCATAATTTAAAAATTAAATGTGGTTTATTAAATATTAGGTCTCTAACTCCCAAGTCTCTGTTAGTCCATGATCTGTTAATTGATCATCAGATTGATTTAATTTCCCTTACAGAGACTTGGTTAGGGCAAGAGGATTATGTTGGTTTAATTCAATTCAATTCAATTCAACTTTATTTATATAGCGCCATTTCACAACAACAGTTATCTCATAGCACTATCAACTGTAGGGGGGACCCCCACAGTTGCAGAAAGACCCCAGCAATCAGGCGATCCCCTGTGAGCAAGCACTTGGCGACGGTGGAGAGGAAAAACTCCCTTTTAACAGGAAGAAACCTCCAGCAGAACCAGGCTCAGGGAGGGGCAGTCATCTGCTGCGACTGGCTGGGGGGTGAGGGGATAGAGAAGAAGAAAAGAACAGACATGTAGAGAGCAAACAGCACGATGGGGACTCAATCTATGGGAGAGAACAAACAAATGTTAATGACCAGCAAAAAAAAAATATTTCATAGAGAGTGAGGAAAGGAGTGAGGCCCAGTGCATTACTGGAGGTCCCCCGGCTGACTAAACCTATTAGCAGCATAACTAAGGGAGGGTTCAGAAACACATGATCCCTCCCTAATTGTAGGCTAGATCAAAAAGGTAGGTTTTAGCCCTATTCTTAAAAACAGAGATCGAGTCTGACTCCCGAATCCAGATTGGCAGCTGATTCCACAGGAGAGGAGCTTGATAACTGAAGGCTCTGCCTCCCATTGTACTTTTGGAGATTCTAGGTATTACAAGTAATCCTGCATTTTGGGAGCGTAGTGCTCTGTTAGGATAATACGGTAGTATCAGATCTTTTAAATAAAAAGGAGCCTGATTGTTTAGAGCTTTGTAAGTGAGAAGAAGGATTTTAAACTTAATTCTAAACTCTATGGGAAGCCAATGAAGGGAGGCCAGAACCGGAGAGATATGATCTCTCTTTCTAGTACCTGTTAAAACTCTTGCTGCAGCATTTTGGATCAGCTGAAGACTTTTTAAAGATGTTTTAGGACAGCCTGATAATAAAGAATTACAATAATCTAATCTCGAGCTAACAAAAGCGTGGATCAGCTTCTCAGCATCACTCTGAGACAAGATGCTCCTAATCTTGGCAATATTACGCAAATGATAGAAGGCAGTCTTAGAAACAAATTTAATATGTGAATTGAAGGACAAATCCTGATCAAAAATAACTCCAAGGTTCCTCACAGAGCTATTAAGAGAAAGAGTAACTGCGTCCAAACTGAAAGTTTGATTTGGAAAGGAATTTCTAAGGTTTTTTGGACCAACAAGAATGACTTCAGTCTTATCTGAATTTAATAGCAGGAAATTACAAGTCATCCAAGCTTTGATTTCCTTAAGACAGGCTTCTAACTTGGCTAATTGATTAGTATCATCTGGCTTCATTGACAGGTATAATTGTGTGTCATCTGCATAACAATGAAAATGTATACAGTGCTTTCTAATAATGTTGCCTAACGGAAGCATATATAAACTAAAAAGAGTAGGGCCTAGCACAGATCCCTGTGGAACTCCATGACTAAGCTTTGAGCTAAAAGAAAACTCATCATTTACATGAACAAACTGGAACCTATCAGATAAATAAGATCTAAACCACTGCAACGAAGTTCCATTAAGTCCAACATAGTGTTCTAATCTATCAAGTAGAATATTATGATCAATAGTATCAAAAGCTGCACTAAGATCTAAAAGGACAAGTACAGAAACTAGTCCATTATCAGATGCAATGAGGAGGTCGTTAGTGACCTTCGCTAAGGCTGTTTCAGTACTATGATGGATTCTAAACCCAGATTGAAACTCTTCAAGTAAACCATTTCCCTGCAGGTGGTAAAATAATTGCGTAGCAACAACTCTTTCTAAGATTTTTGAAATGAAAGGGAGATTAGAGATTGGTCTATAGTTAGCTAAAGCTCCTGGATCTAGCGTTGGCTTTTTGAGTAAGGGTTTAATTACAGCTGTTTTAAAAGCCTGCGGTACATGGCCTAAAGTTAATGAAGAATTGATTATATGAAGAATAAAGCTACCAATAAGTCGGAAGACTTCTTTAAATAACCTGGTAGGAATAGGATCTAAAAGACAAGTTGAAGGTTTGGATGAGGAAACTACTTTGTCTAACTCACAAAGGTCGATTGGAGTAAACTCATCAAGACAGACATCAATAGAAGGAGTTGTAGTAGTTACAGTATTTAAGTTAACTGTGGGAAGAATCTGATTGATTTTATCTCTGATGGATGAAATTTTATTATTGAAAAAGTTCATAAAGTCCTGACTAGTAAGCTCTAAGGGGACGCTAGGATTGACAGAGTCCTGACTCTTTGTCAACCTGGCTACAGTACTGAAAAGAAACCTGGGATTATTCTTGTTCTCTTCTATTAATGCAGAGTAATAACTCGTTCTAGCTTTTCTAAGAGATTTTTTTATAAATTAAAAGATGATTTCTCCAAGCTAAATAGATTTCATCTAAATTAGTAGAGCGCCATTTTCTTTCTAATTGGCGAGTCTTCTGTTTTAAGCTACGAGTTTCTGTGTTGAACCAAGGAGTTAAAAATCTCTGATTAGACTTTTTCTTTTTTAAGGGGGCCACCAAGTCTAGAGCCTGATGCAGAGAAGCTGAAACACTATCCACCATGTTATCAATTACAGAAGGAGCAAGCTGTCTATAGCTTATTTCCGTTGTGTTGACACATGGCATAGAGGAAACAATCTGCATAAATTTGGAAACAGCATCATCTGAGAGGCATCTACTGTGATAATATTTTTCTTTAGGAGCCAAATAGTCAGAAATAGTAAAATCAAAGGTTAACAGACAATGGTCTGACAGTACAGGGTTATGAGGAGACACTACAAGATTTTCTATTTCTATGCCATATGTCAGAACAAGGTCCAATGTATGGTGGAGGTAATGAGTAGAATTTCCTACTTTCTGAGAAAACCCAATCGAGTCTAATATTGAATTAAATGCCACATTAAGGCAGTCACTATCTACATCCACATGTATATTAAAGTCCCCTACTATAATTATTCTATCAGATTTCAACACTAAATCAGCTAAGAAATCAGCAAATTCGGATAAAAATTCTGAGTAGGTTGATGGGGGACGATAAACAATGGCAAATAAAATTGGGTTTAACCTGAAATTGCTAAAGTGCCCAATACTGAGGACCAGGCCCTCAAAGGAATTATAACATGTTTTTTGCTTTACATTAACTAGTAATTTGGAATGGTAAATTGTTGCTACTCCTCCTCCACGACCAGAACTTCTGGGATTTTGACAGTTTAAATAACCAGAGGGGGTTGATTCATTTAAACCAACATAATCCTCTTGTCCTAACCAAGTCTCTGTAAGGGAAATTAAATCAATCTGATGATCAATTAACAGATCATGGACTAACAGAGACTTGGGAGTTAGAGACCTAATATTTAACAAACCACATTTAATTTTTAAATTATGAGGAGGAACAGAGGCCAAATCATTCAATTTAGAGGCTTTATGTTTAATTTGAGTTTTACCAATATTTTGCTTTATCACTTTGGGATGCTTATACATTATATTTTTATTCACTTTGGAGGGAGCAGACAACGATTCTCTGATGGGGAAGACAGGGGCTAAGCTGAGGGGTGGCGGATGAAGAGGAGCTGCAGAGAGGCGTGTAAGACTGCGACTCTGCTTCCTGGTCCCAACTCTGAGTAGTCACGGTTTTGGAAATTTGGATAAAAAAGATGCCAGATTGTTAGATAAATGAGAAGCACCATCCAAAGTGGGATGAATGCTGTCTCGTCTCATAAGACCAGGTTTTCCCCAAAAAGAGCTCCAATTGTCAATGTAGCCCACGTCATTTTTAGGACAACACACAGACAGCCAGCGGTTCAAGGATGACGAGCGACTAAACATGTCATCACTGGTCAGATTGGGGAGGGGCCCAGAGAATACTACAGTGGCAGACATCGTTTTGGCAAACTCACACACCGATTCTATATTAAGTTTCGTGACTTCCGACTGCCGGAGACGGATGTCATTAATGCCGGCGTGAATAACAATTGTGGAATATTTACAGTTACTTTTAGCCAGCATTTTCAAATTTGACTCGATGTCGCCTGCTCTGGCCCCAGGAATACATTGGACTATGACCGCTGGAGTCTCTAGGTTCACGTTTCTGACTACAGAGTCGCCAATGATCAGAGTTTTTTCCTCAGCGGGTGTGTCGCTGAGCGGGGAAAAACGATTAGAAACGTGAACAGGTTGGTGGTGTACCGGGGCTTTGCGACTAGGCTTCCTTCTGACCGTCACCCACCCAGTCTCCTCGCTGCTGAGGAGAGCCGGGGAACCGCTGACAGTGGGACCTAAGCTAGCTAGCTCCGCTGCAGCTAATGGGCGTCCGTCGAGATTAACTGGCACAGACGGTGTTTCAATGCAGCGGAGCCGGGATTCCAAATCAGACAACCTCGCCTCGAGCGCCTCAAAAAGACAACATTTATTACATTTACCGTTATCACTAAAAGAGGCAGAGGTGTAGCTAAACATCTGACAGAGAGAGCACACCAGAGGAGAGGAAAGAGAGGTAGTAGCCATAGCTAGTGGCTAGAGAGCTGGAGAGCAAACCACACAGGCAGACAGCAAAACAGGAAGTGACGATCCCTCCAGGAGGAACAGGAGGAGTGGCAAACCCTAAATGAATCAACTCCCTCTGGTTATTTAAACTGTCAAAATCCCAGAAGTTCTGGTCGTGGAGGAGGAGTAGCAACAATTTACCATTCTAAATTACTAGTTAATGTAAAGCAAAAAACATGTTATAATTCCTTTGAGGGCCTGGTCCTCAGTATTGGGCACTTTAGCAATTTTAGGTTAAACCCAATTTTATTTGCCATAGTTTATCGTCCCCCATCAACCTACTCAGAATTTTTATCCGAATTTGCTGATTTCTTAGCTGATTTAGTGCTGAAATCTGATAGAATAATTATAGTAGGGGACTTTAATATACATGTGGATGTAGATAGTGACTGCTTTAATGTGGCATTTAATTCAATATTAGACTCGATTGGGTTTTCTCAGAAAGTAGGAAATTCTACTCATTACCTCCACCATACATTGGACCTTGTTCTGACATATGGCATAGAAATAGAAAATCTTGTAGTGTCTCCTCATAACCCTGTACTGTCAGACCATTGTCTGTTAACCTTTGATTTTACTATTTCTGACTATTTGGCTCCTAAAGAAAAATATTATTACAGTAGATGCCTCTCAGATGATGCTGTTACCAAATTTATGCAGATTGTTTCCTCTATGCCATGTGTCAACACAACGGAAATAAGCTATAGACAGCTTGCTCCTTCTGTAATTGATGACATGGTGGATAGTGTTTCAGCTTCTCTGCATCAGACTCTAGACTTGGTGGCCCCCTTAAAAAAGAAAAAGTCTAATCAGAGATTTCTAACTCCTTGGTTCAACACAGAAACTCGTAGCTTAAAACAGAAGACTCCTCAATTAGAAAGAAAATGGCACTCCACTAATTTAGATGAAATCTATTTAGCTTGGAGAAATCATCTTTTAATTTATAAAAAATCTCTTAGAAAAGCTAGAACGAGTTATTACTCTGCATTAATAGAAGAGAACAAGAATAATCCCAGGTTTCTTTTCAGTACTGTAGCCAGGTTGACAAAGAGTCAGGACTCTGTCAATCCTAGCATTCCCTTAGAGCTTACTAGTCAGGACTTTATGAACTTTTTCAATAATAAAATTTCATCCATCAGAGCTAAAATCAATCAGATTCTTCCCACAGTTAACTTAAATACTGTAACTACTACAACTCCTTCTATTGATGTCTGTCTTGATGAGTTTACTCCAATCGACCTTTGTGAGTTAGACAAAATAATTTCCTCATCCAAACCTTCAACTTGTCTTTTAGATCCTATTCCTACCAGGTTATTTAAAGAAGTCTTCCCACTTATTGGTAGCTTTATTCTTCATATAATCAATTTTTCATTAACTTTAGGCCATGTACCACAGGCTTTTAAAGCGGCTGTAATTAAACCTTTACTCAAAAAGCCAACGCTAGATCCAGGAGCTTTAGCTAACTATAGACCAATCTCTAATCTCCCTTTCATTTCAAAAATCTTAGAAAGAGTTGTTGCTACGCAATTATTTTACCACCTGCAGGGAAATGGTTTACTTGAAGAGTTTCAATCTGGGTTTAGAATCCATCATAGTACTGAAACAGCCTTAGCGAAGGTCACTAACGACCTCCTCATTGCATCTGATAATGGACTAGTTTCTGTACTTGTCCTTTTAGACCTTAGTGCAGCTTTTGATACTATCGATCATAATATTCTACTTGATAGATTAGACCACTATGTTGGACTTAATGGAACTTCGTTGCAGTAATTTAGATCTTATTTATCTGATAGGTTCCAGTTTGTTCATGTAAATGATGAGTTTTCTTTTAGCTCAAAGCTTAGTCATGGAGTTCCACAGGGATCTGTGCTAGGCCCTACTCTTTTTAGTTTATATATGCTTCCGTTAGGCAACATTATTAGAAAGCACTGTATACATTTTCATTGTTATGCAGATGACACACAATTATACCTGTCAATGAAACCAGATGATACTAATCAATTAGCCAAGTTAGAAGCCTGTCTTAAGGAAATTAAAGCTTGGATGACTTGTAATTTCCTGCTATTAAATTCAGATAAGACTGAAGTCATTCTTGTTGGTCCAAAAAACCTTAGAAATTCCTTTCCAAATCAAACTTTCAGTTTGGACGCAGTTACTCTTTCTCTTAATAGCTCTGTGAGGAACCTTGGAGTTATTTTTGATCAGGATTTGTCCTTCAATTCACATATTAAATTTGTTTCTAAGACTGCCTTCTATCATTTGCGTAATATTGCCAAGATTAGGAGCATCTTGTCTCAGAGTGATGCTGAGAAGCTGATCCACGCTTTTGTTAGCTCGAGATTAGATTATTGTAATTCTTTATTATCAGGCTGTCCTAAAACATCTTTAAAAAGTCTTCAGCTGATCCAAAATGCTGCAGCAAGAGTTTTAACAGGTACTAGAAAGAGAGATCATATCTCTCCGGTTCTGGCCTCCCTTCATTGGCTTCCCATAGAGTTTAGAATTAAGTTTAAAATCCTTCTTCTTACTTACAAAGCTTTAAACAATCAGGCTCCTTTTTATTTAAAAGATCTGATACTACAGTATCCTCCTAACAGAGCACTACGCTCCCAAAATGCAGGATTACTTGTAATACCTAGAATCTCCAAAAGTACAATGGGAGGCAGAGCCTTCAGTTATCAAGCTCCTCTCCTGTGGAATCAGCTGCCAATCTGGATTCGGGAGTCAGACTCGATCTCTGTTTTTAAGAATAGGGCTAAAACCTACCTTTTTGATCTAGCCTACAATTAGGGAGGGATCATGTGTTTCTGAACCCTCCCTTAGTTATGCTGCTAATAGGTTTAGTCAGCCGGAGGACCTCCAGTAATGCACTGGGCCTCACTCCTTTCCTCACTCTCTATGAAATATTTTTTTTTTGCTGGTCATTAACATTTGTTTGTTCTCTCCCATAGATTGAGTCCCCATCGTGCTGTTTGCTCTCTACATGTCTGTTCTTTTCTTCTTCTCTATCCCCTCACCCCCCAGCCAGTCGCAGCAGATGACTGCCCCTCCCTGAGCCTAGTTCTGCTGGAGGTTTCTTCCTGTTAAAAGGGAGGTCCCCCCTGTAGGGTCCCCCCTACAGTTGATAGTGCTATGAGATGACTGTTGTTGTGAAATGGCGCTATATAAATAAAGTTGAATTGAATTGAATTGAATTGAACCCTGTTTAAATGCCAGAACCTGGTTGCATAAACATGCACACCCTTAAACTGATACTTTGTTGCAGCACCTTTGGCTTTAATTACAGCACTCAGTTTTTTTTGTGTAGGAGTCTATCAGCATGGCATATCATGATATGGCACTATTTGCCCACTCTTCTTTGCAAAAATGCTCCAGATCTGTCAGATTGTGAGGGCATCTCCTGTGCACAGCCCTCTTCAGATTACCCCACAGATGTTCGATCGGATTCAGGTCTGGACTCTTGCTGGGCCATTCCAAAACCTCAATGTTCTTCTGGTGAAGCCATTCTTTTGTTGATTTGGATGTGTGCTTTGGGTCATTGTCGTGCTGAATGATGAAGTTCCTCTTCATCTTCAGCTTTCTAGCAGAAGCCTGAAGGTTTTGTGCCATCACTGACTGGTATTTGGAACTGTTCATAATTCCCTCCACCTTGACTAAGGCCCCAGTTCCACCTGAAGAAAAGCAGCCCCAAAACGTGAGGCTGCCACCACCATGCTTCACTGTAGGTATGGTGTTCTTTTGGTGATGAGCAGTGTTGTGTTTGCGCTAAATACACAGTGGTGTGAAAAAGTGCTTGCCCCCTTCCAGAGTCCTCATTTTTTTTGTATGTATGTCACACTTAAATGTTTCAGATCATCAAACAAATTTAAATATTAGACAAAGATAACACAAGTAAATACAAAATGCACTTTTTAAATGAAGGTTTTTATTATTAAGGGGAAAAAAAAAATCAAAACCTAGATGGCCCTGTGTGAAAAAGTGATTGCCCCCTAAACCTAATAACTGGTTGGGCCAACCTTAGCAGCAACAACTGCAATCAAGCATTTGGGATAACTGGCAATGAGTCTTTTACAGCGCTGTGGAGGAATTTTGGTCCACTCATCTTTGCAGAATTGTTGTAATTCAGCCACATTGGAGGGTTTTCGAGCATGGACCGCCTTTTTAAGGTAATGCCGCAGCATCTAAATCGGATTCAGGTCAGGACTTTGACTAGGCCACTCCAAAGTCTTCATTTTGTTTTTCTTAAGCCATTCTGAGGTGGACTTGCTGGTGTGTCTTGGATCATTGTCCTGCTGCAGAACCCAAGTGCGTTTCAACTTGAGGTCATGAATTGATGGCCGAACATTCTGTTTCAGGAATTTTTGGGAGATAGCAGAATTCATAGTTCCATTTACCAGAGTAAGTTTTCCAGGTCCTGAAGCAGCAAAACAGCCCCAGACCATCACACTACCACCACCATATTTTACTGTTAGTATGATGTTCCTTTTCTGAAAAGCTGTGTTACTTTTACGCTGGATGTAATGGAACGCACACCTTCCAAAAAGTTCAACTTTTGTCTCGTCAGTTCACAGAGTATTTTCCCAAAAGTCTTGGGGGTCATCAAGATCTTTTCTTGCAAAACTGAGATGAGCGTTTATGTTCTTTTGGCTCAGCAGTGGATTTTGTCTTGGAACTCAGCCATGTAGGCCATTTTTGCCCAGTCTCTTTCTTAGAGTCATGGAGTCACGAACACTGACCTTAGCTGAGGCGAGGCCTGCAGTTCTTTGGATGTTGTTGTGAGGTCTCTTGTAACCTCTTGGATGAGTCGTCGCTGTGACTCTTGGGGTATTTTGGGTCGGCCGGCAACTGGTTCACCATTGTTCCATGTTTTTGCCATTTGTGGATAATGGCTCTCACTGTGGTTTGCTGGAGTCCCAAAGCTTTAGAAATGGCTTTAGAAACTTTTCCAGACTGATAGATCTCAATTACTTTGTTTCTTATTTGTTCCTGAATTTATTTGGATCACAGCATGATGTCTAGCTTTTGAGGATCTTTTGATCTGCTTCACTTTGTTAGGCAGGTCCTATTTAAGTGATTTCTTGATTGAGAACAGGTGTGGCAGTAATCAGACCTGGGTGTGGCGAGAGAAATTGAACTCAGCTTACCACAGTTAATTTATGTTTTAACCAGGGTGGGGGGGAAGTGGGGGCAAGCACCTTTTCCCACAGGGCCATGTAGGTTTGGATTTTTTTTTACCCTTAGTAATAAACACCTTCATTTACAAACTGCATTTTGTGTTTACTTGTGTTATCTTTGTCTAATATCTAAATTTGTGTGATGGTCTGAAACATTTAGATAGATAGATAGATAGATAGATAGATAGATAGATAGATACTTTATTTTGAACAAAAAAGTAAAAAAACCAAAACAAATGACAAGTGCAAAAAATGTGACAGTATACAGTGCTCGAAAGGGAGAAGGAAGAAGTGAACACTTATTTATTTAAGTGCAACAAACATACAAAAAAAAAAGAAAAAAAAAGAGAGAAATCAGGAAGGGGCAAGCACTTTTTCCCACCACTGTACCTTTTGGAATTATGGCCAAAATGTTCACCCTTGGTTTCATCGGACCATAACACATTTTCCCACATGCATTTGGGAGATTTCAAATGTGTTTTTGCAAAATGTAGCCGGGCTTGGATGTTTTTCTTTGCAAGATAAGGCTTCAAGCTTGCCACCCTACCCCATAGCCCAGACATATGAAGAAGACGGGAGATTGTTGTCACATGTACTAAATAGCCAGTACTTGCCAGAAAGTCCTGCAGTTCCTTCAATGTTGCTGTTGGCCTCTTGGCAGCCTCCCTGGCCAGTTTTCTTCTCATCTTTTCATCAATTTTGGAGGGACGTCCAGTTCTTGGTAATGTCATTGTTGTGGCATATTTTCTCCACTTGATGATGACTGTCTTCCATCGTGTTCCATGGTATACAGTGCATCCGGAAAGTATTCACAGTGTTTCACCTTTTTCACATTTTGTTACGTTACAGCCTTATTCCAAAATGGATTAAATTCATTTTTCTCTCAAAATTCTACACACAATACCCCATAATGACAACGTGAAAAAAGTTTTTGTTTTTTTAGATTTTTGCAAATTTCTGAAAAATAGAAATCTAAGAAATCACATGTACATAAGTATTCACAACTTTTGCCATGAAGCTCAAAATTGAGCTCAGGTGCATCCCGTTTCCACTGATCATCCCTGAGATGTTTCTACAGCTTAATTGGAGTCCACCTGTGGTAAATTCAGTTGATTGGACATGATTTGGAAAGGCACACACCTGTCTATATAAGGTCCCACAGTTGACAGTGCATGTCAGAGCACAAATCAAGCATGAAGTCAAAGGAACTGTCTGCAGACCTCTGAGACAGGATTGTCTTGAGGCACAAATCTGAGGAAGGGTACAGAAAAATTTCTGCTCATTTGAAGGTCCCAGTGAGAACACTGGTCTCCATCATCCTAAATAGAAGTTTAGAACCACCAGGACTCTTCCTTGAGTTGGCCGGCTGTCTAAACTGAGCGATCGGGGGAGAAGGGCCTTAGTCAGAGAGGTGACAAAGAACCCAATGGTCACTCTGTCAGAGCTCCAGTGTTCCTCTGTGGAGAGAGGAGAACCTTCCAGAAGGGCAACCATCTCTGCAGCAATCCACCAATCAGGCCTGTATGGTAGAGTGGCCAGACGGAAGCCACTCCTTAGAAAAAGGCACATGGCAACCCACCTGGAGTTTGCAAAAAGGCACCTGAAGGACTCTCAAACCATGAGAAACAAAATTCTCTGGTCTGATGAGACAAAGATTGAACTCTTTGGTGTGAATGCCAGACGTCATGTTTGGAGGAAACCAGGCTCCACTCATTACCAGGCCAATACCATCCCTACAGTGAAGCAAGGTGGTGGCAGCAACATGCTGTGAGGATGTTTTTCAGCAGTAGGAACTGGGAGACTAGTCAGGATAGAGGGAAAGATGAATGCAGCAATGTACAGAGACATCCTGGATGAAATCCTGCTCCAAAGTGCTCTTGACCTCAGACTGGGATGACGGTTTATCTTTCAGTAGGAGAACGACCCTAAGCACACAGCCAAGATATTAAAGGAGTGGCTTCAGGACAACTCTGTTAATGTCCTTGAGTGGCCCAGCCAGAGCCCAAACTTGAATCCAATTTAACATCTCTGTAGAGATCTGAAAATGGCTGTGCACCGACACTTCCCATCCAACCTGATGAAGCTTGAGAGGTGCTGCAAAGAGGAATGGGCAAAACTGCCCAAAGATAGGTGTGCCAAGCCTGTGGCATCATATTCAAGAAGACTTGAGGCTGTAATTGCTGCCAAAGATGGGTGGCAGAGGCTCAGGAGGTAGAGCAGGTCGTTCAATGACCGGATGGTTGGCTGTTTGAATACCGCTCTCCCCAGATATCCTGTCGTTGTGTTCCTGCCCAAGACACTTTACCCACCTTGCCCCCAGTGTCCACAACACTGGGTATGAATGTGTATAAATGTTCAGTGGTGGCCAGAGAGGCCATTGGCGCAGATTGGCAGCCATGTTTGTGTCAGCCTGCCCCAGGGCAGCTGTGGCTACAGTAGTAGCTTGCCACCACCATTGTCTGTCTGGAGTGAATGTATTGAGCAAAGCCTGTGAATATTTATGTACATGTTATTTCTTAGTTTTTTATTTTTAATAAATTTGCAAAAGTCTAAAAAAAGCTGTTTTCACATTGTCATTATGGGGTACTGTGTGTAGAACTTTGAGGAAAAAAAATAATTTAATCCATTTTGGAATAAGACTGTAACATAAAATGTGGAAAAAGTGAAGCACTGAATAGTTTCTGGATGCACTGTATTTAATACCTTGGAAATTCTTTGGTACCCTTCTCCTGACTGATACCTTTGAACAATGAGATCCTTCTGATGCTTTGGAAGCTCTCTGTGGACCATGGCTTGTGCTGTAAGATGTGACTACATAAATGTCAGGAAAAGCCTGCTAGAACAGCAGAACTTTATTCGGGGTTAATCAGAGGCACTTTAAATGGTGGCAGATGTGTGTTGACTCCCATTAACATGAGTTTGAATGTGACTGTTTAATTCTGAACACAGCCACATCTTCAGTTATAACAGGGTGTACATATTTTTGCAAATTATTGTAAGTTTTTTATTTTTCCTCTTAAAAGAGTTCAGTTTTTTTTTTTTTTTCAATTGGGTTGTATAGGTTATAGGTCTCATTAATAGTAGACAAAGTTTTGAAATGATTTATCTTGGTCTCATTTTTTACATCACAAAAACCTGGCATTTGAACAGGGGTGTGCAGACTTTTTATATCCACTGTACCATTGATTTCACCAGTTTTAATTGTCAGTCATATTTTTTTTTCTCCCATTAGTTTTTCTTCTGAGCAGATTTGAAATAGTTTTTTTTTTCTCCTCTGGCTATGGAAATATTTGATTTGATTTATTGCGGTTTCTATGCAAGATTTGGATAATACAATATAATATATACAAAAGAAACGTTTTTATTTGAGAAAAAAGCTACACATTTACAAGAAAATTTAGCAAATCTATTAAAGCCACAAATTTAAAAGAAAACCTTGGAGAGAGTCCTCAGATCTTAAGCTTAAACATTTTGATCTCAGTGCGGATTTACATCATTAATTCATGATCAGAAAATTTTAGTTGAGCAGAATAAATGCAACACTTGCGCTCAACACTTGGTGGTGCTGCTTGATTAAAAAAAAAAAAAACAGGAGAAGGCGGTGAATGATAATAATGTGCATGCAGGAGTTTAGGCTGTAGGGGACAGCCACACCATGCAGAACATTTGGTTTAATGTGACACCTGTTAAAATGTGGGGGAATGTTATCTTTCAGAGAAGTGACATATTACTTTCACAAAGCAGCCGTTCATTAGTGTCCTAAATTGATTTCCCAGTAAATGCTGCTTTCAGAGTTAAACTCAGACTTTATTCTCCTCAGAGTTAGGTGATGTCTTTAACCCTGCCATGTCCCCATAAACTGACCTGTCAGAGTCTGCTTGCCCATGATGCCACAGATGTGCAGGGAGGCATCTGCTACTACTGCAACCCTCTTCCTCTGAGAAACAGTTTTCGACAGCTTATGTAACATGTCAGCTAAACAGGGGAGACGTTTCTGCGTGCGACGTTTCAGGACACACGGCATCAGGGTTTCGGGGCTGAAGGTGTTGGCAGGGGTGAGGAGTCAGGTCAGAGTGTCAGGGCCTATCTGTCACACCTTTGCTCGTGTGAGGTGGTGTAGACCTGCATCACTGCGTGCACGTACAGTGTTTCTGGTGTCTCCCTGCACAGTGTTGTAGCAGGAGGTCAGTATGTCAGATCCCGCAAAAGAGTTGCCCCTTAACACTGTGTCGCGAGTTCCTGGTGTATGTCTCAGGACATGAAATTATCACTGATGTGGTCAAAGGGAGTTTTCATTCCTGAAAGTACACACCAAGGTTGGGACCAAGGTTCATGTTTTTGTTCTATATTACTGACATTTGATCTGGTTAAGTTTTACGTTTCACACTGCTCCTTATGGAAGCACTGTGTGATGCATGTTCATCCTGTTGTCATGACAACATTTGTGTAGTGGTAGAAGACCCTGCCACCTTTAGAGTTGTGAGAATGCTTGCATGGTGGTATTGCTCTCTCAATCATTCATTTCCCTTCTCTAACATCCTGTCTGGAAGTATTTGTTAAATATCTGCTTTTTTTTTTTTCCCCAAGTTGACTTTTTACACACCACTGGACAATATTTCACTTAAAAACTGCATATCTTGATCTCCCCCAAGTATTCTTTCCAGTTCTGATAGCCTGCAGTAACTTCTCATGTTTGGTCTGGAAATCCACATCTATCTGATAATTGCATTCACACTAGGAATGAACTGGATCAAGGTTCAGTTTTACTTAAACTGAGCACACCTGCCATTGTTACTGAGCCAAATTTTAGCTGTGTGGTCCAGACTGTTGTGATAGTTTTGGAGGTGAGTGCATTATTATCTTGGCTCCACTCCTTGATTGTTGTGTAACCTCATCAGGCAATCAGGAGCAGCTGGTGGCTTTCCCCACGCTCTCAGCTGATTGCGGAAGAGAGTGCCTTCTTAAGCAGTGTTCAGTTAACAGCACAGTGCAGGATTATCAGGTCTCATGGGCTGCTCCTTGTGATGCTAAGGCTCAGTGCACTACCGCGGCCTATCAATTCTGACTCCTGCTCCTCGTGACAGATTCTCTCTGTGACTATCAGGTCTGACCAGCTGCTTGACATCCCGGCACCGAGTTCTTCCTGACGCTTCTGACACTTGCTGCCCTCAGTTGTCTGCCTCCTCAGCCCACATCTCCAAGAAGAAGTGACCTGTCACCATAATGGTCCTTGTGGCTCGCCTCACCGCAAGGCCACTCCCTGAAAGGACCAACCCTCACTTATTTATGCCAATTCATTCCAATCAACTGAATAACCATTTTGCTTGGGCTCCTCAGAACCCTTTGCTCGCTTCGCATCTTTCATGGCTCTAGAACTCCCAAGCTCCTTCCTAAATAGACCCCTTCCACCTCTGAACCTTTGTCTCCTGGTTAGCTTCCCTGGAAAAAGACCAGAGGCGTGTATTAAAAAGCAGATTCAACATACCCAGGGTATCTTACCTGGCTTCACTAACTCAGATATTCTGGATCAGTATTATCTGTACCACAAACACAATTATCAACTCAGTAAGTGAACCCTGGGTTAATCAATCTGACCACACTCACATAAAAGAAGCCGTGATTGCAGCAGATGACCAATACGAAAATGAACAAGCAGCAGTGCGGAGAACATCACTGAGAACATCACTTTAAAGCGTACCTGTGGTGGTCGTGAAAAAAAAGATATTATATTGAGCCCCTGTCTCATGTTCTAGTTAAAGTTTAAGTTGAAATTCATGTTCAGAGCAATTTGATATAAATCCATTGCTGATGTGCTGGTTCAGCTATGTCAGCAAAACATGAGTGCAGCCATATTAGCGGCTACATGGCCTGCCAGGACGCTTCCTGTGACGTAATTTCGTTGACACCGCGATCTGGATCAGTATTGGCTGAGCCTGGAGTGCCCGGATGAGCAGTGGCTTTCGGGATATTCAAATTCAAATTCAAACGTTTATTTCAAACTCAGGGTTCATATTAAATGCAGAACTAAAACGAGTAGAAAATAAATAAAAAAATGCTTAAATTCAGCGGGTCGTCTCGTCTGATCTGAGCTCGTAATGGCCAAGATGATTCTAAAACTATATACAGAGCAGCAGACACTCGGCGCTCTTGTAAAAACAAAAACATACAATGCAATATGGATATCGCAACATGGCGGAATGTAAAGCCTTTGGATGTCTGAATAATAAGCGAAAAAACAAAGAAACACTTCTTTTGTGTACCCAAACCCAGCTCACCTTGTCAGAAGATCGGAGCGGAAACAGGGCACAGACGAATAATTTCAGACGAAATTGCGTTGTGTGTGAGGACCACTTCGTCACTTTAACCCTCAGAAGACCTTTCTGGCTCAAACATGTAGCCATGTTGGACGAATTCTTCCTCAGAGTCTGACAATTCAGCCATAATAGAATAAAAACACTCACAACAGCACCCTAGTCTCTCATACAGGCGGAGCATTGACTGTTGAGTATCAACGAAGTGACGTCACATCCGCATGTGTCATGGCTGCGCCCACAGTTTTCATTGGCTGGCCATGCCTGCGGTCGTATTTGCATATTTCTCTGGTAGTATATGGCTGGCAATAATTATTTAACCAAATAACGAATACTTTGCCTAATGTTTTCAAGTTGAATGCGTTTAGACGACCACCACAGGTACCCTTTAAGAATTTAAGTGTCAGACTAAATAAATGTGAAGAGTATGTCTGAATGTATTACAGGCTAAAATAAACAGCTCCACCAGACCCCCCCCCCCCCCCAAAAAAAAACAAAAAACAAAAAAACAACTGCTGTCATTGTGAATGCTTCAATTGATTGACTGCTTTAAATATTCCCAAGCTCCTTGACATTTCTGTCCATTGCTCTGATGGATATTGATCACATACTTAATAATTTTGGAAATTTTCTCCCATTTCCTCCTATTAACAATATTGCTTACTTTTTATAACCCCAGCCCCGGTGGTGTCAGAGCACATGAGAGCAAATGATGGTCTACAAATTACAGTGGATATAAAGTCTACACACCCCTGTTCAAATGCCAGGTTTTTGTGATGTAAGAAAATGAGACCAAGATAAATCATTTCAAAACTTTTTCCCCCATTAATGTGACCTATAACCTGTACAACCTAATTGAAAAACAAACTGAAATCTTTTAAGGGGAAAAATAATAATAATAAAAATCTTAAACAACCTGTTTGCATACTTTTGCACACCCTGTTATAACTGGGGATGTGGCTGTGTTCAGAATTAACCAGTCACATTCAAACTCGTGTAAAATGGGAGTCAGCACACACCTGCTACCATTTAACGTGCCTCTGATTAACCTGAATAAAGTTCAGCTGTTCTAGTAGGCTTTTCCTGACGTTTTTTGTAGTCACGTGTTACAGCACAAGCCATGGTCCACAGAGAGCTTCCAAAGCAACAGAGGGATCTCATTGTTCAAAAGTATCCGTCAGGACTATAATAAGTTTTTTTCCCCATAAAATATTTTAGTTTGTTTTTCAATTGGGTTGTACAGGTTATAGGTCACATTAATTGGGGAAAAAGTTTTGAAATTATTTATCTTGTTCTCATTTTTTTACATCACAAAAATCTGGCATTTGAACAGGGGTGTGTAGAGGTTTTATATCCACTGTATAGGCTACCTAATTAAAAATAAGTCTAACCATTGGTCAAACTTTGGATTCAGGAGGAGCAATGTGGTTTTCGTCCTGGTTGTGGCACATCGGATCAGCTCTTTACCCTCTCGAGAATCCTCATGGGTTCTTAGGCGTTTGCTCAACCAGTCCGCATGTGTTCTGTGGACTTGGAGAAAGCAGTCAACTGCGCTCCTCATGGTCTCTTGTGTGGGGTGCTGTGGGAGTATGGGGTATGGGACTTGCTGTTACGAGCTATCCAGTCCCTATATGACCGTTGCAAGAGTTTGGTTCGTATTGCCAACACCCAGTCAAACTCATTTCCAGTGAGAGGTGGACTCCACCAGGGCTGCCCTTTGTCACTGATCCTGTTCATAATTTTTATGGACAGGATATCTAGGCGCAGCCAAGGATTGAGGGTGTTATGCTCGGTGACCACAGGATCTTATCGCTGCTGTTTGCAAATGATGTTGTCCTGTTGGTTTTATTGAGCAATGACCTACAGGTCTTGTTGGGATGGTTTGCTACTGAATGTGAAGCGGCTGGGATGACAATCAACACCTCCAAGTCTAAGTCCATGGTCCTCAGCCAGAAAAGGGTAGATTGTCCTCTCCGGGTTGGGGACAAGCTCCTGCCCCAAGTGGAGGAGTTTAAGTATCTCGGGGTCTCATTCACGAGTAATCCAATCCGATCCAATCCAACTTTATTTATAAAGTACTTTAAAAACAACCACAGCTGACCCAAAGTGCTGTACATAAAAACATAAGACATAAAAATCATAAAATACAACTGAAAAATACAATAGTAATCATAGAATAAAAGCCACAAAACAAGTAAAATCAATGTCTCAAACTGGGTCAAAAGCCAAAGAATAAAAATGGGTTTTAAGATGAATTTCAAAACTGGACAGTGAAGGGGCCTGTCTGAAGGACAAAGGCAGATTGTTCCACAGTTTAGAGGCAGCATCAAAAAACAGCTCTGTCCCCTCTGAGCTTCCTCCTCAATTTTGGTATCTCCAGAAGCAGCTGATCAGCTGACCTGAGAGACCGAGCAGGGGTGTAAGGATGAAGGAGCTCAGATTGGTAAGGTGGGGCAAGGCCATTTAATGATTTAAAAACAAAAGAATTAAAGGATTTTAAAATGAACCCTAAAGTCCATAGACAGCCAGTGGAGGGAAGCTAAAATGGGTGTAATGTTGTCCCTCTTACGTGTTCTAGCTGAAAGACGTGCAGCAGCATTTTGAACCAACTGGAGATGTGAGAGGGAAGACTGGGTAACTCCAAAATAAAATGTGTTACAATAATCCAGCCAAGATGTGATGAAGGCATGGATTACTGTTTCAGAGTGCTGCCTTAAAAGAATGGGTTTAACCTTTGCCAGCTGCCTGCAAATGAAAAAAGCTGGACTTGCCTACTGTACTAATTTGACAGTTTAATCTAAGATCACTGTCCATCTTAAAATCCAGATTAGTAACAGTTGTCTTGACAAACTATGCCAAGGGGCCCAAGTAAACAGGGGGAGACTCAAAGGAGCCACTGGGTCCAAAAACCATCGCTTCAGTCTTCTTTTCATTAAAATTTAGTTTAAAGCCATCCAAGCTTTAATGGCCATCAAGACATGCAAGAAGTGGTTTAATTGTAAATAAATCTGTCATCAGCGTAACAGTGGAAGGAGATACCATGCTTCTAAGGATTGAACCCAGTTGAAGTAAGCACAGGGAGAAAAGCAAGGGCTCTAAAATTGAGCCCTGTGGGACTCTACATGGCAGGGAAGCCGAGGAAGATTCAAAACCAGCCAGACTTACAGACATGGTTCTATCTGCCAAATAGGACCTGAACCATTCCAATACAGTACCAGAAATTCCCACTAGATGCCATAGATGGGATATTAAAATGTCATGGTCCACTGCATCAAACGCGGCAGTTAGGTCAAGCAGGACAAGAATCACAAAATCACCAGAGTCCAGTGCCAGGAGGATGTCATTAAAGACCCTTAACAAAGCCGACTCTGTGCTATGGAGGGTTTTAAATCCAGACTTAAACACCTCCAGGACACCATTCTCATCCAAAAAAGCCTTTAACTGAAGATAAACAATTTTCTCCAATATTTTTGAGAGAAAAGGTAGCTTTGAAATAGGCCTAAAATTAGCCAGCACAGTTTGATCAAGACCAGGTTTCTTTAGCAAAGGTTTCACTACTGCATGCTTAAAATTTGCAGGGACCACACCAGGAGACAAACTGTTGTTTAAAATCGTTATAACCTACTGACCTATGCTAGATACTAAAACCTCTTTTAAAAAATGAGGGGGGATAGCATCACAAGAGGAACCTGAGGGCATAATATGACCAACCACATCCTCTAATTGCAGCAGTGTCACAGGGTCAAACTGATTGAAGACAGCAGAGCAAAGGACAGAGACAGAAGGGTCAGAGGCAGAGCTGGGATGAGAGCCCTAATGGTGGTGATCTTATCAATAAAAAAAATGCAAAAAGTCATTACACAATTCAGTAGACGTTTCTATACCAACAGTCGGTGAGGTGTTAAGAACAGAGTCAATGGTCTTGAATAAGACACATGGGTTATGACGATTGGACACAACAATATTGGACAAATGTTCCCTTTTAGCCTCTTTAACAGTGCTCTGATAACGATGCCAACAATCCTTTAAAATTTGATGAGATACCTGCAGCTTGTCCTTCCACCTGCACTCAGCTTTGTGGCATTCCCTTCTGACTGTCTGAGTTCTGTCATTAAACCATGGCTCGAGCTTGGCTCTGGGCTGCTTAATTTTTGATGGAGCCACAAAGTCCAGGATGGTTTGGCAGGAGGAATAAAACCAGGAATTAAGCTCCACCGTATCAGAGAGAATGTCAGGGGGAGCACAGAGCTGGGTAAAAGCAGACGAAAACTGACCAGCAGTGGAGGGGGTAAAAATACGACAATGCCATGTAGGAGTGCAGGCTTTAATGGGAGAATGGAGAGAAAGACTGACAGAGAGATCAGAGCAGTATCTGCAGTGATGCAGACGTTATACTGGCCTGTTGTGGTGAAGAGGGAGCTGAGCTCTAAGGCAAAGCTGTCAGTTTACCAGTCAGTCTTTGTTCCTACCCTTACCTATGGTCATGAGTTTGAGGTAATGACCAAAAGAATGAGATCGCGGATACAAGCGGCTGAAATGAGCTTTCTCCGCAGGATTGCTGGATTCACTCTTAGAGATAAGGTGAGGAGCTCAGTCATCCGGGAGAGGCTCAGAGTAGAACCGCTGCTCCTCCACATTGAAAGGAGCCAGCTGAGGCGGTTTGGGCATCTGATCAGGATGTCCCAAGACACGCTGGAGAGACTATGTCTCCCAGCTGGGCTGGGAACATCTTGGTATCCTCTCTGAAGAGTTGGAGCAGGTGGCCGGGGAGAGGGAAGTTTGGGCCTCTCTGCTTGAGCTGCTGCCTCCGTGACCTGGACTTCCAGAAAAGCGGTAGAAGATGGATGGATGGATGGATGGATTATGAATAATATAATTCAGAGTAGTAGGTCTTCCAAATATTTCCTTTCCCATTGAAAGGCGTAGTTGGGGAAAAGATACAGAATCATCAGATAAAGGACCAGTCAGCTGTTAAACTGCTTTCTTTTATTGTTGGCTTTCCCCCCAGAGCAATCAGACTAGTTTACCAGAGAATAACTGCTTATGTTAGCCTAAACAGTATATTTTATTCTACCTTGGTGTATTTTTAGTTTATTGCACTTATTTTTGATGTTATTTTATCGTATTCTATCTAGTACTGAACTACTGACTGATAGATGCCTGAAAGATGATTTTTAAATGGTATTTTAAAAGAAATAAATGAATCTTGAATTTTGAAGCAGGGCTAGTATATTGTACAGTCTGTGCTGCAATAACACAGGAATTCAGAGAAATGCACAGTAAAATATATTTTATATTGCTTTCAGCACCGAAAAAATACCTATAAAATGGGCAACCCCCAGCAGGATCTGACCCCTGCAGAGGAGCTTGCTTTAAAAAATAATGTTAATCTCCCACTAATGGAGGGGAGGGAGTGTCCCCTCAAACCCAAGAAGAGGTGGATGTCATTTTCCAAAGGATTTTATTGGCTGGAGAGTGGCACCCACTGAGTTCTTATCTGGAGCTTAACTCGCTCAGTTAGCTTTACAGCGTAAGTTGCCATGGTGATCTACCCCAGTAAGAAGCGAACCTGCTTTGCAGTACCAAAAATCCAAGGTTAAGCCCGAAGACACCCCCCTTCCCATGCTGTGGGAAGTTGCTGCTATTGAAGAACATATTATTATAATTAAAGGAAGCATATTCTCTTGCCTCATCTACACGTCTGTTGTGTTGTGCTCTGCACTTGGGTCCACTCTGGTTTACTATGACAGCTGTGGCCCTGGGAAGTTTTCATACCTGTAATTACGGTCCAGATCAAGCTGAAAGGTCCAAAAGTCTGGACAGGAGGGGCTACATGCAAAAGCCACCTAAGATCTAATAGAACAAATTCTTAAAGCTGGTAATATATGCTGGTTTGTGTTTTCCCTTTTTACATTAGGACATGTGTGTGTGTGTGTGTGGGGGGGGGTTCTTTTGTTTTCTGTTGTCATTTAGAAGAAATCTGTACTTTGAAGAAATCTGTACTTTGGATTTTTCTGTGCACGCTTGGTGACCGATTTCTATCTTTTCCCCCTGCTGTCATTCTTCAACAGTGAGTGCTGTTGTTAAACTGTCTGACGATGTGGCTCTAACTCACAGAACCAAGTTCCCCCTCTGAACTAGGAACTGTTCCCACTTTCTTTGCCTTTGTACAGCTTTTGTCTGCTTTCTCTGCATTTCTTGTTAGCTCCTCTCATCGCTTGCATCTATTTCTATCTTCGTTTTCTCTCCTTTTCTCCACTCAGTGATAGAGAGGATTGCAGGTATCCATAGCAACATGTTTGCACGTGTGCGTGTGTGTGTGTGCATGCGTGCATGTGGCCTCTTGTCCGAGACACAATGTGGTAATTACCGGAGCTTACCTCTGTGCTAATTAACCGTCACCGTGGTAATTGGAAGGGTCAAGTGAGCAGGACGATTGGCTGATCTTCCGGCATCATCCACCTCCCTCTCCTCCACAATCCCTCGCTCCTTTTCTCCTCCTCTCACAACTTGGCTACTCCACCTTCACCCGAGTAACTCACCCTCTTTCTGTACTCTCCTCCCTTTCCGCTTCTCTCCTCAGGCCTTTCTCCTCCTCACACCCCCATCAAACTCACTCTGCTGTAATACCAGCTCCAGAGTGCTCAGCTCCCTCAGAATTCTTGGTGAATTTCTTTTTCTTTCTTTCTTTCTTTCTTTCTTTCTTTCTTTCTTTTTTGAACTACCATCGCTAAAAAGTCGCCCCTTCTCCTTTCTCAACTACTCCACAGGACTGGGCAGACTGATAGCTGGCTGCCAACCAGAGGTGGAGCTCTTGACCTTCAAAGACTCCAGGAGTCCACAGCAGCCTGTGATTAACTTAGCTGGAAATGTTCACAGGCATCTAGACGGCAGTGATAAACAAGAATGTTTGTACTCTTAAACATGAAAAACAAAGCCCTCTTGGTCATTTTATTCTTGCTTTATAAAATAATTTTTCCTTTCTTTGCTAAGTATTAGGCCCTGCGATGGACTGGCGGTCTGTCCAAGGTGTACCCTGCCTCTCGCCCAAAGATGCTGGGATAGGCTCCAGCCCCCCCACAACCCGAAAAGGATTAAGCGGAAGAAGATGGATGGATGGATGGATGGTAAATATTAAGACGTAAACACTGTATTTAGTAGTATGTGTAAATCCCTGACTTTAGTTGTGAGTCATAAATGTAACAACTATAATAGCAATGACTGTGGAAAAAAAGGCACTCTCTCACTTTCTGTGGATATATTTATTAAATGACAAATTTTCAGATTTTTTAAATCCTTATCAGGCCAATTAGGGAGGAATTTACTGACATAAACTGGCTTAATCATCCCATCTCTGTGCTGTCCATACACCCTATGTGTCATGAGCCAAGAGCTGGAGGTCTCTGCCAGACTCGGTCTCATGGCTTTCTCCATTTTATTTACTTATTTGTTGCATTTTATGCCTTTCTGGTTTTATGTATTCATGTTCTGCTTGCCATTTTCCTGTTTGTGTTACACTTTTATTTTTGTATTTATTTATATTTTCATTTTTGGTATATGTGGGTTGTTATTTTATTCTTTATATCTTTAGTATTATTCTTTTACTGGTTGACAGCTGTCAGGGGCGTGAAGCTTTGCGTGGGCGTTGCCCTGTCAGCTGTCCATCTTGGTTCACCTCTCTCTCACTACCCCAGCTGATCCGTATTGTGTATCATTGTCTTCTCCTGCCCGTTCAGATACCCACACCTGTCATTTATTATGCAAATGTTTTTGAACCCTATTTAAGGGCTTTATTTTCGTTCCTTCGTTGCCACTGAATTGGTTATTCTTCCTCATCTCTGCCAGAGCCCTGCCTCGCTCTGTTGTGTAACTGTTGTGTTTTTCTCTCTCGTTGGTATTTTGTATTTTGAGCACTTTGTTGAACTTTACGTTTGTTGTTTTTGCAATAAAGGTCACAAACTCACAGTCCAGCATGTGGGTCTCACCTTCCTGCCCCGAAGGGCACTCATGACACTAAGAAGTCAGAAAAGGAAAATAATTGGTTGAGCTGTGAGACTTTATTCTGAATTTCCTGCACAGATAACTGTGAGCAGACTTTAAAAAGTGACACAGTTCATCCATGAATTTGTGAATTTCCCTTGCAGAGATACATGAAACAAGTTTGTCCTTTTCACCACATTACATATCGATTCTCCCTTCCTATCATCCTGTTCATCCACTGCAAGCAGCTCTTTATAGTTGACTCTATACTAAAAAATAAACAGAATACTTTTGTTTTTGCTCCTATATTGCAAGTTAAAGGAAAAGATCTGAGATATTTTGTGCACCCAAAATATGTATGTATTTCTATGAAATTTTTGAGCACAAATTTTAATAAAGAAATCATTATAAAATACTATAATTAGCTGACAGGCATTAATTTAGCTCTCACCTTTGCATTGAAAATGAAAAATATCCTCACCCCTCATATGACAGCATATCGACTCAGACCGAGACCACAGTCTACAAAGACCAAGGGCCCTATTTTGATGGTCATCAGCAGACTTTTGCTATATGTCAGTGTTTTTATTAGTTCTTGTCAGCACATTGTCTGCTTTTTACATTTTGCGTCACGCCATCCAATTACCAGTAGACAGTGTGTCCACCTTGCGCTGGGAGGAGAAGAGTCAATTCAAAGAGGTGTGGCAGTGCACAGTCTCATATACACCAGTATTATGGTACATGCTATGACAATGCACTTTTGATGAGGAAAAAGGACTTCTATCATCAGAAGCACATTGTTTAATGCTACAGTATTTTAATGTCATGTTTTGAAATTGTGCAGCTCCAGAGCTCAGGAAGAAACAGCATGCACTGGGATTTTCTGTTATTTTAATGGAGGCAGTTGTAACAGTCATAATATAGGCTAACCGCCTGTCATTTCATTTATATGATCATACACTACAGTGGTGTGAAAAAATGTTTCCCCCCTTCTTGATTTCTCATTTTTTTTGTATGCTTGTCACACTTAAATGTTTCAGATCATCAAACAAATTTAAATATTAGACAAAGATAACACAAGTAAACACAAAATGCAGTTTTTAAATTAAGGTGTTTATTATAAAAGGGTAAAAAAAATTCAAACCTACATGGGCTGATGTGAAAAAGTGACCCCTCCCCCGTTAAAGCATAAATTAACTGCGGTCTATCACATCTTTGAAAAGTTGAGTTCAATTTCTCTAGCCACACCCAGGCCTGATTACTGTCATACCTGTTCTCAATCAAGAAATCACTTAAATAGGACCTGCCTGACAAAGTGAAGTAGACCAAAAGATCCTCAAAAGCTAGACATCATGCTGCGATCCAAAGAAATTCAGGAGCAAATGAGAAACAATGTAATTGAGATGTATCAGTCTGGAAAAAGTTATAAAGCCATTTCTAAAGCTTTGGGACTCCAGTGAACCACAGTGAGAGCCCTTATCCACAAATGGCAAAAACATGGAACAGTGGTGACCCTTCCCAGGAGCGGCCCGCCAACCAAAATTACCCCAAGAGCGCAGTGATGACTCATCCAAGAGGTCACAAAAGACCCCACAATAACATCCAAAGAACTGCAGGCCTCACTTGCCTCAGTTAAGGTCAGTGTTCATGACTCCACCATGTAACATCCAGCTCACTAGATGGCACTGTTTGACCACCTATGATACTGTTACACATGTCATGAGTCAAGTCTCTGATTGGCGATGTTCCACAGAGTTTTATAAAGTGATATTATTTCAGTGTTTGCATTTTTCTGGTTTGTTTTTGTTGATATAGAATACTCAGCTTTTCAGAAAAAAGGGGATGTAGCATCCAGCCCACTAGATGGCACTGTTTGACCACCTATGTTACTGTTACACATGTCATGAGTCAAGTCTCTGATTGGCGATGTTCCACAGAGTTTTATAAAGTGATATTATTTCAGTGTTTGCATTTTTCTGAAGTTTGTTTTTGTTGATATAGAATACTCAGCTTTTCAGAAAAAAGGGGATGTAGCATCCAGCCCACTAGATGGCACTGTTTGACCACCTATGTTACTGTTATACATGTCATGAGTCAAGTCTCACAAGATTTGGTGTGAGAAATGTGTGATACAAGATGGCTGACAAAATATAGATGAGTGACACACTACAATCGGTTTCTCAAGTGTCTTTTTTGATGCTAGATGCTACCAAAGGGTACCAAACATCACATGTTGTCAGAGCAGTGAAACCATAGTCGACATAGTGGTGAAAATGGAATATTACAGCATTCCAACTCCAAGGATGGATTGCGATTCAACCAACTTACCGGAGGCTTGGAGGAAGTTCCAGTAGCATGCTCAGCTCCTGTTCACAGGTCCTCTGTGTGACAAGGATGAGGCAGATAAGTGCAACTACTTTCTTTTGTGGATAGGAGAAAAAGGTTGTGATATTTACAATACCTGGACCCTCACGCCAGATGAGGCTTGTGTTAAGGCACTGTTTTGGGACCCTTGTGATGGCGAATGCAGAGAGGAAGATTTTGCCTCCGTGGTCAGGATAAGGTCTGCCCCAGTTAAGCCAAAGTGTTATGGGTGTGGGTCCACTGTTCACCGCTGTAAGTCCAGGGTGTGCCCGGCGAAAGGAGAGCGTTGTGGCAAGTGCAGTGTTTTGAACCATTTTGCGAGGCTATGCAACAACTTCGTACGCAGGAGCTGTAGGAGTGAACCAGGTGCTGCGCAGAAGACTCCCAACAGTGGTGCATGCGGTCTCCCCGGAGATGATAGGGAGGATCGGCTGCACCGTCACGCTAGATAGCATCGAGGTTCCATTTTGGTGGATACTGGAGTGGTTATTTCTGTCCTGAGCCTGACGACCATGGAGAGACTGTTTCCCCACCGGCAGATTAGGAGGCAGTGTGAAGAGTATTATGGTTATGGAATGAACAGGTTGGCTGTTTCGGGCTATCTGGAAGGCCGGCCTGTTCCAGTCGTGGAGAGTGCTGAGGTGTGGGATTCAGACTGGTTGGACAAAGTGACAGAGGGACAGCACATGCTGCGCCACGCGGAGCGGTCTCGGGCTGGACCCGATGCCATCATGCAGGCTGCCCCGGACGAGGGTGCCAGACGGCACGGCGGGACCCCCGATGAGGCTCGTGAGGACGAGGCACCGACGTCGGAAGAAAAAGGGGCTAGACAGCGGAGTGTGGTGATCGTAAAGCGCTTCCAGCGACGGCCTGCCAAGAGGAGACCGAAACGAGCCTGCGAGCCGAAGCGAGCGGTGACTGAGGCCTGTCGCAGGATTGGTGATCTGGATAAAAGGAAGAGGGCTCCCTCGAAGACCAAGGTTGACGCTCGAGTATGACGGGATCACAGTCCATGCGAGCAGCGGGACGACCAGAGACGGTCTGCCATGGATAACACGGACCGGGTCTACGAGTCAACCGGATCGTTGGTGGAGACCAGTCGGACCCAAAATCACCGGGAAAAGAGGACACGGGCTTCCCGGCGGGTCAGTGACACGGTGCGGCCCAGGGTTGAGGCCCAGATGAGAGGTGATCGTGGTTCGTGCGAGCAGTGCAACGTGAGACGGTTCCGGGTGGAGGCTGCTCGGAGTGATGGGTATCTGCGCTTGTCTGACCAGACCTGGAAGCATCCGAATGAGTTGTGCTGAGTGGAGGAGAAGTGGCGCAGTGGGAGCCCTGAGGTCAAAAGACAGAGGCGACTGGAGAAGGACCTGTCTAAGGACTGAGAGTATTTTGTCTTTATTTTCTGTTTGTGTGCTTTTGCTCCAGTCCTGATATGTTTATTTACTGCTGGTACGGTACCCCAATTTAAATTAAAAAAAAGAGAAAAGTGAGTAGTAGGGTGTTTTTTTTTTTTTTTTTGTTACTTATTTGTACCCGTAGGTAGACTTGGTTTGCAGTCTGGTGACAAGCCACCGGCTGCTGGTCGCTGCGTGCGCGAGCGCCCTAAACCTACATGTTTTTGGTGTGCTGGAGGAAACCGGAGAAATCCCGGAGTAAACCCGCGCAACACGGGGAGAACATGCAAACTCCACACAGCTCACTGTTGGTCGGGGGCTGGGATCGAACCCACGATCTCATGATCCCCGCGATCCCCCGGCCGAGGGTAAAACTGTGCTGCCACAGTGCTAAACCACTGCGCCACCGTGCAGCCCACGGTGCAGCCCACCGTGCAGTTTTGTGGCACATGGGAATTAAATTTTACTTTAAAGGGCCTGAATTATAACTATGGGATTTTTATTGGCTCAAAGACAGTAGTTTAATAGAATTTTATTAACGTGTTAATTGTATGTCCAAGTCTGGGGTGGTGGGGTGTGTTTATCCCGTTTGAGGTGTTTATTCATTCATATTTACATACCCAACGTTTAATACATTGAGATATACCCGTTGTGGGGGTGAGTGTTGGGGGGGGGACGCCAGTAGTTGTTATGTATTTTGTAGTTTTGTATGTCTTTTATGTGGAGCTGTTCAGGGATTATTTTAGGCTTTGTTTTGTATATTTGGCAGCAGAATAATCCGCCCAGCCATGTGGGGGTGCTGGTAGTCTACCTGGCCCTCCAGCCTAGTTGTGTGCATAGATAGGTTGTTTATTTGTTTCTGTAATTGTTTTGTTTTAGTGTGTGAGTCAGGAAGCAAATTGGGAAGGGCAATCTGTGCGCTTGGCAATTTTTTTGAAGGGGGGGTGGATGTTGTGTATGTAAATAGGCTGTATTACTAAGATGGCGGCCGGGTTCGACATGGGCTAGACTGGGGTGGCTAACTACCGGCTTCCGGTGGTGACGCCGCCCGAGGTATAAGTCGTGGAGCCACCTGGCATGCAGGTGAGTGCCGTAAGCCTTTTTATGTAAACGACTCTGTATGTAATAAAGCTCCGTAAACTACAGTAACAGTGTGTTTACTTTTTACCCAATTATGGACATAACATTACTATGATAAATGTACTGAGTATGTCACACCAAAGGCCAACCCCATATATGCCAGATACAAGTTCCATCAATGAATGCAAGGAGAGTACGAATCATTTGAACAGTTTGTTACTGAGCTAAAACTACTGGTTAACGACTGTGCTTACCCAAATAGTGATGTAATCTTCAGAGACTGCATTGTTTGCAACAAACTCACCTCATGCCCGAGAAAAGTTACTCAGCCAGAGAGCGAAGCTCACTCTCGACAAGGCCATAGATATAGCACGCTCACATGAGCTAGCCAAGCAACAACTGAAGACCATGGGTAACACAAAAGACTACAGCCATCCCAGCACAGTACATACTGTAAACAGAAAGTTAAACAGACAAGGCACTGTACAAAAAGCCATACGACCACAGAATGATAGAGCCACCTACAGGACATGTAACTACTGTGCAGGACAACATGGTGCCAAAGACGTCTGCCCAGCTAAAGGAAAGCAGTGCATAAGATGTAAAAAAGTTTAACCACTTTGCAAAAGCATGCAGATCAAAGCTTCCAGCCCAGTCAAAACCCTACCGGAATACAGTGCACACTGCCAGAGAGAATACAGACACCAGTGAAGAATACAGTGATGATGAACAGACAGGGTTTGGAGGAAAATATGTTCAGGCAAGATAAGTTTGTGACGTATATCTTCAACATGAGCCTGAAACTGGGGAGGGTACCACAGCTGTGGAAAACATCTTGTGTGGTACCTGTACCAAAAACTTCCCACCCCAAAGACCTGAACAGCTACAGACCGGTGGCCTTGACGTCCCACTTGATGAAGACCCTGGAGAGACTGCTCCTTGCTCATCTCCGCCCCCTGGTGGAACCAGCGATGGATCCACTCCAGTTCGCCTACCAGCATGGCATTGGGGTGGAGGATGCGGTGATCTTCCTCCTTCACCGTTCTCTGTCCCACCTGGAGAAGCCCGGGAATATGGTGAGGATCATGTTCTTTGACTTCTCCAGTGCTTTCAACACCATCCAACCGATGATCCTGAAGGACAAGCTGCTGCGCGCAGGGGTGGACCAGCACCTGTCATCATGGATCCTGGACTACCTCACGAACCGGCCTCAGTTTGTGAGAACCCGGGACTGTGTTTCCGACACGATCATCAGTAGCACGGGGGCCCCCCAGGGAACGGTGCTGGCTCCCTTCCTGTTCACTCTTTATACTGCGGACTTCTCACACAACACAACACATTGCCATCTACAGAAGTTCTCTGATGACTCTGCGATCGTTGGTCTCATCTCCAACGGAGATGAAGCTGAGTACAGAGGGCTTATCCAGGACTTTGTGGACTGGTGCCATCGGAACTGCCTCCAGATCAACGCGAGGAAAACTAAGGAGCTGGTGGTGGACTGCCGCAGGCATGGGCAGCCCCTCACAGCACCAGTAAATATACAGGGAACAGACATCGAGATGGTGACATCCTATAAGTACCTGGGTGTTCATCTGAACAATAAACTAGACTGGTCACACAATACTGACGCACTCTACAAGAAGGGACAGCGCAGGCTGTTCCTGCTGAGGAGACTCAGGTCTTTTGGTGTACAAGGGGCGCTGCTGAAGTCATTCTATGACACGGTGGTGGCATCAGCCATCACTTTTGGAGTGGTCTGCTGGGGCAGTGGCATTACTGCAGCCGATAGGAAGAGACTGAACAAACTGACTAAGAAAGCTAGCTCTGTCCTGGGGCAGCGCCTTGATCCGATGGAGGAGATAGGAGAGAGAAGGACGGTGGCTAAACTGTCATCTCTGCTGGAGTCCGAGTTCCACCCTATGCAGGACATACTGGATGCACTGAGGAGCTCATTTAGCAGCAGACTACATCATCCCAGGTGCACAACCGAGAGGTTTCGTAGGTCCTTCCTACCAACGGCTGTCAGACTGTACAACCTAAGCAGGGCTGCTCGCAGAGATAGCAAAAAGACGTAACAAACTAATAGTTTTTTGAATGCAAAAGATGCAATAGACTTACACAATGGTCCTCTCCGGCATACAACTAGGAACATACCGGTCGCTATGGAGGGTGAGAATATGTATGGGCACATAATCATACCATGTAGGATAACTAAGTAGACGGTTATGCTGTTTCATCCCATCTAGCAACAATGCTCTGCACTGTGTGTGTTTATATATTTACATATTTATTCCATCTAGCTACAATGCTCAGCACTGGGTGTGTTTATATTTATATATCTATATATTTATTCCATCTAGCTACAATGCTCCGCACTGTGTTTTTATATATCTACATATTATTCCATCTAGCTACATTGCTCCGCACTGTGTGTGTTTATATACTTGCATATTTATTCCACCTAGCTGCAATGCTCCGTACTGTGGGTGTTTATATATTTACATATTTATTCCATCTAGCTACAATGCTCTGCACTGTGTGTTCATATATTCATATATTTATTCCATCCAGCTACAATGCTCTGCACTGTGTGTGTGTGTGTATATATATATTTTATAGTAATATGTACATATGTATATTAGCTGCTCTTGCTTGCTTGTTTTTTTTCTTGCCTTCTGATTGTTGCTCTGAGTGTTGCTATCCCTGTGCTGTTGCAATCCTGGAATTTCCCCGTTGTGGGACTAATAAAGGCTTATCTTATCTTATCTTATCTTATAAGATGAGCTGGAAGGTTGCATTGTTTTATTTCCTCCATCAAAATGAGACACACTTGTAGCGCTGTGCGCTACTGTGCTGCTGTGCTGTGTGTGCTGTCTTGTGTTGCGCTGTTGAGGCATGTATAGCAAGCTCTTTTATACATGTTATACAAACAGAGAGAATGCATGGCACATTAGCATATTGATATACATATCAGTCAATACATATGATTAGTCTGACCAACTGGCGCCCGGACATCTTCTCCTTAATCCGGGCATGTATAAACAATAGTCCATTGTACTGGTTGTTCCCCCAGTGGTTCTCTGTCCGTATGTGAATGGTCCTCTGCTTCTTCCGGACCTTTTGAGTGTGAGGATGAATGTCCCTGTAGATTGTGGTGGGTCACCACAAGGGATTTGTATCGACACCATCATGGTAGAGGGTGAGGGCAAAAGCAATGAACAGGCCTACACAGCTGTGGAGCTAGGTTCACCTCCACAGAAAGTCAGATTCAAATTTGATATTGATGCACAGGCCAACACCATTCCTGTCTACATATTCCAAATGCTGTTCCAGGATGTCCCACTGAGACCAGCTACTCAGAGACTCACAGATTATGGAGTCCACCCACTGCAAGTACAAGGCCAATGCAAGTTAGTATGCAGGTACAAGGACTGCTCACTGTTACTAAACTTCCATGTTGTTGACACAAGCTCCCCACCAATCTTGGCCATGAAAGCATGCAGAGACTTAAACCTGATCAGGATCGTAATGGCTGTACATGAAACTAAAGAAACCACAAACAGTGACTCACAGAATATACTGAAGGAATACGCAGATGTATTCAAAGGTATAGGAGAGCTCCCAAGTGAATACAACTTCTGTGTTGATCCAAACATAACACCTGTAGTCTGCCCACCATGCAGAATTCCCTTTGCACTGAGAAATCGACTGAAAGAGGAACTCAACAACATGGAGAAAAATGGCATAATCTGCAAAGTCACAGAACCCACAGAGTGGGTAAATGCACTTGTGGTTGTAGAGAAGCCTAAGTCAAACAAACTCAGAGTATGCCTGGACCCGAGACCCCTCAATAAGGCAATACAGAGACCTCACTATCCCTTGCCTACATTAGAAGATGTCACTGCAAGGCCCACAGGAGCCTGTGCACTGTCTTCCGGTAGGGTTTTGACTGGGCTGGAAGCTTTGATCTGCAATAAGGCAATACAGAGACCTCACTATCCCTTGACTACATTAGAAGATGTCACTACAAGGCTCGCAGGAGCAAAATACTTCAGCATCTTAGATGCCAAGTCAGACTATTGGAAGTTTAAACTGAGTCATGAATCATCACTCCTAACAACATTTAATGCTGTTTTTGGAAGATATCGTTTCCTCAGACTACCTTTTGGCATCATCTCAGCCCAAGACGAGTTTCAGTGGTGCATAGATGAGATGTTTGAAGGCCTCAATGGTGTGGCAGCCATTGTCAATGATGTGCTGGTATTTGGAAAGACCAAACAAGACCACGACCGTAACCTCAAAGCCATGCTACAGTGCACACAAGAGAGAGGTGTGAAACTAAACCCTGACAAATGCCGCATCTGCTTACCTAAGGTCAGTTACTTCGGACATACACTGACACATGAAGGTCTGAAACCAGATCCACAGAAAGTGAAAACAATCAAAGAGGTGCAGTCACCATGAAATAAAGCAGAGTTAGAAACAGTTCTTGGGATGTTCACCTACCTGTCCCGGTTCACACCGCACCTTTCTGAAATTAATGCACCACTGCGCCAGCTGTTAAAACAACAGAATGATTTTGTATGGGACTCTATGATAGAACATTTCAGCACATGAAAGACCTGATAACGGAACAGCCAGGTCCAGTACTTGCATATTTCGACCCCCAGAAAGAGCTACGACTCCCAAGTTGATGCCTCCGAAAGCGGCCTTGGAGAAGTCATGCTTCAAGATGGCAAACCTGTTGCCTATGAATCAAAGTCACTTAATGACACAGAAGAAAATTATGCACAGATCGAAAAGGAGCTGTATGCTGTGCTCTTTGGCTGCAAATGTTTTCATGACTACATGTATGGTCGCAAGGTGATCGTGGAATCAGAACACAAGCCCTTAGAATCAATACTAAGAAAACCAGCAGCAGCAGCACCACCACGGCTACAAAGAATGATACTGCAGCTTCAAAGATACAACATCAGCATCATCCACCAACCTGGAAAAGACATTCCAGTAGCAGACACATTGTCTAGAAAATCTATAGAATACCAGGATCAAGCCCTAAATGAAGGAATGGGAGCCCATATACACACTGTCATCAACAATGTTCCCATAAGTGACCAGAGACTGAAAGAGATCATGGCGATACCAAGCCAAGATCCACAGCTCACCACTTTAAAGAATACCACCCTGAATTGCTGGCCTGAGACAAGATCACAATGCCCACTCAGTATACAAGAATACTGGAATCACAGAGATGAAATTTCTGAGGTTGACAGTATTATGTTCAAAGGTGAAAAGATCATCATTCCCCACAATTTGAGATAAAACATGATTGAGTACATACATTCCAGCCACATGGGAATTGAAAAAAGCAAAAGCAGAGCAAGAGACATTCTTTTCTGGCCCGGCAAGGGAAAACAAACGGAAGCAGCAGTAGGCGCCTGCAGTATATACCAAGAACTTTGCAGTGCTAACCTCAAAGAACCCCTACTTTCACATGCTATACCAGAGTTACCATGGCAAGTAATAGGCACAGACCTCTACACATGGAACTTCAGCGACTACATTGTCATAATAGACTACCAGAGCAAATTCTTTGAACTAGAGAGACTGTACAGCTGTACTGTCTCCATTGTCATCCACAAACTTAAGTCAGCAATGGCGAAGCATGGCATTCCTGAGACTTTAATCAGTGACAATGGTTCATGTTACAGTTCACATGAGTTTCAATGCTTCACAGAAACATGGCACTTCACATACATCACTTCTAGCCCCTACCACCCACAGAGCAATGGTCTTGCAGAAAAAACAGTCCAAACAGCCCAACGCATGTTAGACAAGGCCAAAGCTGAAGGCAAAGACCCGTACCTCAGCCTATTAGAGTACAGAAATGCTCCTGTGGACAACTTGAAATCACCAGCGCAGCTTCTCATGAGCTGTTCAATCCTTCCCAAAACAGCTAAACAGCTCCAGCCCCAAGTTGACTATCAACAGAAAATTTGTGAATGGAGGGAAGCCCATCAGAACAGCCAACAGACCTATTATAATGAAACTGCCAGTCTTCTGCCTCCCTTGCCTGTTGGTGCAGCCATCCATTTTCAACGAGAAGATGGTTCCTGGAAGCCTGCAACAGTTACCCAACTTGCAGAGACAGAAAGGAGTAACCACATCACAACCAGCGAAGGTCAGACATATCGCAGAAACTGACGCCACCTCAGAGAGAGACATTTCAAAGACAACGGAGAGGATATGACCACAACAGACATCCAACCAGTCGAGTCCAGCAACAGCAACGTACAGGATGCTGAACCTGAACTATTAACACAGTCAAATGACCACCCTCCTGGTTATATCACAAAGACTGGACATGTTGTCAAACCAAGACAAATCCTTGACTTGTAATTGAAAAAAAAAAATAAATAAAAAAAAATCACTTATTTGAGTACAGTGAATTTATTCTTTGACGTGATTTGAATGGTCTACATTGTTAACACATAAAGTTACCTATTACCTATAAGAACCTATTTTTTTAAAGAGAGAAAAAGAGTTTGAGGTTTTTTTTGTAAAGAGAGACACCTTATTTCTTTTTTTATTTGAGCTACTCTGACACATTTCACTCCTCTCAGGTTAAAACTAATATTCACATTGCTACATTTGATAATTATAAATGATAATGTTTAGTCTTAGCCTATGTGACTGGCAAGGTTCCACAGAGTTTCATAAAGTGATATTATTTCAGTGTTTGCATTTTGTTGAAGTTTGTTTTTGTTGATACTGTGACGTTGTGAGGGTTCACGCAAGAAGGAGAGATGACTGTGACGAAACAGGCTTTATTTATACACACCCACACAACACAGAACGGAGGGGAGGTCATTCACACAGACTCCTGTCTCACTTGTGGTGACGCAAACACATGATCAATCACAACGCTAACTGGTCTTATAACACTGCTGTGCCATTATAACACAGTTATAATGACACAGCAATAACACTTAGGACACACGAATAATAACAATCTTTGAATCCTCCCCAGTGGAAGCATGTCGGGAGAATCCCCACCCCCTTAACACAGCCCCGGCGTTACACTTTCCCCCCCGGACTGGTTTCTGTCCCCAGAATAATAAAGTCCAGCTCAAAAGTCCAACACAAATCCGTCCAGGTGTCGTGGCAGCCGCCGTTGTCGGCGACCAGCACGTACAGGCCCGTTAGTGTCCATCTGTGCCTCGGCTGGAGTATCTGGTCGGGATGAAGGCCCCGGCTTGACCACCCACGGGGCGGATGGCTGGTATAGGGTGAGACGGTCACAGTGGAGCACCACAACCCGGTTCCTTTTCTGCAGCCTCACCCTGTACACTACATCTGACAGTCTCTGTAGGACCACGCACGGTCTCGACCAATGGCTCGCCAGTTTTGGTGACAGTCACCTTTGTCGCTCCGGGCAGAAAACCCAGACTCGATCTCCTGGTGCAAAGTCCCTCCCCTGGCAGCGGGAGTCATATGTCTGCTTCTGCCGGCTCCCTGCTGCCGCCAGGGCCTCCCGAGCCAGTCCGTGCACCGTGTGGAGACGTTCTTTCAAGCAAAACAAATAATCCAACCCCGGTTTGCCCTCCACCTCCGGCTCCGGGGGTGGGGGTGGGGGGACACCAAATCCACCGGTGTGCGCAGCTCGCATCCAAACATCAGTGCTGCAGGAGTGCACCAGGTGGATTCCTGTGCTGCCATCCGGTACGCCCACAGAACAAAGAGCAGATGCAGGTCCCAGTCTCGCTGTTGGTGGTCCACTAGGACAGTGAGCTGAGTGGTAAGGGTCCAGTTGAACTGTTCGACCAAGCCGTCACTCTGTGGATGCAGTGGGGTGGTCCGGGTCTTCTGGATGCCCAGCCGCCTGCAGACTTCCCCGAAAACCTCTGCCTCAAAGTTCCATCCCTGATTGCTGTGCAGCTCCTCTGGTGCACCGAACTGACAAAACATCTCGTCCACCAGTTTTGATGCTGTGGTGGTGGCACTCTGATCAGGGACTATGTATGCCTCTGGCCATTTGGTGAAGTAATCCATTGCGACCAGCACGTAGCGGTTCCCCCAGTCCGTGGTCGGGAAAGGGCTCAGAATATCCATTCCTACTCGCTCTATCAGTGCTCCCACCCGATACTGCTGCAAGGGGGCGTGGGACTGCTGAGTCAGCCCTTTCTGAGCCGTGCAGGTGTCGCAGCGATGGACATGGAGCTCTACATCCTGGCGACATCCAGGCCAGTAGAACCGGGCCCGAAGACGCTGCAGAGTCTTCGTCACCCCAATTGGCCCGCCCCCACCGCCCTGTGGACCAACCGGAGCACATTGGGCTGGAGCTGCCAGGGAACCAGCAGCTGCCAGACGTGACGCTGCCCAGCTGGAGTCTGCCACTGCCGATACACAACACCCTCGTGACAATGGAGATTGGCCCACTGGGAGTGTAGGGCCTTGGTTTCTGGGTCCAGCATGGACACAGCCTCCCAGGCGGGCTGCTGACCCACGTCCAGCCACTGCCGAATCCAGGAGATGACCGGATCTCTGTCCTGCTCACTCTGCAGCCGCTGCACGCTGAGGGCCTCTGTGACGTCATCACTGGGGAGAGCTGACTGATTATCCGAGGAGGAGCTGTGCGCTGCTGTGTTATTCCTGCTCACAGCGGTCCGGAGAGCAGCAGCCCGTGGGATGGCTTGGTCTCGATCCTCTACCCACGGGCAGTGCCGACAGTCCTCCGCAGCACAGAGACGCCAAGATAGTGCGTCAGCGTTGGCATGGAGGTGGCCTGCCCGATGCACAATCAGAAAATCATAATCCTGCAGTGCCTCCAGCCATCTCATCAACTGTCCATCCGGCTCTTTAAAGTTCAGCAGCCAGGCCAGGGAAGCATGATCCGTCCTGAGCAATAATTCCTTTCAGTGCTGCTGAGAGTGCGGCTGAAAAAAGCAACTGCCTGCTCTCCGTGTTCTCCCTCCTGGGATGACATCGCCTCAATGCCCTGGTTGCTGGCGTCCGTGTCCACGATGAAAGGGCAGTTCGGGTCGGGATACTGCAGGATGGGGGCTCCGATGAGCGCTGAGTGAAGCCGGGAAAAAGCAGCAGCACAGCTCTCACTCCACTGAAACATGTGGCCCTTCTGTGTCAGCTGATGCAGCGGGCTGGCGATGGCGGCGAAGTCTTTCACAAATCTCCTATAATACGAGGCCAGTCTGAGAAAACTCCATAGCTCTCCCACATCCCACGGCACTGGCCAGTTTTTCGCTGCTGCCATTTTCTCTGGATTGGTGACGACTCCTACTATGCTGACGACGTGGCCCAGGAAGGTGGTCTCCCGCCAAAATAAGTGGCATTCCCACATGTGCAGCCGCAGTCCGGCCTGTCGGATGGTGTCCAATACCTCTCGGAGGTTGGACAGGGTGCCATCAAAGTCAGCTGCGTGAACCAGCAGGTCATCCAGGTAAACAGTGCAGCGGCTCCGGGGCACGTGAGCCAACAGGGCCATCAGACGTTCAAAGGTGGCCGGGGCGTTGAAAAGCCCAAACAGCATCACCTTGATCTGATACAGTCCCTGCCCAATGGAGAAGGCTGTTTTCTGGCGGGCCTCAGGTGACAGCTCTACCTGCCAAAACCCGCTGCGGAGGTCCAGCAAGCTGAACCAGCTCGAGCCGGTGATGTAATCCAGTGCGTCATCGATGCGGGGCAGCGGGTAGGAATCCTTGTGGGTGACGTCATTCAGGCACCAGTAATCCACACAGAACCGCCACAAACCATCCTTCTTCTTAACCTGAACCACCGGCGCCACCCAGGGGCTGCTGGAGGGCTCAGTAACATCTGCTTCCAGCATTTCCCATATTTTTTGTTCTACCGCCGCCCGCCTTGAAAAAGGCAGACGGTGGGGGCAGAGCCGGATCGGCCTGGTCTCACCGGTGTCGATTCCGTGCTGCACCAAGCTGGTTTGGGTGCACTCCTCATCCTTCACAGCGAAGATGTGAATGTAGCAGTCCAACAGCTCCCGCAGCTGGTGTCTCTGTCCCGATTCCAGTCCGCTGCAGCTCTGCTGGAACAATTCCTCCACCGCCTGCTGCGTTTCTGCTGACACACTGACCTGCTCCGCTGTGGCCCTCCCCCTTGCTGTCTCTATCGGTGATTGCGCTCCCTCTGCTCATGCTGGTGGTACTGTTGTGTTCAGTTCTTGCGATGACCCGCCGGGTTCGGTCCGTCCTGGCGGCCCCTCGATCACGCAGGCCCCCGGGTTCCTCCTCTGGGTCCCGCTGCAAAGCATGATGGTCCGAGCCCCCAGCAGGAGGGACGATCTGGCGGTGTCAATTTTTTCGCCCCATGCTGCAAGCAGATCGAATCCAATAATGCAGGGATCTTGAATATCAGCCAGCCAGAATGGGTGGTTTGTGTTCTGGCCGGCCACCCCCACCACAAGAACTCGCCACCCTCCCAGTCTGGCGCGCTCACCGGTGGCTGTGGTGACGCAGCGCCCGGTGGGTTCCCACCCCTGCGGTTCTGCCTCATCTGTACCTGGCAGCACTCCAGGTCAGACCAGGGAGATTCTAGAACCGGTGTTGATCAGGGCCCAGATCAGCGTGTTGTCCAACCTGCACTGTACGTACATTCCTAGCGAGTGTCCAATTTGGCCCACATGTGGTGACAGGTCATCGGGGAAAATGTCTGTGGGAGGCGGCAGGTCCCCGTCCATGCCACCTCGCTCTAGTTTAACGTTGGCGAAGGGCCGGTTTGTCGAGGGGCCGGTTTGTCGAGGGGTGGGTGCCGGGCAGTACTGCACGATGTGTCCTGGCTCCCCGCAGCGGAAGCACCCTTCCTCGCACTGTCGTGGCCATCTTCTCCTTGGCCGCGCCGCTGTGGTCTGCCGCAGTTCCTCCTCCTCCTCCTCACTCTCAGCCGTAGCCTGGAAGGCTCTCTGCCTCGGTGCCGACGCATCAGCTGCACAATCCATTAGCGGTCCCATCCACTCCGCTTCTGCCACAGCCGTCTCCCAGCTGCTAGCGGCGTGAATCCGGATGTGGCTCTGGAGCTGGGCTGGGCAGAGCCCCTGGATGAAGTTCTGGACGGCGAGCTTCTCCACTGCCCCTGGCTCGAAATCCAGGCAGCCACACCGTGTGAGCAGCCGTATGTCCACTGCGTAGGCTCCCAGGCTGTCTCGGCTGCCTCACCGGCGGTTGGCCAGCTGTTCCTGGGCGTGCTCAGGGTTGGCAGCTCTCCCAAACCGCCTCTGGAGCACTCCTTGGGGTGCTGGCCAGCAGCAACGTTCCTCGGGCCAGAGATTGGACAGTGTGCGGAGAGCCCTTCTCTCCAGGGCCAGCACGACCTGCACAGTGGTCTCTTCAGGTGGCCAGCTGTTCAACGCAGCAGCCAGCTCGACCTGGACCAGATAGTTGTCCAGCAGGGTTTTGCCGTTAAAGCGGGGAAGTTTGGCCCGCTGGCAGATTGGTGGGACGGTCGCCTCTTGGTCTATCGCTGCCCCTGGTCGCAATGGAATCGCCAGCCCATCCCTCCTTGAAAAGGGCGGGAAGCGGGGCCGATCTGCTCTGCTTAGCCCGCCCTGCCTTGAGAAAGGCAGAAGGCGGGGTATGCTGGTCCTGTCAGGTCCACTGCTCCATTTATCCCGGCGAGCAGCTCCGGGGGCCGGTGTACCAGCTCTGTCGTCCATTCCCAGCTGAGTGACGAACCGCTCCAGCTGCTGAATCTCTGCTCTGATTCTGGCTTCCATCTGCTCCATTATCCCACTTCTGACACCATGTGATGTTGTGAGGGTTCACACAAGAAGGAGAGATGACTGTGACGAGAACAGGCTTTATTTATACACACCCACACAACACAGAACGGAGGGGAGGTCATTTACACAGACCCCCGTCTCACTTATGGTGACACAAACACATGATCAATCACAACACTAACTGGTCTTATAACACTGCTGTGCCATTATAACGCAGTTATAATGACACAGCAATAACACTTAGGACACACGAATAATAACAATCTTTGAATCCTCCGCAGCGCAAGCATGCCGGGAGAATCCCTTCCCCCTTAACACAGCCCCGACGTTACACTATAGAATGCTCAGCTTTTCAGAAAAAAGGGGATGTAAAATCTGGACCACTAGATGGCACTGTTTGACCACCTATGTTACTGTTATACATGTCATGAGTCAAGTCTCAAGAGATTTGTTGTGAGAAATGTGTGATACAAGATGGCTGACAAAATATAGATGAGTGACACACTACGATCGGTTTCTCAAGAGTATTTTTTGATGTTAGATGCTACCAAAGGGTACCAATCATCACACACCATAAGAAAGAGACTGGGCAAAAATGGCCTGCATGGCAAAATTACCCCAAGAGCGCAGCAACGACTCATCCAAGAGGTCACAAAAGACCCCACATCAACATCCAAAGAACTGCAGGCCTCACTTGCCTCAGTTAAGGTCAGTGTCCATGACTCCACCATAAGAAAAAGACTGGGCAAAAATGGCCTGTGTGGCAGAGTTCCAAGACAAAAACCACTGCTGAGCAAAAAGAAGATAAAGGCTCATCTCAGTTTTGCCAGAAAAAATCTTCATGATCCCCAAGACTTTTGGGAAAATACTCTGTGGACTGATGAGACAAAAGTTGAACATTTTGGAAGGTGTGTGTCCCATTACATCCGGTGTAAAAGTAACACAGCATTTCAGAAAAGAAACATCACACCAACAGTAAAATATGGTGGTGGCAGTGTGGTGGTCTGGGGCTGTTTTGCTGCTTCAGGACCTGGAAAACTTGCTGTGGTAAATGCAGTGTTGGGAGTAACGCGTTACAAAGTAATGTGTTACTGTAATGCCCCTACTTTTGCAGAAACGTGCTGTGTAATGAAATTACTGTTTAAAAATTCAGTAATGCGTTACAGTTACTGAAATTTGATCAGATGCATTACTTGTGTTACTCATTTTATTAATATGGATAGATATTTTTAGCACAAATAGACGATCATACAACTTGCAGTTGCTAGACACCCTCAGTTGCCAACTGGGGATGAAAACACAGTTTCGGTGGCTATTGGTGGGACTGCCATCCCCAGCACCACCAGCGGCCTCAAGCCACTGGAGTTTGTCATGCCAAAGGCAAAGGCAAGCAAATAAATAAGCAAATAAATATAAACTGACCCTACCATAACTGACGCAGCCGTCACAACTTGCGTAACCAGTCTAACTGGTCTCGCGGGTCCATTTCCTGTCCTGCCCCAGTTCACATCACAACTCGGTGAAGAAATGCCATGGCGGTGGCGACTTCTCAAATCGAGCCCTGATCACCTGTTGTTCGAGTGGTGAGTAGCCCCTACCAGCTCCTACCTCTGTGGTTAAATAAGAGTATTTTTTTGAGCAAGAAGCTTGCATTTAATGTCCGCATTAAATACATTTAAAGTTTTCTTATGCACAGAGAAAAAGTGACTGTGATTTGTTGCAGTAAAGAACAGCTTCTTCTAAGCAGTGAACTTTCATTTATCTGTTCTTTCTATTTTATTTTATCTCATTCATTTACATGCTGTTGTGATATGCAAGTATTTCATGGAAGTAAATCCTCTAAATATGCATTTTTAATGGGCTGGTCCAGGGGTGTCAAACATATAGCTTGTGAGCCAAAAACGGCCTACCAGGGGGTCCAAAATTTTCTCTGTGAATTCACAGCTTTATTTCTAGTAAATTTCTGACTTTCTACTGGTTACAATAGTTTGTGTAAGTAAATCTGAGACATTTTTCTCTGTAAGATGAGACTTTTTCTCATCAGTTTTCTTTTTCTTCTTTTTTCTGAGAACAAGGGGCCCTTGATCTTGCTGAGTGTGAAAAATGATTTAAGTATGCATTTAAAAGCAACGTGAAAGTTACTTTTCCAAGTAACTAGTTACTTTAATCATGCAGTAGTCCATTAAAAGGCTGTGTGATGTGTCTAGTGCGTTATAGAAGTGTACACTTCTGTCCCGCCTCTAGCTAGCCTGCTGTTTACAGCAAGCGAAAAGGGAGCCGAGTGCGTAAGTCTCCTCTGCTAGTACATAGCCTCTCCACAGCAAGCTCCATGCGTACCTCCTCGTGGTAATGGATGGAAACTGGGTACTGTGAGGCCCCAGGCTAAAATGCAGGGACTGGGAGGAGGTTTGGCCCCCAGACTTGCGGTACTCATGGCCCACCGGCATGTGGACATGCCCTGATACCCATGAACCAAATCCCCAACTATGGGTTAAATAGTGTACGGACTACACAGTACCGTTAGGAAAGTCCCCAACAGCGAGTAGTCTACTACTTTGGCGGATGAGGGCAGTGCCTGGCGGGCAGGTGCTAGAGAGGTGGGCCTTGATAAACAAAGCACCCGGCAGCACGCTGCAGCCAACTTCATGAAAATGGCACGTTTCGGCCTGCCGAACCGCGTTGGACATGCTGATGGCCAAGAGCGTGTGCATGGCCCTCGTGCAGCCGCGACCACCCTAAACAAATTCACAAGCGATTGGCCTTCGTCTTCAACTCGGACGATCCCTTCAAGCCGTGACGATGGAACTGCGAGTAACGGGGGCAGGTTTGGTATGACTGGAAGCCTCTAGCTCGCAACCACACATTGGCAGCGGATCTAAGATGACTGCCTTCCAATGAACTCTGCGGTGACATTGGATTTCGGTAGCTGGATCCGCGACTGGGCTGGCCTATTTAGGACTCCCGCAGCCCACCCCATATGGGGAGGCCCCTAGAAAAGGTGGGGCAAACATCGGACACTGCAGACTTATCTGGCTAGCATGCCGCAGCTGGCAGATTACCCATCACAGCGGTCGACCTATATATCAAAACCATAAAAACTCAAACTCAACTGCACTCAACCACCGCCTGGATTCTCAATCACCAATTGGATCTCTCATTACAAAACCTTTCATCCTGGGTGCTTGGAACATCTGCACACTGCAGGACACGAGGAGCAGTGAGCGCCCAGAACGTTGTACAGCTCTGGTATGTAAAGAACTTGCACGCTTTAACATCAACATAGCAGCTCTAAGTGAAACTAGACTTGCTGAGGAAGGCAACATCAAGGAAACTGGATCAAACTACACCATTTTCTGGAAGGGAAAGGATACAGAAGATCCATGTATCCATGGTGTAGGCTTTGCCATCCGATCCCAGCTTGTGGACCAACACAACCTTGTCCCAACTGCAATCAATGAGCGAATAATGACCATCCGAATCCCGCTCACCCGAAAACCTTTCCTCACTCTGATCTCAGTGTATGCGCCTACACTTACATCTGAAGATGAAAGCAAGACCTCCTTCTATGAACAGCTCACACATACCATTCTGACAGTCCCAGAATCTGACAACCTTGTTATTCTGGGTGACTTCAATGCCAGAGTTGGCAGTGACCACCAGCTGAGGAAAGGCATCATAGGCCACCATGGTATAGGAAAATGCAATGCAAATGGGGAACTTTTACTGGGTCTTTGTGCCAAACACAATCTTATTGTAACAAACACCCTTTTCCAACTCCCTCATCGCCAGAAGACGACCTGGAAACACCCTCGCTCCAAAAAGTGGCACACCCTCGACTATGTCCTCACAAAAACAAGAGACCAAAATGATGTCCGCATCACGCGATCCATGCCTGGAGCAGATGACTGCTGGACAGATCACCGCCTCCTGATCTCCCAACTCAATATTATGATCCGGCGACCACCAAAGCGCATTTTGGCAAACGTTCCTCACCATCGCTTTGACTGTGACAAGCGTCGCAATCCCCAAATGTTGCAGTCCTTTAGAGAGGCCATTGGTAGAAACATGAATAAACTGAGCCTTCCAGACAATGCCTCAGTTGAAGACTGATGGACCACTCTCCGTGATCAGAATCAGAATCAGAATCAGAATCAGAATCAGGTTTATTGCCATTGTTCATGTAGTACACAAACTAGGAATTTGTCTCGGTACAATGCTGCAACATTAAACATGATAAGATAAGAGAAATAAACTATACATGTAATAAAGTGTAGGATAAGATTAAGTGATACTGGTCAACAGTTAAAATATACAGTATATTAGCCAGCAGCATATACTGTGGAGAACTATATAGTGCAGTCGGTAATGCAGGAAGAAAACAGTGATGATTGACATGAGTCTGGTTGAGCTGCTGTACATGGTGCACGAGAGTCACTTAGTGTTCAGCAGTCTAATGGCAGAGGGGAAGAAGCTGTTCATGTGACGGGAGGTTTTAGTCTGGATGGACCGAAGTCTTCTACCAGAGGGGAGGGGGGCAAACAGTACGTGACCAGGGTGTGAGGGATCGGCTATGATCCGGCCAGCACGCCTCCGGGTCCTGGAGATGTACAGATCCTGGAGAGATGGGAGCTTGCAGCCGATCACCTTCTCAGCAGTGCGCACGACGCGCTGCAGCCTTAGTCTGTCCCTGGCAGTGGCTCCTGCGTACCACACGGTTATGGAGGTGGTGAGGATGGGCTCGATGATGGCTGTGTAGAACTGCACTAACATCTTGGTGGGTAGCTTGAGCTTCCTCAGCTGCCGCAGGAAGAACATCCTCTGCTGGGCTTTTTTGATGAGTGAGCTGATGGTCAGCTCCCATTTGAGGTCCCTGGTGATGGTAGTGCCTAGGAAGCGGAAGGAATCAGCAGTGGTGATGGGAGAGCCTGAGAGGGTGAGGGGGGGCAGAGGAGTAGTGACTTTCCTGAAGTCTGAATGTGATGCATTGACTGCTGCCGCCAAAGAAACGATTGGTCACAAACACAAGAAAAACTAAGACTGGTTCAATGAGAATGATGAAACAGTCACTGACCTCATAGAGGCTAAACGCCATGCACGTCTTACGTTTGAAAATGATCCGTTTGCAAAGAATCAACAGAAATACCAGCAAGAAAAAGCGGCATGCCAGAGAGGGATTCGTAAAGCCCAAAACACTTGGTGGCAGTAAAAAGCAGAAGATTTGCAAAAATATGCCAACCAACGGGATATGCGCCGTTTTTACGCTGCAACGAAGGAGATCTTTGGCCCCACCAGATCATGTGTGGGCAGCCTAAAAGATGCAAATGGCTCCACTATTATCACAGACACCAAGGGGATCCTTGACTGTTGGAAGTCCCACTTTGAGAGTCTGTTAAATAGTCACTTTTGCACCCCTAGTGATCTCCTCTGCAAGACCCTGAAACACCCCACTCACGAGTGGATGTCTACACCACCGTCACTACACGAGCTAAATAAAGCTATAAAGCACATGAAGACAGGCAAAGCACCAGGACCAGATAACATCCCGCTGGAGTTCTATCTTCATGGAGGTCCCGAGGTGAAAAACTATTTAATGCAGCTCCTACTTAAAATATGGGAAACCAAGACATTACCAAGTGACTTTAAAAATGCAAATATAGTCACCATTTTCAAGAAGGGAGATAGAGAGAACTGCAGTAACTACCGCGGCATCTCACTACTGAGCATTGCAAGCAAGATCTTTGCTCGTATCCTTCTTAACCGTCTTCTTGTAGTAGCCGAGAATGTACTTCCTGAGTCCCAATGTGGCTTTAGACCCTCATGTGGTACAGTAGATATGATATTCTGTGCTCGACAACTCCAGGAAAAGAGCTAAGAACAACAACAACCACTCATGTTCATCTTCTGGGACCTCAAGAAGGCCTTTGATTGAGTTCCTCGCCCTGCTATGTGGGCTGTTCTTGCTTGTTTTGGATGTCCAGATGATTTCATCGCTCTCGTTCGCGCTCTCCACGATGGCATGGTTGGTAGGGTTTGCCACCAAAATACCCTTTCAGACCCTTTTCCCATCACTAGTGGTCTCAAGCAAGGATGTGTCCTTGCTCCAACCTGCTTTTCGTTGTATATGGCTGCAATGCTAAATGAGATACCACCAACAACCCCTGGTGCCAATCTGCGATACCGCTTGGATGGGGGGCTTTTTAATCTTGCTCGCTTTCGCGCGAAATCCAAAACCTCGGTCACCAGTGTTCATGAATTGCAGTTTGCAGACGATAATGCTACACCAGCTCAGACTGTTGATGACCTCCAGAGGATAGCTACCATTTATAATGACTCTTATGAGCATTTTGGAATGGAAGTTAACACTGAGAAAACCAAAATCCTCAACCAGCCAGCACCTGGTCAAACTTCCTCAAGTACCAACCTTAAGATTAACGGAAATCCTGTCGATGAAGTGGAGCATTTCTCTTACCTTGGTAGCATCCTCTCAAAAATACCAACTTGTGCAAAGGACATCGAAAACCGCATAAAAGCTGCACACTCCGCATATGGACGCCTTTGTCATAGAGTCTTCAATAATCATGCGATAACCATCCGCACCAAAATCATGGTTTTTCAGGCCATTGTTCTTTCCACCCTTCTTTATGCCTGTGAAGCCTGGACCTTGTATCGTCGCGATATCAAGCGCCTTGAGAACTTCCAACAGAGAAAGCTCAGGCAAATACTTGGCATTCGTTGGGAGGATCGACTTTCAAACAATGAGATTCTCAAGGGAGCTCTGCTGCCTAGTGTGGAAGCTACCATCTTGCAGCACCGCCTTCGATGGACAGGACATGTCGTACAGGTGGACCTCACCAGACTACCATGAATCATGCTCCAGGGGGAGCTTGAGACAGGAAAAAGACCACATGGTAGGCCAAAACTGCACTACAAGGACCAGCTAAAATGTTCCCTGAAGCAAGCCAACATAGACAAAAGATCTTGGGAACAACTTGCCACCGACAGAGCAGCCTGGAGAAGAAGAACTTGGGAAGGCACACACTCATTTGAGAGGCTCAGAAAACAACAGGATGATGATAAACACAAACGAAGACAAGAAAAACAAAACCAACCACGTCCCCCACCCACAATAAAATGTGACTTCTGACCACAACAGTTCTATCATAGGCTGGGCCTTCAGAGCCACATCCGCCATCGACATCGATCACAGATGGCAACGTCCTGAAAACTAAGATGAAACCAATGCTCAGACACGAGCTGGAGCCAACGACAACGAACTGAAAAGCAACCCAGTTACTTTTGAAAAGAAGTAACTAGTAACTGTAACAAGTTACTATTTTTTAGTAACTTGCCCAACACTGGGTAAATGGAACCACAGATTCTGCTGTCTACCAAAAAATCCTGAAGGAGAATGTCTGGCCATCTGTTTGTGACCTCAAGCTGAAGCACACTTGTCATGAGCTGAGCACTGGAGGTTTCTGCCATTCTCAGTCTCATGGCTTTTTCTCTGTATTTATATATTTGTTGTATTTTGTGCTTTTTGGTTTCTGTAATCCTCGTAACGGTTCTTATTTTCCTGTTTATGTCATAGTTTTGCTATTCCTTTATTTTGTATTAGGTTGTATTTATTTCTCTGTCTGCATTTGTTGACATTTTACTCTGTATATCTTTACTGTTGTGTTCTTCCGCCAGATTGACAGCTGTCAGTAGTGTTTCCGGGTTTGTGCTCCCTGTGGGCGTCACCCCTGTCAGCTGTTAGCTTCGGTTGCTTCCCTCTCATTGTTCCCAGCTGGTCCAATTATGAATCATTGTTTCCTTCTGCCCGCTCATGTGACCCACACCTGTCGTTACTTATTTGATTTGTTTTTGACACTATTTAAGGGCAGTTACTTTCATTTCCTGTTGCTGCTGTCTTGAGTTTCTCCTGTCTTCATCTCCACCAGAGCCCAGCCCCTGCTCTGGTGTGCTTTATTTGTAAGTTTGCTTGTTGTTTGAATTTTGTGTTAGAGCACTGTTTGGGACTTTGTGTTTTTTCAATAAATCTCACAAACTCACAGTTCAGCACGTGGATCTTTCTCTCTGCCCTGAGGGGCAATTCATGACAGCACTTGGGTTCTGCAGCAGGACAATGATTCAGAACACACCAGCAAGTCCACCTTTGAATGGTTTAAGAAAAACAAAATGAAGACTTTGGTGTGCCCTAGTCAAAGTCTTGACCTGAATCCGATTGAGATGCTGTGGCATGACCTTAGAAAGGCAGTTCATGCGCGGAAACCCTCCAATATGACTGAATTACAACAATACTGCAAAGATAAGTAGGACAAAATTTCTCCACAGCGCTGTAAAAGACTCATTGCCAGTTATCGCAAACACTTGATTGCAGTTGTTGCTGCTAAGAGTGGCCCAACCAGTTATTAGGTTTAGGGGGCAATCACTTTTTCACACATGGCCATGTAGGTTTGGATTTTTTTCCCCCTTAATAATGAACACCTTCATTTAAAAAATGCATTTTGTGTTTACTTTTGTTATCTTTGTCCAATATTTAAATTTGCTTGATGATCTGAAACATTTAAGTGTGACAAGCGTACAAAAAAATGAGATGAGAAATCAGGAAGGGGGCAAATACTGTTCCACACCACTGTAAATAGTTTTTATTTCCATCCACATTCTCATTGGAGTTGCAGACTTACCATTGGAGTCTATAGATTAGGCATTAATGTATGATTTTATTTTTTTTTAGGGGAATGAGTGTATGAATAGGGAGCATCTGTGCATTTCGGTGTGGATGTGGCACATGGGGGGGGGGTGTAAGTCTGATGATTTTTATCCCATCCACATTTTTGTTTTCATCACTGACTTATTAGGCAGTGGGCAGTGGTGGCTTAATGGTTAGGGATGTGGACTTGTGACTGGAGGGTTGCTGCTTTGATCCCTGGACCGGCAGGATCAGATCTGGGTGGGACAGATGACAAAGTAATGTTTGCCCCACCCTCATTAACCCCACTGTGGTGCCCTTGAGCAAGGCCTTTAACCCCAGCTGCTCCAGTGGAGCTGCTCAGTGGTTATACTGGGCCACTTCCAGGTGTGAATGTGATCAGGGCATTCTTGAAAAAGAGAGGTTGCCTCTCAATGGACCTCCCCTGAATAAAGATTAAAATAAATTTTTAAAAAAATTAATGGGTTTATTTTTAGGGGAATGAAGTCAGTCAGAGCAGCCTCAGCCGAGCTGCACACTTAGCGGTCCAGTCTTCACGGTCTAGCATATGGGCGGCAAGCTCACCAGTGTTGGCTGCCCCAGTGTCTAGAAGAATGAAGGAATGAATGGACGAACAGGGTTTTACTTTTTACTGTAACTCCCCAGAGAGACAGGAGATGCGTCCACGTCTGCCTGTGGCTGCGCGCTACTGAGTTTCGAGCCAGGCTGAGGCTGCCCACCCATCACGGGGAGGGCCATCGAGAATGGGCTCACGGTACACCATGCCAGATCTCCTTCTTCCCTGCCGTCTGGGAGGGACTGAGACAAAGAGCCACAAATCTCGTCAAACCCCTGCAGGAGATGGGGGAGACCCTCGATTTTCAAAAGCAACAGGAGAAGGAGCCCTCCATCTCCCCACAGGCCAGGAGCAACTTCCGCGCCACTGTTAATGATCCTTCTGTTTTATACAAGTTTGCTCAGGCATCATCCTCTTTTCCTGAAGTTTCAAACCCATTCATGTCTGTGTTGCATTGGTGTGCACTACATAAAACCATTCAGCTGATTTTTCACACCAGCATGATCTCTTCTCCATTTGTCCTCTCTAAAATAACTAACTGGGCATCAGCTGTGATTGATGTCTATGAAATCCATCAACAGGCGCTGTATTGTGGATCATAACTAGTTTGATCACCTCGATTTTTTTTTTTAAACGGACGCACCGACTGTGAAATATTGGACCAGTAATGATGTTGAAAGTTGGCTGATTGTTTCTTTTGTTGTTTTAATTTCTTCCATCTTCATTGCCAGGGGAACAAAGAAATACACATTATAAAAATAACTGAACTGAAATACTTTTAAATGGTTCTGTCCAGGTTTTTTTTTGTTTATTTGCAGCTGTGGAATAATGTTGTCTGTTTCAGGACAAAATCAATGCCACACAACTGGGACACGCTACAGAAATATTGGCCATAGCTGATATCTTATTTGCCGATAGCCAGTATCAGGTAACAAGCTGAATACTGACTGATACTGAATTTGTGCATCTTTGTGCATCCCTAACTTGTTTTCTTTTTAGAGCTTGAAACTTTGGAACATTTGAAAACCTGTGCTGTTGTTCTATAGTCTGCACAGTGTTAGTTTGTGTGAACAGTGTTTTCCCCTTCAGGCCTTTGTGCCAGTCCCATTATTAAAAATTATGAAAAGACCATGTGTAGTGAACCCCCGCGTTGTCAGCTGTCTCCTTCTCAGCCTGTTTATCTCTACTTTATTTGTTTTGGGGGCGGCGGTGGCGCAGGTGTAGTGTGACCGACTACTGATCGGAGGGTCATGGGTTCGATTCCCGCTCTGTCTTCTTGTCGAAGTGTCCTTGAGCAAGACACGGAACCCCCAGTTGCTCTTGGTGGCCTGGTTAGCGCCTGTGTGTACGGCAGCTCTGCCGCCATCAGTATGTGAATGGGTGGATTGCAGGATCTGTAAAGCGCTTTGGTCCTCCTAGATGAGAAGAAAAGCGCTATATAAGTGAACACCATTTACCATTTTACAACCCCAAATTCAAAAAAGTTGGAATTATATTGAAAATGTTAAAAAAAAAACAGGACAAAAACATAAAACAGATGCTGTATGCAGTGATTGACATATTTTAGACAACATCCATCCAACCATCCATCCACTACCGCTTTTCCTTTGGGTCTGGGTCGTGAGGGCAGCAGTCCAAGCAGAGTAGGTCAAACTGTGGCCCCGTTCACATAACACCATGATCCCCATGATCTCTCCTGCAGGTCCTGAGCTGACTGGAGGATGGACCTGTTATGGTGGCATTTATTGTGAAGTACGGTGTGATGACGCCGCCCTATATTACGGGGCAGCTGGCATGAGGACTCCCTCTTGTGCCGGATGACTCTGCTGGGTGTACGCTGTGCACGGTGTTCTTTCTATTTAGTAAAGCTACGTTCAGAGCTAGATCTCTGTCAGCCTCGTTCATCGCCAGGTTTGTGGACATAACAGGACCCATGTGTCTCCTTTGGGATGATAAAGCATTTATTGCTCTGGAATGTTGCCATTCCTACAACACAAGACGTTTTAGCACTGAGGATACCAAGAAAGTAAACATTTTAGGTCTTTTTTTGCCTCATTCTTCTTGCAAACACATCTTAAGTCCTGGAGCAGTATGCAGTTGCAGTGTCACATTTTCTCATTCATAATTTTCCAAATATTCTCTAATCTGGACAGGATTGCAGAAAGGTCAGTCTGTACACTTTTCTTCTACAGATACACTATGTCTTTTTAATGCATGCAGAATGTGTTTTTTATTGCCTTGCCAAAAAAAAAAAAAGAGATCAGCAGCTGTTCCTGGAATTTTTTGTACTCAAGCCTGCATATGTGGCTCTCTGCATTATTGCTGTCATCACAGAAGTATATTTTATCTTTGCCAAGGGCAGTGACACAACCCCATACAATGACAGACCCCAGCTGTTGGACATGTTGCTGGTAACAGTCTGGATGGTTCTTTTGTCATTGGTCCTGAGTACTTTGCATCCGTTTCCTCCAAAAACAGTCTGGAATACCGATTTGTCAGAATACAGTATAGGTTTCTGCTGTTTGATGGTTCATCCTGCATGCGTCTGAGCCCTGAGACTTCACTGCTGCTTCTGGGCACGGTTAACATATGACTTCTTTTTTGCTCAGTGAAGTTTTAAGTGGTGTTTGTGAATATAACACTGTATTGTAGTGCTTGACAAAACATTGCAAAAGTAATTCATTGCCATGGGGTTATGTCAGCAATTGATGAACAGCAGTTTTGGATGCAGTGCCGTCTGAGGGATGTACAGGTATGGGTAGAATTCCTTCAGACTCCTGAAATCATTTAATGATTTTATGCACTGTAAAGGGAGGCATATACAACTTCTTTGAATTATTTCTTTGAGGAACATTACTTTAAACGTTTCAAAAAAAAAAATTCCATACATTTGTCATATACCCATCATTGCTCCTTTACCACTGATAACAATTTTACATATTTGTCTCAAAAAGGCATTTGGCCTGTTATATACTGTATAGTTTAAAATGAGTTTTACTGTTTATGGATCCTGCTTTTGTACCAACTCATGATTACATTCCCTTGTCATCACCTGTTTGAAATTATTCATTTCAATTCAACTTTATTTATATAGCGCCATTTCACAACAACAGTCATCTCATAGCACTGTCAAAATGTAAGGGAAAACCCCACAACTGCAGGAAGACCCCAGTAATCAAGCAATCCCCTGTGAGCAAGTACTTGGCAATGGTGGAGAGGAAAAACTCCCTTTTAGCAGGACGAACCCTCCGGCAGAACCAGGCTCAGGGAGGGGCAGTTATCTGCTGTGACTGGCTGGGGGGTGAGGGGATAGAGAATAAGAAGAAAAGAACAGACATGTAGAGAGCAAACAGCATGACGGGGACTCAATCTGTGGGAGAGAACAAACAGATGTTAATGACCAGTAAAAATATCACATTGAGAGTGAAGAAATGAGTGAAGCCCGGTGCATTGCTGGAGGTCCCCCGGCTGTCTAAACCTATTAGCAGCATAACTAAGGGAGGGTTCAGGGTCACCTAATCCTACCCAACTATAGGCTATGTCAAAAAGGAAGGTTTTAACCCTATTCTTAAAAACAGAGATCGATTCAGGATAATGTACAACTATATACAGAGGCTTACGGTACTCTCCTGCTGGCCAGGTGGCTTCACGACGAAAGAGGCAGAGCCTCTTCCGCCTACTCTTTTATACCCTGGGCAGCGTCACCACCGGAAACCGGTAGTAGCCACCCCGGTCTATCTCATAACCAACCTGGCCCATTTACAGACATACCCCCCCCCCCCCAAAAAAAAAAAATGCCAAGCACACAAATAACCCACCCAAATTTATCACCTGAAACTCGCACTAATCAAAATATGTACAGAAATAAACAAAACACCTATCTAATCACACAACTAAGGCTGAGGGGCTGGGTAGACCACCAGCACCTCCCACACGGCCGAGCAGGTTATTCTGCCGCTTGAAAAGGGGAACATACAAACAAAACAACAGAGCTGTGTTTCTAACTAAAAATAATCCCTTAACAATACCAAATAACACACACACAAAATAAAACACAAGACATATTCTATTGGCAGCCCCTCACCCCAACTCCCACCCCGCAACGGGCACACAGAGTAAAACAAACAAGGGGCTAGTCAAATAAAGCAATCCAATTAAATCAAAGTCCTTCAAACACTTAGAAAAGCCAATCAAAATAAGTCAAATAAACCAGGCAAGCTCTAGAAATTCACTAACGTAATGTCACACAGAGCTGCCGCCGGCCACACTACAAAAATTTAACACCAAAACCCTAATTCACAAAACATGCAAAGCACAGTGCACACACAAGCATCTACGAGTGATATGCAAACAACTAAAATAGGTTTGCGACTATACATCACAGTGACGCCTCTCGCACTCACTCTTACTGTCTTCTCTTTTCCTTTTTTTTTTTTTAAATACAATTTATCGGGGCACCAAATAGAAACTAACATCAAAACAGGACTGAAGAAAACAACACACGCATGCAAAATAAAACCCTCAGTCCCCGGATGGATCCCTCTCAAGGCGTCTCCGTCTCTTCACTTCAGGGCTCCTGCTGCGCCGTCTCCTCTCCACCTCCGGCAGCTGCAGATCCCCTGGGTGCCTCCAGACATGAACAGACCTCTGCCCATCTGCCTCCATCCGACCGGGCTCCACCTGGAACTGCCTCTGGTTGTCCCGCTGCTCGCGTGGACTGTGATCTAGACGTACTTGAGCCTCAACCTTGGTCTTCAAGGGAGCCCACTTCCTCTTAATCAGATCACCGGTCCTGCGACAGGCCCCCAACTCCAGACGCTCCGTCTCACGGGCTCTCCTGGGTCTCCTCTTGGCAGGTTGTCGCTGGGAGCGCTTTACGATAACCACGCTCCGCGGTCTAGTCCCGTTTTCTCCCAGCATTGGCACCTCGTCCTGATTGTCCAGGGCAGCCTGCGTGATGGCATCGGGTCCAGCCTGAGACGGCTCCACGCGGCGCGGTGTGTGCACTCCCAAGGCCACACTGTCCATCCAGTCCGAATCCCACACCTCAATCTCCCTCCACGGCAGGAACAGGTCGGCCCCACAGTCCACATCCAGACTATTCTTCACCCGAGACGTTCATAAAGGAGAACCCAAGGCTGTAAAATAGGTTGCAACCCATAACGTTAACACCGGATGCAGAAACATTGATGCGAACACTGGGCACCACATTGTCCTTATACCGGGCCTCCATCTCAACGTAGCCCAAAATAGCCAACCTGTTCCGCCCATAACCATAGAATTCTACCTGTTGCCTTCTTATCTGTCGGTGGGGAAAAAGTCTGTCCATGGTTTCAACATTCAGGACAGAAATCACTGCTCCCGTGTCCACTAGGAGTGGAATCTCAACTCCATCCAACGTGACGGTTCAGCCGATCCTCCCTGTCGTCTCCGGGGAGACGGTATGCACAACCGTTGGAGTCTTCTGCACAGCACCTGGTTCTCTCCTATGGCTCCTGCATACAAAGTTTTTGCACACCCTGGCAAAATGGTTTAAAATCCCGCATTTGTCACAACGCTTTCCTTTTGCTGGGCACACTTTGGACTTATAGCAGTGCTCAGTGGACCCACATCCATAACATTTTGGCGTACCAGGGGCAGGCCTTATCCTGACCACGGAGGCAAAATCATCCTCTCCACATTCGCCATCACAAGGGTCCAGGCTCAGTGCCTTAGCGCAAGACTCATTCTTCCCCAGAGAGGCCCCTTCAGTGAAGCCCCTCGCGATGTTCTCTGCTGCCTCGAACTGTTGGGCAAGCTCAACAGCCTCAGCTAACGTCAAGTCTCCTGGGTGCGTCAACAATCTGGACCGGGCTGCCGTGCAACAGACGTGCTCCACCAACTGGTCCCGAATCATCGCGTTCTCCAGCGTCCCGAATCTGCATTCCCTCGCCAGCTCGCGGAGGTCCGCCACAAATCTTTGCACAGGCTCTCCCGACCGCTGGCGGCGCTGTTGAAACTGAATGTGTCTAACAATGATGTTCTCCGGCGCCTTAAAATACCGCGGCATTAGCTGCACCACTTCATCGAAACTGTCCGCTCCTCCAAGATTCTCTATAATCCTCTGCCCTTCCATTCCTAAATTATGTACTAACACAGCTCGCTTACGGAGCTTCTCCATCTCTCCCAAGTTCAGGACAACAAGATAGTTGAAGGCAGCGAACCAATGAGGCCACGGCACGAGGGGCTCACCCGGTGCCTCGAGAAATGGCCGAAAGCTAGCAACAGAGCATTCCATTACTGCTTTTACCTCGTTGCCAAATGTTGTGTCCATAATGTAGGAATGACGAGTGAGTCTCACCTCGGTTAACAGGGGTTTATTCAGGATAATGTACAACTATATACAGAGGCTTACGGTGCTCTCCTGCTGTCCAGGTGGCTTCACGACGAAAGAGGCAGAGCCTCCTCCGCCCACTCTTCCATACCCTGGGCGGCATCACCACTGGAAACCGGTAGTAGCCACCCCAGTCTATCTCATAACCAACCCGGCCGCCATCTTACTACTACCAGCCCATTTACAGACATAGCATAGTGATTGGTCTATAGTTAGCTAAAACTCCTGGATCCAGTCTTGGCTTTTTAAGTAAGGGTTCAATTACAGCAGTTTTAAAAGCCTGCAGTACATGGCCAAATGTTAAAGGAGAATTGATTATTTGAAGAATAGAGCTACCAATAAATGGGAGACTTCTTTAAATAACCTGGTAGGAATAGGGTCTAAAAGACAAGTTGAAGGCTTGGATGAGGAAATTATTTTGTCTAACTGTAAAAGGTCAGTTGTAGTAGTTACTGTATTTAAGTTAACGGTGGGAAGAATCTGACTGATTTTATCTCTGATAGATGAAATGTTATTACTGAAGAAGTTCATAAAGTCCTGACTAGTAAGCTCTAAGGGAATGCTAGGATTGAGAGTCCTGACTCCTTGTCAGCCTGGCTACAGTGCTGAAACGAAACCTGGGATTGTTCTTGTTCCCTTCTATTATTCATTCATTCATTCATCTTCTTCCGCTTAATCCTTTTTGGGTCGCGGGGGGGGGGGGGGGGGGGCTGGGGCCAATCCCAGCATCTTTGGGCGAGAGGCAGGGTACACCCTGGACAGATCGCCAGTCCATGGCAGGGCCAACACAGAGAGACAGACAACCATTCACTCTCACAGTCATACCTAAGGACAATTTAGAATCCCCAGTTTGATGCCAATTAACCTAACTTGCATGTTTTTGGCATGTGGGAGGAAACCGGAGAAATCCCGGAGTAAACCCACACAGACACGGGGAGAACATGCAAACTCCACACAGATCACTGTTGGTCGGGGGCTGGGATCGAACCCAGGATCCCCCGGCCAAGAGTGAGTTGCTGTGCTGCCGCAGTGCTAACCACTTTTCCACCGCGCTGCCTTCTCTTCTATTAATACGGAATAATAAGTTGTTCTAGCTTTCCTAAGAGATTTTTTTTTTTTTAAATTAGAAGTTGATTTCTCCAAGCTAGATAGATTTCATCTAATTTAGATGACGAGTCTTCTGTTTAGGCTGCAAGTTTCTGTGTTGAACCAAGGAGTCAGAAATCTAAAAAAAAAAAAAAAAAAAAAGGTTTTCCTTACTTTCTTACTAATTACACCTGTCTCACTTTATTTGGAACACCTGCAGTATATGGATGTATATTGATAAAGCTGCCCAGCTTAAATATTTTGGGTTCCTAATGTCTGGAAATGGAAAAGAGGAAGGCCATGGACAGACTGGAAAACGAACATCCAAGTGTGGTTGAACACTAATCTTACATCAGCAGAACGAAAGGCAAGAGACAGAAATGGGTTTAGCTCATGGTGTGGTAGCTCGCGAACTTCACATATGAAGGATGAGGCAAAAGAAGAAGAAGAGTGTCTGGAATAAATTACAAGTCAAAGTAAATTTAACAGTTTTTTATTTTTAAATTGTGTTTTCCATAATCCTATCTTTTTCTGATTTGGGCTGCACATTAAAAGACAGATGGGTTTGTACGCTCTCATACTATTTGAATAGTAATCTCTCCATGTACTTCTCATGACACACAGATTTCACTTTGTCCGAACACGACGCCCATGCCTTGTCCTCTGTGTTGGCAAAGAGCTGAAGGTTGTCTCTGCTCACTCCATCACTCTTTCAGGAGTCAGAGTCTCCTCATTTTTCTTGTTCTTTAGACTCGTGAAAAAAAATCCATCTGCCCTTTAGGAGAGAGAGTAAAAATAGTCCTGCACCTCAAATCAGACAGAAGAATAGATAGGAAAGAAGAAAAGGTGGAGAAAGTGGCAACTAAAAGTGTTCACCAGACATTAAGGTGAGGAAGCAATAAAATGTTTGGTGATGGGAAGAGACCGAGAGCGGAGAGGGGCAAGAGGGAGGAAAGGCCAGCCGACTGCCGCGGGAGAAGTCTGAAAGTCAAAAGCGTGAGCGGTGGGGGGAAAAAAAAAAGAGGTGAGGCGAGAGTGTTCAGTTCCAAGAGTGAAGGGTGTAAAAGCAGCCCGAGAAACGGAGAAAGAGGGGCTCGGGGAAGAATGCTCAAAGTCATGAGGAAGAGCACGGACGGAGCGAACGGGGAGAGAGCTGGGAGAAGAACAGAGATTAGGTGAGACGTGGGTTTGACATCATTACCGTCAGCAGGGTTTGTGTTTACCGCTCGGCTCCTGTTTACTGAGGAACTCATACTGAGAGGACACCTGGTGAGCTGTCAGCACGCACGCACACACGCGCGCGCGCGCACACACACACACGAAGCAGCCGTCACAGTGGTGCTCTCCATGGTGCTGATCCCTACATGAAGGGGCCCAGAGATGAGCAGAGCGGGGCAGGCTTCCTCCTCTACTCTCCATATGGAGAGGTGCCTGATGGGAAGTGCGCGGGGGGGGGGGGGGGGGGGGGTTACTGGGGATGGGGGTTGGGGAATCTATTTTTAACCACTTTTGCTCATTGTTTATTAATGAGCGGGTGTTTAGTCAGACCTGGGGTGCTGTTTAATGTATGATGACAACGTCACTCTCCGGAGACCTTTCCCATACTCCTCGCCCCACGTTTTACATAACCGACACAGATTTGCGGGGGTGGCGGTGGGGGGGGGGGGCAGGCACGCTGACCGTGCGTGAGGTGTGTAAATGTGTGCGTGCAGACAGGAGGCTATCCTCTTCCCCCGCTGCGGAGCGGCGCGCGCACGGGGAGCTTTAACAAGGGGCCACGGCGAGGTTGCCGTTTCTTTTCATGCCCGGGGCAGTTGAGCAATGCGGCTGAGAAGCAGCACTTTTTTTTTCTTCTTTTCTGAACTGGCACGGATCCACACACTGAATAACTAAACTAGCGTAATGCTGCGTGCACGCAACATGGCGCCGCACTGCTGCATGGCTTCTAGCGGATTTTAAACGCACTCGCCATCTCGCTCGTCAGCGTTTCGCTGCTGTTCAGGCTTCTTCACTTTCGCAGCAACAGCTTTAAGACCGGAGCGTTTCTTTCTGCCCAAACCCCGGAAGCCGCTGTTTATGCGCCAGTTTCTTCCCATCTTCACCGCTGCTGTGCTGCACTTACTGATGGCACTAACATGTTTTTTTGTTTGCAGCTTTTTTTAAAAAAAAATAACCTTCCACAATCAACCAGAGCTAAGAAATTAAATCATATTTCAAGTTTTTCTGTATGAAACTGTTTCTAAGCACAGACTTCTGAGCTAATTCTGGGGATAAATGAGACTCCTAGTCTAAAAATTAAATAGTTTGCACTTTTTTTCCACACACTTTTTTACTGGGAAATAATTAACCTGTCAAATGTTAACCAAACCTCAGAATTCATTTTATTTCTAATTTTATATTAATGGTAACAAACTCAAATTTCACTAGAAGTCTCTTTACTTAACAAAGTACAAAGTGCGGGCTGATGACTGCATGAGCTAACATGGTGCAGAGAAATGTTTAATGCTGGATTCAGCTGTGACTGTAGAAGCAGAGACCAAACAGAGCTTACTGTCCACCGGAAGCTTCCTTTTTCTCTGCAGCAAATCGAGGAAGTTTACGGAAGCATATTGCATTCACGCCATAAAAAAATCACTTTTTCTGAATTAATGAGATACTTCAATGCCCTGCCAGAAGCTCTTGTCAGCAGAAAGCAATGGCAGCATACTGGAATCTGTTGTGTGGGGGTTTGACCCCTGGGGCTTGCCATAGCCTGTGCCGGGGGTCGGGGTGGCGACGTCAGGCGGGCTACGGCCAGTGAATATATTGTGCCTGTGTTCCATAATAAAGTTCAGTTCGTTGCTCAGTTCAACACGGCCCTGGTCTCCCGTTACTGAGACATTACATTTTGGTGACGAGAATAAACCAAGGGAGCATGCGTTAAACCACCACCTCCATTTTTACAGTCTCCGGGTATGCCAAGTATACCATGGTGCTGCTGGCAGGAGGCGTTCAAGGTGTATGTTACCGCGGCCGGCCTGGGAGGTGCCGACAAAGAGAGACGGAGGAGCCTACTTGTTCACGACCTTGGTGAGGAGGGCCAACGGATATTTTTCGCACTGGCTGGCAAGGGCTCACTGAAGGAATGTCTGGACTTAATGAACTATTTCTTTATGGACCATTCCAACATTACAGCGCAAAGATATAAATTCTTCAACCGCAGACAACAAGCTGGTGAGTCCTCCCAACGCTTCATTTTGGAACTCCGTAGCCTAGCAAGAAAGTGCGCCTTTGAGCCGATTGAGGAAGAGCTACTCCGGGACAAGCTAGCACACGGTACGAGCAACAAGTGGCTAAAAGACAAGCTAACGCTGACTACGGATGTCCTCGCACTGGAGAAAGTGGCTGAATTGACCAGCTAGATAGAGTCCACTGCCCAGCTAGGTCTACCAGTGCTAGCTAAGGAGAACCTGGCCACCCAAGTTTCCCCTCCACATCTGGCCACTAGCAACACAACTAACACTTTGAGGTGGACTCCCAAAAGGCGGCCTGCACCACCACTATTAAACAATAATAATAACAAAAGCATGACACTGGTGTATGTGGCGGGCACCAGGCAGGGACCGTTAAAGTGGTAGCCTTGCAGCTAGACGGGGTTGATGTGCCGCTTATGGTGGACTCAGGAGCCGGTAAGTCCATACTGAGTATGGCTACATTGAAAAGACTTTTACCGTGCAAAACCATCAATGCAGGGGCAGTGAAAATTTTGGGGGTTTTGGGTCTCCAGAGAGCACAGACCCTCCACGAGACCGGGTCGTTGCCCAGCAGCAGAAGATGAAACAATGTTTCGACAGGAAGCACAGGGCGAAAGCCCACAGACTCGTTGTGTCGGACCGGGTCTGGATTAAACACCCCAACCGCACGCATAAACTGCAGCCTTTCTGGACAGGTCCCCAACAGATCGTGAGGCAGGACACGTTCAGGACACATTTCAGCTCTCGGACGGGTCACAGTGGCACTCCAGCCGACTCAGGAAGTCGTTACCTGCACAGAGTACGGGAACAGTGGCAGAGTGGACTGATGTGGGTTGAGACTCATCTGGTGAGGGTGTTGGAGACTCGCAGGTGCAGCCAACGGTGCCTGGAGCAGGTTCTCCTTCAGTGGGATGCTTGGCTAGGACGCGTCAGAGGCCCAAATACCTTGATGACTTTGTCCTGAAAGTAGCTTTAGCCAACGTGTGTTGGGAATGGGCGGAAAAATAATCCGCCCCAACATGGAAGGGTATCCTGGTAGTCTACCCAGGTGTCCATTTAGTTTACTAGTGTCATGAATTGCCCCTCGGGTCAGAGAGGAGAAACCCACACGCAGGACTGCAGTTTGTGGATTTATTAAGAAAGCAAACACAAAAACCATGCTCAAACACAAGAACCAAAAAGACAAGCAAAGTAAGCTTACAATTTACCACACCAGAACAAGGGCTGGGTTCTGGTAGAGATGAAGGTTGAGAACTTAAGACTCTGGCAAAGAGGAATGAACATAATGGCCCTTAAATACGGCTAAACACAAATGAAACAAATGATGACAGGTGCGAATCACATGAGTGGGCTGGGGAGAAAATGACAATCAGCTGTGAGTCATGAGTAGACGGAGCTGACAGTTTGACAGGAGCACCACCCACTACCAGGGAAAAACCCGGAAGTGCTCCTGACAACTGCAACTCCTAAGAGAGAAAGAAAACTCACACCCGAAAACATAACAGGCATAGAATTCCAAAATACAAAATTATACCAATAAAGAAAAAACAAAAGGCAAAGAGACTGAGCATGGCGAAATCCCCCGTGCTCAGATCGTGACGACTAGTTTTTTCTATACTGCATGTGTTCTAAGGGGTCCATCTTATACATATGCGAGTTATCTATGGGGTTTCCATGTTTTGTGGGGGGGGGGGGGGGTTGTGTGGGGATTTGGCCCTTGGGGCTTGCCGTAGCCTGTGCCGGGGGGTCGGGGTGGTGACCTCATGTGGACTACAGCCATTGAATATATTGTGCCTGTGTTCCATAATAAAGTTCAGTTCGTTGCTCAGTTCAACACAGCTCTGGTCTCCCGTTATTGAGACATAACAGTCATAAACCAAAGGTTTGTTCTTAGTATAAATCATGATAATGTAGTGATATTGGGATGTTTACTCTTTTTTTAAACTAAACATGGGGGGACATGATTGCTTCCAAGCCATCATGAGGAAACAAAAGCAACTGTTTTCGCCAAAGCAGGATTTTTTCCATTGTGGAGTGTGTGAAATAAGAGGCAGAGTCATGACAGACAGTTTATTACACACTTCACATCTCTCAAGCACAGAACAGAATGAAACATTACAGCAAGCTCTCTCCTCTTTAACCCAAGTCACTCTTCACACATTTACATGGAAGTTTCTCATCACACAGCATGACATTTACATTACACTGCCTTCAACCCCCTATGTCTCTGGCTCCTTGTGGCTATATGCCCAGGAACTCCCTGGGCATTGTTCTCCCATGCTTATTCACTGTCTCTGTCTGAGGTGCTAAATAATCTGACTTCCCCCAGGTCCTATACCACCCCCCCCCCCCCAGCATCTTGAATGAATGAATGAATGAATGAATGAATGAATTTATTTCGGATAGTACATTACAGGTTAAAAGAAACTGTATAATATAACAACAAGGTCAAATTAGACAAAGACTCCTTCTACTATACAATTCCACGTGAGTTATCCGAAATGGGTGATGGCTGAAGCCGCAGCTTATATTGCCCACCCATATTCCATCCAAGAATTCAAAGGAGAAAAAAGAGAAAACAAGACAAGAGCGATTACAATTTAAAACAAGGCTAAGACAAAATATGACTGAGAGAAAAAGAAAACTGAGCTAGTCTAAGTTAAGCGGTTACTATTCAAAAACAAATCTAAGACATAGTGTCACAGAGAAAAAAGAAAAACTAAGCTATAACACAACACAGGCTGGAAATGTCAATCCTTATGTGAGTTTACATGTCGTCTTGTAAATATGTTTGGAGTATTTCTTCCTTTAGTTTTTGTTTAAATTGTCCAAGCTTTGTACATGATTTTAATTCAGGTCCAAAATCGTTCCATAATCTGACACCTTGCACTGAAATACAGTGTTGCTTGGTAGTTGTTCTCACTGTAGGCTTTTGAAATATACATGTTCCTCTGAAGTGATATCGTTTCTCCCTTGTTTGGAACAACTTTTGGATATTTGCGGGCAGTGATAGATTCTTCACTTTGAACATTGTTATTGCGGTTTTAAAGTCGATCAGATCTTTCAACTTGAGAGTTTTTTGTTTAAGAAAAAGTGGGTTTGTTGGTTCCCTGTAAGCTGCTTTGTTTATTATTCTAATAGCTCTCTTTTGAAGCATAAAGAGTGGATATATGTTTGTTTTATATGTATTTCCCCATACTTCATTACAATATGTCATGTATGGGAGTATTAATGAATGATACAAGGTGTATAGTGTGGGTTGATTCAGCAAATTTTTCACTCTGTGTAATATTGCAATTGATTTGGATACTTTACCTTTTATATAATTAATATGTGGCTTCCAACACAGTTTGTTATCAATTATTACTCCAAGGAATTTAGTTTCGGATACCCTTTCAATCTCTACACCATTTACACTGAGTTTGGGTACTGGGTAGTTGTGATGGTTGTTAAAGACTATAAATTTTGTCTTGCTTAAATTGAGCGTTAATTTGTTTGAATCAAACCACAGTTTCAGCTTTCCTAATTCCTTTCCGAGTGTATCCAGAAGTTGTTCCAAGTTGTTTCCACTGCATAGCAGGTTAGTGTCATCAGCAAACAATATTAAGTCCATTTTTTCTGAAACTTTACATATATCATTTATATACATATTGAATAATAATGGTCCCAAAACTGAACCCTGTGGGACTCCACAGGTGACCTTCAGTAGCTCTGAGTTTTTGTTGTTAACACATACAAACTGATATCTATTCTTTAAGTAACTTCTTAACCAGGACAGTGCTACCCCTCTGATACCACAATTTTGTAGTTTCTTTAATAATAGATTGTGATCTACTGTATCAAATGCTTTTTTAAGATCCAGGAATACTCCAACTGAATACTCTTTATTTTCAATGGCTGTTGATATTTTTTCTGTAAATTCCATTAAGGCATATGCTGTTGTCCTTTTGTGTCTGAACCCATATTGCTGCTCACACAATAAATCATTCTTCAGTATGAAGTTGTCAATTCTCTCATAGAATATTTTTTCAAGTATCTTGGAAAATTGCGGTAATAGTGAAATTGGTCTGTAGTTGGAGAGTTCCCCTCTGTCGCCTGTCTTGTAAATTGGAATTACTTTAGCTATTTTCATTGCATTGGGAAATATACCTGATTGGAGAGACAGGTTACAGATATACGTCAGTGGTTTCACTATGCATTCGATAACAGTTTTGACTAGTAGCATATCAATACCATCGCAGTCAGTAGATGTTTTACTTTTGAACGATTTAACAATTTCAATGACCTCTCTTTCGTCTGTGTTCTTTATGAAGATGGTGTCTTTTACAGCAGTGTTATTGCATATTGAATCACCTGTTGGCACCGTAGTGGGTATTTCTCGGGCCAGTTTAGGTCCAATGTTAACAAAAAAATTATTAAATTCATCTGCAGGTGAAGCTATATTCACATTCGGAGTCGATTTATTATTTTTTGGAGTGTTAGTTGGGTAGCTGGTATTTCTGCTTTTATTTCCAAGGATACTGTTGATTATTGTCCATGTATTTTTAATATTGTCTTTGTTTTTTTCCAGTTCTTTACTGTAATAGTCTCTTTTACTACATCTTATTATATATGTTAACTTATTTTTGTATGTTTTATACCGCTGCTCTGCTTCTTTTGTCCTTTTCTTTATGAAAGCTTTATATAATAAATTTTTCTTTTTACACGCCTTTTGTAGTCCTTTGGTTAGCCATGGTTTGTCAGTAAATTTGTGTTTAAGCTTTTTTTTAACTAATGGGCAGTTTTTTTCATAAAGAGTGGTTACAATGTTTGTAAATGTGTCATAGGCTTCATTTACATCTGATACATAGACTTCTGTCCAGTCTTGCTTCAGCAAGTCCTCTTTAAAAGAACTGATTGCGTTTGGTGATTTGTGTCTGAACGATTTTGAGATTTTTTCTGGGTTGGGCCCCGTGTGGCCATGGATAAGTGCAAAGATTGGCAAGTGGTCGCTTATATCATTTATCAATAATCCACTTTCTATTTTCTTGTCGAGAACATTGACAAACAGGTTGTCAATAAGTGTAGCAGAGTGAGCTGTGATTCTACTGGGATGTGTTATTGTGGGATATAGACTCATGCTGTACATAGAGTTCATGAACTCTGTAACTACATTTTGTTGATGTGGATTAAGTAGGTCAATATTGAAATCTCCACAAATTGCTACCATTTTCTTACTAGTAATATTATTGTACAGCTCGACTAATTTATCTCTGAATGTCTCAATGCAAGTTCCCGGCGTTCTGTATATGCAGCTTATGATTAGATTTTTTGTTTTGTCTAGGTCAATCTCAACAGTAACACATTCCAGAATCCCTGGTAGTGCTGAGGACATTTCATTTACAAGCTTACATCTATATAGGTCATCAATATACAGTGCAACACCACCACCCTTTTTTTGAGATCTGTTAATGTTAAACATCTGATATCCCTCTATTGCCATCAGGGGAGCCTGGTCTGCATTAAGCCAGGTTTCAGAGACTGCTATAGCTGTGAATTTCCTGTTTAGCTGTTTTAAATAGTCCTGAATCTGTGAGAAGTTTTTGTTAAGACTTCTGCTATTGAAGTGTATTATTGACAGTTTACCATCTAATTGCACTTGACTTTTGAATTGCTTTTCAGTGTAATATTCACAGTGGTTATGAATATTATTGAAAAAGTGGTTATCAGGATCAATATCATTCTCCATCTCTTGTGGTTTATGTTCAGCATAGTGGCATATTTTTAGAGTTTGAGTTTCCTCACTCTGTGTTTCATAGTCAGTGTTCATCTGTATTTATCTAAGTCAGTAGCATCTCTGATCATTATACTTTTTGCTTGCTCAGGTGTTCCATTTAGTTTAATCCAAATTCTACAATTTCTTGTCCAGGTTGACTGTATCTTATTATGTTTCTTTAGCATCCGTGCCTGCCGTGCTAATTCAGCGTTTTTTTTTTGTCAGGTGTTCATTTAGGTAAACTTGAGTTTCCTTTAGTTTTTTGGCCTGCCTCAGTATGTCATTTTTCACCCTCCTGTTCACAAAGCGCATCACAATTGATTTCTTTGTTTTGTTATCTTTCTTCGGTAAAGCATAACAGGCTGAGATCGCATTGGCTTCTACCTTAATGCCTTTATCATTAAGGAACTGAAGCACTTGGTTTTCTAAGGACATTGATTCACTTATGGAAGCATGTTCACCACTCAGTCCTGTAGCGGCATGGGCGTACGACTGATATCTGATGTCTAGTCCACTTATAACTATGTCATCAATGCGAGAACCTTGTTCAAGATCCTCAACGCGTTGCTCCAAAAGACGCCCGTGTTGCTCCAGGTCCATAATTTTTTTGTCTTTTTCTTTTATTATTGAATGTAGGGCTTGTACCTCCTGTATTAGGTCTAATATTTTGTCCTGTTTTCTTAAGACAGAACATCAGTCCACACGCTGTTTTTGCTTCAGTCTCCTCCCATATCTGCTGTAACTGGGGTTAACCGCCTCCGTGGCACTGCTGTGCTGGTGGGGGGCTGCTGGGAGTGTGTCTGACTGCGGGTGAGCCGTGGCGAGGGGGGGAGGGAACTTTGCTCTGTCTGTGTGGCTGCTCTGGCGAATCGTTTCCCTGGGGAGCTCTCCGTGGGGGTCTTCCACGCCGAGGGGCCCTAGCCAACAGCACTTGCTCGTCCGCCGCTACAAAGGTGGGTTTGAGTCCGTCTATGCCAATTTTCTCCTGTCTACCCCCCAAGTCTAGCAAAAAATGCTTGTCCCCTGTTTCCAACACTCTGAACGGTCCATCATAGGGTGGGCGCAATGGAGGGTGGTGGGCGTCGTGTCTGACGAACACAAACTCCGTGTTCTTCAAAGTTTTAGGCACGAAAACACGCAGAAAACTGTGGTGGGCAGGGCCCGGCAGCGCGCCTGTGTTTGCGCTACGCTGCAAAAGCTGAGACGGGGAGCTGTCCGGCACAGGATTATCTGGCAGAAATTCCCCGGGCAGCCGTAGTGGCTGCGCAAAAACGAGCTCTGCCGGGGAAGCTTCCAAATCCTCTTTTGGCGCGGAGTGCAACCCCAATAAAACCCACGGCAACCTGTCCACCCAATTTGCATCCGTCAGTGAAGCCCTGAGTGCTGCTTTCAGTGATCTATGAAAACGCTCACATAACCCATTGGCCTGTGGGTTGTATGCGGTTGTGCGATGAATTGCAACCCCCAGGCTGCGGGCCATTGTGGACCAGAGTTCGGAAACAAATTGAGGGCCCCTGTCGGATGTAATGTCCGACGGGACTCCAAAATGCGCCACCCATGCTGTTAAAAAAGCGCGCGCTATGTCTGCGGACGTGGTTGCCGCCAGCGGGACCGCTTCTGGCCAGCGCGTGGTGCGGTCCACCACTGTCAGGAGGTGCGTGCACCCCTGTGATGGCGGGAGGGGGCCCACGAGGTCCACGTGAACGTGGTTGAACCTCTTAGCCGGTACCCGAAACGGCTCCAAGGGAGCCTTCGTGTGTCTGTGTACCTTGGCTCGCTGGCACGCCACACAGGCTGCAGCCCGCTCTTTTACTTGTTTGCGTAGGTTCGGCCATAAAAACTTCTCTCCCACCATTTTGACCGATGCGCACACTCCTGGGTGTGCCAGAGTGTGAACCGACTCAAACATGCGACGGCGCCACGCGACCGGGACCACCGGATGCGGACGTCCCATGGAGACATTGCAGATTAGGGGGGGCATGCCGTCTTGCAGCACCCTGCTCTCCAGCCTTAACCCTGTTGGTCCAGACTGGAGCGCGCGCATGTCTGCATCGCTAATCTGCTCCGCGGCCATGGCTGCATAATCTATCCCCACGTAGACCGTGGCCACCACGGCGCGCGAGAGGCAGTCTGCCACCACATTCAGTTTACCTGACACTTGCTGAATATTGGTAGTAAACTCTGAGATCGCGGCCAGCTGTCTCTGCTGCCGGCCCGACCACGGTTCTGAAACCTTGGCCATCGCGAATATTAGTGGCTTGTGGTCCACGAACGCGGTGAAGCTGCGCCATTCCAGCCAGAACTGGAAGTGGCGTATGGCCAGGTGGAGAGCCAGCAACTCCCTGTCGAACGCGCTGTATTTACGTTCGCTGTCGCGCAAAGTTCTGCTGAAAAAAGCGAGCGGCTGCCAAGCCCCGGCGACGCGCTGCTCTACGACAGCCCCTATGGTCACATCTGAAGCGTCGGTGGTGAGCGCTATCCGGGCCGCCGGGTCCGGATGCGCCAGCAGTGCGGCGTTTGCCAGGGCTGCTTTAACCTCCGAGAACGCCCGCTCTCGCTCCAGGGTCCATTCGACCCCATCCGCGGGTTTCTGTCTCTTGAGCGCGGCGTACAATGGTTGCATGAGCTGTGCCGCGCAAGGAAGGAAACGGTTATAAAAGTTCACCATCCCCCAAAATTCCTGCAGCGCCCTGACCGTCTGAGGCCGGGGAAAATCCGCCACGGCACGCACTTTGTCGGGCAACAGGATCGCTCCTTCCGGAGAGACGCGGTGCCCCAAAAAATCAATCTCCGTCACGCCGAACTGGCATTTCACCGGGTTGATTATTAACCCGTGCTCCTCCAACCTCCGGAAAACCGTCCTGAGATGGGTTTCATGTTCGTCTTCGGACGCACTGGCTACCAGGATATCGTCCAGGTAGACAAACACGAACGGAAGATCGAGCAGCACTGCATCCATCATGCGCTGGAATGTCTGTGCAGCACCTTTTAACCCGAATGGCATGCGCAGGAACTTGAATAAACCGAACGGAGTTATTACCGCTGTTTTGGGTACGTCCTCCGCGCGCACTGGGACTTGGTGGTAACCATGGACCAGGTCTATTTTGGAAAAAAATGCGTGCTTCGGCGAGGTGAACGGAAAAATCCTGTATGTGGGGAATCGGGTAGCGGTCGTGCGCTGTGGCGTTGTTCAACCTGCGGAAATCACCGCACGGTCGCCATGATCCCTCAGCCTTAGGGACCATGTGTAGCGGGGAAGCCCATGGGCTGTTCGAACGCCTGATGATGCCCAACCTTTCCAGGTTGGCGAACTCCTTGCGCGCTATGGCCAGTTTAGCTGCGTCCAAGCGCCGAGGTCTTGCAAAAACGGGCGGCTGGGTGGTGGTGATAAAGTGCTCCACCCCGTGTTTAGCGATGGCCGCCGAAAACGTCGGGACCGTGAGTGCTGGGAACTGAGTGAGCAGTGTGTGGAACTTACCGCCTGTAGCTGTGACGTTGGCTTGTGCTGTTGGCCGGGCCGCTCGAGCTGTACAGGGGAGAGAGTCAAAGGACAGTGCATTAACCAGGCGCCTGTTAGCAACATCAACCAGTAAACCATGTGCACACAGAAAATCAGCCCCCAGGATATGGTAATTCAGTGTTGCTACGACAAAAGTCCACTCATATGTACGGCCGTGTAGAGATAAGATCAGTGTCCTCTCACCAAAGGCCTTAATTTCCAAGCCGTTTGCTGCCAACATCCCGGGGCCGCTAGGTCCTGCCAGCCGGTCGGCGTAGGTCGGCAGGATGATGCTCTTCTGGGCTCTGGTGTCCACGAGGAAACGCCTCCCCGAGCGCGCGTCCGTCATGTTGAGCAGCTTGTTCTCTTCACCGACGGTCGCAGCTGCTACCGACTGCCGGCCTTGGTGTTTCCCAAGCGCTTGAATTGGCACAGTGGCGCACATCTGCGTGCGTTCTCTCCGAAGCGGCGGTGGTAGAAACAGAGCGTGTCTCTCTGGCGCTCCTTGGCCCCCTGCTGCTACCGTCGGTGGCTCCTCGCCTCCTCTGGTCGTCTCGCTGGGCTCCGCCGCCACGTTGACTGTGATTGCCCTGGTGGTGAGGATGATCCTGTCTGCCTCCTGGGCTAGCGCACGGTAGTCACGCGCGGCCAGCAACGGCGAATTGGCCAGAACTGCTCTCGCCTCTGTTGGAAGGTTCCGGAGGAAAAGGTGGGCAAACAGAAAGTGCCCATCGTCCGTGCCCATTAACGCCAGCATCTTCTCCATCAGGTTGACGGCCGAACCATCTCCTAACTCGGTCCGTCTCAGCAGCCTCTCCGCTCTCTCACATTCCGAGAGCGTGTAGCACCGGGTCAGCGCAGCCTTGAGCCCCTCGTATTTGTTGCGGGCTGGCGGCTGATTGAGCAGGCTCGCTACCTGCTGAGCTGTGCAGGCGTCCAGCGCTGCGACCACATGGTAGAATCTGGTGTCGTCTGCCGTTACTCCCCGGAAGGCGAACTGGGCCTCGGTGTGGTGGAACCAAGAGCGCGGGTTGTGCTGCCAGAAGTCTGGTAGCTTGACTGAAACCGCACATGCGTTGCTGGGGGCTCCAGTCCGGGCTGTCTGTGGGATGGCTGCTACATCGCTGGGGCTTCCCGACCGGGCCGGCTCCGTGGTTCTTGCCTCGTGTTCCATAATACGTCTTGGGTCACCAGTGTGGAGTGTGTGAAATAAGAGGCAGATTCATGACAGACGGTTTATTACACACTTCACATCTCTCAAGCACAGAACAGAATGAAACATTACAGCAAGCTCTCTCCTCTTTAACCCAAGTCACTCTTCACACATTTACATGGAAGTTTCTCATCACACAGCATGACGTTTACATTACACTGCCTTCAACCCCCTATGTCTCTGGCTCCTTGTGGCTATATGCCCAGGAACTCCCTGGGCATTGTTCTCCCATGCTTATTCACTGTCCCTGTCTGAGGTGCTAAATAATCTGACTTCCCCCAGGTCCTATACCATTAAATTTTATCTCATTAATTTAGAAAAACAGAGCAAAACAATTTTTTTGTGAACATTTATCTTAATTCAGACAAAGACAATTTTTTTTTTTTTTTTGGTGGTAGGGGGGTACAATACACTTCTGTAGAAGTCTGGCCAAGCTTTTAGAGTAGCTTTTATTCAATTCATCTTTATATAGCACCATTTCACAACAACAATCATGTACTATGGCCATTTCAGAGTCACTGAAATGAAGTGAATCACTTCACTGCCATTCAGGCCATGCAGCAGTGTGCTGAGTAGAATGAAATTGCATTTCTTCTTACTTCAATGTACAGCTTATAGACAAATTAATCATATAATTAATCTGCATGCTGCCATCCTAGCATTCGTGTCGTGGTTCCGGGGTGAGCATAACACTCATTCATTGTAACGCTGTCTGTTTACCTCCAAGACCAGCTGATCACTCATCACCTCCAGCTGCTGCCGATTGTCCCACCCTACTAGAAAACACCACTCAAGCTTGTAGTAGTTGTGGGAACGTCATGTTAGATCAGCTCTCTGCCCATTAATTGTGTCATCTCCTGCTCTCTGAATCCCTTGTTCTGGATCTCTCTTCCCAAGGACTCTCAAGTAAGCACACCAGATCATTCAAACAATTCCTAACCACCCCTTGTCCCAGAACTCTTTGTGGACTCCTTCTCTGGCCGGAAAACCCTCAACTTGGATCTGAAGCATTCTCAAACCTGGATAACAAGTAAGCGCTTCTACGCCATTCAACCATTGCTAACCACCCCCTTGTCTCGGCACGCTCCGTGGCCTGCGCCCCTCTAGTTGGAAACCTTCCTCCCTCCTCACAAGCGCTGCAGTCCAGTTTCGACAGGTCAGCTCTCCCCAAACCTACACATAAGAACCCTCATCCATTAACATTAGACCTACCTGTCAGTTTACTGCAGTCACTTTCCTTGTCCTTTCTCCTACCAGCAGGAGTATACCAGCTCCATGGGCTGACTGACCAATTACACCAACATCCGATTTCAACAAACAACAAACATTTAATTTGCAAACATTCAAACAAAACTATTGCCTCCACGTTCTTGGTCTTTGTGCGCTGTGTCTGCCATTGGGTCCTTATCTGTAAACCATGAGAATTTTTTCCTTATGGATTCCCTAAATATCTCATTAACCTCTGAATACCGTTATCAACAATCGGCCTGGTTGTGGCGCTTACTGCCGCTGCAGAAAAATAACCTGCTCCTGTCATTTCGAGATGCTTTATAATGCTAATTTTACTGCAGCTATGTGTGAGAGGCAGAAACTGGGACAATGATTAACCTGTGATCTAATTTTTTTGTCTAATTCTTGCTCCAGCAGCTTCTCTCCCCCAGTTAGGGGATCTACACATGGATCTCAAAGTCCCAGAAAACTCAGTAAACTCAAAACTTCAAATCCAAGTCAACTGAGTGTAGTTTACCTTCATCAAGATCACATGAGGGCAGGAGCCGATGAACAAAGACGGCACAAATAGAACAATCTTCTCTCTGTGGTTTGACAAAATTCATTTTTATTGCATGTTCTCTTGGAAAACTTAGAAATACAGTAACTGTAACTTGCACAATTACTTCAGGAAACCTTGTACATTCGGATGCCATTTATATTAAAAAATTAAAGAAATGTGGACCCACAGAGTGGAGAGAGCTGGTATAATCTGTGGACTGTAGTCTGTGGACTTTAAACTGTCAAGCCGAGCATTTTGAGGAGAACACTGAAGGCTTATGCAGCTAAAATAAGTACAAATGGGCAAACTAAACTACGGTCTGCAACATGTGACTCTTTTACTCATAATGGTTCCTTGTAACGTTCATGAAAATCAAACAGAAAAAGTGACAAATTATAAAAGGGGCAAATTTAGGAGAAAACAACATAGAAGCAAAATTATTTGGTGCAATAAGACAGAGGTAAGAAAAAAAACTAAAACGCTACAACTATGCAAGAAAAATCATGCACATTGAGGAAAATATCACATATTTATGTGAAATAGGTAAAAAAAAAATTAGGAGAAATTATATTTACAAGAAAACTTACAAATAAAAAAAAAATGCTACAAAAGAAAGAAACATTTTAGCCCGTGTCTCACGGAGCAGTGAATGTTGAGGAGCATTCATGAATGTTGCAACTGATAGAGACTTGTAAAAGGCTGCACAACAGTTCACCAGTTTTCATGGTGGCAGTTTTTCTGGTCACAGAAAAGATTAATTTTCTGCGACAAGAAAAACTGTGCCACTGTAAAAACTGTTGGTGAACTATTGTGCAACCTTTTATGGACCCTGACGAAGCCCCAACAACTGCAGCATTCATGAACATTCCTCAGCATTTGCTGCTCCATGAGATACTACCCTTCGGACCCCCCAACAAAAGTTACAACTTCGAGACAACTTGCATATTCACCAGGAAAAATTTATTTTTTTTAATAAATAATAAAAAAAAGAAAGTTAAGTGGAAAAAAAACAGTATAGTGTATTACTGTAGATTTATAATGTGATTGTTTTGCCTTCAGTTTAAGGCTCAAATGGGTTTTATGGCTTCATGAAGATTTGGGGCAGAAATTACTCAAAAAATCCCTCTCAACCATAGAAGTCTCTGGTCCCTGAACTTCACTATGAACTAATCAAAAGTGTTCAAGATTCAAAGATTTTTATTTGTCAATGCTACTATACGTACAGGACATACAGGAGAATAGAAATGGAGTCTCTCTCGCTTCAGTGGTGTGCACAATATATTAAAAAAAGGAATAGCCTGGAAAAACAACAACAGCAGTCTATGTACAGTAATGTTACCCATAGTGCAAATAATGGTAAAAGATAAAACCCAGACATCCCGTAGTGCAACTAAAGATAAATGATAAAGCCCAGTAATCCTATATACAGAAAAAAGGTAGAGCAGTAATACTCGTAGTTGCAAATCCAATGCAGTAGTGTAGGTACACACAGTGACAGATTGGACTGCACATGATCAATATTGCAATAACAGACACCAGCTGATATGGCATTTGTGCAGATGGTTGCAGTAAGGTGCAGAAACATACAGCAGCAGATGTATTACTGTTGGTGTGTCAGTCTTTCTGTGCCAACAGCTGAGGTAGTTATTGTGTGGGTGAGTGTGTTACGGTCCGGGGCAGGGGGTGGGGGGAGTGGACAGAGTTCAGGGTCCTGATGGGCTGGTGAACAAAGCTGTTTAGGAGTCTTGTGTAGTGGGCCCGGAGGCTCCAGTACCTTTTCCCTGAGGGCAGGGGGCTGAAGAGGGAGTGTGAGGGGTGGGAGGTGTCGCCTGCAATGTTGATGGCTCTGCGGGTGTGGTAGATGTCCGAGAGGGTAGGCAGAGGGGCACCGATGATCTTGCTGGTTGCTTTCACTGTGCGTTGTAGTGTCTTCCAGCAGGGGGCAGTGCAGCTTCCATACCACACAGTGATGCAGCTGGTGAGGATGCTCTCAATGGTGCCCTGGTAGAATGAGCACATGGGGGGGTGGGGGGGGCTCGTGCTTTCCTCAGTTTGCGGAGGAAATAGAGACGAGTTTGAGCCTTCTTGGCCAGTGATGTGGTGTTGTTGGACCAGGAGAGATCCTCAGAGATGTTCACCCCCAGGAACGTGTGCTGCTCACCCTCTCCACAGCTGCTCCATTGATGATCAGAGGGGGATGCTGTGTGTGTCCTCTCCTGAAGTCGACCATAATCTCCTTGGTTTTTCCCAAGTTCAGGAAGAGATTATTGTCTTGACACCACTGGACCAGTTGGCTCACCTCTTTTCTGTAGTTGGCCTCCTCAGTGCTGGCGGTGAGGCCCACCACCATCGTGTCGTCCGCAAACTTGATGATGTGGTTGGTGCTGTAGACTGGTACACAGTCATGGGTCAGCAGGGTAAAGAGCAGTGGGATGAGCATGCAACCTTGTGGGGCCCCTGTACTCAGTGTAATGGTCTTGGAGGTTTTGCTGTCAACCCGCACGTTCATGTGGCCTCCCTGTGGTAAAGTCCAGCACCCAGTTACAGAGAGAGCTTTTGAGTCCCAAGTGTCTGAGTTTTTGTATTAGGTGATGGGGGATGATATTGTTGAATGCTGAACTGAAGCCCCAGAACAGCATTCACACGTAGGAGTTTTTAGAGTCCAGGTAGGTCAGGGCTGAATGGAGAGCAGCAGAGATGGTGTCTTCTGTGGATCTGTTTGACCTGTATGCAAACTGAGATGGGTCGTGGCAGGAAGGGAGGATGAACTTGATGTTCTGCATGACCAGCGGCTCGAAGCACTTCATTATGATGGAGGTCAGTGCTACGGGCTGGTAATTGTTGTAGCTGGATGGGATGGGCTTATTTGCGACTGGTATTACAGTGGCAGTTTTGAAACAGCCACTATGTGGTTACAAAATCAGTAAGTCAGGTACATACTGTAAGTTGGACAGTCACCACCCCTGAGATTAAAATTTAAGATTGCTGCGCTCATGCATCATCAGTGCTGTTTTATGTCTCCTTCAGTCGGGCACCAGCAGAGCACTGTCCAAATTGTTGTTAAAGGCTTTTTGTATGCAATTTACCACGTACTGCATTGTTTTAGATGGTGTTGCTAATAGTGGCTAACATTACCTTCTGGGTTTTCTGACTTGTACTGGAACGGCAGTCAGCCCTTCCAGTACATCATGATTTCATTCTGCCACACATTTTTCGACCTCTGACATCAATGGAATTGCACTCGTTGTGGTCTCAGTGTGGAGACTAAAAGGAGGAAATCCTGCTGAGGCTGTGTATGAGTGACACGGGAACATCCTGACGGTTGCCCACAATACCTTTCTGGCACGGGGCAGGGGAGTGAAAACAAACCAATTTGTTCCCTCCACACCAGGCCAACGGGCCTACGGGCACAGGCACGGACACACACATACGAGCAAACAGGCACACAGGAGGAATGAGTCACAAGAACTCAGGGCATTCACTGAGCTTTAATGTGCTGAACAGACAAGAAGGAAAACACTCAGGGAGAGGGAAGGAAGAGGAGCCGAGGGTGGCAGAGAAAACCAGAAGGTTAAGTAAAGATGAAGAAATGAAGGAATGATGACTGTCAGGGTGGTGAGGTGATGCATAATTACGGTGGATTTAAAAAGAAAAATTAAACCACAGTTCAGTCGTAGCATAAATGCATAATAATGCAACTTAAAGCAGAATTTAATTAACATTCAAAACTCTATATACTAATACGGCTTTTATTACTATAGGGACATTTAATTTGCATGTAAGACGCACGCACACATGCACTAATCTGGATTTACAGTGCACCACAAGCGGGGAACGCACTGCTGCCTTCATCAATAATGAGGACGCATTTTAAAGACCGAGCAAATGAATCACTGGTCAGAAAAACAGAGCGGACCAACTGTAGTGCTAACACCTGTCTGTGCGAGTGTTTGTTTGCGTGTCAGAGAAAACCAACAAAATGACACAACACTCACACCCAACTGTGCTGAAGCCGACAGATTCACATCCAAAATCTAGAGCAAGAGCCTGCATTATCATTTGGTCAAACAAAGTGGTAAAAGGACTGCATTTGTTTCACTGCGCTTTGTGTCTTAATGGCCACTCCATGCTTTTACTGGAGAAGCTGCATTCAGAATAAAAAACTTACCAACTGCTTCTAACCCTTTCTTTAAGAATATAAATATGATCTCATTTTGTTTAGTTAATTTCAGTAACTTTTATCTAACTGCAAATTCTCCATTTTTCTGCCTACAGTGTTTTCCATCACATGCTCACATTTACACAGCAACGGATCATCAACTGGATGTACTGAAGAACCAAATGTTACTGGTGCTTTTGGACCAAAGAAGCGCTAGAAAATTTGTCAGGGAACAACATACCTTCAAGGTGTGTGTGTGTGTGTGTGTGTGTGTGTGTGTGTGTGTGTGTGTTTCCAAAGCCAGTTGCAACATTAATGTGGCACAATGACTAAAAACACAAAAACAAGATGGATGCTGCCTGTGTCTGTCTGTACTTTTGGAGCTGGAAGACCTGGGTTGAGAAGTCGTAGTCCTGGAGAGGACTGGTTCAGGCGAGCAAGCACACACAGCCCCGGAGACACACTGCTGGAGGTGGCAGCAAACCTGAGAGAGGAGAGGACAAAAGGTAAGATTACTTGAGGCAAAAGATAAGTTTGCCAAGCAACAAGAACTGTAGTTGATTGGCGGCACAAACCCAACGATCCAGCGGAGAGCTCTTCACGCGCTGGCCCTTAAATACGCTGGTGAATTAGGAAGCAATTGGGCGCCGCGGTGGCGGAGTGGTTGGCACTGTGGCAGCACAGCAACTCACCCTTGGCCGGGGGATCTTGGGTTCGATCCCAGCCCCCGACCAACAGTGATCTGTGTGGAGTTTGCATGTTCTCCCCGTGTCTGCGTGGGTTTACTCCGGGATTTCTCCGGTTTCCTCCCACATGCCAAAAACATGCAAGTTAGGTTAATTGACATCAAAACTGGGGATTCTAAATTGTCCTTAGGTATGACTGTGGGAGTGAATGGTTGTCTGTCTCTCTGTGTTGACCCTGCGATGGACTGGCGATCTGTCCAGGGTGTACCCTGCCTCTCACCCAAAGATGCTGGGATAGGCTCCAGCCCCCCCGCGACCCAAAAAGGATTAAGCGGAAGAAGACGAGATGAAGGTGTGTAATCACGTAGGTGCGCTGATGAGCTCCGGGGCCGGTATCGTGCCATAAAGTGATGGGCCGCCAAATACTGATTGGCTCGCTGTGGGAGCTGTCGTGCCGAGTTCTACTTGCTTGCCGAGAATTGCATCCCATCGTCGCGGACACACGGAAATGGGCGGGACTGGTGCGTGACCGTGTGCGACAACGCGCATCTAAGGGAGTGACACTGTAATACCACCAACTCTAAAATATAACCTGACAGCCAGGCTGGTAAATGGGCTTTAAATTATGTTTATTCTCCAGACATTTTAGTGTTTCAAAGGGGGTTAGAAATCACAGTGATCCAAGTCTGCGTAATAGCAGAATAAAATGACGATCGTGATGTTTTTTTTTCCAAGATTCTTTGAGACTCTTGGATTCTTTAGTACATCCACATGTTTCAGGTTTGAGGGTCAGTTTATTATGAATGTGTCAAGCTGGTGCAAACTTGTTTTTGAGCATAATTTATTTACATATGTATTATTTTTTGATCATTTATTTTCAGTTAATGTTGTAATGATGTTCTAGTTACAATTTTGATGGTGACGGAAATTGTTTTTTCATGTATTCATTGCTGAGTCAGCTTCCCAATAAAATGTGTTCATTCCAGCTGGAGTCTGAGTGTGGATTTATTCAACTAGACGAACTTCTTTGGAAGGGGGATTCATCTTGGTGTGTGTGTGTGTGTGTGTGTGTGTGTTGGACAAGACTTTAAATTTATTATCATATCTTTCTCATTATCAGCCACTTAGGTTTGTAAAAATTCTGGCATATTATTATTACCTGTCAGTTTAATTTTCATGTAAGATGCCCAATAGCTTCACTTTTAATCATGAACCTACAGATCCAGTATGCATACATGCATTTATTACCTCCGCCAGGCTGAAAAGGCCAGGAGGAGGTTATGTTTTTGCCGGGGTTTGTCTGTGTGTTTGTTTGTCTGTCTGTCTGTCTGTCTGTCTGTCTGTCTGTTGGTTAGCAAGATAACTCAAAAAATCTTGGACGGATTTCCATGAAACTTTCAGGCGTTGTTGGAAATGGTACAAGGAAGAACTGATTAAATTTTGGGGGTGATCCGGTTCACCGTCTGGATACAGGAATTTTTTAAAGCATTTTTCATTCAACACTGTGACATACAGCCATTTTCAACATGTGCGCAGGCGCGATGGAGGGCGCTGGTCGTCGTGTCTGCAACACAAACTCTGCGTTCTTCAACGTTTTAGGCACAAAAGGACGCGGAAAACACTGCTGGCCTGGGCCCGCCAGCGTGCCTGTGTTTGCGCGCAACTGCAAAACCTCACACGGGCAGCTGTCTGCCGACGGAATCTTTGGCAGAAATTCCCCGGCCAGCCATAGGAGCTGCGCATTTGGCAGAAATTCACCGGCCAGCCATAGGCGCTGCGCAAAAACGAGCTCTCTGCCGGCGAAGCTTCTAAATTCTCGTTTGCCGCGGAGCGCAACCCCCCAAAAAATAATATTGTAGCGAACTCAATATGAGCACCCTACTTGGCTTGCCAAGTGGGTTGACCCTATTGGCGACACAGGTAGAGTGCAGGACTCCGGAGCGGGAGGCGTGAGTTCGAACTTCCCGGTGGGACGTCGCCATGTCGAGCAGCACGTTACAGTATAATATACGTAAAACCCACGGCAACCTGTCTACCCAATTTGCATCCGTCAGTGGAGGAGATGGACACAACAGCAACACTTCAGTTTATTACCTCCGCCAAGGAGGCAATGCTTTTATTACTGAACCACTAATCCTATCACTATCAGATTGATTGTCATTGATTAATTGTGTGTTTATTGCACTGTCCCTGTCAAATAAACAAATAATCATTGTGAATCCAATTGCTAGTCATATGTTTACATGCTCAAGGAATCAGAAAATGTACACACAAACACTGTATGGGGGGAATTGTGGCGCTTGGCGGAGGTCTGCGCTCTCCGAGTGCTTTTCTAGTTTATGTATTAATTGAACTGATGACATTTTTGACATTTTGCAGATGTAGCAGAATGGAGACTGTGTGCAGCTGTACACAGACAGGAGAACTTTTATAAAGACTTAACTCACAAACATGAGACAACTGATATTTAATCAGCACTATAAAGCAAAAAGGTTGGAATTACAATCAAAACATACAATAGCTCAACCACAGTGTGATCTGACAAAATAAAAGTCAGCCTTCAGATCACTGCTAAAAATAAATCTGAGCAGTATTCAGTACTTTTAGACATGTACTTTTAGAGGAAGTAAAGTCAAACATGCCAAGGAAAGAACACCCCAAAAACTGACCTGAATTTGCTCTGGTGTAAAATTCTGTTGCAATCAGAATGAAATTATGATGATTGAAGCTAATAAATGTAGTAAATTTCTTCAATCATACTCTGTGCATTTCCTGACAACTACTCCTGCTGGAAAATGCCTCCATCCTAAAACTCACCTTCTGTTGGTCCAAACATCAAACATTTTTTGCAGGAGAGTCGGGGCAGGACTGTGGAGACGACCCACCTTTGGGGCAGATGCATTTTCCTGCCTTTTTTTCCCCCCAGAAATTGCATATATTTTCGTCTCCACAGTGCAAAGACTGAAATGCATTTAATTTCTCCATTTATTAGTATCATTCCTCTAACTGTAAGAAATATTTTATGCTGGGACAAGATCTGCATTGCAGCTAGCTTATTTCTGTGGTGGACTGATAGTGCTACATGTGTTACCTTCATAGTGTGCTGCTAAAATGGAACAAACTGGTAAAACCCTTTCACTTCTGGTTTTCCAGAATTGTTCTGGTGTCAGTATTCCAAAGTGCAGGTGTAGCTTTAAACAGGCTTGTGTGTTTTGTCCTCTTTCTGCCTTCATATCCATCACTGCCCTTTGTCAGTGTCATGTGTCTTTGTTATGCACTTTCCTTCAGAATTTCAGATATTAATACAAAAATAAATCCATATCAATTCTTCTGTCACACCCACAATTCTTTCTACATTAATTCAAGTGGTTAGGCCACACTAAACTTGTAGTATTATAGCTATAAAGTCTCCTAGGGGCTCAAAGACCAAGACCATGCCTGCCTATATTTGCCATAAAATGTGATTAAAAGCACTTCCATATTCATAGAGACCAAAGCCTTCAGAGTTTTTGTTTAAAGGTTCTGTATTGTCACCTGCTGACAACCATTTGCTTTGCAATTGACTTGACCTCCTATTATTATTGTAATGCCTAAAAGACAGCAGTCATGCACTTCTGATTCCATTTAGCCATATTGATTTTCGCAGAAATAAAATACAAAAAGTAAAAAATAGTCAATGTACATAATTTGTCACAAAGGTTAATTTATAATACATATATAATTTATTACAAGTATAATATGCCTTTCTATATGTTTAATGACTTTCTTCTGATGACATGACAAAATAGGATAATTTAAGTATTGTGGGTCACCCCCACAGCCTATGGACAAGCAGAGCGCTCAGCTGGAGCAATTAGCAGAACAATGAGATGTGTGTATTGAGATCAATAGGCAGCTTCTCTTTGTCTAGCTCTTTCCTGCCAGTATCCTGTTGATATGTGTGACTCAAATGCAGGTGTTCATGCTTCCTGCTCGGTACTGTGATGCAAATGTGCCTTTCATGTATTGTCTGTAGTGGGGTATTTAAACTGCATATCACTCTGTAGCTCTCCCTCTCTCTCTGACCACTGCTCAACTGACCACACGATTGCCTGAGAGCCTGAGAGCTCCCTCCGGCGCGCCTGCACGGCGCTGGGGTGAGTTCTGTGATGGCGGTATGATTAATAAACTCCCTCAAAAACTCTCAGTTCGCTGCTTATTATATCATGCCGCCACAATATAGCCTATTTATAAACTGACTTTCCCTTAATTGAAATGCTTCATCATTTGACAGGATTAAGTTGCAGTTGCCAGAAATGGTTCCCACTGCTGTCTTCACAGTGGAAAGACTGAAATGCTACAGTTGCTACAGTTAACAGTTTTCTTGCCCTGACTCTCCTGCAAAAAATATTTTATGTTTGGACCAGCAGAAGGTGACCTTTGGAATGGAGGCATTTTCCGGCAGGAGTAGTTGTCAGGAAATGCACAGAGTATGATTGAAGAAATTTACTACATTTACTGTATTTCCCTCATGGATCGCCACCTTATCGTGGTGGGGGGTTTGCATGCCCCAGTGATCCCAGGAGCTATGTTGTCCATGGCAATTTGCCTTTGTTAGGGTCACCCAAGACAAACTGGTCTTGGGTGAAGGACCAGACTAAGAACGATCCAACAGACTCTCATGATAAATATTAGAACAAGGATTCAGTGTACCCTGCCCGGTATGGGGTTTCTGGGGCCCCACCCTGGAGCCAGGCCTGGGGGAGGGGCTCGATGGCTAGTGTCTGGTGGCTGGGTTTCCGCCCATGGGACCCGGACAGGCTCAGTCTGAAGGAGTTACATGGGTCCGCCCTCCAATGGGCTCAGCATCTGCAGTAGGGATCATGGAGGTCTGGTGCCATGTGGATCAGGTGGTGGTCAAAGGCAGAGACCTTGGCGGTCTTACAAAGAAGTTCATCTAGTTGAATATGTGTATGTAATAATAATATGTAAATAAATTTTGCTCAAAAACAAGTTTGCACCAGCTTGACACATTCATAATAAACTGACCCTCAAACTTGAAACGTGTGGATGTACTAAAGAATCCAAGAGTCTCAAAGAATCTGGAAAAAAAAAATCACGATTGTCATTTTATTCTGTTATTATGTAGACTTGGATCACTGTGATTTCTAACCCCCTTTGAAACACTAAAATGTCTGGCGAATAAACGTAATTTAAAGCCCATTTAAAAGCCTGGCTGTCGAGTTATATTTTAGAGTTGGTGGTATTACAGCGACCAACAGTGATCTGTGTGGAGTTTGCATGTTCTCCCCGTGTCTGCGTGGGTTTACTCTGGGATTTCTCCAGTTTCCTCCCACATGCCAAAAACATGCAAGTTAGGTTAATTGGCATCAAACTGGGGATTCTAAATTGTCCTTGGGTATGACTGTGAGAGTGAATGATTGTCTGTCTCTCTGTGTTGGCCCTGCGATGGACTGGCGATCTGTCCAGCGTGTACCCTGCCTCTCGCCCAAAGATGCTGGGATACGGTCCAGCCCCCCCGCGACCAGAAAAGGATTAAGCAGAAGAAGATGGATAGATGGATGGATGGCATTACAGCGTCACTCCCTTAGATGGGCGTTGTCACACACAGTCGCCAGTCCCACCCATTTCTGCGTGTCTGCCACGATGGGATGCAATAAGCGACTTTAGCATCTCGGCTCACGCAAAGCATCATGGGAACGTGACTACCAAACACGCTCTATCGATACATTTAATTTATGGAAAGTTCCTGATCTACGAGCATATTGTATGCGTAGGGGTCTTCCCGGTTGTACCCGCAAACGCAAGGATAAACTAGTTGCGCTTGCATTCGTGGCCACTTTGCAAAAATTGGCCAAAATGGCCCCCTATATGTAAGCTGACATAGCAGATTTTTTGTTGTCAAAGGACCAAGCACCCTTACTTGCGAGACTCCGAAACGACTACAAAGAAGGTAAGCGAGTGGTTTGACAGCTCAGCTTTGGTTTTGTCATTTTGAGTAAATTTCACTACAAGGCATAGCCTGCTTACTTAGATCTATAGGTCGATACTACTATAGTTTAAATACCACACGTTTTCAATGATTTGCAGTTTTATTTTATACCAGCCTACTTATCAATGGCCTTAATTACATGTGTGTGTAGATCAAGCTTCATTACCAATATACAAAGAACTACATCCTAGATCCAGGCCTGCCTGTCCGTACCTACTACTTCAGGGTTTAGACTCGTGTCATTTAGGCTAGAACTTGAACAATACACAACACTGTTTAATTATGTTATAATATAGACTTACTGCTTTAACCCAACAATTACGTCCGTCTGGATCCTTCAGCTCCGTGGGGAATGTACTGTATATAACGTGAATGGCAGCGGACATGTGCACACACTGGTCCTGAAATTACATGCATGTATGCTGCAAGTTTTCTTGTTCTTCCTGCGGCAGCTGAGGAAGCTCAAGCTACCCACCAAGATGTTGGTGCAGTTCTACACGGCCATCATCGAGTCCATCCTCACCACCTCCATCACCGTGTGGTACGCAGGAGTCACCGCCAGGGACAGACTAAGACTGCAGCGTGTTGTGCGCGCTGCTGAGAAGGTGATCGGCTGCAAGCTCCCATCCCTCCAGGACCTGTACATCTCCAGGACCTGGAGGCGTGCAGGTCGGATCATAGCCGACCCTTCACACCCTGGACACGCACTGTTTGCCCCCCTCCCCTCAGGCAGAAGACTTCAGTCCATTCAAACTAAAACCTCCCACTACATGAACAGCTTCTTCCCCCCTGCCATCAGACTGCTGAACACTAAGTGACTTATTAGACTCTCGTGCACTACGTACAGCAGCTCAACCGGACTCATGACAATTATCACTGTTTTCTTTTTGCACTACCGACTGCACTATGTGGAACTCCACAATATCTGCTGCTTGTTAATATATTTAAAAATTGCATAGATTAATTTTACTTATTCATATTCTGCCTTTTATTGCATGCGTAGATTTTTATTTTTATCTTTAGTGCTACTCCATGTTTAATGTTGCAGCATTGCACCAAGACAAATTCCTAGTTTGTGTACTACATGAGCAATGGCAATAAATCTCATTCTGATTCCGATTCTGAACTCGGCACGACAGAGCGCGCCTGCCTCGCTCGGCTTTCTTTTTGGATTCTGACGGCTGCTTTAGAGCAAAGCAGACGTAACTTTTTGTCCATGCAAGTGGCGAAGGTGTGTTTGTGAATATTTAATGCGGAGAGGGATTAGTCATAATTTTAGAACCATGAGTTTTGTGTTAGAATAATATATGTGTTAAGAAAAGTGTGCTGAAATTAACGAAATCTGTGTATAACGACGTAAAAGTCAATAAAGCTTTTCTTTCCCGTGAATAATATTTTTGCATTATTTGCCTCCTATAATTATATATTGTAAGTAGAATCCATAAAATATATGCTTCACCTGCCAAAAATTGATGAAGAGTCTTAATGTTGACTGAAACAATTTCCATGATTCAAAAATGACTTGAATTGGTTCTTTATGGGTAAACTACAAATATAGTGCTGTAACTTGCTCTTTTCAACTTGTGAAATAGTCTCAAGGGACAATAACGCTGTATTTTAGTTGCCAAAAATGGCAGTTCATCTTTCAGCAGGAGAACGACCCTAAGCACACAGCCAAGATATCAAAGGAGTGGCTTCAGGACAACTCTGTGAATGTCCTTGAGTGGCCCAGCCAGAGCCCAGACTTGAATCCAATTGAACATCTCTGGAGAGATCTGAAAATGGCTGTGCATTGACGCTTCCCATCCAACCCGATGGAGCTTGAGAGGTGCTGCAAAGAGGAATGGGCCAAACTGCCCAAAGAAAGGTGTGACAAGCTTGTGGCATCATATTCAAGAAGACCTGAGGCTGTAATTGCTGCCAAAGGTGCATCAACAAAGTATTGAGCAAAGCCTGTGTATACTTATGTACATGTGATTTCTTAGCTTTTTATTTTTAATAAATTTGAAAAAATCTAAAAAAAATAAAAAAGTATGGAGTATAAGATAAGATAAGCCTTTATTAGTCCCACAATGGGGAAATCCCAGGATCACAACAGCACAGGGATAGCAACACTCAGAGCAATAATTAAGAAGATACGAAAGATATAAATACACATAAATATATACACATACACATACATATAAATACACTTATATACACATAAATATATAAATATATATACAAAGTGCGGAGCATTGTAGCAAGATGGAATAAACAGCATAACCGTCTACTTAGTTATCCTACATAGTATGAATATGTACCCATACATATTGTCACCCTCCGTAGCGACCGATATTGTCCTAGTTGTATACTGGAGGGGACCATTGTGTAAGTCTATTGCGTCTTTTGCACTCAATACTATTAGGTCGTCACGTTTTTTTGCTATCTCTGCGAGCAGCCCTGCTTAGGTTATACAGTCTGACAGCCGTAGGTAGGAAGGACCTGCGAAACCTCTCGGTTGCGCACCTAGGATGATGTAGTCTGCTGCTAAATGAGCTCCTCAGTGCATTCAGTATGTCCTGCATAGGGTGGTACTCGGACTCCAGCAGAGATGACAGTTTAGCCACCATCCTTCTCTCTCCTATCTCCTCCACTGGGTCAAGGCGCTGCCCCAGGATAGAGCTAGCTTTCTTGATCAGTTTGTTCAGTCTCTTCCTATCGGCTGCTGTAATGCCACTGCCCCAGCAGACCACTCCAAAAGTGATGGCTGATGCCACCACCGTGTCATAGAATGTCTTCAGCAGCGCCCCTTGTACACCAAAAGACCTGAGTCTCCTCAGTAGGAACAGCCTGCGCCGTCCCTTCTTGTAGAATGCGTCGGTATTGTGTGGCCAGTCTAGTTTATTGTTCAAATGAACACCCAGGTACTTGTAGGATGTCACCATTTCAATGTCTGTTCCCTGTATGTTAACTGGTGCTGTGAGGGGTTGTCCTTGCCTGCGGCAGTCCACCACCAGCTCCTTAGTTTTCTTCGCGTTGATCTGGAGGCAGTTCCGATGGCACCAGTCCACGAAGTCCTGGATAGTCCTGGATACTCTGTACAAGCGGGCCAGAAACATGCTGACGAAGGAGATCAGGCTTGCTAAGAGGAGCTACAGTGTGAAGTTACAAAAAAACTTCTCAGCCAACAACTCTGCTTCTGTCTGGAGAGGCCTGCAGAATATCACCAACTACAGGAGACCATCCCCCCACCCTGTGGAAAACCTCCAGCTGGCTAATGACCTAAACAGCTTTTACTGCAGGTTTGAAAAGAACCTACAGTTCTCACCTCCCACCCACACAAAAGGATTATCTGCAGCCCCAGGAACTCCATCCCTCCTCCACTCTGACCTCCCACCAGCACTAACGATCTGTGAAGATGAGGTGCGCCGGGTCTTTCAGAGACAAAAGATCAAGAAGGCTGCAGGACCTGATGGTGTGTCTCCGTCCTGCCTGAGAGTCTGCTCCAACGAGTTGGCCCCCATCTTCACCCGGATCTTTAACAGATCACTGGAGCTGCGTGAAGTGCCTTCCTGCTTCAAACGCTCCATCATCATTCCAGTTCCCAAGAAACCCTCTGTTACAGGATTAAACGACTACAGACCTGTTGCCCTGACCTCTGTGGTCATGAAATCCTTGGAGAGATTGGTGCTGAACCACCTGAAGGTCATCACAGGCCCCCTGATGGACCCACTGCAGTTTGCCTACCGGTCAAACAGGTCAGTGGATGATGCAGTGAATATGGGACTACATTACATCCTGCAACACCTCGACTCCCCAGGGACGTACGCCAGGATCCTGTTTGTCGACTTCAGCTCAGCGTTCAACACCATCATCCCAGGCATTCTTCATCAGAAACTCCTCCAGCTCAAGGTGCCCCCCTCCACCTGCCAGTGGATCTCCAGCTTTTTGACTGACAGGTGGCAACAGGTGAAGCTAGGGAGATTTACATCCAGCTCCCGAAAAATTAGTACTGGCGCCCCCCAAGGATGTGTCCTTTCCCCACTGCTCTTCTCCCTCTACTCCAATGACTGCACCTCAGAGGACCCTTCGGTGAAGCTCCTGAAGTTTGCGGACGACACCACAGTCATCGGTTTGATCCGGGATGATGATGAGTCTGCATACAGGCGGGAGGTGGAGCAGCTGATCCTCTGGTGCAGCCAGAACCATCTTGAACTTAACCCAGCCAAAACGGTGGAGATGACTGTGGATTTCAGGCGACACCCCCCTTCATTCCCCCCACTGACCATCCTCAACAGCACAGTGTCCACTGTGGACTCCTTCAAGTTTCTGGGTACCACAATCTCCCGGAACCTGAAGTGGTCCTCCCATATAGACACTGTCCGGAAAAAGGCCCAGCAGAGGTTGTTTTTTCTGCGTCAGCTCAAGAAGTTTGATTTGCCTCAGGAGCTGCTGGTTGTCTTCTACACCGCCATCATCCAATCTGTCCTCTGCTTTTCCATCACTGTCTGGTTTGGATCTGCGACTAAACAGGACAAGACCAGACTGCAGCGGATCATTAAGTCTGCGGAGAGGATCATTGGTACTGACCTACCCTCCATTGAGAACTTATATCGGTCCATAACCAGGAAACGGGCGGGAAACATCTGTGCTGACCCATCACACCCCGGCCACAAACTGTTTGAACTTCTATCTTCTGGTCGTCGTTACAGATCACTGAAGGTCAAAACCACCCGTCACAGGAACAGTTTCTTTCCTCAAGCCATCACTCTGATGAACTCCTAACATTCACCTAGTCCTACCTGTTGCTGTACTCATGGCTTTTCATCCATTATTACATTGCACATAACTCTCACACTGCTTTTTACTTCATTCACATTATATCACTGAATCTGAGTTCACATTGAAATACTGTGTGACTGTATATTTTTTCATATATTTCTGCAAAGTGTGGTTAGTCTGAGTAAATAACTGCATATATTCCTGTATATATTTGCATCCTTTTATAGAAACGTGGACAGACTGTAATTTACTGTACATACTCTGTTGTCATTGAATCCTTATTTAAATCCTCCACCTGAACAATGAGAGCAAGTTTTTAGCCAAAGTCAAATTCCTTGTATGTGTTGTGCATACTTGGCCAATAAAGCTGATTCTGATTCTGATGATTCTGATAAGTCCTCTGTACTCAGCTTCATCTCCGTTAGAGATGAGGCCGACGATCGCAGAGTCGTCAGAGAACTTCTGTAGATGGCAGTGTGTTGTGTTGTGTGAGAAGTCCGCAGTATAAAGGGTGAACAGGAAGGGAGCCAAAACCGTTCCCTGGGGGGCCCCCGTGCTACCGATGATCGTGTCGGACACACAGTCCCGGGTTCTCACAAACTGTGGCCGGTTTGTGAGGTAGTCCAGGATCCATGATGACAGGTGCTGGTCCACCCCTGCGCAAAGCAGCTTGTCCTTCAGGATCATCGGTTGGATGGTGTTGAAAGCACTGGAGAAGTCAAAGAATATGATCCTAACCACATTCCTGGGCTTCTCCAGGTGGGACAGAGAACGGTGAAGGAGGAAGATCACTGCAATCTCCACCCCAATGCCATGCTGGTAGGCGAACTGGAGTGGATCCATCGCTGGTCCCACCAGGGGGCGGAGGTGAGCAAGGAGCAGTCTCTCCAGTATATATATACAGTATATGGAGTATACTGTATACTCATTATGGAGTATTGTGTGTAGAATTTTGAGGAAAAAAATGAATTTAATCCCTTTTGGAATAAGGCTGTAAGATAAAATGTGGAAAAAGTGAAGCACTGTGAAGACTTTCTGGATGCACCGTATATCATGGACCACAGAAACCACACACCACTGTCCACTAATAATGCGTTATTATACCCCACACAATGAAGGTGTGGCAGGTATGTTTTTGGTCCATCAATTGTCTGTTTTTCTTTGTTTTAATCCATTTTCCCACAATGGGTAAATTCCAGACACTTTATCAATAAAGACATAGAAAGTTTTTTTGGCAGGTGACAGTTATTGTCCCTTGAGACTATTTCACAGGTTGAAAAGAAGAAGTTACAGTTTTATATTTGCAGTTTACCTATGAAGAACTAAATCAAGTCATTTTTAAAGCATGGAAATTGTTTCAATCAACATTAAGACCTTTAATCATTTTTTGGCAGGGATAATACTGTAGCGTCGGGGCTGTGATAAGGGGGCGGGGATTCTCCCGACATGCTTGCACCGCGGAGGATTCAAGGACTGTTATTACCTCCGCCAAGGAGGTAATGTTTTTACTGGGGTTTGTCTGTCTGTCTGCCTGTTACCAACATAACTCAAAAAGTTATGAACGGATTTTGACGAAATTTTCAGGAAAAGTCTGAAATGGAACAAGGAAGAAATGATTAGATTTTGGAAGTGATGTGGATCACCATCTGGATCCAGGAATTTTTAAAACGATTCGTTATCATTGTGAGATAGGGTCATTTTTAGCATATGTGTATATAACTCCACAATAAATGGTCAGGACGCTTGCCAAAAAAATACAGGATAAGATCCCAATAGGTACTAGGAAATATCAAAAGAGTGATCCCGATCCTCCAAAAAATCCGGATACTGTGATCCAGAACAGCAAATAATAGGGGATCTTTGGAATTTTCATCACTGTAAGGTAACAAATTAAGATATAAACATACAACAAACACCAAAATATAGCCAACACACTGTGGAATCAGTAGCGTACCAATGGATTTGTTGTATCTTCAAAAGTTATGGAGCTATCCATCCATCCATCCATCCATCTTCTACCGCTTTTCCGGAGGTCCGGGTCGCGGAGGCAGCAGTTCAAGCAGAGAAGCCCAGACTTCCCTCTCCCCAGCCACCTGCTCCAGCTCTTCAGAGGGGATACCAAGGCGTTCCCAGACTAGCTGGGAGACATAGTCTCTCCACCGAGTCCTGGGTCTGCCCCGGGGTCTCCTCCCAGTGGGACGTGCCTGAAACACCTCAAGTGGGAGGCGTCCAGGAGGCATCCTAATCAGATGCCCATACCACCTCAACTGACTCCTTTCAATGTGGAGGAGCAGCGGTTCTACTCTGAGCCTCTCCCGGATGACTGAGCTCCTCACCCTATCTCTGAGGGTGAGTCCAGCAATCCTACGGAGAAAGCTCATTTCAGCCGCTTGTATCCGCGATCTCGTTCTTTCGGTCATTACCCAAAGCTCGTGACCATAGGTGAGAGTAGGAACGTAGATTGACTGGTAAATCGAGAGCTTTGCCTTAGAACTAAGCTCCCTCTTCACCACAACAGACCGGTACAACGTCTGCATCACTGCAGATGCTGCTCCAATCCGTCTGTCGATCTCTCGCTCCATTTTCCCCTCACTCGTGAACAAGACCCCAAGATACTTAAACTCCTCCACTTGGGGCAGGAGCCTGTCCCCAACCCGGAGAGGACAATCCACCTTTTTCCGGCTGAGGACCATGGACTCGGACTTGGAGGTGCTGATTCTCATCCCAGCCGCTTCACACTCAGCGGCAAACCGTCCCAGCAAGAGCTGTAGGTCATTGCTGGATGAAGCCAACAGGACAACATCATCTGCAAACAACAGAGATGAGATCCTGTGGTCACCAAGCATGACACCCTCCATTCCCTGGCTGCGCCTAGAAATCCTGTCCATAAAAATTATGAACAGGACCGGTGACAAAGGGCAGCCCTGGCGGAGTCCAACTCTCACTGGGAATGACTCCGACCGAGTGTTGGCAATACGAACTAAACTCTCACAATGGTCGTACAGAGACCGAATAGCTCGTAACAACAAGCCCGATACCCCATACTCCCGAAGCACCCCCCACAAAAATCCACGAGGGACGCGGTCAAATGCCTTCTCCAAGTCCACAAAACACATGTAAACTGGTTGGGCAAACTCCCACGAACCCTCAAGAATTCACCTGCAGGAGGGATCATGGAAGTCCGGTGCTATGTGGATTAGGTGGCAGTCAAAGGCGGAGACCTTGGCGGACTGATCCCAAGCTTTCTAAACTGGTTATGGAGCTATATCCAGAAGAAAACCGCCATTACCGAAAAAGTGATTTTTGTCAATAACTACTGAACTAATAAAATATCAATGTGAATCCAATTGCTAAAGGCATGTTTTGATGGTCAAGGAATCTGAAAATATAGATAAAATAAATGTAGGACTTTTCAAAGTCCAGCAATTACATTTTTGAGTCGATCACAGCATGGGGGACTGAACTGCCTTGGCGGAGGTCTGCACTCTCCGAGTGCTTTTCTAATTATCCGTGTGTTCTAAGTGTTATTGCTGTGCCATTATAACTGTGTTATAAGACCAGTTAGCGTTGTTTCCCTCTATGTGACAGATCATGTGTCTGTGTCACCGTGAGTGAGATGAGGGTCTGTGTAAATGACCTCCCCGCCGTTCTGTGTTGTGAGTGAGTGAAGGACAAAGCCTGTTGCGTCACAATCATCTCTCATTATTTGCGTGAACCCCATGAAATGTCACCATACAGAGTTATTGTCTCTTGAGACTATTTCACAGGTTGAAAAGAACAAGTTACAGCACTATATTTGTAGTTTACCCCTAAAGAACCAATACAAGTCATTTTTAAAGCATAGAAATTGTTTCAATCAACATTAAGACTCTTAATCAGTTTTTGGCAGGTGAAGCATATATTTTATGGATTCTACTTACAATATATAATTATAGGAGGCAAATAATGCAAAAATATTATTCACGGGAAAGAAAAGCTTTGACTATTACATCGTTATACATGGATTTCGTTAATTTCAGCACACTTTTCTTAACATATAAGGCAAAACATTAAAAGCTGCTACAGGATAAAATGTCATATATTATTCTAACACAAAACTCATGGTTCTAGAATTATGACTAATCCCTCATCGCATTAAATACTCACAGACATACCTTCGCCACTTGCATGGACAAAAAGTTACGTCCGCTTTGCTCTAAAGCAGCCGTCAGAATCCGAAAAGAAATGGCTTTAGCCGAGTGAGGCAGGCGCGCTCCTGCAGCGAGCCAATCAGTTTTTGGCGGCCCATCACTTTATGGCACGACACCGGGAAAACAGAAGCAGGAAGGGAAGGTGGGGTGGGGGGCGGGGGTGGGTGGGGGTTGGAGGGCACGCTCGCCTGATCATGACAGGTTTCACTAATCAGTCCCTCCAGGATTTCGCTGAATGTTTTTATGACTGTTGCCCAAAAAGCCTGAATTCGAGGGAGCTTTTGTTAAAAGTTGTGATAAAAGTTGCGATGTTTGGAGAGGATTTTTGTACTAAAAGTTGTGGGAAGAATTACAAATTTTAAAGCAGATGGTTTCTCCAGCTTACTACAGTGATATTCTATATAACAATACAAGAAAAGCACAAGATTGTCAAACTTTTCCTATTACAGTGATTTGTATATTAAGCAGAAACTTCTGCTATACAGAAAAACTCTTTTGTGCAACAGCCAATACAGACTTTAACACAATATCCATTACAACAGCTAAACTGCACTGAATGCATGTTAAAGAGTAGAGATTTGGAAATTATTGGCAGCACCTTCATTTGAAAACTCCCTACGGTCCCCAACCACTCGGTACTGAGTGGAAAGGAAAAAAGAAATAATTTATTCTGTTAGTCTGTATTATCTATTGGAGTCTGTGTTTTTCTGGAAAAAAAAATGCAGACAATATTCCTATGCCTAACTCCTACCTGTCTGTCTATCTGCTGTGTGTCTTCACACACACACACACACACACACACACACACACACACACACACACGCACATGGTTCATCAGACACACATCTTTCATTTGCGGGGGGGGGGGCTTTGTCCGTGTTCAGAGATTCACAGCTTTAAAGCTCACTGACAAGATGTAGCCATGATTTTACCTCTAAAGATGTAAGAAATGATCAAACACTGGCTGAAGTGTTAGACTTGCTCGTTTGTGATTTTATGGAGTTTCTTGTCACGTGCACTCCCACGACGGGGTGCTTTTGGGGCAGGCGGACGTTTTTCAACACAAACCCAGCACTTCGTACACGCGGTCAGGACGGAGACGTCCACCGGAAGGCTGGGGGACACGGAGGAAGGGACGGTATTGGAAACCTCATGGGTGAGGGTTTTTTTTTTTTTTAAATCACACAGTTTTTTGCTGAAGCGTTCCGTTAACACTTACTGTAAACATGGGAGTGAAGGCGATGTAGCGATGCATTTGATTGGTTAGACTGAGTGTTTCAGCACCACTCAGCTGAAATTTGATTGGTGAAATGGCAGAGTTGACGAGGATTGGCCGAAATTGCGGGAAAGTTGCGGTGATTGGATAAAGTTGCAAGGTTGCGCAATAGTTGCGCTGATTGGCTGATTTTGCGTGAACTAAAGCGATTGCAACATCGCGAAATCCTGGAGGGACTGAGTCTAGTAGGAGTTGTGAAGCCGAGCTGTGCAGATTTCACAGCCAGAGACAATGATCCTCTCTGCACTTTTCATACACAATCAGTAGTATTAAACTGTCCTGCAAAATTATTATAGTATCTATTTTATCTCTACATTGCCTCACTGTATCTGGATAGAGGAAAGCTCAGCAAACATGTATAAGTAAAAATTATTTTTTTGGAAATAATAATTGTGTTGTGCTTCTAATGACGTGATAATATATTCAAAAATTTTGGCCAATTTCCAACACTTTATGCATTTTAACAGCATGACATTTTCTATCCAGGTGGGTTTAAGAATTTTCACATAAGACACGAATAAAGTTGATGTCAGTCCATTTGTCAGGCCAACATAAAGGAATTGCATAAGAAGAAGAAGCCATCTCTGTTGTCATTCAGTCCATTCAGTCCATCCTGTACAGTAGAACAAAATTACATTTCTCTTATCTACAATGTTAATCACATGTAAAATCAGAGGGGTTGCTGCCATGCAATGCGTCGCCACAAACAACTTCTCCTTCCCCCATTCTATTACGCTGAGCACCAAGCTAGAAGGCGGGGAAATACCATTTTTATATGGTCTTTGGTATGACCCGGCCAAGATTTGAACCCACAACCTCCTGGTTGTGGGGTAGATGCTCTATCAACTAGGCCACCACCCCGGTGGCCTAAAATGATGATTATGCAATTGCACAAATAAAACTAAGGCAATTTAAATTCATAGTAACAAGTTTATAAATTTATTATAAATCTAGCTTGATTTAAAGTCATGCATTATATGTAAACTAACTAATCTATCTTGTTTCACAGCATATCATGTTTAACTCCTTGAACTCTGTGAATTCCGCAGGCGGTCACGTCTCTGCATCTTAGTGAGTCTCAGTGTGCACTGAAAAAAAAAGTTGTATTTTCAGTCTTCCAGTACAGACACAGCCTTGTTACAACCTGAGAAAAAAGCTGTGTAATATATTCATTTTTTGTGGTATTTTTACAAAATTTTGACATGAGCTTGAAAACACTTGGTTCTACATTTCTGTTGTGTTTTCCAGCCAGTATCTGACAGCTGTATGTTATTTGCAAGCATTTGTATCTAAAAAAACACCCAGGCGAACTTTCTTGTTACTCAGTGGCAGGAGCACTTAGAGAGATTATGACTGTTTTGCCAAAAAAATCAGAGTGTTTTCTTTTAAATGAGACTAACCCCATGAAGATGCTGCAAAGGGTTGAAGAACAGCTTTTGATTTACTTTGGGCATGTTATTTTTAGGCGTTTTTAGGGAAATTGAACAGAGTTCAACAGGTTAACCATATTTAAACTTTTCTTCAGATATTTTTACTAATTTCATTAAATTGTCTGTAAATTAATAAAAAAATATTTTTAAAATAAAATTATTCTTCTTCTTTTGGCTGCTCCCTTTAGGCGTCACCACAGCGGATCATCTGCCTCCATCTCACCCTATCCCTTCATCTTCCTCTGTAGCACCAACCTTCTCCACATCCTCCTTCACTACATCCATGAATCTTCTTTGTGGTCTCCCTCTTCTTCTGCCTGGCAGCTCCAGCATCCTTTGTCCAATGTATCCACTATCCCTCCACTGCACATGACCAAACCGTCTCAGCCTTGTCTCTCTTACTTGGTCTCCAAACCGCTCAACCTCAGATGTCCCTGTGATATACTCATTTCTAATCCTGCCCCTTCTAGTCACTCCCAGTGAGAATCTTCCACTGTGCCACCAACAGCCCCACCTCCTGTCTTTTTGTTAGTGCCACTGTCTCCAAACCACACATCATAGCAGGTCTCACTACCGTCTTATAAATCTTTCCTTTCACTCTAACTATGATGCATTCATGGCCATCACAGGTGATTTTAACCATGTCTCAGTGGGAAAAAACACTACCAAACTTTCACCAGTTTGTTGACTGTCCCACCAGAGAGAACAAAACACTGGATTTACTGTATGCCAATGTCAGAGATGCATATAGTGCCACAGCTCTACCCCCCATTGGCAAATCAGATCACTCCATGGTCAAGTTAACACCCAAGTACGTCCCCCTTGTGCAAAGGCAGCCTGCTTATACACGAACTGTGAGGAGGTGGACACAGGAGGCTGCTGATGCACTACAGGACTGCTTCGAGACGACAGACTGGAGCGTACTCTGTGAACCACATGGGGTGGACATAGACAATATGACTGACTGCATCACAGAATACATTAGATTCTGTGAAGACATGACCATGCCAGCTCAGACTGTACACTGCTCCTCCAACAACAGACCATGGGTCACCAGTGACCTGAAAGCACTACTGAACAAAAGAAGAGAGCTTTTAGGGCTGGAGACAAGGAGAAGCTGAGGGGAGTGCAGCATGAGCTGAGAGAGATGCTGAGGAGGTGCAAGGACAATTATAGGAGGAAGTTGGAAGAGAAACTCAGGCAAAACAACACTAAAGATGTGTGGGAGGGAATGAAACAAATAACTGGGTGCAAGGGGAGAGTCAGGCAGCCATCTGGGAGCCAGGAGAGAGCTGAGGAACCGAATCTGTTTTTTAATAGGTTCAACTCACAGTCTGTCACGCGAGCAACACAACCAGACCCCCACGCACTCCTCCTCACCCACCCTCCTGTGCAGAACTTCTCTCCATCTCCCCCCTCCTCCTCCTCAGGGGGCACCAGGACCGTCCCTCACTTCACGGTGACTACAGATCAGGTGGAGAAACAGCTGGAGAGACTCCGTCAGTGGAAGGCTTCAGGCCCTGACGGCATCTCCGCAAGGACCCTGAGGACCTGTGCCAACCAGCTAGCTCCGGTAATGAAGCACCTGTACAACCTGAGCCTGAGTCTGGAGAGAGTACTGGTGCTGTGGAAGACATCCTGCCTGGTTTCTGTCCCCAAGAAGTCATCTCCATCGGATCTGAATGACTACTGACCAGTTGCCCTCACATCTCATGTGATGAAGGTCCTGGAGAGACTGGTCTTAGCCCACCTGAGGCCACGGGTGAAGACGTGGCTGGACCCTCTGCAGTTTGCATATCAGCCCCATTTAGGAGTTGAAGATGCTGTCATCTACCTGCTGCAACGAGCCCATCTGTACCTGGATGGTGGAGGAGATACTGTGAGAATCACTTTTTTTGATTTCTCCAGTGCCTTTAACACCATCCAGCCACTGCTGCTGGATGAGAAGCTGTGGGTGATGGAGGTTGACAGCTCTGTGATCTCCTGGATTACTGACTACCTGACAGGCAGACCACAGTTTATCCGGCTGGGCAATGTCTTGTCTGGAGTGGTGGCTAGTGATACGGGAGCTCCACAGGGGACTGTGCTCTCTCCTTTTCTTTCTACCTCATACACCACTGACTTTCAGTACAACACTGAGTCATGCCACCTGCAGAAATTCTCTGATGACTCAGCTGTTGTGGGGTGTATAAGAGGAGGAGAGGAGGGGGAGTACAGGGCACTGGTAGACAGATTTGTGGAGTGGACGGAGCAGAATCACCTGAGGTTGAATGTCAGCAAGACCAGAGAGATGGTGATTGACTTCAGGAAGAGGAAGACGCCTTCTCAGCCATTGCAGATTAGGGGGGAGGATGTGGGAGTGGTTGAGGACTACAAATATCTGGGTGTCAGGATCAGCAGCAGGTTGGACTGGAGATCCAACACCGATGCTGCGCACAAGAAGGGGATGAGCAGACTCTACTTCCTGAGAAAGCGGAGATCCTTCGTGTGCAGCAGGATGCTGGAGCTTTTCCACCAGACCGTTGTCACCAGTGCCATCTTCTTTGCTGCTGTCTGTTGGGGTAGCAGTATCAGGGCCAGAGACACCAACAGACTTGACAAAATTATCAAGAGGGCTGGCTCTGTAATTGGTCTCAGACCGGAGACCTTTGAGACAGTGGTGGAGAGGAGAACACTAAATAAACTGCAATCCATCATGGACAATTCTGATCACCCCCTCCACCACACACTAGATAGACAGCGAAGCACTTTCTCCAGTAGACTACTACAGCTTTGCTGTCGAACGGCCAGGTACAGGAAATCTTTCCTGCCACATGCAATTTCACTGTACAATAACTCACTATGATGTTGTATTCTGGTCATAGCTATGCTGCAGCACTGCACCTTACAGACTAACTGGTACTTCACATTTTCACTCTGCTCCTGATAGTCTTTCTTTGTGCAATGGGATGATTCATGTGTTTATACGGGTCATCATATATCACACTATGATGTATATGGGTTTTTATAGTCATGTTAGTTTTACTTTCCATGGGTAATCCCTTTGTCTGTCATGTGTGTGTTTCTGTTGTTTGGTTGTCTACTGTCATGCTGCTGTTACACTGTAATTTCCCAGTTTGGGATGAATGAATGAATGAATGAATGAATGAATTTATTTCGGATAGTACAGTACAGGTTAAAAGAAACTGTATAATATAACAACAAGGTCTAATTACACAAAGACTCCTCCTACTATACAATTCCACGTGAGTTATCTGAAATGGGTGATGGCTGAAGCCGCAGCTTATATTGCCCACCCATATTCCATCCGAGAATTCAAAAGAGAAAAAAGAGAAAACAAGACAAGAGCGATTACAATTTAAAACAAAGCTAAGACAAAATGTGACTGAGAGAAAAAAAAAGAAAACTAAGCTAGGCTAAGTTAAGCGGTTACTATTCAAAAACAAATCTAAGACAAAATGTCACAGAGAAAAAAAAACAAAAAAAAAAAACTAAGCTACAACACAACACAGGCTGGATATGTCAATCCTTATGTGAGTTTACATGTCGTCTTGTAAATATGTTTGGAGTATTTCTTCCTTTAGTTTTTGTTTAAATTGTCCAAGCGTTGTACATGATTTTAATTCAGGTCCACAATCGTTCCATAATCTGACTCCTTGCACTGAAATACAGTGTTGCTTGGTGGTAGTTCTCACAATAAAGTACATCTATCTATCTATCTATCTATCTATAACTACTATCCGTGAGTCATAAATCACCCCTGACATTTGTCTCTGCCCACTCCACCCTGCCTGCACTCTCTTCTTCACCTCTGGTGTGCAGTTTCCATTGCTTTGGATGGTTGACCCCAGGCATTTAAACTCATCTACCTTCACTACTTCTACTCCTTGTATCTTCATTGTTGCACCTGTCTCCCTCTCATTCATGTTCATGTATTCTGTCTTGCTTCTACTGACTCTCATTCCTCTTCTCTCCAAAGCATACCTCCACCTCTCCAGGTTCTCTTTCACCTGCTCCCTACTCACTACAGATCACAATGTTGCCTGCAAGCATCATGGTCCACGGAGACTCCTGCCTGACCTCATCTGTTGGCCTATCATCACCATGGCAAACAAGAAGGAGCTCAGAGCCAATCCCTGATGTAATCCCACCCCCATGCTGAATCTATCTGTCACTCCTGTTACAATTAAAAGTATTATTATAAAATATTAAATGCTGCAAATATAATACTTCCAAATAAAATCAAACTGATGCAAATACTTTATAATAAACTATGGCAACATTCATCCATCCATCCATCTTCTACCGCTTTTCCGGAGGTCCGGGTCGTGGAGGCAGCAGTTCAAGCAGAGAAGCCCAGACTTCCCTCTCCCCAGCCACCTACTCCAGCTCTTCAGAGAGGATACCAAGACGTTCCCAGACCAGCTGGGAGACATAGTCTCTCCAGCGAGTTCTGGGTCTGCACCGGGGTCTCCACCCACAGGGACATGCCCAAAACACCTCAAGTGGGAGGAGTCCAGGAGGCATCCTAATCAGATGCCCAAACCACCTCAACTGGCTCCTTTCAATGTAGAGGAGCAGCGGTTCTACTCTGAGCCTCTCCTGGATAACTGAGCTCCTCACCTTATCTCTGAGGGTGAGTCCAGCAATCCTACAAAGAAAGCTCATTTCAGCCACTTGCATCCGGGATCACGTTCTTTCAGTCATTACCCTAAGCTCATGACCATAGGTGAGGGTAGGAACGTAGATTGACCGGTAAGTTGACAGCTTTGCCTTAGAGCTTAGCTCCCTCTTCACCACAACAGACCGGTACAACGTCCGCATCACTGCAGAAGCTGCTCTGATCAGTCTGTCAATCTCACGCTCCATTCTCCCCTCACTCGTGAATAAGACCCCAAGATACTTAAACTCCTTCACTTGGGGCAGGAGTTTGTCCCCAACCCCAAGAGGACAATCCACCTTTTTCCAGCTGAGGACCATGGACTCGGACTTGGAGGTACTGATTCTCATCCCAGCTGCTTCACACTCAGCGGCAAACCATCCCAGTAAGAACTGTAGGTCATTGCTGGATGAAGCCAGCAGGAACACATCATCTGCAGACAACAGAGATGAGATCCTGTAGTCACCACGCATGACATCCTCTGTTCCCTGGCTGCACCCAGAAATCCTATCCATAAAAATTATGAACTGGATCCGATGACAATGGGCAGCCCTGGCGGAGTCCAACTCTCACTGGGAATGAGTCCGATTGAGTGTTGGCAATACGAACCAAACTCTCACAACGGTCGTACAGAGTCCGATTAGTTCGTAACAACAAGCCCGATACCCCAGACTCCCGAAGCACCCCCCACAAAAAAACACAAGGGACGCGGTCGAATACCTTCTCCAAGTCCACAAAACACATGTAAACTGGTTGGGCAAACTCCCACGAACCCTCGAGGATTCTCGAGAGGGTAAAGAGCTGGTCCGATGTGCCACGGCCAGGACGAAAAACACATTGCTCCTCCTGAATCTGAGGTTCGACCAACGGCCGTACTCTCCTCTCCAGTACCTTGACATAGACCTTCCCAGGGAGGCTGAGGAGTGTGATCCCTCTAAAGTTGGAGCACACCCTCTGGTCCCCTTTTTTGAAGAGAGGAACCACCATCCCAGTTTGCCATGCCAAAGGCATTGCCCCCGACCTCCACGCAATGTTGCAGAGGCGTGTCAACCATGACAGCCCTACGACATCCAGGGCCTTGAGGTACTCAGGGCAAATCTTGTCCACCCCCGGGGCCCGGCCACCAAAGGATTTTTAACCATCTTGGCGACCTCAGCCCCTGTGATGGGTGAGTCGTCCCCCTTATCTACAAGCCCTGCTTCCTCTGTGGAAGGCGTGTCAGTGGGATTGAGGAGATCCTCCAAGTATTCCTTCCATCGCTCGATGATATCCCCTGTCGAAGTCAGCAGTGGCCCATCCGCACCATACACAGTGTGGACAGGGAGATGCTTCCCACTCCTGAGCCGCCGAACAGTTTGCCAGAATCTCTTCGAGGCCGACTGAAAGTCTTGTTCCATGGCCTCACTGAACTCCTTCCATACCCAAGTTTTTGCTTCAGCAACCACCCGAGCTGCACTCCGTTTGGCCTGCCGGTACATCTCAGCTGCTTCGGGAGTCCCGCAAGCCAACCAAGCTTGATAGGACTCCTTCTTCAGCTTAATGGCCCCCCTCACCACTGGTATCCACCACTTGGATCGGGGGTTGCCACCACAAGATGCCCCAACGACCTCGCAGCCGCAGCTCTGGGCAGCCGCTTCAACAATGGAGGTGGAGAACATGGCCCATTCAGACTCCATGTCTCCAGACTCCCTCGGAATGTGGTTGAAGTTCTTCCAGAGGTGGGAGTTGAAGACCTCCCGAACAGGGGCCTCAGCCAGACGTTCCCAGCACACCCTCACTATAAGTTTGGGTCTACCAGGTCTGAATGGCATTCTCCCCTGCCATCTGATCCAACTCACCACCAGGTGGTGATCAGTTGACAGCTCTGCACCTCTCCTTACCCGAGTGTCCAAGACATACGGTTGCAGGTCTGATGACATGATTACAAAATTGATCATCAACCTGTGACCTAGGGTGTCCTGGTGCCAGGTGCACATATGGTCACCCTTTTTCTTGAACATGGTGTTCGTTATGGACAAACTGTGGTTACCACAGAAGTCCAATAACTGAACACCACTCGGGTTCAGATTGAGCAGGCCATTCCTCCCAATCACCCCCGTCCAGGTTTCACTGTCGTTACCCACATGTGCATTGAAGTCCCCCAGTAGTACAATGAAGTCTCCAAGAGGAACACCCTCCAGCACCCCAGTCAGAGACTCCAAAAAGGGTGGGTACTCTGAAATATCATTTGGTGCATAGGCACAAATGATGGTCAGGACCCGTTTCCCAACCCGAAGGTGCAGGGAAACAACCCTTTCGTCCACCGGGGAAAACTCCAATATAGAGGCAGCAAGGCGGGGGGATACCCACCCCTGCTCGTTGCCTCTCACCTGGGGAAACTCTAGAGTAGGTCAAGCTCCAGCCCCTCTCCAGGAGACTGGTTCCAGAACCGGAGCTGTGTGTTGAGGTGAGGCCGACTATATCTAGCCAGTATCTCTCAACCTCGTACACCAGCTCAGGCTCCTTCCCCACCAGAGAGGTGACATTCCACGTACCAAAAGCTAGTTTAGGAAGCTTGGGATCAGACCGCCAAGGTCTCCACCTTTGACCACTACCTGATCCACATAGCACCAGACCCCCATGATCCCTCCTGCAGGTGGTACTATGGCAACACTCTTTTTTTTAAAGTTTCTGGTGTTTTTGCCTTTAATGAACAGTTACTGTTAAGAGAGAGACAAGAAAAGGGGTGAAGAGCAGGGGAGAGACATGCAGGATCACTATATTCAAGTAATATGCTCCCAGGGTGTAACCACCAGGCCACTGGGCAAACAACTTATTTTTTTTAAATGTGTAATAAAGTGTAGATTGAACTTTTATTTCATTCATCAGATATGCATTAAAAACCAGGACTTCATCATTAGGCACCCCCATGTTCCATTTATTCATCTGATTGATATTTGTGAATTTTAAATTATGCATGTCCTATTCTTGAAATACTGTACACAATAAGCAAGCAATTTAGTCATCAGTCATTTATCATTACCTCATCTGCCAAAAGCCATTTGAGCACTTTTATATTTAAATAGATTAAGAGCCGTAAAGGCTCACCTGTTGAAGGTTATATATCATTTGCATCCTTACTCATTGTGTTGTTGTCATGGTGATAGTGCATCAGAATATGATGTTATCACGTACCCATGTTTCTGATGTTTCTGCACAAACTGAGTCTGCACAAAAGGAGAGCGCCTTTCCATTACACCCTGTATGTTGTTCTGAGGAGATGTGACTGCTCCATTCCATGTTATGTTCAAATAAGTATGGTGGAGAGCTAAGTACGAGGAGAGTCAAGCTTTGCTTATTTCTCTACATGCCAGAAGACGCTTTAACAACCTTTAACACCACCAAAAAGCTTTGAAGAGTTTCATTTGGCTACTCACAAGTGTTTCTAATATTGTGGCTATCAGACAAATTTGAAAGGTTTGTAGTTATTAACAGAAGACATATCACCACTTTTAAATAAGGTAGTTATACAGTAGATGCTGATTTCCACACGCTAGGTATCGCATTTGTATAAAGTGTGAAATTAAAAATATAAGTGATGGGAAAAACAATGAAATCTGCAGCAACCTTCAAAAAATATGGTTCTAACAACTCTGGCCTAGCTGATTTATTTTTATTGAGCTTCCGTAAGGCATCACGCACAACAAGTGTAGAAAAAGGCTTAAATTTAAAACCTTCAGCATCATCTGTGCAGTCATCGGCATCTGACTGGCTCATGGTAACTAGAATCAGAATCAAAAAGTCTAGATGATTCAACAAAATGTTCACTAAAAGAATTCAATATGCAGTGCCAATCTGAGGTTGTAACTGAGTCCTTAATCATAATGCTAGAGGGAAAAGTATCAGTATTATTATGGGCAGATATAGATGTGACAGTTCTCCAGAGTTTTCAAGGGTCATTAAGATTGTTACTGGTAGAATGAAGCAAATATACAGATTTAGCTTTTCTAATCTCAGATGTGCAGCTGTTTCTTAATTGCCTTACAGTAAGTGCAGCCAGTGTCATTCAGAGCCAGTTTTTCTTGCTTTAGTCCATGCTTTGTTCCTTTCATGCAACTTATTAGCCAGCTCAGGAGAAAGCCAAGGATTAGTGCGATTTTTTAAATTTTCTGAAGGGAGCATGCTTGTCAACAAGGCGTCATAGAAAATGACCAAACAAGCTCAAAATCATCAGTGAATCTGATTTTGTCCCAGTCAATAAAAAAGAGATCATGTAAAAATGCTTGATCTACAAAATGTTTAAGCTCCCGTTTAACAGTCGTTTAATCTGGGCTTTGTGTTAGGAATTCTGGTGTCCCTTGGTGCAGCTATAATGCAGTGGTCACTCACATTGTTTGCAAACACCTCAATTGCAGAATATTTATGGAGATGACTAGTCAATATAAAGTCAAGTAAAGAAGACTTACTTGGAAACTGAAAATTTGGGTGTGTAGGGCTATCAATAATTTGTGTCAAGTTCAGGGAAACACAACGTTCCTGAGCATCATCTAATTTAGGAGATAACCAATCCCAGTTCACGTCACCTGTGGTGCAACTGTGATGTAGAGAGAGAGAGAACTGCTGGAGGATGATGTAAAGGGAGTGCAGCCGAGCAAAGCAGAATAGAGCAGCAGATGAGAGCAGCACATGTTGTTACTTAATAAAAAAACTCACGTTACACATGCAGTTGGACTCACGTGACTGTTTTAATAATGCGACATGGTGTCAGAAGTCCTGTAGTTAGCGCAGAGTGAAGAAGCCCATTGAAAGGATCATTTTAAGCCCGCGGAGAGGGAGAGAGAGAAGGACAGTATGAGGCAAGGAGGAGATGCTAACGGCGGCAGCGAGCAGCTAGCAACAGCGGCAGTGCCTGCACAGAGAGTCGCAGCTGGGCCGGGACCTTGCACTACGCTCAACATCCAGCCACCGGAATCCTTTGACTTCTCAAAGCCGCAAGAGTGGGACAAATGGATCCAGAGATTCAAAAGATTTCACCTAGCAACTAACCTCAATGTAAGTTTGGAAGAGAATCGAGTCAGCACCTTGATTTATTGCATGGGGTGCGAGGCGGATGATATTTTATATGGGCTAACTCTGTCGGCTGCTGAAAGAGGCACTTACAAGGGGGTGCGTGACGGCTTTCAAAGCTTCTTCGTGGTCAAGAAAAACGTAATTTATGAGCGTGCCAAGTTTAATATGCGCAAGCAGAGAGAAGGAGAGTCTGTGGATTCATTTGTTACTGCATTATATGTGCTAGCAGAGCACTGCAACTACGGGGTACTACATGATGAATTAATTAGAGACCGACTCATTGTTGGGCTGTTGGATAAGGGGCTGTCTGAACGCACGCAGCTAGATGCAGAACTGATGTTGGATAAAGCTGTCAGGCTGGTGCGTCAAAGCGATGAGGTGAAAAAGCATCAAGCTTCTCTTCGAGGTGACACTAAAGCGCAGACAAGTGATGCTAAGTGTGGATAGAGTCAGAGTGTACAAGAACAGCAAGCCTGCTAAAAATAAGCCTCAGCATGTGAATAAGCCACACAGTGCCCAGAACAGCAAAGAGAAATTTGCACAGTCGCAGTGTCATAAATGCGGCAGTTCTCCATCCCATCCAAAACGTGATTGTCCTGCCAATGAAGGGAAATGCCATGCATGTGGGAAAAAGGGACATTACAGTTGTGTGTGTAGGGCACTCAAATCTGTGCATGAAGTTCCTCTGCAGCGTCACAACAGATGGCAATGCCTGGATGGTTAACATCGACATCCATGACAGTAGTGTGATTTTTAAAATCGACACAGGTGCTAATGTCACAGTCTTGCCACATACTGTGTTCCAGAAAATACACCAGGACAATCCACCCATGCTCTACAAAGCAGCAAAGCCACTCCTGGGACTGGGAAGGAGTCCACTTGACATTATGGGCATCGCCAGGCTGCTGCTGAGAAGAGGTGAGAAAGAGGTGATGGAAGATGTGTACATAGTCCGTGATCTGCACACTGCCCTGCTAGGAAGACCTGTGAGCTGTAGGCTGGGCCTTGTTGCATGCCTAGACAGTGTTACAATGGAGACACTAAAGCAAACCTACCCAAAAATATGCAGCAGACTCGGAGAAGTGTGCCAACCATACACCATAAAGCCGAAATCAGGGGCTCAACTGTTCTCACTCAAAACACCAAGGAGGATCCCATTGCTGCTGATGGACAAAGTGAATAAAGAACTGTCCCACGGGAAGGCCTTGGGGTGATATGTAGAGTTGAGGAGCCGACAGACTGGTGTGCTGGCATCAGGCTGGTGCCCAAGAAGACGCTGTTGTGCGCATGTGTGTCGATCTCACCAAACTGAATGAGTCAGGGTGTTGAGAAAAGTTCATCCTGCCATCAGTGGAGGAAACGCTGGGAATGCTGGATGGAGCCAGAATTTTTAGTAAGCTGGATGCAAACATGGGGTTTTGGAAAATTCCACTGACAGAAGATTCAGTAAAACTGACAACTTTCATCACACCCTTCAGGCGCTGTTATTTCAAGGGCATCCCTTTGGCATAGCATCAGCTCCTGAACACTTCCAGAACAGAATGGTGGCAGTGGTCACTGCAGGGCTCGAGGGCGTGGTTTGCCATATTAGACAATATGCTATGGGATCGTACACAAGAGGAGCATGACGCGCGCCTTCATGCCGCACTGAAGGAGATCCAGAAGGCAGGCATCACCTTAAACATCAACAAGTGTGACCTGTCAAAATCAGAGGTGAACTTTTTAGGCCATATGGTCTCCTCCAGTGGCATCAGCCCAGATCCAGGCAAGACAGAGGACATGAAGACGATGCAGAAGCCGATGACAGTGAGCGAAGTAAGGTCCTTCCTTGGTTGGTAAACCACCTGGGCAAGTTTATTCCGCAGCTGGCTGAGAGAGGCAAACCCCTGTGGGATCTCCTATCAAAAAAAACAAAAACAAAACAAACTGCTGGATGTGGGGCGTTGAGCAGGCCAAAGCCTTTCAAGAGCTGAGTGATCCTTTAGGGGTCACCACAGCACATCATCTGTCTCCATCTCACCCTATCCCTTGCATCTTGCATCAGGCTTGCATCAGGCTTGCTAAGAGGAGCTACAGTGTGAAGTTACAAAAAAAAACTTCTCAGCCAACAACTCTGCTTCTGTCTGGAGAGGCCTGCAGAATATCACCAACTACAGGAGACCATCCCCCCACCCTGTGGAAAACCTCCAGCTGGCTAACGACCTAAACAGCTTTTACTGCAGGTTTGAAAAGAACCTACAGTTCTCACCTCCCACCCACACAAAAGGATTATCTGCAGCCCCAGGAACTCCATCCCTCCTCCACTCTGACCTCCCACCAGCACTAACGATCTGTGAAGAGGAGGTGCGCTGGGTCTTTCAGAGACAAAAGATCAAGAAGGCTGCAGGACCTGATGGTGTGTCTCCGTCCTGCCTGAAAGTCTGCTCCAACGAGTTGGCCCCCATCTTCACCCGGATCTTTAACAGATCACTGGAGCTGCGTGAAGTGCCTTCCTGCTTCAAACGCTCCATCATCATTCCAGTTCCCAAGAAACCCTCTGTTACAGGATTAAACGACTACAGACCTGTTGCCTTGACCTCTGTGGTCATGAAATCCTTGGAGAGATTGGTGCTGAACCACCTGAAGGTCATCACAGGCCCCCTGATGGACCCACTGCAGTTTGCCTACCGGTCAAACAGGTCAGTGGATGATGCAGTGAATATGGGACTACATTACATCCTGCAACACCTCGACTCCCCAGGGACGTACGCCAGGATCCTGTTTGTCGACTTCAGCTCAGCGTTCAACACCATCATCCCAGGCATTCTTCATCAGAAACTCCTCCAGCTCAAGGTGCCCCCCTCCACCTGCCAGTGGATCTCCAGCTTTCTGACTGACAGGTGGCAACAGGTGAAGCTAGGGAGATTTACATCCAGCTCCCGAAAAATTAGTACTGGCGCCCCCCAAGGATGTGTCCTTTCCCCACTGCTCTTCTCCCTCTACTCCAATGACTGCACCTCAGAGGACCCTTCGGTGAAGCTCCTGAAGTTTGCGGATGACACCACAGTCATCGGTTTGATCCGGGATGATGATGAGTCTGCATACAGGCGGGAGGTGGAGCAGCTGATCCTCTGGTGCAGCCAGAACCATCTTGAACTTAACCCAGCCAAAACGGTGGAGATGACTGTGGATTTCAGGCGACACCCCCCTTCATTCCCCCCACTCACCATCCTCAACAGCACAGTGTCCACTGTGGACTCCTTCAAGTTTCTGGGAACCACAATCTCCCGGAACCTGAAGTGGTCCTCCCATATAGACACTGTCCGGAAAAAGGCCCAGCAGAGGTTGTTTTTTCTGCGTCAGCTCAAGAAGTTTGATTTGCCTCAGGAGCTGCTGGTTGTCTTCTACACCGCCATCATCCAATCTGTCCTCTGCTTTTCCATCACTGTCTGGTTTGGATCTGCCACTAAACAGGACAAGACCAGACTGCAGCGGATCATTAAGTCTGCGGAGAGGATCATTGGTACTGACCTACCCTCCATTGAGAACTTATATCGGTCCATAACCAGGAAACGGGCGGGAAACATCTGTGCTGACCCATCACACCCCGGCCACAAACTGTTTGAACTTCTATCTTCTGGTCGTCGTTACAGATCACTGAAGGTCAAAACCACCCGTCACAGGAACAGTTTCTTTCCTCAAGCCATCACTCTGATGAACTCCTAACATTCACCTAGTCCTACCTGTTGCTGTACTCATGACTTTTCATCCATTATTACATTGCACATAACTCTCACACTGCTTTTTACTTCATTCACATTATATCACTGAATCTGAGTTCACATTGAAATACTGTGTGACTGTATATTTTTTCATATATTTCTGCAAAGTGTGGTTAGTCTGAGTAAACAACTGCATATATTCCTGTATATATTTGCATCCTTTTATAGAAACGTGGACAGACTGTAATTTACTGTACATACTCTGTTGTCATTGAATCCTTATTTAAATCCTCCACCTGAACAATGAGAGCAAGTTTTTAGCCAAAGTCAAATTCCTTGTATGTGTTGTGCATACTTGGCCAATAAAGCTGATTCTGATTCTGATTCTGATTCTGATTCTGATCTTCCTCTGTAACACCAAACCTCTCCATGCCTTCCATCGCTACATCCATGAATCTTCTCTATAGTCTTCCTCTTTTCCTCCTGCCTGGCAGCTCCATCTTCAGCATCCTTTGTCCAATATATCCACTATCCCTCCTCTACACATGCCCAAACCATCTCAGCCTGCCTCTCTTACTTTGTCTCCAAGCCGCTCAACCTGAGTTGTCCCTCCGATATACTCATTTCTATTCTTGGCTCTCCTAGTCACTCCCAATGAAAATCTTAGCATCTTCATCTCTGCCAACTCCAGCCCCACCACCTGTCTTTTTGATCAGCGCTATCGTCTCCAAACCATACATCATAGCAGGTCTCATTACTGTCTTTTAAATCTTCCCTTTCACTCTTGCTGCTACCTTCTGTCACAAATCACCCCAGACACTCGTCTCCACCCACTCCACCCTGGCTGCACTCTCTTCACCTCTCTTGTACATTTTCCATTCCTTTGGATGGTTGACCCCACGTATTTAAATTAATCTACTTTCACTGCCGTTACTCCTTCCATCTTCACCATTGCACCTGCCTCCCTCTCATGGGCAGCATGGTGACACAGTGGTTAGCACAGTGACAGCACAGGAAGAAGGTCATGGGATCGATTCCATCCCTGACCATCATGGGTTTGATCCCACCCCCTGACCATCAGTGACCCTTCTGTGGACCATCAGTGACCCTTCTGTGCGGAGTTTGCATGTTCTCCCCATGTCTGCGTGGGTTTACCCCAGGTACTCCAGTTTCATCCCACAGGCCAAAAACATGCAAGTTTGGTTAACTGGAGATTTAAGTGGCCCTAGGGGTGAATGTGTGTATGAATGGTGAAGGGATGGTGCTGTACCGTGGCTGCTTCATCCATCTAGGTGGATGCCCTGAATTTCCCCTTTGGGGATCGATAAAGTACACAAAATTAAAAAAAAAAATAAAATAAAATTCACACTTATGTATTCTGTCTTGCTTCTACTGACTTTCATTCCTCTTCTCTCCAGAGCACACTGCCACCTCTCCAGGTTCCTTTCCACCTGCTTCCTACTCTCACTGCAGATCACAATGTTTTCTGCAAACATCATGGCCCACAGAGACTCCTGCCTGACCTTGTCTCTCAGCCTGTCCATCACCATGGCAAACAAGAAGGGGCTCAGAGCTGATCCCTGATGTAATCCCACCCCCACCTTGTATCCATCCATCACTCCCACAGCACACTTCACCACCATCTTGCGGTCCTCATACATGTCCTGCACCACCTTCACATACTTCTCTGCCACTCCTCACTTTCTCATACAGTACCACACTTCCTCTCTTGGCACCCTATCATATGTTTTCTCTAGATCCACAAAGACACAGTGCAGCTCCTTCTGACCTTCTCTATACTTCTCCATCAGCGCTCTTAGAGCAAGCATTGCATCTGTAGTACTCTTTCTTTCTTGAATGAAACCATACTGCTGCTCACTGATTGTCACCTCTCCTCTTAACCTGGCTTCAACAACTCTTTCCTATATCTTCATAGTGTGGCTGATCAACTTTATGCCTCTGTAGTTACTACAGCTCTGAGCATCACTTTTGTTCTTGAAAATTGGTACCAAAACACTTCTTCTCCATTCCTCGGGCATCCTCTCACTCTCCAAGACTGTGCTAAACAATCTAGACAAAACGTCCACTGCCATCTCTCCTAAACATCTCCATACCTCCACAGGTATGTCATCTGAACCCACCACCTTTCCATTCTTCATCCTCTTCAAAGCTGCCCTCACTTCCACCTTGTTAATCCTCGGGACTTCCTTGTTCACCATCTTCCCTTCATCCATCCTCCTCTCTCTCTCTCTCATTTTCTTCATTCATCAGCTCTTCAAAGTACTCCTTCCACCTTCTCAACACACTCTTGTCATTTGTTTGTACATTACCATTTCTGTCCTTAATCAACTTAACCTGCTGTACATCCTTTCCAGCTCGATCTCTCTGTCTAACCAGTCGATACAAGTCCTTTTCTCCTTCCTTAGTGTCCAACCCCTCATGCAACTCACTATATGCCTTGTCCTTTGCTTTTGCCACCTCTCTCTTTGCCATGTACCTAGATTCCAAATACTCCTGTCTACTTTCTTCATCTCCCTGACTATCACACTTTTTCTTTGCTAAACCCTTCCTTTGGATACTTTCCTGTACCTCCTCATTATCCCACCAAGTCTCCTTGTCTTCCTTCCTCTGTCCACTGGATACACCACATACCTTTCTACCCGTTTCCCTCAATACTTTTGCTGTACTTTCCCCAGTCATCTGGTAATTCTTCCCTACCACCCAGAGCCTGTATCAACTCCTTCCTGAACTCTGTGCGACCTTCTTCTTTCTGTAACTTCCCCCACTTAATCTTTGGCTCTGGCTTCACTCTCTTCCTCTTCTTACTTTCCAAAGTCATCCTACAGACTACCATCCGATGCTGTCTATCTACATTCTCCCCTGCCACCAACTTGCAGTCTCCTATCTCTTTCAGATTTCTCCTTCTGCATAAGATGTAGTCCACCTGTGTGCACCTTCCTCCACTCTTGTAAGTCACTCTGTGTTCCTCTGTCTTCTTGAAGTATATGTTCACCACAGCCATTTCCATCCTTTTAGCAAAATCCACAACCATCTGTACTTCCACATTTCTCTCCTTAAGACCATACCTACCCAGGACCTCTTCATCACCTCTGTTCCCTTCACCTACACAGAGGCGGACTGACCATTAGACAAAGGTAGGCGATTGCCTTAGGCCCCAATCTTCTAAGGGCCCCGATCTACTAGGAGTCCCATATATTGTTTTAAAAAAATGTTTAGCATTTTTAACATGATGTCCGACAAAATAAAGAAACACCAGTATATACCCTCCATCTTCTTCCGCGTAATCCTTCCGCGTAATCCACGGCCCAGTAGTTGATGATTTTGTTCGCTGGTGTGAGGATTCCTACCTGCAGCTGAATACGACAAAAACTAAAGACATGATTATTGACTTTAGGAGGAAAACTCCCAGGCACGAAGTCACTGTACTAAAAGGCCAGACCACTGAATGTGTACAATCCTACAAACATCTTGGGACGATTATTGATAGTAATTTAAACTTTGAAGAGAACTGTGAAAGGGTGTGCAAAAAGGGTCAGCAACTTTTGCATTGTTTAAGGAAACTTGCACGCTTCCAAATTGACCGAACCATAATGATAATGTTTTATCGGGCTTTTATTGAATCTGTTTTATCGTTTTCTTTAGTGTCATTGTTTGGTCAGATAAAACTGAAACAGAGGAAATCCTTGGATCAGGTAGTTAGATGGTCCAGTCGTTTGCTTGGTGAGTCACAGCTGAGCCTGACATCCCTGTACACCAGACAGGTGCAGATGATTGCTACCTCCATTTTAAATGATGACTCCCACCCTTTGCACTGCAACTTTCAGCTTCTTCCCTCCAGACAGAGGTTTGCTGTCCCAAAAAGTAAAACCCAGCGCTACAAAAACAGCTTTGTTCCTGCTGCTGTCAAAGAGCTGAACAAGTTGTAACAATATATTGTACATAATTTAGTTACCTATTTATTAATTTCATTTTATATTTACTTATTTTTGTAGGTTTTTTATTTGGGTTCTAAATCTTTTATTGGGTTTTAGACTTTTGAGTTTTTAACCTCTTTAACTTTTAATATGACCCTTCTCTCTTATCTCTGTTTTTTCTCTCATCTCTTTGTCTTATGTCCTGATTGATGGAGCCTTGAGTATTTTTATCATGTTTATAGTCAGCTTCATGTGTGCCTGTGTTTGTGTTTATGTTGAATGTAATTGTGGTTTGTAAATATGGATGTCACCTGACTGCAAAACAAATCTACCTACGGGTACAAATAAAGTAACCTGAACCTGAACTTTAGGTCAGACAATGTACCATTGACCCTTACTCTCTGTGTCCTGTTGTTTAAAAAATCCAGAATCCAACCCACCAGATTATTACTCAAGTCAAACTGTTGCAGGAGCCTTTCAACTAAAATATGAGGTTGGATTGTAGTAAAGGCGGAAGAAAAGTCCACAAATAAAAGCCTGGCGTGTGTCCCATTAAAATCCAGATGTTTAAAAAGCATGTTAAACAGAGTGACAGTGGCATCCTCCACTCCTCTGTGAGGCCTATAGGCAAACTGCAAAGGATCCAATGCATGCTCAGTCTGCTTTAGGATCTCAAATCTGACCAGTTTTTCAAAAATTTTCATTAAGATTGAAGTCAAAGCAACTGGTCTAAAATCATTTACCATTTTAGGACAGCTGGATTTTGGAACAGGGACAACCACAGCATCTTTCCAGACCTTAAGCACATGTTGTGTCTGTAAGGACTTATTAAAAATGTAATGAAACACAGGACTCAGTTCATGTGCACAGGCCTTTACCAAGCGCCCACATATATTATCAGGGCCCTGACTTTTGTTCACTTTTCCAGCACAGAATGCCCTTTTAACATCCTGCACCTCAATATTAAAGTGCTGATTGTCTTTGAGTTTCTGTTTCAAATCTTGGGTTTCTGTGCTAAAATCAAAGGAATCAAAACGACCATAAAAACAATTAAGAGCATTAGCCAGCTCTGTGTCTGAATTAAAACCATCCAAAAACACACAATTACTGTGCTCTGTGCTCTGAAGGCCTGCAATAGTTTTCATACTGGCCCAGACTGAACCAAGCTTCTTTGTTGCCATCTTGCTTTCCAATTCTGAATTATAATTCTGTTTTGCTCTTAAAATTTCGGACTTCAGTTCTTTTGTGACAACCTGCAGCTCAGAAACAACCCCCTGTTTAAAGGCCAGTGCTTTCCTCTGTAAGCAGGATTTAACTGATTTAGTGACCCATGGCTTGTTGTTGGGATATATTTTGACACGTTTATGTGGAACGATCATACCCCTGCAGAACGCCATGTAAGAGCATGTCACGTCCACTAAAGAGTCCAAATCATCTCTGCAGGACAGTGCGAACACTTCCCAGTCCGTACAGTTAAAACATTCCTGGAGGCAGAGCACTGAATCATCTGTCCACATGTTTATGTCTCTGGTTTTCGTCTTCTCTCTTCTGAGAGCAGTTTTATATGTGGGCAGCAAATGTACACAGTTGTGATCATGTGATCCTAAAGGAGGAAGGGGAAGAGATTTAAAGGCTCCCTCGATAGATCCATAGCACAGGTCCAATGTCTTTTCTCGCCTGGTTGGGCAGGAGACATACTGATAAAAGTTTTTAAGTGTCTTCTTAAGAGACACATGATTAAAATCCCCAAGGATGAAATTTGGAGCCTCTGGGGAAATCGACTGCAACCGCTGTACCACATCAAAGATGGTGCTGGAGGCGGAGGCAGCATCCGCCCTCGGGTAAATGTACACAGTCGTTATGAAAAGTTGGGGGAACTCGCGTGGCAGATAAAAAGGGGGTAGAGATACGGACAGAAGCTCCACATCTGGTGTACAGATGTGCTCTCCGACTGTGACAGATGTACAGTACTGTTTATTAATGTACAAACATACGCCGCCCCCCTGATGCTTCCCCGTTTCCTCTTCCTGCCGATCCAAGCGAAGTGGGGCTCTAAAGCCATCAGTACACGGGTCTGGGTCCGGGTCCCGGTCATGCTCCATAAGCCACGTCTCCGTGTAAGCCATGACACAGCAGTTCTTAAAATCCTTCTGATATCGTACATTTCCCTGAATTTCATCCACTTTATTTCTCAGGGATTGCACGTTCCCCATAATAATGGAAGGAAGAGGAATGCGGTTAAGCTGACGCCTCCTCAGGTTTAATCTTACGCCTCCACGCTTTCCATATTTCCTTCTCTTGTCTCTCTTTTCATCGCTGTGTCCATGAAAGTCTCTTAAAATAAAGTCCGGTAGTTGCGGCACAGACTCAAACACAGACGCTGGATTATCCATGTTTAAATGCAGTAACATGTATCTGGAATACTGCATTCTTCCCAGCGTGATTCCGCTGACGTCCCAGACAAAGAGCCAGTAAGAAAGAAGCCACAGTGCGAAAACAAGAAGAAAATCCATACTGATGGAACCAAAGAGCTCTTTGTTATATAGTCCACAAACATTCAAGGACAAAAACGGCACAGAGAATTACATTAAAACACATTAAAGTGCATAAAAACAGAGACTACGACGTTGAACTTTTTCACCCACTGCCAGTCGCTGCTTGTGCATACGCCCGAACCCGAGCAATGCTGCTTTTAGAGCACACATGATGCTAATGACAAGCACCTGTTGTTCATGAGAAGGCAGCAGTAATGCTGGTTGCTTACAGCAAGTAAACAGCAACATTTTTTTTTACTATTTTTTCTAATTGCAAGATTTACAGCGGCCAAGGCTCACAAAGTTTAATTTAAATATGACCAACTGTGCTCCCCAGGCATGCACAGGATATCTGCAGCCTCAGCAGACTGCCTTTTTTTTTAAGGACAGTGCTGTCATAGATTTCCCTGTGCACCCTTCATTGCGTACGGTGGAGAGAAGGAAGAATGAGGGTTTAAAGGCTAGCATTACCACACACACATTTATTGACACAAGTCTTAGGACAAACCATACAGATGGCTAAGCAGCTCGGGCTAACAAGAGTTCACTCAACATGCTAGGCTGTGCAGGGAGAAAGCGAAGCAGCTGTGCCGCGCCCGGAAACGCTATCAGCGTGGTGGCACAACTAAACAGGGAAACGCTACAGTACTCACAGCCTAGCAATCCTGATCCTCCAGTAGAGCGGCGAGCAAGGTCCTTCGAAGACTGACGGTTACACAGTGGAAAGATGACTGTGTGAACTCGTACAATGATCCAGTGGCGTTTGTCCAGCAACGAGCTGCTTATGAACAAACGCCGCTGGCGTGGCAAATAGGGAACACCTGGGCGAAGCGCGGGAAGGATGATTACCGGGACTGGGAACAGCTGGTGTAGACAGGGAGAGCAAGGGGGTGTGGCAGGACCGACAGACTGCCAGCAGCGTGGGAGAAAGTAGGTCACTAGCTGACGTAACAGCTGCCGGTCAGGCAGTGGCTAAGGAAATGGAACGCAAATACACCAAAATGCACATAACCAGTACACCAAAACCCACAAAGAAATCGAGGCAGAGCCGGGGAAAGCCAAGCTGGCTCGGCTCATGACAAGTGCAAGATGATGAACACTGATATCAGTCAGTGTAAACTTGCCAGACTGGAGCCAGTGGCAAATTTCCATCTGTTGTCCCTGGGTTACAGATGACATTACATGAGATTAAATATAGTTTGTTTTGTAGCGGTTTAATTCAACCCCCCACAACACACAGACAGAACACAGAGACAGTCAGCTCGCACTCCTGGGTTTTTTCCGCTGCATGCTGCGTTTACAGCCGTGAAGTTAAAGTGTTCATGCATCTTGTCCTTACTGTGCTTCTTCTGAGCATCTTACATATGTAGATGTGTTTTGGTGTAAATCTCCACAAACAGACTGGTCAAACACAGCGCTCGGCTAGAGCAAATAACAGAACAGTGAAATGTGTATTAATGTCTACAGGCAGACTCGTTTAGTCTGGCTCACCTCTGTAATGCTAATGTTGCCTTTCATGCAAATGTCTCATGCCTGTCCTGTTATCTCTTTGATCAGACCAACTGCTGTGAATGCTTTGATGTATTGTTGTAGTTGGGTGTATATATACTGCATTGTAACCATGCTCTCTCACTCTCTCAACCTCTGCTGCAGGACACAGACTTTGTGTCCTCCTCTCCTCCCTTCTTCACTGAGAGCCGTGGGCTCGCTCTCGGCGCTCATGCACGGCGCCGGGAGCGGAGCTTGTGACGGCGGTATGATAATAAAACTCTACTTAAAACCTCCAACAACGCCGCCTTATTTAATGCCGCCGCAGTTTGTTTTATTAAGATCCCCATTCGCACTTGTATAAAACATTGGCTATTCTTCCTGGGGTCTAACATATATATTCTCCCCTGTACGTTGTACAGAGGAGGGAACACAATAGATGCCTCTGCAAAATGGACCAGTCAGCAGACCATAAACAGGACCCTGCTGGCAAATGTGGGTAAGTCAGTCCCTCCAGGATTTCATGGGATGTTTTTATGATTGTTGCAGCCCAAAAAGCCTGAATTTGCGGGAGCTTTTTTTTTTTTTTTTTTAAAGTTGCAATAAAAGTTGTGATGTTTTGAGAGGTTTTTTTTTAGCACTAAAAGTTGTGGGAAAAATTACAAATTTTAACCTCTTGCACTCCGGTGTACCGCGGGTGGACACGTCTCTGCGTCCTAGAGCGCACGAGGGCGCCCTCACTGAGCGTCCTAGTGCGCACTGGAAAAAAAAGCTGCATTTCCGTTCTTCCACTACAGACACAGCCGCGAACAGAAAGCCAAAGGAGTGCTTTGATTGGTTTAGATGTGATTGACCTCTCATTCGACTAATAAGAGCCCTGAATTGGGTTTCTGAAACCTTGAAGAACCAATGACTGAAAACCTAGCAAGAAGGACCCGCCTACCAACGGCTGCAAATGCAGCGAGCCAATTGAAGCACAGAAGTTCGAAAGCGTGCGTCCCTTGCAAAATCTGTTTTGTGTAAGGCTGGGTGAAGAGAGACTGACTGCTGCAGCAGATGAAAAAAGGACCCGCAGGAAGAACTGCCACAGACCCAGCAGCACGGAGACCACCCACAAGTGCGACCTGTGTGACAGGGACTGCCATTGGCGCATCGGCCTGTTCAGCCACAGGCGGTGCTGTCCCAGCAGAGTAGACGTTTAGGATTCTCTTCCATGGTCATCATAGACCGACAGAGGCCGACGACGAAGGCTGGGTGACACGCACGCGTTCGCCAGTCTTTTTTTCTTACTACTGTTCTTATTTGTTTTGAAAAATCGTTCGCCAAAACCGCAATCATGGAAGCGCAAAACAGCAATAATGGAATTATGGTTTGACCGGGTCGCGTGACCAGAACCACGAGTCCGTAACAAGCGGACCAGCGTCATGTTCGTCTGACAATGAGGAAGAAAAGTTCGCCAGCGACACTGCTGTTGTGGACAGGTAAGTGTTATAAGCTAAATTATTCTTTATCCCTGAAAATTGTAATCAAAAATGACTTTTGACCGATCGGTAAATTACAACTGTGCGTAGTAGACCACGGTGCACGAAGTCCGAAGTCCGTGCGCTGCAGTACACGGTTCGTGTGCCGTGTCCGGACCATGAACGCCCACCCCCCCGCTACTCTTCTGTAGCGGATTGCAGATATATTGCAGATATTTCAGTACAACTGTACGTAGTAGACCGCGGGGACTGTGCGCCGCGGTCGCCACATCGCCACATGACTATTCCGTCATGTGGCAATGGCCGATGTCCGTCCTCTGTAGCGGGGGGTGTCGGGGTGGGAGTTGTTAGCTTCTACATTACAGATATTTTAGAATAATTTTTAGTGCACTGTAGGTTATTTTTTCTTGTAAAAAAAAGCCACACATTTTTTACGTGGCATGCTTCTTTGTGTGTGGGGGCTTGTTTGTTCATTCATTCATGAATGAATGAATAAACAACCCCCCCCCACACACACACACAGCCCTGAGTGTCACCTTTCATTGGAGCCCAAGATGAAGCTTCTATATTGAATCATTCAAAAGTTACAGACGTTTTTCCAAACTGTGCCATTTGGCACAATTTGGCACAGTTCAAAAACGCCTGGGAACAACCTAAGAAAAAAGTTGTGTAATATATTCATTTTTTGTGGTATTGTTACAAAATTTTGACCTCAGCTGGATAACACTTGGTTCTACATTTCTGTTGCATTTTCCAGCCCGAATCTGACAGCTGTGTGTTATTTGCAAGCATTTGTATCCAAAAAAAAAAAAACCCAGGCGAAATTTATTTTCTTCAAGTTCAGTATGTTTAGATGACTGTTACTCAGTGGCCGGAGCACTTAGAGAGATTATGACTGTTTTACCAAAAAATTCAAAGTGTTTTCTTTTAAATGAGACCAACCCCATGAAGATGCTGCAAAGGGTTGAAGAACAGCTTTTGATTTACTTTGGGTACATTATTTTTTGGGGTTTTTAGGGAAATTGACCAGAGTGCAAGGGGTTAAAACAGATGCTTTTTTCATAGTTTACTGGAATAATATTCTATAACAGACGAAGAAGAAGAAGAAGAAGAAGAATAATTACAACATTATGTTTCTCCTATCTACAAAGTTAATCACATCTAGAATCAGAGGGGTCGCTGCCATTCAAGGCACTGCCACAAACAGCTTCTCCTTCCCCATTCTATTATGCTGAGCACCAAGCTAGAAGGCAGGAAGTACCATTTTTATATGGTCTATTGTATGATCCGGCCGAGACTTGAAGCCCCAACCTCCCTGTTGTGAGGCAGGTGCTCTACCAACTAGGCCACCACTCCAAAGCACAGGACTGTCAAAAATTTCCTATTAAACAGTGATTTGTAAATTAAGCAAAAACTTCTGCTATACAGGAAAACTCTTGTGCAACAGAAAATACAGACTTTAACACAATTAAGTGACAATGAAGTAGCTACTCATAAATTTGCCATAAAAATGACCAACGTTGTAGGCTACTCTTGCTGAGAACTTGAATAAAAAGGATGAAAAAAATAATTATCATCACAACAGCTAAACTGCATTGAATGCATGTTAAAGGAAAAAAAAATAGGTAATTTGGAAATTATGGCAGCACCTTCATTTGAAAACTCCCTAACCGCAGCGGTCCCCAACCAGTCGGTACCGAGTGCAGAGAAGAAAGAAATAATTTATTCTGTTGCTCTGTATTGTCTATCCATGTATGTGTTTTGACTCCTACCTGTCTGTCTGTCTGCTGTGCGTCTTGACACACACCTGTCTCATCAGATACTCATCTTTTCTTTACCGGGTTTTTATCGGGAGGAGGGGCTCTCCTTGGGGGTTTGCCAGGGGCGCACATTCGTCCATGTCCAGACCGGAGAGTCACAGCTTTAAAGCTCGTTGACAAGATGTAGTAGTGATTTTACTTTAAAAATGTATAAAATGTTCAAGCACTGGCTGTAGTGTTAGATTTGCTCATTTGTTTGTAATTTTACGGCGTCTCTCCTCATGCTCACTCCCGCAACAGGGTGCTTTTCAGGCAGGTGGACTTTTTTCAACACAGACCCGGCACTTCGTACACAGGGTCAAGCTGGAAATGTGGGGAGACATCCACCAATGAGCCGGGGGAGAGGGAGGAAGGGATGTTGTGGGAAAACTTGCGGGTGAGTGTTTTTTTTTTTTTAAATCACACACTCTGTCTTTTGCTGATGTGTTCTGTTAATACTCACTATAAACACTGAAGTGAGTGCGGTGCAGTGACACATTTGACTGGTTAGACTGATTGTTTGAATGCAACTCAGGGACAAATCTGTTGGAAGTTGACGAGGATTGGCCAAAATTGCGGGAAAGTTGCGGTAATTGGACAAAGTTGCAAGGTCACTCAAAAGATGCACTGATGGCCTGATTTTGTGTGAATTAGTGCGATGGCAACATCACAAAATCCTGAAGGGACTGGTAAGTGCGAACAAACAACAGATCTTCCATGTGAATTTTTTTTTTTTTTTATAATAGACAAGAGTCTACATTCAGTTTGTTAAACTTCTTAGTTTTTCAACAGATGTAATTCCTGATGCCTGAATGACATCATCATTTGAAGATTTCTGACGACAATAAGTTTCAGGTAGGATTTCAATAAGGCCTGAAAAGAAAGTGTAGAACAAAGAAAAAGTAGGGCCCCATTTCTGTCTTTGCCTTGGGCCCCAAATGGACTAAGTCCGCCCCTGCATCTACATGTCCATTAAAGTCCGCTCCAATCATCACTCTCTCCCCCCGGGAACACTCTACCACTTCATCCATTTTACTCCAGAATTCCTCTTTCTCTTCTACCTGACATCCAACTTGTGGGGAATACACACCGACAACATTCAACATCACTCCTTTGACTTCTAGCTTCAAACTCATGATTCTGTCTGACTCCCTCTTTAGGTCCCGAACGCTCTTCACATATTTTTTTTTTTTTTATTACTTATTTTGTACCCGTAGGTAGATTTGTTTTGCAGTCTGGTGACAAGCCACCAGCTACTGGTTGCTGCGTGCGCAAGCCCCCGTATCCCTAACCTGCATGTTTTACTCTTCCTTCAAGATTACTCCTACTCCATTTCTCTTCCTATCTACACCACGGTATTTACTTACTTTCTACTCCTGCGGGGTGAGGGCTGGTGGCCATCACCATGTGTAGAGCCAATCAGGTTAACCAGCGCATGCCAACATTGCTGATTTTGGGCCAGCTCCTCTGCGTCATCAACAGCGACTCCGAGCTGTCAGAGTTCTCTCTCCACCACATCGAGCCATCTGGTGCGTGGCTTGCCCCGAGGTCTTTTTCACCCTGAGGCCCTGAGGTCGAACATGAGGATGACTTTTGCCGGGTGTTCTGGTGGGAGGCGGAGGGCATGGCCAAACCAGAGGATACATCGCTGTGTAATAAGGTGGGATGTTGTAGGCTGATGTGTGTGGGCTTGGAACACGTCATTAAGAGTGCACTGGGGCCACCTGATGTTCTCGATGGTTCTGAGGGCCCGACTATCAAACCCATCCACTCTCGAGGCCAGAGCCTTATTCAGTGGCCAGGTCTCTGACCCATAGAGTAGAATGGAGAGGACTGACCCATTGTATATGCGGAGTTTCATCTTTCAGGAGATTCAACGATGGCACCATAGAGGTTTCCAAAGTACCTGCAGGGCTGATGCAGTGAGGCCACGTCTGCGGTTGATCTCTGGTTTCATGTTCCCGTTGTTGGTCACTGTGGAGCCCAGATACACAAAGGAATTGACAAACTCAATGGCATCATCCCTGAGCTGTAACGGGGGTTGATCCAGTTTGTCACCAACATGCATTAGCTTAGTCTTCATCCAACTCACCTGAAGGCCCAGCTAAGCTGCCTCTTCGTGGAAGACAACTAGAGCATCTCTCAGCTGACTATAGGATGGGCTGAACAGGATGGTATTGTCAGCATATTCAAGTCAGCCAGATGCTAGTTGCCAAACTGCATGCCAGAGACCCGGTCGCAGACCTTGGTCATCAGATAGTCTATGACACAATTGAATAGATCAGGAGAGGCCACACAACCCTGATGGACCCCGCTGCTGATGGGAAACCAGCTGGACTCCTTTCCATTCACATGGATACAGCTCTCCAAGGTGCTGTAGAGCCGCTTAAACAGGGCTATGATCTTGGGTGGGGCTCCAAGGGTCTGCAGGATACTCCAAAGAGAAGCGTGGTCCACGATGTGGAAGGCAGCCTTAAGATCTATAAAGGCTATATAGAGATGACGGTCCTTGTGGAATTCATAAGCCTTCTCTATTAACCTCTTGCACTCTGGTGTACCGTGGGCGGGCACGTCTCTGCGTCCTAGAGCGCATGAGGGCGCACGAGGGCGCTGCGTCCTAGAGCGCACTGAAAAAAAAAAGCTGCATTTCCGTTCTTCCACTACAGACACAGCCGCGAACAGAAAGCCAAAGGAGTGCTTTGATTGGTTTAGATGTGATTGACCTCTCATTCGACTAATAAGAGCCTTGAATTGGGTTTCTGAAACCTTGAAGAACCAATGACTGAAAACCTAGCAAGAAGGACCCGCCTACCAACGGCTGCGAATACAGCCAGCCAATTGAAGCACAGAAGTTCGAAAGCTGTTTTGTGTAAGGCTGGGTGAAGAGAGACTGACTGCTGCAGCAGATGAAAAAAGGACCCGCAGGAAGAACCGCCACAGACCCAGCAGCATGGAGACCACCCACAAGTGCGACCTGTGTGACAGGGACTGCCATTCGCGCATCGGCCTGTTCAGCCACAGGCGGTGCTGTCCCAGCAGAGTAGACGTTTAGGATTCTCTTCCATGGTCATCATAGATCGTCCACATGCTGTTGTGGACAGGTAAGTGTTATAAGCTAAATTATTCTTTATCCCTGAAAATTGTAATCAAAAATGACTTTTGACCGATTGGTAAATTACAACTGTGCGTAGTAGACCGCGGCGCACGAAGTCCGAAGTCCGTGCGCCGCAGTACACGGTTCGTGCGCCGCGTCCAGACCGTGAACGCCCCCACCCCCACCCCCGGCTACTCTTCTGTAGTGGGGGGGGGGACTGCGGGGACTGTGCGCCGCGGTCGCCACATCGCCACATGACTGTTCCGTCATGTAGCGATGGCCAATGTCCGTCCTCTGTAGCAGGGGGTGGGGGGGGGAGTTGTTATCTTCTACGTTACAAATATTTTAGAATAATTTTTAGTGCACTGTAGGTTATTTTTTCTTGTAAAAAAAAGCCACACATTTTTTACATGGCATGCTTCTTTGTGTGTGGGGGCTTGTTTGTTCATTCATTCATGAGTGAATGAATAAACAACCCCCCCCCCCCCACACACACACACAGCCCTGAGTGTCACCTTTCATTGGAGCCCAAGATGAAGCTTCTATATTGAATCATTCAAAAGTTACAGACGTTTTTCCAAACTGTGCCATTTGGCACAATTTGGCACAGTTCAAAAACGCCTGGGAACAACCTAAGAAAAAAGTTGTGTAATATATTCATTTTTTGTGGTACTGTTACAAAATTTTGACCTCAGCTAGATAACACTTGGTTCTACATTTCTGTTGCATTTTCCAGCCCGGATCTGACAGCTGTGTGTTATTTGCAAGCATTTGTATCCAAAAAAACACCCAGGCGAAATTTATTTTCTTCAAGTTCAGTATGTTTAGATGACTGTTACTCAGTGGCTGGAGCACTTAGAGAGATTATGACTGTTTTGCCAAAAAATTCAAAGTGTTTTCTTTTAAATGAGACCAACCCCATGAAGATGCTGCAAAGGGTTGAAGAACAGCTTTTGATTTACTTTGGGTACGTTATTTTTTGGCGTTTTTAGGGAAATTGACCAGAGTGCAAGGGGTTAATAGGCAAACAGCAGAGATGTGGTCTGAGGTCGAGTGGTTGGGCATGAAGCCTGCTTGCTGAGGGCGACGGCCACCGCTGATGGTTGGAAGGGCATGCCTGAGGAGGATCCTGGTGAAGAGCGGGATCCTCCTCAGTAGTGCCCTTCCAGCCATCGGTCCACCATGGTAGAACAGTTTAAATCCACCTCCAATGCTTCTAACCTTGCTTCCCTTCCATCTGGTTTATAGAACACACAGTACAGTGGTGTGGAAGTGTCACACTTAAATATTTCAGATCATCAAACAAATTTAAATATTAGACAAACAAAACAAAAGTAAACACAAAATGCAATTTTTAAATTAAGGTGTTTATTATGAAGGATAAAAAAAAATCCAAACCTACATGGGCCTGTGTGAAAAAGTGATTGCCCCCCTCCCCATTTAAACATAAATTAACTGTGGTTTATCACATCTTTGGAAAGCTGAGTTGAATTTCTCTAGCCTCACCCAGGCCTGATTACTGCCACACCTGTTCTCAATCAAGAAATCACTTAAATAGGACCTGCCTGACAAAGTGAAGTAGACCAAAAGATCGTCAAAAGCTAGACATCATGCTGCAATCCAAAGAAATTCAGGAACAAATGAGAAACAAAATAATTGAGATCTGTCAGTCTGGAAAAGGTTATAATGTGGTGACACTAAACACAGCAGGGAGACATTCCTCTGGGACATTCTTCTGGAACCTGCCTCACACCCAGCAGGGGCTCGGAGGAAGCAGAGGACAATTGACACACGACCAAAAGAACCAGAGGATACAGTCAGACGGAACTGAATGCATACATCTTTGTGCCAACCAATGTCATGCTAATCATGTGTATTGACCAATGGTATTAGATGACAATTGATATGCTAATGTGCCATGCATTCTCTCTGTCTGTATGATGGTATAAAAGAGCGGCTCTTCCTCATCTCTACCTCTTCACTCTTACACTTCTACTCTCATCACGACTAACCGGGCCCCAGCAGTCACTCTGGGGCCAACAGGCTGTATTCATTTTAGAGGGTAAATAAAGAACCTGTGCTGACCTACGCTCATGCCTCGCCTCCACATCCTTTCCTTCGCAGCCTCTACAATAAACCCATTTCTAAAGCTTTGGGAATCCAGCGAATCACAGTGAGAGCCATTATCCACAAATGGTGAAAACATGGAACAGTGGTGAACCTTCCCAGGAGGTGACTACTGACCAAAATTACCCCAAGAGTGCAGTGACAACTCACCCAAGAGGTCACAAAAGACCCCACAACAGCATCTAAGAACTGCAGGCCTCACTTGCCTCAGTTAAGGTCAGTGTTCATGACTCCACCATAAGAAAGAGACTGGGCAAAAATGGCCTGTGTGGCAGAGTTCCAAGATGAAAACCACTGCTGAGCAAAAAGAACATAAAGGCTCATCTCAGTTTTGCCAGAAAACATCTTGATGATCCCCAAGACTTTTGGGAAAATACTCTGTGGACTGATGAAACAAAAGCTGAACTTTTTGGAAGGTGTGTGTCCCATTGCATCTGGCGTAAAAGTAACACAGCATTTCAGAAAAGGAACATCATACCAACAGTAAAATATGGTGGTGGTAGTGTGATGGTCTGGGGCTGTTTTGCTGCTTCAGGACCTGGCAGACTTGCTGTGGTAAATGAAATCATGAATTTTGCTGTCTACCAAAAAGTCCTGAAGGAGAATGTCTGGCCAGCTGCTTGTGACCTTAAGATGAAGCGCACTTGGGTTCTGCAACAGGACAATGATCCAAAACGCACCAGCAAGTCCACCTCTGAATGGCTTAAGAAAAACAAAATGAAGACTTTGGAGTGGCCTAGACAAAGTCCTGACCTGAATCCAATAGAGACGCTGTGGCATGACCTTAAAAAGGCGGTTCATGCTTGAAAATCCTCCAATGTAACTGAATTACAACAATTCTGCAAAGATGAGTGGGCCAAAATTCCTCCACAGCGCTGTAAAAGACTCATTGTCAGCTTTTGCAAACATGTGATTGCAGTTGTTGCTGCTAAGGGTGGCCCAACCTGTTATTAGGTTTAGGGGGCAATCACTTTTTCCACACAGGACCATGTAGGTTTGGACTTTTTTTTACCCTTTATAATAAACACCTTCATTTAAAAACTGCATTTTGTGTTTACCTGTGTTATCTTTGTCTAATATTTAAATTTGTTTGATGATCTGAAACATTTACGTAAGTGTGACAAACATACAAAAAAAAAAAGAGAAATGAGGAAGGGGCAAAGATTTTTTCACACCACTGTACTATGTGTTCTTTCTTCCTTCCTTTCTTCTCTCCATCATATTAGCCAACTCTCTACCTTGACCAGTCATAGTTCCTACATTTAACGTCCCTACTCTCACCTCCACACTTCTAACTTTCCTTTTCTCTCTCTCCCTGCTAACATGCCTTCCCCCTCTCCTCCTCCTCGATCTTTGACCAACAGTAGCCCAATTTCCACCAGCACCCTGTCGGTTAACAGCATTGGTGGAGGTTGTTGTTAACCCGGGCCTCGACCGATCCAGTATGAAAGAATGAGTTCTCCAACATACGGCTGGGGGTGATTTGAATGTGGCTGTGGGAGACCGTGGTCCCCCCCTCCCTCCCCTTCTTGCTCAGTCACCAGCAGACAGGGTACTGGTTGTTAGTAAAAAGTAAACACATATTTGGCAACTACGCTTTATCTCTCCCTTTGACCGTTTTCAGAAAAAAATGTTTTGTTTTTACTTTTGAAGATATAGGCAAAACTTTAACGTCCGGAAGTGTCTTGACCAGACTAGCAGGCCATCAACCAGGAGTTGCGGCGACCAATTACGTGCAAGCCCTGCATATCGCTTAGAATATTCATAGATCCGCACATACAGCAGAGAAAATAAATATTGAGCCATCAACATTTTTCTCATTAAACATATTTCTGATGGAGCCATTGACCTGAGATTTTGACCAGATATCATTAAAAACCCAAGTCATCCATACGTATAAACAAATCAAGGCAATCGTGTTCACAAAACAAGTTATATTTAATAAAGTGGAATGACACGGGGAATAGGTATTGAACACACTTGGTGAAATTCATTTTAATATTTAATAGAAAAGCCTTCGTTGGTAATAGCAGCTTCCAGACGCCTCCTGTATGGAGAAACTAGACACAGGCATTGCTAAGGAGTGATTTTAGCTCATTCTTCCACACAAACTGTATTGAAATATTGAAGGTTCTGTGGGTGTCTTCTGTGAGTTCTGATCTTCAGTTTGTTCCATAGAGTTTCAATTGGATTCAGGTCAGGTGACTGAATGGGCCATTCTGGCAGCTTTATTTTCCTTCTCTGGAGTCAGCTGAGAGTTTCCTTGGCTGTGTGTTTGGGACCATTGTCTTGTTGAAATGTCCACCCTCGCTTCATCATCAGCATCTTGGCAGATGGCAACAGGTTCTTATCAAGGATGTCTCTGTACATTTGTCCATTCATCTTTCCTTCAATTATATGAAGTCTGCCTGTACCATGTGTTGAAAAACACCCCCACACCATGATGGGATGTGCAGTGCCATTTCTCCTCCAAACATGCTGTATGTTGTGACATCCAAAATGTTCAATTTTGGTCTCATCTGATCAGACTATATTCCTTCAGTATTTTACTGGGTTGCCCAAATGTTGTGCAGCAAACTTTAAATGAGCTTCAACATGCTTTTTCTTCAGCAATGGATTCTTGTGAGTTGAGCGGGCATAGAGCCCATGTCGGTTGAGTGCGTTATTTGTTGTTTTCTTTGAAACAGCAATACCTGCTAACTCCAGGTCTTTCTGGAGCTCTCCATGAGTGGTCTTTGGTTCTTCGATAACTCTCCTGATAATTTTTTTTTGACTCCTTTGTCAGATATCTTGTGAGAAGCTCCTGGTCATTGCTGTTTATGGTAAAATGATGTCCTTTCCACTTCCTAATGATGGCTCCAACAGTGCTCACTGGAACATTCAGCAGTTTAGAAATGTGCCTGTAACCAATGCCATCATTATGTTTTGCAACAATAAGGTTGCGAAGGTCTAGAGAGAGCTCTTTGCTTCTACCCATCATGAGTTCTTTGTGATGTGACAATCTGATATTTACAGACCTTTTTAAAGGTTATCAGTCAGGATTTAACCAGCTGAAATTAATTTGCACTGATGGGGGATGAGATGGCTTCCTAAATTCTGATGAATTTCAGCTGTTTTTTTTGCTTTCTATGCCTTTTTACACCTCTTTTTCTTCATGTGTTCAATATTTATTCACAGTGTCATCCCACTTTACTAAATATAACTTGTTTTGTGAACACAGTTGCCTTGATTTCTTTGTATGTATGAATTACTTGGGTTGTTACTGATATCGTGAAAATCTCAGGTCACTGGCTCCATCAGAAATATGTTTAATGAGAAAAATGTTGACGTGTTCTGTATACATTTTCCCTGCTGTACCTAAGTATGTCCAAGATTTAAAATCTCTTTCCAAGCAATTCTAAGGCAATGAAAGTTTTTTTGTGGGTGAAAAGCTACAATATACTATTATGGGCAATACATACAGTATTTGTTTTGGAGGTGGTTTTAGAGCACCTTTAAACAGTTCATGAATTTGTTGTTAAGACAATCTAAATTTTCACTCCATGTCCTTTTTTTGTGATGGTAACAAGTGTTGAAAGGTAGTCATCCAAATAATGACTCTGATTTGATGATCACACATATTAAGTTTGTTCATCATTAACTCTTGTTCTTTATTTCACAGCATTTTTTCCCTTGTTAGTTATCCTAGCTGTCTTGAGATTTATGTAACACTTCATATGGCAATGAATCATTTCTTGATGTACTTTAGATTACATTTTTTCCCCCTCTCAATAGCTTGTATGCGTGTTTTGAATTTACTCGAGTGCAGCATTCTTTGTTTTCTCATGTTCCTCACTGTGTCTACTTGTGTATTATTCTAGTCAGCCCTATTCTGGAGAGGCATTGCATTTTATTTGTCTTTATGTAACAGTTGCCCTGAGCATCTGACACGCATACAGATTGGTGGTTTATTTGTGTGCGTGTGTAGGTGTGCGGTGTACAGTAAAGATCCTTTGAGTCCGTGTTTACATAAGAGTAGCAGGCATTTCACTGTTCCATGGCACCAGGAAAGCCCTCTTCCACCCACATCTGCTCCTCCAGTCTGTTAGCGAGAGCTGAGGCCACGCATGCACGCACACACGCGCACACACACTACAACTGTTGCCTTGAATAATGAGCCCATCCCTCTTGATATGGCTTCATAAATATTACATCAATAATCTGACATTAATGGGTTTTTCTTCCACGTAATCCCTTCTTCTTATTTATTCAAAGCAGCCACACGAACAACAGAAACTCTTGAAAAAAAAGTTGCACTCAGTAGGGTGTTGTTATGCCTAAAGAGAGAAAAATATAGATCATTGACTATATATCAGTGTACAATAGGGGGATTGGGGTTGGCATTTTATATTTTAACTACTGTTTGGTACTTAAAGGGTTTCATGTTTGATCATTGTCTGGCGCAGCTGTTAGAGCATAAGCAGTCCCTCTAGGATTTCACGGTGTCACAAATTGCCCCTCGGGGCAGTGAGGGTGACCTAGACACTGAACTGCTAGTTGTGGAATTTAATAAAGAAAACACAAGTCCATACAGTTCACAAAAATAAACTTACAAATGAGATGAACAGGCGGATAACAAGACAACTGATCATCCCTACCAATATCTCTCTAAAACAGTTAAAATGAAAACAAAAAAGAGAACTTGCCTGAGCTCAAGCTCCACCGCCATCCAGGACTCCGGCAAATTAGGCTGTGACATCTCAAACCCGGCCATCTGGTGATCCAACTCTGACTCGGCTACCTTGGAAGAAGAACAAGGAAAAAATACCGGAGAAGAATTATCGGCAGCAGGGGAACCCGGTGAGGAGAGCTCAGGGGCAGAAGATATCTGCACCCAACTCTCCCCACCCGGAGCCAGGCAAAGTTTCCCCAGATCTGTAGATGTAATAACAGAACAGAGCACTTGCCTTGACTCAAGCTCCACCACCATTCAGGACTCCGGTGAAACTGCTACGATGATCCTGGCAGCAGGTGTGATGGTGGACACAGCTAAAGGACCTCCAGGCACAACGACCAGCACAGGTGGACCTCACAGCGTGGCGGCTGGGACTGGGGGTTGCCTCACCACTGGCGCTGTCCCGAGCAGCTGAAACCAGGGGACACTCCCTTGTTGGCACAGGTTTCAGGACATCGGGACCGCTCTTCTCCTGTTTAGGACATGGCTGCGGGGCTGGCTCAGAGCTCTCCAGGACCGCAGGCTCCTCCGTCGTCCAGTGGCTCCATCCCAGGATCGGCGGACCCTCAGGGGATATGGGAGGAGACACAGGCATATCAGGTGAGGGAAAGCACGGTGCTGCACGGTGGCGCAGTGGTTTAGCACTGTGGCAGCACAGTTTTACCCTTGGCCGGGGGATCGCAGGGATCATGAGATCGTGGGTTCGATTCCAGCCCCCGACCAACAGTGAGCTGTGTGGAGTTTGCATGTTCTCCCCGTGTTGCGTGGGTTTACTCCGGGATTTCTCCAGTTTCCTCCCGCATACCAAAAACATGTAGGTTTAGGGCGCTCGCACACGCAGCAACCAGCAGCCGGTGGCTTGTCACCAGACTGCAAACCAAGTCTACCTACGGGTACAAATAAGTAACAAAAAAAAAAAAAGGTGGCAAAAGCAGGAGGTGAGGACTCAGCTAAAATAGATAGCTGCTGCAGAGCCTCATCACCGGGAATAAGACAAGAAAATTCATTTTTAAATGAAGAGGAATGAAAAGAAACTTGCCTTATTTCCCGGGGCATGATGGCGACTTCTGCTGCTGAACCAGACAATGATCTCCTGGGCTTGGCTGAGGTCGTTTGGTGAGGGGGTTGAGACAGGAGACACTCCAGAGTCCGGGGATGCTGGTTCATCGGCGCAGACTCTGCTCCACCTGGTGAAGCTCCTTCCAGCTGCTGGATTAATTCTGGAAGAAGCCATGGTCTATATTCCAGATACAGCTCGGCCTCTGCCGCTAAAACCCATTGGCGTTCCTCCAGCTCCTCCGTAGTTGGACCGTCGGGAGGCATGAGTTCTGCGTACTCAATATGGCAGGCGGCAGGCCACAATTAAGGGGAAGGAGATGAGGCTGTAGCTGGATAACGGTGGCGAGCTGGAGACCTCCAGTCCCAGAAACACTTCTTCAGTGGCACAGGTTCAGATGGAGAAGAGGCATCCCTCAGCCCTCGGAGCAGGTGTTGGGCATAGAACACCGAGGGGAGTAGAACTGCCAATTCCGCACAGCTCCACAGGCTGGGGCATGCCTCAATAACCTGTGCCACACTATCCCAACACTGCAGAGCCTCCTCGGGAATGTGGGAGGAGTGAGCGTCAGAAGTAATATCCTCCACCAGCTCCACTGCCCAACACTCCTCCTCGTCCAGCCCAGACATACCGCAAAAATATGGACTAAAACACAAAAATAAACGGGAGGGAGAGAGGAGGAAAATAAAAGGCAAAACTCACAGCCCGCTGGCATCTTGACTGTCAGCGGTGAACTGTCACAAATCGCCCTTTCTGAGGGCAGGCAGGAGACGTCAAACGCAGGCTGTGAGTTTGCAAGTTTACTAAACAGAAAAACACTACACACACAAAACACTAAGGCACTACAAAAACAGGCTAACACAACACAGCTCAGAGGCTGAGGTGAAGACACGCCAGGAAAAATGGAAAGGAGCGTGGGACTCACGCAAGAGCAAACAGTCAGGTAAAAAGCTGCTGACAGGAACGACCGGTCGATACCCGACCGGAGACATGTTTTCTCCACTGCCCTTGGGAAGTGCGACAACCGGCTTAAATAAGGCAAAACGGATTGAGAACAGCTGTGGGATCATGAGTGAGAATAATTACAGGCAGCTGTGACAGCCCGCAAACAGCATCTGACACCCAGAAATGATGCATGAGCTGTCACAGTGCCTGCATGGATCAAAATGGCAAACCAGGAAAGAATGTACAGAAACTAATAATGAAATAACCATACACAAGAAACAAACCAGAGGATACAGGAAAAAGAAAAGACTCACCAAAGAAGGATAACATAAACACCCCCTCCCCCCCAAAAAAATACAATAATCCCAAGGATACAAAATAACACACAATAAATGGACAAGACTATAAGGACAACTCATAAACAAGCTGAGACCAAATACAGCAGAAAATGATAGAGAAACAAACAAACAAACAGAAAAAGACTAAACTCAAACTGAAGATTGAGCACGGCTGCCGACTGTGCCCAGGATCATGACATCAGGTTGTGGTTTTGTTCCCCAGGTGACCGCATACACCAATCACGTTCAACTTCACTTGGACTCCAAGAGAAAAGTATAGCGTGTCTTTCTTACAGCTGATTTATTAATAAGAATCCATCATCCATCCATCCATCCATCTTCTACGGTTTAAACCTTTTGTGTGTGTGTGTGTGGGGGGGGGGGGGGCTGAAGCCTATCCCCAGCATCTTTGGGTGAGAGGCAGGGTACACTCTGGACAGATCGCCAGTCCATCGCCGGGCCAACACAGAGAGACAGACAACCATTCACTCTCACATTCATACCTAAGGACAATTTAGAATCCCCAGTCGATGCCAGTTAACCTAATCTGCATGTCTTTGGACTGTGGTAGGAAACCGGAGTGTTATGTATGGAAAAACCTGGGTGAAGGATGAGGCAGAATGATGGTTGGCAAACACAGCTTTATTAGATGAACTATATACAGGACAGCACATGGTATGCACCAGCAGAGGCATCCAGCAAAGAGACCATAAGATGGACGTTCTCTGGTATTTATAGGGCGGTGCAGTGATGTGACAGGAAGTGCATGTCACTACACCGCACTTCACAACAAGGTGCCGGAACCTGACACCACCCCTTAGACAAGTCCAAAACCATGCACACAATTGAAATCTCCTCAATTTGGGACCCGAATCACACTCTAAAATAATGTAAACTGAGGTACTAAACTGGCCTAACACACTCACTCAAAACAACCGACTGCCGTACAGCCAGCATGGCAGGGTGGATTATTCTGCCACCCAGTAACCTGAAAGTCCTTTATTGAAACTAAAAAATTACAGCCATGCCCCTAACTAAAAGCAAAACAAACACACACACACACACACACACACACACACACACACACACACACACACACACACACACACACACACACACACACACACACACACACACACGTACAACCCCATAACATAACATGCACGCAAAACAAGAACTATAAATAAAGTGCTACTGCACAGTCATTTGAGTGAAGAAACTGGAACTTGCATGGGGGGGTCCAGGGCAGCCCCTCAGGAGGTGCACCCCTGGAAACTGCAGACCCCCGGAGCACTGGCCGATCTTCTGGATGATGGAACCTGGATCCCATACTGCCACCACCAACTCCCGTCCAGCCTCTCCACCTGGAGTGTCTTCTTGGACACGCCAAAGCTGATTGGCGTGCTTTGATGAGCCGTCAGACAACCTGAAGCATGCTGCAAGCAAGCTTAGCTACTATGCACAGACACCCTAGATGTTTTGCTGGCTGTCGTTTGGCCCATCTTCACCATGGACGTTCTTCACCCCGAACCAAGTCCATAACCTGGAGTGGAATTTTACTCGGCCCCATGTGTTGCTGCTGAGCATGTGGTAGCTCCCTGCTTGTCGGTCTGGCCCCATCCTCTTCTATAAATGTTGTAGTGTTCACCGTCGTAGCTACAGACCCCCAGCCAACTGTGGCCAAGAACCAGAGGTATCCAGGGCTAGCACATTGGTGTCCCTTGCCGGCATGGGTACTGACCTTGAGTGAGAACTGGTCGACTTGAAAGCAAGGGCGTCTGTTAGCTTTCCGTACCGTTTGCTCCCAGTGTTTGTCGGGGCCAAGCGGGGTGATTTCTCCTTTGGGTTCTCCAGGTAAGACAAACAGCACACCCTGGCGTAATGGTTCAAGCGCCCACATTTACTCCAATGTTTCCCTCTAGCTGGGCATTTCTTAGCTTTATGGCAGTGCGTCACAGACCCACAACTGCAATGGGAGTTTCCCATGGCAGACCTTTGGCTGGCAGCATTGCCTTCCCAAAAATCTTCGTCCAAGCTATCCTCACTATCAGGTATGCAACATTAGCTGAGGCAAGCGGCTCTGGCGTCTTCTATGGCTGGTGCCAATTTAGCTCCACAGCTAGCTTATCAATGGCTTCCCACTGGAGAGCTAGCTCCATTGCTTTAGCTAACATCAAGTCATTAGGCGCCATTAATAGCCTAGCACACAGCTCAATGTTACACGTGTGCTCTGCTAGTTGGTCATGTACCATTTCATCTTCAAGCGGTCCAAAATGACACTTGCTGGCTAGCTACTTCAAGTCAATGACATATTGGTGGATAGGCTCACCTACCTGCAGGCATCTTCAGTGAAAACAAATTCTCCGAACAGTCACGTTGTCTGGAGTGGAGAAACATTTAGCTAGCAGCTTCACAATGTCCTCACAAGAGTCCGCCATGCCGAGCGTCCACAGGATCCTCCAGCTCTCCATACCCAGGTTGCAAATGAGAAGCACCTGCTTTCTTGCCTTATCGAGTTCCCCGAGGCCCAGCGCCGTAATATATGTCTGATAGGCCTCCCACCAATGCGGCCATGAAACTGGTGGTTTGCATGGGAGCTCGAGAAAAGAACAAAGTGGGGTAATGCACGCCTCCATGAGTTAATCCTCGATTGTCAAATGTTATGTATGGAAATACCTAGGTTAGGGATGAGGTAAGATGATGATTAGCAAACACAGCTTTATTAGATGAACTATATAAAGGACAGCACATTGTATGCACCAGCAGAGGCATCTGGCAAAGAGACCATAAGATGGACATCCTCTGGTATTTATAGGGTGGTATAGTGACGTGACAGGAAGTGCACGTCACTACACCGTACTTCACAATAAGGTGCTGGAACCCGACACCACACGGAGTACCCAGAGAAAACTCACACAGACACTGGGAGAACATGCAAACTCCACACAGAAGGGTCACTGATAGTTGAACCCACGATGGTCAAGAGTGGGATCGATCCCATGACCTTTTTGCTGTGCTGCCACAGTACTAACCACTGCTCCACCAAGCTACCCTATTAATTTCCCTATTAATAAGAATTAATTTCTCCAAAAAACCAAAGCAGTAAAGACTGTAGCAATCTATACTGTCACAAACCTCCCCGTGCGCTTTTACGCAGCGCACGGAGGAGGGAAAGGAAGAATGGATTTAAATGCTGGTTACACCACAAACACATTTATTAACACAAAGACAGCAGTTCTTAAATAACAACATACAAAAAGGTAACAGGGTGCAGGGTGCCGTGTGATGCCCTTTTGGTGACGTGCAGCAGGCAGACCACAGCGCACAGTGGCCACAAAACGAACAATACAGATACTGGCTAAGGAGAATGAAACTGGGCAACAGAGCCTAAGCGAAGCAGCAACACTGCACGGGGAAACGCTAACAGTTTACTCACAAAACAGGAGCCGTCCGAGTAGTCCAAATCCCCAGCGAGCACACACAACCGGTAACTACCCTGAGGGGAATAGCGACAGAGTAGTTCCGGATTCCTTGTAAGACAGTACAGTCATATGACAATAAACGTCCATATGGTTAAGCACAATGGTCCAGCAGCGCTTGACTGGCAAATGCCGCCTAAGTACAAACACTGCTGGCACAACAAATTGGGCACACCTGGGCGAGGCGCGGGGATGACAATAACCGGAGTAGAATCAGCTGGCTGTCAAGAGAGAGGGGGCGTGGTCGGACCGGCGAGTGTTAGTCAACGCCCACATGAATGTAGGTCATAGAGGCTGCCTAACAGCCGCTGGCCAGAACGGTGGCTACAGGCACGGAAAAGAAAAGGACAAAGACATAAAAACAACAAGAACTCAAAAGATGACACGATACATAAATAACCAGATACCTGAGCCACAGAAAACGACCAGAACCGAGCCTGAAGGAAAACACCAGCTCGGTTCATGATATATACCTCCTTTAAAACTGTTGAACTGATTTTACTTCACTGCTTTCTTCTACATATTTATTTGATTCTGGTTTATTATTATTTTCTCATACCCCCTGAACTATTTTCAGTCTATGTTCCCCGTATTCCATTGGGCATAATCTTAACTGATTATGTGGATGTACTGATTTTTTTGTACTTTCTTTGTTCTTTAATAAAGTTTAAAAAAATTATAGGACTGTCTATAACTCGCTAAAAAAAGTATTACATTGGCTGAAGTAAACAACCAGGCAAGTGCAAAATTACAGAACATAATATACAGAATTTATTAGTAAGCCCTGATTCATTACGACAGATAGATAGATAGATAGATAGATAGATGTTATGATTACCAATTATGAACAGCTCACGTGCACGATGTAATGACAGAAGGACAACCAAACACACGTTTCACAAGTTCATTGAATATCAAAATACAGCACAGCTTAGGGAAAACGTCACTCGCCAGAGGAATGACCCTGTGGAGAGAGAACGAGAGCTGTGAGTGGAGGAATGGAGATAGGGAAAATGGGCGAGCCAAACTGCCACTTACGTAGGATACAATGGAGAACCAGCAGGACCCAGAACTGGGGTAGAGACGAACCAGCAGGGTGAAGGTGGTGGAGTTGATGGTGCCTGATCAGGTGGATGATGATTGCAGCGGAGTGGAGGTGATGGGGCAGTGAGTGCATGCAGTCCCCGGAGACACACCCACACAATGGCAGCAACCTGGAGAAAAACAGGTGAGTCTGAAAACTACACCTAAGAGTTAGCGCTAGCGTACAAAGTACTCTGCTTTAGGCAGTATACCCAGACAAGCCAGTGTCAGCACACTGAAGACAAGCTCCTTATAAACACTGGCTGATGAAAGGTGGCAGGTGCGTCTCCTCACCCAGGTGTGTTGATGAGCCGAGGAGGAAAACAACAGGAAGGTGGGGGCGAGTGCTCACAGCCATGACAGATAGATAGATAGATAGATAGATAGATAGATAGATACAGTGGTGTGAATAAGTGTTTGCCCCCTTCCTGATTTCTCATTTTTTTGTATGTTTGTTACACTTAAATGTTTCAGATCATCAAACAAATTTAAATATTAAAGATAACACAAGTAAACACAGTTTTTAAATTAAGGTGTTTATAATTAAGGGTAAAAATAAAAATCCAAACCTACATGGCCCTGTGTGAAAAAGTGATTGCCCCCCCCCATTGCCTGCTAAAACTTAAATTACATGTGGTTTATCACATCTTTGGAAAGCTGAGTTCAATTTCTCAAGCCATATCCAGTCCTGATTACTGCCACACCTGTTCTCAATCAAGAAATCACTTAAATAGGACCTACCTGACAAAGTGAAGCAGACCAAAAGATCGTCAAAAGCTAGACATCATGCTGCAATCCAAAGAAATTCAGGAACAAATGAGAAACAAAGTGATGGAGATCTATCAGTCTGGAAAAGGTTATAAAGCCACTTCTAACACTTTGGGACTCCAGCGAACCACAGTGAGAGCCATTATCCACAATTTGTAAAAATATGGAACAGTGGTGAACCTTCCCAGGAGTGGCTGGTCGACCAAAATTACTCCAAGAGCGCAACTATGACTCATCCAAGAAGTCATAAAAGACCCCACAATAACATTCAAAGAACTGCAGGCCTCATTTGCCTCAGTTAAGGTCAGTGTTCATGACTCCACCATAAGAAAGAGACTGGGCAAAAATGGTCTGCATGGCAGAGTTCCAAGACAAAAACCACTGCTGAGCAAAAAAAAAAAAAAAAGCTCGTCTCAGTTTTGCCAAAAAAAACATCTGGATGATCCCCAAGACTTTTGGGAAAATACTCTGTGGACTAACAAGACAAAAGTGAAACTTTTTGGAAGGTGTGTGTCCCATTACATCCGGTGTAAAAGTAATACAACATTTCAGAAAAGGAACATCATACCAACAGTAAAATATGGTGGTGGTAGTGTGATGGTCTGGGGCTGTTTTGCTGCTTCAGGACCTGGAGGACTTGCTGTGGTAAATACAATGGTGTGAAAAAGTATTTGCCCTCTTCCTGAGTTCTCATTTTTTTTGTACGTTTGTCACACTTAAATATTTCAGATCATCAAACAAATTTAAGTATGAGACAAAGATAACACAAGTAAACAGAAAATGCAGTTTTTAAATGAAGGTGTTTATTATTAAGGGTAAAAAAAAATCCAAACCTACATGGCCCTGTGTGAAAAAGTGATTGCCTCCTCTGTTAAAACATAAATTAACTGTGGTTTATCACATCTTTGGAAAGCTGAGTTCAATTTCTCTAGCCACACCCAGGCCTGATTACTGCCACACCTGTTCTCAATCAAGAAATTGCTTAAATTGGACCTCCCTGACAAAGTGAAGTAGACCAAAAGATCTTCAAAAGCTAGACATCATGCTGCAATCCAAAGAAATTCAGAAACAAATGAGAAACAAAGTAATTGAGATCTATCAGTCTGGAAAAGGTTATCAAGCCATATGTAAAGCTTTGGAACTCCAGCGAACCACAGTGAGAGCCACAAATGGCAAAAACATGAAACAGTGGTGAACCTTCCAAGGAGTGGTCGGCCGACCAAAATTACCCCAACAGCGCAGCGATGTCTCATCCATGAGGTCACAAAAGACCCCACAATAACATCCAAAGGACTGCAGGCCTCACTTGCCTCAGTTAAGGTCAATGTTCATGACTCCACCATAAGAAAGGGACTGGGCAAAAATGGCCTGCATGGCAGAGTTCCAAGATGAAAACCACTGCTGAGCAAAAAGAACATAAAGATTTGTCTCAGTTTTGTCAGAAAACATCTTGATGATCCCCAAGACTTTTGGGAAAATACTCTGTGGACTGATGAGACAAAAGCTGAACTTTATGGAAGGTGTGTGTCTCATTGCATCTGGAGTAAAAGTAACACAACATTTCAGAAAAGGAACATCATACCAACAGTAGAAAATGGTGGTGGTAGTGTGATGGTCTGGGGCTGTTTTTCTGCTTCAGGACCTGGAAGACTTGCTGTGGTAAATGGAATCATGAATTTTGCTGTCTACCAAAAAATCCTGAAGGAGAATGTCTGGCCATCTGCTTGTGACCTCAAGATGAAGCACACTTGGGTTCTGCAACAATACAATGATCCAAAACGCACCAGCAAGTCCACCTCTGAATGGCTTAAGAAAAACAAAATGAAGACTTTGGAGTGGCCTAGACAAAGTCCTGAACTGAATCCAATAGAGATGCTGTGGCATGACCTTAAAAAGGCGGTTCATGCTTGAAAATCCTCCAATGTGACTGAATTACTACAATTCTGCAAAGATGAGTGGGCCAAAATTCCTCCACAGCACTGTAAAAGACTCATTGTCAGTTTTTGCAAACATGTGATTGCAGTTGTTGCCGCTAAGGGTGGCCCAACCTGTTATTAGGTTTAGGGGGCAATCACTTTTTCACACAGGGCCTTGTAGGTTTGGGGTTTTTTCCCCTTAATAATAAACACCTTAATTTAAAAACTGCATTTTGTGTTTACTTGTGTTATCTTTGTCTCATATTTAAATTTGTTTGATGATGTGAAACATTTAAGTGTGACAAACATACAAAAAAATGAGAAATCAGGAAGGAGGCAAACACTTTTTCACACCACTGTACCTCAGCTGTTGGCACAGAAAGACTGGCACACCAACAGTAGTACATCTGCTGCTGTATGTCTCCGTACTTTACTGTAACCATTTGCACAAATGCCATATCTGCTGCTGCCTGTCATTGCAATACTGATCATGTGCAGTCCTTTCTGTCACTGTCTGCACCGACACTACCGCACTGAACTTGGTACTACAAGTATTACTGCTATACATTTCTGTATATAAGATCACTGGGTCTCATCATTTATCGTTTATCTTTATTTGCACTATGGGAGGTCTGGGCCTATCTTTTTTCACCATTTGCTCTACGGGTAGCATTACTGTACATAGACTGCTGCTGTTGTTTTTTTTTCCAATCTTATTCCTTTTTCTTTTTTTTATATTGTGCACACCACTGAAGAGAGAGAGAAACACCATTTCAATTCTCCTGTATGTCCTGCACGTATAGTAGTATTGACAAATAAAATCTTTGTATCTTATTTAGTGATATGCTACACAAGACAAGGGACAATGAGGAGCAGCATTTGGTTCTAATATTAACTATTGTGACCTGTAACACGAAAAGAAAATACAGGAACATAAATATGTTATTATGCTTACCTAGGTGACGAAAATGCAGCGTTGTCAGCCCATCTTTCTTTCACATTTACTTTAGACAATGACGCAGCTCATTGGTTGAATTCAAGTCAGGTGACCATGGAGCGCTGTTTTGACTTGTTAAGCATATAGCAGTCCTTAGTGATGCCTCAGAGCTGCCTTATCGGGTTTTGTAACTGAAGTTTAATTTTTTTGCCTGCCAACAAACAGATTCATGTTTTGAAAAATATGCATTAGCACATCTGTGAAAATCAGCTACTCTCTGGGTGGGGATCAATCATCTCAAAAACTAAAGCAGATAGAGCCGCTTGGCCAACCACTTATCCATCTGCAGTGGGTCTTGACACACACCGGCGGGAGGGGCTCTCCTTGGGGATTACCAGGGGCACACATTGGTCTGTGTCCAGACCGGAGATTCACAGCTTTAAAGCTCATTGACAAGATGTAGTAATGATTTTACCTCTAAAGATGTATAAAATGTTACAACACTGGCTGTAGTGTTATATTTATTATATTTACTCGTTTGTTTGTGGTTTTACGGCGTCTCTCCTCACACGCTCTCCCGTGACGGAGTGCTCTCAGGCAGGCGGACTTTTGTCAACACAAACCCAGCACTTCGTACACACGGTCAGGACGGAGATGTGGGGCGAAGTCCACCGGCGGGCTGGGGGAGACGGAGGAAGGGACTGTGTGGGAAAACTCACGGGTGAGTGTTTTTTTTAAAATCACACACTGTTTTTTTGCTGATGTGTTCTGTTAGTACTCACTGTAAACAAGGAAGTGAATGCGGTGCAGCGACACATTTGATTGGTTAGAGTGAGCATTTGAGTGTTACTCAGAGGCAATTTTGATCAGCGAAACTGAGGGAAGTTGACAAGGATTGGCACAAAATTGCGGGAAAGTTGCGGTGACTGGACAAAGTTGCAAGGTCGCGGAGAAGATGCAGCCAATCAGGGATTTCGTGTGAATTCATGTGATTGCAACATTGCAAAATCCTGGGGGGACTAAAAAAGGGCTCTTTGTGTTCTCTGTGTGTGTGTGTGTGTGTGTGTGCGTGCGTGCGTGCGTTTACTTTTGTAATGAGGATTCAGGTTTCTGGGGAAAGCCCAGGGGCTCAATGCTCACTGTTCCTAGATACCTGTCTGCGGATCATTTTCTCCCTCTCAGAATGTGTGTGTGGGCTTTTGGGGGTGATGTTCATCCTCTGCAACAACATCAGTCTTTGAATTCCTCAAATGGCGCCCCCTCTCTCTTTCTTTATCTGTTTCCTTCTCTCCATTCCTCCCCTTTTGTTTTTCTTGTTGCTGTATTTCACAACCCAAGGACACAGAAAAGGAAAGAGCTGTGTTGTCGTGCTGTGCAGCGAAAGCACTGTAGGTAAGTGCTGTGTGTTTGTGTGCAGACCTTTCCAGTGAAGCATCACCACAACACCTGAGGAGCCATGAAGACAAAGTTTTACATACATATCCCATTTCTCTCCTGTATTTACCCTGCATGTGAGCTTTTAGCATTCCACAAGGAACCCAGCCACATACAACAGGAAGAAAAGCAGTGGATATTTTAGGGTAAGTGAAGAGTTTATCCATGCAGTGAAATCTGTTTTCTCCATACGCGGCCGTCCTGTATATTTTTTCATTGAAACATATTTTACATTTTGCTACTATCCTGTAACTGCTTGGTGCGGGGCCAGAAGATGATAAGGTAGATGCAGCTTTTTAAAGAAATACCATATGTACCAACATTCTTTTCTTTTACAGTCAGACACTTGCCACGATTAGTCTGTGTAGTTGGCAACGTAGATCATAAACAGTCTTCAACACAGAATTTTATTGTCGTGCCAGGGCCAGAGTGGGACCAGTTTTCAGCCAAGGAGTTTCATGCCCAAGACATTTTTCTTGGGGGGGAAAGGGGGCGGGGCGGGGGGGATTGACAAATAAAAACAAAGTTCAATTTCTCTCCTGTAGTTTTTTTTTAATTATTATTAATATTAAGACATGTTTAATATAGAACTTAAATATTCCTCTTCATTAAACCATAACTCATAGACAACTTGGAAGAAAATTGACAAACTGAAAAAACAAAATTCCCTTTTCACTCTTCATTGAAAATGGTTAAAACAATACTAGGTAAGATTTTTACCTTAAAATAATGTTTCCAAAATTATTTTGATGGTACATCAACCTTTGATTGGGTGAATGTGACTTCCCCATAGCCTGAGTGGGCCCACAATGCTTGTAACAGCTCTGCTCTTAGTAGGAACGCTGAAAAGACTACAAATATAGCAACTATTATCTCAGTCAGAGCAGCCAATCACAGGCTGCTTCGTTGTTACACAGCTGAGGTGCTGCTTTAAGGCCTACAGCATCAGCAGTGGCCTAAGCAGTGAACTGGTTTATGCTACTTTGCTGATCACTGTCTCGCTGTCTGTAGACAGGAGAATTTCTTTTTCGGTGTTCATAAGCAAGAAAGCCTCTAAATGCTCCTGAGTCAGTCAGCTTCTCAGCCTGTTCTTCACAAACTTCAGAGGAGAAAAACTTCACTCACATGCAACTTCTTATATATTTACATAGCTTTTATTCTACATATGCAACTCAACCTTGTAAATTTAGTTTTCCATTAATTTTGGTGCATTTCTTGGAAATTTTATGATTTTTTTTTCTCAAATTTGTGATGTCTTGGATAGCTTTCATCTTTTTTTATACTTTGCAAATTTAGCCATGTAAGTTTGTGATCACTTCAGTAAAATTTAGACTTTATCACCAAGTTGCTATTTTTTTTTCTTTTGCAGATTGATTTTTTTTTTTTTTTGGTGGTGGGGGAGGTACATATTTGAAAAGTGTATTTGAAACCTAAATACCACTTTAATGGAGGAATATTCAGATAATCAGGTATTTGGTACAGCCCTAACTGATAGACCTTTATTTGCACATTAATCCACAATGTAAACAATATTCTACTGCATTTCAAAACATGAGAATATCACGATTAATAAATTAATTCAAGACAAGGCAAGATTATTTGTATAGCACATTTCGTGTACAAGACAATTCAAAGTGCTTTACATAAAAACATTAAAGCATTACAAGAAATTGCAAAATGAATACATAAGAATTTAAAAGCAAACTAAAAAGTAAATTAAAGAGAAACAAAAGCAAAATAGAATAAGACAGAAAACGTGCAAGAAATAAAAGTTATAATATGTTGTGTGAGATTAACAATTGTTCTACTGAAAGGATGCGGCAAATAGGAAAGTTTTTAACCTGGATTTAAAGCCGCTGAGCGTTTCAGCAGCCCTGATGCTTTCTGGGAGTTTGTTCCATATGTGAGGGGCATAAAAACTGAACATTTCCTCATCATGTTTGGTTCTAACTTTGGGTACAGACAGTAGGACTGATCCTGATGACCTGCGACCTCTGGGTGGTTCATAATGGACTAGCAGATTTGAAATGTATTTTGGCCCTAAACCATTCAGAGCTTTATAAACCAACAGCAGTATTTAGAAATCTATTCTTTGACAGACAGGAAGCCAGTGTAAAGATCTAAGGATTGGAGATATATGATCTACTTTCTTGGTCTTAGTGAGGACTTGAGCTGCAGCATTCTGAACTAACTCCAGCTGTCTGATGGACTTTTTAGGGAGACCTGTGGGGACAGCGTTACAGTAGTCCAGTTTACTGAAGATAAATGCATGGACATGTTTTTCTAGATCTGCTGAGACATCAGCCCTTTAATTCTCAATATGATCTTTAAGTGATAATAGGGTGACTTCACTATGTCTTAATGTGGCTGTTAAAATTCAGGCCTGAGTCCGGAACCACACCCAGATTTCTGGCTTGGCTGTTGGTTTTTTGGCATCACTGATTGAAGCTGAGTACTAACTTTGAGTCTTCTCTTCTTTGGCTCAGAAAACTATTATTTCTGTTTTGTCTTTATTTAACTGAAGAAAATTCTGGCACATCCACTCTTTAATGTGACCAGTGCATTTGATCAGGGTTTTAATTGGACCATAGTCTCCTGGTGAAATGGTTATGTAGATTTGTGTATCATCTGCATAATTATGGTAATATATTTTGTTGTTTTTTATGATTTGAGCTAATGGGAGCATATAGATGTTGAAAAGCAAAGGTCCCAAAATGGAACCTTGGGGAACTCCACAGGTTATTTTTGTTCACTCAGATTTATAGTTACCTATTGACACAAAATAGTCCCTGTCTCTTAGTTCAAAGAACTAAGTCATAATCACACTTTAAAGTAAATGCTTCAAATAGCTCCATTTACATGATAAATATAGGAAATTATAAAGTTTAACATTTTAAACAGTATTCAGTTTTTTAAGATGCACTAGTATAGTTCGGAACATCTGGTTTATATGTACAGTAGAACATCTATCACTTTATGTCTGTTTTCTACTGCAATAATAGTTTAATTAAAGAGATATTACTGTAAACTAATTTGCTTTAATTAACTAAGCCTATATCATTTATGCTGTATGTTTATACCTGTCCTCTCCATCCAACAGCCTCCTCCTCATCCTGGCTAATTGCTGGCTCTTCATCTTAGTAACTAGGGGGTTGGGTTTTTTGCTGCCCAGATGCTACAAAAACATTTAGTAAAGCTATTATTTTACTGCAAACACAGGCCATAAATTAACATTTTCTAAGTAAAATTCTGTGATATGTTTTACTGGGCCAAATATTATTTCATTTCACTTGACATTTTTCTTGGTTATAACTGGCCACATGATAATTAGGTCTACAGCTTCATCATCCAAATCCTGTCTTTACTTTTAGTTGCCACCTCCATGCCTTTTGAAAATAAATCTGTTAGTGTAGCACATTTTGCAGCGTCATTATCCAAAGCCCTCTTTAAAAAAAAAATAAAAAAATTCTGACCTTTTCTGCTCCTCCCAGTCATTTTTTTCTTCCATGTTTATCAGTTCATGCAAGACAGGCAGCGCTGCTGCTGGACTGTAGGGACTGACCGACTACAGTAGGGAGGGGTATGAATTCCTGCAGGGGGAGGAACATCTATTTCATTAATTTCCATGCATCCAGAGACTGGGGTGCAATGTCTCCCCTGCAGAATGTGAAATGTCATGTGTACTTTTACTGCACATTATTGTATTAAATTGATAGTCATTTTTTTCCCTCTCCGGAACACTAGTAGCGGACCGGCCCACCAGGAATCCTCCTGACTCTCCCTATGGGCCTCTCCGGGCCTGGTCGGTGAGTTGTTTAATTTTAAAGTGACACACTGGTGAAATCAAGTTTTTTTCATGTCAACATGTCTGTAACATGTTTTTTGTGACTTACAAGACATATCAAGAGTGAAATCACGCTTACGTGTCATGTCTGTTTTTCTGCAGTGACAGTTCAGTTAAGCTCCTCCCTTGGAAAAAGGCAAGTTTACTGTGTAACAGGTGTATATACCTGTTATCACTACAACAGGTGAACCAATCAGGACTAAGCACTGGTTGTTCAAATTTGCCATCTTGCAGACTTCTGTGTGTTGTGGTCTTAGAGCAGAGGCGGTGTGTCAGTGTCCCAGTGGGCGGGATGTGGGTGGACCTAATTAGATACTGGCATTTGAAGGAGTCCCAAGCCCAGTTGAAAATGGAGGAGAGTTGGGCATGGGGTTAGCACCCCCCACCCCACAAAGAAAGCTAAGCTACAGAAACCAAAACTGCAATACCAACATCATGGAACCAAGAGAAACAACCTGGGAATGAGCGTATGAAGCAGACCAGCCAAACCCATCATGGAGCTGATCTGCAGATGAATCTTCTGTACCCCAAGACTGTCCAATGGATAAGAGCATGGAATGTCAGAACACTATATGAGACAGGAAAAGTGGCGCAGGTATTTCCAGTGGAGAACCTCACTGAGGTGTCGCGGTGGACAACCTACAGACAAATCACCTTAGCATCTGGACATATAATGTTGTATTTGGGACCACCAAATGAGGGTGACAAGCACAGGAATGGAGTTGGACTCATGATGAATGAAAGAGCCAGCAGAAGCATGACTGAGTGGTAGCCAGTCAACGAGAGAATCCTGACATCATTTTATTCAAAGTTTCAGAAAGTGGCAATCATCCTGTGCTACACACCAACAAACGTTGCTGAAGAAGAAGTAAAAAATGAGTTCTATGAACAACTACAAAGTGTGATAGACAGAACACCAAAAAGGGACATCACTATTGTGTTAGGTGACTTCAGTGCTAAAGTGGGCACTGACAATATGGGAAAAGAGTTTATCATGGGGGTACAAGGCTTTGGTAGCATGAATGAGAATGGAAATTATTTGCCGACTTCTGCCAACAGAACGACTTGGTAATTGGTGGGACTATTTTCCCCCACAAGAAGATTCATTAGATGACTTGGATATCTCTGGATTTAGCAACAGAAAACAAGATTGACCACTTGACAATATCTTGAAGGTGGAGAAGGATCCTAATAGACATTAGAGAAAACTTTTCGGCCAAACTTTTCGGCCCGCGACCCCTGAAATAACGATGACAGAGACTGGTGACCCCCACTATCCCCAGAGGTGACTGATACATAAGAAAATGTGCGCACAGTTTGATATATCTGTCAGTTCATCTAACTGCAAAGCATATTTCCCTTTCTTCACTCTGTCAGTCAGCTGACACTTTATGTCCTGGGCCATGTCCATGACATACTGGGATATGGTCCCATCAGACAGTGGCACTGCTTCCAGCTCCCACGTCTGTTTATCCCCACGCATTGTCTAACTCAAAGCGATAGCAGCAGGTTTTATTAGGGTTCCTCTGCTTGTATGTGGCGTTTTTGCCTGTGCAATTAAATATGCCACCTTTGAGCTCTGATAGTGGTTGTTGTTTGATTAGTTATGATTTTCTTTTGGCCTTGCCATTTTCTCTCCTTTTAGTGGAAAAAATCTGCTGGTTTAGTAGCAAGAGATGGGTGCTGAGTTTTTAAGTTTTTGAACATTTTTACGGGGTTTAAACTCCCATGTGCAAGCACCTCGATGCACACTACACATTGGGGATGTTGTACTTCACTGATAACAATACATGAATCCATACTGAATATATTCCTCTCGATACTTGCGACACTTGGAGGGAGGCTTGTCCGACCGATTATGGTGCCCTGTACGGTGCTGTCCTCCTCCTCCTCCTCCTCCCCCCGTTCCAGAAGTCGATGGACTTTCTGATGGCATTCCTCCGCTCTCCTCTGCTGCCGTCTCCGCTGGCCTCACTACGTTGCCTTTGGTCGGTATTAACCAATGTTTGTTTCATTTTTAAAAATACTATCCTAGGCTTAAAGCGTAGTGTGTTGACGTGACCTGTTCAGACGAAATCTGCTGGTGCACACTGACCTGTGTGTGACCTGTGATGTTTACTGTGGCACAGTTAAAGTGACATGTCACCTGCATAATCACCTCAGGAGAATTCTGAAAATCATCTCGCGACCCCCCCCTTCCCCAGCGTCTCGGGAACCCCCGGGGAGTCAAGACCCCCATGTTGGGAACCTCTGTGTTACAGCATACAGAGGGGCTGGTGTAGGATCAGACCACCATCTGGTGATAGGAAAATTGAGAGTGAAGATCCAAGCTGTAAAGAAGACTGGCTCACAGAGACAACCAAGAGTCAACATAGCCAAACTCCAGACTGAAACTCAACGGAGAGATTTCTCCACTTCCCTCAAGAACAGATTTCAGGCTCTAGCAGATTTGGAAGATGACTCTATAGAAAAGAAGTGGGAATGAGTCAAACATGCCTTCTCTGAAACCTTGGAGAAAATCCTGGGCTTTAGAAAGAGAGAATTCAAGAGCTGGCTTTCGGAAGACACAATCAGCCTGATTGAGGAAAGAAGAACCATAAAGCAGAGACTTGGAAATGCTAGAACAGGGACACAGAAGCAACATACACATCAGGAGTATAGCAGGAAGAACAAGGAGGTGAAGAAGAGTGCAAGGAGGGATAAAAGGACACTGATAGACTGGCTACAGAAGCTGAAGAAACTGCAGGGAAAAATGACATGAGAATGCTATACACCATCACTCGCAGCTCTCAGGAAGAAAGATCAACACCAACCGGCCAGACAGGGGGAAAGCTGGAGACCTCCTCAGCAAGACTACAGACCAACTGGATAGATGGAAAGATTACTTCAGCCACCTGTTAAACAGCACAACTATACAGAACCCACCCATATTAAAAGAAGGGGATTTTTTTTTTTTTGTACTTATTTTGTACCCATAGGTAGATTTGTTTTGCAGTCTGGTGACAAGCCACCAGCTGCCGGTCGCTGCGTGCGCAAGCGCCCCGTATCCCTAACCTGCATGTTTTTAGCATGTGGGAGGAAACCGGAGAAATCCCGGAGTAAACCCACGCAACACGGGGAGAACATGCAAACTCCACACAGATCACTGTTGGCCGGGGGCAGGGATCGAACCCACGATCTCATGATCCCCGCGATCCCCCGGCCGAGGGTAAAACTGTGCTGTCGCAGTGCTAACCACTGCTCCACCGTGCAGCGGTGGAGCAGTGGTCATCCACGGGGATGACCTTGATGTCAACCTGGGCCCTATCACCAAGGAGGAGTTGGTGAAGGCCATCAACAAGTTAAAGCGTGGAAAAGCACCAGGACCCGACTTCATACCTCCAGTACCAATGAAAGCAGACCCTGGCACCACATCGAACATCCTGATTGAGTTGCTTCAGGAGGTTTAGAACAAAGAAGAAATCCCTGAAGAATGGACAACTGGCTACATAGTGAAGCTACCGAAGACCTCAGTTTTTGCCAAAACTGGAGAGGCATACAACTCTTATCACTTCCAAGTAAGGTCCTCACAAGAGTGATTCTGCAGAGGATAAGGACAGCCATAGACAGCACGTTGAGAAAGGAACAAGCAGGATTCTGAACATGAAGATCATGCACCGACCAGATAGCAACTCTCCGGATCATCACTGAACAAGCCCTGGAATGACAGTCTCCACTATATGTCAATTTCATCGATTTTAAAAGAGCTTTTGCCATGGTGGACAGAACAACCATTTGGAGAGTCATGAGACACTACAGTATCCCCCAGAAGATTGTCCACATTATTCAGAGCTTGTATAGGAAGAACAACTGCAGAATCATACACAACGCCGACCTCTTACCTCCATTTACTGTCAACACAGGTGTCAGGCAAGGATGACTCTTGTCTCCCATAATCTTCACACTGGTGATCGACTGGGTGATGAAAACTGCAATGAACCAGCCAAGGGGTATCCAGTGGACCCTTACCCAAAAACTGGAGGATTTGGACTTCACAGATGACATTAGTCTACTTGTGCACACCCATGGACACATGCAAGCAAAGACAGATAACACTGGTCAACACCAAATTTATTGTCTAAGTTTTTTTTAGCTGATTTAGGACAATTTTGATGTGCTGAATCCAAAAAATCACATTGGTTTTGCTCAGTCAGGTCAACATTTTGAATTATGGCCACACGTTTTTTTATACGTTTTTGTTTACACGTACGGGTATTTTCGCTTTATATGATGCAAAATTCTTTTTTATGCCTTGAAATTCTCTGAATTTTGAACAATGATGACGTAACATTCAATTTACATGTACTTGCCATTTTATAAAGGTAAGTACATGCACAATACTAAGTAAGTACTAAGTAAGTACAGGTTTACACTTAGCACCTGATCGAGAGAAACGGGATGTCATTTTCGGATTCAGCGGTGCAAAATTGTCTTAAATCAGTTGAAAAAACACAGACAACTTACAAAAAAATTTTTTTTGTAACCCTGTGTAATCTAAACATTGTTGCCAAAATGACAGGACTAGAGATCATCATTGAGAAGACAAAGAGCTTACGAGTGAACACCCTACAGAAAGCTCTCATCACCATAAGTGGACAGAAGACGTTGAACATTTCACTTACCTCGGCAGCATTATTAGCAAGTTAGGAGGGACAGATGAAGATGTAAAAGCTAGGATCAGCAAAGCTCACAACGCTTTTGTCATTCTGAAACCTTTGTGGAGCAAGGTGGGGCAATGGATCAGCGTTCTCGTCGCGCCCTCCGCCAGTACCCGGGCTCGCCTGGGGAAGCTAATGATCCTACCAGCAGACTAAATTCGAAGAGACGACGCCTCTGTGCCAAGTCAAAGAAGAATCCTAGTCACAGTCCTAAAGCCGAAAGCAAACAGCCCCAAGAGCACTTTGTGGTAGGATCGGCCCTTCGCATATTACAACTAAACGTTGAAGGCCTATCTGCAGCCAAGCGAAGCCTTATCGAAGTCCTCGCCTTCCAACATTCGATTGATGTAATCTGCCTCCAAGAGACTCATATTGGCACAGAGGAAGCTGGCCGCTTCACCATCAAAGGCTTTGACCTCCTGTGCTATGTTCTACATGCTAAACATGGACGTGCCACCTATGTGCGTTCTGACATAGTTGAAGCAAATCACCTGATAACAACACATTTCTCAGACACCATAATCATTGGTGGCTTCCATATTGTCAATGTGTACAAGCCCCCTAATGCCAACTGGGATCTGCAGGTCTTACCCACCCTACCCCACCCTGCCATCTATGTGGGGGACTTTAACAGCCATCACCCTGACTGGGGGTACCCAGCAGTGGACAGTGATGGGAAGGCACTTTCAGACTGGGCATCCAGAAATGACCTCGCTTTGATATACGACCCCAAACAAAGAGGAACCTTCCACTCTGCTAGGTGGAAGAAGGACTATTCTCCTGACCTGTGTTGGGTCAGCTCTTTGAATGGGGAGCCATATCCTACACAGATCCTCATTCTTGATGATTTTCCACACAGCCAACACCGGCCCCTGCTTGTACACATTGGCCTACAACTTCCAGTCATATACAGCCCAAGGAAGATGCGCTGGAACTTCCGCAAAGCCAACTGGAAGAAATTCAGTGAAACTCTGGACCGGAGCGTTGTTACCATCCCACTCCACACCATCACTGTAGATGAAGCATACAACCGCTTCTGCAGCGCAATCTTCAAGGCTGCCCATACTGCAATCCCACGAGGCTACCGACCCCTCTATGTCCCATGTTTGGACGGAGAAAGTGCTGCCCTCCTACAATCCTATCAAACATCAGGGGACCCAGAGATAGCAGACCATCTCATTGAATCGCTAAATACAGCTCGGCGAAAGAAATGGGAGGAGACAGTTGCTGACCGGAGCTTTACCCACTCTAGCAGGAAATGTTGGAGCCTCATCCGTCGCCTAGGAGCTGCACAGAAGCCCCCTAGCCAAAGCCGAGCATCCGTCACACCCAACCAAGTTGCATCCCACCTACTGACTATCGCCAAAGCACCCCAAGACAAAGACACCAAAAGAGCAGTTACAACTGAGCTAAAAAAACACCAAAAAATGCCTGTAGAGGAAACGAACCCTGAACCCTTCGAGGCTGCTGAACTGGAGAAAGTCCTACAGAGCCTGAAATGTGGAAAGGCAGCAGGATACGATAACATCTTCCCAGAATTCATGAAAAATCTTGGCCCCCGAGCCCTAACCTGGTTGACACAATTCTACACAAGGATCACACAAACAAACTCGATCCCAAAGAAATGGCGGACAGCAAAGGTCATTGCCATCCCAAAACCTGGCAAAGACCACAAATTACCAGCAAGCTACCGCCCAATCTCCCTACTCAGCGTCATGGAGCGCCTAATTCTGCAACGCATTTCCCCAGAGGTAGAGGATATTCTAAGTGTGGATCAAGCAGGTTTCCGCAAGGACCGCAGTACAGGAGAACAAGTACTGGCCCTAACCACCTTCATCGAAAATGGCTTCGAGAGCAGACTGAAGACAGGGGCTGTGTTTCTCGACCTTACGACCTTGATACGGTCTGGCACAAAGGCCTCCTCCTGAAACTTATAAAGGCGATCCCTGCTTGGGCAACAGCAATTATAAAAACCCTGCTGACCAACCGAAGGTTCAGAGTCCACCTCAGTCAGAAGACAAGTGCATGGAGAATGCAGAAAAACGGACTCCCACAAGGCTCAGTTCTAGCTCCAACTCTGTTCAACCTCTACATAAACGACCTGCCTACTACAAAATCCCGCAAATTCACCTATGCAGACGACATCTGTTTGGCATTCCAAGCACCAGACTTTGAACCACTGGAACGGGTGCTCACGGAAGATCTTGCCAAACTGGACCAGTTCTGTAAAATCTGGCGCCTAAAACCAAGCCCAGCAAAAACCGTCTCCAGTGTATTCCATCTCCACAATGCAAAAGCTGCCAGAGAACTAAACATCCACCTGAGCGGACTCAAGCTTAAGCATGCCCCAAATCCAACTTATCTTGGAGTGACCCTTGATAGGACCTTATCCTTCAAGGAACATCTAAAGGGGACGGCTGCTAAGGTGAAGGTACGAAACAACCTGCTCTGCAAGCTCGCTGGTGCAAAATGGGGGGCGGCAGTCTCCACCCTGCGCACCTCAGCACTGGCCCTTTCATACTCTGTAGCAGAATATTGTGCCCCTGTCTGGTCCAGGTCATCTTACACACACCATGTAGACACCCAGCTCAACACAACCATGAGAACTATAACTGGAACAATCCGCTCAACACCACTCCCCTGGCTCTCTGTACTGTCAAACATAGCCCCTCCACACATCCGGCGAGCAGCATTAACTCAAAGGATGCTCCAAAAAGTTAAAGATTCTCCTCACTTACCAATCCATGCAGATATCTACACTCCACCCACTGCCCGACTTTCATCCAGACGGCCGATTTGGAAAAACCCTCCCCCAGCTGACTTTACCATCCAGACAGCTTGGCAAGAGGAATGGGAGACCAAGGAGGTCCCAAACAAACAGCTGGTGATAAACCCCAACCAACAGGTCCCGGGCACCAACCTCCCAAGGAGACAGTGGTCTACACTCAATCGCTTCAGGACTGGACATGGCCCCTGCTTGGCCAGCCTTTACAGATGGGGCAGTAGCCCTAGCCCACTGTGCGCATGTGGAGAGGAGCAAACAATGGAACACATCATAGAGGCTTGCCCGCTCCAAAGACTGGAAGGAGGATTACACACCCTCCATACAGCAAACCAGGAGGCAACTGCTTGGCTTAAGGACTTTGCATTCGCTAAATAAATAAATAATGTGGAGCAAGGAGAACATCAGCCGATACTCCAAGCTGAGACTGTTCAACACAAATGTGAAATCTGTGTTTCTGTATGGACTGGAAACCTGGAGACGCGCCAAGAACATAGACCATAAGCTACAAGTCTTCATTAACACCCGCCTCTGCCAGATATTGCGAATCAGGTGGCCGGAGCAGATCTCAAGCAAGGAACTCTGGTGATAGACAAGGCAAGAGCCCATGGTCAATACTATTCAGAGTAGAAAGTGGAGATGGATCGGGCACACATTGCGAGAAGAACAGACCAGCATCCCACATCATGCCTTACACTGGAATCCCCAAGGGAAATGCAGGAGAAGAAGACCAACCCTGACCTGGAGAAGAACCCTGCAGATAGAACTGAAGACCACTGGACTATCCTGGGGAGAAGTAAAACGCACAGCCCAAAACAGGGAACAATCGCGGTTTGCAGTGAAGGCCCTATGTTTCTGATGGAATGAAGAGGACTAAACAAATATTTGAAGGAGGAGGAAAACAGCAAAAATTTTCATAAGCAGCTGTGACAATGAAAGATTTTTTTTTTGTGGAAAAAAAGGCATAAGATAACAATTTATACAATGTAGATTTGTTTTTAAGGGGATTTATACTGCACCGGTGATGCTAGGTGAGCCACTCTTTCTCACCAAGCTGATTTTTTGTGTCCACCAGGGCAGCATGTTGGTACTGTATAGAGATGAAAGTTGTTTTAGTCAGGAAAGTTAGCACTTCTTATTTTCAGTGACTGACTGCCTCAGCTTTAGAAAACTGACTACAAGGTTAGTCCGTGCTGTTTATGTTATTTTACCTGTTGGACAATAAGCTTTCTTGTACAATGGTCACTGACAGTTGAGCTATTTCAGTTAGGCTGCATGTCCACAGGGAATGTAAAAAGACACTCAATCTGTTTTCCTGAGCACTTTACATGCACTCATAAAAAAAAAAGCTTTTCGCCCAGTATCCTTGCAACCGCTTGACCTGTCACTCAAAGCATGCTGGGAATTTTACACATTTTGGTCTGAAACACTCTATGGACTGGACTAAACTGCATCAAACTGGTAAAAAAAATACACAGACCTACAAGATTTTGCTATTAAATATTGATCATGGTGTACTTTTAGTCTGATTCTGATTGGCTGGTGAGAAAGATGTGCAGCTGAGGAGCACTGCAGCGCTCCGAGAGTAGAACTTTTTTCAACTTTCAGTGTCATGTGCAGTGAAAAAATATGCTTTCCACTGAGAGCGCTGAGTACATTAAACACTGGACTATGTAGAAAATGAACAGAAAATAGTTATCCACAGTGGCAAAAAATGCATTTGGTGGACACGCAGCCAAAGAATAGATTTCAAAATACTGCTGCTGGTTTATAAAGCTCTGAATGGTTTAGAGCCAAAATACATCTCAAATCTGCTGGTCCATTCTGAACCACCCAGAGTCCTCAGGTCATCAGGGTCAGGCCTACTATCTGTGCCCAGAGTTAGAACCAAATATGGTGAGGCAGTGTTCAGTTTTCATGCTCCTCGCATATGGAACAAACTCCCAGAAAGCATCAGGGCTGCTGAAACTTTCAGCTGCTTTAAATCCAGGTTAAAAAACTTTCTTTTCTGCCGCGGCCTTTCAATAGAACAATTATTAATCTCTTACAATGTACTGTAATTTTTATTTCTTGCGTGTTTTCTTATTCTATTTTAACTTGTTTTTGTTTCTCTTTAATGTACTTTTTAGTTTACTTTTAAATTCTTATGTACTCCTTTTGCAACTTCCTGTAATGCCTTAATGTTTTTATGTAAAGCACTTTGAATTATCTTGTACATAAAATGTGCTATACAAATAAAGTTGCCTTGCCGCCCCCCGCTCCCCCCCCCGCCCCACACCATTTCTCAACTTGCTGGCAATGTTGTTTACTTGTTGAGTCACTCAAAAAAACGTGACGACCTAATAGTATTGATTGCAAAAGAAGCAATAGACTTACACAAATGGTCCCCTCCAGCATATACAACTAGGACAATATCGGTCGCTACGGAGGGTGACAATATGTATGGGTACATATTCATACTATGTAGGATAACTAAGTAGACGGTTATACTGTTTATTCCATCTTGCTACAATGCTCCGCACTTTGTATATATATTTATGTGTATGTATGTATATCCACTGCTCTTATTTATATCTTCCATATCTTCTTAATTATTGCTCTGAGTGCTGCTATCCCTGTGCTGTTGCAATCCTGGAATTTCCCCATTGTGGGACTAATAAAGGCTTATCTTATCTTATCTTATATGGAAGCCCGTACACAAAAACTCTCACATGGTATGTCATAACTGTGGAAGCCCGTTTTCACCACTTGAAAAAAAAAATCTCACATGGTATGTCATAATAATGAGATTTAAAGTCATCATAATGACTTTTTATTTCATAATTATGAAATAAAAAGTCATTATTATGAGATTTAAAGTCGTAATTATGAGATTTAGTCATTTTGAGAAAAAGTTATGAGATTTAAAGTCATAATTATGAGATTAAAAGTCATAATTATGAGATTTAGTCATTATTATAAGATAAAAAGTCATAATAACGAGATAGAAAGTCATAATTATGAGATTTACACTCACCGGCCACTTTATTAGGTACACCTGTCCAACTGCTCGTTAACACTTAATTTCTAATCAGCCAATCACATGGCGGCAACTCAGTGCATTTAGGCATGTAGACATGGTCAAGACAATCTCCTGCAGTTCAAACCGAGCATCAGTATGGGGAAGAAAGGTGATTTGAGTGACTTTGAACGTGGCATGGTTGTTGGTGCCAGAAGGGCTGGTCTGAGTATTTCAGAAACTGCTGATCTACTGGGATTTTCACGCACAACCATCTCTAGGGTTTACAGAGAATGGTCCGAAAAAGAAAAAATATCCAGTGAGCGGCAGTTCTGTGGGCGGAAATGCCTTGTTGATGCCAGAGGTCAGAGGAGAATGGCCAGACTGGTTCGAGCTGATAGAAAGGCAACAGTGACTCAAATAACCACCCGTTACAACCAAGGTAGGCAGAAGAGCATCTCTGAATGCACAGTACGTCGAACTTTGAGGCAGATGGGCTACAGCAGCAGAAGACCACGCCGGGTGCCACTCCTTTCAGCTAAGAACAGGAAACTGAGGCTACAATTTGCACAAGCTCATCGAAATTGGACAATAGAAAATTGGAAAAACGTTGCCTGGTCTGATGAGTCTCGATTTCTGCTGCGACATTCGGATGGTAGGGTCAGAATTTGGCGTCAACAACATGAAAGCATGGATCCATCCTGCCTTGTATCAATGGTTCAGGCTGGTGGTGGTGGTGTAATGGTGTGGGGAATATTTTCTTGGCACTCTTTGGGCCCCTTGGTACCAATTGAGCATCGTTGCAACGCTACAGCCTACCTGAGTATTGTTGCTGACCATGTCCATCCCTTTATGACCACAATGTACCCAACTTCTGATGGCTACTTTCAGCAGGATAATGCGCCATGTCATAAAGCTGGAATCATCTCAGACTGGTTTCTTGAACATGACAATGAGTTCACTGTACTCAAATGGCCTCCACAGTCACCAGATCTCAATCCAATAGAGCATCTTTGGGATGTGGTGGAACGGGAGATTGGCATCATGGATGTGCAGCCGACAAATCTGCGGCAACTGTGTGATGCCATCATGTCAATATGGACCAAACTCTCTGAGGAATGCTTCCAGCACCTTGTTGAATCTATGCCACGAAGAATTGAGGCAGTTCTGAAGGCAAAAGGGGGTCCAAACCGTTACTAGCATGGTGTACCTAATAAAGTGGCCGGTGAGTGTATAGTCATTATTATAAGATAAAAAGTCATAATAACGAGATAGAAAGTCATAATTATGAGATTTAAAGTCATAATTATGAGATAAAAAGTCATTATTATGATTTTAAATCTCATTATTATGACATACCATGTGAGAGTTTTTTTTCCAAGTGGCGGAAACGGGCTTTCATACGTAAACCATACATACATCTACAAGCTGTGTAAAATGAACTGTTTAGTCTGTTAACACCTTTCTTTTATTTGTCTCATGTAGTCACTCCTCTCTATCTCTGAACATGCCCCTACAGTGTTTTTATTGGCAAATTACAACATATGTGATTGTCTTCAGTGGATATTGCTAACAATGGCTAATGAGACAGTCAGGGTTCTCTGACCTGTTTTACTGGAACGGGGCCAACATGGAAGTGACGCCATTCTGACCCTTCGAATTTGACTCCCAATGTACTTGGAATGCAGCATAGACGAGGATAATGCTTTCACCACACGGCTTGTAGTATATCCAGAAAGGACAGGAGCTGAAACACAGTGCACCAAGAAGCCCTTTGTTGGCCACCAAAATCATAAAATGTGTGTGGAAGTTACTGTACAAACAGGAGAAAAGTCAAAGATTATCACAACCAGTACTCTTTGATTTTTCGGTAGTCCGAAAGTAGTAAGGACATGCACAGGTATGGGCTATTGTTGCCCGGGAAATAGCCCGGTTACTCCTGGTGGGTCAGACGAGTGCCTATGTATGACGGCTCCGCCGCCATCAATGTGTGAATGTGTGCATGAACAGGTGGACAACAGAATCTGTAAAGTGCTTTGGTCATCCAGAGATGAGTAAAATGAGCTCTATAACTGAATGCCATTTACCATCTGAGCTGCCGCTGCACAGAAGAAAAAAAAAAACACGTATTCACTTTTCAAAAATAACTTGTGACTTTTTTTATGTGTCACTTTATACTAGTAAATAAACATTTTTTCTTACTTCACTGATAGTTTTTGTTTTTTTTCAGGTAACTTTGAGACTTTATTCTTATATGAGGGGAGGCTGAAAAGTTCATAGTGGTCAAATTTGACCAAATGTGGTTTATTTTTAAACTGCAACACCAAAGGAAGAAGTGTGTCGACTGAAGGGGAGACTATGTTGAAAAATGAACCACATTTGGTCAAATTTGACCACTATGAACTTTTCAGCCCCCCCCCCCCCCCATATTAACACTGTATTATAGTAAATCAGGAACTTTTCATTTATAAATTTGTGGGGGGGTTTTTCCCCCTGAAATTTGCAGCTTTTTGAATGATAGTTTTCTCCTTGGAAATTTGTAAGTTTTATATATGCTTTTTTTTTTTTAAAGAAAGAATTGGCTATGTTTTTAGTCATGTTTGAATATATTTTTTTTCTTTCTTGGTTTTTCTTGTAATTAACTTTTCCACAAAATATAGAGACTACATGAAAATTTACGGGGGTCACTGATTGCAGTTTTATCCATATTTTAACAACTCACACGTCTTAATGAAATGTTTGTGACATATTTTGCTTAAATTTTCTTTAATACTTTAATTATTGCAGCAATTAAAAAAAAAATGTCCAGCCTTTCTGAGAGCGTGTCACGGTTGCCCCTCTGGGGTGGACAGCAGGACTCAAACGCTGGGCAACCTTTGAGTATAATTTATTATAAATAAATGCAGAGGGCTGAAAACAACAAAACATAAGTGGTGGCAGCAAACAATATAACAAGCGCCAAACAGTGGCATGGAGAGTGGCATCAAATGATGGTGAGGAATGGCTGGTGAAATGACTAAAATGCCGTACTGAGGGTAGGGCCTAAGGTGTATATATAGGGCAGGCACTAATTAGATACGGCACAGCTGTAAACAATTAACAACAAAAGAAAGAACACATGAAGAACAGGAAATAAGGGCACTGTCAAAATAAGAGAAAACAGGATGACAAATGAAGACGGGAAAACAATACAAAGGATTAAACTAAGGTTGATAACAATAATACTAACGAAAGCTGGGTTCACACTATAATGTTTGGACCGACTTTTACTGATGTTTTGAAAAATCAGAGAAATCAGTCCAAACGTTGGTGAAATTACGTTCGTGAGCACACTTTTACGGACTTTTACAAACTTTTGCTGGCATTTGCCAGCGTTGCATTCACTGTTGTCAAACTTTTGCCAACTTAGGCTGGCGTATGTGTAGTGGTTGCCAACTTAGATTAACTTAAGCCACAGGTGTCAAACTCATTCCATGGAGGGCCAAGACCCTGCAGGTTTTACCTCCACCCAGTGGCTTCAACAGGTGTTTTCTCTGAATTTCTTCCCACTGATTGCTGATCAGTGAAAACACCTGCTGAAGAGACTGGGTGGAAGTAAAACCTGCAGGGTCTTGGCCCTCCATGGAATGAGCTTGACACCCCTGACTTAAGCAAAGGAATACTCAGCGCAGTTCAGCTGACATCAGCATCAGGCGACACTCATATAAAGATCAGCATTTGTGGAGGCTTCCTGCCATCCTGGACCTGCTTTTTTGGGTGGATTCACACTACAACATTTGGACCAACTTTTACTGATGTTTTGGCAAACGTCTCGCTCTGCTGGCAAATGATAGCTGGTGTTTGTTGGCAAACACTGGCGCTGAGGCGGCATGAAATAAGGCGGCGTTGGTGAAGGTTTTAAGCAGGTTTATTTAATCATACCGCCTTCACAGGATCCCCGCTCCGGTGCATAGTGAGAGCAGCCCGGAGCAGGATCCTCAGGCTCTCAGAGAAGAGAGACACACAGTGTGTGTGTCCAGCAGCAGTTGAAGAGTGAGTGAGAGAGCGAGCATGGATTTCAGTGCAGTATATATACCAAACTCAGACAATACATAAAAGGGGTATTCCCAGCAGTTGGTATGATCAAAGAGATTGCAGAACAGGCATGAGACATTTGCATTTGAGAGACCTACATAACAATAGGCAGATTGCTAGCCTCTGCTCCAGGTGCAGGACAAAGAGGTTACAAGGCACATCTACATATTGATCTCAGTCTCTAGGTCACAGTAAGGACAGGACGCATGAACACTATACATGAATGGCACATTACATCACAATACATGCATGGCACATTACATCTCAGTAGTGCAGCGGGAAAAACCAAGAGAAGCGAGCTGACTGTCCTTAATCTGTTGTGGGGGTTAACCGAACCGCCACACGCTCCCTCCCAGAGGGCTCGGCCGGCAGCCGAGGTCTCGATCATGCAGCTTGGGCAGCGAGCAGGAGAAGCTCTCTGCAGGAGGAGGGGGAGGGAGGAGGGGGGTAGTACGTGCCGGCTGGAGACGGTGAAATCGTCCGAGCCGCGCAAAAATTGCTTGCTGTTCCGCGATGTCGAGGGGCTGTCCCGTTGAACTTGCGGAGATCACAAGAAGAAAAATTAGTCTCTGACTCCTCTCGTGGCCATAAAGAAAAGCAGGAGCGGCTGTAAGAAAAAAAAGGAACAAAAGCAGAGGGTCTGGCGTGTTGACTTTAGGTGCAGACACAACACTAAAGCCTCGGGAACCGCAGACAGCTGAATTCCCCTTGTGTGCCGTGGCTAAGACCATAAAATCCAGTGAGCAAGCTGCGTGCCTCAGGTGTACGAGCAAGCCTGAAGGGCCAGTGTGCAGCAGAAGGAAGGCGGTCAGTGGCGCTGTATGTGTCCTGTGCGTGGTGCGCCGTCCTCGTAACTCCCGGGTGCGTGCGCCGGGGTTCCGTGATGGGTGGACCAGCTGGAGAGGAGAACCAGGGTCAGAAAACTTGGTGGAGATCGGCGCAGTCGGTGCCGATAAATCATCTGTGATGAGCTGTGGCTGCAGATTAGTCATGGTGCGTTGGAGCGTTGAGGGGAGATAGACGATCTTTGTTCCTCAGGCTCGGGTAGATGAGTAGGATCGCTGAGAGGGAGGAGTAGCGGTGAGAGGGAGAAAACGTTCTGTGTCCCTCGGCCGGTCCAGCGTGGACGTCCCGATCTCAGGCGAGGGTCGCGCCATGACGTTTTCTGCAGTTTTCCCGGTCGTGGGTGATGTCCGGAGAGCAGCTCGCCTGTGTTGGCTCCGCGTCGAGGTCTCCCTGAAGCAGGAGGGAGGGCGGATCGTTTGCGTCAGGCTGCTGTGTTCGCTGGCAGCGTGTTTTTTTCAGCGTCGAGTCGCCAGCGTGGCCGTCCAGACCAGAAGGTTGCGTTGCACAAAGCGTGTGCATTCTCGGGGTCACCAGTGAGGCGGCATGAAATAAGGCGGCGTTGGTGAAGGTTGTAAGCAGGTTTATTTAATCATACCGCCTTCACAGGATCCCCACTCCAGTGCATAGTGAGAGCAGCCCGGAGCAGGATCCTCAGGCTCTCAGAGAAGACAGACACACAGTGTGTGTGTCCAGCAGCAGTTGAAGAGTGAGTGAGAGAGCGAGCATGGATTTCAGTGCAGTATATGTACCAAACTCAGACAATACATCAAAGGGGTATTCCCAGCAGTTGGTATGATCAAAGAGATTGCAGAACAGGCATGAGACATTTGCATTTGAGAGACCTACATAACAATAGGCAGATTGCTAGCCTCTGCTCCAGGTGCAGGACAAAGAGGTTACAAGGCACATCTACATATTGATCTCAGTCTCTAGGTCACAGTAAGGACAGGACGCATGAACACTATACATGAATGGCACATTACATCACGATACATGAATGGCACATTACATCACGATACATGCATGGCACATTACATCTCAGTAGTGCAGCGGGAAAAACCAAGAGAAGCGAGCTGACTGTCCTTAATCTGTTGTGGGGGTTAACCGAACCGCCACAGCGCAAGTTGTATCTGTTGAGAATTTTCAGCATGCAAAAAATTTGCTGACGTTTGGAAATAAATGTTGGTGAAAGCTGTCCTCAATTTGTAAAAGTTCCTGAGCGCTGGGCTAAGTTGTGCAGAGTTTGCCTAAGTCAGCCTAAGTTAAGTTCCATTGGCAAACGTTGACTGAAATGCTGGTAAAAACATGTTTTTAGATCAAAACTCAGTTCAGATGTGCAGGAACGAAAGAGAAAAAGAGAAATAGAGAGAAGGGGGAGTTAAAAAAAAGAAAATATATATGTAAGAGGACAATGTAGAGTATTTGTTTGGTGATAACATGGTGTGTATGACATGTTTTTTAAATATTTTTTGAATGTATGGGGTATATTACGGACATTTGTGGGTTTGTTTGTAGGTGATGGGTGTGCTTTGGTGGGTGGTTTGGTGTCTTTGCAGTGTTATTTTTCTACCACTAGGCTGCGCTGTTGCGCAAACGTGTCTTTTGCTAGTACGGATTACTGGTTGCCTTGGAAACAACAGCTGGGTTTTTTGTTTTTGCTGTCTGAAAAACATTTTCTTGGCTATGGAATAAGGGTTTTTCGTGAAATTTTCAGTCAGAGTCTGTCTACTCTCTGCCTCCTACATATATACAATGGTGTGAAAAAGTGTTTGCCCCCTTCCTGAATTCTCATCTTTTTTGTGTGTTTGTCAAACGTAAATATTTCAGATCATCAAACAAATTTAACCTCTTGCACTCCGTTGTACCGCGGACGGGCAAGTCTCTGCGTCCTAGAGCGCACGAGGGCGCACGAGAGCACCCTCGTGCGCTCTAGGACGCATGATGGAGATTGTGATGTAGGTGGTGTATGGCGTTCAAGCGCGCACTGAAAATAAAAGTTGCAGACACAGCCGCGAACAGATTAGTTCATCTGATTGACCTCTCATTCGACTAATAAGAGCCTTGAATTGGGTTTCTGAAACATTGAAGAACCAATGACTGAAAACTTAGCAAGAAGGACCCGCCTACCAACGCAGTGAGCCAATTGAAGCACAGAAGTTCGCTGAGCTGTTTTGTCTAAAGCTGGGTGAAGAGAGACTGCTTCAGCAGCCACAGGCAGTGCTTTTTTTTTTTTTAATTCCAGCAGAGTGTTTAGGATTCTCTTATATGGTCATCATAGACCGACGGAGGCCGACGATGAAGGTCGTAAATCATTCGCCAAAACAGCAATCATGGAATTATGTTTTGACTGGGTCGCGAGACCAGAACCACGAGCGGACCAGCGTCGCGTTCGTCTGACAATGAGGAAGAGAAGTTGGCCAGGACAATGTGGCTGTGAAGAGGTAAGGTGTTATAAGCCAAATTATTTTTTATCCCTGAAAATTGTAATCAAAAATGACTTTTGACCGATCGGTAAATTACAACTGTGCGGCGCACGATGTCCTAAGTGTGTGCGCCACGGTACACGGTTCGTTCGCCGCCTCCGGACCGTGAACACCCCCCCCCCCCGCCGCTACTATTCTGTAGCGAGGGGGGGGGGGGAGCTGCGGTGACAGCGCTGCTGTGGCCACATCGCCACATCCGAGTGTAATCTGTCATGTAGCGATGGCTGATCTCCATCCTCTGTAGCGGGGGGGGGGGACAACCCACACACACACACACACACACAGACACAGCCCTGAGTGTCACCTTTCATTAGAGCCCAAAATGAAGCTTCTACATTGAATCATTCAAAAGTTACAGACGTTTTTCCAAACTGTGCCATTTGGCACAATTTGGCACAGTTCCAAAACGCCCGGGAACTACCTGAGAACAAAGCTGTGTAATATATTCATTTTTTGTGGTATTGTTACAAAATTTTGACCTCAGCTGGATAGCACTTGGTTCTACATTTCTGTTGCATTTTCCAGCCCGGATCTGAAGCTGTGTGTTATTTGCAAGCATTTGTATCCAAAAAAAACACCCAGGCCAAATTTATTTTCTTCAAGTTCAGTATGTTTAGATGACTGTAACTCAGTGGCAGGAGCACTTAGAGAGATTATGACTGTTTTGCCAAAAAATTCAAAGTGTTTTCTTTTAAATGAGATTAACCCCATGAAGATGCTGCAAAGGGTCGAAGAACAGCTTTCGATTTACTTTGGGCACATTATTTTTTGGCGTTTTTAGGAAAATTGACCGGAGTGCAAGGGGTTAAATATTAGACAAAGATAATACAAGTAAACACAAAATGCAGTTTTTAAATGAAGCTGTTCATTATTAAGGAAAACAAAAATCCAAACCTACATGGCCCTGTGTGAAAAAGTGATTGCCCCTTAAACTGAATAACTGGTTGGGCCACCCTTAGCAACAACAACTGCAACCAAGCATTTGCAATTACTGGCAATGAGTCTTTTACAGCGCTGTGGAGGAATTTTGGCCCACTCATCTTTGCAGAACTGTTGTAATTCAGCCACATTGGAGGGTTTTCGAACATGAACCACCTTTTAAGGTCATGCCACAGCATCTCAATCGGATTCAGGTCAGAACTTTAACTAGGCCACTCCAAAGTCTTCATTTTGGTTTTCTTAAGGCATTCAGAGGTGGACTTGCTGGAGTGTTTTGGATCATTGTCCTGCTGCAGAACCCAAGTGCGCTTCAGCTTGAGGTCACAAACAAATGACCAGACATTCTCCTTCAGGATTTTTTGGTAGACAGCAGAATTCATTACCACAGCAAGTCTTCCAGGTCCTGAAGCAGCAAAACAGCCCCAGACCATCACGCTACCACCACCATATTTTACTGTTGGTATGATGTTCCTTTTATGAAATGCTGTGTTACTTTTACGCCAGATGTAATGGGACACACACCCTCCAAAAAGTTAAGCTTTTGTCTCGTCAGTCCACAGAGTATTTTCCCCAAAAGTCTTGGGGATCATCAAGATGTTTTCTGGCAAAACTGAGACAAGCCTTCATGTTCTTTTTTGCTCAGCAGTGGTTTTCATCTTGGAACTTTGCCATGCAGGCCATTTTTGCTCAGTGTCTTTCTTATGGTAGAGTAATGAACACTGACCTTAACTGAGGCGAGTGAGGCCTGCAGTTCTTTGGATGTTGTTGTGGGGTCTTTTGTAACCTCTTGGATGAGTCGTCACTGCGCTAATTTTGGTCGGCCGGTCACTCCTGGGAAGGTTCACCACTGTTCCATGTTTTCGCCATTTGTGGATAATGGCTCTCACTGTGGTTCGCTGGAGTCCCAAAGCTTTAGAAATGGTTTTATATCCTTTCCCAGACTGATCGATCTCAGTTTCTTTGTTTTTCATTTTATTCCTGAATTTCTTTGGATCGCAACGTGATGTCTAGCTTTTGAGGATCTTTTGGTCTACTTCACTTTGTCAGGCAGGTCCTATTTAAGTGATTTCTTGATTTAGAACAGGTGTGGCAGTAGTCAGGCCTGGGTGTGGCTTGAGAAATTGAACTCATCTTTCTAAAGATGTGATAAACCACAGTTAAATAATGTTTTAACAGGAGGGGGCAATCACTTTTTCACACAGGGCCATGTAGGTTTGGATTTTTTTCCCCTTAATAATAAACACCTTCATTTAAAAACTGCATTTTGTGTTTAGTTGTGCTATCTTTGCCAAATATTGTGGTGACCCACACCACTCTACAAGAACATTCCTTACACTCAGCATGTCTAGAGGAAGCAGAGGACAATTTGCATACCAGCAGAGAACCCCTGGGGGGACAACCAGAACAATGGACTATTGTTTATACATCCCCGGATTAAGGAGAAGACGTCCGGGTGCCAGTTGGTCAAGCTAATCATACGTATTGACTGATATGTATATCAATATGCTAATGTGCCATGCATTCTCTCTGTTTGTATAATGTATAAAAGAGCTGACGATACATGCCTCAGGAACACGACACATGATGCAGCACACACAGCACAGCGCAGTAGACCACCGTAGCGCATAGCGCTACAAGTGCGTCTCATTTTCAGGGAGGAAATAAAACTCTGCAACCTTCCAGCTCATCATATCTCGCCTGAACTTATTCCTCCACAATATTTAATTTTGTTTGATGATATGAAACATTTAAGTGTGACAAACATACAAAAAAATGAGAAATAAGGAAGGGGTAAACACTTTTTCACACCACTGTATATGATCTCCCAAAAATGTGAATGCGCCCCCCCCCCAAAAAAAAATCTCATTGAGAAATTTACTGTTCTTAATTTTCTGCTCCGTGCATAATCATTCTCCAGGATTTATTGGTTCACTTCCATTGTGGGACTCAAACAGCGCTGATGTGGTGTCAAAAAGTAAACCACATTTAACGGGATTTTATGTTATTTTAATGGAGGGAGTCGTAACAGTCAAAATCTAATCACCCGTCATTTTATTTAAAGGATGATTCATAAATAGTTTTTTAAACTCCATCCACATTCATATTTTAATTGTGGACTTAGTGTTGGAGTCTATAGCATTATTTTACTATTTTTTTTAGATGAATGGATGAATGAATGAATGGGGAAAAGGGTATGCAGAAGTAACTACATAGGAATATAAAATGAAAATAAATACTGAACCGTATGCCCAAGGGAGATGTGTTCACTCCAGAAGAAGGTCCAGAATGGCAGGAAGCCTCCACAAACACTGATCTTTATATGAGCATCACTTGATGCTGATGTCAGCTGAACTGCGCTGAGTATCTCTCTGATTTTTCAAAATGTCTGTAAAAGTTGGTCCAAACACTATAGCGTGAACCCAGCTTTATCTTAGGCTGACTTAGGTAAACTGTGCATAACTTAGCTCAGCTCTCAGGAACTTTTACAAAATGAGCACAGCTTTCACCAACGTTTATTTCCAAATGTCGGTAAATTTTCAGCAGGCTGAAAATTTTCAAAGAGCACAACTTTTGCCAATGTTTGCCAACAAACACCAGCAATCATTAACTTTTGCCAGCATAGCCAGACGTTAGCCAAAACGTCAGTAAAAGTTGGTCCAAACGTTGTAGTGTGAATCCACTTTAAGGTAGAATTATAACTAAAGGTGAAGGCACAACCCATGCCCTGATCATGACAGTACCCCCCTTAAAAGGGGCGGACACCAGACGCCCCTAGGCTAAAGTGAGGGACCCTCCTGGTGATTGGGGAAAAGGCTGGTGGGCTTCGCACATGCCCCCCACAACCCAACACAACCTGGGGCTGAGCTGGAGAATGGTCCATCGGATGGTCTACCAAAGCCCCAGGACCACCAGAAGGAGGTGGATGGCACGTCGGGTGGTCTGCCAAAGTTTGTGGACCACCAGACGGGTGGCCATAGCAAGTCGGGTGGCCTGCTAGAGTGCCAAGGCCACCAGACAGAGGAGGGCGGTATATTGGGTGGCCTACCAAAGTCCTTGGGCCACCAGATGGGTGAATACAAAGGTGGGTCCGGGAACTTGTTGAGCAGCAGCTGGGGAGTACAGAGCTTAGACAATGGTGGTAGAGGAGCTTTGAGCTCTGGAGAAGGCAGCCGCTGTACATCGAGCTCAGGAGGAGAAGGCAGCTGTGGTGCGCCGAGCTTGGCGTGAGATGGCTGCATCGCGCTGATCTCAGGATGAGATGGCTGGGGTGCGCTGATGTCCTGAGGTGCTGGCGGCTGAGGTTGGAGAGCGTCCTGGAGTGCAGGCGGCTGAGGTTGGGCCCCCTGGGACTCAGGAGGTGAAAGTTTGGGCAGCAACATCCTCAGAGGGTGAAGGCTGGTGAACGGTGTTCAGCCCAGGCAGTGGAGATAGGTGAGCATTGGGCCCAGATGCCTGAAGGTCCATCCCCAATGCAGCCACCTCGAACAGCGAGGAAAAGGTACAGGTTGGAGTAGGGACCACACCATAACAATCAGCAGCAGAGCCTGGCAGGGAGAGCTCAGAAGCAGATGGAGGCAGCAACTGGGTCTCCTCACCAGGAACAAGACAAGCCCTTTTTAAAAATAAATGTTAAAAAAAAGAAGAGGACTTGCCTTAACTCCTATTCTTACACTGGCGAGGACCCCGATGGCTCCCCTGCTGGGGTAGGCGTGATGACCCCCAGATGAGCTGCAGGAGTGATGACCTCGGGATGAGCTGCAGGAAGGACAGCAGGTGAGGAGGCCGGGAAAGAAGCAGTCACTGCTGGAGTGTGCACGTGGAGAGGAGCAGTCACTGCTGGAGTGTGCATGTGGAGAGGGGCAGTCACTGCAGGAGTGTGCACATGGAGAGGAGCAGTCACTGCTGGAGCGTGCACATGGAGAGGGGCAGTCACTGCAGGAGCATGTACGTGGAGAGTTGCTGTTGCAGCAGTTGAGCTCACCTCCTCCATTGTGGAACCAGCTGAGGTGGAGATGACTTCAGGGAAACAAGGAGTAGAGGTGAGTGGTGGAATACAGTACATATGGAAGCGGCAGCAGAAACAAATGGCAAGGGCTCAGTGACAGCTGATGACTGCTGCTGAGATGCCTCACCTGAAGCAACGCAAGATGCATCACTCAAAGTGAATAAGTTGTGTGTACTTGCCTTTACTCACATTCCGCTGCCACATTCCGCTGCCGCTGAAGCCCTCTGGATAACGATGGAGTTGCCACTGGAACGGGAGGATCGGTGGTGAAGTCCCTTGGGAGCACAACTGGGGACGAACTGGGAGATGCAGATGGGGACACCCACGGTTATTCGGCTGGGGACATCCATGGATCCACGGTTAGGAAAGCAAGCGTGGGGACTACCGAAGACTCAGCCATTGGACACACTGAAGGATCAGCCATGGAACACACCAGGGAATCAGTCTTAAAAGCTTGAGAATGCCGTTTTCTCAATCTTCTCTTGCACTCAGGCTCTCCGAACGCTGACTGACTGCTACCGAAATCCCTCAGCTCCACAGGAGTAACCACAGATGGGCAGTTGGCTGGGTCCGGCAAGGAGATGGTTGGTGGTGTAGGAATGGAGTGTTGAGTGGAGTGGCATCTCCCAGAGTTTTCCTTCCACCCGGGTCCCCTGCATGCCAACTGACAAAGAAAAAGACTCCCTCCAGTCCGCAGGAGTAACCACAGGCAGGCAGTTGGATTGCTCCGATGAGGAGAAGGATGGTGGTGCTGGTTGGGCCAGGAAAGGAAGCCCCTGCACCCAGGGATGGGAGCTCAGGCTCAGGTCGGCTTCCAGGATGTTGGCAACAAACCCTCAGCAGCATGCAACATCTTCCGCGAAGGGGAAGCTACTGGCCAAAACGATGAGGCTCTGCAGCACCTCTGTGGCAGGCAGCTCTCTCCCTCTCTGCCCCCTCCTCTTTCGGTTGCCCACTGAGTCCAGTGTTGACGACGTCCTACTGTCATAGTTGCCTGTCTGGGGCGGATAGAAGGACTCAAATGCTGGGCGACCTTTGAACACAATTTATTATAAATAAATGCAACACAAGGGCTGAAAACAACAAAACATAAGCGGTGGCAGCAAACAATATAACAAGCGCCAAACAGTGGCGTGGAGAATGGCATCAAATGATGGGTGAGGAATGGCTGGTGAAATGACTAGGATGCCATACTGAGGGTAGGGAGTGAGGTGTATATATATATATATATATATATATATATATATATATATATATATATATATATATATATATATAGGGCAGGCAATAATTAGACGAAGAGGCACAGCTGTGGTAGTAGTAGTAGTAGTAGATTAGTTTATTTGACAGGGACAGTGCAATAAACATAGACAATTAATCAAAGACAATCAATCTGATGTGTTGCACATAGAGTGTATAGCTATTAGCTAATTTGCAACTCTTGTCCCTGGATGGGCTTTAGAAAAAAGAATCAAGATAAAAAATATACACAATAACCACATACATCAATGCAGAAAAATTATAAATACACAATTATAAATATTATAAATATTATAAATACACAAATATAACAGCCTGACTCACATTTAACATAAATATTATAAATATTATAAATACACAAATATAACAGCCTGACTCACATTTAACACATATAACATAACTCACATTTGCCTATTTCAGGCCTTCCTCCCTCCGTCACTCACTATAAACAAACACATTTATTCCTTCCCTTCATTCACTCTCACTTTGCAGACAAATAATTCATACATGAGTACATTCTTGTTTATTTTTCAGCCAGTTTTTAACATTTTTAGTGAATGTTTTAAAGTCCGTTATTATTTTAATTTCATTTGGCATTGTGTTCCAGATGTGACTGCCCTTTATAGAGAAAGCTGTTTGTCCAAATGTGGTTCTGCGGTGGAATATTTTACAGTTATTGTTAACAGAACTCCTGGTGGCTCTGCTGCTGTCCTGTCTTTGGACGAAACCAGCAAGTGGCTCGGGTGCTGATTTATGGAAACATTTGAACGTTAATTTCAGAAGACAGAGGTCAATGAAGCTCTCAAAACTCAATAGGTTGTATTTTTTTTAAAACATTACAGTGATGCCACCTAATGGGCTTTTTGTCCAAGATTTTTAGGGTTTGATTATATAATGAACCTATATGTCTTATTGTGGAAGGGGCTGCTTGAGCCCAGACTGTCAAACAGTATGATATATGAGAAAAAACCATAGAATGCATATACAGTGCAGCTGCTTCGTAAGGTATGTAATATCTAATTAATTTAAAGCAGTTCAGATTTTTTTTTACTGTTTTTGAAATTTTCTTTATATGAAGATTAAATTTGAGTTGAGGATCTAGTACAATGCCAAGGTATTTGAATTCTGTAGCTAAACTGATGTCATGATCATGTATATTAACTTTAAAATGTTGCAGGTTACATTTTTTGATTGAAAAGCACATTGAGACTGTTTTCTGAAGGTTCAGCAATAGATGGTTCTTGAGGAGCCACTCTTGGACATCAACCATACTTGTAGACAGTACATCTGCAGCCTGTACTGGAGTCTTGGCAGCTGTGTAAATAACTGCATCATCTGCATAAAGTTGGCATGTTGCAGCTGAGCAGTGTAACGGCAAGTCATTAATAAAAATGCTGAAAAGTAAAGGACCAAGAATGGACCCTTGTGGGATACCCATGCGGTTGTTTAAAAATGAGGATTTATCCTGGTGAACTTTTACACACTGTTCTCTATTCTGGAGATAAGATGCAAACCATTCTAATGTATTTGGGGAGAAGTTAAAAGATACCATTTTGGATAAAAGCAAACTGTGGTTTACAGTATCGAAAGCCTTTTTGAGATCTAGAAAAACAGCTCCTACCACATTACCCCTGTCCAAGGACTGCTTGACGTTTTCAATAAGGCAACAATTTGCTGTTTCTGTTGAGTATCCTGGTCTAAAACCAAATTGATGTGGATGAAGAAGTTGACTGTCTTGTAAGTAGTCTATCAGCTGTGTAGCTACAACTTTTTCAAGAACCTTAGATAGGACTGGTAAAATAGAGATTGGGCGGTAATTGCATATATCGTCTTTACTGCCTGATTTATGAACTGGTATGACGACAGCTTTTTTCCAGCCAGATGGAAATGTACTAGACCTAATGGAGAGATTAATGAGATGAGTCAGTGGTTTGATTAATATTTTGCTGTGCGTTTTGAGAAAGGAGGTGCTCATATTGTAGATATCATTAGTTTTTGAGTTTGACAGTGTTTTAACAATACCAGCAATTAACTTCTCATTTACCTCATCGATGTGAAAAGTATCTGTTGGAAGTATGGAATTTGTGTTGTTGAGCACATTTGGCAGCACAAAAATTTTTGTTAAGTCTTCCACAGAGCCCACAAAGTGTGAATTAAATTCATTTGCCAAAGTAGCCTTGTCACTGACGGTCTTGCCATTGATTCTAAGTTCCTTTACCCCCTTCTGATCGTTTTTTTTATTAGTTAAGTTATTTAAATGCCTCCATAGGGAACTGTTGTTACCCTTTGCATGATCTATCAGTTTATTGTAATAAGATATTTTTGATTTTCGCAGCTCATGTACCACTTTATTTCTTAAACTTTTGTACACAAGGTGATCATTTTGTAGTTTGGAGGTTAGTGATGTTTTCAGTGCATAGTCTCGCCTCTTCATAAGTTTTCTTATTTCATTATTTAACCATGGTAGGCTAATCTTCTGTTGTCTACTTTTAATTTGCTTTGAAAATTTTTCTATAGACTTTGTGATTGTTGCAGTTATAAAATTACAACAATCATCTACTTCACATGTTGACATGAGCTGCTCCCAATTTTGATTCTCTAAGTAATGTTCAAACTCCTCATTTTTTGATTTGGGGATAATAAAATTTGATTTGTCAATATCGACTCCCCCAAAATACTGTAGTCGCTTTTTAGTAAGTTTCCTGACAGCAAGAACCATGTTATGATCTGAGAGACCAGTTACAAGATTATAGGTTCTGGTTATTCGTTCTGGTTTATTAGTAAATACCATGTCAATAAGTGTTCTGGATTGTTTGGTTATCCTGGTGGGTCCTTTGATGATTTGCTGGTAATTAAATTTAGTCATGAGGCTTTTCAGTTTTTGTTTGTCTTTTTTATCAGACCAGTTGATATTAAAGTCACCATGAATTATTGTTTCTCTGTTCTTCTCAAGTTGTTTAACCAGATCACTTAATTCATTATAAAAGGAAGAGTTGTGTGACGGTGGGTTGTACACTACTGCAATGTTGAAATTCATTACCGGAGAGAGACATACATTAACAGCTAAACATTCAAGTGAAGTATTCAAATCAACCAGTTGACATTTATATTTCTCTTTGATGTAAATTAAAACACCTCCTCCCCTCCCTACCTGCCTGTCTTTTCTAAAACACTGGTAGCCCACAATATCGATCATATTAGTGTCTATGTTACTGTGTAGCCAGCTTTCTGAGAGACAAAGGTAGTCCAGATTTGAGTCCAACAGCAACACCGAAATCTCATCTCTTTTGGGGATTATGCTCCGTATGTTTAAATGACCGCCGAGGATCCCCTTTGGTTTAGCCTTGGTGTCCCAAAGAACTCGTGCATGATTAACAGTTTGGAAAAATAAATGTTGTTTTTGCTTTTGTACAGCTCGGTTTTGTGCTAACCCAGTGGTCTGCTGTTTAATAGTGGCAGGTCCAGGGTTAAGGTGAATATCTCCTGCCAGAAGTAGCAGAACTAACAGAACTTTAATTGTATATCCTCTGCCATATTGTGATTTTTGCTTAACAGCCATGTTTGCCTTAATTTGGAAGTTTTTGCTCAGGGCTTTTAAAGACCACATAGAGTGTAGGGTGAGATGTCCAAGCCCAAATCCATACAGATAAAACTTTTTAACTTCACCTTTGGTTGAGTTTGTCGGAAAATCCTTCTTGTTGCAGGTCCAGACACACAAAGACAAAACGAAGAGGAAGTAGAGAAGTAGAGAAGGCTTATTAGTGGTGCCCATCAGCCCACTTTTTAATCCGGTGGCAGCCATCTTCAGTCTTTCTTGGAAAGAAGGAAAAAGAAAATCTGTGGATAGTAAAATAAATTCTGCTTATATCGCCAGAATCTGATCCGATCGTCCTCGAATCCAGCTGGGCCTCAGCTAGCCAACTAGCCCCTTCCGTTGCTGGTCTCGTTGCTCATAGTCGCCGTAACTGGTCTCCCGTCCCGCTCCTCCAACCGAGTCTCGTCACACACCGCCGCTGCCACCGAGCTCCGCTGAGGTCACGGTAAGTCCTCCGCTAGGCACCGCCACCTACCGTCGTCTGCCTGGGTGAAATCTCTGCTGAGCCCCGTCAACAAATAGCCGCTTGCCTGGTAGTATCTCCGCTGGGCCTCGCAGCTGGGCTTCGATTCAGGCTGGTGTAAGGTGGAATGACTGGCGCCAGCATTAAGCTAACTAGCGTTAGCTTAGCAATCGCTTCGGGTAGTCTCGTCGCACACCGCCGCTGCAGTCACGGTAAGTCCTCCGCTGGGCACCGCCGCCTACCGCCGTCTGCCTGGGTGAAATCTCTGCTGAGCCCCGTCAACAAATAGCCGCCTGCCTGGTAGTATCTCCGCTGGGCCTCGCAGCTGTGGACAATCAACAACAAAAGAACAAACACATGTAGAACAGGAAATAAGGGCGCTGTCAGAATAAGAGAAAACACAGGAAGATAAAGGAAGACAGGATAACAATACAAAGGATTAAACTAATGTTGATAACAATAATGATAACTAAGGTAGAATTATAACTAAAGCCGAGGGCATGACACAACCCATGCCCTGATCATGATAGAATGGTTGGTTTCAGTCCTTGTCTCTTGTCCACTGGACAAGAGACAAGGACAAAAGACACTGCTGTAGTGTGGACACTGCCATCCACTTGAGTTAGAATGATTTTTAAAGCTATAATTTTATAGATATCTTTATGGTGCTTGGTGTGGATGGCCTTTAAATGTCATCACAATTTTACCAGACCAGCCGGACCACAGGAAACCAATAGGAGAAAAACTGCTGGCACTTGCAGGTTAGCAGTGGCTAAAATCTCAAAATAGGAGGGAGAGGATGGAAAAAAAATGGCAAACTATTCTATTACCTGGTCCAGGTATTGTGTGAGAAACAAATCAAAAAACAAACAAACCCTGAAACAATCACCCTATAAAATATCAGAGGAAACCCCTTAATGAAGTGGTACACCTCCATGTCATATGACAGTCTTCTCACTGTTTCTCAGTTATTGACTAATCATTTGTTTGGCAGAGTGTGGAGTGACACACAGTGTGGTGTGTGTTTGTATGTGCGTGTGTGTGGGTGAGGTAATACTTCGAGGCTGTAAGTAGAGTGTGGTGGGAGGAAAGGTACTGGCTCTTTCTGGATGTGGAGTGGGAGGCAGGCAGGGCTCCCCTGGTTACTGTTGCTCTGTGGGTGGCTACCAACATCCAGGCTCTCCTCATGACACTGTCATTGGGCTGAGGGGGCGATGGACGGGACTACCTCTCTCTCCCGTTCAGTCTTTCCAGCACATACTCCACGCCCCCTTCCTGCGCCTGTTGGCCCTTCTCTTTTTTCCCCTTGTTTTCCTCCTACACAATCTTCTACTTTTCTACCATCAGTCCCCGCATGTTGCGATCCTTCCTCTGTCTATCTTTTATGGGTTTTCCTCTCCCACGCCAGCCCCCTACCCTTTGGTCTTGAATGGAGGTTTCCAACCTCCGCAGCAGTCCAAGAAAAGACCTTTCCTTCAACCTATCCAGTCCCCTGCTTGAAGCCTTTGCTCCCCTTTATGTATCATTTCATCTCTTTCTTTGGTTTGTTTTATTTCTATACACAGCCTCAGTGTAATATTACTAACTTTTCTTAGGGTATCAAAGACTCTGCTGTGGTCTTTTTGACTCTCGCAGGGTGCGTCACTGCTTTATGCCAGACTTTCTATCTTTATTACTAGGCTTGAGTGTGTGTGTGTGGTCAGCTGTTCCTAGTGCTACACAGCTGATGTCAGATTGGATAGTCTCAAAGCAATAAGGTAGTAATCTCTTAAAGGCCCAGAGGCTTTTAAGTCCACACGTTCTCTCATCTCCCCTTGTCCTCCCTCGGTCTTTCTCACCTTTAGAAAGAGAGACCATATTACCTCTAAATGGATCTTTTGGTGTGGTGATGCCCTCCTAATGCTCACACACATCCTGATGCATACATGGCTGCTTAGACACTCGTGCACCTCGGGTTGTTGCTTCGCTCCCACTGTCTTTATGAAGCTGAGAATTATCCCACCATAGGTAATCATAGCTTGCCATACCTGGGACTCATACAAATACACCGTGGCCCCTTCTCTCTAATAATGTGTATACAATAATCTAATAAAGAGGCTACATGAAAGGGCTTGATAGTCTTGACACCGGTGGGAATATTCAGTGACCTGGTGCTCTTTTCAGTCTCTTGACTTTTTTTTTGAAGGCTTGATTGAAAAAAGTGCAGAATGATTTTTTTCTCCTCTATCCGCGTGTGTTTACACCGAGGGAGCACAGGAGCATTAAAACCTTCATAGCAGTACAGAAATAGAAGCACATTATATCGTTTGATAGGAGATATGCAGTCAGGGTGTGCATGAAAGCAGGACTGGCAGACAGACAGGAGAGCGGGAGGCCCCCAAGCTAACACTTATATAACAATATGTCTGGGATATATGGCACACAGAGGATCCATACTTTAGTTGGTCAACAGTAGAGTCATTTAATACAGGCCTGTAGGAGCCTGATGTGCTGATGCGTATATGCATCCCACAACATTTTCCACTGCCTAAAAGTTTAGAAGAAACTTCTGCTGATAGCACTTCTGTGAAAGTTTCTACTTTACTCCAGCCTGAACAGGCCTGAATTCAGACTTTCTTTGGATCCAGAGCTGTCTCTATAGCAACTACTGCAGGCAGTTGCTGTGGTAATCACTAGCTGTTCCTGCCTATGGCATCGTGGTGTGTTTGATGTTTTCCCAGAGGTGCACAGCTGAAAGGGTTAACACCACCACTCCCCTGATAGGCGTGTTTGACGGCACACTTATTTGTCTCTTTGATGTTTCCCAGCGAAGGGGTTATCTGGCATCTGGGTCTATCTGGAGGTGTTTGGAGTGAACACGCGGCGGGCAGCGGTCTGACATTGACGCTAAAGCCAAAAGAATAGGTCAATGTGTCTGCTGGTTTGTAAATGCACTTCACAAATGAGATGCCCACCACTCAGCGCAGCGTGGTGCCCGGGAGGTGCAGGAATGTCAGAAGCCGTTAGCCAAAGTGAGGCAACGGGCGCTGACACCAGTCAGAATGGCAGATGTCCACACGACTAGGCAGGGTGGCACATGAGGGCACGGGATAGGATGGGGCTTGCATGTAGAGGCTGTCCCTCCTGGACATGGCAGGAAGCAGACAGAGGCGTTTCCATCATAGGCAGCAAGCTGCAGCCACCGCAGCCTGACCTCTCCCAAACTCAGATCCACATTAGAGGCTGACAAAAATGATGAAGAGCTGATAATGATGGTTGCCTAATGGATGCATGTGTGTGTTCATGAGGAGTTTAGAGCTTTCAAAGGTGGCAAGATTCCTATTATTTAGGTTAATTCCATAATTGTTGTTATTTGTTGTGTTGGGGTTGGAATCTTTAGGCACCCAACGATTCGAGCCAATTACGATTCTCAATGTATTTTTTTTCCTCCCACTGTGTGACAACTTCTTAACTTTTAAAGCATTTGCAATGGCCCATGAATTTACTTCCACTATCTTTTAATGTTTCAAAAAAAACCCCAACAACATGAAAAGTGCAACTGTAGCAGCACATTTGCTGCAATAACACAAACTTCAGAGAATCCTGAATTTTAACAAATAAGACTTATAACAAACATTCTGTTATGCAGGGGTGGATGTAAGTGGTGCGCAGGTGCGCATGCGTGATCAAAATAAGCAATGCGCACCAGATCAGTTGCTGTAACACGTGTTGGCGTACCTAAGGACAGATAAATTCTAAACATTTGACTGCAGTGAAGAGTATGAGCGACTGCTTTTAGGATTTTCTCCTTTCATTAAAATGTCCAAGAAGCAAGCTCTGTTTAGCAATTACTTTGGTGATCCTCCACCTCCAAAGAAACGCCACACTGAACCTGAACCCCAAAAGAAGTGTGCCTTCTCAGAAAAGTGGCTGCAGGAGGTCAGCTGGCTTTCAACAAATGACACCCACACCGAGGTGTGGTGCAAACTATGCCATGAAAATCCCACTCTGGCAGACAAATACAGCACCTTTTATACAGGTACTAAAAACTTTAATCATCCAGCTTTTGATAAACATGCGAATAGCAGAGAGCACCGGAAAGTAGAACAGAATAGAACAGAATAGAACAGAATAGAATAGAATAGGCTTTATTGTCATTGTACAGTTGTACAGCACAACAAAACTGTAGGTGCTCCACCAGCCTACTGTGCAATAAAGTACTGTAAGTGGGAAGAATTTGAAATAAAACAGTTACCGAGCACACGATTAACCATACGACTGAGGTAAAAATAAAAGTAAAAATAATAAATAGCACATTGGTATATACACAGGTACGGTAGTGGCTTCGTGGGTGGAACTATATACATAGGAATGTGGAGTGCAGCACAAATAATAAAGGATTATGGAAAATATGTACAGTAGTGATTTCATGGAAGGGTCAATATACATGAAAGTGAGGAGTGCAAAGACAGGTGAGTTATTGTGATAATAAAACGTCCTCAGTTCTGTGCCTGCGAGCATTCACAGGGAGTGGGGGTGGGGCCTCTGACTGTTTGCAGTCTGGATGGCCCAGGAGAAGAAACTGTTTGTCGGTCTGGAGGTGTGGGACCTGGTTGATCTGAACCATCGCCCAGAGGGAAGCAGGCCAAACAGGTGGTCGGCAGGATGTGAGGGGTCTCCTGTGATGGCCTTGATCCTTCTGAGACAGGAGGCTCTGAAGATGTCTTCCAGGGAGGGCAGAGGGCTGCCGTTAATTTTTTGGGCGGTGTTGATAACTCTCTGCACAGCCTCCCTGTTCTCAGCCGTGGAGCCAGCGTACCACACACCCAAACAGTAGATGAGCACGCTCTCCACTGAGCAGCGACAGAAGGCCAGCAGCAGCTTCTGGTCCAGGTTTTGCTTCCTCAGGACACGGAAGAAGTGCAGCCATTGGTGGGCTTTCTTCATCAGGTCCTTGGTATTGACAGTCCAGAAGAGGTCAGAGGAGATGTGGGTGCCTGTTGTGATTTCCTGCCTATTGGAGGCAGGAAGAATTAAAACCCAAATACAGGAGGAAGTTGTGTGTATTTATTGGCAAAACAGTTTGAACAAACAGTCCAGAAAAACAAACAGATAAATGGCACCGGGAGTACAGGGAAAAACTACGAGGACGCTCTACGGCCACAAGTGAGTGCAGAACAGGAGAAGAATGTCCCAAGGTGCAAGCGGGTGGAACTGCAGCGGGGGAAGCAAATGAGTGAGCCCAAGAAAAAACCTCCAGATGTGACTGGAAGTCAGGGGCGAGGCAAATAGTACTCACGGGGCTGGAGCAGTCCGAATTAGTCTAAGTACAGTCCAGGGTGTAGAACAGAAGCCAAAGCAGACGAGGAAACTAATGACATGCCAAGTGATGCGGTACCGAATAACAGGCAGGGCATCTAGTCAAGCATGCATCGAGCAGAACAGTATAAACAATAAACACCGAGAGCGCAAACTGACAAACAGTCAAACAATAATCCAGCAATACACTGGAGCAGACACAGGGCTTAAATAATGCCAAACATAATGAAGGAAGTGATTGCCGGTGTGGGTAGTGAGAATCAGTGTGGAGCAATGAGTGGGCGGAACAAAGTGGAAACAGGTGTGTGTGTGAATGTCTGTGCACATGTAAGTGGGAATGAATGGGTGTGTGTGCGTATGTGTGCAAGAATGTGCATGAGTGCAAAAATGAGGGCATGCATGTATGTGTGTGTGTGCGTGCATGAAAGAACAGAAGAGGAAACACAAATGATAATGACAATCAGCTGGCATGAACTGGCAGGAGAGGGAGGCATGACTGTAAGCTGGCAGGAAGCCAAGATCCAGAGGCTCCTATGATCTGCCAGCAGCAAATAAGGAAACCAACTGCACAAGGGAAAATACAGCCACACGTCATGGAGCTGGATTGGAATACAATCCAGTCCATGGCAGGTGTCCAGGAACCTGAAGGTGGGGACGTTCTCTACGCGTTCGCCATTTGGGGGAAGTAGGTCCTGTCTGTTCTTCCAGAATGAAGGAGGTCCAGAATGAGTTCTTTGGTAGTAGTGCAAGCAATTGATATTGCTAGCAGGCACAGCCAGGGCCAGAGGCTCACTGGTCCACTTGATAGATGGCAAGACTAACTGAATGAAGAACAGCATCAACCACTGAGTAACGTTTTTCTGTTGGCCTTTCACAGAGTGGAACATGCACATCCTATGCATTCATATGAGGAGGATATTCCGCTTCTCGAAAGGCTTGGAGTTAACATCGGGACCACTTATCATTCTTGAGAAGAGGGAGGGTGTATCATGCAGTGCATCGCACAGATAATAACTTCAAATCTGAGTGAAAACTGAAAGCAGCTGAATTTTGGGGTGTGCTCTTCGATGGATCAGAAGATATAACAAAAACGGAGCAGGAAATTGTGCGCATTGTTTCTGTGTCCAGCAACAGACAATTCAGCTCAGATTTTCTTGGACTAATTAATCTCGGGGCCAATCAAACAGCACAGGACATAATGGACGGACTTGTGCAACTTGTCATCACCCGCCGCTCACGGGCATCCACCTCAGCTGCGCGCACACCTGCACCTCGTTAGTGCGCAGCTATTTATTCCATCTCGCCCTGAGCTGCAGCCTGGAGCCGTCTGTCTCCCTGCGTACTCAAACCCTCAGCAGCATCCTATCCTCCAGGCCTGCTGACTCCTCATCACGGCACGTAAGCTGTTCATTATTGCCTTACCTTTTCCTGTCAGCCTTCCCCTGTGCACAGGTGGACCTCCCGGCGGCGGACACTATCCCCTTCGTCTCGCCGCTCCTCTGCCTCGCCGCTTCCTCCCGGACGCACAGCAGGACGCTGTCTCCCAGGCTTGGGACCTTGCCAACGCCAGCCACAGCAGTACTACAAGGTTGCCTGGCTGCACGGCGTGCTGCTCTGTCCTGACCTGCATTCTCCACCCACAGTACATACTTATCCCTCACACATGCATTCATACACGTCACACTGTTTATTAATAAAGCTTTCAAATCTGCCTGAGCCTGCGTGCGTGTTTCCTGGGCCGAATAATATGTCAGTACGGCTCCAGCAAAGCGGCCCAGCGGACAGCGGGCTTGCACGCCGCTTTTCCACCCTTGAGGCTCAGGTGGATATGATTGCACACCAACAACAGGTTATACTAAATCAATTAACCACAATTATTAACCGGTTAGACCACCTGGACCCTCCGTGGGCTTTCCCTCCGGGTCCTCTCGGCGCTGCGGCTCCGGTTGCCTCCTCGGCTGGCCAGCCTAGCTCGGGAGCGCCAACCCTTCTCACACCCATTCCAACCCCCACTCGCTTCAACGGGAAACTCGGTGGAGCGAAGGGGTTTATCTTGCAGTGTGAGTCGGTGTTTCTGCGCATTCCTGGGGATTTTCCCTCAGACCATAGCCGAATCGGGTACATGGCTAATCTTCTGGAGGGGCGAACGTTAGCTTGGGCTTATGCCGTAATGACGAAGCCCAGCTACGCAAACCTGTCTTATGACCGGTTCGTGCGGGACTTTTTAGAAGTCTTTGACCATTCCTGTCTCGACAGCATCCTTGCTGATCGGTTTCTTAGTCTCCAACAGGGGAGCCGGTCAGCGGTGGAATACGCTGTCGACTTCCGGGTGGCAGCGGAGGAGGTGGGCTGGGGAGAGGCTTCTCTCTGCAGTATCTTCCTCCGTAGCCTCAGTTCTGGTCTGAGGGATGAGCTAGCCGGTCGGGATCTCCCGGGGCGCTCTCTGAGCTGATCTCGCTCACCATTAGCCTGGACAACAGGCTACGTGAGCGGGCTGCGGAGTGGAAGTCTGTCAGCCGCTCGCGCGGAGCTTCCCTCCGTCCAGCTCAGTCTCGCCCCCCTGGCGTTACCGGCTCCGGAGTCTGCCGATGAACCAGAGGCCATGGCGATCGGGCGCACTAGGCTCCCTCTTGCGGAGAGACAACGCCGGCGGGAACGGGGTCTCTGCATGTATTGCGGAGATGACCAGCATCCCGTGGAGCTGTGCCCGGTTAAGCCAAACGGGGAAGTCCGCGAGTCACTGTAGGGGGCCTCGTGGACTCTAACCGGCCAAATCCCCTATCATCATGCACATTGCCCATATGCTTCTGCCACAACTCCACCGAGCATTCCACACACGCACTGGTGGATTCTGGGGCAGAGCAGAGTTTTATCTCTAGAAGCCTGGCAACCCGTTTGGGCATACCCTGCCAACCGCTGCCTACCCCCATAAACTTGGTCACGCTCTCTCGCTCTTCCCTGGGAACAGTGACACATCGCACTAAGCCAGTCCCCATCATCGTCTCCGGCAGCCACCGGGAGGATATGACCCTTTACGTCCTGCCCTCCTCGTCGGACCATGTCATTCTGGGTTACCCCTGGCTGCGGCTGCATAACTCTGTCCTGGATTGGAGAACCGGCAGCGTCCTGTCCTGGAGCACCTTCTGCCTGGGCATCTGCCTCCAGTCGGCGGCTTGTGCTCCATCCTCCTCTCCGCCGGCGCCGGTCTCCGAGCCCCTGGACCTGACTCTAGTGCCGCAGGAGTTCCACGGCTTGGGGGTAGCGTTCAGCAAGTCCAGAGCCTTGTCCCTTCCTCCGCACCGACCATATGACTGTGCGATTAACATCTGCCCGGGGCCCCCCCTGCCTTCTGGCCGTCTGTACAGTCTCTCTGCGCCAGAACGCGAGGCGATGGACACCTATATTAAGGAGTCGCTCAGCGCTGGGATCATCCGCCCCTCCTCGTCCCTGCTTGGCGCGGGTTTCTTCTTCGTGGCAAAGAAGGACGGGCCCCAACGCCCCTGTATCGACTTCAGAGCGTTGAACGACATCACCATTAAGGACCGTTACACATTACCACTTATGGACACCGCCTTCCACTCCCTCCAGGGGGCGACCTGGTTCACCAAGCTTGACCTCCGCAGCACTTACCATCTCGTTAGGATCCGGGAGGGAGACGAATGGAAGACGGCCTTTAGGACACCCAGCAGCCACTTCGAATATCTTGTGATGCCGTTCGGGCTCACCAACACACCTGCCGTTTTCCAGCGTCTCATTAATGACGTTCTTCGGGACTTCCTGGGAGTATTCGTCTTTGTATATCTTGATGACATACTCATCTTCTCCAAGTCACGGGAGGAGCACCAGGCCCATGTGAGGCGGGTCCTGCAACGGCTGCTGGAGAATCGCCTGTACATCAAAGCAGAGAAGTGCGAATTCTACGCCCAGACCACCTCCTTCCTGGGGTTCGTCATCTCACATAACCAGATCCTCCCCAACCCCGCTAAGGTTAAAGCGCTGGTCGAGTGGCCTACGCCTACCTCCAGGAAGCAGGTGCAGCAGTTTATTGGGTTCGCAAACTTCTACCGGTGCTTCATTTCCAACTTCGGTGCCATTGTCACCCTCCTGACCCGCCTCACGTCATCGAAGGTGCCCTTCCAGTGGTCAGAGGAAGCGGCCACTGCCTTCAAGACTCTCCAGGCGGAGTTCTCGTCCTCCCGGGTCCTGACCCAGGTTGATCCCGTGCTTCAGTGTCTGGTGGAGATCGACGCGTCCGACACGGGGGTGGGGGCGGTGCTCTCCCAGCGCTCACCGGTGGATGGTGTCAAGCGGCCCTGCGGCTTCTTCTCCCGGCGGCTATCGGCGGCGGAGCGCAATTATGACGTCGTCGACAGGGAGCTCCTCGCTGTCAAGCTCGCACTGCAGAAGTGGCGCCACTGGTTAGAGGGGGCAGCCCAGCCTTTTGTGGTCTGGACGGACCATAAATCCTCGAGTACTTGAGGTCAGCGAGGTGCCTGAATGCCCGCCAGGTGCGCTGGTCTCTATTTTTTGCTCACTTCCAATTCACCATCACGTACCATCCAGGCTCGAAGAATGGGTTGCCCAACGCCCTGTCCAGACAGTTTGCCCCTGAGGACCCGGAGAAATCTGAACACGCCATCCTGCCCGACTCGTGCGTCATGGGGGCGATTTCCTGGTCCATCAAGGACAAGATTCTGAGGGCTCAGGAGACGGAGCCGGACCCTGGCGGGGGGCCAGAAGGGAGGCTCTTTGTTCCTTCGGCGGTTCGAGGAGAAGTGATCCACTGGGCCCATACCTCCAAGCTCTCCTGCCACCCTGGCATCACCCGCCTGGTGAGTTTGCTGCAACGCTCGTTTTGGTGGCCGGGTCTCCAAAAGGACGTGACCAATTATGTCCGGGCCTGTCCCCAGTGCGCTACCAGCAAATCCCAGAACTCTCCACCTGCGGGTCTACTCCAGCCCTTGCCGGTCCCGGGCAGGCCCTGGTCACACATCGCCCTAGACTTCGTCACCGGTCTCCCTGACTATAACACCTTTGACACGGTCCTGACTATTATGGACAGATTTTCCAAAGCCACCCATTTTGTGCCTCTTCAGGGTCTCCCTTCGGCACGTGAGACGGCCGACCTCCTGGTCCAACATGTCGTCAGGCTGCATGGGATCCCGCTGGACATGGTCTCGGACCGGGGCCCGCAGTTTGTCTCCCAGGTTTGGAGGTGCTTTTGCAACGCTTTGGGGGCCACGGTTAGTCTCTCCTCTGGTCACCACCCCCAGTCTAACGGGCAGTGCAAGCGCACAAATCAGGAGTTGGAGGCCGCCCTGCGCTGCGTGACATCCTCAAATCCTTCATCCTGGAGCTCCTACCTGACCTGGGTGGAATACACCCATAACTCGGCCCGATCCTGTGCTACTGGTGTGTTGCCCTTCGAAGCGTCCTTGGGGTACGATCCCCCCGTGTTTCCCGAGCAGGATGGTGAGGTAGCTGTCCCTTCGGTCCAGGCGCACATGAGGCGCTGCCGGAGCGTGTGGACCAAGACAAAGAACGCGCTTTTACGCACAGCAGCGCGCAACAGCTCCATCGCCAATTGACACAGAAGACCGGCTCCTGTCTACCAGGTGGGTCAGCGGGTTTGGCTCTCGTCCCAGGATATTAACCTTAAGGGTGAGAAGAGGAAGTTGGCGCCGCGATTTCTCGGCCCCTTCATGATTTCAAAGATCATCAACCCGGTGGCTGTGCGTTTGCCCCCCCCCCTCCCTACTTGTATGTCCCACTTTAATCAAACCTGTCCTTTCCAATCCACTCTGCCCCCCTCCTAGGTCTCCTCCTGTGCCTAGGATGATCGACGGTGACCTGGCGTGGGGTGTTACTGCCATCCTGGACTCCCGGCGCCGAGGTTGTGGGCTGCAATATCTGGTGGATTGGGAAGGTTATGGTCCGGAGTGGAGATCCTGGGTGTGCTCTTCGTGGGTGTTGGATCGGGACCTCATTGTGGAGTTTCATCGGACGCACCCAGGTAAGCCAGCGCCAGGAGGCGCTGGTGGTGGGGGGGAGTACTGTCATCACCCGCCGCTCACGGGCATCCACCTCAGCTGCGCGCACACCTGCACCTCGTTAGTGCGCAGCTATTTATTCCATCTCGCCCTGAGCTGCAGCCTGGAGCCGTCTGTCTCCCTGCGTACTCAAACCCTCAGCAGCATTCTATCCTCCAGGCCTGCTGACTCCTCATCACGGCACGTAAGCTGTTCATTATTGCCCTACCTTTTCCTGTCAGCCTTCCCCTGTGCACAGGTGGACCTCCCGGCGGCGGACACTCTCCCCTTCGTCTCGCCGCTCCTCTGCCTCGCCGCTTCCTCCCGGACGCACAGCAAGACGCTGTGTCCCAGGCTTGGGACCTTGCCAACGCCAGCCACAGCAGTACTACAAGGTTGCTTGGCCGCACGGCGTGCTGCTCTGTCCTGACCTGCATCCTCCACCCACAGTACATACTTATCCCTCACACACGCATTCATACACGTCACACTGTTTATTAATAAAGCTTTCAAATCTGCCTGAGCCTGCGTGCGTGTTTCCTGGGCCGAATAATATGTCACAACTATTCCATACTTGTGGTTTAGCAGAGTGGAAGACGAAGCTGGTCTCAGTATGCATTGACAGAGCGGCTGTCAACGTTGGAATTTACAATGGGGTCGTTCCCAAATTGTGTCAGCTGGTGGTCATCAGGGATTTCCTTGTGCATATTCTGTGCACTGCCCACACCCTGGAGAACTGCGCCAAGTCAGCTGATCGCACAGTCCCGTACTGTGAATCATTTAATCAATCCACCGTCAACCTTTTACTTACAGAAAGGGGGTGCAAAACAAATTACGCAACTAAAGAAGATCTGTGAGGAGAAAGGCATTGCTTTTGTCAAATTAGGAAAGTTTAACAATATTAAATGGTCTGCATGGAGACAAGAGACTCTGTTGAAAATATGGAGAATGTTACCAGCCATTCAGATTCAAGTGGTAACAAGTGATGACAGTTGCCTAAAACATATTTTCATTGTTTGAAAATCAGACATTTGTACACTTAGTCTTCAGTGCTTGAAGCACATCATTAGAAAGTTAAATACTATGGAGCTTTAAAGAACAGATATTTTGTTGTAATGCTTTAATTAATTTTCAGTTGAAATTAAAATGTGTGAGGTGGGTCAAGGAAAAAAAAATGAGGACCAAGCAACAACCTCAGGTTCTCCCCTGAGAACAAGACCAAAAAAGTTATGTGCACCCCTGCTATTATGTGCAATAACTGAGTCCTTCAGTTAAAAATAATAAATTTCTAACAGAAATGTTAATGGAAGTTCTCCTGTTATGTGCAATACGTAACTGATCCTTCAGTCCAAAAACCCAGAACATTTTGCTGTTTCAAAATCACATTTACCTTTTATACAAAAATGTGCAGTTGCCGTTATAAATGAAAGCACCAAGGTGCTGATGCCTCGGTGCCAGAGCCTTGGCGGAGGTATGCATTCCTGGATTATCACCAAAATGTTATGGGTTCCTCTCTAGCCCAAGGACCACCTCTGGTAAAAAAAAAAAAAAAAAAAAAAAAAAAAAAAATCATCCAAATCCATCCAGTCCTTTTGAAGTACATGCATAAGCAGTGAAAATAATCTGCAGCTCACATGCCTGTACTGTCGGCGGCAGCCAAGAGCCAACAAACTGATTTGAACAGCTGCAATCCAAACACAGAAGAAGAGCACGGTGAAAGATGCTTTAAATGGCGAAAGCGATGGAGGTACATGAATCAGAATCAGAATCAGAATCAGAATCAGATTTATTGCCATTGTTCATGTAGTACACAAACTAGGAATTTGTCTCGGTGCAATGCTGCAACATTAAACATGATAAAATAAAAGAAATAAACTATACATGCAATAAAGTGTAGAATAAGAGTGAGTAATACTAGTCAGCAGTTAAAATATATTAGCGAGCAGCAGATAATGTGGAGAACCATATAGTGCAGTCGGTAATGCAGGAAGAAAACAGTGATGATTGACATGAGTCTGGTTGAGCTGCTGTACATAGTGCACGAGAGACAATAAGTCACTTAGTGTTCAGCAGTCTGATGGCAGAGGGGAAGAAGCTGTTCATGTGATGGGAGGTTTTAGTCTGGATGGACCAAAGTCTTCTACCTGAGGGGAGGGGGGCAAACAGTACGTGACCAGGGTGTGAGGGATCGGCTATGATCCGGCCAGCACGCCTCCGGGTCCTGGAGATGTACAGATCCTGGAGAGATGGGAGCTTGCAGCCGATCACCTTCTCAGCAGTGCGCACGACGCACTGCAGCCTTAGTCTGTCCCTGGCAGTGGCTCCTGCGTACCACACGGTTATGGAGGAGGTGAGGATGGACTCGATGATGGCTGTGTAGAACTGCACTAACATCTTGGTGGGTAGCTTGAGCTTCCTCAGCTGCCGCAGGAAGATCATCCTCTGCTGGGCCTTTTTGATGAGGGAGCTGATGGTCGGCTCCCACTTGAGGTCCCTGGTGATGGTGGTGCCTAGGAAGCGGAAGGAATCAGCAGTGGTGATGGGAGAGCCTGTGAGGGTGAGGGGGGGCAGAGGGGTTGTGACTTTCCTGAAGTCCACAATCATCTCCACTGTCTTCAGAGCGTTCAGCTGCAGGTTGTTGTTGTTGCACCAGGACGCCAGCTGGGCCACCTTTCTCCTGTAGGCGGACTCGTCACCGTTGGAGATGAGCCCGATGAGGGTGGTGTCGTCCGCAAACTTGATCAACTTGACAGACTGGTGGCTGGAGGTGCAGGAGTTGGTATAAAGGGAGATCATTTTTGATCATTTTCGATCATTTTTGGGAATGCACAGTCTGTGAGAAACAAGGTGGAGGAAATTCAAGGCAACGTACGTTACCAGAAGGATTTTAAGAACTGCTGCGTCATGGCTTTCACTGAATCTTGGCTTACTGCGCATGATCGAGATGCAGAGCTGTGGATTGACGGCTTTGGAGCTCCGCTGCGCTCGGATCGGCAGGAAGAGGTAACGGGGAAACGTCAGGGGGGCGGAGTATGTTTATACATTAATAAGCAGTACTGCACATCTGTCACGGTCAGAGAGCGCATCTGTACACCCCATGTGGAGCTGCTGTCTGTGTCGCTTCGCCCCTTTTATTTGCCTCGAGAGTTTCCCCAACTTTTCATCACAGTTGTGTACATTCATCCGAGGGCAGACGCTGACTCCGCCTCCAGCACCATCTCTGATGTGATCCAGCGGCTGCAGTCAATTTCTCCAGAGGCGCCAAACTTCATTCTTGGGGATTTTAACCATGTTTCTTTAAAGAAGACACTTAAAAACTTTCATCAGTATGTCTCCTGCCCAACCAGGCGAAAAAAGACATTGGACCTGTGCTATGGATCCATAGAGAGGGCCTATAAATCACTCCCCCTTCCTCCTTTAGGATCATCAGATCACAACTGTGTTCATTTGCTGCCCACATATAAAACTGCTCTCAGAAGAGGCAAGGTGGAGATGAGAGACATTGATGTGTGGACAGAAGATTCAGAGCACAGCCTCCAGGAATGCTTTGACTGTACAGACTGGAAGATGTTCATAATGGCCTGCGGGGATGATTTGGACTCTCTGGCTGAGCTCACATGCTCATACATGGCTCACTGTCAAAATAAGTTTGTTCCACGTAAACGTGTCAAAATATATCCCAACAACAAACCATGGGTTACTAAATCAGTTAAATCCTGCTTACAGAGGAAAGCACTTGCCTTTAAACAGGGGTCTGTTTCTGCGCTACAGGTTGCCACTAAGGAGCTAAAGGCCGAAATTTTAAGAGCAAAACAGAATTATAAATCAGAATTGGAAAGCAAGATGGCAGCAAATAAACTTGGTTCGGCCTGGGCCAGTATGAAAAAAATTGCAGGCCTTCAGAGCACAGAGCGCAGTAATCGTGTGTTTTTAGATGGTTTTAGTTCAGACACAGAGCTGGCTAATGCTCTTAATTGTTTTTATGGTCGTTTTGACTCCTTTGATTTTAGCACAGAAATCCAAGATTTGAAACAGAAACTCAAAGACAATCAGCACTTTAATATTGAGATGCAGGATGTTGAAAGGGAGTTCCGCGCTGTAAAAGTGAACAAAAGTCAGGGCCCTGATAATATATGTGGACGCCTGGTAAAGTCCTGTGCACATGAACTGAGTCCTATATTTCACTACATTTTCAATAAGTCCTTACAGACACAACATGTGCCTAAGATCTGGAAAGATGCCGTGGTTGTTCCCATTCCAAAATCCAGCTGTCCTAAAACGGTAAATGACTTTAGACCAGTTGCTTTGACTTCAATTTTAATGAAAATTTTTGAAAAACTGGTCAGATGTGAGGTCCTAAAGCAGACTGAACATGCATTGGATCCTCTGCAGTTTGCCTATAGGCCTCACAGAGGAGTGGAGGATGCCACTGTCACTCTGTTTAACATGCTTTTTAAACATCTGGATTTTAATGGGACACACGCCAGGCTTTTATTTGTGGACTTTTCTTCTGCCTTTAATACAATCCAACCTCATATTTTAGTTGAAAGGCTCCTGCAACAATTTGATTTAAGCAATAATCTGGTGGGTTGGATTCTGGATTTCTTAACCAACAGGACGCAGAGAGTAAGGGTCAATGGTACATTGTCTGACCTAAAGTGCTCTTCTACTGGCTCTCCTCAGGGGTGTGTGTTGTCACCACTACTCTTCATCCTGTACACAAACATGTGTCGGAGCAGACATGACAACAGACACATTATAAAGTATGCTGATGACTCAGTCATTGTCAGTCTCCTCCAGGATGGTGAGAGTGGCCATGGCCCAGTAGTTGATGACTTTGTTCACTGGTGTGAGGATTCCTACCTGCAGCTGAATACAACAAAAACGAAAGATATGATTATTGACTTTAGGAGGAAAACTCCCAGGCACAAAGTCACCATACTAAAAGGCCAGACCACCGAATGTGTACAATCGTACAAATATCTTGGGACGATTATTGATAGTGGATTGAACTTTGAGGTGAACTGTGAAAGGGTGTGCAAAAAGGGTCAGCAAAATTTGCATTGTTTGAGGAAACTTGCACGCTTCCAAATTGACCGAACCATAATGACTATGTTCTATCGGGCTTTTATTGAATCTGTTTTATCCTTTTCTTTAATGTCATGGTTTGGTCAGATAAAACTGAAACAGAGGAAATCCTTGGATCAGGTAGTCAGATGGTCCAGTCGTTTGCTTGGTGAGTCACAGCTGAGCCTGACATCCCTGTACACCAGACAAGTACAGAGGATGGCCGACTCGATTTTAAATGATGACTCCCACCCTTTGCACTGCAACTTTCAGCTTCTTCCCTCCAGACGGAGGTTTGCTGTCCCAAAAAGTAGAACCCAGCGCTACAAAAACAGCTTTGTCCCTGCTGCTGTCAAAGAGTTGAACAAGCTATAAAAATTATATTGTACATATTTTATATTTACCTATTTTGTAAGATGTGTGCCTGTGTTTGTGTCTATGTTGAATGTAATTGTGGCTTGTAAATATGGATGTCACCAACTGCAAAACAAATCTACCTACGGGTACAAATAAAGTAACCTGAACCTGAACCTGAAGAGTAGGGGGGAAAGTACACAGCCCTGAGGTGATCCAGTGCTGATGCTAGCAGAGTCTGAGACAGTCTTTCCCAGCCGCACATGCTGCCTCCGGTCCGTCAGGAAGTCGGTGATCCACCTGCAGAGTGGATCTGAATGTCGGTGATCCACCTGCAGAGTGGATCAGTGCACCTGAATACAATGACAATCAAGAAGAACAGGAGCTTTTGTTGTTTAGTGGCAGAGGAAGAAAACAGACGGGCAAAGAGACGGACATTTGTTCACCTAGTATTGGCGGATTGCTGAGTACTTTCCTCTAGGGGGAGTTTCCAGACACATGTGCAGTACCGTTCTATTGACGGTAAAGGTGAGCTATTTTTGTGTTTATTTCAAAAACAAAGCACTATTTTGAAATTCTGGCAAATTAAAAGTCGAGAAAATATGGCAATGCAATGATACAAGCCTTTAGTTCCACTTAATTTTGACCGGGCGAGCTGAAACAGAGAGGCAGATGGACTGATACACTCATGCACACATCCATAAACAGATGCACTAACTGACAACTGTATGCCTCTCAGTTTCACTGAGGCATAATGATTCGGTGGCAATGGATGTCCATGCATCACACATGTGTAGCATCATCTGACTTTGGCTCATCAATAAGAATTATTCTTCTGCTTAAAGACATTGTTTCACCCAGGAAAAAGACAGCAAGGAAACTGCTCTTTTACCCCAGGCCACAACTGAACTCACATTCCTTTGTTAAAACCAGTCTAAGGAATTCACCCTAATGCATTTCCTGTTTTGACTTTATGGCCCCATAAATGTGGAGACATGGAACAGAACCATGGAGATGCCAGGAAAAGTAAATGGACCCTTATGTTTTAATGTGAAAACCAATCAATGGGTGTGAAATATATTAATCCATGATTTTACATATATATGCATGTTAAAATGTTTAAATGAATGTTTATTCCTGCATGTTGATTTATACATTGCATGAACACTGAAATAGGTTAGAGTTATACATAAATGTATAGAGGAATATTGCAGTATTGAAACTTGTGTATTAGATTTTGCAAAGCGTATCTCAAATCATGTGACTGCCAGCAGCCAATCTCTGCTTGACAACAGCTCTCAGTGTTGTTTGTTCCAGACAAAAGACTGTTTGCTCATTGGACTAAAGTTCATAAAGCCCGCCCATGAAGGAAGCCTATTGGCTGAGCTCCTGTCAACCCGGAAGCCTGCGAAAGCTCGACTGAATTTATAAAAGGAGGGAGACCCCTCGCTACTTCCTCTTTTCGCCATCTCTCTTTCAGCTTTTCATTTCTATTGTCTTCACGTCTGTCACAGCAGAGAACCACCGGAGAACAAAGGATTCCTCTCACGTGTTGCTTTTCTACGATCACAGAGCCTGAAGTATCCTGTTTTGTCGTAAACTCTTTGTATTTTTAATGTTTTTTTCTTTAAATGCCTAGGAATTCTTTCTTTCTGAGCTCACTTCTAATTAGGAGTTAAACTCCAATCCTAGACGTTTATTCTTCTAACTTTTTCCTGTTGAACTTTCTGTAAAACCACTGTTTTAATTTTAATTTTTTTTTTCCACAATATTTTTTATTGAACCTTTTTTTTTTTACAAACACGGCACAAACAATCAAACACTAACACTAAAGTAATTAAAAAAAAAAACCCAAAACACTAATTACAACAACAACAAAAAAAATGTACTAAAAACACCAACAACCATTAACAAAGGCAAATCAACAACAATGCTCCTCTGTTTAGTCTAGGTAATCTATTACATAAGAATACATATTATACATTCACCAATTTGGAATTTGCAAGGTCCACACGTATCATTCACCTTCTTCTTCAGAAGTTATGTTTAATTTCTTTACATAATCAATGAAAGGTCTCCATATATTCTCAAACACATTTTCCTTTGATTTCAGTATGTATGTTATTCTTTCTAGTGGAAGGTTTGTTAACATCTGTCTTAACCACTGAGTCACATCTGGTCTATGAGTCTTTTTCCACAGTAGTGCAATACATTTTTTGGTATTAAGCAAACCGAGGTCTATGAATGCTATTTCACTCTTATTAAAGTTATGTTTTTCTGGATACAGATCCAACAAAAACAGTTCAGGGTTCAATGTGAATTGTTTTGAAATTATTTTTTCAATTGTTACCCTCACCTCTTCCCAAAACATTCTGATTTTTCTACATTCCCATAAACAGTGAAATAGGGTTCCTTTACTTTCCATACATTTTGTGCATGTATCTGGTATGTTTTTGTTATATCTATTTAACTCCACTGGTGTAACATACATCCGCATTAACCATTTAAAATGTATCAGTTTAAGACATACATTTATTGATTTGGTTTGAGCTTCTGCACAAGCCATCTCCCATTGTTCCTCTGAAATTTCAATTTGCAGGTCTTCTTTCCAATAATTCAGTCTTTTCTGTGAGTTTTCACTTGAGAATAGTGTCAATGAGTTATAAAACTCTGAAATAATACCCTTTCTCTTACTATCTACGGCAGTGGCTCAGGAGGTAGAGCAGGTTGTCCAATAACCACATGGTTGGCGGTTCAAATCCCGCTCTCCCCAGATATCCTGCCGTTGTGTCCCTGGGCAAGACACTTTACCCCAATTGCTCCTGGTGGGTCTGGAAGCGCCATGTTAGGCAGCATGCCACCATCAGTGTGTGAATGTGTGTGTGAATGGGTGGATTGCAGGATCTGTAAAGCGCTTTGGTCATCAAGAGATGAGAATAAAAGCGCTATATAAGTGAATGCCATTTACCATTTACCATTTTTATCTTTCATCAAAATTTTTTCCAAGGATGAATAAGTAGGTCGGGTGAGAGCATTATTTTGATTTGATCGATTAAAATTTCTAAGCTAAAGATATTTAAAAAAATGTGTTCTATTAAGATTGAATTTAATCCTCAGTTCTTCAAAAGACATTATGTTATCTGAACGTGACAAATATAAGTCTTGAATCTTTTGAATCCCTTTTAAATTCCATACTTTAAATACAGCATCCGCTCTCCCTGGTGTAAAATATTGATTACCCCATATGGGCTAAATTGTGACAATAAGTGTGGTTCTTTTAAATATTTTTTGGTTTCACACCATATTTTGATCATGTGCTTTACAATTGAATTTTTAACTTGTTTCTGTAATTTTTTAGCCGAGTCTGAGTATATGAATAAGGGAAGAGGTAAAGGTAAATTGTATGATTCCATTTCAGTCCAGTGAGGAGGATCATTTGATGAAAAATAATATGTCATAGACCTCAGTTGTGCTGACCAATAATACAACATAAAGTTAGGCCATTTCAGACCTCCACGATCAAATGGTAAATATAGTAAGGACAAACATAATCTAGCCTTTCTATTGTTCCATATAAATTCCACTAACTTTTTTTTAATTCTTGAGAATAGATCTGAAGGTGGTGGTAAAGGAATGTATTGAAATAAATAAAGTATTTTTGGTAAGATATTACTTTTAAGTATATTAATTCTCCCGATCATCGACATTGGTAGTGACATCCATCTCTGAAGTAACTCATTAATATCTGTCATTAAGGCTTCATAGTTGGCACTGGTGACTGATTCTAGCTTAGGCAAAATTTGAATTCCTAAATATTTAAACTGATTTACAACATTGAATTGATTTACCTCAGGAGCTGGGTGATTTCTCTGGGTCTCATTTAGCATTAATATTGAAGATTTTGTTTTATTTATTTTATATCCTGATATTTCCCCAAAGTTCTTTATTAAATTAGACAAGGTCGGAATTGATTTTTTAAAATTCGATATAAACAAAATTATGTCATCGGCATACAGGGAGATTTTATGTTCTGTTGGTCCTACTTTAATTCCATATATTTGTGGATGTAAACATACTGCCATCGCTAAAGGTTCAATTGCCATAGTAAACAATAAGGGTGAAAGTGGGCAGCCTTGTCGACATCCTCTATTGATTTTTATTGATTTTGAGATATTGCTGTTTCAGGTTCAGGTTCAGGTTCGGGTTACTTTGTTTGTACCCATAGGTAGATTTGTTTTGCAGTCTGGTGACATCCATATTTACAAGCCACTAATTACATTCAACATAGACACAAACACAGACACACATGAAGCTGACTATAAACATGATAAAAATACTCAAGGCTCCATCAAACAGGGTATAAAAAGATAAAGAGATGAGGGAGAAACCAGAGGTAAGAGAGAAGGGTCATATTAAAAGTTAAAAACTAGTCAGAGGTTAAAAAACTCAAAGGTCTAAAACCCAATAAAATATTTAAAACCCAAGTGACATCATACAAAATAAGTAAATATAAAATATGTACAATATATTTTTATAGCTTGTTCAACTCTTTGACAGCAGCAGGGACAAAGCTGTTTTTGTAGCGCTGGGTTTTACTTTTTGGGACAGCAAACCTCCGTCTGGAGGGAAGAAGCTGAAAGTGGCAGTGCAAAGGGTGGGAGTCATCATTTAAAATGGAGGCAGCCATCCTCTGTACTTGTCTGGTGTACAGGGATGTCAGGCTCAGCTGTGACTCACCAAGCAAACGACTGGACCATCTAACTACCTGATCCAAGGATTTCCTCTGTTTCAGTTTTATCTGACCAAACCATGACACTAAAGAAAAGGATAAAACAGATTCAATAAAAGCCCGATAAAACATTGTCATTATGGTTCGGTCAATTTGGAAGCGTGCAAGTTTCCTTAAACAATGCAAATTTTGCTGACCCTTTTTGCACACCCTTTCACAGTTCACTTCAAAGTTTAAATTACTATCAATAATCGTCCCAAGACGATGTTTGTTAGGATTTCTGCTGTAGCGTTATTGTATATTATCTGGACCCATTTTATGAAATTATTTCTAAGTCCAAACCTTTGTAGGACTTCAAAAAGATAGGGCCATTCGATCTTATCAAAGGCCTTTTCGGCATCCAATGATAGGAGAGCTGTATCCGGTGCTTCTTTATTGGAATAAATAATATTAAATAGTCTTCTTACATTATGGAAGCCTTGTCTTCCCATTGTAAAGCCATTCTGATCTCGGTTAATAATATTTGGTAATATTTCTTGTAGTCGTCTTGCTAAAATTTTACAGATTATCTTAAGATCAGCATTTAATAGACTTATTGGTCTCATATTTTCACATTTATTAGGGGGTTTACCTGGTTTTGGCAACAGTATAATTAAGGCATTATTCATGTATGGTGGTAAATTACCATTTTGAAATGCTTCTAAAACCATTTCCAAAAGTGGTTTTATTAATTTATTCTTAAATTTTTTATAGAGGTCAACTGGAAGACCATTTGATCCTGCTCTTTTTCCTGATTTCATATTATCAACGGCTAGCCCAACTTCTTCTTGACTAATTTTAGACTCCAGTATCTCCCTGTTTTCATTTGGAATACACGGTATAGATAATCCACCCAAAAACCCATTTAGTTTTGTTAAGTCAGTTTCATTTTTTGTATCGTATAGTTTTTCATAATAATCTCAAAGGCACTATTCATTTCTAAAGGATCTATAACTACCTGTCCGTTACTTATAATACTGGTAATTGGTGTTTTAAATTCTAATTGTTTAATCTGCCATGCCAATAATTTTCCTGATTTTTCACCTTGTTCATAAAAAGTTTGCTTCAATCTTAGAAAACTCGAGGCAGCTCTATTCGCTGATTTTTTTTTTTTATCATATTCAGCTCTCAGAATCAGTAATTCGTTCTCTAGCTGTGGGTTACTTCCTGCATACACCTTTTCTTGAAGAATTTTTATTTTACGTTCCAATTGGACTCTCTCCTCTCGAGTCTTCTCAGATTTTGAACCTGTATAACTAATAATACGCCCCCTAATAAAAGCTTTGAAAGCCTCCCACTTTATACATGCCGTTGTTTGTGTAGTATTAATATCAAAGAACTCATCTATCTGTTTTTCTATGTACTTAACAAATTCCTCATCCTGAAGCCATTCATGCTGAAAATGCCACCTACCTGGATCCTTTGTCAATTTCTTATCTACATATATTAGACAGCAGGGTGCATGATCAGAAATCACAATGTTATCATAGAAACAGTTTTGAGTCTTGGACCTTAATTCTGTAGAGATCAAAAAGTAGTCAATACGTGAGAATGTCTTATAGGTATTAGAATAACAAGAATAGGCTTTGACTTGTGGTTTCATTTCTCTCCATATATCTAGCAATCTCAATTCTTTCATAAAATGATTAATGGTCATCCTGCATCCATTGTGCATACAGTCCAGTCCTGTTGATCTATCTATACTGGGATTCAATGTACAATTAAAATCCCCTGCTATTATATGTTGCCCTGTAAGTGATGATAAAGTAAGGAATAAATTAACAAAGAAGTTTTGATCATCAGTATTGGGGCCGTATAAGTTCACCAGATTTATATTTTCTAATAACAAAGATCCTTGGATGATTAGATATCTTCCAAATTTGTCTCCAATTACATTTTTCACTTGAAATGGGACTGTTTTATGTATGAGAGTCATAACTCCCCTGGCTCGAGATGAAAATGATGAGGTGAACACATTTCCTTGCCATCTTCTCCTAATTCTTTTTACATCCTCCTCTATTAGATGAGTTTCTTGTAAAAATACAATTTTTGAATCTATGTCTTTTATGTTATTCATAACTTGTTTAAGTTTTTTAGATTTTGTAGACCTCTGCAATTCCATGAAGTTAAATTAAGATTAACGCTTTGATCTATGATCAATAAGGAGTTTGAGATTACCTTGCAATATGAACATACTCTTACAGAGAAGCAAAAACATGGATGGTTGAACATTCATCCTACAAACTACACAAAAACAAATTCCCTTTCCCCACATTCGTGGTAATCTCCCCAAAATCAAAAAAATTCCGTCTCCCGTTATAGCTAGTGACTGTTCCACACCTGCGAGGATCAGTCAAACCACTCTCTCTTTCTCCTCTCAATCACCCTGACTCTACTACTATTTTTAATGACATTAACTCTCTTCTGTAGTTTTTTCAACATAACTTCAAAGTTTTATAGCAACTTTGTACATCATAGCTTTTTTTTTTTATAATACAGTCTGTATTTTGTAGACATGTTATATGTTTCAGATCAATCAGATGCCTGTACAAATGCTTAAATGTTCTACCTTTATCATGTTCATGCTTAGCTCCCACCAGTCTCCTCTTGGATCTGCTTAATGAGCTCCTGCGCCTCTTGAGGGGTCTTGAAGATATGGGTTCTGCCCTTATATGTGACCAGCAGTCTTGCCGGATGAATCACTCCGTGACGAATCCCGAGGTTGCGCAGCTCTTTGCGGGCAGGGTCGAACTGCCTCCTTAATTGTTGTATTCCTGTGGCCAAGTCTGGGTAGAACCGCACCTGTTGATCCTGGTATTTAATTTCCCCTTTAGCTCGCGCCGTGTTGGTGACCGTCATCTTGTCTCTGTAGTTGAGGAACTTCATAATCAGCGTCCTCGGTGGTGTCTTATTATCTCTCGGTGGGCCGATTCGGTGAGCTCTCTCTAAAACGACCGATGACTGCAGGTCCGCGTTGTTCAGCGCTTCTGGAATCCACTTTTCCAAAAAGGAACATGGGTCCCGTCCCTCTGCTCCCTCCGGGAGACCCAACAGCCTCAAATTATTCCGTCGCGAGCGGGATTCCAAATCTAGAACGTTATCTTCCAGACGTTTCCATTTTAATTCCAGTGTTTGCAACTTTGATTGTAGGCTGGTGACGTAATCTTCAGCGCTCGAAATTCGGAGCTCCGCCTGCGATATTCGTTCCATACAGTCACTTATTTCCTTTCTCATACCTTCTATCGCTGCTATAATCCCATCAAATTTAGATGAAAAGTCTGCTCTCATGGAGCTGATGGCAGCGAGCACTGCGCTTGTCCCCTCCTCAGCAGTTCCCGCTCCGCCACTGGCTACATCCTCTGCCATAGTCTCTGGAGATTTTTCTGCTTCGTCACGAGTGTGGAAGTCTGTTAGTTTGGATTGTTTTGTCGAAATACTTTTTCCTCCGCCTAATTTCCCAGCTTTGGTCTTCACCATATCCGCGCCTAAACGCTGGGATGGGTTTTTGTTTCAATTAAGATAGTTTTAGCCAACTTTTTATTTTTAGGAGCAGAGCAGTGTGAAACACGTCTTCCTATGTGGCCGCCATAACCGGAAGTCGTTTAATTTAAATTTTAATCTTGACTTTATTTTATAATATTTTTATTGACCAATCCCACACCAGAAGCTCTTTTGTCTAAAGTCCGAAACTCTTTGACTTGAGACCAGATTAGATATATTTAATTATTATCGAATTCCTCTGGGAAGCCGCTTGCCAATGAGGAAGAAAGGACGCGCAGCCTCTTTACCAAAACCTTGAAGAAACATCGTCACCATCTTGTTTCAACCTAAGTTACAACTGTGAGTCATACAGTCAAAATCCAGCCTTGTTGACCGCTTGACTATAAAGGTCGAACTCTGGACCCTGAAATATCTGCGGACAGATATTTTCCCTAACATCCACGAAATCTTTGGCTGAGGACGACGCCGACAAGGAATCACCGAGGAGTCACGTGAGCGGCAATTTTAATTCATCTGCTGAATGAAACGTCTGAGGTTCGGTAATAATTTTGATATCTGATCAGATGCAAATCTAAAGAGCAAGTAATATAACCTTTCTTTTCCTTAAAATCCCGTTTTCATTTTCTTAGAGTAATCCGGAACTTTTCATATAATTAGTAAAACTTTCCCCATAAATTTGCGTTGTTTCCATAATCTGTTAACTTCAAACTGATCTAAATTTATTTCACAGTTAACCCTGGTTCTGCAAATGTTGACATTGTTAATCTACCATTTACAAGTTTAATTTTATGGTTAATGAAATCACTGCAGTGTTTTTTAATCATCATTTCATTTAATAAATATGTGAAAATGAGAGAAGTTGTTGAGAATTTATTTCATTCTGAGTCTGGTTTAAGTCCCCAGTATCGAATTCACTAAAATTTTGAGACTGATTATTGATTAATTTATTGAGTGATTAAACAGGTATAAAGTGAAATTAAAGATTAAAATTGCTTCCAAAAAGGAAGCTGGTGCCCCTACACGAGTGTTATCAATTTTTCCTGTGTGTGTGAACCGAGAATTCATCTCAGGTTCCAAGACATTAATATAAATTAAATAATTTTTATACCTGATCATAATTATTAATTCATATACTGTTACACATGATAGCAATCCTACCCACTGTCTTCAGTGATTGCATGACTTTGGCTTTGCTCTCATTGTAGAGAGTGGGGATGACTGTGTCGGGAACAGGTCAAGAGGACCCCTGATCAAGTGAGCACCCCAAGTGGACCCCAGGATCCAATCTGTACATGTACAAGTACATTTTCAATCCAGTGATTTACAAACTGATTCATAATTACCTCCGCCAAGGAGGTTATGTTTTCATCGGCGATGGTTTGTATGTCTGTCTGTCTGTTTGTTAGCAAGATAACTCAAAAAGTTATGAACGGATTTTCATGAAATTTTCAGAGATTGTCAGAAATGGGGTATCCTACGGATGATTAGATTTTGGTGATGATCTGAGAGTGCATACCTCCACCAAGGGCTTTGTTTGTATTTGTGCAGCAGGATTACGCAAAAACTATTGCATGGATTTGGATGAAATTTTTACCAGAGGTGGTTCTTGGGCTAGAAAGGAGCCCATTATATTTTGGTGATGATCTGAGAATGCATACCTCAGCCAAGGCTCTTATCTTCTCACAGTGTGTTAGCAACAATACTCCAAAACGGATGGACAGACTTTGATGCAATTTTCACCACAAGTGGCTATAGGCCTACACACAAACCCATTACATTTTGGAGGTGATCCATGACAAACGGAAGGAGCCTTGACGGAGGTATGCGCTCTATGAGTGCTTTTCTAGTTTTCTAAAGCCTCATTCAGTCCCACATACCTATTCTGTGAATTTTCATCTGGGTGCAGCCAACGGTGACGAGCAGCAATGGTGGAGAAGAAGTCTTTTGAAAGCAGAAACAGATCCAGGGTCTCCGGGTCATCTTAGTTGTCATTTTACATATATATATTTTTTACACTTGTTTGTGACTGGGAGAAGTCTTTCCAACAGCTTTACACAAAATATTACAACGTTGTACTTCGGCTCTATGCGCATCATAGCGCAAAAGCCCTGGTTCTCAACGACAAAATATAGGCATAAATCTTTGGCAATAAAAGCAACAGATTTTGTAATTCACTTTGCCCTTTCCAAGTTGTGTGGAAGTTTTGACATTGCTTAAGCAAAGGTCCCCTGGTGGGCGGTGGCAGGTACAAGTGTTTTTTTTGTTTTTTTTTTCCTCTCTTTGGCCGCTGGCTGGAAACGTGCGATTTGGATTCACGTTTGTCATGTCTCCAAAATATTTTACTTTAGTCTGACAGCTTACATCTGGTGTGGGTCTTGTCCAAATCTTTTTTCTCTTTGTCTTCATAAAAACTTAAGTACTGATATGTTTGCTTTTAATGAAGAGAGCGCCGCCATTTTGTTTCTTTTGTGTCACGTCATAAAGAGTCCGGGCAGGTACCGATGACCGACTTTTTCATTCCGGCTAAATTAATTATGTTATTAATAATATTTAATAAATGGAATCTTGTTATTTGTGCATCAATTCAGAATCGTTCATGTCCGCATTGAGATGCATCAGAAAAATTATTATTTCTCCCACCCTTATTATTTATGAGCCAGTACTTCGGTTGTCATATTGACTGGACAATTAACCTAAATGCAGAGTGCAACACCAAGAGAAAAACACACAAACTTCGTCTGACCGTTTATTAAATTTCAAAAGAGCAATCTTTAGGAAAAACCAGTCACTCGCCAGAGGAGCAGCAAACCTGCAGAGAGAAAAGCGAGGCTGATTAGAATGAGGAATGGAGGAGGATTGGGAAATCCAAATAATACCACTTACGTGGGAGAGAGAGAAAGACTGGCTCAGAACCCAACGAAGGAGATGGACCAGCAGGTCGGAACTGCTGGAAGGGGAAATGGTGAGCTTCGTCTGACCAGGTGGAGTGGAGAAACTGCAGCGGAGGAGCAACAGGCTGGTGAGCGCACCGAACCCCTGGAGACACACCGCTCCGTTGGCAGCAACCTGAAGAAGAAGGAGGAGAACAACGTGTCAGGTAAATTCCTAAACACAGAGAGCTTACACGTTAGACTTATTCTGTTCAAGGCAGTACACCCAAACGAGCCAGCGTTGAATCACTGAAGAGCACTTCCTTATAAATGCTGGCTCAGCAGAATCAGCAGGTGCGTCAGATGAGGTGATTAGAAGAGCAGAGGAAATGGGATGTTGGGGGTAAGCACTTACCAGGACATGACAGGGCCCCCCCACTCAAGGAACACCTCCTGGTGGTCCACCGGGCTTCTCAGGGTGGGCTCAATGGTAGACCCGGACCATAGCCTTGTCGTGGAAGGCTGACTTGGAGATCCATGACCAGTGCTCCGGATCGTAACCCTCCCAGTGGACCAGGTATTGGAATCCTGGGCCCCGGCAGTGGATATCTAGGATCTCCCGAACAGTGTGCGTGACATGGCCGTTAAGGGTCCGGGGAGGGGGAGGCGGCTTCGGGGGGAGGGACAGAGGGGGCTGGAAGAGAGAGGCTTGACTTTGGAGATGTAAAACGTTGGTAGCTGGAGCCGGACAGCAGAGTCACCCACGTTGTTGGTGACGGGGAAGGGGCCCACGAACCGGGGGGCAAACTTACGAGCCTCAGCCTTCAACGGAACCTGATCCGCAGACACCCAGACCTGCTGTCCAACCTTGTAGTCCGGCACCGGAACCCTCTTGCAGTCAGCATAGCGCCGATTGCACTCAATGGAACAGAGGAGTGCTGCTCGGGTAGACCTCCAGGCCCGGCAACAATGACGAAAGTGCGCCGCCACGGACGGCACCGCAACCTCTCTCTCCACCATGGAAAACGGGGGGGGGGGGGTTGTAGCCCGTGGAGGCTTCAAATGGAGAATGCCCCGTGGCTGAAGAAACTGTAGAATTCAGCGAGTATTCCACCCAGGTCAGATGGGAGCTCCGCGATCCAGGGTCATCGGCTACCACGCAATGAAGGGCGGCCTCAAGGGACTGGTTGGCACGCTCAGCCTGCCCATTGCTCTGTTTGTGATAACCGGAGGTGAGGCTGACCATGGTGCCAAGGCATTGACAGAATGATTTCCAGACATGTGAGATGAACTGTGGGTCCCAGTCAGACACGATGTCCGTAGGGATGCCATGCAGTCTGATGACGCGATGGGAGAGTAAATCTTGGAGGCAGATGGCAGCTTGGGGAGAGGTACCAGGTGAATGGCCTTGGAAAATCTGTCCACAATAATCAGGATGATGGTATTACCATGGGAGGGAGGAAGACCAGTGACAAAATCCATGGCTATGTGGGACCAGGGCCAGCTGGGGATGGGGAGGGGGTGAAGAAGACCAGCGAGATGGGAAGGGGGGGGGGCTGGATTTATTAGGGGCACACGTTTGGCAGGCCTTCATGTACTCCTGCACGTCCTGCCACAGCATGGGCCACCACAATGCTCACCTAACAATGTGCACAGTGCGAACCACTCCAGGGTGGCAGGCGAAATGTCCGGCGTGCCCCCACTGGATAACTTCGCTGCGGAGGGTGGCAGGGACGTAAAGGCGATTAGGGGGAGAACCTGCTGGTTCGGGCTCAGAGGATTGGGCCTGGTGGACTCTTCTTGATCTTCCAGGTAAGGGTTCCCAGGATGCATGAGGGCAGAAGAATGGGCTGGGAGTGGGAAGGGGGTTCAGCCGAGTCTTGGCTGAACTGTCTGGTGAGAGTGCCAGGCTTAATATTACAGGAGCCAGGCCTATACTGTAGGTAACAGTGAAATTGAAACGCTGGAAAAATAAGGCCCAGCGAGCCTGCCTGGAATTCAGCCGGCGGGCCTACCGCAGATACTCGAGGTTCTTGTGGTCGGTCCCCACGGCTACAGGATGGACAGCTCCCTCCAGCCAATGTCTCCATTCCTCAAAAGCCAATTTAATGACCAACAGCTCTCGAGCCCCAATGTCATAATTCCTTTTGGCTGAGGTGAGCCGCCGAGAGAAATACGCGCATGAGCAGAGCTTCAAGTCTGAGGCGGAGCGCTGGGACAGAATCGCGCCCACCCCTGTTTCTGAAGCATCCACCTCCAGGGTAAATTGGAGCTTGGGTTCGACCTGAGCCAAGATGGATTTGTCAGCGAACAGGCCCTTTAATTTCACAAAGGCCTGTTCAGCTGCCTCGGTCCATAAAAATGGTACCTTAACGGAGGTCAGCTGGGTTAAAGGCTGTGCTATCCCACTGTAGTTCCGAATGAACCTGCAATAGAAATTTGCAAACCCCAAGAAGTGTTGCAGCTTCTTGCGGGAGTGGGGTATTGGCCAATCAAGCACAGCCTTCACCTTGGCCGGATCGGCTCTCAGCTCTCCCTCCGCTACAATAAAGCCAAAGAAAGAAGTAGAATTAGTGGAAAATTCACACTTCTCTGCCTTGACAAACAGTTGGTTCTCCAAGATCCGCTGTAACACGGCTCTAACATGAGTTTGCTGCTCCTTGAGCGTGCAAGAAAAAATCAGGATGTTGTCTAAATAGACGAAAACAAACCGATTTATCATGTCGCAGAGGACGTCATTAATGAGACGTTGGAAAACAGCAGGGGCATTAGTTAAACCAAAGGGCATAACTAGGTATTCAAATTGCTCGAGGTGTGTCTTAAACACTGTTTTCATTCGTCCCCCTCGCGTATTCTAACAAGATGGTAAGTGTTGTGTAGGTCGAGTTTAGAGAATACGCGTGAGCGCTGCAGGAGCTCAAATGTGGAGTTCATCAGGGGCAGAGGATATTTATCTTTGACGGTGATAGAATTAAGCTCACGGTAGTCAATGCATGGACGCAAAGACCCATCCTTCTTTCCCACAAAGAAAAACCCCGCCCCGAGGGGAGCCGAGGATGGCCAAATGAGGCCGGCGTTCAGAGAGTCCTTAATGTACCTCTCCATCACCTCCCTCTCAGGTCCAGAAATATCATAGAGCTTGCTGGACGGAAACTTCGTGCCCGGGAGGAGGTCGATGGCACAGTCATATGAACGATACGGAGGAAGTGCTAATGCTCGTGACTTGCTAAAGACCTCCCCGAGGTTGTGATAAACCTCGGGCACGAGGCTGAGGTCTGGCGGCTCGACCTGAGGGGAGGAGACGGGGAGGGACGGCGAACACTCGGCCGAACTTAAACATGTTGCCAAACAATTAGGGCTCCAGGAGGTGATGGTATTTTGTGCCCAATTGAGAATAGGATTATGCCTCCGGAGCCATGGATACCGTAGAACCACTGCATGAGGGGCACGTGGAAACACGTAAAAAGTAAGCCTCTCCCGGTGGTTACCGGACAGAAGGATGGATAGCTGCACCATGCAATGAGTAATGGATGCCACCGTCTGGCCAGAGAGGATACGCACAGGCTGAGGAACCGGCAATGTAACTGTCGGAATCCTCATCTCCTGCACAAGTTGGGAGGAGATAAAATTACCCTCTGCCCCGGAATCAATGAGGGCAGAGACTCTCATCTCGACCCCTGGCAACTGAACCAGGGTCAAAATAGAAAAATTACCAGGGGGCTGAGAATGAGTCCCACCCGCCAGATCCCCCATGGCTACTGACGGGCCACGTCTTTTGGCCGCAGGTTACATGTGTCCCACTTGTGCTTCAGCAAACCACAGTAGGCACAAACCCCGATCCGCCGCCGCCACTCAACCTCTGCCCATGGAAGGCGAGCAGAGCTGAGCTCCATGGCTTCGTCGGCGGGCTCGGACTCACCTAGGTCAGCAGCCGCCAAGGATGCGTGTGTGATGAATGGGTGAGAGGAGGCGCCGCGCTCCCTAGCACGCTCGCGGTACTGGTTATCTAATCCGACCGCTTGATCAATGAGACCGTCCAAGGTGGCGGGAACGGCATGAACCCCCAGGTCGTCACGGAGTTGAGGATTTAAACTGTGGAGGAACGTGCTGCATAGAGCAACCTCGTTCCACCCCGATTCTGCCGCTTCGACTTGGAACTCCACCGCGGAGTCGGCCACTGACCGGCTGCCCTGGTGGAGCGACAGCAGGCGGCTCATGATATTCCCTTCACTCTTGGTACGGTTGAACATGTGGGAAAAATCAAATACAAATTGGTCAAACGTAGGTGGCGCATCCCTCCGGCTATCGATTACAGACCGAGCTCTGAGACCTAAACTAAGAGCTCGGCCCCGAAGCAGGAGGGCGAATTGGTGAATTTTAGAAATGTCATCCAGGATCTCCCCCCTCACCTGCTCAAAATAAAGCTGAATGTGACAAAAGAAATCCTTACATCCCCCCACCTCCCCCGTGTATGGGGCAGGAGTGGGAATGGAAAGAGTTCGGCGGATGGTAGAAGTCGGAGGAGCAAATGGGGGCGGAGCCACCACAGCAGGCGTGCGGGCCAAATGATCAGTAAGTACACTCAGCTGTTGCGTAATGGTTTGCAGCAGCTGAGTGTGTTCAGCCACCTGCTTCTCTGTAACGTCGAGGCGGTGGAGCGCAGTGTGCTCTGTTGCTGTGACACCTGCTAGGCCGTGACCCTGGCTGGCTCATTCTGTCATATTGACTGGACAATCAGCCTAAATGCAGAGTGCAACACCAAGAGAAAAACACAAAATACGTTTGACCGTTTATTAAATTTCAAAAGAGCAATCTTTAGGAAAAACCAGTCACACGCCAGAGGAGCAGCAAACCTGCAGAGAGAAAAGCGAGGCTGATTAGAATGAGGAATGGAGGAGGATTGGGAAATCCAAATAATACCACTTACGTTGGAGAGAGAGAGAGACTGGCTCAGAACCCAGTGAAGGAGATGGACCAGCAGGTTGGAACTGCTGGAAGGGGAAATGGTGAGCTTCATCTGACCGGGTGGAGTGGAGAAACTGCGGCGGAGGAGCAACAGGCTTTTGAGTGCACCAAACCCCTGGAGACGCACCGCTCCGTTGGCAGCAACCTGAAGAAGAAGGAGGAGAACAACGTGTCAGGTAAATCCCTAAACACAGAGAGCTTACACGTTAGACTTATTCTGCTCAAGGCAGTACACCCAAACGAGCCAGCGCTGAATCACTGAAGAGTGCTGTGAAGAGAAGAGAACTGTGAAAGGGTGTGCACAAAGGGTCAGCAACCTTTGCATTGTCTAAGGAAACTTGCACGCTTCCAAATTGACCGAACCATGATGACAATGTTTTATCGGGCTTTTATTGAATCTGTTTTATCCTTTTCTTTAGTGTCATGGTTTGGTCAGATAAAACTGAAGCAGAGGAAATCCTTGGATCAGGTAGTTAGATGGTCCAGTCGTTTGCTTGGTGAGTCACAGCTGAGCCTGACATCCCTGTACACCAGACAGGTACAGAGGATTGCTGCCTCCATTTCCAATGATGACTCCCACCCTTTGCACTGCCACTTTCAGCTTCTTCCCTCCAGACGGAGGTTTGTTGTCACAAAAAGTAAAACCCAGCGCTACAAAAACAGCTTTGTTCCTGCTGCCGTCAAAGAGTTGAACGAGATGTAACAACATATTGCACATAATTTAGTTACCTATTTATTAATTTTATTTTATATTTACTTATTTTTGTAGGTTTTTATTTGGGTTCTAAATCTATTATTGGGTTTTAGACTTGAGTTTTTAACCTCTTTGACTAGTCTTTAACTTTTTAATATGTCCCTTCTCTCTTATCTCTGTTTTTTCTCTTATCTCTTTGTCTTATGTCCTGATTGGTGGAGCCTTGAGTATTTCTATCATGTTTATAGTCAGCTTCATGTGTGCCTGTGTTTGTGTTCATGTTGAATGTAATTGTGGTTTGTAAATATGGATGTCACCTGACTGCAAAACAAATCTACCTACGGGTACAAATAAAGTAACCTGAACCTGAACCTGAGCGCTTCCTTATAAACGCTGGCTCAGCAGAATCAGCAGGCGCGTCAGATGAGGTGATTAGAAGAGCAGAGGAAACGGCATGTTGGGGGCGAGCACTCACCAGGACATGACATCAGTTTTATTTTCAGGAAAGCTATTTTAAAACATGTTCAGTAAGTTCACTGCTGCTGTTAAACAATTTTAAAAAATGCAAAAAGATAAAGATCCTGATGAGGTTTTGAAGTCATGTGTTTTAAAGGCCATGTTCACATTACAAGCCATATTGTTTAGTTTTGATTTTTTTGGTCAGATCAGATTAACTGGGATGAAATTTCACATTCATTATAAGCTGGGTGTGTCTGTCCTCCGATGTGGCCCTCATGTGGTCATTGATGCTATAATAATATTCATTATTGTTGTTATAGCTACTCAAAATCCCCATGGAACTGTATAACTTACCTGAGCCTTAAAAGGAAGATAAAAGAGCTGAGTTGTACTAAGTGTACTGATCTGTCAGCATTAACAGTAATGCATGAGTTTTTCTTGGTAATTATGCAACACTCCTGGGTTCGATTCCAGCCCCCGACCAACAGTGATCTGTGTGGAGTTTGCATGTTCTCCCCGTGTCTGTGTGGGTTTACTCCGGGATTTCTCCAGTTTCCTCCCACATGCCAAAAACATGCAAGTTAGGTTAATTGGCATGAACTGGGGATTCTAAATTGTCCTTAGGTATGACTGTGAGAGTGAATGGTTGTCTGTCTCTCTGTGTTGACCCTGCGATGGACTGGCGATCTGTCCAGGGTGGACCCTGCCTCTCGCCCAAAGATGCTGGGATGGGCTCCAGCTCCCCCGCAACCCAAAAAGGATTAAGCGGAAGAAGACGAATGAATGAATGAATGAATGATTAATAATTTAACATTTTTTTTTGTCTTGAATTTTCCAGATCTTTGATTTAAAAAAAATCCTGTTTTTTTCTCCTAAATTTTCACCTATTCTCTGTTTTTCTGTGACTTTTTTCTTGGAATTTGTGTTTTTTCCTTCTATATTTGCAGCTTTTCTCTCAAATTTGTGAATCATTGGTCTTTTCCTTATATATTATTCTTTAAATCAACGTCACAAGTAGGGGTCAGTCTAGAAATTTTTTCATGGGGGGACAGGATGGGGCACATTCTCTGAAAAGGGTGACACACTGAAATAGCATAAATAAAAAACAATCTACATCTCTGGAGTCAAAGTATTAACAAACTTTATCAATAACCATATGGCTTATTTATTAAATACTTTTTCCAGTTGGAATATCCTTGTTCTGATATAAAAGGTGTTTCAGGAGCACTGGAAAGGGAAAACCAAGCATAGCCGTATGCACAGTCCCAGGTGCTGAGTGTATCATGTTCTGTTGAAGGTCCTCTTCCTGTTGCGTTGGATCATTTGAGGAAATACCTTCAGCTGTAGCTGCTTTGGCTCATCTACTGGATACTGAGACATGTATGAATGGAGAAAAAAGAATTACTTATAAAGCTACAAATTATACAATTGCTAATTTACAGTTGTATCAATTAAGTCACAACAGCAATGAAGCTGAATTCTTCATAGTGAACTTCAGCTGGGTATCATATTTTTATAATAATGAATAGACTATTAGGGCAGCTTTGTGGTATGGTGGTTACCACTGTGGCAGCACAGCAAGAAGGTCATGGGTTCGATCCCACCCCCTGACCATCAGTGAACCTTCTGGGTGGAGTTTGCATGTTCTCCCCATGTTTGCGTGGGTTTTCCAGTACTCCAGTTTCCTCCCACAGGCCAAAAACATGCACGTTAGGCTAATTGGCATCAACTGGGGATTCTAAATTGCCCTAAAGCTACGATCACAAAGATTCTTACGAACTTTATATTCGTAAGAATCTCCGAGTTCCTACGAATTCTGGAGTTCACAGACATTCTTGAAGGAGAGGATAGTTTCTTATGGCTGCCATTCAATTCGCAAGAGCAACTTAAGAAGAAGAAGAAGAAGCCAACTTTATTGTCATTCAATCCATACAGCCAATCATGTACAGTAGAACAAAATGAGTTTCTCCTATCTACAATCACATCTAGAATCAGAGGGGCCACTGCCATGCAAGGCCTCCGTGGGACCTCCGTGGGTGCAGCTCCCCCTCTGCTCGAGGCCGTCGTCTGGGTTCCTTCTCCTCAGTCCGAGTCTCCATGGGTGCTGTGTCCCGGTCGGGACCCTCGTGGGTGCTGCGCCCCAGCATAAATCCAACATGGGTGCTGCGCTCCAGTTTGGGCCCGCCATGGGCGCTACACCTCAGCCCAGGGTCCACCGTGGGTGCAGCACTGGCCCAGCCCAGGCCCACTGAGGGTGCAGCATTGGCCCAGTCTGGGCCCACCGTGGGTGCAGCATTGGTACAGTAAATGGTAAATGGCACTCACTTATATAGCGCTTTTATTCTCATCTCTTGATGACCAAAGCGCTTTACAGATCCTGCTATCCACCCATTCACACACACATTCACACACTGATGGTGGCATGCTGCCTAACATGGCACTTCCAGACCCATCAGGAGTGGGGTGAAGTGTCTTGCCCAGGAACACAACGGCAGGATATCTGGGGAGAGCGGGATTCGAACCACCAACCATGTGGTTATTGGACGACCTGCTCTACCTCCTGAGCCACTGCCGTCCCCCATTGGCCCAGGCCGGGCCCCCCACAGGTGCAGCAATGCTCTAGCCCCGGAGCCACCGCAAGTGCTGCTATGCTCCAGCCCGGAGCCACCGTGGGTGCTGCCATGCTCCATCCCGGAGCCACCGCGGGTGCTGCCATGCTCCAGCCCAGAGCCACCGCAGGTGCTGCAATGCTTCAGCCAAGAGGTACCGCGGGTTCAACTTCGTCCCAGTCCGAGACCACCGAGAGTACAGCTGGCCAGACCGAGGGCATTGTGGTTCCCCTTCCTCCTCTGCCAGACGCCATCGGGGTTTCCCCTCCTCTTCTGCCTGACGGCGTCGTGCTTTCCCCTCCTTCTCTGCTAGACATCATTATGGTTCCCCTTCCAGTACCAGACGCCATCGTGGTTCCCCCTCATCAGTTCTCCTTCCCGTCATTGGCTCTACCCATGGGACAGCTGCCTCCCGGGCCACCCCTCCTGTCCAGGTGGCTTAAGAACTCTGGCTGGCTGCCCGATAGACTGAGCCACTGGGTTGGGTGGACCATATTTTTCCGGCAGGCCACCCGATTCATACCACCTTGCTGTCTGTCTGGCCTTGGACTTCGGCTGGCCATCCAAACAGCTTGGTTCTTTGGCCTAGGGGGGCCCAGGGGCCTGGCGTAGCATGGGTGCGGGCCCTGAGTGGGCTCCATATTTTTTGCTCCCTCCTAACCTGTTTCCCCCACCTCCCACCCGGGGTGGTTTTTTGCTGTACCCTTTTTCTTGGGGGGGGGGGGGGTCTTTTTTGGTGTTACCTGGGGGTGTCTGGAATCCACCCCTTAAAGTGGGGGGGGGGCTCTGTCATGAGTCTGGGTGCAGTGTTCCACAGAGCCCAGACTCTTTTTTTTTCCACAATATCTTTATTGAACCTTTTTTTTTTTTTTTTAACAAACATGATACAAACAATCAAACACTAACACTAAAGTACTACAAAAAAAAAAAATGCACTAAAAACACCAACAACCACCAACAAAATCAAGTCTTCAACAATGCTCCTCTGTTTAGTCTAGACAATCCAATACATAAGTATACATATTATGTTCACCAGTTTGGAATTTACAAGGTCCACACACATCATTCACCTTCTTCTTCAAGAGTTATGTTTAAATTTTTTACATAATCAATAAAAGGTCTCCATATATTCTCAAACACAATTTCCTTTGATTTCAGTATATATGTTATTCTTTCTAATGGAAGGTTTGTTAACATCTGTCTTAACCACTGAGTCACATCTGGTCTATGAGTCTTTTTCCATAATAGTGCAATACATTTTTTGGCATTAAGCAAACTGAGGTCTATGAATGTTCTTTCACTTTTATTGAAATTATGCTTTTCTGGGTACAGACCCAACAAAACCAGTTTAGGATTCAATATGATTTGTTTTGAGATTATTTTTTCAATTGTTACCCTCACCTCTTCCCAAAACATTCTTATTAATCTACATTCCCATAAACAATGAAATAGGGTTCCTTTACTTTCCATGCATTTTGTGCATGTATCTGGTATATTTTTGTTATATCTATTTAACTCCTCCGGTGTAACATACATCCGCATTAACCATTTGAAATGTATCAATTTAAGGCGTGCATTTATTGATTTGGTTTGAGCTTCTGTACAAGCCAATTCCCATTGTTCCTCTGAAATTTCAATTTGCAGATCTTCTTTCCAGTAGTTTAATCTTTTCAGTGAATTTTCACTTGAAGATAGTGTCAATGAGTTATAAAACTCTGAAATAATACCCTTTCTTTTACTATCTTTCATCATCATTTTTTCCAAGGATGAATAAATAGGTCGAGTGAGAGCTTTATTTTGATTTGATCGAATAAAGTTTCTAAGTTGAAGATATTTAAAAAAATGTGTTCTATTGAGATTAAATTTGATCCTCAGCTCTTCAAAAGACATTATGTTGTCTGCACATGGCAAATATAAATCCTGAATCTTTTGTATCCCTTTTAAATTCCATACTTTAAATACAGCGTCCGCTCTCCCTGGTTTAAAATATTGATTACCCCATATTGGACTAAATTGTGACATTAACTGTGGTTCTTTTAAATAGTTTTTAGCTTCACACCATATTTTGATCATATGCTTTACAAATGGATTTTTAACTTGTTTTTGTAATTTTTTTGCCGAATCTGAGTATATGAATATGGGAAGAGGTAAAGGTAAATTGTATGATTCCATTTCAGTCCAGTGAGGGAGATCATTTGATGAAAAATAATATGTCATAGACCTCAGTTGTGCCGACCAATAATACAACATAAAATTTGGACATTTCAGACCTCCACGATCAAATGGTAAATATAATAAAGACAGACGTAATCTAGCCCTCCTGTTGTTCCATATAAATTCCACTAACTTTTTTTTTATTCTTGAGAATAGATCTAAAGGTGGTGATAAGGGAATGTATTGAAATAAATAAAGTATTTTAGGTAAAATATTACTTTTAAGTATATTGATTCTCCCGATCATCGACATTGGTAGTGACATCCATCTCTGAGTTAACTCACTGATATCTGACATTAAGGCTTCATAGTTGACGCTGGCGACTGATTCTAGCTTAGGCATAATTTGGATTCCTAAATATTTAAACTGATTTACAACATTGAATTGATTTACCTCAGGGGCTGGGTAATTTCTCTGGGTCTCATTTAGCATTAATATTGAAGATTTAGTTTTATTTATTTTATATCCTGATATTTCCCCAAAATTCTTTATTAAATTCAACAAGGTTGGAATTGATTTTTTTAGATTCGACATAAACAAAATTATATCATCGGCGTACAGGGAGATTTTATGTTCTGTTGGTCCAACTTTAATTCCATATATTTGTGAATGTAAACGTATCGCTATCGCTAAAGGTTCAATTGCCATAGTAAACAGTAAAGGTGAGAGTGGACAGCCTTGTCGACATCCTCTATTGATTTTTATTGGTTTTGAAATATTGTTATTTGTTAGGATTTCTGCTGTAGCATTATTGTATATTATTTGAACCCATTTTATGAAATTATTTCCAAGTCCAAACCTTTGTAGGACTTCAAAAAGAAAGGGCCATTCAACTCTATCAAAGGCCTTTTCGGCGTCCAATGATAGGAGAGCTGTATCCGGTGCTTCTTTATTAAAATAGATAATATTAAATAGTCTTCTTACATTATGGAAGCCTTGTCTACCCTTTATAAAGCCATTCTGATCTCGATTAATAATATTTGGTAAAATTTCTTGTATTCGTCTTGCTAAAATTTTACAGATTATCTTAAGGTCGGCGTTTAATAGGCTTATTGGTCTCATATTTTCACATTTATTAGAGGGCTTACCTGGTTTTGGCAGCAGTATAATTAAGGCATTATTTATGTATGATGGTAAATTATTATTTTGAAATGCTTCTAAAACCATTTCCAAAAAAGGTTTTATTAATTTATTCTTAAATTTTTTATAAAGGTCAACTGGAAGACCATCTGGTCCTGCACTTTTTCCTGATTTCATATTATCAATGGCTAGCCCAACTTCTTCTTGACTAATTTTAGACTCCAATATCTCCCTGTTTTCATTTGGAATACACGGTATAGATAGTTCGTTCAAAAACCCATTTAGTTTTGTTAAATCAGGTTCATTTTTGGTATCATATAATTTTTCATAGTAATCTCTAAAGGCTCTATTAATTTCTAAAGGATCTATAACTACCTGTCCGTTACTTATAATACTGGTAATTGGTGTTTTAATTTCCAATTGTTTAATCTGCCATGCTAATAATTTTCCTGATTTTTCACCTTGTTCATAAAAAGATTGTTTCAATCTTAGAAGACTCGAGGCAGCTCTATTCGCTGATTTTTTGTCGTATTCAGCTCTCAAAATCAGTAATTCATTCTCCAACCTTGGGTCACTTCCTGCATACACTTTTTCCTGAAGATTTTTTATTTTATGTTCCAATTTAGCTCTCTCCTCTCGAGTCTTCTTAGATTTTGATCATGTATAACTAATAATATGCCCCCTAATAAAAGCTTTGAAAGCCTCCCACTTTACACATGCTGATGTTTGTGTAGTATTGATGTCAAAGAACTCGTCTATCTGTTTTTCTATATACTTGACAAATTCCTCATCCTGAAGCCATTTATGCTGAAATTGCCATCTACCCGATTCCTTTGTCAATTTTTTATCTACATATATTAGACAACAGGGTGCATGATCAGAGATCACGATGTTATCATAAAAGCAGTTTTGAATCTTGGACCTTAATTCTGTGGAAATCAAAAAATAATCAATACGTGAGAATGTCTTGTAGGTACTGGAATAACAAGAATAGGCTTTAACTTGTGGTTTCATTTCTCTCCATATATCTAACAATCTCAATTCTTTCATAAAATGATTAATAGTCATCCTACATCCAATGTGCGTACAATCCAGTCCTGTTGATCTATCCACACCTGGATTCAATGTACAATTAAAATCCCCTGCTATTATATGTTGCCCTGTAAGTGATGATAAGATGAGAAATAAATTAGCAAAGAACTTCTGATCATCTATATTGGGACCATATAAGTTCACAAGATTTATATTTTCTAATAGCAAAGAACCTTGAATGATTACATATCTTCCAAATTTGTCTCCAATTACATTTTTCACTTGAAAAGGAACTGATTTATGTATGAGAGTCATAACTCCCCTGGCTCGGGATGAAAATGAAGAGGTGAATACACTTCCCTGCCATCTACTCCTAATTCTTTTAACATCCTCCTCTATCAGATGAGTTTCTTGTAAAAACACAATTCTTGAACCCATGTCCTTTATTTTATTCATAACTTGTTTAAGTTTTTTTAAATTTTGTAGACCTCTGCAATTCCATGAAGTTAAATTAAGATTAACACTTTGGTCCATGATCAATAGAGAGTTTGGGATTACCTTGCAGTGTAAACATGCTCATACAGAGAAGCAAAAACATGAGTGGTTGAACATTCATCCTACAAACTACACACAAACAAATTTCCCCTTCCCACACTTGTGGCAAACCCCCCAAAATCAAAAGAAAAATTCTGTCTCCCGATATAGCCATCGACCGTTCCACACCCACGGGGAACAGCCTAAGCCACTCCTTCTTCATCCTCCCAATCACCCTAACTCTACTGCTTTTAATGACGTAACATTAACTCTCCTCTGTAGTTTTCCAACTTAACTCCAAAATTTTTAACAACTTTGTACATCATAGTTTTTTTTTTTTTTGTTTTTGTTTTGTTTTTTTTTAATATATAATACAATCTATATTTTGTAAACTTACTATTTACTTCAAGTCAGTCAGATGCCTGTGCAAATGCTTAATTATTCTACCTTATATTTTGTTCATGCTTAGCTCCCACCAGTCTCTTCTTCTTCTTTGATCTTCTTGATGAACTCCTGCGCCTCCTCTGGGGTCTTGAAGATGTGGGTTCTGCCCTCATACGTGGTCAGCAGTCTCGCAGGATAGATTACACCATGACGAATCCCAAGGTTGCGCAGCTCCTTACGTACGGGATCAAACTGCTTCCTCAATTGCTGGATTCCTGTGGCCAAATCTGGGTAGAACCGCACCTGCTGGTCCTGGTGTTTAATCTCTCCTTTTTTAGCTCGTGCAGCGTTGAAGATCTTCATCCTGTCTCTGTTGTTAAGAAACTTCATAATTAAGGTCCTCGGCGGTCCCTTATCTCTCCGTGGGCCAATGCGATGTGCTTTTTCCAGAACCACTGCTGATTGCAACTCCTCGCTGCCCAGCACCTCCGGAATCCACTTTTCCAGAAAGGAACATACGTCCCGACCTTCTGATTCCTCTGGAAGACCCACCAGCCTCAAATTATTCTGTCTCGACCGAGATTCCAAATCCAAAATATTATCTTCCAGAGATTTATTTTTTTTTTCCAAAGTGCGCACCTTTAATTGAAGACGGGTGACGTCATCTTCAGCACTAGCGAGACGGAGCTCCATCTGCGCCGTTCGTTCTACACAGTCACCCAATTCCTTTCTTATTCCTTCCAACGCTGTCATAATCCCATCAAATCTAGAGGAAAAGTCCGCTCTCATTGAACTCATGGCAGCCATCAGCGCATCTGCGCCATTCCCCGCAGAAATCGCAGCGTTGCCAGCCTCCTCCGCCATATATGGAGCCCTGTTTGCTGCGTCACAGACCTGAAAGTCCGTTAATTTGGACTGTTTCGGCGGCTCGCTTTTTCCTTTTCCTGGTTTTCCAGCCTTAGGCTTCGCCGACATATCCTCGCCCAAACGCTGGGATACGTTCTGTCCCAAATGAGAGAGTTATTTGCCGATTTTTTTTCTCCAGGAGCAGAGCAGAGCGAGACACGTCCGTCCTACGTGGCAGCCATAACCGGAAGTCCAGAGCCCAGACTCTTAATTTATTTTCTGAGTATTTTATGTCCATTGTGATTATTTTTGTCTATTTCTGTGTATTTTTTGGTTTTGTGACACGAGTTCCTTCCTTCCTTCCCTGACACTCCCACCAGCTACTCACTGTCTGCTCCTCAGCCATCCCAGTTGTGAGTAGTTGGATAATTAGATCAGCTGCCTGCTCACCTCGTCGCACCTGCTGCTCATTGATGTATCCACTGTTTAAGGACTGTCAGTTTATTTTCTCACTGAGGCAGTCTTAATCTGATGTGAACTGAATGGACTTCATTCCTCTGTGCACTCTTCCGACGAAGGCTGCAGTGCACAGTCGAAACATGTTAAGAAGGTAAAGATATCGCCTTTCTATTTTTGTCTTTAATAAGAACAAAAGGTAAATAAATTCCTCCGTGCATCTCCTCATCTCCTCCAGAGCGATTCCGGCTGTGGAATGCCCTTTTTCTGTAAATTACCCTAGTTTGTATTTTTGTTCTCTACACTGTTTTGCATTTTCTGTCATTAAATGGCACTACTGCAGTTCAGCACGTTGGTCTGTCTTTCTGTCCCTGAGGGGCCATTCATGACTGGTGGTAGTGTAATGGCCTAGGGCTGTTTTGCTGCTTCAGGACCTGGAAGACTTGTTGTGGTAATGGAACCATGAATTCTGCTCTCTCCCAAAACATCCTGAAGGAGAATGTCCGGCCATCTGTTCGTGACCTCAAGCTGAAGCGCACTTGTGTTCTGCAGCAGGACAATGATCCAAAACACACCAGCAAGTCCACCTTTGGAGTGGCCTAGTCAAAGTCCTGACCTGAATCCAATTGAGATGCTGTGACATGACCTTAAAAAGGCAGTTCATGCTCAAAAACCCTCCGATGTGGCTTAATTACAACAATTCTGCAAAGATGAGTGGGCCAAAATTCCTCTGCAGCGCTGTAAAAGACTCATTGCCAGTTATCGCAAATGCTTGATTGCAATTGCTGCTGCAAAGGGTGGCCCAACCAGTTATTAGGTTTAGAAGGCAATCACATTTTCACACAGGGCCATGTAGGTTTGGATTTTTTTTCCCTTAATAATAAACACCTTCATTTAAAAACTGCATTTTGTGTTTACTTGTTATCTTTGTCTAATATTTAAATTTGTTTGATGAGCTAAAAAATTTAAGTGTGACAAACATATAAAAAAATGAGAAATCAGGAAGGGGGCAAACACTTTTTCACACCACTGTCAATGATACGCCTGCCCATCCCCCTTTTACGCACAGGAAAATATTTTTCTACTATAATATCAAAACCATATCTCAGTGTTTACATGGTTTATCAATGTCAAACAAACAGATTGTTTAGAATTGACACTTTCAGTTTTACTTCCCATTTCACTTTCCATTTTTATCATTTTTTGCCACTCCAAATGTACACCAAATGTGACAAAAATATTCAGAAAAATATGACAGAAATTATCATAACTATGGTTTTACTTCCTCTATCAAAACTGGGAGATAGCTTCGAAACTGCACTTTCAGCACGAGTTGAAATGGCAGAGCTGTGGGCTGCATCTTGCTGCTACGTTGTGCCGGCACATCTTCTCTTCTTTAACAACCATGGAAGATTTAAGAAAATTAGCTTTCTCGCTTAACTTACCTGACAAAGCTGAAACCCCAATAAAATGTTGAAAAATTGGGTAATTCTTGGGTATATCACTCAACACTGCTGATATCATGGGGGGAAGGGAGGGTGTCTGGCCTGGGGGTATGAATTGGCCTAAAGTAGCTATATTATGGCCTAGGCCAGTTCATACCCCGGAGTATGAATTGGCCTAGGCCATAATATGCACAGAGTGTAATCTAGCCTAGGCTGCTTTAACCCCGGGTGTAGTCTGGACTGGGAGTATACTATGGCCTGTTACACCAGGCCAGTGGCCGACCTGACACATTACCTCTGAGCCTGTTCCACACACGTTTGTATTAAAAATGCTTTAAATGACACATCACTGCATGACAGGCATGTGCGGTTTTAGAGGTCGACAGGATATGACTTTTCCCTGGAGTAGAATAAGCACAGAAACATATTTGAAAGTTAATCTGCTAGCTTCTGCTGGCAACCTAGGGTCTCTGTATGAGAAAATAAAACTTTACACTAAAATAATGTCTAAGAAGGAACTATGGTCACGTCTTCTTAGATGAACAAGGATTCCAGTGGGGGTGAAAAGAAGCTATAGAAAATGGCGATCAGAAAACAGGGTTGACAGTTAAGCTAACGCTAGGCGATAAGTCCATCACTCCTCTCTGCCGAGGTGAACTGTATCGGGTTATAATGATTGCCTCCGACCGCCTAGCATGCTAATGAAGATACTCGACAGGAAACCAAACTCTCATCATCATTGTCACTGTCTGGCAAACCATAATTTTTTGAGTTGGGACAATTTGATCAAATTCACAAATGTCTGTCTTGTTTATAAGATCCTACATTGCTTGGCTGCTGCCCTCCTTGGTGCTCTTCTACAACAGAGAACATCTTCTGGTAGACATACTAGGTCTGCAGAAAGAGGAAACTGTGTAATACTGTACCTGTGAGGCTGTCTGCCTTTAGCTACTCAGGCTTTTTCAGTGAGAGCAGTTTACTATGTCTAGAAATAGTGAGACATGAGCCATCATGCAGCGAACAGTGAACACTTTATTGTTTCACACACTCACAGTATATACAGGACAGCAGCGCCGCCCGACGTCTTCCGTGCTGATGTCTGACATTGGCTACAGCAAGCCCCAGTGTCCAAACCCCCCCAAACTCACATAATACATTTATCCCCCCCCCCCGGAAAAAATCAAAACTAAAGCGCCCCCCCCCATCATTACCCTTCACTCTTCTTTATTTTTTTTCAAACCTGACTGAACACTTGGGTAGACTACCAAGGTGCCCGCATGTTGGAGATTATTCTGCCACCTTTCAAGCCAACACGCTCTAGCTAGCCAAAACCCACAACTAAATCTTTCAGGTATCGAGGATTCTGACGGACCCTGGACGAACACCTCACAGGCTGCAGTCCTGCTGCTGGTCCCACCACCTGCTCCAAAAGGTCTTCCTGTTCCATGTCAGCAAAGTCCCAACCTGAGTCCATTATGTCTGTTGACGCCCTCTGAATCTGGGTCGGCGGTGATTTTCTAAGACGATTAGCGTGCCACCGAGACCCGTCAGAGAGGTGGAATGTGGCAGGGCCCAGCTGAGCCATGATTTGCTGTGGAGATGTTCAGAATGATTGCAGCTTGTGTGTGCAGTTGGGGCACCTAATACCGACCCAGTCCAATACCACAAGCCCGTGCTTCTTCACCTGGTGTTTCCTGTTGAACCACCGCTTCATTTGACATTGCTGCTTGACTATCTGCCCCCTCGGTGATGATCCATCTGCTTGAGTGGTCACTGATAGGGGCCGCAAGCGGTTCAGAGGAAGGTACATTTCACACCCCAACATCAACATCACCGGCGAGTGCCCCGTCATGGCGTGAGGTGTCACCCTATAATGAAGTAATGTACTCCGAAGGGCAGTTGAGAACTGAAGTCCATCCACCAGGTATGCCCTTAGCCCATTCTTCAGGGTCTTATTGAATCTTTCAACCCCCCCGTTCACTTGTGGGTGGGAGAAAGCAGTCTTTACATGTTTAATGTCCCTCTCACTCATGAACGTCTCGAATCCCGCTGAGATGAATTGTGGGCCATTGTCTGTTGTAATGGTGTCCAGCAAACCCCAATGGGCTAAGAGGGAGGTGAGAATGTCGATGACCATGTCGGTTGTAACTGAGCCGGTGGGCATCACCTCTGTCCATTTTGAGTGTAGATCGTAGACTACCAGCAGGAACCGTTCACTTGCGGGGGCCACATGCAGTTCGCCGCAGATGTCCAGTTGAACATGCTTCCAGGAGGCTGCTGGATACTGTAGCGGCTGAAGTGGTGGGGGAGGGGGTGTCCCGGTTTTTCTCCAGGCAGGGCACACAGTCCTTTACCATATTCTCTATATCTTTGTCGATGCCCAGCCAGATCAAGCTCCTGCACCACTGCTTCACCCTGACCACCCCCAGGTGACCCTCGTGCAGCATCTTCAACGACTCTGGGATTATTGTGCAGTGCCCCCTCGCCACACAGACGTCATTCCAGCAGCTCAGGTCATCCTTGACTCTATGGAAAGGCACCAGATTTCCCGGTATCTTTGCGGGCCACCCCTCTCAGATGAATGAATGATGCTGCATTAGGGTTGGGTCCTGTTCTGACGCCACCTGGCATTCCTGGAGAGATACTGTGTTCCAGAAAGGATCGTGCAGCGTGCTGATCAGCTCCATCTCCAGGGGGTCACAGTCGCCATCTTGGTATTGGGTGTGGCCCGGGACAAAAGGTGTATCACTACGATTTCTCTGCCCAGAGTAAACTGGGTGGTGAAGTTATAAGCTTGCAGACTTTCAGTCCACCTGTGGATGCACAGCAGCTTGTGTCCTGACCCGGGCATTTCCAGTAATGTCATTAGGGCTCTGTGGTCCGTCCGTAGAGTGAAGTGCTGTCCATAGAGGCATATATGCCAGTGCTCGCACGCCCAGCCACACGCAAGCGTCTCCCTCTCACCCACTGCGTACCTCTGCTTGGCTGATGTGAGGGACCTCGATGCGAATGCCACTGGGTGTTCCGTTCTGTCTTGAAGCTGAGACATGACGGCACCTACCGCAGAGCCCGACACATCGCATGTCACAAAAGTTGGACTCTGTGGGTCAAAGTGGGCCAGCACCGGTGGAGAAGTGAGCTGTGACTTCAATTTAGAAATGTCAGCTGAGCATGCTGGCGTCCATTCCCACAGTGCATCTTGTTTCAGGAGGGCGCGTAATGTTTCTATCATTTCAGAGTAGCGAGGGATGAAGCGTCCGTAGAAATTCGCCATGCCCCGAAAAGACAAGATCTGTGCGGAGCTTGTAGGTTCTGGTAGTTGCAGGACCACCTCCACATTCGAGTGCAGGGGGCTCAGGCCCTCAGTGGTTAGACGGAACCCCACAAACTCGATGGATTCTCCTGCAAAAATGCATTTTTCTTCATTGAGTGTGACTCCATGGTTTGTTAGCACCTCCATGACCTTCCCAAGGTGCTCGTTGTGGATGGTTGGTGACGCGCCATGCACCACAATGTCATCCAGATACACCACCACACCCTTGAGGCCAGCGAGGATGGTGGCCATAATTTTGTGAAAGCAGAGCTGAGGCCAAAGGGCATGTGCGTGTATCTGAAAACCTCGGTGTGTGTTACAAAAGCTGTTAGGTTGCGGCTGTCGGGGTGGAGTGGTACCTGTAAGTAGCCTTGGCACAGGTCCAGCTTTGAGAAAATCAGCCACTGAAGGCCACTGTGATTTCTTCCATCGTGGGCAGGGGGTATTTGTCAGGGATGACTGCCTTATTAACCATCTGGAGATCACGGTCATATGCCATGCCAATAGCTCCAACTTCTTCTTTGCCACAACTATATTAGAAATCCATGGTGAGGCATCCACCCTCTCAATGATGCCGGCGTCCAGCAGTTTTTTAAGTTCTTTTGTGACGTCATCCCGTAGAGCAAAGGGTAGACAGTGGAGAGGTTGGATTTTTGGTGCCACTTCTGGATTGATGAGCGGCGGATGGTTAAAAGCGGCTATGCACTCCAGGAACGCGAAGAGCGCTGGCCAGCTGTACTGCCAGGACGATGAGATGGTTAACACAGCGGAGCCCGTTGGGTCTGTGATGGAAATCCCCAACTCGCCCAATCAGTCAGTTCCCAGTAGGTCTGCCCCTTGGCACGTTACCTGAAAGGTGAATGCCAGGATTGTTTTCGGGCCACAAGTCACCGAATAGTTAGCTGTTTCCACCATGCATATTCTCACATGCCCATAACCAAACATGCTCTCTGCCTTTGCAATAATGTTCTTTCTGGGAAAATTTTTCTTACCATAGCCATGCTCAGTAGGGACCGTGCAGCACCCGAGTCTACCAGGAGCGGCACGCTGACTCCATCCAGCTGGACGATGTGCCACTTGAGCGGCCAATTCTTTGCACCTGCTACACATACCATGGCTAGGTTTGGTGTGTGAGCATTGGTCTTTGCGGGGGCTGAGCAGCAAACTCTGGCCAGGTGGTTAACATGTTTGCAGCGGTAGCATTTCCTTGGGGCAGGTGAGCGAGCTTGTTTGGTGTTTAATCCGCAGCCGGTGCACAGTGTCTGTTCACCTGCTTCTGTTTGCTCCATGTACTGTTTCCGTGGCCCTATCTGTCCAAAGCTGTTAGCAGTGCCGCTATCGGCCTGTTCTTGTGGGGTCGTCAGGGAGGCTAGTTGACCATTAGCTGTTCTACTAGCTGGGTGGCTGCTTCCATCTGGCTTGCCATCTGTGTTACCTGGCTTAGCTTGAAATTGTCCGTGGTAAGCAATAGCTATTCTTTTAGCCACTCATTGTTTGTGTCGTACACTAGCTTGTCACGGACTAGCTCGTCCTCCAAAGGCCTGAGGGCACGCGTGCTTACTAAGTTTCGGAGCTCTGTAGCAAAATGATGGGTTGACTCACCCACTCTTTGGTAGCGGCCGAAGAATATGAATCTTCATACCGTCACGTTGCACTTTTTGCTGTAAAAATTGTCCATGAGGCTCATACAGTCACCATATAATTCTGTATGGTTCAGAGTGCGGAGCACGCATTGCCCTTCCTCGCCTAGACTGTCAATCAGTATATTCTTCAGCCTTTCGGCATCTGTGTCACCCAGGCCAGCTGCATCGACATAGGCAATAAACAAGTCGAACCAGTGGTGCCACAATGTCAGTGGCTCAACTGGGGATTCCAGAAACGGATGTGGTGGTCCCACGTATGCTCCCATGGTTTACTTCTCATCGCCAAATGTTATGTCTAGAAATAGCGAGATGTGAGCATCATGCTTTGAACAATGAACACTTTATTGTTTCACACACTCAACAACATATACAGGACAGTTGCGCTGCCCAATATCATCCTTGCTGACGTCAGCTACTGCAAGCCCCAGCGTCCACCCCCTCTCCCAACTCACATACTACACAGTTCACACTTGGAACAGTCTGCCAATAGCTGTTACAGACTGTGACACCAACCATTCTTTTAAAACTAACTTAAAATCATGGTTAAAACACAATCAAATATGTGGCCATTCTATGTAACTTGTCTTGACAGCCTGAAGTGTGTTTTGTCTCTTATTGTATTACTGTTGTCTTGTTTTATGTAAGTGTTGTCTTGTTTTTGGTGTTTTTTTTAATGATACAGTCACGTGAAAAAAATTAGGTCACCCTGTATAAGCCTGTGTGTGTGTGTGTGTGTGTTTTTTTTAACATATTTGGACATATGGATGTTTAATATCAATGTTAAAAATACCAGGAGATTCATGGAATACAACTAAACAATTAAAAATGAATTAGAGACTTTTTTTCAAATTTTCTGTAAAATGTTATTCTAAACAAATGGTGAGGAATAAATTAGGACCCCCCCACCCCCCATCTTTTTTTAGGACACCCCCCACAGTCATTCCCACTAAAAACGGCTAAAATAAATTAAAAAAAAATGCAAATAAAAACAAAAACAAGGTTAAATGTAGATATGTGACCATTTATTAATAAAGGACTGAATATTTAATGGGGTGTCCTAATTTTTTCACATGACTATGTGTCCTATTACATGTACAGTGCTGATGTCCCTTGAAGTTATGTTTTACCTGTCCAGGGACTGCAGATGAACATTAGCCAAATGGTTAAACTGGCACATTTACAGAAATGTTTATTAATGTGCACTGTCCCTGTAAAATTACACCATTAAATAGGTAAATAGATAATACTAATGGTTCAATATAGCATAAAAGTGAATATAACAAGCGGAAATGATGTGAGATTATTAACTATGAATTAGTGAACCAGGTAGAAGCAGAAACTATTAGAGTAACTGTAATCTGAAAAAAATAATAATAGAAACCACGCTTGGTGCGTGCTTCCTAGGCTAAGGCTAGTACCTCTGTTAGCTCGGAAGCTAGCATCTTTGGCTCCCTGCCCGTCTACATGACAGACAGTTAGGCTGGCCGATAATAGAGCAGTGGACAGGTATCAAGACTAGTAATGTTTACCTTGTAGTGACATTTTCCATTTCTTAAAGTACAAGAAAATCACCGGAAGAGTCAAAACGGCTTCCTGGAGAGAAAAACAGTGCAGAGGCTGTGTGTGTATTAATTTTTTTTTTTCAGTAATCACTTGACCAATAGACACATTTCAGATGGTTAAAATACAAACACACCATTTTTCAGTCAATGAGCCCATATTCCACCTTTTTTACCACATCATAATGACAAAAGTTGGACGCACGGCCTCGCTTTGAGTTATTTTGTGTTTTCTACATTCATTATTGTTTATTAGATCTATGATTCTGTTTTTAGTTCTGTCATTGTTTGTTACTAGTGCATACCTGTGCATACCCGTAGAAACCAAGTGCAAGCATTTCTGCATGCCTATAGAAAGCAGATGTAAGGAAGGGTGTAAGCTTTGATCTTTGATTGTGTCAAAGCGAGTCCTATGATTTTTGATGATGTCATAGCGAGTCCTATGATCGTGAGAGATTACTGCCTTTGATCTTTGATGATGTCATAGCGAGTGCTATGAGCTTTGATGATGTCATAGGCAAGTATTTCTGCATGCCCGTAGAAAGCAGGTGTAAGCACGGGTGTAAGCTTTGATCTTTGATTGTGTCAAAGTGAGTCCTATGACTGTGAGTGATGACTGCCTTTGATTTTTGATGATGTCATAGCAAGTCCTATGATATTTGATGATGTCACAGCGACTCCTATGATGGCTGCATTTGATCTTTGATGATGTCATAGCGAGTCCTATGATCTTTGCAGATATCATAGTGAGCCCTATGATCGTGACTGATGCCTGCGTTTGATCTTTGATGATGTCATAGCGAGTCCTATGATCATGAGTGATGCCTGCCTTTATTATATAGGAACATCATAGGACATTTCACACATAAGGAGTCATTATACATCGGAACATCATAGGACATTGTGTAGACATCATAGGAACATCATAGGTGGTCCTATGATCTTTGGCCGTGACACACTGACGCACAGACAGACAGACAGAGATTTCATGAATTTATAGTGATGGTTATGTCTCCCCTGTGATCCTCTGTGTCATGTCCTGTCTCCCTCTGTGTGGTAGCCCTTCCCCCTCCTATCATTCCCTCTTGGCTCTTGTGTCAGCTGTCTGTGATTATTGCTTTCCCCACCTGTATTGTATTGTCCTGATTATTCACCTTGTCTATCTCTTGTGTGTGCTTTCCCTTGTCTGACGTGGCATCATTAATGTCTTCTTGTCGGTCCTGTCTGTGAGTAATTCATGTCAGTATGTATATTCTAGTCCAGTCATGTCAGTCGGTCTGTTAATCTTTATGTTAGCATTTACAGCCCTTGCGCTGCTGTTGATTTGTGTTTAAGTTTTGTTAATAAATTACTGTTTCTGCACTATACTTTTTTCTGCGTCTGAGTCCTGTACCCACACATCCCTGAAACTTACTATATATTTGTCATAGTTTCCTGATTTGAGAGTATTGATTTGACAAAAAGTCCTCTGACTAATCATCACAATCTCTAGTCTTTCTGGTACAACTCACACACACACACACACACACAAAAAAAAAGTGACTGCTGGGTATCAGTACCAAGGCACAAACAAAAAGCTTCCTTGTAGAATTTAAGTATAGGTGTAAACCTTAAGTTTCACTGTTGTTTTACTTCCAGCTTCCTGATTCACTTCTTTTACTCATTAAGATACAGTAGTTTTAACATTACAGTTACAAGGTTAGGGTTAGGGAAGGACAGTGGTGGACCATGTATTTTACAACTAGGCCTTCAGTGGTGATCTACCTGATTTAAGTGCCATTCATACCAAGCACCATAAAAATAGCCTATAGGGTCGTCCACACAAAGCATGTTAAAGATAATTTTAACTATAAAATTATAGTTTTAAAATCTTTACCTTTTCGTTGTGGAGCTCCATTTCCCTGCGCACTTGTTCACTGAGCTGCAGATCCACTCTTGTTTTCCCAAAGGTTTAAAAATACTGCTGCTGGTAAACGTCCGGCTGGCGGCTGTGCTTTGGTTTAGACAATTTAGGCAACGTTTGCAAAATGCATGAAAAATGTGGAGAATATGCTGCCGTACATCGAATCAGTTATGGCTAAGTTTTGTCTAAGTTAAGAGCACGTTGAAGAACGCTGGTATATGGCGTAGTTCACCAAGCTCCTCTGAAAATTAATTTTCAGCATGCTGAAAATTTTCCGACGTATCCATTGTATGGCTGATATGCCCCGCATTTGCAGAGCAAAGGTTGTAGGCAAGTTATGCATTCGTTCACACACGTTACTTGTCAGCAACTCATAGTTACTCAAAAGTCAAAATACATCGAGATTAACGTCTAGCGTACCCAAAAATTATTTCTAATATATGAGTAACAGTCTTTGAACCTATGTGTAACTTTCTGAACAGGTTTCTAACTTACAACTACCCTATAATGGTATACAGGCATGTGAAAAATTAGTACACCCCTGTAGCAAACTCTAAGGACATAATTCACCACAATGCGTGTTCGTGTACAGAATGATCTGTTTAGGAGTGATAGTTATGCTCTCAGGCTTTCTAGTCAGGCACCTCTCTAGGCAGCCTCGGAAGGACCTCTGTTTTAGAGAAAATAGAGAGCTAGCGGTTTTTAGCTGTTGTTCTGTCTCTGCTGCTAGGAATAAAAACAGCATGCCTGCTTGTGTGAGAAAAAGGAAGAAATTGCCAGTCTCTTTATTCCTGCAATTCCTACATTGGTGACTCCGATGACAGTCTGTTGAACGCATTCACAGACAGCTTTGAACGGACATGGCGGCTAACGCAGTTTCTCTCAAGCTACCGGAGTTCTGGGAGTCATCGGCTTCAGCTTGGTTTGCCCAGACAGGGGCTTAGTTTACCCTGCGAGAGATCACGGCAGACGACACAAAATATTATTATGTAGTTTCTGCCCTTGGGAGTTCTACAGCAGCCAGGGTGGTGAGCTTGATCAAAAATCCCCCACAGCAGGATAGATAGTTTGTGACACTCAAAACCCACTTGCTTAAAACTTTTGAACTCTCTGATGCGGACCGAGCCAGCCACCTCTTCTTGCTACAAGGCCATGGCGACAGTAAACCATCTGAACTGATGGGCAGGATGCTGGATCTCTTGGGTGAGCATGAGCCAGGTTTCCTCTTCGTTCAGCTTTTTCTGCGACAGCTACCTGCACAAGTACGAGCTGCTTTAGCTAATACCACCATCACTGACTGTCATGCTTTGGCTTAGGAAGCTGACAAATTTTTCCTGGCTGGGCAGCAACATTGCGCGGCCACTTTATTAGGCCACACACCCTCCACTGCTGCCCATGGACGGGACGGCTGCTGCAGTCACTGCGCCCCTCAAGCGGCAACATGAACCTGCTCGGTGTTTTTGCCATGCAAGATTTGGAGCTAAAGCCAAGCGCTGCCACCCTCCATGTGATTTCAATATGGTGGGAAACGCCGGGGCCGGCAGTCAGTAGTGGCCATGACTGTCGGCTGAAATGGAAAGCTGCTTTTTATTCATGACACCAACTCTGGCCACCGTTTCCTGTGTGACACAGGTGCACAGAAGAGTGTCCTGCCCGCATCGAAGCTAGACATCCTGGCTGGGGGCTATGCCCCCCCCATGAAAGCAGCAAATGAAAGCCCCATATGCACTTATGGCACCGTATATGTCCAGTTGTGTTTTGGCGGACAGCAGTTTGGCTGGGACTTCGTCATGGGTGATGTCGCTGTGCCCCTCCTTGGAGCAGATTTTTTGTGTGCCTATGGTTTGCTGGTTGATGTCAAAAACCACCGTTTGATTGATGCCACCACATTCTGCTCATATGCATGCACATCAGGTGACCCAACTTCCAGTGCATTGTCTAGTTCTCTCTCTGCACCCGATAATTTTCTCTGGCTGCTTGCTACTTTTCCTACACTCACACAGCCTACCTTCTCATCTGCAGCCGCAAAGCACGGGGTGGAGCACCACATTGCCACCACGGGCCCACCAGTTCATGCATGCTTCCGGCGCCTGGATGCTGCTAAATTAGCAGTAGCCAAAGCAGAATTTGAAAATATGGAGCGCCTTTGTGTCATCCGCCACTCCAACAGTCCCTGGGCATCACCGCTCCACCTTGTCCCAAAGCCAGGGGGTGGATGGTGCCCATGCGGTGATTACCGCCGGCTCAATGACGCTACAACCCCTGACCGCTACCCGGTCCCACACATTCAGGATTTTTCTGCCCACCTAGCGGAAAAGGTGATCTTTTCCAAGGTATCCCTGGTCTGGTCCAGGAATACCATCAGGTACCCGTCCACCCACAAGACATTCCTAAGACAGCGGTGATCACCCCATTCGGGCTCTTTGAGTTTTTACGTATGCCCTTTGGCCTCAAAAATGCTGCACAGACATTCCAGCGCCTGATGGACTCGGTGCTATGTGACCTCCCTTTTCTTTTCGTCTACTTAGACGATATTCTAGTCGCCAGCATGTCCAAGGCAGAACACCTGTCCCACTTACGGACCTTGTTTGAGCGGCTCAGTCAGCACAGGTTGATTGTCAATGTGGCCAAGTGCCAGTTCAGGTTGTCAACCATCGATTTCCTGGGACACAGAGTCACTAATGATGGCGCAGTCCCCCTCCCGTCAAAAGTGACAGCGGTTGCAAATTTCCCATGCCCCCTCACAGTCAAGTCCCTGCAGAAATTCCTTGGCATGGTTAATTTTTACCATTGCTTCATTCCCCATGCTGCGTAACTCATGCGTCCCTTGTATGAGGCCCTCAAAGGCAAGAGCCCACGCCACACAGTGGAGTGGTCAGCCGAGAGAGAAAAAGCATTTGAAGATGCCAAGTTGGCCCTGGCTAGTACAACAATGCTTGCCCACCCATCACCCAATGCCCCCATAGCCATCACCACGGATGCTTCTGACTATACCATCGGGGCAGTTCATGAACAGTGGGTCAACGGCATGTGGCAGCCGTTGCCCTGGCATTTTTCAGCTGACAGTTACGCCCCAATGAGCGGAAGTATTCCACCTTTGATCGCAAACTCCTTGGACTCTACCTGGCCATCCGTCACCTCCATATCCTGATGGAAGGCCGCAAATTCACGGCGCTTGTGGACCACAAACCGCTGACGTTTGTCATCGACATTTGTCATTCACCACAGACATACAGCATGTCGCTGGCAAGACCAACCTTGTAGCTGATTGTCTTTCCTGGGCTGTCACGGCAGCAGTTCACTTAGGACTGGACTACGCCCGTATGGCAGAGGACCAAGCAGCTGACCCAGAGGTGCAGGCATTCAGAACGGCGGTCACCGGGCTCCGTTTAAAAGATGTATGTTTTGACGATACAGGAACAACACTCCTCTGTGACACTTCCACTGGCAAGCCCTGGCCCATTGTTCCCAGCAGTTGGAGATGGCAAGTTTTTGACACCATCCATGGCCTCTCCCATCCTGGACGGAAACCATCCCAGACACTGGTGGCTACAAAGTTTGTCTGGCATGGGCTCAAGAAGGATGTGAGAGATTGGGCTAATACTTGAATCGAGTGTCAGTGCTCCAAGGTGCAACGTCATGTCAAGGCCCCACTGATAGAGTTTCAAGTGCCAGAAAGGCGTTTTGACCATGTTAATGTGGACATTGTTGGCCCCATGCCCCTCTCTCGCGGCTTCACGTACTTGCTCACCATGGTGGATAGGACGACCCGATGGCCAGAGGCTGTCCCGTTGGTGTCTGCTACATCTGATGAGGTGGCATGTGCTTTTATCGGGACATGGGTTGCCTGCTTTGGCACTCCATCTGACATCTCTTCCGACCGTGGGTCTCAATTCACCTCGGAGCTATGGAATGCTGTCGCAGAGAGCCTGGGGGTAAAGCTCCACCGTACCGTGGCATACCACCCACAGGCTAACGGGCTATACAAACACTTTCACCGTTCTATGAAGGCCGTTCTTGGGCCAGCCTCACAGACAGCAGTTGGACAGATAGGCTTCCATGGGTCATGCTGGGACTTAGAACTGCTCCTAAGGAGGATCTCCAAGCTTCATCTGCCGAGTTCGTTTATGGTCAGCCGCTACGTGTCCCAGGAGATTTTGTCCCCAACACGACAACCCCTCAATCCAGTGGGATTAAACCTTAAAACCACCCTTTATTGTCATTCAATCCATACAGCCAATCATGTACAGTAGAATGAAGTTGTGTTTCTCTTATCTACAGTGTAAATCACACCCACACCCATATATAGAATCAGAGGGGTCGCAGCCACGCAAGGCGCCACCACAGATTTCCCTCCTCCATTCCATTATTGCTGAGCACCAAGCTGGATGGCAGGAAGTTCTGCTTTTATATGGTCTTCAGCATGACTTGGCCAGGATTTGAACCCCTGCCTCCCGGGTGTGGGGCGGATGCTCTATATGGGGCGGATGCTCTAAGTCGACAATCCCACTGATACACCTTCCGCAGAGGATGCAGGGCTTGTGGACAAGGGGGATGACTCGCCTATCACAGGGGCCGAGGTTGCCAAGGTGGTTAAAAATCTCCTTGGTGGCAGGGCCCCGGGGGTGGATGAGATTCACCCTGAGTACCTCAAGGCCCTGGATGTTGTAGGGCTGTCATGGTTGACACACCTCTGCAACATTGCGTGGAGGTTGGGGGCAGTGCCTTTGGCATGGCAAACCGGGGTGGTGGTTCCTCTTTTCAAAAAAGGGGACCGGAGGGTGTGCTCCAACTTTAGAGGGATCACACTCCTCAGCCTCCCTGGGAAGGTCTATGCCAAGGTACTGGAGAGGAGAGTCCGGCCGTTGGTCGAACCTCGGATTCAGGAGGAGCAATGTGGTTTTTGTCCTGGCCATGGCACATCGGACCAGCTCTTTACTCTCTTGAGAATTCTCAAGGGTTCATGGGAGTTTGCCCAACCAGTTTACATGTGTTTTGTGGACTTGGAGGAGGTGTTCGACCGCGTCCCTCGTGGTTTTTTGTGGGGGGTGCTTCGGGAATATGGGGTATCGGGCTTGTTGTTACGAACTATTCGGTCTCTGTACGACCGCTGTGAGAGTTTGGTTCGTATTGCCAACACTCGGTCGGACTCATTCCCAGTGAGAGTTGGACTCGGCCAGGGTTGCCCTTTGTCACCGATCCTGTTCATAATTTTTATGGACAGGATTTCTAGGCGCAGCCAGGGAATGGAGGGTGTCATGCTTGATGACCACAGGATCTCATCTCTGTTGTTTGCAGATGATGTTGTCCTGTTGGCTTCATCCAGCAATGACCTACAGTTCTTGCTGGGACGGTTTGCCGCTGAGTGTGAAGCGGCTGGGATGAGAATCAGCACCTCCAAGTCCGAGTCCATGGTCCTCAGCCGGAAAAAGGTAGATTGTCCCTTCCGGGTTGGGGACAGGCTCCTGCCTCAAGTGGAGGAGTTTAAGAATCTTGGGGTCTTATTCACGAGTGAGGGGAGAATGGAGCGAGAGATTGACAGACAGATCGGAGCAGCATCTGCAGTGATGCGGACGTTGTACCGGTCTGTTGTGGTGAAGAGGGAGCTGAGTTCTAAGGCAAAGCTGTCGATTTACCAGTCAATCTACGTTCCTACTCTCACCTATGGTCACGAGCTTTGGGTAATGACCAAAAGAACGAGATCGCGGATACAAGTGGCTGAAATGAGCTTTCTCCGTAGGATTGCTGGACTCACCCTCAGAGTTAGGGTGAGGAGCTCAGTCATCCGGGAGAGGCTCAGAGTAGAACTGCTGCTCCTCCACATTGAAAGGAGTCAGTTGAGGTGGTATGGGCATCTGATTAGGATGCCTCCTGGACGCCTCCCACTTGAGGTGTTTCGGGCACGTCCCACTGGAAGGAGACCCCGGGGCAGACCCAGGACTCGGTGGAGAGACTATGTCTCCCAGCTGGTCTGGGAACGCCTTGGTATCCTCTCTGAAGAGCTGGAGCAGGTGGCTGGGGAGAGAGAAGTCTGGGCTTCTCTGCTTGAGCTGCTGCCTCCATGACCCAGACCTCCGGAAAAGCGGTAGAAGATGGATGGATGGATGGATGGATGGACGACAACCCCTTGGTCCACTGTTGCTCAACGCCAGATGCTCCTCGACAATGCCAAAGCTTTTGTACCAGTCCCCACTTCACAACACGGTTTCCCTCAATCTCACTTTCCTAGGAGTCTGCAGTCGGTGGACTTTGTTTTTGTCCGCCATGACGCTCACCGTGGCCCTTTGAAACCTCCGTATGACGGTCCATTCCATGTATTGACACCGGGAGAGAAACACTTTGTCGTGGAGGTTGGAGGCAAGCCAGAGAAGATTTCGGTGGACTGCTTAAAGCCAGCCCACCTGGATGTGGACAGACCTGTCACTCTTGCACAACCCCCTCGTCGGGGGCGCCCCCCTCTCTCAACTAAATCGGTTTCAGCGACCCCTCACGTGGGTGACCTTGCTTCCCCTCTTGTTTGGCGGAGCTGTTATGGCCGGGCGGTTTGCCCTCCACCCCCACGTTGACTTTGTTTTCTTTCATTATGGTAAATTCTGGGGGGACGTATGTAGCAGACTCTAAGGACATACATAATTCACCAAAATATGTGTTCATGTACAGAATGATCTGTTTAGGAGTGATAGCTATGCCCTCAGGTTTTCTAGTCAGGCACCTCTCTAGGCAGCCTCGGAAGGACCTCTGTTTTAGAGAAAATAGGGAGCTAGTGGTTTTTAGCTGTTGTTCTGTCTCTGCTGCTAGGAATAAAAACGGCACACCTGCTCGTGTGAGAAAAAAGGAAGAAATTGCCAGTCTCTTTATTCCTGCAATTCTTACACCCCATTAAATTTTCAGTTCTTTATTAATAAGTGTTCACATATCTATGTCTAACCTTGTTTTTGTTTGTATTTGCATTTTATTAACATTTATTTTAAACATTTTTAGTGGGAATGAATGTGGGGGGTGTCCTAAAAAAGATGGGGGGTGTCCCAATTTATTCCTCACTATTTGTTTAGAATTACATTTTACAGAAAATTTGAGAAAAGTCTTTAATTCATTTTTAATTGTTTAGTTGTATTCCATGAATCCCCTAGTATTTTCAACATTGATATTAAATATCCATATGTCCAAATATGTTAAAAAAAACCCCACACAGGCTTATATGGGTAGCCTAATTTTTTTCACATGACTGTATTTGCAACGTTGGTTCACAGGAAAAACCCATACAGAGCTCTGCTACTGCCTGCAGCGGATACACACACAGAGAGCTAAACACACGTACTTGTTCATATAACGGGTCCTGTCGGAGATGTGTCTGAACACTTTCAAGCTACAGGATAAAGATTCAAATGCTATTTATCCCTCCCCCCATGTTTTTTTTACCTTTGACTGCAGTCTGTACCATCAGCTGTCCAGTGTTATTCTGATAGATATGCAAAAATGTCAGAACACCGGAGGAGGTGGATCCAATCAGCTGTTCGCCTGAAGTGCAGAGTGCAGCTGTTTACTTTGGCTGCACCTCCACAGATAAAGCACACGCCGTGTATCATCTTGTTTTTTTTTCACTTTATTGAAAATAAACGTTTTTATCACCATCAGTTCGAGTGTCTTTGAGTCAGGTTGTGACAACTGTCATCTGTTGTTCCTGACGTGTCACATCAGCTGTTGTAGGCGTGACCGACCTGACAGATTTGACAGCTCTGCCGGGTCCGTCACCCCCCCGCCCCCGCCGTGCTCTTTGGAGAGGAGAATCATCTCGGTTGAACACAGGTGATCTCTCCCACACCTAGGACTCATGGATTGGGAGGCTATGGCAGTTTGGCATGACTGCGCTATGCAGAAGTTATAAGCTATGTAGAAGTTAGACTATTGTTGCTCATAAGTTAAGTTACTTATAAGTTATGGAAATATTCTATATAAGTTATTAATATGCTATGTATATGTCCAAGTCATTATGGATATGCGATGCATATGGCCAAAAGTGAAAATTTCGGCGTATCTCAGTGTTTTAGACCAATTTTTATACGTTTGGCGAATGCTGCCTAAATCGTCATGGTGTGACAGTAGACAGCCAAGTTTGCAAACCCTGTCTGGCTCCAAGTATCTACTCAATCAGTTGTAAACAACAGGCCTTCCCAGCAAGGTAATTTGCAGCACTCCTTGGAAGCTGTAATCCAAGGATACCACTCATTGTTAATATGGAAGTGATGGACAAATCCTTTCCCCGGCTGAGACGGGCCTGCTAGCTTTGGGGTTGGCCAACCTCTCTTCACAATGACCAGCTTTTCTTGAAAAGTCCGTCTGGAAAATTGATTTTACCTCTGCCAAGGAGGTCATGTTTTTGCCGGCGTTTGTCTGTCTGTCTGTTTGTTTGTTAGCAACATAACTCAAAAAGTTATGGATGGATTTTGATGACATTTTCAGGACAGGTGTATCATGGCACGGGGGACAGATGATTAGATTTTGGTGATGATCTGAGAGTGCACACCTCCACCAAGGGCTTTGTTTGCATTTGTGCAGCAGGATTACACAAAAACTACTGGATGGATTTAGATTAAATTTTCACCAGAGTTGGTTCTTGGGCTAGAGGGGAAGCCATTACATTTTCCGAGATGATCTGAGAATGCATACCTCCACCAAGGCTCTTATATCTTCACAGACTGTTAACAACAATACTCCAAAACTACTGGATGGATTTTGATGAAATTTTCACCAGAAGTGGTTCTTGGCCCACACACGAACCATTACATTTTGGGGATGATCCATGACTGCATACCTCCGCCAAGGCTCAATCTTCCTGCAGTGGTTTAGTAGGATTATGTAAAAACTACTGGATGGATTTTGCTGAAATTTTAACCAGAGATGGTCCTTGGTCTGCAGACGAATCCATTACATTTTGGAGCTGATCTGTGAGCGCATACCTCTACCAAGGCCCAATCTTGCAGTGTATGGTGAAATGGAGGTGGGGAGATACAAACAGATGGATGGACAAAGGGAGGGAAGGAAGGTGCCTCGGCAGAGGTATGAACTCTCTGAGTGCTTTTCTAGTTTTAATTATCAGCGACCAAACCGTTTTCCTCTCCCCTGTCAGCCATTGTGGGTGGAAAAACAGCTATTATATTTAAACAGATACAGTACGTATATTGTAGCTGCTTGAGCAAGTCCTTGCACTGGTGTTTTGCTAGCTAGGATCTTTAGCATTGTAGGTGGAGGAGTCTAACCATCCAGTCAAAAAACATAAAAATGCTGACGTTCTCGGATGCCTCCTATGCGTACCCCTGGACATACAGAAGACATCTGATTGGTAAAGCAATAGAATAAGTTTAACAGTTAATTTAACCTACAGAGTGCATTGTTAATTCCTGAAGGTCCAAGGCAGATTTGCTTGACCCCGGCAACACAGATGGCTGAAATACGTATGATTGGACACAAAAACTCTAACATGCATTACACTACTGGAAGGAGTGCAAGCAAGAGAAAAACTACAAAATGAAGAGAATAAGCTACTGGGAATGATTTAATACAGCCTCATGGAACAAATATGTTGTCCATCCATCCATCTTCTACCGCTTTTCCGGAGGTCTGGGTCGCAGAGGCAGCAGTTCAAGCAGAGAAGCCCAGACTTCCTTTTCCCCCACCACCTGCTCCAGCTCTTCAGAGAAGATACCAAGTTGTTCCCAGACCAGCTGGGAGACATAGTCTTTCCACTGATTACTGGGTCTGCCCCGGGGTCTCCTCCCAGTGGGATGTGCCCGAAACACCTCATGTGGGAGGCGTCCAGGAGGCATCCTAATCAGATGCCCATACCACCTCATCTGACTCCTTTCAATATGTTGTAAAGGTTGTAAATGTAACTCTGATAGTGTTTAGGCCAGCAGAGAAGGCTTTGCTGGCCCTGAGGGTCCACCACTGAGGAAAGGGAAGGGAATAAACTTCTCACACGATAAAAGTCTCATCTACAATGCAACTCTCTCCTCTGTAATTTCACTGCATGTTTTTATTTTAACAACCACGACAAGGCTCTTTTTCAAAAACTATAACTATGAGCCATTAATCTTGTTGGTAAAATGTTTTATATGGTTATTTTCTACAAGAGAAAAGGCTCTTACAGTACATATTCTTTATAACACTTTTTGCTACCATGTATTGTCTTGTACAGTATGTGAGTTTAAGATTAGTTACAGTATATGAGTATAATTTCAAAACTTGTCAGTCATTGCTACAGGTGAACCACAGCTGGACTGATCCTTGAAAGGATTACATGTTTACATGATCTTGCAGTTCTTCGTGAATTGATTGTAGTTGGCTGGACTCCCATCAAATGAGTCCGTGATCGTGTATAAAAGGTGGAGGAACAGCTACCACTTTGCACAGAACAGAAAAGTTTGTTTGCAGGAATTCTGCATACCTTTGCATTTAATTAGGTAAAAGTCCAAAGCCTTGGTTGTTGGTGGTCCAGGAGTGTGAATGAGAGGCCAGTTTCAGGACTTTTAGCTGCAATTATATAAGCTCTGATTTCATGTGCTGGCAGACCCGCTCTTCTTCTCCACTCTCCGCATATCCTTTCCTATCTTCTCCTCCCAGAGGTTACCTCGATTACTCTGGCAAGACATCAGACAGAAATCAGCAAACAGAGAGAAAGTGAGCAAAGAATTATTGTTGCATGACTGAAACTGTAGCGTTACCATAGCTAGAGGGCATTTCAGAGTGAAATATACATTGGTCAAACAAAAGAGGGTTTTTTTTTTCTTGAACATAACAAAAGCATGTGAGCATCGAGCACAGGGCTGACAGCCGTGTGCGCGCACGTGGCAGTCAAGATGTGCAGTTCATGAATAAAGTATCCGTTTAAGATCAAAGGTAAAGCAAACCTCAGTTCAGCTGACAGAAGATGGAGCCCAGGCAGCTGCACTGCTGCAATGCTACATCTCAACAGATGACAACACCTCCCATTTCCCATTTAATTATAAATCTATAAGTGAAGCAAACCACGCTGTGCTGCTGCGCACGCACACACACACACACACACACACACACCAGCACATCATCCAGAGTGATTGGCCCATAAAACATGTCTAATCTGCTAATACTCAGTGAAGAAAGCCCATCATCTCACCAAGACTTAAGATGAGCCTTCCTCTCTTTATTTCCCTCTCTGATGGAAATAGCAACACATGGGCCACTGTTTGTCTTTAAGATGGCACACGGCTAATCCTGTGTGAAGCTGGAGGGATCTCTCTTCAGCTACTCTTGTCAGCGGTGATTTGTCAACAACAATGTTTTCATTTTCTGTGTAAGCTGACACCATCATGTCTGCGCGATAATGTGATAGAGGCGAAGCTGGATTGAATCTGAGCAGGGCGCGTTCATAAATCGGGCTGTTGCCATACAAGCGGAGTTGTTGCCGGTTTGTGTGCTGTGGCTTTAAATGAATAAATAAGTAAAAATCAACCCGGCAATTTAGCAAACAAGGCAACTAACAAAAAAAAATGGTTTATTTAAATGTTCCGTTTTTTTAAGGACACACACAAAAAGTGCATTTAATCGTGCAGTTGTTTGAAATAAGGGGGACATATTGAAGGTAATTAAAGATTCCAACCATGGCTGCCTGGCTGGTGAATATGTAGCTACGAGCAAACAAAGCAAACAACAATTACAAAAAAACCTCAATTGGAACGCCCGGCTTAAAGCGAGCAATCATGTCCGAGATGTTGGGCCTAAATGAGGATGTTGTTTTCTCCTTTCTGTTCTGTCAATCTCCGCCAGAAAGCGATTTCCTCCTGAAGAGTGGCGGCCAGGGCTAAAAGCGTGTTTTAATAAGCGCGCTGACACATCCATCTTTGTTTCTGAGAGATAAGTCACAACGAGCGCAGAGCAAAGCATCCGGGGCTCGCTGGAAGGATGCCCACTGCTGCGTATCAGTTCAGCGTGTTTGGACACACACGCACATGCACACGCGTGCGCACAAAACCCCCCCTGCAAATACACACTTACAGTCAAGCACACACGCATACGCATACATAAGAGCTGTCACCCCCAACTTAAATCCTATTTATCGTTAAACCAGCGGAATTTCTCCTCAGAGCCGAAGGTGGTTGGCATGTTCACTTTATGGCTCCTCGGAGATTAGCGAATTCAGCCCCGCTCTGTTCCCACCGTGCCTCCTTTCAAGTCTTCTCTCTCATACTCCCCCCACCCCCTCTTCGTCACATCGCCACGCTGCATTAAATGTGCTTTTATTTGTTTATTTATTTACTGTTGTTGTTTGTTTTTTTTCATCTGGGGGAGGGCGAGGGTGTGGGGGGGGGGAAGCCTCTGGTACCTGCAACTTGGAGCTTGCTGGGACCTGGCAGCTGTGCGTGTGACTGAGGAGCACGGGAGGGAGGTCGTCATTAGGTCCCCGCAAATGCCGAGGAGAGAAGAGCGGAGGTGAGGGCAGGAGGGGAGGAGAGGAAAGTTTGCATCTGCGCGGCATCTAAAGTTGTCCGCGCTCTAGAAGATATGCATGCACAGGCACGTGTTCACACTCTGCCCCCCCATCTCACACATACACACACACACACACACACACACACACACACACACACAAGACACAAAGTGCATCGGAGTAACTCTGTGTCATTATTATACACTATTAATTAAAGAGAAATAATAGAAGCCAGATGAACTTCTGTTCAGCCTAATTATCATGTCTTTGATACCAAATTGTGCAGAAAACGCGAGTGAGTCAGAGCGAGCGAACAACGGGGGAGGCTCCGGCTGGGACTGTGGGAGTGGAAACTCCACGAGTGGAGGAGCTTATAGAGCAACCCAGCACGGCACCCATAACCCTTCCTTGAAATCAAAGCTCCATTTTCCCCATTGCAGGATGAGTTGAGAGAGAGAGAGAGAGCGAGAGAGAGAGCTTTTAAAGTTAGAGTCGGACTACCGTGATGATAAAGGATGGAGGAACTGGGTAACAGCAGGTGGTAGAGGGATAGAGGCAACTGTTGCCCAGGGGGAAAGGAAGGCAACAGCAAACAACAATCATCTGCTTTATCTGCGCCTCGTCTCGTCCTCGGCGTGCATCGAGTGATCTCTGAACCCTGCGCCACCACGACAACTCCCCTGTTGCCTTGTTTACATGTGGTTGCCATTGCCAAGTTCTCTGCACGTTGATCATTAACATCATTATATGCCTGTGATGCTACACATCGAGTCACGGATCAACTTTCCTTCCATGCTTCCAGCTGGCCTAATGGTCAGGCTGACTTTGTAACCCTTTCTTCCCTTTTTTGTCAGAATGCCTCTTCACTCGTTGCCATTAAAGCGCCATAAAAGCACACCTGCTCGTCGCCGTTCGCGTCACGGCAGAGCGACGCGACTCGCTCGAGGCAGGCAGAACGTGCGACGGGACCGGCGACGGGGTCATCAGCCGCGGCGGCTTCTGGGAACGGTATTCGGCAATCAGTGAGATGCGGAGTACGTCAAACAGGGGGAGGACAGCGAGATGGAGATGTAGGGAGAGCAAGAGGAAGAGTCAGAGGGAGATGGGAGAGGGGGAGAGGAAGAGGGAAGGAGAAAGTGGTGGCACAGCTGAGGCTGACACTAATGAGGAGCCTTTGTGATGGGTCCTGACAGAGGAGAAGAAAGCAGAATCCCCCGACACCGATGCTCCACAACACTCCTCCGCTTAATTGGGAGAGCCGGAGCCCACAACGAGTGTGTGTGTGTGTGTGTCAGAGATCGTGCGTATCTGTTTTAGGGAGAGTAAGTGAATGTAAGACAAAGTAGACTTCTATACTAACTCAATTAGGCCTCCGCAGTATACAGTAAGTTGGTGTTTAAATGTATGTAATGCAGCTAATGTAAGTAATCACAGCTCACTCTGTGTTCCTAGTGGATTTTCACACTTCTTTTTTTTTTGGTCTTGAATTTCACGCTTTCAGTTGATGTTGGCGAGAGACACAGCTCGGAACGTTAAATGCACACTGATGGCTTTGAGGTTCACACATCGGGTATCTGCCATCTTCGCACATTCTTTAAAAGTGTCAGGAATCCGGCTCCATAAGCCTTTCCCTCGTCTTGCATTACCCGCGCAAACGTACACGCTTACCGCGGGGCCGGGCCCGCTCGCGCATGGTCTTCGGCGGCAGCGTTCGCACAAACCCGGGAGGGCGGCGCAACACTCGCGCGCACGCAGGCACGCGCTGAAAACATGCAGACTGGAGCGGGGACAGTTGCCGCCCGCGCCGCACCGCGCAGCTTCCATCTTTGACTCTGAATCAATCATTTTTAATTTATCAGAAGGGATTTGTGTCATGGTGGCTGATGCCAACTCCAATAAGAAGGGAAAAAAACAACACAACAGCAGTGAAAAAGCCAGAGCAAATCCCTGCTCTGATGCGATTATGCACACAACCAAATCAGGGCTGACTTGAATAGACACAGAACACAAAATCATATTAAGGGGAATTCGACGTGGATGGCATTACACTGCTCTCAATCTCATTTTTTTTTTCACTCCCTCATTCTCTCTGACTTCCTTACTCCATTTCTTCCTGCCCCTCTTCTGTCATCACCATCACTCCCTCCTGATTTTTCAACGCTAGTGACCTGGAAAAAAAAATGTGAACGTTTCCTTGCCCTCCGCTAAGTTGATCCTCTGTTTTCTGCTACCAGCTATTCTGCCACCCACCCTCCTTCTACTGAAAAAAAAACACACTTAGCTCCTCGTGTCACAGTCAGCAACAGAGTAAAGATAAGATGCTGTATAATTTTCAACATTACCGCAAACACATATCAGTAACATATGGAAGCGAGACTTTGAAACGTGGCTGCGTCAACAGCTCTTTTACAATAATTTTAGATTTTAATGACAAAATAGCTTTCCTGCAAGCAGATAAGAAAAACAGATCAGCGATCAGCAAGAGAGGTGAGTCAGGGAGAGAAATAGTGAGGTATAGACAACTGCTGGGTGTGGGGGGGTACAGTATAGAGAAAGAGAGCGAGAGAAGAAACCGAAGCGATAGAGTAGGGTTGTTATGTCAGAGGCAGTCGAGCTGCTCTCATCTTGCCATTATCTCAAGCACCCTCACATTACCATAATAATGGCTTTTAACCAAATGTAGCACTCTCCAAAGCAGCCCAGGCAGATTCTGTTTTAACCAAATGTAAAACACTCATTGGCAGGGGAATCAGAGGGGCTTCACGCTAACATCACCATAGAGTGATGAGTGGAAAGTGTGCGTGGGTTTGAGTGGGAGTTTCAAGCTGGATATAGTCTACTGATGCAGTCTTGATTATACATATAATCTACAAAGAGCATTTTGGGTGTCATAAACTCACCGACAGACATATATATATGTACATCCACTGTGCAGGTACATGTAATGATGTTTGTAGTTCTGTGTGTAGTTGTTCTCTATTCCTAATTGTGTCCTGTATGTGCTGTATTCCAGCATGCATGTGTCGTGTGTCGCGTGTGTGTGTGTGAGTCAGAGTTAAGCTCCAGGTCTGGCCAGGTACTCTGCATGTGTTTCCCCCGTCCAGATGGCCTCTCGGCAGGCTTGGGATGGGGCGCAGGGTGTCCTCCTGCCCTCCCACCCAGCCACTGCAGAAGGTCGACTCGACCGTGCTGCCTGCCTGCCCTGCAAGGCCGCATTCCAGACCAAAAATTAGCTGCCAATCTGGGGGACAAAAAGTGGAGGAAATTTTATTGTTAATTTGGCTCATCTATGCAAAAAGATATGGAATAGGAAGAAAATAACTAAAAGCTTCTCATAAATGCCGTTTCCCTCTCGCACGCTCACACTTGTGCCTTCTCTTTAGTGTCTTTGCAGAGCGTAGCGTAACCGTGTGAGTGTGTGCGTGGTGTCAGGTGCCAGGAGGCTGTGGAGACCCGCAGATGGTCGGGGTGGTTCCCGCTCAGTGAGATCTGGGTCAGAGCCCGGTCTCAGATTAGTGGGCCTCACTCATGAAACACCACCTACAGATTTCTGGGCAGACCTGGATCTGACACAGAGGTTTTGTTTTGTTGTTGATCCTCCATGATATCATATTGTTTGCTGCTTAAAAACGGGGATGTCACCTTCGTGTGCAACTGGCTGCTGCATGGTATTGTTTCTTACTCGAATCAAGGCATTCTCTGTGGATAAAAGATTTGGCTTTCAGCCCAAAACATTCATGAAAAATAGAAATTTAAGTGCTCAGAATTCTTGCATGCAGTTTCCCAGTCGGCTCTGTTTAAGGTCTGAACGACCCCAAAACAATGCAGTCCCTTGACAATTGTGTTCAGTGTTTCCTATGGCAAAAAAAAATCTGCAACACCAAAACAAAAAAACATCATGAATAAAAAAATAACAAATATAAAGATGAAAAACACAAGTTTTCTGAACTTTGAATTAACATGTAGATTAAAGTTGTAACAAAAACATCAGATACAAAGTTCGATGTTGCCGGGGGAGGGGAGACATATTTGGTCGCTATATCTGGATGTCACTCGAAGCGACTTCAAATGGGTGAATACATGTTGACAGTTGTTTAAAATACAACGAAGGTTCTGAATTCAAGTAACACTAACGTCCTGAATGTGATCACTCAGCCAAAAATTTGCTCTCAAAAGTACAATATGTACTATGTAATATGGGATGGAGGAAATAGTCATTTGGTAGTTACACTGGGATGCAGATGTGGAAGATTCTCAATCAATGCACAAATGTTACAGTAAAAACTATTTCTTAAAATGTTCAGAGTCCAAAAACAACCAATGTCTGTCTATGCTGGAGCTGAAGAGGAAGTAAGCAGGTACTGTTGTACAAGGGGTGCTCATTAACGCGTTCCCCTGTTCCACTTCCGGTTATTGTAGGAGGTTGAAATGTCACATGTATAATAATACATATCTCTATAAGTCACGTGGTAATTTGCAGCTCTGATCTTCTAAGAGTTCCTCTTTTACAGGTGCTAAGGTGGAGTAAGGTGTGATGATGGAGACAGTTAAATGCACGGTGGTCCTCAGGTTCCTGTACTTGAGATGCTGCACACCACAGGAGACATTCGACAAGATGAAAGAGACTTATGGGGAGGAAGCCCCATCATATGACGTAGTCAAGCACTGTCATTGACAGTCCAAGTGTGGTCAGACATCAGTGGAAATGGCACCCATTCCTGGACGACCGCAGTGTGCCACTGATGAAGACACCATCCGGCAACTGGAGGCCACCATTTTGGAGGATTGCCACATAGCCCAAGAAGTCAAAATCAGTGTGGGGTCTGTGGGGGGAAAAAAAAATCACCCAAGACCATCTGCACATGCGGAAGTTGTCTACACAATGGATTTCCTGGTTGCTCACACATTTCCATGTCACGTGCTCCCAGACTCTTTTGGCTATATGCCAAGAAAACCAAGAATAATTCTTTGACAGACTAATTACACAGGAAGAAACATGGGTCCATCACTATGATCCAGAGACTAAAGTCCAGTCGAAGCAGTGGAAGCATTATGACTCATCACCTCTGAAGAAGACACATGTCCAACCCTTGGCAAGGTCATGCTCAAGATCTTTGGGGACCACCGATGAGTACTGATGATGGTTTTCTTGTCAGGGTTTGGCCCCTCTGGGGCGGAAATCAGGACCCAAATGTGAGAACTCTAGTTTGCAGATTTATTAAATACAAAATAACACTCAGCACATGGGCTGGAAAACACAACACTAACTGAGACAGGACAGGGGGAAAGGGGGGCGTGTAATTACACAGAACTGACAAGGACGCAACAATGGGCAAAGGCTCACACAACATTAAATAGACACAGGGATAATCAATGAAACACGGGACAGGTGGGCACAATCAAGGGCAAACAGAGATGGTAGGGTATGGTCATAGACAAAGAAAACAGGAAGAGCGGGGATGAACAAGAGACATGAACAGAGAACCAGGGGAGACAAGACCATGGAAAAAATGACAATAATAATAATAATAATAATAATAATAATAATAATAGCAAACTGAGAACCGGCAGGGACAAAACCTACAGAAAATGAATGCAGACCCACTAATGAATAATCATAAATACAGAAAACACCCAGAAAACAACTCAAAGCTAGGACATGGGCAGGGGCCCATGCCCTGGAGACAAGGAATATACTGTAAATTATTAAATCAAGGTGAGGAAATGGGGCCCAGTCTATGCCCTGACAGTACCCCCCTCTTAAGAGGCAGCTTCCAGACGAACCCCAAGGGTAACACCAAAACAAAAGAGGGTGGGTGGTGGGGGTACAAGGCCAGGTGGGGCCAAAACAAACTGTAACGCCCCCACAGAGTCCAAAATAAAACAACACAGTTTATGGGGCCAAACAAAGTCCAAGGCCCCACACCCCAAAACAAAGCAGATCGGGTGGTCTACTCAAGTTCATCTGCCCTCAGACCGGAGAACAACTTGGGCTGGGGGGACTGCCCCAGTCCATGGACCCCCAGACCAAAATGCAGGGCCTATCCAGTGGCCTACCACTGTCCTTAGGCCACCAAACTGGAGAACAAGGTGGAACAGCAGCTGTAGGGACACAGAGCTCACCAAGCATACACAACAGAGCTCTGTGCTCTGCCACTGGTGATTGCAGCACATTGCAGCACGATTGTAGCTTCTGAAACAGGAGGCCTGCCGGCCTCTGGAATGAAAGGTGGAGGCATACCAGCCTCTAGAACAACGGGTGAAGGCACGCCGGCCTCTTGAACGATGGGTAGAGGCATGCCAGCCTCTGGAACAACGGGTGGAGGCCTGCCGGCCTCTGGAACAAAAGATGGAGGCATACCAGCCTCTAGAACAATGGGTGAAGGCACGCCAGCCTCTGGAAAGATGGGTGAAGGTACGCCAGCCTCTGAAAGGATGGGTGGAGGCCCACCGGCCTATGGAACAATGGATGGAAGCTCGCCGGCCTCTTGAATGATGGGTGGAAGCACGCCAGCCTCTTGGACAATGGTTGGAGGCACGCCAGCCTCTTGGACGATCGTTGGAGGCACGCCGGCCTCTTGAACGATGGGTGGAGGCATGCCGGCCTCTGGAACAACAGGTGGAGGCACAGCAGCCTCTGGAACAATGGGTGGAGGCCCGCTGGCCTCTTGGACGACGGTTGGAGGCATACTAGCCTCTTGGACAACAGATGGAGGAATGCCGGCCTCTTGAACGACGAGTGGAGTGGACTGCTCGGACAGCCCATCCTGTGCAAACTAAGAATTTGCTGGGTCCTAGAGGGTTGTGTCCTTCTGTCAGGGTTTGGCCCCTCTGAGGTGGAATTCAAGACCCAAACATGAGAAATCTAGTTTGCAGATTTGTTACATACAAAATAACACTCAGCACATGGGCTGGAAAACACAACAATAACTGAGGCAGGATGGGGGTGTGTAATCACACAGAACCAACAAGGATGCAACAATGGGCAAAGGCTCACACAATATTAAATAGACACAGGTCACACAGAACCAACAAGAATGCCACAGGGATAATCAATGAAACATGGGACAGGTGGGCACAATCAAGGGCAAATGGAGACAGAAGGGAATGATCTCAGGCACAGAAAACAGGATGTGCGGGGCTGCACATATAATTACAGTCAGGGGATGAACAAGAGACGTGAACAGAGAACCAGGGGAGACAAGACCATGGCAAAATGACAACAACAACAACAACAACAGCAACAACAACAACAATAATAATAATAATAATAATAACAAACTGAGAACCGGGCAGGGATAAAACCTACGGAACATGAATGGAGACAAACTCATGAATAATCATAAATACAGAAAAAAACCCAAAATACAACTCAAAGTGAGGACGTGTGCTGGGGCCCACGCCCTGGACACAAGGAATACAAATTATAAATCAAGGTGAGGACATGGGGCCCAGTCCATGCCCTGACATTTCCTGGCAAAGGGTAGCACAATTGTCACTACTTACTATACTTTACTGCTGCAGAAATTGTGGAAGGCCATCAAAACCCAGAGGTGTGGCATGCTGACCAAAGGTGTCCTCCTCCTGGAAGACAATGCCCCGGTTCACAGCTCGCATGGTGCCCAGACGGAAGCACAGTCCTGCAGCTATGAAATCCTTCATCACCCCCTTACTTTCCTGACCTCGTATCATCTGACTTTCAACTCTTTCCAGTCATTAAGTATTTTTTTTAACGGCAAGCACTTCCAAGACAATGAAACACTGATTTCTGAGGACAAGTCATGGCTTCTGATGCAACCTACAGACTTCTACAGGTGAGGTGTCCACAGCTGCGTAAAGTGACGGGAGAAGTGCGTTACCCTTGGTGGTACCTATGTAGACAAAGACTTGTCTGTTGTAAACTTTCATTTTTTTATTTGGTGGCGTTGGGGTTCGGGTCAGCATTTGGGGAATAAGTGGGACAAAATAGTAGAATTTCTTGTGGTCATATGTGATTTTAAACATGACAGACAACACCTTTGTCTCCTGCCAGCTCACCATCTGGTTGATTATCATTTCGCTCTCATGACAAACCAAAGAGTTCTTTCTTGTGAGAAATATTCAGCGTGTTGGCTATTTACAAAATGAGATCAGAGTAGATCTGACGTTCTTCCAGCTGAATCGTGTGGCAGATTGGATGAGTCATAACCCACCTCACACCACAGGAGAATCGAACAAGATAACCAGCAGCACCATCGAGATGATCTCCACTTCTCCTAAGATTGTAAGAAGCGAAATTGACCAGAATTTCCTGTGGTGTGAGGCTGGCTTTAGGTTCCCCTTTTTACACGTGCACCCATGCACGCACGCACGCACGCACACACGAGCATTCATACGTGTGGCTATACACTCGCACATGCACTGACGCTATCAGACACATTTTAAACCAGCCTAATGAATTAATCACAATCACAGCCAGTGTGTATGTGTGTGTGGACTGCTAATAAAGAGTGACAGCAGCTGGGGTGACATGCTCATCACTGCAGGCTCACTGCCCCCCACCCCCACCCCAACCCTCTACACCCCTTCCCTCCCCACCCCAGCTGAGCTTGACATCTCTATCTTTGCAGTTTGGTCACCTGTCAGTCTGTGAGCTGTCTGTTAGTTCAGCGCAGCGGCACACACACACACACACACACACACACGCACGTCTGCTTTCACCTGGTAGTTTTGTGGGCATGCACTAAAAGGAGAGATGCATGCAGAAGTGCGTGTCAGTTCTTTATGCTGCAGAAGAGAAATTAGCTCGCACTGTCATGTGTGGGGACAGTCTAGTTGTTACAGGGGTTAGCGTTATTAAGGGCCATCCCAAAATAAGAGGGAATGTCAAATTTGAGCAGCCCGGTCAGTAGTGCCAACGTTCAGCCAAAACAACGAGTGACACCACTTTACAGCGAATATGTAGCATCTCACATTCATTATGTAATGGAAGTGAAAGTCCTCCCTTGCCTCTCTTCTCTCCCCTCTCTTCTCGCCTTCTTCGCTCCACCCCGTCCTCCCCTCAGCCTTCACCTTCTGTTCGCCACCTGTACGGGAACAGATTCTCTTCTCTCTCCACATGACACTTCAATCTGTTCTTCAGCAGATAGGAGGATAGAGGGGCTGGCATTTTTATTCCTACGTCTTATTTTTTTTCCCCTCCCTGTCTTGTCTCTCCTGCACGTGGCGGCTGGACGCCACCTCGGGTCAAATTTGAAAGGTCAGAGGTCTGACATTTGAGCACAGAGCCAGGAGGGCTGATCTTCACGTGCACGTGCCGTTGTGCTCACACATGCACATTCTTCATGTGTGTGCGGCTGTTTGTGTGTTTGTCCAACCTTAGATAAATAGCTCATCCTACTTTTGGTGCATTTTTTAATGAATTCATCTCACTTTATTTGTCATGGGATTTTTCAGGAAACATTTTTTAATATTTTTATTTAACCTTTATTTAACCAGGCAGGACAGATTAAGAACACATTCTTATTTACGACTGTGGCCTGGGGGGAAGGGACAACTCACATTCATACCTCCCCAGCTGACGCCAGTTAACCTGGGAGGAAACCGGAGAAATCCTGGAGTAGACCCACGCAGACACGGGGAGAACATGCAAACTCCACACAGAAAGGTCACCGTTGGTCAGGGGGTGGGATCGAACCCGAGATCCCATGGCCAAGGGTGAGTTGCTGTGCTGCCACAGTGCTAACCACTGCTCAGAATCAGAATCAGAATCAGAATCAGGTTTATTGCCATTGTTCATGTAGTACACAAACTAGGAATTTGTCTCGGTACAATGCTGCAACATTAAACATGATAAGATAAAAGAAATAAACTATACATGTAATAAAGTGTAGGATAAGATTAAGTGATACTGGTCAACAGTTAAAATATATTAGCCAGCAGCAGATACTGTGGAGAACTATATAGTGCAGTCGGTAATGCAGGAAGAAAATAGTGATGATTGACATGAGTCTGGTTGAGCTGCTGTACATAGTGCACGAGAGTCAATAAGTCACTTAGTGTTCAGCAGTCTGATGGCAGAGGGGAAGAAGCTGTTCATGTGACGGGAGGTTTTAGTCTGGATGGACCGAAGTCTTCTACCAGAGGGGAGGGGGGCAAACAGTACGTGACCAGGGTGTGAGGGATCGGCTATGATCCGGCCAGCACGCCTCCGGGTCCTGGAGATGTACAGATCCAGGAGAGATGGGAGCTTGCAGCCGATCACCTTCTCAGCAGTGCGCACGACGCGCTGCAGCCTTAGTCTGTCCCTGGCAGTGGCTCCTGCGTACCACACGGTTATGGAGGTGGTGAGGATGGACTCGATGATGGCTGTGTAGAACTGCACTAACATCTTGGTGGGTAGCTTGAGCTTCCTCAGCTGCCGCAGGAAGAACATCCTCTGCTGGGCTTTTTTGCTGCACCAAGCTGCCCCATTTCTAAATCCTAAAAGTGCCAAGGCTCATGAATGACAATGCAGTAATTCAGATCGATAGTGAACAGCAGGTGAAAGATACGCGCCCTCATTCACAAATGCAAATGTTACAAATATTATTGGGAGGTGGCAACAGAGGACCGATGGTTTCTTCGTACAGAATTCCCTTATTCCTGCCAGTCCTCTTTCTCCCCATCTCTCCCAGCCCCCCCTCTTTTTCTCTGTCCTTTTATAGATGAAAGGCTTCCACTTTTTTTGTCAATGGCCCGCAGTCATCTGAATTAAACATTGATTTTATCGGAAGTTTAGTCACTGCGTCTGTGGCGACTCGCAGCCTCCTCAAAAGCCACGTGTGAGCACCTCATCGCAGAGGAACGCAAAGCCAAGGAGAGAAGGATGAAGGAGATGAGGGATGGGGCAGAGAGCGTTAGAACAGAGGAGACACGGAGAGATTTCAAGAGGACGACATTAAAAGAAGAAGGGAGACAGATGGGGACACGAGAGAGCCGAGGACGGAGACATGGAAGACACAGGGGAGATGAGAAGAAAGAAGAAGGGATTCAGCAGGTGGCAATTAGAGGGGAAGAAGGGAGTGGAAGAAAGATTTGGCGGTGGATGAGGCAGGGCTCACAGAATAAAAAAGGGGAAAGAGTTTTTTGAAGTGCAATGTTCAAATCTCCCTTTTGTTCCTGTCATTGTCCAACACCTGCCAAAACCCATCTCCATAAAAGTCTCTCCCTTTTTTCCTCCTGCTCCCATCCTGCCTCACTGCCACAGTCAACACAGACATCAGAGCTAATCAGCTTAGAGACACGGGCTCACGTTCCTCTCCTTCTTCTGAAATATTAAAAACAGTTTCAACATCTTCATCCCAGCAGCTGCTTTTGCTTGAAGCCAAAGAATCAGTGATAGACAATTGCACATAAAACCTCCGTTGTTTCACATGCATAACCTCTGGTAAAAGAGGGGAAAATGAAGTTGCGCTGACACGCGGCTGTTCGGCGCGCCGGCCAAAGTACGACAAACAGAACAGGTTGACCTCCGGTTGGGTAACGCTTAAGCTTTTCTGCCGTCCCACCTCTGGCCAAAAACTTCCCTTTCTTCCTCTTTTATGCTTCTTTCCTGTCTTTATCGGTGGTTTGTTGTCGGGCACCCTGAGGAGACGGGGGGGAGATGAAAGGGAGTTACTCTCAGGGGAGAACCAGAGATGAACGGGGGAGGCCCTCGACATCTCTGGGATGAAGCATCTCCAGGGTAGGACGGCAGGAGAGGGGGTACTTTGGTTCACAGTTATTCCTCCTGATAAATGCAAGACACACACACACACACCTTGGAGGGTATGGTCCCATGTGTACACCAAGGATAAGACTGCCAGTCTCTGCTGCATTCGTGTGCGGCACACTCGAGGGAAAGTAAAAAGCGAGTCCAACATAGATAACGGCAAAAGTGCGTTAAGGAGGCAGAGTAAAACTAACGGGCTCATTTTTATAGAATTCATGAATATCGCCTCTCCCTCTCCATTCCTCTTTGCGGCCTTCTCGTGGAGTTCCCTCACACCCGTGGCCCCAGGGTGGCGTAGCTTTGGCTCCTAGAGAGCAATCCCTCACAGAGAGGAATACCTCATCATTTGGGTCAGTCCCGCTCTTGTTATTGCTCTCCCTTCCCCTTGGTCTTTGTCGCTCTCTCTCTTTCACACTCTCTTTTTGCTGCAGTAGGCATGAATAATTAAACCTGCGTTTCCGCTACTCTCATGTCATGTCTGTCTGCCACCCCTCCTCACGCCCTCTTCACTGTGTCTCTCACTCAGGATGAAGTGTTGTAACAGAAGTGAGTCATTTAGAAAAAGGAAAAGGCTGCAGATCAAGGAGAGTTGACTTCAGTTTGGAACTTGGCATGTTACATAAGCTGTCACTGTGCGTTACTGAGAGAGAGCGCGAGAGAGAGAGAGAGAGAGCAAAGGTGAGACTGATAATGGGTCAAGAAAATGATGGAGGGTGCAGGATCATCAGCTACTTATGTGGCATAATGTCACAACAAGAGTGATAAGCTTTCTCAAATGGCAAAATGCATCACATATTTTAAAACGTTTTAAGAACCTGAAGGTTACATTTACTGGGTTCCTGTGCAACACTATTATGCACAAAGAAAATCCTGGATGGAAGCATGATGAACTGCATTAACTCCAAAGTCTGCGTTAAACATTTACATGCTTGGCATTGGTGGGTTAACTGATGATGTGAAAACAAAATGACTTTGCCAAAGCCACGCCAGCCAATCTGATGGACTGACCCGCCAATGCCAAAGGTTTCACTCACTATCCAGCACTTGGCACAAAAATACAGCCTGTACTCCACAAAATTTAAAATGCAGAGAGCATTACCTCTCCATGAAGTCCAGCCGAACGAGCCGATCCGCACAAAATATTCCCGTTGACCAACTGCACACGACTGGTGAAGTAGCTAATGGAAGCACACATCTGTTCGTTTTGTCTTTAAACTAATAACCAGAAGCACGTGTTAAATATGTGAAAAATGTTGGATAAAAGCCCAACAGTTGTTGCATGTGTGACTGCAGGTCAAAAATTTTCTGCATGAAAGACAGACTGACCTGCTAACAGCAGCCAGTAGAACAAAGCTTAATGCACTTTAATTGTGACACATCCTCTAGTCAGCAGAGGAATACTGGAGAAGTCGCCCCCAGAGAACCCTGACCCTAGCAGTAGTAGTGCACTTTTCTGCTTAACCCCCCTACCCCCCACCACCACCACCTTTCAACAGTAGTAGATTTGGAACTGACCTCAGCTGAGGAAACCAGGCAAACTGGTGTTTATTTTTAAAAATGTAAAACAGGAATAAATACAAAGACAGTCAAACTTGGGATTTAGTACAGATATCAACCATACAGATGAGTGGATGGATGGATGGATCAACCATACATCCTGTCACTAGCATAATATTAGTATTAATAATAATACATTTTATTTGTAACGCACTTTACATAAAAAAAAATCTCAGAGTGCTACATGTAAAAAGCAAATTCATAAAAGGAAAAAAAGGGGGGTAAGAAGATAAAACCAAAAATAAAAAAGGGAAGAGGTTAAAACAGCAACGCATTGATCAAATGTCCTGCTAAGAAGAGTAGTAGTAGTAGATTAGTTTATTTGACAGGGACAGTGCAATAAACATAGACAATTAATCAAAGACAATCAATCTGATGTGTTGCACATAGAGTGTATAGCTATTAGCTAATTTGCAACTCTTGTCCCTGGATGGGCTTTAGAAAAAAGAATCAAGTAAAGATGGGAAAAAAAAAAAAAATATACACAATAACCACATACATCAATGCAGAAAAATTATAAATACACAATTATAAATATTATAAATATTATAAATACACAAATATAACAGCCTGACTCACACTTAACATAAATATTATAAATATTATAAATACACAAATATAACAGCCTGACTCACATTTAACACATATAACATAACTCACATTTGCCTATTTCAGGCCTTCCTCCCTCCGTCACTCACTATAAACAAACACATTTATTCCTTCCCTTCATTCACTCTCACTTTGCAGACAATTAATTCATACATGAGTACATTCTTGTTTATTTTTCAGCCAGTTTTTAACATTTTTAGTGAATGTTTTAAAGTCCGTTATTATTTTAATTTCATTTGGCATTGTGTTCCAGATGTGACTGCCCTTTATAGAGAAAGCTGTTTGTCCAAATGTGGTTCTGCGGTGGAATATTTTACAGTTATTGTTAACAGAACTCCTGGTGGCTCTGCTGCTGTCCTGTCTTTGGACGAAACCAGCAAGTGGCTCGGGTGCTGATTTATGGAAACATTTGAACGTTAATTTCAGAAGACAGAGGTCAATGAAGCTCTCAAAACTCAATAGGTTTCAAGAGAGGTTTCAAGTCCTCTTTTAAAGCCGTCTGTGGATTGTGGTGCCCTCAGGGTGCCAGGCAGGCCATTCCACAGGTGTGGGGCAGCGGCACAAAAAGCCCCATCCCCCACGGTGCTGAGTTTGTCCTGGGCATATGAAGGCGATTCGAAAGAGTGGAACGGAGGGAACATGTTGTGGTTAGTGGGGTTAGCACTTCTTTGACGTGGGGGGGGGGGCATTTCTGTGGACGCACTGTTGAGTGAGGAGGGAGACCTTATATTCGATCCTGATGGAAACAGGAAGTCAGTGAAGTGATTTAAGAATGGGTGTGATACGTTCCTATTGTCGCACCCTCATCAGGACCCCAGCTGCAGAGCTTTGGATGTACTGCAGTCTTTGAAGACTCTTGCCAGGGATCCCAGTGAGGAGCGCGTTGCAGTAATCCAGTCTGGAGGAGACAAAGGCGTGGACCAGCTTTTCAGCATCTGGGAGGGTGAGAGAGCGGAGGAGTGTTGCAATGTTACAGAGGTGATAGAAAGAGATCATAACTATAGCTCAGTCTGTTTAGTGAAGAACTTTTATTAAAATGTTTTCATGCTTAGGGTGGATTCACACTACAACGACTGGACCAACTTTTACTGCCGTTTTTGGCAAACGTGTGGATCTGCTGGCAAAAGTTGGCAAAAGTTGGCAAAAGTTGACGATAGCTGGTGTTTGTTGGCAAACGCTGGCAAAAGTTGTGTTCTTTGAAAATTTTCAGCATTCTGAAAATTTGCCGATGTTTGGAAATAAACGTTGGTGCTCAGTTTGAAAAAGTCCCTGAGTGCTGGGCTAAGTTATGCAGAGCTTGACTAAGTTGGCCTAAGTTAAGTTCCATTGGCAAACGTTGACTGAAATGCTGGTGGAAGCGGATGTTTTTAGACGAAAAGTCACTTCAGACGTGCACAGGTGCAAGAGAAATGCAAAGAAGTGTCACTGTCCATGGTTCTGGAATGCCAAAAGCAGAGAGAAGGGGGAATAAAAAAAAAGAAAAAATATATATAATCCTCCAAAAATGTGACAGCCCAAAAGAAAAAAAAAATCTCCTCTTTGCAAAATTTACTCTGGTTAATTTTCTGCTCCATGCAGAATCATTCTCCAGGATTTATTGGTTCGGCTTCCATTGTGGGGAATCAAAAAGCACTGATGTGTCAAAAGGTAAATGGCATTTAATGGGATTTTTTTTAATGTTGTTTTAATGGAGAGAGTTGTAACAGTCAAAATATAATCACCCGTCATTTTATTTATATGAGGATACACTTAATAGTTTTTTATTCCATCCACATTCACATTTTAATTGCGGATTTACTGTTGGAATCTATATATAGGCATTACTGGATTATTTTTTTTTAGAGGAATGAACGAATGAACAGGGGAGAATGAGATGCAGAAGTAACTACAGTACATAGGAATATAAAACTATGTAATTTCCCAGTTTGGAATCAATAAAGTACATCTATCTAAAACAAAACTAAATACTGAAACGTATGCCCAAGGGAGATGTGTTCACTCCAAAAGCAGGTCCACAGTGGCAGGAAGCCGCCACAAACGCTGATCTTTATATGAGCGTCACATGACGCTGATGTCAGCTGATCTGCACTGAGTATTCATTTGATTAAGTAAACCTAAGTTGGCAACAGCTACACATACGCTCGCCTAAGTTGGCAAAAGTTTGACAATGCTGAATACAATGCTGGCAAATGCTAGCAAAAGTTCATAAAAGTTTGTTAAAGTTTGTGTGCGCTGGATTAAAAAAAAACCTACTCACAAACATAATTGACTGACGTTTGGACTAATTTCTCTGATTTTTCAAAACGTCTGGAAAAGTCGGTCCAAACGCTATAATGTGAAGCTTTAGCATGAAGTTACTGTTGTTATTATATACTCAAACATCTTATGTAAAGCCCATTTCAAACTTCCCTGGCAATCCAGGCAAACCCAGTGATCAAACATAAATTGTGCATTATATACGTACAGTATATATTGGGGCCGACTTCTCTTGAATGAATGAATGAATGAATGAATGAATTTATTTATTTCGGATAGTACATTACAGGTTAAAAGAAACTGTATAATATAACAACAAGGTCAAATTAGACAAAGACTCCTTCTACTATACAATTCCACGTGAGTTATCCGAAATGGGTGATGGCTGAAGCCGCAGCTTATATTGCCCACCCATATTCCATCCAAGAATTCAAAGGAGAAAAAAGAGAAAACAAGACAAGAGCGATTACAATTTAAAACAAGGCTAAGACAAAATATGACTGAGAGAAAAAGAAAACTGAGCTAGTCTAAGTTAAGCGGTTACTATTCAAAAACAAATCTAAGACATAGTGTCACAGAGAAAAAAGAAAAACTAAGCTATAACACAACACAGGCTGGAAATGTCAATCCTTATGTGAGTTTACATGTCGTCTTGTAAATATGTTTGGAGTATTTCTTCCTTTAGTTTTTGTTTAAATTGTCCAAGCTTTGTACATGATTTTAATTCAGGTCCAAAATCGTTCCATAATCTGACACCTTGCACTGAAATACAGTGTTGCTTGGTAGTTGTTCTCACTGTAGGCTTTTGAAATATACATGTTCCTCTGAAGTGATATCGTTTCTCCCTTGTTTGGAACAACTTTTGGATATTTGCGGGCAGTGATAGATTCTTCACTTTGAACATTGTTATTGCGGTTTTAAAGTCGATCAGATCTTTCAACTTGAGAGTTTTTTGTTTAAGAAAAAGTGGGTTTGTTGGTTCCCTGTAAGCTGCTTTGTTGATTATTCTAATAGCTCTCTTTTGAAGCATAAAGAGTGGATATATGTTTGTTTTATATGTATTTCCCCATACTTCATTACAATATGTCATGTATGGGAGTATTAATGAATGATACAAGGTGTATAGTGTGGGTTGATTCAGCAAATTTTTCACTCTGTGTAATATTGCAATTGATTTGGATACTTTACCTTTTATATAATTAATATGTGGCTTCCAACACAGTTTGTTATCAATTATTACTCCAAGGAATTTAGTTTCGGATACCCTTTCAATCTCTACACCATTTACACTGAGTTTGGGTACTGGGTAGTTGTGATGGTTGTTAAAGACTATAAATTTTGTCTTGCTTAAATTGAGCATTAATTTGTTTGAATCAAACCACAGTTTCAGCTTTCCTAATTCCTTTCCGAGTGTATCCAGAAGTTGTTCCAAGTTGTTTCCACTGCATAGCAGGTTAGTGTCATCAGCAAACAATATTAAGTCCATTTTTTCTGAAACTTTACATATATCATTTATATACATATTGAATAATAATGGTCCCAAAACTGAACCCTGTGGGACTCCACAGGTGACCTTCAGTAGCTCTGAGTTTTTGTTGTTAACACATACAAACTGATATCTATTCTTTAAGTAACTTCTTAACCAGGACAGTGCTACCCCTCTGATACCACAATTTTGTAGTTTCTTTAATAATAGATTGTGATCTACTGTATCAAATGCTTTTTTAAGATCCAGGAATACTCCAGCTGAATACTCTTTATTTTCAATGGCTGTTGATATTTTTTCTGTAAATTCCATTAAGGCATATGCTGTTGTCCTTTTGTGTCTGAACCCATATTGCTGCTCACACAATAAATCATTCTTCAGTATGAAGTTGTCAATTCTCTCATAGAATATTTTTTCAAGTATCTTGGAAAATTGCGGTAATAGTGAAATTGGTCTGTAGTTGGAGAGTTCCCCTCTGTCGCCTGTCTTGTAAATCGGAATTACTTTAGCTATTTTCATTGCATTGGGAAATATACCTGATTGGAGAGACAGGTTACAGATATACGTCAGTGGTTTCACTATGCATTCGATAACAGTTTTGACTAGTAGCATATCAATACCATCGCAGTCAGTAGATGTTTTACTTTTGAACGATTTAACAATTTCAATGACCTCTCTTTCGTCTGTGTTCTTTATGAAGATGGTGTCTTTTACAGCAGTGTTATTGCATATTGAATCACCTGTTGGCACCGTAGTGGGTATTTCTCGGGCCAGTTTAGGTCCAATGTTAACAAAAAAATTATTAAATTCATCTGCAGGTGAAGCTATATTCACATTCGGAGTCGATTTATTATTTTTTGGAGTGTTAGTTGGGTAGCTGGTATTTCTGCTTTTATTTCCAAGGATACTGTTGATTATTGTCCATGTATTTTTAATATTGTCTTTGTTTTTTTCCAGTTCTTTACTGTAATAGTCTCTTTTACTACATCTTATTATATATGTTAACTTATTTTTGTATGTTTTATACCGCTGCTCTGCTTCTTTTGTCCTTTTCTTTATGAAAGCTTTATATAATAAATTTTTCTTTTTACACGCCTTTTGTAGTCCTTTGGTTAGCCATGGTTTGTCAGTAAATTTGTGTTTAAGCTTTTTTTTAACTAATGGGCAGTTTTTTTCATAAAGAGTGGTTACAATGTTTGTAAATGTGTCATAGGCTTCATTTACATCTGATACATAGACTTCTGTCCAGTCTTGCTTCAGCAAGTCCTCTTTAAAAGAACTGATTGCGTTTGGTGATTTGTGTCTGAACGATTTTGAGATTTTTTCTGGGTTGGGCCCCGTGTGGCCATGGATAAGTGCAAAGATTGGCAAGTGGTCGCTTATATCATTTATCAATAATCCACTTTCTATTTTCTTGTCGAGAACATTGACAAACAGGTTGTCAATAAGTGTAGCAGAGTGAGCTGTGATTCTACTGGGATGTGTTATTGTGGGATATAGACTCATGCTGTACATAGAGTTCATGAACTCTGTAACTACATTTTGTTGATGTGGATTAAGTAGATCAATATTGAAATCTCCACAAATTGCTACCATTTTCTTACTAGTAATATTATTGTACAGCTCGACTAATTTATCTCTGAATGTCTCAATGCAAGTTCCCGGCGTTCTGTATATGCAGCTTATGATTAGATTTTTTGTTTTGTCTAGGTCAATCTCAACAGTAACACATTCCAGAAGCCCTGGTAGTGCTGAGGACATTTCATTTACAAGCTTACATCTATATAGGTCATCAATATACAGTGCAACACCACCACCCTTTTTTTGAGATCTGTTAATGTTAAACATCTGATATCCCCCTATTGCCATCAGGGGAGCCTGGTCTGCATTAAGCCAGGTTTCAGAGACTGCTATAGCTGTGAATTTTCTGTTTAGCTGTTTTAAATAGTCCTGAATCTGTGAGAAGTTTTTGTTAAGACTTCTGCTATTGAAGTGTATTATTGACAGTTTACCATCTAATTGCACTTGACTTTTGAATTGCTTTTCAGTGTAATATTCACAGTAGTTATGAATATTATTGAAAAAGTGGTTATCAGGATCAATATCATTCTCCATCTCTTGTGGTTTATGTTCAGCATAGTGGCATATTTTTAGAGTTTGAGTTTCCTCACTCTGTGTTTCATAGTCAGTGTTCATCTGTATTTATCTAAGTCAGTAGCATCTCTGATCATTATACTTTTTGCTTGCTCAGGTGTTCCATTTAGTTTAATCCAAATTCTACAATTTCTTGTCCAGGTTGACTGTATCTTATTTTGTTTTTTTAGCATCCGTGCCTGCCGTGCTAATTCAGCGTTTTTTTTTGTCAGGTGTTCATTTAGGTAAACTTGAGTTTCCTTTAGTTTTTTGGCCTGCCTCAGTATGTCATTTTTCACCCTCCTGTTCACAAAGCGCATCACAATTGATTTCTTTGTTTTGTTATCTTTCTTCGGTAAAGCATAACAGGCTGAGATCGCATTGGCTTCTACCTTAATGTCTTTATCATTAAGGAACTGAAGCACTTGGTTTTCTAAGGACATTGATTCACTTATGGAAGCATGTTCACCACTCAGTCCTGTAGCGGCATGGGCGTACGACTGATATCTGATGTCTAGTCCACTTATAACTATGTCATCAATGCGAGAACCTTGTTCAAGATCCTCAACGCGTTGCTCCAAAAGACGCCTGTGTTGCTCCAGGTCCATAATTTTTTTGTCTTTTTCTTTTATTATTGAATGTAGGGCTTGTACCTCCTGTATTAGGTCTAATATTTTGTCCTGCTGGCTAGTCACTTTGGCCAGTTCATCTAACACAAAGTTCAGAGTTTTTTTAATTTCTTCCATTTCCTCTTTTTTGGGTGGCATTTTACTGACCTGTGGATAGAAATAAGCAGAGAATCCGGCTAGGCCTCAACTAGCTCGGTCACTACTGGACCCGCCGCTCCTGCGCAGCTTCTCCGCCGAGTGACGCTGCTCAGCTCCGCAGATCACCGCCGTCTATCGCCGGCGCCTGCCTCCGTCTACCTGGCCAGTTATGTTGTGCACCGCCGGCGCAGCCGGAATCCACCGATCACAGCCACTCGTCGCCGTCTGGCTAGGCGGCTCCTCCGCTGGGCCCCGTCTAGGCCCCGTCACCGACCGCCGTCAGTCTGGTAGTTCCTTGGCTGGGCCTCGCAATTGGGCACCGGTTCAGACCACTGTCCTGCTGGATCCAGGTGGCCCCCGTCTCTCACCAACGCCGCGCCCGAGCTCCCAATCGCCGCCTCGGTTGGTTCGTCCTCCTTTTAAATCCTTCTCTCTTCGGCTCCAGATGGCCAGATGTAAAGAATACCTTCTCACTGCTGCAGTTACTCTGGGTTAGCATCTGGGTTAGCATCAGAGGCGAGCCTTTAGAGGTCGGAAACGGGGCGAAACGGAGCCAGATCTGCCAGAACCTTCACCAGGTCAGCACTGGGTCGTAAGGGTATTCCCCACGTTTGTTGGTAGCCAACAGAAGTCCTTATTTTGATGGTTTTGCTTAAAATTCTCGGCTCATATCAAGCATTACAAGTGCAGCACCGGAAGTACCGGAAGTACTTCTTCGGAGCTAACTTCTCATGGGGGCTGACTTCTCCCAACAGAGTAGTTACAAAGTGTAATACAATAAAGTGATAAATTGTATTTACAGAGCTACACCAACAGTGAGTTTCAGCCACTGATTGTCTCCATATTTATACCAAATGACAACTGTCATGATCTGAGCACAGAGGGATTCCGCCGTGCTCAGTCTCATGGCCTTTCTCCATATTTGTATATTTGTTGTATTTTGTGTTCTTTGATTCCTGTCATTTTGTCCTTGGTTAGTTTTCTTATATCTTGTATTATTTCTTAGTTTACATTCATCACAGTCTTGTTATTTATATGTTTGGTATTATCTGCATTTATCCTTCAGCTTATTGTGTGTCCTTATTGTAGTTCTTTCTTTCTCTCTGGGGCTGCAGCTGTCAGTGGCACTCTCTGGTTTTGCTCTGGTAGTGGGCAGTGCCCCTGTCAAGCTGTCAGTCCCATCTTCCCTCCTCTCTTAACTCTCAGCTGATTCCTGTCATGTAATTAGGGCATCCTGCCCGCTCATGTGATTCACGCTGGCTGTCATTCATTCTCATTGGGTTATGCCTTATTTAAGGCTGACTGTTTCATTCACTGGTTGTCAGAGCCTCGTCTAAGCTACTCACTCCCGTCGGCATCCATTCCCTGTTCTGACGGTCGCCTTGCTATCTTCTAGTGCTACTCATGCGTAAGTTTATTTTTGTGCACTTTTTGTATTTTGTGTTTCTGTTAATAAATGCCACAAACTGCAGTTCAGCATCTGGGTCCTTCCTCTCTGCCCCGGAGGGGCATTTGTGACAGCAATTATACCAATTATATCAATATGCCAATGATGAATCCACTACCCCTCGCTTTAGACTACACAGTGGGTTCTGTGAAATGTGGGTGGGGCTGAACATCATTAGGGTTATGGGGGTTAAGGCTAGGGTCATGTGTTCTCCAGTCTCAACGGTTACGAACCAGAGTTGGACATTCATCTACACAGCTCGTCAAACTTCATCCCATTCTGCAGGCAGCAGTGGGGACCCTTTTCACATGACATCAGACAATGTTCTTTTTAACCTGAAGCAGCTGGTCACGATTACTTCCTCTGGCATCGTGGAATTCCAGTTCCTTATGGTACCAACATGGCTTATTGATGTAAAACAACACGCATAGTGATACTCCTAGATGATACATTCAAAACTCAAAGGCTACAAATTCTTCATTGAACAGTACCTGCAGTATATGATATAGACAATATATCACATTAAATATTAGATAATTAGTCTCAGTGACATGAATTAGGGACTAGTGACTAGTGACACTGGGTGTTAAGGCACACAGGTATAATTGTGCCCTTCAGAGGTAAAGTGGGCTATCCCACAAAACCATTATTTTGAGAAAATGAGCTCTAAAGTTGAAATATTCTCAAAAAATCAGTGTGCCTATATCATTAAAAAGTTACCCCTATAGGGGGTAATGGTTTTGTGGGATAGCCCACTTTACCTCTGAAGGGCACAATTAAAGTGATGACACCTATGTTGAACAACTTAACATTCTAGCCAGTTTCCCAAAAAACGCCTAAAAATACCATCCCCAAAGTAAATCAAAAGCTGTTCTTCAGCCCTTTGCAGCATATTCATGGGGTTGGTCTCATTCAAAAGAAAACACTAAATATTTTGGCAAAACAGTCAGAATCCCTCTAAGGCAGCGATCGGCAACTTTGGTGGTAGTCAGGGCCACAAAACTTTTTCCTCACCTCCCGAGGGCCAGATTTACATGCAGACTTTCCATGGGGGGATATTTTGTTCAAAGTCAAAGGTTTCACAGTTAAAACTGAAAATGTATATAAAAGCTACTCAGTGTTTTATCATATTAGAATTAAAATTACTGATAAAATTATATCAGACCTCTGCGATGGACTGGAGAGCTGTCCAGGGTGTACTCTGCCCCCCCCCCCAAAAAAAGGGATTAAGAGGTAGAAGATGGATGGGTGGATAAAATTGTATCATGACCTCATTTTTAAAACTCTATCAAAATGATGAGCAAAGAGAAATTTCGGACACTAATTAGCAAAAAAAGCCAACAAGGAAAGGAAATATGACAAGGCTGAGCTTGCTCCGGGATTCAGTGTGGAGGGGCAGAGAAATGTGCATAGGTGGGCTTCGAAGCTGTGTGGCTCCCCAAAGTGGGGAATTTAAAAAAGTTTAAGAGCCACTGCTATAAATGAACAAAAAAATCATCAGCATAAAATGACAGTCTCTGAACTTCTATTACTGACATGGGATTGAAACTGTGTCAGTGCTTCAGTCTTGCTCTTTAGAAAGAAACCTCAAACCTTTGAATCTTTTTCAGCACAATTAGAAGGAAAGTCTCCAAGCTCCATGAGGCCTCACCTGCCATCACTACTGAGGAGCTGTAGCATTTATCCTTGTTTAAAAGCAGCCTTCTTTGTACATTCACTGCTGTTTACAGCCCGTTAAAGCGCTATATAAGTGCAGTTTAGTTAGTTAGTTAGTTAATGTGTTCTCAGCATGCAACTCGTACCTTACAACACTCCGGTGCACATTGCTGCTCCGTCACTCTTACTTCACCACTCGCACAGAGCGGTACCTAGTTTTCGATTAGAGCGCCCTCTGCTCGCAAACTCTATAATTGCATTTAAGAATGCCATTCCAAAAGGGTCAAACGTGATATAAATAAATTATTAATTTTTGGAAATGGACTGGCGGGCTGCAGTTAATCAGGCCGGGGGCTGCATGTGGCCTGCAGGTTGTTAGCTGCCAATCCCTGCTCAAAGTGCTTCTGCCACTGAGTAACAGTGGTGTAAATATACTAAATTTGAAGAAAATAAAGTTCGCCTGTTTTTTGTTTTTTTTTTAGATACAGATGCCTGCAAATAACATTCAGCTGTTAGATACTGGCTGGAAAAGTAGCTTGGAGCTATTTTTGATCAAGATCTGTTTTTTAACCTCTTGCACTCCGGTGTACCGCGGGCGGTCACGTCTCTGCATCCTAGGGTGCACTGAGAAAAAAAAAAGCTGCATTTCCGTTCTTCCACTACAGACACAGCCGCGAACAGAAAGCCAAAGGAGTGCTTTGATTGATTTAGATGTGATTGACCTCTCATTCGACTAATAAGAGCCTTGAATTGGGTTTCTGAAACCTTGAAGAACCAATGACTGAAAACCTAGCAAGAAGGACCCGCCTACCAATGGCTGCGAATACAGCCAGCCAATTGAAGCACAGAAGTTTGAAAGTGTGCGTCCCTTGCCTAAAATCTGTTTTGTGTAAGCCGCTGGGTGATACACACGCGTTCGCCAGTCTTTTTTTATTACTACTGTTCTTATTTGTTTTGAAAAATCGTTCGCCAAAACCGCAATCATGGAAGCGCAAAACCGCAATAATGGAATTATGGTTTGACCGGGCCGCGTGACCAGAACCACGAGTCCGTAACAAGCGGACCAGCGTCATGTTCGTCTGACAATGAGGAAGAGAAGTTCGCCAGCGACACTGCTGTTGTGGACAGGTAAGTGTTATAAGCTAAATTATTCTTTATCCGTGAAAATTGTAATCAAAATGACTTTTGACCGATCGGTAAAATACAACTGTGCGTCATCGCAACATGACGGACCCGGACCGCTCCGGTCCGGTCCGGACAGCGCATGGACCGTGTCCAGTCCATGCACCGCGTTCAGACTGTGAACACCCCCCCCCCGCTACTCTTCTGTAGCAGATTGCAGATATTATTGCAGATATTTTAGTACAACTGTGCATAGTAGACCGCGGCGCATGGCCGCGGTCCGTCATGTGTTGATGGACGATGTCCGTCCTCTGTAGCGGGGGGGGGGGGGTGTTATCTTCTACATTACAGATATTTTAGTACAATTTTTATTGCACTGTAGGTTATTTTTTCCTGTAAAAAAAAGCCACACATTTTTTACGTGGCATGCTGCTTTGTGTGTGGGGGCTTGTTTGTCCATTCATTCATTCATGAATGAATAAACAACCCCCCCACACACACAAACACACACAGCCCTTCACCTTTCATTAGAGCCCAAGATGAAGCTTCTATATTGAATCATTCAAAAGTTACAGACGTTTTTCCAAACTGTGCCATTTGGCACAATTTGGCACCGTTCAAAAATGCCTGGGAACAACCTAAGAAAAAAGCTGTGTAATATATTCATTTTTTGTGGTATTGTTACAAAATTTGGACCTCAGCTGGATAACACTTGGTTCTACATTTCTGTTGCATTTTCCAGCCCGGATCTGACAGTTGTGTGTTATTTGCAAGCATTTGTATCCAAAAAAACACCCAGGCGAAATTTATTTTCTTCAAGTTCAGTATGTTTAGATGACTGTTACTCAGTGGCAGGAGCACTTAGAGAGATTATGACTGTTTTGCCAAAAAATTCAAAGTGTTTTCTTTTAAATGAGACCAACCCCATGAAGATGCTGCAAAGGGTTGAAGAACAGCTTTTGATTTACTTTGGGTACGTTATTTTTTGGCGTTTTTAGGGAAATTGACCAGAGCACAAGGGGTTAAAGGTCTGATGACACGTTTTTGACTTCATCTAATTTTTCAACACATAATACAATATGACAAAGTAGGTTGGTCTGTGCAGTTCTAAGTCAAACAGGCTTTTTTTTCACGCGAATATCCAACGTTTTCATGAGCGCCACATCACCAATTGCGTCAGTGGCTGGAAAACCCCCTGGCCATGTTGTAATGTCATCGACAGAACACAGCGCTTGGCTGCCCATTGTACACACAGGATGGAAGCGGTAGAAAACATTGACGATGGTTCCAGCACATGCAGTCTGGAATTGGTTTGTGCTGTCCAATCTTCAGACGATTATAGTTCCGAAGAATGGGATGACAATGAAGAATATGGGGGCATCAGACCGTATAGGTTTGAGCCGTGCCAAGTGGGCATTGTGTCAAGCGAGTCAGACTCAGAGAGTGACGGTGGAGAGGCACACATGGCTGGTGCAGCAGCAGCGACAAACACACGACAGGGGGACACTGAGTGTTATGCTTTTGTTACAGATATTGCAACAAATTATTTGTTCCTAAATATAATTTATTTAAACCCAATTTTTCAATAAAATCATAACAGGGTATTCTCTGTGGCTCAGGCATCGGGTTTATTATGTATTATCTTTATGTATTTATGTATTATGTATTATGTATTATCTGGTGAATCCTGCGCGTAAATCCATTCATTATGACCCTCCGTGCACTCTTATGCAGGGCACAGAGAGGGAGGATGAAATAATGAAGATTTACGTGCAGGGTTCACCACAGCACATTTAATACACAAAGACAGACAATTCCCAAAAAGGTGAAGATGTACAAAAAACACAAACACACTTACTGATGGCGTGTGGGGACGGCATCGCCCAGAGAACAAATGAGAGAAGACATGTTAGCCACAGGTGCACCCCAGAGCCAACATTGCTTCAAGGATGTCCGAGAACCACGGCAAACATGGAGTGACTAATAGGCCGTGAGAGTGCTGAAAATAATCAAATCAAATCAAACTTTATTGTCATATTGCTGTACATACAACTGTAGTGTAGGCAAGATGAAATTGCATTTCTCTCGGCATCCATATAAATAGAAGCAGCATGATATAAGACACACTCACACATATCTTCACCCCCCCACCCCCCATCCATTCACACATCCCTGAGACATACTTGGGAAAAACTAACCAACTATAATATACAAATAATATACATAATGTCCGTAGGTGCAGTAGTGTGTATGAGAGACTCCAGGTCAACTGTTCAGCATCCTGACAGCTTGTGGAAGGAAGCTGTTGATCAGTCTGGTGGTTCTGCCTCTGATGCTCCGGAATTGTTTACCAGATGGCAGAAGTTCAAAGTGTTTATGCAGAGGGTGAGAACGGTCCTTGACAATGTTCAGTGCCCTGCTCCTACAATGGTTCTGAAAAAGTTCTTGGACAGAGGGGAGGGAGACTCCAATTACCCTCTCAGCTCCCTTGACTATCCTCTGCAGGGCTTTTTTGTCTGACATACTGCAGCTGGAGTACCATGTAGCAATGCAGTACGTCAGAACACTCTCCACCACACCTCTGTAGAAGATCCTGAGGATGAAGATGGGGAGAGAGGCCTGTTTGAGTTTCCTCAAGAAGTGCAGTCTCTGCTGAGCCCGCTTCCTGATCCCCAAGGAATTCTTGCTCCAGGTCAGGTCCTGCGAGATCTGCACTCCGAGGAACTTGATGTTCTCCACTCTCTCCACTAAACGGGTGCCGATGCTGAGGGGGACGTGTTCAGGCTGTGACCGCCGGAAGTCGATTATCATCTCCTTCATTTTGTCCACGTTGAGCACCAGATTGTTCTCCCTGCACCAGCTCTCCAGGTCTCTCACTTCTTCCTTGTACATTGATTCCTCATCCCTCTGAATAAGTCCCACCACCGTGGTGTCGTCTGCAAAATTAATAATCTGGTTCCCCTCGTGTCTGGATACACAGTCATGTGTTAGAAGTGTAAACAACAGTGGACTGAGTACGCAGCCTTGAGGGGATCCGGTGCTCAGTGTGACAGAGTTGGAGATGCTGTTTCCAACCCGGACAGACTGAGGTCTCTCAGTCAGGAAATCCAGGATCTAGAGACATGTGGCGGTGTTCAGACCGAGAAGGAGTAATTTCTCCATCAGTCTCTGGGGAATAATGGTGTTGAATGCTGAACTGAAATCAATGTACAGGAGTCTGGCGTAGGTGTCTTTCTGGTCCAGGTGGGTGATGACAGAGTGTAGGGTGGTGACTATAGCATCCTCCGAGAAGCGGTTTGAATGATATGCAAACTGGAGTGGGTCGTGTGATGCAGGGAGGCAGGCTGTGATGTGTGGTTTGACAAGCCGTTCAAAACACTTCATCACAATTGGTGTCAGTGCAACAGGACGATAGTCATTCAAACAGGACACAACTGGTTTCTTTGCCACCGGTACAATGATAGAGGTCTTGAAGCATCTGGGAACAATGGCCTGACTCAGGGAGATGTTATAAATGTCAGTCAGGACATCCACCGACTCGCTCGCGCAGTCTCGGAGTAAACGTCCCGGGATGTTGTCCGGACCTGCAGCTTTACTTGGGTTGACTCTGGTTAGGGTCTCTGTGTGTCCGCTGTGTTGATGGTAAAAGCTGGTCCGACCGATGGTGGGGGTGGGCCAGCCCTCCCTCTGGTTGTCGGGTTAGATGCCTCAAAACGTGCAGAGAAGTCGTTGAGCCTGTCTGGAAGCGAAGCGTCGTCATCATCGACCCCCTGCCTAGACTTATAGCCCGTCAGTGTCCGAACTCCCTGCCACATCTGCTTGGTGTTCCTAGTGTCACAGAGATGTCCCTGGATTTTCTCCACATAGGCGCGCTTCACCGCCTTAATTCCCTTTGAGAGCGCAGACCTGGCTGAGCAGAGAGTGATCCTGTCCTCCGCTCTGAAGGCTGCATTTCTGGCTGTAAGCAGCGAGCGCACCTCTGCAGTCATCCAGGGCTTATGGTTACCCCGCATAGTGATGGTCTTCACTGTAGTGACATCCTCTGTGCACTTCGCGATGTAGCTGTTGACTGTTTCAGCATACTCCTCCACATCTGTCTTGTCTTCCTGGGAGGCTGCTATTTTGAAAACCTCCCAGTCTGTGTGCAGAAAACAGTCTTTCAGTGCAGAGGTTGCACTCTCTGGCCAAATCCTGATTTGTTTCACTGCTGGCCTGCTGCGCTTCAATAAAGGTTTGTAGACAGGCACCAGCATCACGGATATGTGGTCAGAAAGGCCGAGGTGGGGGCGGGGTATCGCCTTATGAGCATCTGTGTTTGTGTACACTAAGTCCAACATATTCTCTCCTCTGGTCTTAAAGTCTACACATTGTTTAAACTTGGGGAGCAAAGTCTTTAAGCTGGTGTGGTTAAAATCCCCCACAACCACCACAAAACTGTCTGGATGTGAAGTTTGGATTTCACTAATCGCATCGTGCAGTTCCCCGAGTGCCTTCTTAGCATTAGCGTTAGCATTAGCGCTCAGCGCTATGTAAACAGCCGCTACAAACACGTTGCTGAATTCCCTCGGCAAATAATATGGCCGGCAATTTACAATAACGAACTCCGCCAACGGAGAGCAGTGTTTAGACACTAATGTGGCATTAACACACCAGTTCTTGTTAACATAGATGCATAGGCCCCCCCACGGCTCTTACCGGAGCTCGCCGTTACTCTGTCGGCACGGAACATCGCCATATCTTCCAGTTGAATGGCCTCGTCAGGGATGTTGTCGTGGAGCCAAGTCTCCGTGAACACAAGCACACAGCAGTCCCTCCACTCTCTTCGGGTTTCTCTCAGCAGACACAGCTCGTCCAGCTTGTTGTTGAGGGAGTGGATGTTAGAGAGAAGAAGTGACGGTACAGCTGGTCTGGAGGGGTTAGCCTTTAGCCTAGCATGGATCCCGGCCCTTTTTCCACGCTTTTGCCTGCGTTCACACCGTCTGCGCTTCCTCCTCTCTCGGATAGCTTCCAGCGGGGACTCCGCCAGAATTCCATGCTGGCGGGGAATGTCCAAATCACAACCGAGCACCGCGATTCTTGCAGCGTGCAGTACCTTGATGTTTAATAAGGTCTCACAGTTGTAAGTTTTACAGAATGTACGTCTGGGATGATCAAAACACTCAAAACTCTCACACTCGCTGATGCCAAGAGGGGCTGCTGCGTCCATGCACGCCACCACCATTTTGTAATAATGGCAGACTAACAGCACAGATGGTAATACTATGGACCAGCAGTGCATGACTGGCAAACGGCCGCGAAGGACACGCACTGCTGGTGATGGTGTGATGAGAAGCACCTGGGCGAGGACCGGGAAAGATGATCAGCAGGGGTTTGGATCAGCTGGTGATAATGAGAGAGGGGATGTGGCCGGACCGGCGAGCGTCAGCATGCGATCACAGAAAGTAGGTCAAAGCTGCGCGTAAATCCATTAATCCTTCCCCTCCTCGTGGAGGAGAGCATGAGGAGGCTTATGACAGTTGGAGCTAAAGCATGTGATGTGGCCTTTCATGGCCTGCCCATTTATCTAAGCCTGCGACACAACGCGAAGGCATAGCTGTAAAATTAAAACAAGAAACCAGAGAAACTGTGAGCTACACAGCTGCTGTCATTCCAGTCAACAACACCGGAGTCCGTTCTGTTGCTTACGTCATGGTGGTGCCGCCCTTCATTCGGTGGGCGGCACCACAGTCCAGTCAGCAGCTGTGGTTTTTTTGATGATAACTAGTTTATGCAGGTGTGGTTGTAAATATTATACTGATCATCAACAATGACTTTTGGGTTTACACAACATGCTAAAAAATGTCAAAATCGTGTCATCAGACCTTTAACCCCTTGCACTCCGGTCAATTTTCCTAAAAACGCCAAAAAATAATGTGCCCAAAGTAAATCGAAAGCTGTTCTTCAACCCTTTGCAGCATCTTCATGGGGTTGGTCTCATTTAAAAGAAAACACTCTCTAAGTGCTCCAGCCACTGAGTTACAGTCATCTAAACATACTGAACTTGAAGAAAATAAATTTGGCCTGGGTGTTTTTTTGGATACAAATGCTTGCAAATAACACACAGCTTCAGATCCGGGCTGGAAAATGCAACAGAAATGTAGAACCAAGTGTTATCCAGCTGAGGTCCAAATTTTGTAACAATACCACAAAAAATGAATATATTACACAGCTTTGTTCTCAGGTAGTTCCCAGGCATTTTGGAACTGTGCCAAATTGTGCCAAATGGCACAGTTTGGAAAAACATCTGTAACTTTTGAATGCTTTTGAATGCTTCAATGTAGAAGCTTCATTTTGGGCTCTAATGAAAGGTCACACTCAGGGCTGTGTCTGTGTGTGTGGGGGGGGAAGATTGCCCCCCCTCTCGCTACAGAGGACGGAGATTGGCCATCGCTACATGACGGATTACACTCGGATGTGGTGATGTGGCCACAGCAGCGCAGTCACTGCGGCTTCCCCCCCACTCGCTACTGTGTGTGTGTGTGGGGGGGGTTGTCCCCCCCCCCCCGCTACAGAGGACGGAGATCGGCCATCACTACATGACGGATTACACTCGGATGTGGCGATGTGGCCACAGCAGCACAGTCACCGCGGCTCCCCTCCCCTCGCTACAGAATAGTAGCGGCGGGGGGGGGGCGTTCATGGTCCGGAGGCGGCGAATGAACCGTGTACTGCGGCGCACGCACTTCGGACATCGTGCGCCGCACAGTTGTAATTTACCGATCAGTCAAAAGTCATTTTTGATTACAATTTTCAGGGATAAAAAATAATTTGGCTTATAACACCTTACCTCTTCACAGCCACATTGTCCTGGCGAACTTCTCTTCCTCATTGTCAGACAAACACAACGCTGGTCCGCTCATGTTTCTGGTCTCGCGACCTGGTCAAAACATAATTCCATGATTGCGGTTTTGGCGAATGATTTACGACCTTCGTCGTCGGCCTCCGTCGGTCTATGATGACCATATAAGAGAATCCTAAATACTCTGCTGGAATTAAAAAAAAAAAAAAAAAGCACCGCCTGTGCCTGCTGTAGCAGTCTCTCTTCACCCAGCTTTAGACAAAACAGCTCAGCGAACTTCTGTGCTTCAGCTGGCTCGCTGCGTTGGTAGGCGGGTCCTTCTTGCTAGGTTTTCAGTCATTGGTTCTTCAAGGTTTCAGAAACCCAATTCAAGGCTCTTATTAGTCGAATGAGAGGTCAATCATATCCAATCTGTTCGCGGCTGTGTCTGAAGTGGAAGAACTTTTTTTTTTTTTCAGTGCGCTCTCGTGCGCTCAAGGACGCACGAGAGCACCCTCGCAGAGACTTGCCCGTCCGTGGTACAACGGAGTGCAAGAGGTTAATTCACATATTAAACTTGTTTCTAAGACCGCCTTCTATCATTTGTGTAATATTGCCAAGATTAGGAGCATCTTGTCTCAGAGTGATGTTGAGAAACTGATCCACGCTTTTGTTAGCACTAGAATAGATTATTGTAACTCTTTATTGTCAGGCTGTCTTAAAACATCTTTAAAAAGTCTTCAGCTGATCCAAAATGCTGCAGCAAGAGTTTTAACAGGTACTAGAAAGAGAGATCATACTGTATCTCTTTGGTTCTGGCCTCCCTTCATTCCCATAGAATTTAGATTAAGTTTAAAATCCTTCTTCTCACTTACAAAGCTCTAAATAATCAGGCCCCTTTTTATTTAAAAAGATCTGATACTACCCTATTATCCTAACAGAGCACTACTCTTCTAAAATGCTGGATTACTTGTAATACCTAGAATCTCCGAAAGTACAATGGGAGGCAGAGCTTTCAGTCATCAAGCTCCTCTCCTGAACCAGCTGCCAATCTGGATTCGGGAGTCAGACTCAATCTCTGTTTTTAAGAATAGGGTTAAAACCTACCTTTTTGATATAGCCTATAGTTAGGGTGACCATGAACCCTCCCTTAGTTATGCTGCTAATAGGTTTAGACAGCCAGGGGACCTCCAACAATGCACTGGGCTTCACTCCTTTTTTCACTCTCAATGAAATATTTTTGCTGGTCATTAACATCTGTTTGTTTTCCCCCATAGATTGAGTCCCCGTCGTGCTGTTTGCTATCTACATGTCTGTTCTTTTCTTCTTCTTCTCTAACCCTCACCCCACAGCCAGTCACAGCAGATGAGTGCCCCTCCCTGAGCCTGGTTCTGGTGGAGGTTTCTTCCTGCTAAAAGGGAGTTTTTCCTCTCCACCATCACCAAGTGCTTGCTCACAGGGGATCGCCTGATTGCTGGGGTCTTTCTGTCATGATCTGTGCATGGGGGGATTTCACCGTGCTCTGTTTCTTTCCTTTTTGTTTTTCCTTATTTGTAAAATGTGCTCTGGGGTCTTGGCCTGTAATGTTATTTCTAGTTTGTTTTCACGTATTTTGTATTGTTTCTTTGTATGATTTATTTTTTCCTGTTTACGTTCAGTGTAGTTTTGTTCTTATTTGCTTCCACTTTATTTTTGCTTGTCTTTTCTTTTCTTTCTGTCTTTGGAGTTGCAGTTGTCAGGAGCACTTCCGTGTTTTTCCCTGATGGTGGGCGGTGCTCCTGTCAAACTGTCAGCTCCGTCTCCCCTCCTCATGACTCACAGCTGATTGTCATTTTCTTCCCAGCCCGCTCATGTGATTCGCACGTGTCATCATTTGTTTCATTTGTGTTAAGTTGTATTTAAGGGCTGTTATTTTCATTTCTTGTTGCCGGAGTCTTAAGTTATCTACCCTCTTCTCCGCCAGAACCAACCCTTCTTCTGGTGCGGTTAGTTGTAAGTTTTCTTTGTTTGTCTGTTGGGTTTAGTTTTGAGCACGGGTTTGATGTTGTGTTTGTTTTTTGTAATAAATTCACAAACTGCAGTCCTGCGCGTGGGTCTCTCCTCTCTGCCCAGAGGAGCAATTCATGACACTTTCTGCAATTGTGGGGGTTTCTCCTACAGTCAAAAGTGCTATGAGATGACTGTTGTTGTGAAATGGTGCTATTGTAGAAGAAGTGCTCAAATGACGAGGCTGAATTTAGTCGTAAACCAGCTTTATTTGACAGAACACAGCTTCTAGCATTCTCAAAGCAGGAAAAAGAAAGAATCATATCTCAACACCCTTTTATATGTTTCCAGCATCAGAATTCAAGTCACATGGTGTCTTCAGTAAACATACAGTCACAAAGCATCCCTTTGAAGCTTCACCATTGTCTCTCATTTCCTGATGAACCGGAAATCTCTCCGGGGCATCTTTTGTGGGACAAAGAGACAAATCTCACACCTCCTTGTTATCTTCTGCAGATTCGAGTCCTCTGTCCTTGCAGACGTGACACCCCAATACACATGCAGTCCTGTCTCTGTGGCAACGTGAGCCCACAATGTGTGTCGCCCACACTACCCCCCCCCCCCCCAAACGTCTAGTAAGGCAAAACCTGCATGGCATAAAAAAAGAAAAACACAAAGCACTTCATACATCGCTAATCAATCCACCAACTGCCTGGGTTTTAACTTTCTGCCGAATCTGCTGCAACCTGGCTTGGCTGCACCTGCAACATCTCTCTGCACCTGTGGATTAAAGCTGTTAGCACCTTTCTGTGAAGACTTTGGAGAATGTCTTCTCGGTGGCCTGCCACGGCGGGGGGGCCTCGCGAGCTGCACTTCCTCATCAGCCAAAACAAAGGCGGGTTTGAGCCTGTTTATGCAAATCAACTCCCTTCTGCCCCCTAAATCTAGCAGAAAATGCTTCTGCCCGGTCTCCAGCACTCGGAACGGTCCGTCATAAAACTGCCGCAAACTTGGACGCTGAGCATCATGTTTAACAAAAACAAACTCTGCATTTTTTAAAGCCTTTGGCACAAAAATGTGTGGTAAACTGTGATGGACCGGGCCAGGGAGCGTGTTTGCTCCTGAGTCGCTCTGCCACGGCTGAGCAGGGGGGCCATTTGGTGCGGGATTATCGGGAAGAAATTCCCCCAGCAAACGGAGCGGTTGTGCAAAAACTAATTCAGCCGGGGAAGCATGCAAATCTTCCTTAGGTGCAGAACGCAACCCCAATAAAACCCATGGAAGTTTGTCCACCCAATTTGTATCCGTTAGCGACGCTCTGAGGGCTGCTTTCAATGACCTGTGAAAGCGTTCGCATAAACCATTAGCCTGGGGGTTATACGCGGTGGTGCGATGAATCTTCACCCCCAAGCTGCGGGCCATGGATGACCATAGCTCGGAAATAAATTGGGGACCCCTGTCGGACGTTATGTCCGACGGTACACCGAAACGCGCAACCCACGCTGCTAAAAATGCTCACGCAACTTCTTCCGCTGTGGTTGATGTCAGAGGAATCGCCTCTGGCCAGCGCGTGGTGCGATCCACCATCGTCAAAAGATGTGTGTGCCCGTGTGATAATGGAAGCGGCCCGACCAAATCAACATGCACGTGATCAAAACGCTTAGCGGGGATGTGAAAAGGTTCTAACGGGGCCTTAGTGTGTCTGTGTATTTTGGCTCACTGACACGCTACGCAGGCTGCCGCCCATTCCTTGACCTGTTTGCGCAACCCGGGCCAAACAAATTTCTCCCCCACCAATTTAATCGATGCGCGCACCCCTGGGTGCGCGAGAGAACGGACCAAGTCAAAAACGCGGCGACGCCACGCGGCTGGCACCACGGGGCGGGGCCGTCCCGTGGAGACATCGCAGATTAGTGGGGGCATACCATTTTGTTGCACCCTGTGCTCCAGCCTTAACCCTGTTGGTCCAGACTGGAGCGCGCGCACGTCCGCGTCGTTAACCTGCTCCGCAGCCATGGCTGCATAATCTAACCCAACACAGACCGGGGCTGCGCGCGCTCCTTCGTCGCTGCCCGGGCCCGCGGCCACGGCTACAGAGTCTGCCCCTATGGGGCTTGGTGGTGCTACCGCGCGCGAGAGGCAGTCTGCCACAACATTGTGTTTACCCGCGACATGCTGAATATCAGTAGTGAACTCCGATATTCCGGCTAGTTGCCTTTGTTGCCGGCCTGACCAGGGTTCTGAAATTTTGGCCATCGCAAACGTGAGCGGTTTATGATCCACAAACGCGGTGAAACGTCGCCCCTCTAACCAGAACTGAAAATGACGGATGGCCAAGTGTAGGGCCAAAAGCTCCCTGTCAAACGCACTGTATTTCCGTTCACTATCGCGCACTATCGGGTTGCCAGGTACCTGCCACAAACTGTTCAACTACCGCCCCCACCGCTACATCGGAAGCGTCAGTGGTGAGCGCCATGCGGGCCGTTGGAACTGGGTGCACTAACAAAACTGCGTTTGCCAGGGCTGATTTGACCTGGGCAAAAGCGCGCTCCCGCTCCGGAGACCATTCAACTTTATTTGCGGGCTTTTGTTTTTTTAACACGGTGTACAATGGCTGCATGAGTCGTGCTGCGCTTGGGAGGAACCGGTTGTAAAAATTAACCATCCCTAGAAACTCCTGAAGCGCCTTGACCGTTTGAGGTTGCGGAAAATCCGTTATGACACGCACTTTATTTGGAAGAGGAACCGCTCCTTCTGCCGAAACGCGATGTCCCAAAAAATCAATCTGCACCACCCCAAACTGGCACTTCGCTGGGTTAACTATTAACCCATGCTCTGCCAGCCTCCGGAAAACTGCTGTGAGGTGTTTTTCGTGCTCGCCCTCGGACGCGCTGGCTACCAAAATATCGTCCAAATAAACGAACACGAAAGGAAGGTCGCGTAAAACTGCATCCATCATGCGTTGGAAAGTCTGCGCGGCCCCCTTGAGGCCAAAAGGCATGCGCAAAAACTCAAAAAGGCCGAAAGGAGTTATGACCGCTGTTTTGGGTACATCTTGCGCGCGCACTGGAACCTGGTGGTAACCGCGCACCAAGTCTATTTTAGAAAAAATGCGCGCCCCCGCCAAATGAACAGAAAAATCCTGAATGTGCGGAATCGGTTAGCGGTCATGCGCTGAAACGTTGTTCAACCTGCGGAAATCGCCGCAAGGTCGCCACGAGCCGTCAACCTTTGGGACCATGTGTAACGGCGAAGCCCAAGAGCTCTTGGAGCGTCTAACAATGCCCAGTTTCTCCAGATTAGTGAACTCCTCGCGCGCGATGGCCAGTTTAGCTGGGTCCAAGCGCCGAGCTTTTGCAAAAACGGGAGGGCCGGTGGTTGTTATGAAGTGCTCCACCCCATGTTTAGCCACCGTTGCCGAAAACGTGGGGACTGTGAGTGCTGGGAACTGAGCAAGCAATGTGTGAAACTTACCACCCGCAGCTGAGACGCTGGCATGTGCAGTCGGCGGGGCCACCCGAGCTGTGCAGGGAATAGAATGAAAGGACAGTGCATTAATCAGACGTCTATTAGCAAGGTCAACCAATAAACCATGTGGGCACAAAAAATCAGCCCCTAACATGTTGAAACTGACTGCTGCTACAATAAATGTCCACTCAAATGAACGGCCCTGTAAGGACAGAAGCATGGTCCTCTCACCGAACGTTTTAATCGTGGAGCCGTTCGCTGCTGACACTGACACCCAGGGAGCTTTAGAAGGCATCAGCCGTTCCGCGTAGGTGGGTGTGACGAAACTCAGCTGAGAGCCCGTGTCCACGAGGAACTGTTTCCCCAAGCGTGCATCCGTCAGGTAAAGCAGCCTGTTCTCGTTGCCGAGGATCGCAGCTGCTACCGGCCCTCGGTCTTGGCATTTCCCTGGCGCTTGAAGTTGCACGGTGGGACACACCTGTGCACTCTCTCTGCAAAACGGCGGTGGTAGAAGCACGGGCCGTCCTCCGCTCCGCATCGTCTGGCTCCCGTCGCCGCCGCCGTTGGTGCGTCTGGCGCCGCGGCCGCTGGACCTGGGCTGTCTCCGGATGCTGTTCCCGGGCTGACCGCCGCGGCCGAAACCGCGTTCCGCTTGTGGGCGTCGACCAACCGCTGCGCCTCTTTGCTCAACCCATAGTAGTCTCGCCTGGCCAATCGGGGCGACTCTGCCAGGGCCACTCTCACTGCTGGCGGCAGGGTTCGAAGGAAAAGGTGGGCGAAAATGAATTCGCCATCCTCAGAGTCTTTGAGCTTCAGCATCTTCACCATCAGGTCCGCAGGTCTATCGTTTTCTGCCTCCGTCAACGTCAGGAGCCCCTCTGCTCATTGTTGGACTGAGGGGGTGAAATGGCTGATCAGCGCGTCCTTCAATGCACTGTACTTGTCGCTGTCTGGTGGATGGTTAACCAGATCCTCCACTCTCTGGACCGTGTTGCTGTCCTACCATGTGGTAGAATCTTGTGTCGTCGTTGGAGATTCTCCGGAGGTTGAACTGCGCCTCGACTGTGCTAAACCATGAGCGCGGGCTGTGCTGCCAGAAATCGGGCAGCCGGATCGTGGAGGCGGCCATCAGGCTGGCTTCCGCCGAGCCCCGCTCGGGAGAATTCTGTCTGCTCATTTTTCGTCGTAGGTCACCAGTGTAGAAGATGTGCTCAAATGACGAGGCTGAGTTTAGTCGTAAACCAGCTTTATTTGACAGAACACAGCTTCTAGCATTCTCAAAGCAGGAAAAAGAATCATATCTCAACACCCTTTTATATGTTTCCAGCATCAGAATTCAAGTCACATGGTGTCTTCAGTAAACATACAGTCACAAAGCATCCCTTTGAAGCTTCACCATTGTCTCTCATTTCCTGATGAACCGGAAATCTCTCCGGGGCATCTTCTGTGGGACAAAGAGACAAATCTCACACCTCCTTGTTATCATCTGCAGATTCGAGTCCTCTGTCCTTGCAGACGTGACACCCCAATACACATGCAGTCCTGTCTCTGTGGCAACGTGAGCCCACAATGTGTGTCGCCCACACTATATAAATAAAGCTGAATTGAATTAAATTGAATTGAATTGGAAAAAAACAATAGGAATGTATACCAGAGTGGTGGCCTAGTTGAACGAGCATCTGCCCCAAAACCGGGAGGTCGTGGGTTCAAGCCCCGGCTGGGTCATTCCAGAGACCATATAAAAATGGTACTTCCCACCTTCTGGCTTGATGCTCAGCAAAAATATAGAATGGGGGAAGGAAAAGTTGTTTGTGGTGGTGCATGGCAGCGACCCCTCCTGATCCCGACATTCCTGAGAAATGTAATTTTGTTCTACTGTATATGATTAGCTGTATGGATTGAATGACAATAAAGCTGTCTTCTTCTTAGAAATAAGTGTTATCAAGTTCAGGTCAAAATTTTGTAACAATACCACAACAGCTGAATATATTAGTTTTTTCAAGATTCAAAAGATTCCAAGATTTTATTTGTCAATACTACTATACGTACAGGACATACTGGAGAATTGAAATGATGTTTCTCTCTCTCTTCAGTGGTGTGCACAATATAAAAAAAAGAAAAAGGAATAAGGCTGAAAAAAAACAATAACAGCAGTCTATGTACAGTAATGCAACCCGTAGTGCAAATGGCAACAAAAGATAGACCCAGGCCTCCCATAGTGCAAATAACGATAAACAATAAACGATGAGCCAGCAATCTTATATACAGAAAAGTATAGCAGTAATACTTGTAGTACCAAATGCTGCTCCTGTCATGGGCGGCAGGAGCGCGCCCCTCCCCTCCGGCCTCACCTTCTCTAACTCATCACTGCACCTGAGGCAGAAGACACAGCTACAATGCAACACCTACAATCCTAGACTCCCTCATCACTGGTACTGGATAAAGGGATCCTCCGGGTTTCACCTTGCTCACCTGGACAAGCTCTCCGGACCACCAGGAGGTGTTCCTAGAAGGGGGGGCCCTGTCATGGGCGGCGGGAGCATGCCCCTCCCCTCCGGCCTCACCCTCTCTAACTCATCACAAAGATATGATTATTGACTTTAGGAGGAAAACTCCCAGGCACGAAGTCACTGTACTAAAAGGCCAGACCACTGAATGTGTACAATCCTACAAATATCTTGGGACGATTATTGATAGTAATTTAAACTTTGAAGAGAACTGTGAAAGGGTGTGCAAAAAGGGTCAGCAACCTTTGCATTGTTTAAGGAAACTTGCACGCTTCCAAACTGACCGAACCATAATAACAATGTTTTATCGGGCTTTTATTGAATCTGTTTTATCCTTTTCTTTAGTGTCATGGTTTGGTCAGATAAAACTGAAACAGAGGAAATCCTTGGATCAGGTAGTTAGATGGTCCAGTCGTTTGCTTGGTGAGTCACAGCTGAGCCTGACATCCCTGTACACCAGACAGGTACAGAGGATGGCTACCTCCATTTTAGATGATGACTCCCACCCTTTGCACTGCGACTTTCAGCTTCTTCCCTCCAGACGGAGGTTTGCTGTCCCAAAAAGTAAAACCCAGCGCTACAAAAGCAGCTTTCTTCCTGCTGCTGTTAAAGAGTTGAACAAGCTGTAACAATATATTGCACATAATTTAGTTACCTATTTATTAATTTTATTTTATATTTACTTATTTTTGTAGTTTTTTTATTTGGGTTCTAAATCTTTTATTGGGTTTTAGACTTTTGAGTTTTTAACCTCTCTGACTAGTCTTTGACTTTTTAATATGACCCTTATCTCTTTGTTTTTTCTCTTATCTCTTTGTCCTATGTCCTGATTGGTGGAGCCTTTAGTACTTTTATCATGTTTATAGTCAGCTTCATGTGTGCCTGTGTTTGTGTTCATGTTGAATGTAATTGTGGTTTGTAAATATGGATGTCACCCGACTGCAAAACAAATCTACCTATGGGTACAAATAAAGGAACCTGAACCTGAACCTGAACCTCAGGAAGAAGACACACCTGCACTGGCTCATCAGCCAGCGTACTTAAGGAAGTCTCCTCCGCGCAGTCTACGCTGGCTCGTCTGGATATACTGCCCGTGTTCAGACAAGCTAATTTACAAGTTTAAACATTAACACCTCGTTAACCTTTATTCTCCTTTCTTCCTCAGGTTGCTGCCACAGTGTAGGTGTGTCACCGGGACTGCACGCGCTCTTCTGCCCCAACACACTGTCCTTCAGCGATCTCATCCACCCGGTCAGGCACCATCAGCTCACCTTTCCCCCCTTACCCTACTGGTTTGTCTGTTCCCCGCTGGGTCCTGCCGGTCCTCTCTGGATTTCCCAAGTAAGTGGCAATTTGGCTCACCCATTTCCCCTTACTCCACTCCTCAGCTCACAGCTCTCGTCTTCTCTCCACAGGTCCTTTCCTCTGGCGAGTGACTGTTTCTGTAGCTGTGTGCTTTGGATTTTGCTATTAATAAAACTGTCAAACGTGCCCTTCTGATGGTTCCTTCCTGTGTTTGGCATCATGCACGTGAGCTGTCAAAACTTAATATGTCATGACAGAACAAGCCAGCCAGGATGGCAGCTCAGCCGGTGTCTCACCGCAGGAGCAGTCCGCTATGGATCGCCTAGCGGTGACCGAGCAGCATCTCGCTGCGCTGACGCAGAAGGTATCCAACATGATGACGTTGTGGTCTGCAGCACATCCCACGGGTGCACCCCCTCAGCCTGCTTCGAGCATTACGGTGTGCCGTACCACCTCCGTTCCCATGCCTTTCCTGTACGCAGTGGAGGTGGGGAAATGTAAGGCTTTTCTTCTCCAAGTACAAATGTACCTAGAGCAGGTTGGGGAGGAGTATCCGAGGGATGTCGCTAGGATCCAGTTTTTCACCCTGTTGCTCAGGGATTGAGCCCTGGAGTGGGCTCAGTCCACTATAGACAACCCTGAAGGGCGCCGTTATACGTTTGACCAATTTGTGGCTGCTTTCACTTGCGCGTTTGGCCAGACCGAGAGTCAGGGCAATGTAATGAGCCACCTAATGACCCTCCGTCAGGGTACCCGGTCTGCGGCCGAGTACTCGGTGGAGTTCCGGGTTGTGGCATCCGAGTCGGGGTGGAACGATACTGCGTTACGCAGCGCGTTCCTCCACAGATTGAACGACCAACTCCGTGATGATCTGGCAGTTCATCCTGTCCCGGAGACGCTCAACGGCCTCATAGATCAGGCAGTAGGGCTGGACAATCGGTAACATGAGCATGCGAAGAAGCATGGCCTCACCCCTCGCCCGCGCGCCGAGCGTGTGTCTGCTGTGGTTACTGGCATTGGCGGCACCGGCTCTTCGCCTGAACCAGTGGAGCTCTCTCGGAGCCTAACTGATGATGAGCACCGGTGAAGGTGGAGGGCTGGCACGTGCATGTACTGTGGTTTGTCTAACCACAGCTTGGACGAGTGCCACCAGCGGCCAAAAGACGCAGCCTGTCAGTAACCATGGGGGGTCTGGCCGCCGGGACCAAATCTACTCCCCCCAGTAATTTTTCAATTTCGGCCCTCGTTCAGTTGCCGGGGGTCGAGAGGAGGGTTATGGCACTGATTGATTCGGGGTCGTATGTAATTTCGTGTCTGCTGCTTTTGTTAAGCAGGTGGGCATTCCCGCACATAAATTGTCCTATGATCAGAGAATCACTGCCATATATGGCAGTGAGGTCACGATGGTTGCTCTTAGCACGGTGCCCATATTCTTCCTTCTTTCCGGGAACCACCGGGAGGAACTATCGTTCCTGGTTCTCCCCGTTTCATCATCCCCGGTGGTTCTAGGTCATCCGTGGCTCCATAAACATAACCCAACGATCAACTGGGCCAAAAGTACCATCTCTGCCTGGAGCCTGTTTTGTATTGCCCACTGTATGCGTTCAGCTGAATGCTCCCCTTCTCTCTGTCGGTTCCTCCCTCATGGGCCGAGCCACCAGACCTCAGCCTCGTCCCTCGGGCATATCACGATTTGGGCGAGGTCTTTAGCAAGTCAAGAGCGTTGTCGCTGCCGCCTCACAGCTGTTACGACTGTGCTATGAAATTGACTGTGCTATCAATTTCGTTGCATTGTTTATTAACAATGGAATGACAATAAAGGCACTTTGACTTTGACTATAGACCTCATCCTGGGGGTGAGGCTGCCATCCAGCCAGCTGTATAGCATTTCTGGCACAGAGAGAGAGGCAATGGAGCAGTACATTAAGGAGTCGCTGAACGCCGGCCTTATTCGGCCATCTTCGGCTCCTCTCGGGGCCGGGTTCTTCTTTGTCAGTAAGAAAGATGGCTCGCTGCGCCCATGCATTGACTACCGGGAGCTCAACGCTATCACCATTAAAGACAAGTATCCTCTGCCATTGATCAATTCAGTGTTCGAGCTCCTTCAGCGTTCATGGGTTTTCACCAAGTTAGACCTTAGGAACGCGTATCATTTGGTCCGCATTTGCGAGGGCAATGAGTGGAAGATGGCTTTTAAAACACACCACGGCCAATTCAAGTACTTAGTGATGCCATTCGGGCTCACTAACGCCCCTGCCGTCTTCCAGCGGTTAATGACGTCCTCCGCGATATGCTCTATCAATTCGTGTTTGTCTGTCTTGATGATATTCTCATTTTCTCCCGCTCGCCAGAGGAACATGAGGTCCACGAAAGGGCCATTTTACAATGGCTCTTGGAGAGCCAGCTTTACGTTAAAGCCGTGAAGTGTGAGTTCTCCACAACATCCACCACCTTTTTGGGCTTCATCGTGGCTGAGAGGGAGCTGATTGCCGACCCGGCCAAGATCAAGGCAGTGTTAGATTGCCCAACACCCCACTCCCGCAGGGAGCTCCAACGCTTCCTCGGGTTTGCAAACTTCTATCGCAGGTTCATCAGGAACTATAGTGGGATTGCACTGCCTTTGACACCGCTGACCTCCGTTAAAGTCCCCTTTTGGTGGACTGAGGCAGCTGAACTGGCGTTTAACAAATTAAAGTGCCAGTTCACAGAGAAACCAATCTTGGCTCAGGTCGACACACAGCTTCCATTTGTCCTCGAGGTGGATGCGTCTGATTTGGGGGTTGGCGCTGTACTGTCGCAGCACACGCTACCCGATCAGAAGCTTCGCCCATGCGCATATTTCTCTTGGTGGCTCACGCCGGCTGAGATGAATTATGACGTAGAGGACAGAGAGCTGCTGGCCATTAAGTTGGCATTACAGGAGTGGAGACACTGGTTAGAGGGGGCCATTCACCCCATCGTTGCATAGACCGACCACAAGAACCTCGAGTACTTGCGGTCGGCCCACCGACTGAATGCCAGGCAGGCTCACTGGTCGTTCTTCTTCCGGCGATTTAACTTCACCATCACTTACTGGCCTGGCACCTGGAATACCAAACCAGATGCGCTCTCGCGCCAGTTTGATTCCGGGGATGTAGACACCCCCCACACCCCCACCAAACCATTGTGCCGCCTTCATGCGTCCTTGGAGTCCTTACTTGGGATATCGAGCGGAGGGTCCGCCAGGCCCCGTCCTAGGAACCTGTGCCAGTAGGGTTCCCCCAGAACTGTCTGTACGTCCCGGCCGCCCTCCACAGGGATGTCATCCAGTGGGGTCACACCAGTCGCTTCGCGTGCCATCCGGGCATCGCTTGAACTATGGACTTTGTCCCATGAGCATTCTGGTGGCCCACGCTGCGGCGGGACATACAAGAATATGTGAAGGCCTGTCAGACCTGCGTCCGGGGGAAATAGGACTCCACCCCCCCATCGGGTCTCCTCCACCCCCTCCCCATCCCTGGTTGGTCGTGGTCCCACATTGCCGTGGACTTTGTGACCGGGTTGCCCTTCTCCCATGGCAAAACGGTTATTCTGACCATCGTGGATCGCTTCTCCAAGGTGGTCCATCTGGTGGCCCTCCCTAAACTCCTGTCAGCCTTGGAGACAATGGTCCTCCTCTCACATCACGTCATCCGGACCCACGGCATCCCTATCAACATTGTGTCTGACCGGGCTCCACAATTTACGTCCCAGGTCTGGAGGGCCTTTTGCCGGACTCTGGGAACTACTGTGAGCCTCTCGTCCGGGAATCATCCCCAGAGTAATGGGTAGGGGGAGTGCGCCAACGAGTCCCTGGAGGCTGCCTTGCGGTGCGTAGCAGCCGATAATCCGTCATCCTGGAGCGCACACCTGACCTGGGTGGAGTATTCCATGAACTCTGCAGTTTCCTCTGCCACTGGACTGACCTCCTTTGAGGAGTCGTTGGGTTACACACCGCCTCTTCTCCCTATGGCTGAGAGAGAGGTTTCGGTCCCATCTGTAGGGGCCCACGCCCGGCACTGCCGGCGTGTCTGGAGATCTACTCGGGCTGCCCTGGCCCACACCACGGAACGCACCTGGGCCGCCGCTGACTGGAAGCAGGTTCCAGCCCCCAAGTACGTCGTGGGACAGTGAGTTTGGCTGGCGGCTAGCCAGATTCCTCTCAAAGAGAAGTCAAAGAAACTGTCCCCCTGCTTCCTTGGGCCTTATCCCATCTCCTGGGTGATTAATGACTCGCCGGTCCAGCTTAAGCTGGCACAATCCCTACGGGTGAACTCAACCTCTCGACACTCTCGGCGCCACACCAGTCGGCTGCCTTTTGCAACAGCGGCTCGATTCCGAGTTTTTTTTCCCTTCCTCTCTCTTTTGATCACTTTTTTTTCACCCCACTTATATCATGGACACACAGATCGTCCCAAATGTCTCCTGAGCCGGTGGACGGAGCCACTGTTTATAGCAGGATACGATACAACAGGGAAGAGCTGCTAGCATTTAACCGCCACCCGGTCCCACTGGAAAAACTCGACATACCGAGAGAACTGAGGCGAAAACGCCGCGGCTGCCGGGCTGGAGTAAGGCGGAGGACAAAAAATATAAGGTACAGACCCTCCCTTCCATCTGTTGTCATGGGAAATGTACGGTCGATACTGGGAAAGTTAGATGAGCTAGCGGCTATCTCCCGTTATGATAGCACTTACCGGGAGTGCTCTCTCCTTTTGTTTACTGAGACGTGGCTAACTGAACTAGCAGCAGATGCTAACATTGAGCTGGAGGGTTTTCACATGATACGAGCTGACCGAACACCAGAGAGTGGCAAAACTAGGGGCGGTGGAGTGATAATGTATGTTAACAACAACTGGTGTAGACCGGGACATATCACTGTTAAACAACGACACTGCAACAAAGACATTGAGTTGCTAGCTGTTAGCATGAGGCCTACATATCTCCCGAGAGAACACTCACACGTGATCTGCATTGTTGTTTATGCAAATCCGACGGCGAACGCTGGGACAGCGCGTGACGTCATCCATTCAGTAACTAGCAGGCTGCAGACAGAACACCCAGATGCTCTTCTCCTCATCTCAAGCGATTTCAACCACGTTTCACTGTCTCCCATTCTGCCCACTTTCACCCAGTATGTCACATGCCACACTAGAGACAATAAAACACTGGATTTGTTCTACGCAAACACTAAGGAGGCGCACACCTCATCACAACTCCCCCCACTTGGGAGATCGGATCACAACTTGGTTCATCTCCGACCGGTGTACAAACCCCTAGTGCACAGACAACCTCCGGCCATGCACACTGTGGAGTTATGGTCTGAGGAGACAATGGACACTCTAAAGGACTGTTTTGAAGCCACTGCCTGGAAGCAGCTCTGCGATCCACATGGTGAGGACATCGATGGCCTCATTCATACCTTCACGGGCTACCTCAGCTTCTGTGTGGACAAATCCGTTCCCACCAAGACCATACGGCGTCACTCAAACAACAAACCCTGGATCAACCCTGAGATAAAAACACTTCTGAGAGAGAAGAAGAGGATCTTCAGGTCGGGGAACAGGGAGATGCTGAAGTCCGTACAGAGGGAGGTGAGGAGAAAGATCAGAGAAGGCAAGGACAGCTTCAGGAAGAAGATGGAGGACAAGCTGCAACAGAGCGACATCAGCGGGGTCTGGAGAAACCTCAAAACCATCTCGGGGCTCCAGAATACCTCCCCCCAGGCCACGGGGGGCAGGGAGTGGGCGAACAACCTGAATCTGTTTTTCAATAGATTTGACCAACCGCCCTCCCCCCTGTCTGCACAACAACCACTGCTGCCTCTAAGAAATCAAGTCCTGCTACCCACTCCCCACTCCACCGACACCCCCCCCACTCCCAACACACAGCCCCCCATCCTGACCCTGACCAAGACCCAGGTGAGGACGGAGCTGAGGAAGATAGAGGCGAGGAAGGCGTCGGGACCGGACGGCATCAGCGCAAAGCTCCTCAAGTCCTGTGCAGACCAGCTGTGTGGGATTGTGACGTATATCTTCAACATGAGCCTGAAACTGGGGAGGGTACCACAGCTGTGGAAAACATCTTGTGTGGTACCTGTACCAAAAACTTCCCACCCCAAAGACCTGAACAGCTTCAGACCGGTGGCCTTGACGTCCCACTTGATGAAGACCCTGGAGCGACTGCTCCTTGCTCATCTCCGCCCCCTGGTGGAACCAGCGATGGATCCACTCCAGTTCGCCTACCAGCATGGCATTGGGGTGGAGGATGCGGTGATCTTCCTCCTTCACCGTTCTCTGTCCCACCTGGAGAAGCCCGGGAATATGGTGAGGATCATGTTCTTTGACTTCTCCAGTGCTTTCAACACCATCCAACCGATGATCCTGAAGGACAAGCTGCTGCACGCAGGGGTGGACCAGCACCTGTCATCATGGATCCTGGACTACCTCACGAACCGGCCTCAGTTTGTGAGAACCCGGGACTGTGTTTCCGACACGATCATCAGTAGCACGGGGGCCCCCCAGGGAACGGTGCTGGCTCCCTTCCTGTTCACTCTTTATACTGCGGACTTCTCACACAACACAACACATTGCCATCTACAGAAGTTCTCTGATGACTCTGCGATCGTTGGTCTCATCTCCAGCGGAGATGAAGCTGAGTACAGAGGGCTTATCCAGGACTTTGTGGACTGGTGCCATCGGAACTGCCTCCAGATCAACGCGAGGAAAACTAAGGAGCTGGTGGTGGACTGCCGCAGGCATGGGCAGCCCCTCACAGCACCAGTAAATATACAGGGAACAGACATCGAGATGGTGACATCCTACAAGTACCTGGGTATTCATCTGAACAATAAACTAGACTGGTCACACAATACTGACGCACTCTACAAGAAGGGACAGCGCAGGCTGTTCCTGCTGAGGAGACTCAGGTCTTTTGGTGTACAAGGGGCGCTGCTGAAGTCATTCTATGACACAGTGGTGGCATCAGCCATCACTTTTGGAGTGGTCTGCTGGGGCAGTGGCATCACTGCAGCCGATAGGAAGAGACTGAACAAACTGATTAAGAAAGCTAGCTCTGTCCTGGGGCAATGCCTTGATCCGATGGAGGAGATAGGAGAGAGAAGGACGGTGGCTAAACTGTCATCTCTGCTGGAGTCCGAGTTCCACCCTATGCAGGACATACTGGATGCACTGAGGAGCTCATTTAGCAGCAGACTACATCATCCCAGGTGCACAACCGAGAGGTTTCGTAGGTCCTTCCTACCAACGGCTGTCAGACTGTACAACCTAAGCAGGGCTGCTCGCAGAGATAGCAAAAAGACGTAACAAACTAATAGTTTTTTTTGAATGCAAAAGATGCAATAGACTTACACAATGGTCCTCTCCGGCATACAACTAGGAACATACCGGTCGCTATGGAGGGTGAGAATATGTATGGGCACATAATCATACCATGTAGGATAACTAAATAGACGGTTATGCTGTTTCATCCCACCTAGCAACAATGCTCTGCACTGTGTGTGTTTATATATTTACATATTTATTCCATCTAGCTACAATGCTCTGCACTGGGTGTGTTTATATTTATATATCTATATATTTATTCCATCTAGCTACATTGCTCCGCACTGTGTGTGTTTATATACTTGCATATTTATTCCACCTAGCTGCAATGCTCCGTACTGTGGGTGTTTATATATTTACATATTTATTCCATCTAGCTACAATGCTCTGCACTGTGTGTTCATATATTCATATATTTATTCCATCCAGCTACAATGCTCTGCACTGTGTGTCTGTGTGTGTGTGTGTGTATATATATATTTTATAGTAATATGTACATATGTATATTAGCTGCTCTTGCTTGCTTGTTTTTTTTTTTCTTGCCTTCTGATTGTTGCTCTGAGTGTTGCTATCCCTGTGCTGTTGCAATCCTGGAATTTCCCCGTTGTGGGACGAATAAAGGCTTATCTTATCTTATCTTAACCTTCCACGTCAGTGACATCAAGCCCCTCTCGGCCAGTCCCGTTTGCCCCCCTCCCCCCCGGAAGCCACCTCCTTCTCCCCGCATTATCGATGGCCACCCCGTCCACATGGTTCGGCGGATTCTGGATGTTCGCCTCCGGGGCTTACAATACCTCGTCGACTGGGAGGGTTATGGGCCGGAGAAATAATTCTGGACTCCCTCATCACTGGTACTGGACAAAGGGATGCTCCGGGTTTTTCACCGTGCTCACCCGGACAAGCCCTCCGGAGCACCAAGAGGCATTCCTAGAAGGGGGGGCCCTGTCATGGGCGGCAGGAGGGCGCCCCTCCCCTCCGGCCTCACCTTTTCTTACTCATCATTGCACCTGAGGCAGAAGACACACTTGCGCCTGCTCATCAGCCAGCGTACTTAAGGAATTCTCCTCCACGCAGTCAACGCTGTCTCGTCTGGGTATACTGCCCGTGTTCAGGCAAGCTAATTTACAAGTTTAAAAGTTAACACCTCGTTAACCTTTATTCTCCTCTCTTCCTCAGGTTGCTGCCACTGTGTAGGTGTGTCACCGGGACTGCACGCACTCTCCTGCCCCAACACACTGTCCTTCAGCGATCTCATCAACCCGGTCAGGCACCATCTGCTCACCTTTCCCCCCTTACCCTACTGGTTTGTCTGTTCCCCGCTGGGTCCTGCCGGTCCTCTCTGGATTTCCCAAGTAAGTGGCAATTTGGCTCACCCATTTCCCCTTACTCCACTCCTCAGCTCACAGCTCTCGTCTTCTCTCCACAGGTCCTTTCCTCTGGCGAGTGACTGTTTCCAGAGCTGTGCACTTTGGATTTTGCTATTAATAAAATTATCAAACGTGCCCTTCTGTGTGGTTCCTTCCTGTGTTTGGCATTGTGCACGTGAGCTGTCAAAACTTAATACGTCATAACAGCTCCCCATTGTCCCTTGTCTTGTGTAGCATATCACTAAATAAGTTTCAAGATTCAAAGATTTTATCTGTCAATACTACTATGTGTACAGGACATACAGGAAAATTGAAATGGCATTTTTCTCTCTCTTCAGTGGTGTGCACAATATAAAAAAAAGAAAAAGGAATAAGGCTGGAAAAACAACAACAACAGTCTATGTACAGTAATGCTACCCATAGTGCAAATGGCGACAAAAGATAGACCCAGACCTCCCACAGTGCAAATAAAGGTAAACAATTAGCGATGATGAAACCCAGCAATTCTATATACAGAAAAGTAGAGATCTAGTACCTGTAGGTGCAAGTTTAATGCGGTAATGTAGGTGCGGATAGTGACAGATAGGATTGCACATGATCAGTATTGTAATGACAGACAGACAGCAGCACATATGGCAACTGTGCAGATGGTTAGAGTAAAGTGCAGAGACATACAGCAGCAAATGTATTACTGTTTGTGTGGCAGTCTTTCTGTGCCAACAGCTGAGGTAGTCATTGTGTGGGTGAGTGCGTTACGGTCCGGGGGGGAAGTGGACAGAGTTCAGGGTCCTGACGGCCTGATGAACAAAGCTGTTTAGCAGTCTTGTGGAGTGGGCCTGGAAGCTCCGGTACCTTTTCCTTGAGGGCAGGGGGCTGAAGAGGGAGTGTAAGGGGTGGGAGGTGTCATCTGCGATGTTGATGGCTCTGTGGGTGAGGCGGGTGAGGTAGATGTCCAAGAGGGGGGGCAGAGGGGCACCAATGATCTTGCTGGCTGTTTTCACTGTGTGTTGTAGTGTCTTCCGGCAGGAGGCGGTGCAGCTTCCATACCACACCGTGATGCAGCTGGTGAAGATGCTCTCAATGATGCCCTGGTAGAATGAGCACATGATGTGGGTGGGACTCCTGCTTTCCTCAGTTTGCGGAGGAAATGGAGGTGAGTTTGAGCCTTCTTGGCCAGTGATGTGGTGTTGTTGGACCAGGAGAGGTCCTCAGAGATGTGCAAACTGAGATGGGTCATGGGAGGGACGGAGGATGGACTTGATGTTCTGTATGACCAGCCACTCGAAGCACTTCCTTATGATGGAGGTCAGTGCTATGGGCTGGTAATCGTTGTAGGTGAATGGGACGGGTTTCTTTGGGATGGGTATTATGGTGCCAGTTTTGAAACATGTGGGGACAACAGCTTGAGTAAGGGAGATGTTGAAGATGTTGACCAGGACATTCTTGAGCTCCTCTTGAACTCTTGAGCTTTAAATTACACCTAAGTGTATATTCATGTGTTTAATGTCTGTATATGATACTGCACACAAGCGACAGCTGCCACAGCCTCCTGGAGATAAGGAATATAACCAAATATTATGTTTATGATGAGAGATGATCGTAAACTCCACCAATGGGGAGCAGTGTTTGTGTGCAACAGTTGCATCCCTCCAACTGTTGTACTGTTTTCCTCAGGTTACAACCAGCCGTTTTTGATTTGGCACAGGTTGGCACATACTGTACCTTGGAAAAATGTTTACAACTTTTGAATGCTTCAACATAGAAGTGTCATCTTGGGCTCTAATGAAAGTTGACACTCAGGGCTATCCTGCCTCCTATCCATATACACTGTCAGGAGTAATGGGACAGAGTAAGTAAAGTATAAACATTACACAGAAGTTTGGTAGAAGTGACTCAGCTTTGTAGAAGCAACCGAGCATTACGTTTGGGAGACACACAGGCTTTATGAGGGTGTGTGTGACAAACCCAGCCCTATCAGGTATTGTTAAGTTCATTAATTAATTGGCTACACAACACCTTCATAATCAGCATACGCAGCTGCAATTGGCTTGTTTTGTTTGTGTTAGCTGTGGGGCTGGTCCTTCATGCCAAGTAGGCACTCACTGAGTACTGAAGGCTATGAAAACACAAAGGAAAGGTCTATTGGGTCAAATGATGTATCAATCAAATCAAGACTGTCACATCAGTCTTTTGGGCTTCTGTTTACATCGCTGTCATGATGGGAAACGTAGATTTTATAGTGCATTAAAAAAAGGGACATTAGCCGGCTGGATTATAAACAATGATACGATTTTATGGGCATTTTCCCCTGTAATCATGTAGATGGACAATAAAGTTTACTCAAATGGATCTATTGGACCTTTTGCAATAAAACTGCACCATATTTGTTACACTATCATTAATTACAGGACTCCAAGAAAGTTTCATTGGTGAGTAAATGCTATGTTGCTATGCTATACTAGCTCGTTTGATGCTCTGTTTAATTCCAGTGTTATGACTGTATCTCAAATCTGTTTTAATGTCCAAACAGATTAAATTCTACGCTTTCAAACGATGTAAGGCATTACTATCCACTCTAAACATGTTTACCACACTTCACTGTGTTGCAGCAGTTATTTTTTTTTATTTGATTTTGTATACTTTATTGATCCCCAGAGGGGAAATTGAGGGCATCCACCTGGATGGATGAAGCAGCCACAGTACGGCGCTATCCCTTAACCATTCACACCTAGGGGCACTTTAGAGTCTTCAATTAACCTAACCTGCATGTTTTTGGCCTGTGGGAGGAAACCGGAGAAATCCCGGAGTAAACCCACACAGATACGGGGAGAACATGCAAACTCCACACAGATCACTGTAGGTCAGGGGCTGGGATCGAACCAGGGATCCCATGGCTAAGGGTGAGTTGCTGTGCTGCTGCAGTGCTAACCACTGCGCCACCGCACCGCCCAAGTTACCAGAATGTAATCAAAATGTTACCATAACGGTGAAGAATATGTGATATTTCAAGAGTGCTATAATATGAACCGCTGATTCTCAGGAAGATTCATTCAGTGCTGATGAGTCTTGGCAAAAGCAAAAATCTAAATTAGTTACTACAGAGTAAGCTAGTGGCAGAGACCACTGTAAGTACACAAAAGAACAAAACAAATTAGAAACAAAGCTTACCTGCTACAGGGAACGATGATTTTCAAGTGAGTATTCAAGAGAAAACCTTATGTGTCACAGTTTGGATTTTTCTGCTCTTTGCAGTGGACTCATTAGCTCTGCTGGGTTTATTATCAGTGTCAACACAGCCAGGATTTCTTTGTGATGACCAGCACTACAAAACCTGAGAACCAAATTAGAGAAACAACAGGAGTGAATGAAAAAGTGATTTAATGTAATTATTTAGTTCAATTCACTCCAGTATTCATTTTTGCTTTTATTTATTTATTTAGGACAAAAGACAAAGTTATTAAAAGAAAAAAAAACAGAATAAAGCTGCAATCAAAATTATTCAACCCCCAATGCAAATTAGGTTTACTGGCAAAAATTTTGAATTTCCAGGAGTTTGTAATAAATAAATTACACGAGAATTGTTTAAATAGTTAAATAAAACTAATATTACAAGGATTTTATTCAAATTCAACACTAAATCTTACTTTCAATGATTACTGCCGTCTCAAAATTATTCAACTCTCTGAACAGAAATCCTCATAAGAGCACACATTTGCAAATCAGGTGTGCTCTCAAGCACACCTGGTGCTTCATTAGTTGCATCAGGTGTGCTTGAGATGAGACATCTCAAATACCTGGACCATTGACAGTGACATTTGGTTGTATGTTAGAAATATGGTTAAGTGAGTTGTCCAAAAAGTTCAGATAAGAGATCATTGCCTTGCACAAACAAGAAAAATTATACAAAAAGATAGAGATAAAGTTGGAAGCATAGTTTGCAAGTTTAAAGTTACAGGAACAGAGGCTACACTAAATGGAAGTTGCAGAAAGAGGAAGCTATCAATGGCTGCCACCAGAGTCCTGAAGAGGCAGGTGGTCAAAAATTCTCAACTGATTGCAAAAGATCTGCAGTAAGACTTGGTGGCAGCAGGCAGTTTCATTTTCCACAGTAAGGTGCATACTAAATGCATGCTAAACTCCAATGTTTACACCACTACTGACCCAAAAGCACAAGCAAAGCTAGTTCCAGTTTGCTCAAAACTATATAAATAAGGCAAAGAGGTCTTGGGATCCTGTTTTGTGGAGCGATAAAACAAAACTGGAGCTGTTTGGGCCTATGGATTAGTGGTATGTCTGGAGGAGGAAGAATTAAGCATACACTAAAAAGAACATCCTGCCTATAGTGAAGCATGGCGATGGCTCAGTGATGCTCTGGAGCTGCTTCACTTCACCGAGCTTCACCGCGCTGCGCTCGGACTATCTGATCACGTGATGGTCCACCTGATTCCCACATACAGACAGAGGCTGAAGCTCACAAAACCTGTGGTGAGCACTACGAGGAAATTGACCAGTGATGCTGGGGAGAGGCTGCGCACGTGCTTGGAAATAACTGACTGGGGCATGTTTAAAGGAGCCACACATGATCTGGATGAGTACACGGACACTGTGAACTCATACATCCACTTTTGTGAGGAGAGCATTCTTCCATCGTGCACCAGGGTGAGTTACTCCAACGACAAGCCCTGGTTCACAGCCAAGCTCAGACAAATCAGGAAGGAGAAGGAAGCATCGTTGAAAAGTGGAGACAGGGACTGCTACAGGGAGGTCAAATACCGGTTTAGCAGAGAGCTGAGGAGAGCTAAATCTGTGTATTCTGAGAGACTCCAGCAGCAGTTCACTGCTAACGACTCTGCTTCTGTGTGGAGAGGACTGAGGCAAATCACCAACTATCAGCCTCAGGCTTCTAAGGGTCAGGATGACAAAGCCCTTTGTCAAAGACTGTCCCAACACTATGCCCGTTTTGACACCTCGTCAGCTGTGTCCAACTCCCCCCCTCCCCCCAGCGCCACTGCCTCCATGGTCCCCACTTCATCAAAGGCTGCCCCCCTCCTCCCCCCCTGCCCTTGTCATCAGTGAGCAAGACGTGCACAGACTGTTCTCCAGACTGAACCCACGCAAGGCCCCCGGTCCAGACGGTGTGTCTCCCTCCACCCTGAGACACTGTGCGGAAGAGCTGACTCCTGTCTTCACAGACATTTTTAACACCTCCCTGAAGTTATGCCACGTGCCGACCTGCCTCAAAACCTCTACCATCGTCCCTGTCCCCAAGAAGCCATGGATCACTGGACTTAACGACTACAGACCTGTAGCGCTCACCTCTGTAGTCATGAAGTCCTTTGAGCGCCTGGTCCTGCCCCACCTCAAGACCATCACCACTCCCCTCCTGGACCCGCTGCAGTTTGCCTACAGAGCCAACAGGTCTGTGGACGATGCAGTCAACTTGGCCCTCCACTCCATCCTGCAGCACCTGGACTCCCCGGGAACCTACGCTAGGATCCTGTTTGTGGACTTCAGCTCTGCATTCAATACCATCCGCCCCACTCTGCTCCAGGACAAGCTGTCCCTGCTCAACGTGCCTGACTCCCTCTGCAGGTGGATCACCGACTTCCTGACGGACCGGAGGCAGGATGTGCGGCTGGGAAAGACTGTCTCAGACTCTGTTAGCATCAGCACCGGATCACCCCAGGGCTGTGTACTTCCGCCCCTGCTCTTCTCCCTGTACACCAACTCCTGCACCTCCAGCCACCAGTCTGTCAAGCTGATCAAGTTTGCGGACGGCACCACCCTCATCGGGCTCATCTCCAACGGCGACGAGTCCGCCTACAGGAGAGAGGTGGCCCAGCTGGCGTCCTGGTGCAGCCACAACACCCTGCAGCTGAACGCTCTGAAGACAGTGGAGATGATCGTGGACTTCAGAAAAGTCACAGCCCCTCTGCCCCCCCTTACCCTCACAGACTCTCCCATCACCACTACGGATTCCTTCCGCTTCCTGGGCACCACCATCACCCGGGACCTCAAATGGGAGCCGACCATCAGCTCCCTCATCAAAAAGGCCCAGCAGAGGATGTTCTTCCTGCGGCAGCTGAGGAAGCTCAAGCTACCCACCAAGATGTTGGTGCAGTTCTACACAGCCATCATCGAGTCCATCCTCACCACCTCCATCACCGTGTGGTACGCAGGAGCCACTGCCAGGGACAGACTAAGACTGCAGCGCGTTGTGCGCACTGCTGAGAAGGTGATCAGCTGCAAGCTCCCATCCCTCCAGGACCTGTACACCTCCAGGACCCAGAGGCGTGCAGGTCGGATCATAGCCGACCCTTCACACCCTGGACACGCACTGTTTGCCCCCCTCCCCTCAGGTAGAAGACTTCGGTCCATTCAGACTAAAACCTCCCACTACATGAACAGCTTCTTCCCCTCTGCCATCAGACTGCTGAACACTAAGTGACTTATTAGACTCTCGTGCACTACGTACAGCAGCTCAACCGGACTCATGACAATTATCACTGTTTTCTTTTGCACTACCGTCTGCACTATGTGGAACTCCACAATATCTGCTACTTGTTAATATATTTAATAATTGCATAGATTAGTATTACTCATTCATATTTTACATTTTATTGCATGCATAGTTTTTTATTTTAAAAATGTTTAATGTTTAATGTTGCAGCGTTGCACCGAGACAAATTCCTAGTTTGTGTACTACATGAACAATGGCAATAAATCTCATTCTGATTCTGATTCTGATTCTGACTTCCTCTGGCACTGGAAACCTACAGTGTGTGGAGGGCAAGATGGATTCAATCAAGTATTAGGAAATCCTGGGAGAAAATATGCTGTCTGTGAGGAAGCTTATGTTTGGGCGTCATTGGACCTTCCAACAGGACAATGATCCCAAGCATAATTCAAAGTCCACCAAGGCTTGGCTTCAGAAGAAGTCCTAGAAGATACTAGAGTAGCCATCACAGTCACCTGACTTGAACCCCATTGAAAATCTCTGGTGGGATTTGAAAATGGCGGTTGCAACACTCAAACCCAAGAATATTAGTGACCTGGAGGCCTTTGCTCATGAGGAATGGGCTAAGATTCCTCAGGAATGCTACCAGAAGCTGGTGTGTGACTATGTGTCACTTTTGCAGCAGGCCATAACACCAAAAGAGTGCTAAAGATAATTGTCATGAAGGGGTAGAATAGTTTTTGAAACTATCTCAAATAGGTTCATTTTGTCTTCTTAATGATAAAACTGATATTGTTCTTCTATTATTTATTACTTTTATTTATTTAAACTTTGTTTATACAGGGGAGTTCCACTGAGAGGCAACCTCTCTTTCTCAAGGACGCCCTGTTCATACTCACACAGTTACACACTCACACGTGACATCGGTGACGTGCCAGATGATGCTTTCTGAAGGAGACTGCAGCCGACAGTTGAAACATGTCAAAGGTAGGAGACATCGCTTTGCCTTATCTTAATAGAAGAACAATATCAGTTTTAGTTTTAAAACTGCAGTAGTCATTAAAACTGACATTTTGTGTTGAATTTGGAGAAACCACTTGTAATAGTAGTTGTGTTGAACTATTTAAATTGTTCTTGTTTAATTTGTTTTTGGCAAACAGCTGCTACTCTGTACATTTTACCATTAAATCTAATTGGCAATGGGGGTTGAATAATTTTTATTGCAACTGTATTTAAAAAAATATTTCAAAAATTTAAAATCACAATAACGTAAGGTGTGATAGGTGGCCTTTTCTGAGTGTCTGAAAAACAGAAGGAAGAAACAAAAGCCAGTCCAGCTCTTAAGCCATTATATTAAAGGAGTCATCGACTGCAGTTTTCTCACATTTTAAGAGCTCACACAGGTATTAATGAAATGTTTGTGACATATTTTGGCCAGATTTTCTTTAAATATTTAATTATTGTAACATCATTTGTGAATCATCTTTTGCATCCTTTCTGGGAACGTCTGGTTTAAGAGTATCCATCCATCTTCTTCCACTTAATCCTTTTATGGTGGCCGGGGGGCAGGGGGGCGGGGGGGGGGGGGCTGGAGCCTATCCCAGCATCTTTGGGCGAGAGGCAGGGCACACCCTGGACAGATCGCCAGTCCATCGCAGGGTCAACACAGAGAGACAGACAACCATTCACTCTCACGGTCATACCTAAGGACAATTTAGAATCCCCAGTTTGATGCCAATTAACCTAACTTGCATGTTTTTTGCAAGTGGGAGGAAACCGGAGAAATCCCGGAGTAAACCCATGCAGACATGGGGAGAACATGCAAACTCCACACAGATCACTGTTGGTCGGGGGTTGGGATCAAACCCAGGATTCCCTGGCCAAGGGTGAGTTGCTGTGATGCCGCAGTGCTAACCACTCTGCCACAGCACTGCCATGAGTATTTCTCTTTAAATCTGTAAAACCGCATTTAACTCTGCCATCCCTCTTACATCACTATTGCTTATCTTAGCTGGCTAGCTCCTATGTTGAATCAAGCTTGAGCCATTCATTCATTCATTCATTCATTCATTCATTCATCTATCTTCAAACACTTAATCCTTTTGGGGTTCTCTCAATCTCTCAATAATCTTTCAGTAATCTTTCAATGAACACCAAATTTTTCCATTCCAAAGGTAGAGAGGGCTGAGAGATCAATGAGGCATTGCTGAGCATTTGATCAAAGACCAATAGACTTCATTGAAAGATTGCTGAGAGATTACTGGGAGATCGTTAAGTACTCCTTGAGCTTGATACATGTAGTTGAGATATCACTTCCCTTTGGTGATCATTGAGAGATTGTTTTGGACTAAGTCAAAATTTTTAGGCCATGGAGATCACTGGAAGATTGTTGAGAGATCTTGGCGATCGTTGGGCACTCACTGAAAGATTACTGAAAAATCGTTGAGAGATCTAGCCATTTTTTCATCTCTCAACAATCTCTCAGGGTAGTATCTCACGAAGCGGCAAAAATAGACAAATATGACGATTTTTGAATTCACCAGCTTTTCTGAGGAATGTTCACGAACATCAGGGTTTGCCTCTTGTCATTTGCAACAAGTAACAACATGTAGGGAACCATTTGCAACAATCACACAAGTGTTTGCAAGAGTGTTTGTGAAAGCAACTGGCAAACATTAACAACTATAAACAAATGTTAGCAACAGCATTTGCAATGATTCACAACTCTTGCCACTGTTGGAGAACATTTGAGATCTTTTGCCAACTCCAGGTAAAATACCAGGCAAATGTCGAGTGAATCTTGGATTCAACCCAATAAAACAGGATGCACAAACCCTTCCCAGCCTTCAGTTTCTCCTGACCACTGTGGGAGACAGACAGCCTTAGAAGCTATACAGAACATACGTATATATTTAATAACAAAATATAAGAACACAAAATATGATATAACAACGCCTGGTTTGACTGGGTATTTACTGTGACACACAAGCCAAACCTATGGTGCACAGCTGGGGCAAAAGCTTCCCACCTCATCCCTGCTCACATGAGCTCCAGACTGCAAACCACAAAGACAGAACACACATACTGTATTTAGGTGAAATATATTCACTGTAATTTTTTTGTAACATAAAATATAGTGAGCTCTACCTTCGTCTGGAAACGGTGTGCGACCGCTCATTGGGAGAGCTATTGTTTCTTTTGAGTCTGTTGAAGTTTTCAACAGACGAACATAAAGTTTTCCTTTATGTTCGTGTTTGGGATAATAATAAAAGTCTAGATCTTTTAAAATTATTCTACCTGTACGATGCAGGTCTAAATAGTCTCACAAAGACCGGCAGTGTGGTGCTGAACTGGACAACAGCCAGGGTCGGGTGGTTGTGCTGCTGAGACTATAATTCTTTTTTACGAGGGTAATTTCATTTGGTTGCATATGAAATCAATTTGTATTCACAAAACAATATTTGTGTAGTCGTGCTTCCTACCTGCAGTGAACATAGCAGATGTCTCAGCTGACAGTTATCTTTTCATCGCAGAGGTTCAGGCTCAGAGTTTTCTCTATCCATAGCTGTTAGTTGCTATCTGGTGAATAAAATGGTGATTTCTGTCCCTCAACTCTTTCATTTTCTCTGCCAGATCAGGATATAATGTAATATTAGGAGGAAGACAACAACAAAATGAAAAAAAAACAAACAAAAAACACAAACTGCAAAAACATGCCTGGAAATTGAAACAGTCCTTATATGGACATAATTCCTTACATGGTCAAAGCCTTGACCAGCAATGGTCGAAATGACAGCAGGTGCCAATCTAAGGAATAAATGCTCTGAAATCTTGTGTATTTTATTTTAATATATTCCAGACTTCAGAAAAAACACATATTTAGGAAAAGTTGTTAAATGGGAAAACTGTAGATTTTGTTTAAACAAAGTTATTCACATAATAAAAGGCCAAACTATCAGTCAGATCAGCTCGTCTAGTAATTCGTGTTCACTACTTGGTGAACCAAAAAGACCTTGAGTGACAAATGTTACAACCATTTGCAAATGCTGACAACTATTTTTCAAACATTTGCAACAGTTTGCAGAAAAATATATTCACCCCAAAAAAACTGAAACATGTTCAAATTTTTCTGGTGATAAGAGAGACAGTTTGGGACCTTAAAAACTGGTTGCAACCTGTTTGGCAACTTTTTACAAACCCTGACAAACCCCGAGGAAACCCCAGAATTGCCACTTTCACCAGCATATTATACTTCCGGCACCACACGAGTTGGCAGCTTTTTTTTGCAGCAGCAGCTCAGTTCTGAGTTTTCTTTCTCATTTTTATTTACTATCCATTTTTCTTTGCTACAACTTTTCTGATCTTGTTACCCCATATCCACCATGGACACCAAGGAGAGTAATATCGCTGTACTGGCATTGATAATAGTCGTCTTTCTATTCATACCGCCAATGACTGCTGATCCAGTGAGTGGCGGAGCCACTGTTTACAGTAGGAGTCAATTGTTAGCTTTCTGCTCCTCTGCGGTGCTAACTGAGAGACCCAATCACCCTTGAGAAATCATGCAAAAATGACAGGGATGTCAAGATGGTGTGAAGTGACACATGAGAAAGACAAGGTACAAGTCAGTTCTACCATCCGTTATTATGGGAAATGTGAGATCACTGCTTAAAAGGAACTCCGATTATATTGGCATGTTAGCTCTATATGCTTTATTATGATGTTAGTAACATAACTATAATATAATTTTTTTGAAAATAATTCCCAGTTTTATATATTTTTAAAAAACTTTATTACGATGTAAATCGCCATTTTTGTTTACGTCGCAATGCATTCTGGGTAGTGACATTGAATGGTTGCAGCCGTTTTTTCTGTCTTATACAAGCCAAGAAGCGAAGCTACGAACTACTGCCATTTGTCAGTGAAAATGCCACATTGCGCGGCTTTTGGATGTAATTTCCAATCAAAGGGAAATAAAGAGCTTGAACTGCTGCCTCCGCGACCCGGACCTCCGGAAAAGCAGTAGAAGATGGATGGATGGGTGGGAAATAAAGAGAGCGGGGTAAGCCTCCATAGCTTTCCTAAAGAAGGGAAGCTGAAGAAAAAGTGGGGCGGCGGCAGCTCAGGAGGTAGAGCAGGTCGTCTAATAACCCGATGGTTGGCGGTTCGAATCCCGCTCTCCCCAGATATCCTGCCGTTGTGTCCCTGGGCAAGACACTTCACCCACATTGCCTCCAGTGCCCATAACACTGGGTATGAATGTGTAAAAATGTTTAAATGTTCGGTGGTGGCCGGAGAGGCCATTGGCGCGGATTGGCCGCCACTCTTTGAGTGTCTATGATAAAGCGCTATATAAATCTGATGCATTATTATTATTAAAAGTGGGAGGATGCGGTTGGAAGAGTCCAACTTCCCAAAGACCCGCAGCTGTGCTCTCATCACTTTAGCCCTGAGGATTTTGAGGATTTTCGTCACCCCCAGCTCATGAAAAAGCTCACAGGTGTGTCTGGCTACAAACGACGGCTTAATGCAAACGGCATCAAAGCTTTGATGTGCTGTGATACAGGACAGATCTGTAAAGCAGGCATGCATCCTGTTCCACCACTTTAACAAGGGACTGAACAAGATACATTTATAGCATCAGGTACCATGAACAGCGGCAGAAATGAAGTGGAGCTCATTGTAACAGATGCTCACAAAAACACCATCCAACATGACCAGCTCTAGCTTCCTCGCGGCTGCTGTCTTCATTCTCAAGTCCATTTTCACTTTGTGTGTCCTCGTCATTGTCTTTATTGCTTTGGCTTCGCACTGGTTTGAACTGAAAAGGCTGTTTACAGACCACTGCTGATACCGGCCACAACCAATCTACGTCACTACCCAGAATGCATTGCGACGTAAACAAAAATGGCGATTTACATCGTAATAAAGTTTTTTAGAAATATATAAAACTGGGAATTATTTTCAAAAAAATTATATTATAGTTACACTACCGTTCAAAAGTTTGGGGTCACTTAGAAATTTTGTTATTTTTGAAAGAAAAGCACTTTTTTTCAATGAAGATAACTTTAAACTAATCAGAAATACACTCCATACATTGCTAATGTGGTAAATGACTATTCTAGCTGCAAATGTCTGGTTTTTGGTGCAATATCTACATAGGTGTATAGAGGCCCATTTCCAGCAACTATCACTCCAGTGTTCTAATGGTACAATGTGTTTGCTCATTGCGTCAGAAGGCTAATGGATGATTAGAAAACCCTTGTGCAATCATGTTAGGTCTGCAATGCTGTAATTGCTGCAAATGGAGGATTCTTTGACGAAAGTAAAGTTTGAAGGAAAAAATTATTATTTCAAATACAAATCATTATTTCTAACCTTGTCAATGTCTTGACTCTATTTTCTATTCATTTTACAACTCATGGTGGTAAATAAGTGTGACTTTTCATGGAAAACACAAAATAATTGTCTGGGTGACCCCAAACTTTTGAACGGTAGTGTATGTTACTAACATCAAAATAAAGCATATAGAGCTAACATGCCAATATAATCGGAGTTCCTTTTAACAAGACGGACGAACTAGCGGCTTTGTCCTGGTATGAGAGCATCCTCAGAGAGGTTAGCATCATGCTATTCACTGAAACCTGGCTAAGAGAGCTAACAACAGACACTAACATCGGACTGGAGGGTTTCCACTTAATGCAGGCAGATCGGACATGAGATAGCGGCAACAGCAGAAGCAGGGGGCTGGCAGTGTTTGTGGACAACAGATGGTGTAATCCTGGGCACATCACGATTAAAGAACAACACTGTAGCAAGGACACTGAATTGCTAGCCATTAGCATGCAACCGGCATACCTCCCCAGAGAGTTCTCACAGATCATCATGACTGCTATTTATGTACCCCCCTCCGCAAGCGCTGAGGCAGCATGTGATGTCATCCACTCAGTCAGCAGCAGGCTGCAGACCCAGCACCCAAATGATCTCCAGCTCATCTCTTGTGATTTTAACCACGCTTCCTTATCCTCCACTCTGCCCACTTTCACCCAGTATGTCACGTGCCACACCAGAGACAATAAAACACTGGACTTATTTTATGCAAACACCACAGAGGCTTGCACCTCATCACTCCCCTCCCCCTTTCCCCCGGAAGATTTGACCACAGGAGGTGGAGGACGCTCTGAAGGACTGTTTTGAATCTACAGTGTGGGAGCACCTCTGTGATCCACATGGTGAGGACATCGACGGCCTCACACACACCATCACAGATTATATCAACTTCTGTGTGGAGAACACCATACCCACCAAGATCATACGGCGTATGTCTAGCAACAACCCCTGGATCACTCCTGAGATGGACACTTCTGAAGGACAAGAAAAGTATCTTTAGGTCAGGGAAACAAGGAGGAGCTGAAGTCCGTACAGAGGACGCTAAGGAGGAAGATCAGAGAGGGGAAGGACAGCTACAGGAAAAGATGGAGGACAAGCTGCAACAGAGTGACGTCAGCGGTGTCTGGAGTGGCCTCAAAACTATCTCTGGGCACCTGAATACCTTCTTTCAGGCCATGGGGGGTAGGGAGTGGGTGAACAACCTAACCTGTTCTTCAACAGGTTTGACCAACTGCCATCTTCTCTGCCTGCCCACCAACCCCTGCTGCCTCCACCTTCATCTAGTCCCCCTGTCCACTGCCCCCTCCCCCCCTTACATCCCCCAGCTCTCAGTGCACATCCCCCGCTGTTTTTCCCCTCACAGACCCCAACCCCCCTCCCCCAAGCATACAGCTCCTTGCCTGAGTTTGTCCCTCACTTAAGCCTGGTTTATGCAGCCGCATCACGTCAATGCCATTGCCGGTGCGCAGTCCTCAACAAAATTTACTTCCGTGCCGGTTTGTCATCAGCATCGGTCTGCAATTCACTGCATTTTGAGAAAATGTTTCCTTGCAAGAACACACAACTTAAGTCATGTGTTTTTGTTTATGAAATAGCGACAGACAAGAGCAGATTGTCATGAAGTTGGAGCTAAAACATGCTAACCCTTATCGTGGCAAGGTTTCAAGGAACAGACAACACCCCCACTGCCACAGGCACAGTGCTGCGCCTGTCATGTGATTTTATATGACGAGGCCAAAAACTCCCCAGTTGATTTAAGTTGTACAAAGGATTCCACCTCACAAGGTGGCAGACACGTATAACTTACTGCTCATGCCTTGGAGGACTGATGGCGGACATAGAAGCATCCTTCTGGACACCAGAGAAGAAGAAATTTTTAGACAAACAAATGTGGGCGTTACCGATCGCTGTGGATGTACTCAATTGCAGACAGAGGAGCCATTTGCTCTCAAATTTGCCAACTATGATTCTAAAAAGAGATTATTTAGCTTATGATGGTAAATGTTTACATTTTGTGATAACAGAGGGTAGGTGAAGCTGGTTGATGTTCACTTGCTGCTGCCCCCAGCACCATGTGACTAGACAACAATCGCGCCGGTTCCATGTCGTCATATAAGATAAATTGTGGCGGAACAAAAGCAAAATTGAGGTGGGATAATCATAAGAGTTTCTGGATGTGGGCGAGAAAGCGCAAATGACTGACAGAAGGCAAAATAACGGCCAGGGTGGACGAAAATGGACAAAGAGAGAGCTGCCTGGCCAGCGGTAAGTCTGACGAAGTTATTTGTTTGTTGACATTCTACTAATGTTCTGGTTCATATACTCTGAAGAGAAGAGAACAAAAAACCCCAAAACAAAACCGGTGACAAGAAAACAAAACCATCCTTTGTGTAAATATGTCCAAAAGTCCATTTTTGACTGAAAGTTATGTAATATGTTATGGCTACATCACATTATACAAATTAGATGCATAAATTTATTCCTATCTCAAACTTTGGATCATATTCTACATTTTTCTAATTGACAGTAAGCCATAATCTCTTACCACTTTCAAGTTATAGCCTTGGAAATCTCTGACATCTGAACTGAATATGTTCTTGAAAAAAATCTTGACCACTAGGGACTAATGGCGCCACGGACTGCCTGTGGCAGTCATTGGGTTAAGAAAAGCAACTTTTAATACGATCGTTGCACAGAAAAAAAGAGAAGTTGGAGAAAACGGTGCGTGTGACCATCGCCGCTGCTGTTTTGGAAATCTGTGCAATTACTGGGGTTATGACGAGCCACAAAATGTTCTGTATGTGCTTACTAGCTCCATATTCTTTTGAATTTGGACCGCTGTTTAACCAACTCGCCTCAGCAGTTTTGCTGCCATGAACAGGCAGATCGAAGCAGCGGCGAAAACCAAGAAATGTGAAGGAGACAAAGTGAACAATCTGTGTAATTTCTGGGGTTACAACAAGCCACAAAATGCTCTGTTTGTGCTTACTTCGTCAATGTTGTTTTCAGTTTGGACCGCTGTTAACCGACTCGCCTTGGAAGTTGTGCTGCAGTGAACAGGCAGAGCGAAGCAGCAGCAAGAACCAGGAGATGTGAAGGAGGAGACAAAGTGGACCAATGAAAGCTCTTGCGGCCTGCATTACTGATGTGCACCTCTGCTTCTCTGGAGAGGTGCATGTCGGGCTACGCAATAGGAGCACACATTGTTGCTGCATCAACAACATCAGAGCTGCGTAGTGTCAACGCGGAAGCGTAATTCAGCCTTAGGACCCAGGTGAGAGCTGAGCTGAAGAAGATCAAGGCAAGGAAGGCTGCAGGTCTAGATGACATCAGCTCGAGGCTCCTCAAGTCCTGTGCAGACCAGCTGTGCGGGATTGGAGAGCAAATCTTCAGTCTGACACTGAAGCTAGGGAATTCGCACCCCAAGGACCTGAACAGCCACACACCAGTGGCCCTCACATCACACCTAATGCAGACCCTGGAGAGGCTGCTCCTCGCCCACCTCCGTGCCCTGGTGGGACCAGCGATGGACTCACTTCCGTTTGCCTACCAGCATGGCATCAGGGTGAAGGAGGAAATGATCTTCCTCCTACATCATTCCATGTCCCACCTGGAGAAGTCAGGGAGCACTGTGAGGATCATGTTCTTTGATTTCTCCAGTGCTTTCAACACCATCAAACCAGTGATCCTGAGGGACAAGCTGCTGTGTGCAGGGGTGGACCAGCACCTGTCATTGTGGATACTGGTCTACCTCACAGACCGACCACAGTTTGTGAGAACCAAGGACTGTGTGTTTGACACCATCATCTGCAGTACGGGGGCCCCCCAGGGAACAGGCAAACAAACTCTGATGACTTTGCGATCATCGGCCTCATCTCCGATGGGGATGATGTGGAGTACAAAGGACTTATCCAGGACTTTGTGGACTGGTGCTTGCGGAACTGCCTCCAGATCAATGCGAGGAAAACCAAGGAAGTGGTAGTGGACAGCCACTACACATGGCATGGACAACCCCCCACAGCACCAGTACACATCCAGGAAACAGACATTGAGATGGTGACATCTTAGAAGTACCTGGGTGTTCACCTGAATAAACTGGACTGGTCACACAACACCAACGTGCTCTACAAGAAGGGGCAGCACAGGCTGTTCCTCCTGAGGAGACTCAAGTCTTTTGGAGTGTGAGGGGTACTCCTGAAAACCTCCTACAATTCAGTGGTGAAATCAGCCATCCCATTTGGAGTGGTCCACTGGTGCAGCAGCATCATGGCAGCCGACAGAAAGAGACTCAAGGCTGGTCAAAAAAGCCAGCTCTGTTCTGGGGCGCCACCTCAACCCAGTGGAGGAGATAGGAGAGAGGAGGATGGTGGCTAAGCTGCCATCTCTGCTGGAGTCCGAGTTCCACCCCATGCGGGACATACTGAATGCACAGAGGAGCTCATTTAGCGGTAGGATGTGCCATCCTAAGTGCTCGGGGGACAAATTCCATAGGTCCATCCTACCTATGGCTGTCAGACTTTATAATTGAACCAGTTCTGCTCACAGAGGCCGTATTAAATGTCGCAACCTTGCACAATAGAGGTCGTCCCCTCCAATACACAACGAAGACAATTACAATTACTATCAAGGGTGGCGACAACACTGTTCATTCAAATGTGAAATATACTGTCTGGGTCCATATTTATATTTTGCTAGGTAATTTAACTAAGGGCACATTCAAACGGCCACTGTTTGGTCCTTTGGTCCGTAACAAAGGTCCAAACAGTGGCTTCCGCGGATAGTTTGGTTCATTTGGTGCAGTCTGAACGTGCACTGGAACTCTGGTGCACACCAAAAAAGGGAAGTCTGGTCCCCCTGAAAACAGGGGTCTCGGTTCTCTTGCAAAGTCTGGTGGGCTCCACTTGGTGTGTGAATCCAAACGGAGTATCTAGCAGACCAAAGGGTGGAAGTGCTCCTCAGCATTTGTGTAATCATAACAAAACGTTGTCTGAGAAGAGAAAGTGTCATTTACCGTAGTACATTTTGGGTAGAAAATAACAATAAAGACATCTGTGTGAATCTAAGAAATCCTTTTACCAGAGAAAGCCGAGGAGAAAAGTTAAAAAAAAGTCTTGTTTGTGGCGGACAATCAACCCAGCTGAAGGGAACGTATTTCCGTTTTTGGTCCTGGCCAGTTGATGAGCCTGACTTTTCTTCTTTGCTGAGATTTTTTCTTCCTGGTTAGTGGTGGTTTCAGCTATAGCGCCCCAAACGCCCAACTGTTGCAACTGCGTGATGTTGTCCAGGCAGTTTGGGCCACTGCAGTGTGAATGCAAACCAAACCAAATGAAGGTGTGAAAATTCTTGGCATTCCCCACTCAGTCGAATGGAGACCCCCGGACTATCCTGGTCTGATTGCAGCCTAACTGTAATGCTGCTGATACCATCTAGCTGCAATGCTCCTGCACTGTGTATATACGTAGTAACTGTGTACATACAGTGGTGTGAAAAAGTGTTTACCCTCTTCCTGATTTCTCATTTTTTTTGTATGTTTGTTACACAAATGTTTCAGATCATCAAAGAAATTTTAATATTACACAAAGATAACACAAGTAAACACAAAATGCACTTTTTAAATGAGGGTGTTTATTATGAAGGGGAAAAAAATTCAAACCTACATGGCCCTGTGTGAAAAAAGTGACTGCCCCCTAAACCTAATAACTGGTTGGGCCACCCTTAGCACCAACAACTGCATCAAGCGTTTGCGATAACTAGCAATGAGTCTTTTACAGCGCTGTGGAGGAATTTTGGCCCACTCTTCTTTGCAGAATTGTTGTAATTCAGCCACATTGGAGGATTTTCAAGCATGAACCGCCACAGTTCATGCTCAGCATTTCAACCGCCACAGTGGCAGTTGAAATGCCACAGCAACTCAATGGGATTCAGGTCAGGACTTTGACTAGGCCACTCCAAAGTCTTCAATTTGTTTTTCTTAAGCCATTCAGAGGTGGACTTGCTGGTGTGTTTCGGATCATTGTCCTGCTGCAGAACCCAAGTGCGCTTCAGCTTGAGGTCACAAACATATGGCCGGACATTCTCCTTCAGGATTTTTTGGTAGACAGCAGAATTCATGGTTCCATTTACCACAGCAAGTCTTCCAGGGCCTGAAGCAACAAAACAGCTCCAGAACATCACACTACCACCACCATATTTTACTGTTGATATGATGTTCCTTTTCTGAAATGCTGTGTTACTTTTATGCCAGATGTAATGGGACCCACACCTTCCAAAAAGCTCAACTTTTGTCTCGTCAGTCCACAGAGTATTTTCCCAAAAGTCTTGGGGACCATCAAGATGTTTTCTGGCAAAACTGAGACAAGCCTTTATGTTCTTTTTGCTCAGCAGTGGTTTTCGTCTTGGAACTCTGCCATGCAGGCCATTTTTGCCCAGTCTCTTTCTTATGGTGTAGTCATGAGCACTGACCTTAACTGAGGCAAGTGAGGCCTGCAGTTCTTTGAATGTTGTTGTGGGGTCTTTTATGACCTCTTGGGTGAGTTGTCGCTGCGCTCTTGGGGTAATTTTGGTCGGCCGGCCGGCCACTCCTGGGAAGGTTCACCAATGTTCCATGTTTTCGCCATTCGTGGATAATGGCTCTCACTGTGGTTCGCTGGAGTCCCAATGCTTTAAAAATGGCTTTATAACCTTTTCCAGACTGATAGATCTCAATTACATGTTTCTCATTTGTTCCAGAATTTCTTTGGATCACAGCATGATGTCGAGCTTTTGAGGATCTTTTGGTCTACTTCACTTTGTCAGGCAGGTCCTATTTAAGTGATTTCGTGCTTGAGAACAGGTGTGGCAGTAATCAGGCCTGGGTGTTGCTATGAAATTGAACTCACTTTTTCACACAGGGCCATATAGGTTTGGACTTTTTTTTACTTTTAATCATAAACACCTTCATTTAAAAACTGTATTTTGTGTTTCCTTGTGTTATGTTTGTCTAATATTTCAGTTTGTTTGATGATCTGAAACATTTAAATGTGACAAACATACAAAAAAAACCGAGAAATCAGGAAAGGGGCAAACACTTTTCCACACCACTGTGTGTATATTTATTTACTGCTTTGGCTAACCAGTTGTTATCTTATTATCTTATTTACTATTGCCCTGAGTGCTGCTGCAATCCTGGAATTTCCCTGTTGTGGGACTAATAAAGGCTTATCTTATCTTATCTTATCTTATTTTATCTTATCTTATCTGCAGCTCTGTGAAATACATGGGTCAATGATCTCCACCCCTGTGTAAAGGTGATATAAGTAGGAAGTTTTTTTGTTGCAACACGACTTTCTTTTGATGCTTGGATTTAGGTTCTCACCTGCAATAATAATGAGTTTTTTTATTGCCTGTTCTGGAATGTCAGAAAGTAGTTCCCCATCCAAGTTCAAAAGCTATATGATAACAGTTGAATTGCTTATCTGTAAGCAAACTCACTCATCAAAACCCCACATGGCTTTGTCCTTGCACAATATTTTCACCAGGAGGTACCCATTAACCCTTCTGTAATCTGTGCAAATGTCTCCATCTTCCTCTTCCATCTTTCTCCTTTCCTCTAACTCCCTGACAACTCCTTTCCTCTTTCAATCTCTCTTCCCTCAGGTGCCGTATTACCATAATGGCTTCCTGTGACGGTGATGTACTAAGCAGCAGTATGGAAATGCAACATGCCACCGTGCACATTATCGGAGTTGAATGCATTAGATGTCATTTGAGTGAGTGTACGGCTGCACGGTCATAATGTGTTAAACTGTTCTGTGGGAAACTGTGGAACAGGAGGGGAACAAGAGCAGGAAAATGTGGCAAGCTATACTCCATTTACAGCACAGTTAAAATATGCTGCAGCTTGCATGCAAAGGGAAGTGAGGAAAAACAGTGGGATGAAAACAGAGAATATAAAGTGGTCTCTTCTCATTTTGCTATGGTGTAGAACAGTGATGTGCATATCTGCTCAGAGTAATGACAACTGTTTACATACAGTATGAATGCAGAATGAATCTGGACTTGACTCTTGATCAGTAAAGCTGTGTGAATGCAGACTCTGCTGGTATCGATCTACTCTGGACACAGCTGGAACAGTGTATTGATGTTTTACACTTGATATGAACTTCAAAACTTTTACGTTACTACGTCAAATATAATCACTGTATTCATGCATCTAATGAAACCAAGCTTATGTTTTTTTAATTAAGTCTTAAAGTTAGACAAGCTTCAGTCGAACCTGAACTCCCCCAGCACACTCAACCAATTCTCAGAGAAGAAGTAACCTTCCATCCATCCATCCATCCATCTTCTACTGCTTATCCAGGGGTCCATGTAGCGCCATGATCCCCATGATTCCTCCTGCAGATAATGAGCCCATAGAAGGGTGGACACATGTGGCTCCTTTGGATTCACTGGGTCCTTAATGTAACTTCTTTTCAAAGGGGTCTAATGGACTGCTCTTGGTCTGGCCCTTCACTCAGGACCAATTTGTCTTGGACAACCCCACCAGGGGACAAGTTGCCCCTGATAACATAGGACACGCAAACCCCTCCACCATGATAATGATCATGGGGACTGTGGTGTTATGTGAACCGGGCAGCAGTCTGAGCTAGTCTGTTTGGACTACTTCCCCAGTGACCCAGACCCTCAGATTAGTGGTAGAAGATGGATGGATGGATTCTCCCATCCTCTGTTACAGAACTGTCTACTAAAACAATATGAAGAAGCAGAAGTACAAAGTCCTGATGTCCACTAAATCACCCTTTATTGTCATTCAACCATACAACCAATCATGTACAGTAGAACGAAATTGTGCTTTATCCTATCTACAGTGTAAATCACACACACCCCATAGTAGAATCAAAAGGGTCGCTGCCATGCAAGGCGCCGCCACAAATTTCCCTCCTCCATTCCATTATTGCTGAGCACCAAGCTGGATGGCAGGAAGTTCCACTTTTATATGGTCTTCGGCATGACCCGGCCGGGATTTGAACCCCTGCCTCCCGGGTGTGGGGCGGATGCTCTACCAACTGAGCCACCACTCCGGTGACTACAGAGGACATGTATAAATTAGCCTTTATTCTTATGTAAAGAAATAAATAAGATTAGCTCTGACAACTCACTGAAATGTTCATGTTTATTTACCAGAATCAATGAAAATATAACCCCTAAAAAACTTTTATTTGTGAATATCATGCTTACCTTTCTTTTTCTTTTTTCCATAGAACGTGTTTTTTCAGAGGGAGGTCATTTTTTTAAAGACAGCACACAGGGGCTGGCAAGGCCACTCCCACCAACATGTGGTATCATTTTAAAGCTCCACTTGTCTACTCTAAGTAGCAGCAGGACTTAACAAAGTAGCATGTATAGCAGGAGAGTCTTATACAGAGGACAAAAATGATTTGCCAAGTCTTAGGAGGATATACTACATCTGACGCGCAGCAATACCCGTTGAAGGCAATATTTATCCCTAATGGTACTACAACAGCGATATGAAGGACCTACTGACCAACCTCCACTCCTCCCAGAGCTCAGCTAGGCTGCAATGGAATATACAGTATAACTTATGTTGACCTAAGGTGCACCTCTCCAGAAATGTAACTACACATCGTAGCAACATTTTGAATAGGATGACCTTCCATATAATTGGTCCCTTTCCCAGACAGCACCCTACCTGCAACAATGTCAGCATTACATAATGCCATATGTAATATTTATAAAGGCTAGAGTTTGGCCTGCGATGGACTGGTGATCTGTCCAGGGTGTACCCTGTCTCTCGCCCAAAGATGCTGGGATAGGCTCCAGCCCCCCCGTGACCCAAAAAGGATTAAGCAGAAGAAGATGGATGGATGGATGGCAAGAGTTATAAAAAGCTGATGTTTCCAAATGTTGATAATGCGTTGTTGTAGCGTACAAGGAGGGTTATTGCTCCAGTATTCCTATGTTGTCAAGGGTATATAAAGCATTAAACATGAATGAATGTTTTCTTATTAGTTTAATTGCACAAAAAACAAACAAACGCACCCACGGGCTGATAACAGCATGTAGGCTTTAAACACATAATTGACATTTATTTATGTCATTACTTCACCTCCTGCCTGTGTACAAACCCCTGATACACAGACAACCTCCTGTTACCTGCACAGTGAAAATGTGGTCTGGGGAGGTGGAGGACGCTCTGAAGGACTGTTCTGAATCCACTGTATGGGAGCAGCTTTGTGATCCACATGGTGAGGACATCGACGGCCTCACACACACCGTCACAGACTACATCAACTTCTGTGTGGACAACACCATATCCACCAAGACCACACGGTGTTTCTCAAACAACAAACCCTGGATCAACCCTGAGATAAAGTCACTGCTGAGGGAGTAGAAAAGGATCTTCAGGTCGGGAAACAAGGAGGAGCTGAAGTCCGTACAGGGAGCTAAGGAGGAAGATCAGAGAGGGGAAGGACAGCTACAGGAAGAAGATGGAGGACAAGCTGCAACGGAGTGACATCAGCGGTGTCTGGAGAAGCCTCAAAACCATCTCTGGGCACCAGAATATCGCCTCCCAGGCCACGGGGGGTAGGGAGTGGATGAACAACCTGAACCTGTTTTTAACAGGTTTGACCAACTGCCCTCTTCTCCGCCTGCCCACCAACCACTGCTGTCTCCAGCTCCATCTAGTCCCGCTGTCAACGGCCTCCCCCGAACACCCTCCCTCCCAGCACACAGCCCCCCTGCCCCAACCTGACCCTCACTAAGACCCAGGTGAGAGCTGAGCTGAGGAAGATCAAGCCGAGGAAGGCTATGGATCTGGACGGCATCAGCTCGAGGCTCCTCAAGTCCTGTGCAGACCAGCTGTGTGGGGTCGTAGATCACATCTTCAGCCTGAGCCTGAAGCTAGGGAGGGTACCACAGCTATGGAAAACATCCTGTGTGGTACCCGTACCAAAGACCCCTCACCCCAAGGACCTGAACAGCTACAGACCAGTGGCCCTCACATCACACCAAATGAAGACCCTGGAGAGGCTGCTCCTCACCCACCTCCACCCCCTGATGGGACCAGCGATGGATCCACTTCAGTTTGCCTACCAGCATGGCATCGGGGTGGAGGATGCAATGATCTTCCTCCTACATCATTCCCTGTCCCACCTGGAGAAGCCTGGGAGCACTGTAATCATTCATTCATTCATTCATCTTCTTCCGCTTAATCCTTTTCGGGTCGCGGGGGGGCTGGGGCCTATCCCAGCATCTTTGGGCGAGAGGCAGGGTCCGCCCTGGACAGATCGCCAGTCCATCCATCGCAGGGCCAACACAGAGAGACAGACAACCATTCACTCTCACATTCATACCTAAGGACAATTTAGAATCCCCAGTTTTGATGCCAATTAACCTAACTTGCATAATGTTCTTTAATTTCTCCAGTGCTTTCAACACCATCCAACCAGTGATCCTGAGGAACAAGCTACTGTGCGCAGGGGTGGACCAGCACCTGTCATCATGGACCCTGGACAACCTCACAAACCAACCACAGCTTGTGAGAACCCAGGAATGTGTGTCTGATAACATCATATGCAGTATGAGGACCCCCCAGGGAACAGTTCTGGCTCTGTTCCTGTTCACCCTCTACACTGCTGACTTTTCACACAACACACCACACTGCCATCTATAGAAGTTCTTTGACGACTCTGCGATCATCGGCCTCATCTCTGATGGAGATGATGCGGAGTACAGAGGACTTGTCCAGGACTTTGTGGACTGGTGCCAACGGAACTGCCTCCAGATCAATGCGAGGAAAACTAAGGAACTGGTGGTGGACTGCCACAGATGAGGACAACCCCCCACAGCACCGGTAAACATCCAGGGAACAGACATTGAGATGGTGACATCTTACAAGCACCTGGGTGTTCACCTGAACAATAAACTGGACTGGTCACACAACACCAACGCGCTCTACAAGAAGGGGCAGCGCAGGCTGTTCCTCCTGAGGTGACGCAGATCACTCCTAAAGACCTTCTACGATTCGGTGGTGGCATCAGCCATCACATTTGGAGTGGTCTGCTGGGGCAGTGGCATCACGGCATCCGACAGGAAGAGACTGAACAGACTGATCAAAAAAGCTAGTTCTGTTCTGGGGTGACACCTCGACCCAGTGGAGGAGATAGGAGAGAGGAGAATGGTGGCTAAGCTGTTATCTCTGCTGGAGTCCAAGTCCCACCCCACGCAGGACATGCTGAACGCACTGAGGAGCTCATTTAGCGGTAGGCTGTGCCATCCTAGGTGCACGACGGAGAGGTTCTGCAGGGCCTTCCTACTGTCCATCTTCCTACTTCCATCTGTCAGACTTTATAACCTCACCAGGGCTGCTCACAGAGGTCATATTGAATGTACTAAACGTAACAACCTTGCACAATAAATTGTCCCCTCCATTATACTACTACGGCAATATAAATGGTGGTGCGATGGCGCAGCGGTTAGCACTGTGGCAGCACAGCAACTCACCCTTGGCCATGGGATCCCTGGTTCGATCCCAGCCCCTGACCAACAGTGATCTGTGTGGAGTTTACATGTTCTCCCCGTGTCTGCGTGGGTTTACTCTGGGAGTTCTCCGGTTTCCTCCCACAGGCCAAAAACATGCAGGTTAGGTTAATTGGAGACTCTAAAGTGGCCCTAGGAGTGAATGTGTGTGTGAATGGTAAAGGGATAGCGCCGTACCGTGGCTGCTTCATCCATCCAGGTGGATGCCCTCAATTTCCCCTCTGGGGATCAATAAAGTATACAAAAACAAATCATTACTGAGGGTGACAACAACACTGCTGTCACCCTCAGCAATGATTTACGTTGGCGAACGTGAGGTTGTAACACGTCTGCAAGGGGGCCCTTACACACATGCAACAAAAAGAGGCTCCAGTGAAACGAAATGTCAGTTCTTCCTGTGAAGTGAGTTGTCATTTTGTTTTTACAGCAGATTAATCTGTGCTCATTTCCGTTAGGTGATGATTTTAGGTCTTTGTATGATTTCAGGTCCATGAGGAGACTGAGACTGAATTCTCTCAGTGACACAGATAACAGGCTAATCCATTTCACCGCATATGAAACATCTCTTTAGTTTTGCCATAATTCTACAATTCCCTGTCTCTCTACACAACATTTTATGTGTGTAGAAGATGTGAGTATGTGGCCATGGGTTTGCCTCTTCACTGCAGCAGGACCCTGAGATGAGTCACTGTGTTGCCTTGGGGACACTTCCTGCTCTCCTCATAAATATAGCAAATCCGAAAGTGCAGAAGAATGTTCCTTTTTGAAACTGGGCAAAATTGAAAAGACAAAATATGTATGTATATAAATATTTTAAGATTTATATAAGCTCAGAGAGACTGAGGGTTTGTTGTGGAAATCACAAGGCACTTAAAATGGTTTACCTCCATGCGCTGCGTTGATAGGTGCAAATGCAAAGATGTGTACATATGTGCAAGTGAGAAAAGTTTTAAGAGAAAGCTCAAAAGTTCATACGAGTCAGGAAGATTGTGTGCTTTTTTGTTAAATAAAGGCAAAGAGGTTCGGAGGGTGGGGGGGGGGGGGAGGAGAGTGTATCCGTGGGCTTTGCCTCAGGGCGTCACACTCTGAGTGCCAGGAAGAGAGAGACAGGAGGAGAGCAGCATCCTGTCACCTATCAATCTCTCCTCTTCAAGTTTTATTTGTTTTACTTTTTTTTTATTCTCCTGTTTGCACAAATTGTTTTCGCCTTATACTTCTCAAACTGTGGCACGTGAAAGTGGGTTATTGTTGTGGAAATTCGAGAGGGGACAATAAATCCCTCAAGTTGAAGTCTCTCCTCATGTCTTTAGGCTGTCTGAGTTATCGTCACCTGTTTTCCTTTACAGTGCAAGATTGAATTTTATATTTGTGCTATTACAGTGGATTGTGTGTTTGCTACTGTATGCACCCTTTATCATGTACCTCTGTGCCTCTGCAACCATTTTCCCCGCATTTGAAATTAATCGCTGCATCCCAACAGAACAGATGATGGAAATGTTGGAGATTTGTGCTGAACACAGCCTCACAAACACTTACACAGTCACATTTCCGCCAAACTGAGCGAGAAAGTCACAACTTCATTTATAGTCTGTACCCACTCAATCCTTTTCCCTGTCACCAGGGAGCTCTGAAAGGCGCACCAGTCAGTCATTCGCAGGGCCATCACAATCAGACAAATGCTTTCTCACAGTCACATTCTTACCGAATGATGTTTAGAGTGTGGGTGTGAAACGGAGCATTACGAGGAAAAACCCATGCAAACGCCTCACAGCATTAGCATGGTGAAGCAGTGGAACCACCACAGCACCTGATTCAAATATATTTACTTTGCCCCCAGATGGGATGGCCAAGTATTGTGATCACCCTGTCTTTGTATCTGTGTGTGTGGCTGCACATGAGTGGGAGGGACTCTAAAAAATAACATGTTAACTCAACTAAGGGTGCATTCAGATAGCCACTGTTTGGTCCGGACCAAAGGATCAAACAGTGGCTACCTCGGATAGTTCTGTTCATTTGGTGCAGTCTGAATGCCCATTGGAACTCTGGTGGGCACCAAACAAGCGAAGTCTGATCCCCCTGAAAACAGGGGTCTCGGTTCTCATGTAAATGAAGTCTGGCGCGCTCCGCTTGCAGAGTGAATCCAAACGGAGTATCTAGCAGACCAAAGGGTGGAAGTGCTCCTCAGCATTTGTGTAACCATAACAAAACGTCGTCTGAGAAGAGGAAGTGGCATTTACTATAGCACATTTTAGGTAGAAAATAACAATAAAGACAACCATGCGGATCCAAAAAAGAAAAACCGAGGAGAAAAGTTAGAAAATGTCATTTGTAGCAGACAAACAACCCGACTGAAGGGAACGGATTTCCGTTTTCGGTCCTGGCCAATCGATGAGCCTGATTTTTCTTCTTCACCGAGATTTTTTCTTCCTGGGCGGGGAATGTCGAGAATTTTCAGACCTTCGTTTGGTTTGGTTTGCATTTACACTGCAGTGGACCAAACTGCCTGGACAATGTCACGCAGTTACAATAACTGCTCGTTTGGGGCGCTGTATCTCAAACCACCACTGACCAGGAAGAAAAAATCTCGGTGAAGAACAAAAATCAAGCTCATCAATTGGCCAGGACCAAAAACGGAAATCCGTTCCCTTCAGCTGGGTTGTTTCTTCGCTACAAACGAGACCTTTATTAACTTTTCTCCTCAGCTTTCACTGGTAAAATGATTTCTTGGATTTGCGCCTTTTCTTTATTATTTTCTACCCAAAATGTACTATGGTAAATGCCACCTCCTCTACTCAGACTACGTGTTGCTATGATTACACAAACGCCGAGGGGCACTTCCACCCTTTGGCCTACTGGATACTCCCTTTGGATTCACACTGCAAGCGGAACACACCAGAATTTGTTTGCATGAGAACCGAGAACCCTGTTTTCAGGGGGACCAGATATTCCTCGTTTGGTGCGCACCAGAGTTCCAATGTGCATTCAGAGGGCATCAGACAAACCAAACTATCCGCAGAAGCCACTGTTTTATCCGGACCAAAGGACCAAACTATCTGAGTGCGCCCTGAGTCAGCACATCTAGTCCCTTTAGCTTGAACTTGATCCGTCACATTCACAAGCCTAGAAAACATTGAGAGAGTACAACCTCTGGCAAAGCTGCTAATTTTGTCTCCCTCATATTTGAATTTCTCCTCATACCATGTTCGAGTTATGCTGTTAACACACAGAGAAACACACACAGAGGAAAAAACATAACCTTCTTGGTAGAGCTAACAACAGCTGTGTATACAGCTGAGAATAATTTAATTTCTTTTTAAAATAGATACTAACTACTTACCTAAGCACCAAAACTGTCCAATAATTTTTACATATCAGGGCAGCTCGGTGGAGCAGTGGTTAGCACTGTGGCAGGACAGTAAGAAGGTCGTGGGTTCGATCCCACCCCCTGACCATCAGTGAGCCTTCTGTGTGGAGTTTGCATGTTCTCCCCGTGTCTGTGTGGGTTTACCCTGGGTACTCCAGTTTCCTCCCACAAGCCAAAAACATGCAAGTTAGGTTAACTGGAGACTCTAAGGTGGCCATAGGTGTGGATGTGTGTGTGAATGGTGAAGGAATTGGCGCTGCACCGTGGCTGCCTCATCCATCCACGTGAATGCCCTGAATTAATTAATTAAATTAATTAATATTTATTAATCTGGGGATTAATAAAGTATACAAAAATTAAAAAAAAATAAAATAAAAAATATCAGTGGGAGGACTTGTTGACACTCCCAAGGGCAGTACTATGAAGGGAGATTAATTCACTAACAAGGTAAGTCAGTGTTGTGTCACATGGGGACACCATTACTATGCAGTGTTGGATACTACAATTATATGAATATGATTATTAACAATTAATAACTGGAATTAATAATTATTAATAATTGTTGCATTACCTCATAACACTAAATGGGGCACCATTCACTTTTTGTTAGAGGTGGAAACTCTATGAACGAATAATTAAATTAAGAATTTGGCAACTGATAAGCATTAATTAATAATTTAATTAGCAATATTTGATCAGTCTCATAATCTGGGTGTCAGTTCTTGACACTGTGTGGTTCTAGAGTCTGGACAGAGAGTACACCAATGATGAGGTTAGTAAGTTCATTAAAGAAGAACCAAACCCCAGGGGGGTAACAGACATGGAAGAAATGGCTCTGGGTAGCCCTGCTTTGGTCTGACCTGGGTTGGAGATGAATCTTTGCGGCAGTGGTTCTCCCAGCCATTCTGTGTCCAGGGTCTCAACTGAGGGATCCTCTGTGGGGTGGGGGCCAGTTCAGGCCTGGAACTTGCGTCTGGTGGAGGCGGCTGTGGAACAATGGATTTCCCCTCTAAGAAAGCATTTGGCAGTCAGGCTGCAGCCAGAAGAAAGCCTTAAAAATGGATTAAGCTCTAAAAAGAATGTGACCATGCTTGACTTACAGACAAATTAAGGTTAAGGAAAAATCAAACCTTGGTTTGCTTTTAAAAAGATACAAATTGTAAATTACTTCCACTAGTCATGGATTCCTAGAAAAGATGTCAAAGCTTAAAGAAAATGAAAACAGTGAAAGCAGCCAGCAAGATCAACGGTGCCCCTCTACCCCTCTCTCGAACATTTACCACACCCACCTCCCCCACAGAGCCATCAACACTGCAGGCAACACCTCCCACCCCTCACACTCCCTCTTCAGCCCACTGCCCTTGGGAAAAAGGTACTGGAGCCTCCGGGCCAACTCCACAAAACTGCTAAAAAGCTTTGTTCATCAGGCCATCAAGATCCTGAACTCTGCTTACCCCACCCCACCCCCGGACCGTAACACATTCACCCACACAAAAACTAGCTCAGCTGTTTGCACAGTAAGACTTAGCACATCAACAGAAATACATTTGCTGCTGTATGTCTCTCCACCTTACTGCAACCATCTGCACAAATGCCATACCTGCTGCTGTCTGTCTGTTATTGAAATATTGATTATGTGCAGTCCAATCTGTCACTGTCTACACCTACATTAGTGCATTGAACTTGCATTTACGGGTATTACTGTCATAAATGGCCCTTTTGGGCAGAAATAAGGCACCATTCGGCTGCTGTGAGTTTGCTCATTTAAAAAATAATAATAAGGAACACAAATACTTGCCAAGAAGAGTAAATTACAAAAGGCAATTTACAAAAACCACAAAAGATGATTACAGAAAAACACAAATTAAGAAAAACCATGAAAGGTTACTTACAATTTAACTAGCGAGGCAGAGAATAAGGCTGAGACTAAAACAGGAATCAAGTGTGGGGATTCCTGTCAACACACGATGTGAGGTCGAGCTTAACCCTTTGAGTGTGAGATTTTGCATGCCCCTAGTGGCAGAGCACGGCGCTGCACCTGTCAACTAATTCTGACATCCCTGTACTCCCCAGCTAAACTGACGACTTGTACTGATCGTGGCAGTTCAGAAGGTGGCAGACACACATTGGAGGAATCATGGCTGACATGTAATACACCAAAGAAGAAGAACTCCTTATTTCCTTTTCCGGTATTCCCTTCTTTTAGCTCAGAAAGCTAATATGGCCACCATCCATCATCGTGCACCATCACTTGGATGGCTTTGTACATGGAAAATAGCCGCGGGATACAAGCGACATTTATGTGGGATAATCATCAGACTTTGTAGATGCGATGGAGAGCATAAATGACTGACAGAATGCAAAATAACAACCACGATGGACGAAAACACTCCAACCACGGCAGCGAGCGAGTCCCCTTTGCTGCCGGTAAGTGACAAATTTCTTTTTTTTTTTTTTTTTTTTTTTTACATTGTACTGATTTCTTGTTCAAATACTTTGAAGAGAAGATGATAACGTACCCCTGTACAAAAAAAAAAAAAAAAAAACGGTGTCAAAAGACTGAACTATTCTTTGTGTAAATATATCCAAAGTCTGCTTTTGACTGAGTTATGTAATTCAATATAGCTGCCGCAGCATTATAAACATTGAATGTCTAAAATCACTCCTATCTGAAACTTTGGATCATATTTTACATCTTTCTAATTGACAGTAAGCCATTATGTCTTACCACTTTCAAGTTATAGCCTTGGAAATCTGAACTATTTTACTGACAAAAAATATTTACCACTCTTGACCACTAGGGGTTATGTCGCAATTCGGTGACAGTCACATTCAAAGCCTTAAATAATACCAGAGAAAAACCCAAAATGAGAATCAGGTGTGGAAGTACGAGTGAAAATGTAATCATAGACACTAAACAGCTGTAGCAGGCCGCGACCAGACTTGACAGGCGGAAGTCCTGTCACAACGGTGTCAAAGTAAAAGCACAAATAATAATTGAAGAAAATCAGGACTAAATACAGAAACAGAAAAAAGATAATAACCAAAAGACCCGAGCATGGTACAGACCCGCGCTCAGCATCATGACAGTGCCCCTTCCTTAAGGGGTGGATTTTTTTTTTTTAGATTTTTTAGATTTAGTATACTTTATTGATCCCCAGAGGGGAAATTGAGGGTCATCCACCACCTGGATGGATGAAGCAGCGACGATACGGCGCTATCCCTTAACCATTCACACACACATTCACACCTAGTGCCACTTTAGAGTCTCCAATTAACCTAACCTGCATCCAAGCCATCCCGCAGTAACATCAAAAGGAAAGAAAGTACACCCCCCCCCCAACAGAAATAATTTCAAAAACTGACGCCGGGAAGGTGGTGGGGGGATCCAGGCCTGGAGGGAGAGACACGAAAACAAAAACAACCCAAAAAACATATGATCCACACACTGACAAAACAAAATACTAAAAAAACTAAACAATACAAGATAAATAAGGGAACTGTTCTGGTGGTCTTCCAGAGTCCCGGCTCCACCCGACCAACAGAGGGAAAAGGTCGGGCGGTCTACAAGGTCTCCAGAGCCCCCAAAAAGGATGCAAGAGTCCATCGGGTGGTCTTCCAGGACTCCGAAGCCACCCAAGCAACCGAGAAGGCTCGGGTGGTCTCCCCATGTCTCTGGGCTAGCGGGTCGCTGAGCACCACACACCTCCTCCTGGAGACGGCAGCTGGAACCAGTGCTCACTGCAGACCCCCGGACCCGGACGATGGGCACCCAATGAGGAAGATGGCGGAAGAAGAACCACAACGGACCCGGATGTGGACAGAGGACCTGCTGCAGCCTTGGGCATAGGCGCAACTATGTTCATGACCCCGGACTGAGGCGTTGCGGCACCCTCGGTGGCCCTGGACTGAAGCACTGTGGCACCCTCGGTGGCCCCAGACTGAGGCGTAGCGGTACCCTCTGTAGCATCATCCGACTTGGCTCATCAATAAGAATTCTCATGCTTAAAGACATTGTTTCACCCAGGAAAAGGACAGTCAAAAAACTGCTCTTTTACCCCAGGCCACAACTGAACTCACCATTCCTTTGTTAAAACCAGTCTAAGGAATTCACCCTAATGCATTTCCTGCTTTGACTTTTATAGCCCCCATAAACATGGAGACATGGAATAGGCCCAAGGAGCCCCTCATCACTACAAAGATCCACAGCTCAATACTGCCCCTTCTGGCAGCTCTGGGACATGCAGCTCTAACTAGTGCAGCTTTTCATCACATCTGGGTTAACTCAATTCTAAACCTTCTCTTTTTTTCCAGGACCATGAAAAGCAAATGGACTCTTGATGTTTATCATGGACAATCAGTAATAGGTTTGAAATATATTAATCCATGATTTTATATATATACATGCATGTTAAAAATGTTAAATGAATGTTTATTCCTGCATGTTAATTTAGAAGCACTGGGTATAACTTACATTAATCTTACATTAATCACTAAGGTTAGCTTAGAGAATATACATAAATGTATAGAGGAATATTCCAGTATTAAAATGTGTATCAGGTTTACCCAAAGCGCCGCTCAAATCATGTGACTGCCAGCAGCCAATCTCTGCATGACAACAGCTCCCTCTCAAAGCTCCAGACGATAGACTGTCTGTTTATTGGACTAAAAGTTCATAAAGCCCACCCACGAAGGAAGCTTATTGGCTGGGAGCTCCTGTCAATCACGGAGCCCCGTGAAAATTCTCCACAGATAAAAGGGAACTCTATCCTCTTCTTCGCCAGATTTCAGCCAGATCCCTTTCTCTCTTGTCTTTTTCTTTGTCTTCCTGTCCACACAGCAGAGAGAACTTTTGGGAGAACAAAAGACTGCCTGAACAAAGGAAGCCTTCTCCCACGTGTTTCTTTTCGACAATCACAGAGCAGATAACACGTAACTTTGTGTTGCAAGCTTTTTGTATTTTAATGTTTTCTCTTAAATGCCTAGGAATTCTTCCTTCTTTGAGCTCAAAATTCTAATCCGGAGTTAAACTTCAATCCTAGACGTTTATTCCTATCACCTTTTCCCTTGTTAAACTTTCTGTAAAACCACCGTTTTTAATTTTAATGTAAGCTTTAATCTTGACTTTATTTTGATAATATTTTTATTGACCAATCCCACACCAGAAGCTCTTTCAAGTAAAGTACGAAACTCTTTTAATTTGAGATCGGATTAGATATATTTAATTATTGTTGAAGGTCTCTGAGGAGATGCAGCTCCCACCATGATCACACGCAGTTGATAAAATCAGCGCGCCTCGGCTGGATTTCAACCATTGGGATCAAACACACCGATCTCGTCCGTCATCAAAGAATATTTGCTGGACAAATATTCTGGGTTTTGGCACCGATCAACACATCAAAAGCTTCATGAGGACGATGAAAGAACGCAACTTCAAATCTTCAAGAAAACATGTGAGCTACACTTTCCTTCTCCATCTGCTGAATGAAACGTTTGAGGTTCGATAATAATTTGATATCTAATCAGATGCAAATTAAGGATCCATTAACATAACTCCTCTTTTCATTAAAGTTCTGTTTTTCTTTTCTTAAGAGTAATCCAGAACTTTTCATATAATTAGTAAAACTTTCTCCATAAATTTACGTTGTTTCCATAATCTGTTAACTCAAACTGATCTAAATTCATTTCTCAGTTTAACCCTGGTTCCGAAAATATTGACATTGTTAATCTATCATTTACAAGATTAATTTTATGGTTAATGAAATTACTACAATGTCTGTTAATCATTTCGTTTAATAAATATGTGAAAACGCGAGAAGTTGTTGAGAATTTATATCATTCTGAGTCTGGTTCAAGCCCCCAGTATCGAATTCACGAAAATTTTGAGACTGATTATTAATTAAATTATTGAGTGATTAAACAGGTATAAAGTGAAATTAAAAATTAAAATTGCTTCTTAGAGGCAGAAGCTGGTGCCCCACGAGCGTTAACTTTTCCGGTGTATATGAAACGAGATTTTATCTCAGATTCCAATACATCAATATAAATTAAATAAATTTTATACCTGATCATAATTATTAATCCATATTACTGTTACACCTCGGTGGCTCCGGACTGTCAGAATTAAACTGGCCAATCAGACGGTTGCGTACAAGCCCATCCTATTGTACGGGGTTGGTCTAACCAACCCGAGAAGAAGAGGAGTGTAAGATGCACCTGGAAGTTGTGGTCAGTCTGGCAACGCTCCTTTGTGAGCTGTGTCACGCTCCACCCAGCGCTGCTTGCTCTACATGTGACCTCTAAATAAATGTTGCATCTTTAAAATGAGGAAGAATTCTCCGGCTTATTCTTGGATCTTTCAATCAAAGAATTGGGATTTTAACACCTGTATGTCCTGTACATATAGCAGTACTGACAAATAAAATCTTTGAATCTTTGAATTCCAGCTCATAAATATCATCATACTCTATGGATGTATGCTTGATCCAGTCTACTTTTTACCAAGTTTAGAGTCCACTGTCCCACGCAAAGCTGTCTGATGTAAGCAATCATGGCCTTTCTTCTCTCTTCGCCCTTCTCCTCCAGGTGAGGAGGAGAAGCTTCTCCACTCGATGTTCCAGCTTAGAAAAATCCTTTACGCTTTGGGATTTTTTGAGCAATTTGTTTTCCCTAAGCTCTTTTCCTCTCAATAATTTTAAAAGCGCCACTTTCAATCTTTTTTCGGGACATTTGGACAAAGCTAGTTACTTCTTACCTCTTGCTGGCACTTACATAGTCACATGTCAAAACAATTCCTCTGATAGGCTATTGTTACAGTTAGGCCCAGAAATATTTGGACAGTGACACAATCTTCATGATTTGGGCTCTGCATGCCACCACATTGGATTTGAAATGAAACAACTACAACGGAATTGAAGTGCAGACTTTAAGGTTTAATTCAAGGGGTTGAACAAAAATATATGATTAAACATGTAGGAATTGTAGCTATTTTTATACAAATGCTCCTCATTTCAGGGGCTCAAAGTAATTGGACAAATAAACATAACCCTAAGTAAAATGTTACTTTTCAACATTTTGTTGAGAATCCTTTGCAGGCAATGACTGCCTGAAGTCTGGAACCCATGGACATCACCAAACGCTGGGTTTCCTCCTTTGTGATGCTTTGCCAGGCCTTTATTGCAGCTGTCTTCAGTTGTTGCTTGTTTGTGGGTCTTTCTGCCTTAAGTTTTGTCTTGAGCAAGTGAAATGCATGCTCGATTGGGTTGAGATCTGGTGATTGACTCGACCATTGCAGAATATTCTACTTATTTGCTTTAAAAAACTCCTGGGTTGCTTTTGCAGTATGTTTTGGATCATTGGTGAAGCGCCGTCCAATCAACTTTGCTGCATTTGGCTGAATCTGAGCAGAAAGTATATCCCTATACACTTCAGAATTCATCTGGCTGCTTCTGTCTTTTGTCACATCATCAATAAACACAAGTGACCCAGTGCCATTGGAAGCCATGCATGCCCATGCCATCACACTGCCTCCACCATGTTTTACAGAAGATGTAGTGCTTTGGATCATGAGCTGTTTCAATTCTTCTCCAAACTTTCTTCTTCCCATCATTCTGGTACAGGTTGAGCTTAGTCTCATCTGTCCAAAGAATGCTGTTCCAGAACTGGGCGGACTTCTTTAGGTGTTTTTTGGCAAAGTCAATTCTGTCCTTTCTATTTTTGAGGCTGATTCATGGTTTGCACCTTGTGGTGAATCCTTTGTATTTACTCTCATGAAGTCTTCTCTTTATGGTAGACTTAGATACTGATACACCTACTTCCTGGAGAGTGTTCTTCACTTGAGTGGATGTTGTGAAGGGGTTGTGAAAGGATTCTGCGATCACCCACCACTGTTGTCTTCCGTGGACGTCCAGGCCTTTTTGAGTTCCCAAGCTCACCAGTGCACTCTATTTTTTCTCAGAATGTACCAAACTGTTGATTTGGCCACTCCTAACATTTCTGTTATCTCTCTGATGGATTTCTTCTTTTTTTTTTTTCAGCCTCAGGATGGTCTGTTTCACCTCCATTGAGAGCTCCTTTGACCGCATGTTGTGTGTTCACAGCAACAGCTTCCAAATGCAAACGCCACACCTGGAATCAACTCCAGACCTTTTAACTGCTTAATTGATGACAGGTTAATGAGGGAAGAGCCCATGCAGCCTTGTTATTTTTTTTTTTTTTTTGCAGCCTTCTGAGTCAATTGTCCAATTACTTTTGTCCCTTGAAAAAGAGGCGGCTACGTATTAAAGAGCTGTAATTCCTAAACCCTTGCTCCAGTTTGGATGTAAATACTCTCAAATTACAGCTGAGAGTCTGCACTTTAAGCCCATATTGATTATATAATTGTATCCTGAATATGTTTTTGTAAACAGCTAAAATAACAAAACTTGTGTCACTGTCCAAATATTTTTGGGCCTAATTGTACATGGTACCCACGTGAGGCACTTGTAACTTAGACCAATCAGCAGTCACACATGAATATTAAGTGATGGACATAGAATTTGACCAATTCACTACAATGCGACTTTTTTCATTGGCTCATGATAGGCCCTGATCTTCGTAGGCCCCTGGGCTTCAGCCCAGCCTAGCCCATTCATTAAGGCAACCTTGAATATACGGGACAACGTACACCCCACTTGGGACAAACGTATTTAGCCCAGTAAACGGGACAGCCCTGCTAAAATGGGACAGTTTGCAACCCTAGTCTGGAGGGAAGTGATATGTCACCCCAGGGGTCCCAGGACAGTCTGTTCTCACCCCGAAAGGTGTTCTGCCATACTCACTCCAGTGAAGGGACAAGAGTTGGGAACCCAGTGATGGATAAACGTCTGTTGTTTGTGCTTCTTATAAATATCTTTTTTCCATCTCTTCTATTAACAACAAAACTGGCCATTTAAAGAAACTTCTCACACTAAGATGATGAGATATTTTTGATCCACTGTAATATTTACGTATTACAATAAATCACCTTTGGTGAAATCTGTCAAAAATCTGTCACAATGATGGACAGTCTTCAGTTGTGTGCTAGTATCTCACTTCCCTTAAGCCGCTTTCAAATTACAATTGGTGAGCTGCAGTCATGGGTTCCATTAGCATAAATTAACACCTCAACAACCACCCATGGCTTTTTCAAACTTTAAGGAGAAGCGGGTCTGATCTCTGTGCATTTCTCCATTGTGTCAAGTTTCATGTCCTCATGTCGCTGATGTTACACAAACATGCCGGTGAGCCTCAAAGCAGGTGATGCCAACCGCTACTGATTAGAGAGTCACCGGCATTTTTACAAGTCTTTTAATTTTGTCACCCTGTGTCAAACACAGCACAGATCAGTGGCTGACTGGAATACACCGATCTATATAGTTCAGTGGTTGCTACTCTTTGTCTTCCATTTTAATGGAGAGGGTTGCAAAACGCACCTGACAGTTTACGTTTTACAAAATTCCCGTCATGTGTATGTGCTTAGATTTATTTGGCAGAACCGTGTGTTTGTGTTATTTTTAGTGTCCAGCGCCACACAAAGCAGGATACGTTTTTTTTTTTTTTTTTTTTTTTTTCGGAGAGGACAATCACAGAAAAAAACAGAAAAGCAGCGGCGCAAGTTAATGTGGGGTAAACCGGGTTGCATGAATGAGCACAGAGTGGAGCTGAACAGGGAGAATGTGTTATGCATGAAATAAGCGAGCCGTGAGCCGTCTTATGCCAAACAACCAACTGAGCTTTATTACAGAAGTATGGATATATGTACAGTGGCCGCAGCCTGCCTGATGTCATCCCATCTGATGCCCGACACTGGCTATGGCAAGCTCCAGAGCTCAAACCCTCCCAAACTCACATCACATTTCCTCCCCCCACTTGCAAAATGCAGAACAACATGTAGTATTAACAGGTCAACCCTTCCAAATTTAGCATTTCAAATTCCCATTAGTAAGAACACAGATTTCCAGATCATTAGCATATGCCAAACATTTAACAATATCAGTCAGGTAAATATGCAATTACTCTCTTTTTTTTAAACTTAGAACTAGGGTCCGAGAGTGGACTGCCGCTGGACCCGACACAGCTGAGTGGATTATTCTGCCACTTTGCCGGCCGCGTTCCTAACTAAACAGTCATTTTATTATTTTTACAGTCTTCCATGGGGAGAACAGTTCTACCTAAGGGTTTTTGTGGCAGGCCCATGGTGGCTGCTTCCCTGGAGCTGTCAGATCGCCGGGACCAATCTTCATGATGCTGGGGCCTGAGTCCCACACTGCGGTAGCTGACCCCCATGGAGCCTCGCCGTCCGGAGCAGCCATCTGGACACGCTGCAGTTGGTTCACGCGCCGAACTGAACGTCAGAGAAAGCATGCTGTTCCCAGCTTCGCCACGATAACCAGTGGTGCCCGCCTTTTCGCTGGCTGTGGCCCGGTCAGTCGCCATCCCGGTCTCTCGCCAGGGCAAACCCGAACCCAGTCCATGACTTGGAGAGGTGCCTTACTTGTTACACCATTTTCTTCTTGCCGGGCAAACTCGTCCTCTGTCCTGGTGCGTCAGGGACCCACAACCCCCGCAGATGGGGCCTCTCAGAGCAGACCTACGGCTCACTGCATTCGCCTTGTACTCTTCTTCTGTGTTCTCTTTGTCCTCCGTGTTCACCACGTTGGCTAGCGTTGTCTGTTTGGGCAGTGTCTGTGTTTGCTGCCATTTAGCTCCTAGGCTAACTTCTCTGCCCCCTCCAACTGGAGCGCTAGCTCAACCTCTTTAGCTAGCATCAAGTCATTTGGCACCGTTAGCAACCTAGTTTATAGCCCAGCATTGCATGTGTGTTCGGCCAACTGGTCCTGCGCCATTTCATCTTCTAATGGCCCAAAACGACACATGCTACCCAACTGTCTCAGGTCAGCGACAAATTGCTCTATTGGCTCACCGACTCTTTGTCGTCTCTGGTGAAAGTGAGTCCATCGTACTGTCATGTTGTCCGATGTAGTAAAATAGTTAGCTAGTAGCTTCACAACATCCTCATATGAGTCCGTTGGACCAAGCATGTAAAGAATACTCTGACCCTCTTAACCCAAGTTGTGGGCAGGCAGTGCTCGCATCCTTACTTTATCCAATTTTCCCAGGTCCAGTGCTGTAATATAGGTCTCAAACACATCCAGCCATCATGGCCACGGGACTGGTGGTTCCCCTGGAAGTTCAAGAAAAGGCTGCAGTGGTGTCACGCGCGCCTTCATGGTTTTACCTCTCATCGCCAAATGTTATGTATGAAATAAGCGAGCCGTGAGCCATCTTATGCCAAACAACTAACTGAACTTTATTACAGAAGTATGAATATATGTACAGGGACTGCAGCCCACCTGACATCATCCCATCTGATTCCCGACGCCAGCTACAGCAAGCCCCAGATCTCAAACCCTCCCAAACTCACATCACAGACTGCCCTACGCCAAACTGAACCGTTGTGTCTCCCACAGCAGCCAGAGATGGTCAGAGCTACTTCAGATTCCATGGGAGTGACTGAAAAAAATGTTCTTAAAAGAAACTTCTTGCTCTCAGCCGCTGTGATACTTATGTAATTGTTTCACACACAGTTGTTTTCTGTAGCTTTAAAATTCATATAATTTGTCAGAAAAATGACAGAGTCTTCAGATTAATTTTCACTCTCTTATCACTGTGCTGTAATGTGGTAATGTGACACCTACTACCTACCCATGCTGTCCTATTCAAATGTCTGCTGAGCAGAGGTGAGGTGGGTAATGACCCTTGTCACTTGCAGGGTCATTTAACCCACATCAAGTAGCGTGTGTAACCCTATTCAGACAACAGAGGGAACCCAGATCTTACTGGTTTTTCCTAGATTGCCGGGGCACTTTGAAAGGAGCTTTAGTGGTACTGAGATGAAAAGGACAAATCCTGACATCATGGAAAAGTGTATGAAGTTGTTAAGCCATTTTGCTTGAATTAGCACACATTTTTGACTTTTCACATGCAGTTTCACAACACTGTTTTACCTTATATTTAACTTTGGGGGAAAAAGTGACATCTAATGGATATGAAAATAAGTCCATGAAGACAGGTGGTGAGAGTTTCAGCTATAATGTGTAATATGTAAAGCAGAGCCTCATCATACCTTAACTGTAACTCTAACCAATCTGTTTTACGTAATCACCACCCATGTACAATTATTTGGTAAAATAAATGTATTGCGGACCTAAAAGATAAATGCAAAGTGAATGGAAAAACAGATGAGTTGTGGACAAAGAGGCGGTATCGCACTGCCAGCATTGCAGAGTGGTCTCCATAAGAGGTTTTGAGGTACTTTTGAAAGTCTGAAACATGGTGTCACTGTGCCTCACAATACTAAAAATGTCAGTTTTTATTTGTGAAAAACTGAATGTGCAAAATGTTTATAATACATGTACATGACACAAAATCACCTTAAAAGTGACGTAATTGATATAAATTTCCATGCTATCATGGTGATCTCTTGCCCACTCATGTTTTAGCTTGATTCCCTCTGGACTGCCTCACATAACCTTCAACACAGAGGTATTTTCAAATTAAATACTATTTAATGAACTGAAAAAACCTGCTCCCACCCTGTTGTGTGAGTGTGTTGCTTTATATTTGTGTGTTGGGAAGCTCTGAAGAGCGGACGGGGGGGAAAAATGAAAGAATAACTGAGAGATTAAAAGAGAGAGGTATTTGCATTGCACTCTAGTGATTGCACAGCCTGTGTGTGGCGTCATGAAGCGTGTGTTCGTTAATTGTATATCTCAGCAGTTCTAATTGCTTTAATTCCCTGTAATTAATCAGTAATTGCAGTGAGGAGCCACGCACAGCTTCGCTCTGAACGCAAAAGAACTTTTCAATATGGAGTACATAAATATAGATGAGAGAAAAGAACCAGCGGAGATGGTGTGGAAACAGAAATGAAAAAGGAGAGAAGAAGGGCTGGGAAGATAGAAAGAAAACTGCTACATAAACAACTAAATTTTGTATTCTATAAAAGAGATAGAAACCTGAAATGCACAGCGAGGTCTTATTTCTCATCAAATATTCTGATGAGAGTGAAAATGAGGATTATCTTTGAAGGTGAAGCAGTCCAGACAGACATGAAGCACTGTGGCAAACACTGAAAAAAAAGTGTCCAGACAATTTAAACTGTGCCATGATAGCTTCATTAGGGCTTTTTCAACTTTCTACATAGGATAGTCAGTTGAAGGAAAGTTTGATTAAAAGGGAGAACAAGATCATAGATAACATCCTTCAAAACAAAAATACTGTACATTATTTTTATCAGCAGGTGTTACACCCAATGGCCCAGTGTCCTGTATAGGGATTAAACCCTAGTTCTTAGACTAAATCACATTTTAAACCAAGACTTACTGAAGACATGGATGAAAATAGTCTCAGACTTATCCTAGTCTTGAGTTAAATAATCTGATTTCTTGAAGGAAGACTAGGGCTAATCCAGATCGAAATGAGAAATTACATTAAGCCTGGCCAGAGACAGGTTTAATTTAAGATCAAAGGCTGTTTGCCTTATAGTGCATGGTGAAAATGAATTACCATGACTATATTAATGACGCTGAAGGATCAACACCACCAAGACCAGAGAGAAGATTGCTCAGGAGGAGACAGGAGTAACCAGCAGAATGAATGTAACAACATAGATTTTCCTAGTTGTTTGCATACAAAGATAGTGCAGCTAAATCTTTGCTTTGCTTTAGATAAAGCTTTCATGTGATTCAGTGAGGGGAATGCCTGTATGTATCTCCTTCCTTAGAAGTACTTACCACCTGGAGACAAAACTGGTCTTGTTCTTCTATTCTGACAAAGCAAATAGAAGAACAAGACCAGTTTTATCATTAAGAAGACAAAATGAACTTGTGTGAGATGATCACCTTGAGGTTTTTGGCATGTGGAATGTTCCATTGTGAAACAGCAGATTTGTGTGGTGTAAGTGAATCAACTCTGTGCAAAAAGTTAGCTGCATTACTGTATGTATTTTCTTTCTTTCTTTATATTATTGTATTAATAAATACAATAGTATTTATTGTCTAATTTGACCTTGTTGGATTTTATTTCCCCCTTTTGCTATATTATTCAGTTCCTTTTAACCTGTACTATCCGAAATAAAGATTCATTCATTCATTCATTCATTCATTCATTATTTTGGAACCTTGTGGTTCCAAGGTTGTCATAGTCAGGAGCGGCACTGGGGTTAAGCTCCCAGTGCTCATAAAATGCTCCTTACGGCGTGCGTCTTGAAAAGCCTCTGACAACTAAGTCCAACTCCTAGCCTGCCCGTGTGGTTTAGTCTCTAAGCCCGGCGGAACTGCTTTTACTAATAGGAGAATGGGCGAGGGCAGATTTCTGGTGCCTTAAAACCAGATGCTTCGGGTAGATGGTGGCTCGTCAACCTGGGAAGGTAGCCCATCTAGGGGAAGGTAAACCCTGATTTCAAACCTCCGCTGCCTTGCGGCACACCCGGTCATGGGAAAGGCTTCGGGAGTCAACCCTGAGGAAAAATCCGGAGTCGGAGCCCCTAAGGCAGTTCTCTGTTGTGCTCGACATCGTTCTGGCAGCTCCTGCGACAGCGCTGGTGCCAAACTATAGCAGCCCTGCTGTTTCTTTGGATCCATCAGTGACGTGGAGAGGGGGGGCATGCTGCATGGGTAACATCTTGTCCTCCATATCTTCCTGCCCAGGCTTGAATCCTACCAACGCCCAACGCTGGAAGGTAGAACACCGGTGCGCATCGGCCTGTTCAGCCACAGGCGGTGCTGTTCCAGCAGAGTAGATGTTTAGGATTCTCTTCCATGGTCATCATAGACCGACGGAGGCCGACGGATTTTGGAAATAAAATATGGTTCATTGCGCCAACAAATTTTAGTTGAATTGTTCATGTTGTTCTTTTAGATAGATAGATACATACTTTATTTCAAACAAAAAAGTAAAAAAAACAAAACAAATGACAAGTGCAATAAAAGTGACAGTATACAATGCTCAAAAGGGAGAAGGAAGAAGTTAACACTTATTTACTCCAACTCCTCTTTTCCCTAAATACAACCCATGTGAAATATATACATATTACCTCATTTAAGACCCCAAGTAGACAATTAACTATATTTTGTACATATCAACATTGACACCCATCCATCCCAACGTACATACAGTCCATACATCTAAACCCAGCCCCAAACAACACAGATATACACAGATATGCACAGTACTGTCCCACCTACCATACCATAGTGTCCCAGAGTGAGCATAGTGAATCGTACATATTAATACTACCCCTCTAGCATATATCCTTTCAGCAAAAAATGCTTATACCTATTTTTGAATTGATTTCTGTTTGTACATAGTTTCAGTTCCAGCTCCAGACTGTTCCACAAATCCACCCCACAGACAGATATGCACAGACTTTTCTTAGTTGTTCGTACCTTAGGTTTTGTAAAGTTTAAGTCTCCTCTCAAATTATAATCATTGTCTCTTTTTTTGAATATTTTTTGTATATTAGTTGGGAGTTGATTATTAATTGTCCTGTACATTACTTGTGCTGTCTTATATTTAACTAAATCCATGAACTTTATGGCATGTGACTTTAAAAACAATGAGTTGGTATGGTCTCTATATCCTACATTATTTATTATCCTTATAGCTTTTTTTGTAATGTGCATATTGTTTGTAGGTTGGTCCTGTAGGTGTTTCCCCAGACCTCTACACAGTAGTTAAGGTATGGTAGAAACAGTGAATTGTACAGTAAGAACAATGATTTATAGTCCAAAATGTGTCTTGTCTTCCCCAGTATCCCTATACATTTTGCCAACTTGGCCCGGATGTGACTGATGTGAGGTTTCCAGCAGATTTTACTGTCTAGCGTCACCCCCAGAAACTTATTTTCCTGTACTGTTTCTATTCTGGTGTCATCTATCGTTATCATTATTTCATGATTTATTTTATAATTTCCAAACAACATAATCTTTGTTTTGTTTCTTTTCAGATTTAGAGATAATTTATTTTTGTTAAACCACTGTGTTAACCTTCTCATTTCAGTTGTGACCACCTCTAAAACCTGCTGCAAATTCTCACCAGTGCAATGGATATTTGTGTCATCCGCAAACAAAATAAATTTCAGAATTTTTGATACTATATATAAGATAAAGAGTTTGGGTCCCAAAACTGACCCCTGGGGCACACCACAAGAGATGTTCATGAAGGGTGATTTGTGCTCACCAATTTGTACAAATTGTTGTCTGTTAATTGTAACAATATATGAATTAATAATTATGATCAGGTATAAAAATTATTTAATTTATATTCATGTATTGGAACCTGAGATGAATTCTCAGTTCATATACACCGGAAAAGTTAATAACACTCGTGGGGCACAAGCTTCTATCTCTAAGAAGCAATTTAATCTTTAATTTCACTTTATACCTGTTTAATCACTCAATAAATTAATTAATAATCAGTCTCAAAATTTTAGTGAATTCGATACTGGGGACTTAACCTCTTGCACTTCGGTGTACCGCGGGCGGACACGTCTCTGCGTCCTAGAGCGCATGAGGGCACCCTAGTACGCACACTGTGCGTCCTAGGGCGCACTGAAGAAAAAAAAGCTGCATTTCCGTTCTTCCACTACAGACACAGCCGCGAACAGAAAGCCAAAGGAGTGCTTTGATTGGTTTAGATGTGATTGACCTCTCATTCGACTAATAAGAGCCTTGAATTGGGTTTCTGAAACCTTGAAGAACCAATGACTGAAAACCTAGCAAGAAGGGCCCGCCTACCCACAGCTGCGGATACAGCGAGCCAATTGAAGCACAGAAGTTTGAAAGCATGCGTCCCTTGCATAAAATCTGTTTTGTGTAAGGCTGGGTGACAGACAGGTGTTCACCAGTCTTTTCTTTTGCTTACTACTGTTATTTGTTTTGAAAAATCGTTCGCCAAAACCGCAATCAGGGAAGCGCAAAACCGCAATAATGGAATTATGGTTTGACCGGGTCGCGTGACCAGAACCACGAGTCCGTAACAAGGGGACCAGCATCATGTTCGTCTGACAATGAGGAAGAGAAGTTTGCCAGCGACACTGCTGTTGTGGACAGGTAAGTGTTATAAGCTAAATTATTCTTTATCCCTGAAAATTGTAATCCAAATGACTTTTGACCGATCGGTAAATTACAACTGTGCGTTACCGCAACATGACGGCTCCAGTCCGGTGCGGACGGCGCATGGACCGTGTCCAGTCCGTGCGCCGTGTCCAAACCGTGAACACCCCCCCCCCGCTACTCTTCTGTAGATATTATTGCAGATATTTTAGTACAACTGTGCGAAGTAGAACGCGGCGCCCGTCATGTGTCGATGGACGATGTCCGTCCTCTGTAGCGGGGGGGGGGGGGTTGTTATCTTCTACATTACAGATATTTTAGTATAATTTTTAGTGCACTGTAGGTTATTTTTTCTTGTAAAAAAAAAAGCCACACATTTTTTACGTGGCATGCTTCTTTGTGTGTGGGGGCTTGTTTGTTCATTCCTTCATTCATTCATGAATAAATAAATAACCCCCCCCCACACACACACACACACAGCCCTTCACCTTTCATTAGAGCCCAAGATGAAGCTTCTATATTGAATCATTCAAAAGTTACAGACGTTTTTCCAAACTGTGCCATTTGGCACAATTTGGCACAGTTCAAAAACGCCTGGGAGCAACCTAAGAAAAAAAGCTGTGTAATATATTCATTTTTTGTGGTATTGCTACAAAATTTTGACCTCAGCTGGATAACACTTGGTTCTACATTTCTGTTGCATTTTCCAGCCCGGATCTGACAGCTGTGTGTTATTTGCAAGCATTTGTATCCAAAAAAACACCCAGGCGAAATTTATTTTCTTCAAGTTCAGTATGTTTAGATGACTGTTACTCAGTGGCCAGAGCACTTAGAGAGATTATGACTGTTTTGCCAAAAAATTCAAAGTGTTTTCTTTTAAATGAGACCAACCCCATGAAGATGCTGCAAAGGGTTGAAGGACAGCTTTTGATTTACTTTGGGTACGTTATTTTTTGGCGTTTTTAGGGAAATTGACCAGAGTGCAAGGGGTTAAACCAGACTCAGAATGAAATAAATTCCCAACAACTTCTCTCATTTTCACATATTTATTAAATGAAATAATGATTAGAAGACATTGCAGTGATTTCATTAACCATGAAATTAAACTTGTAAATGATAGCTTAACAATGTCAACATTTGCAGAACCAGGGTTAACTGTGAAATAAATTTAGATCAGTTTGAAGTCAATTATGGAAACAATGCAAATTTATGGGGAAAGTTTTACTAATTATATGAAAAGTTCTGGATTACTCTAAGAAAATGAAAAAGGGATTTTAATTAAAAGGAGTTATGTTAATGATTCCTTAATTTGCATCTGATTAGATATCGAATTATTATTGAACCTCAGAAGTTTAATTCAGCAGATGAATAACATTTCAGCTCACGTGACGGGCGTTTGATGTTGAAGATCCTTCTGCGTTGTCCTGTAGTTCTTAGATGGCTCCAAAAGTCAGAATATTTGACCAGCAAATATTCTTTGACGAGGGATGAGATTGGTATGTTCGATCCCAATGGCTGAAATCCAGCCGAGGCGTCTAATCTTCGTGGCGTGCTGATTCCTTCAGCACGCGTGATCGTGGGGAGCTGCATCTTCTCTCCTCTTCGTTGGCAAACGGCTTTCCAAGGGAATTTGCTAATAATTAAAAATATCTAATTTGATCTCAAATTAAAAGAGTTTCGGACTTTAGATGAAAGAGCTTCTGCTGTGGGATTTGTCAATAAAAATATTATAAAAATAAAGTCAAGATTATAGCTTACATTAAAATTAAAATGGTGGCTTTACAGAAAGTTTAACAGGGAAAAGTGATAGAAATAAACGTCAGGGATTAGCGTTTTAAACTCTTAATTAGGATTTGAGCTCAAAGTAAAAAAGAATCAATTCCCAGACGTTTAAGAGAAAAGAAAAAAAACATTAAAATTACAAAGAGGTCACAAACAAAACATGATACTTCAGGCTCTGTGATCGTAGAAAAGAAACGTGGGATAAATCCTTTGTTCTCCAGTGGTTCTCCGCTGTAGACATGAAGACAATAGAAGTGAAAAGCCGAAAGAGAGCTGAAGTGATGACACAGTTCCCTTTTATCTGTGGAGAATTTTTGCGGGCCTCCATGATTGACAGGAGCCCCCAGCCAATAGGTTTCCTTCATGGGCAGGCTTTATGAACTTTAATCTAATAAGCAAACAGTATTTTGTCTGGAACAAACAACACTGAGAGCTGTTGTCAAGCAGAGATTGGGTGCTGGCAGTCACATGATTTGAGATACGCTTTGCAAATTCTTCGTCGGCCTCCGTCGGTCTATGATGACCATGGAAGAGAATCCTAAACGTCTACTCTGCTGGAACAGCACCGCCTGTGGCTGAACAGGCCGATGCGCACCGGTGTTCTACCTTCCAGCGTTGGGCATTGGTAGGATTCAAGCCTGGGCAGGAAGATATGGAGGACAAGATGTTACCCATGCAGCATGTCCCCCCCTCTCCACGTCACTGATGAATCCAAAGGAACAGCAGGGCTGCTATAGTTTGGCACCAGCGCCGTCGCAGGAGCTGCCAGAACGATGTTGAGCACAACAGAACTGCCTTAGGGGCTCCGACTCCGGATTTTTCCTCAGGGTTGACTCCCGAAGCCTTTCCCGTGACCGGGTGCGCCGCAAGGCAGCGGAGGTTTGAAATCAGGGTTTACCTCCCCCTAGATGGGCTACCTTCCCAGGTTGACGAGCCACCATCTACCCGAAGCATCTGGTTTTAAGGCGCCAGAGATCCGCCAAATTGCAAATTCTAATACACAAGTTTCAATACTGCAATATTCCTCTATACATTTATGTATAACTCTAACCTATTTCAGTGTTTATGCAACTTATAAATGAACATGCAGGAATAAACATTCATTTAAACATTTTAACATGCATATATACTGTATATATATATATATATATATATACACTACCATTCAAAAGTTTGGGGTCACTTAGAAATTTCCTTATTTTTGAAAGAAAAGCACTTTTTTCAATGAAGATAACTTTAAACTAATCAGAAATACACTCTATACATTGCTAATGTGGTAAATGACTATTCTAGCTGCAAATGTCTGGTATTTGGTGCAATATCTAGATACAATGTGTGGTACAATGTGTTTGCTCATTGCGTCAGAAGGCTAATGGATGATTAGAAAACCCTTGTGCAATCATGTTAGGTCTGCAATGCTGTAATTGCTGCAAATGGAGGATTCTTTGACAAAAGCAAAGTTTAAAGGAAAAAAATACTATTTCAAATACAAATCATTATTTCTAACCTTGTCAATGTCTTGACTATATTTTCTATTAATTTTACAACTCATGGTGGTAAATAAGTGTGACTTTTCATGGAAAACACAAAATAATTGTCTGGGTGACCCCAAACTTTTGAACGGTAGTGTGTATATATATATATATATATATATAAAATCACGGATTAATATATTTCACACCCATTGATTGATTTTCACATTAAAACATAAGGGTCCATTTACTTTTCCTGGCGTCTCCATGGTTCTGTTCCATGTCTCCACGTTTATGGGGCCATAAAGTCAAAACAGGAAATGCAATAGGGTGAATTCCTTAGACTGGTTTTAACAAAGGAATGTGAGTTCAGTTGTGGCCTGGGGTAAAAGAGCAGTTTCCTTGCTGTCTGTTTCCTGGGTGAAACAATGCCTTTAAGCAGAAGAATAATTCTTATTGATGAGCCAAAGTGAGATGATGCTACATACTTAAATAACTTTCCACCCAACTCAGTCCGACCCCTCTTATCCCATACCTTTCCAATTTCCTCAGTAAAATTCTGTGGTCAATGGTGTCAAAAGCTTTCTTTAAATCTATAAATACTCCTACAGCAAACCTTTTTTTTTTATCTATACAACTAGTAATTTCTTCTATGAGTTCAATCAGTGCCAAAGATGTAGATTTGTCTGCTCTAAAACCATACTGTCTGTAAGGAGGTTGTGTTTTACAATGAAATCATCCAGTCTCTTAGTGAAGATTTTTTCAAGTATTTTGGAGAATTGTGAGAGTAAAGAGACCGGCCTGTAATTTGTGAAATGATGACTGTCTCTTGTTTTGTATAGTGATATTACTTTTGCTATTTTCATTTTGTTTGGAAATTTACCAGTTTGAAATGATAGGCTACAGATGTGGGTGAGTGGCTTAACAATTCCTTCCATTACTTTTTTCACTATTGTCATGTCAGTTTCATTCCAGTCAGTTGATTTTTTTTTCTTAAATTTACTCACAGTCTCGATAATTTCCTTTTCAGTTATTGCACTCAAAAAGATTGTGTTTGGATTTCTATCTTCTATTTCATTTACAGAACCACTATCGTTTGTTTCTGGTGTCACTATTGATTTTGGTAATTCAGGACCAACGTTTACAAAAAATTTATTGAAACCACTAACTACATCCTCCATATTATTTATCAAATTGCCATTTTCAATAAAATATTCTGGATAATTAACATTCTTTGATTGGTTACTAATAATCCCATTTAGCACTTGCCATATTCCTCTTAAGTTATCCTTATTATCCTCTAATATTCTGTTGTAGTATTCTTTCTTACAAGTCCTCATTATATTAGTTAGCTTGTTTTTATATCTTTTATATTTGATCTCAGCCTCTACCATTCTACGCACAATGAATTGTTTATATATTGTATTCTTCTTTTTACATGCATTTAGTAACCCCTTGGTGACCCATGGAATATTTTTGTTTTGTTGTCTGTCACTGTATTGTTTTATAGGACAGTTTTTACTATACAATGATTGAAATATTTGTAAAAATTTATCATATGCTTTATTTATATAATTTTCGTCACAAACTGTCTTCCAGTCTTGCATTAATAATTCCTTTGCCAGTAAATACCTAGATTCTTCAGTTCTTATTCTTTTATATTTAATATTTTTGGTATACTTTTTCTTCCAATAATCACATTGATAGACAACAAAAATCGGCAGGTGGTCACTGATATCATTCAATAAAAGCCCACTCATGATATTATTTTCCATCTTTGTCAATATGTTAACTATTAGTGTGGCACTGTGTGACGTGATTCTGCTAGGTCTGGTGATTGTTGCATGTAAGCCCATACTGTACATTGTGTTGATAAATTCTTCTGTCAAACTATGTTGTTTTGAATTCATAAGATCTATATTGAAATCCCCACAGATGAACATAATTTTATAAGGTAATTTTGCATACATTTTTTCCATCCAATCCTTAAATAAGTCAATATTTGATTCAGGTGTTCTATATCCACAGCTCACTACTATATTCTTCATATTGTCCAAACAGATTTCTATTGTAATACATTCAAATAAATCATCCACAGCCACTGACAAAATTTCAACAACCTTGTATTGCAAGCTCTTGTTAACATAAATTGCAACTCCTCCTCCTTTTTTCACATTTCTATTTATATAATTTAATTCGTAGCCATCCAATGTAAAGTCCACTCCTTTCTCTTCTCTAAGACACGTCTCTGATATTGCCACTATATTGAATGGCTCTTTAAACTGATGTAAATAATCTTTAATGTTTTTAAAGTTGGCATAGAGACTTCTGCTGTTGAAGAGGATCATTGATATATTGAAATCAGATGTGGCCATTGTGTTAAACTGTTCATCTATGTAGTAACTACAGTTATTATTGATGGAGGTAAATAAATTATCAGGGTCTATGTTATATTCTACGTCCTGTGGGTTGTGATCCGTATATTCAAAAACTTTCAGTTCCTGTTGATCCTATTTGTTGATCTTTTGTTTCATGTAGTTATATGTCCTGTTGCAGATGAGTATAATCCTTCAGTGTCTTACAGTTTTTATTTGTTGCTGTCGACACCACTTCATAATATTCATTGATATCTGTCCAGTTCCATAATATTTCAGATGTTAATGACCTTGGCTTCTTCAGGTGATCCATTTAATTTGATGTATATTTTACAGTTTGTTGTCAAGGTGTTTTGAATCTTTTTTTTGTTTTCTCATGTATCTTGCTTTTCCTGCTATTTCTGTGTTTTCTTTTGTAAGGTGCTCGTTCATGTAAATGTTCGTTCTTTTCAGTTTCCTCCCTTGTTTTAGCAGCGCAGTCTTGTGTTTTCTGTTGACAAACCTCATGATGACAGCTGGTTTGTTGCTATTTTTCCTGGGCAGAGGGTGGCAGGCCTCAATAGTGTCACAGTCCAGCTGGATTCCTTTGGACTGCAGGAAGGCCGCCACTTGTTGCTCCATGGATTCGGCTTCCAGCTCATTGAGCCTCCCTCCGCTGTTCACGGCCACCGCCCGAGCATATGATTGGGGTTTAATGTGGAGCCCAGTGATGATGACGTAGTTCACCCGGGTGTATTGCTCCAGGTCCGACACTCTGCTCTCAAGATAGGCCAGCCTCTTGTCCTTCTCGGCGTTCTGGATCCGCAGCGATTTCCCCTCCTCAAGCAGGCCCAGAATGTTTTTTTGCTGCAGCTTAACAGCAGAAATCTCTTCAGCCAAGAAGTTGAGCGATCTTTTAATATAAGATAAGATAAGATAAGATAAGATAAGCCTTTATTAGTCCCACAATGGGGAAATTCCAGGATTGCAACAGCACAGGGATAGCAACACTCAGAGCAACAATCAGAAGGCAAGAAAAAACAAGAGCAGCTAGTATATATATGTACATATTAATATAAATATAAATATATATATATATATATATATATATATATATATATATATATATATATATATATATATAGACACACAGTGCGGAGCATTGTGGTTGGTGGATGTGCAGCAGAAAGTCTAAGCTCTCTCTCCACGGATGCGACGGGCCAGCTGGGTGTCTTTGGGCATGATGGTGACCCTCTTGGCGTGGATGGCGCACAGGTTGGTGTCCTCGAAGAGACCCACCAGGTAGGCCTCGCTGGCCTCCTGCAGAGCCATGACGGCGGAGCTCTGGAAGCGCAGGTCGGTCTTGAAGTCCTGAGTGATCTCCCTCACCAGGCGCTGGAAGGGCAGCTTACGGATGAGCAGCTCCATTGATTTCTGGTAGCAACGGATCTCTCTCAGAGCCACGGTACCGGGCCTGTAACGGTGAGGCTTCTTCACTCCGCCGGTGGCTGGAGCGCTTTTTCGAGCAGCCTTGGTGGCTAGCTGCTTCCTGGGGGGCTTTTCCTCCAGTAGATTTACGGGCGGTCTGCTTGGTTCTTGCCATCGCTCTTTATTATTCTGTCTTATATTTCTTGCACGCCGCCTAAACTCCAGCCCGGCACCTGCGTCGTTTTCACTTCAGTTCCCCGGTATGTCGAGTTTCTCCGTTAGCACCGGGTGGCGGTTGAGTGCTAGCTAGCTCTTCCCTGCTGTATCATCTCCTGCTGTAAACAGTGGCTCCGTCCGCCGACTCAGGAGACCTTTGGGGCGATCTGTGTGTCCGTGATATATATATAGAGTGAAATTTGTGCCAGATCAGAAAGTTATCACCGGATCAAAAAGAAGGAAGATAAAAAGACTCAGAATTGAGCCGCTGTTGCAAAACGCAGCCAACTCGTGTGGCGCCAGAACCGTCCACCTCCTCCATCTGCTGAGCTTTCTTGGGACCCATGATCCCGGATGATTTGTGTTGACAAAACAGCTAATGAACAGCTGTTTAGCTAGCTGAATGGTGGGCCGCTCCGCTCCGCTCTCGTTTCCCAGTCCGTAAATGCCGCTATCGGCGTCTTAAATCAGGCAGAGGTCGAAACTAGGATGTCCAGTTCGTAATCCAAATTCAGTTATCAAAAGCCAAAAAGTAGTCAAAAACCAAGCACCAAAACACAGAAATCCACCGATTGACAGGATCTGACAGCAGGTTGACAGGAACCTGCTGTCGACCTGCTGTCAACCTTTTCAATATATTATAATTTATGCTCATGGTAGTTCTATAGCATGTTTCTCATGAATGGTCAGCTTTTCCCCTCTTGACCTTCTGCCTGAGGTGGAGATACTGGCTGCTGCTGCTGCTGCTGGTGCAGTGAACTGATCTTCTGGACTCTGCTCTGGCTTCTACAGCATCTGGTTCAAGCTGGTTTAGCTGTCATCTTTTTCTAGAAAAGAATTCCAGTATTAGACGTAAGAGCTCAAGACTGGAAACCAACCATTCATCCATCCATCCATCCATCCATCTTCTACCGCTTTTCCGGAGGTCCGGGTCACGGAAGCAGCAGTTCAAGCAGAGAAGCCCAGACTTCCCTCTCCCCTGCCACCTGCTCCAGCTCTTCAGAGAGGATATCAAGATGTTCCCAGACTAGCTGGGAGACACAGTCTCTCCAGTGAGTCCTGGGTCTTCCCTGGCATCTCCTCCCAGTGGGATATGGAAACTGGCAACCATGACATCATATTTTATTGTGCAAAAGATAACACTATTTACCAGGTAGTATAGCTCATGCTAAATTAAAGAGTCCTATGCCAAATGAATATTGGAATGCTTCGCCACCTGAACTGTCCAGATGGTCATCATCTGGGATACCTTCCAAGGGTTTCAATCATCCCATGCAGACAACAAGGCTCCCAGGTCATCTGTCTCTGGTCTAACTCAAATCAATCATCAGAGCCTCAGCCGAGCTGCATGCCTAGTGGTTCAGTCTTCATGGTCTACCATACATGCAGCATGCTTGCCAGTGTTGGCTGCCCCAGTGTCTCCCTTCCGAGTGTCCACAAATGATGCTAATGGCCGTCCTGGGTGGCAAAAGCCATGCGTCAGTTCCTAGAGTACCAGGTGGCCTGCTGGGAGCTCTTGGTGATGGCAACAGTGTCCCGTGAGGCCAAGTCTTCACCAAGCCACCTTGTCTGTCACAATCTGAGCGCAGGGGGATTCCACAGTGCTCAGTCTTTCTGTTTTTCTTTTCATACTTGCACAGTGTTGTCGTATTACTGTTATTTTATCCTTGGTTGATTTGCCACGTATTCTGTATTGCTTCTTAGTATGATTTTTTTCCTGTTTATGCTCATTACAGTTTGTTATTCACATTTTTGGGATTACTTGTCTGTATGTTACCATCTCCTTATATTCTTATTCGGTTGTGTGTTCGTCCTTTAGGTTGACAGCTGTCAGTCACGTTTCCGGGTTGTTGCTCCACGAGGGCGGGACCCTGTCAGCTGTCAGCCTGCTCTCTCCTATCTCATCACTCCCAGCTGGTCTAAATGGTTTCTTTGCTTTCTCCTGCCCACTCAGGTGACCCACACCTGCAATCACTTGTTTCATTTTGTTTGTAGCCTTATTTAAGGGGCTGTGCACTATCATCCGGCACAGCACCCTACTCTACGAACGAACATAAGTTCTCTGCTTCTTTGTACCTTGTTTCTGATGTTTTTCCTTTGTATCCAACCGACGTGTGTTCCACGCTTCCTCTGGTTGTCTCAGACGAGCGTTCCTCATCTTATTATTTCTTGTTGTTGAATCCTGCCCTCGTTCTGTGTTTGGTTAGCTTGCTTTCATTATTCTGTGGTGTTTTTTGTGTTCTGCCTTAATAAACATGCAAACTCACAGCCGGCATTTGATGCCTTTAATCCTGCCCTGAAGGGCATTTATGACACTGTCTGGTATTTTGGGAAGGTGCCCACAGAGATCTTCATTGGAGACATAGTCTTGACAGTTTACATTGAAAACAGTGCACAGCATCCAGGTGTAGGAGCTGTCCAATGACCTCTGAAGGGAGACGTTAAATGACCAGCACTCGCTTCTGTATATCAGTATGGATTCCACTGTTGCACAGAAGAATTTAACTTTTAGCTCTTTTGACATGTTTGAGCACTATATAGCTCACATGTCATTGAGAGCACCCCACTCAAGTGTCTTGTGCACCTTCATATCATCACTAGTCGATCCTATCCAGGAGCCAAGGTACTTGAAGTTGTTGGCTACTTCCAGAGGGTTGCCGGTACTCATCAACAGTGGAGATATAGTTAGAAGCATTGCTGGGCGTCACCACTTTGGTCTTCCGGTCATTAATGGTGAGACCGATTCAAGAGCATTCCAACTCCACAAGTGACAACAATCTCTGTGCCTGTGAAATGTTGTTTGACAGCAAAACCATGTCATCTGCACAATACAGATCTGCTATTACTTTCGTCGGTATTCTTTGGGATCTATGAGATGTTAACATTAGACCCAGCTCTGCTTCTCTCCCATCTGTCTTGAAATGTGCTCTATTGAGCAGTGGCAGTTTTTTTGTTTGTTTGTTTGTTTTTTTCCAACTGTATTTTAATGTTTTTCTACAGGACCTTTAAAAGGTAATATAGGAATTGTATGAGCAGAAAACACACACCTCAAAGTGTGTGATTAGTGCAATCAGGCAACCATAAATAACACTGGTCAACACCAAATTTATTGTCTGAGGGGTTTTTTTAGCTGATTTAGGACAATTTTGATGTGCTGAATCCAAAAATCACTTTGGTTTTGCTCAATCAGGTCAACTTTTTGAACTATGGCCGTATGGTTTTTACATTTTTGTTTATATGTAGGAGTATTTTCGCTTTATATGATGCAAAATTCTTTTTTATTTCTTGAAATTCTCTGAATTTTGAACAATGATGACACAACATTCAATTTATATGTACTTACCTTTATCAATGTCTACTATTCAATTTACAGTACAACTGTACAATTGCTGTACAACTGCTTACAACTTAGTATAAAAACCTGACCTGATCGAGAGAAACGAATGTCATTTTTGGATTCAGTGGTGCAAAATTGTCTTAAATCAGTTGAAAAAACACAGACAACTTACAAAAAAATTATTTTTGTTATGTTGTGCAATCTAAATAAATCTTACCTGAAGTTGTTTGAAGTTGGTTATATTTTCATTTGAGCTATATTTATTCACATCTGCAGTCCGTGCATTCCTTTGGTTGGTTTCTGTGGTTGACTCATGCTGTTTGTTTTCAATAATAGTGTACTTTGACATAATTTCCTTTAAGAGTGTCTTCTCACTTTTATGGAAGTTTTTTGAACACTTTTTTTCTTTTCTAGGTCAGGGGTCAAACTCCAGTTACACACGCACATGGACATGCACATGCACACACACAGCTAAAGCTTATATGAAAATACAGTGGGAAAATAAGTATTGAACACGTCAACATTTTTCTCAAACATATTTCTGATGGAGCCACTGACCTGAGATTTTCACCAGATATCAGTAACAACCCAAGTAATCCATATATATAGGCCGTGAGCAGCTGCCACTTTTCGTTCAGTTTCGTGGCTCCCAATGGGGAACTAAAATTTTAGTGTTTCTAAATTAAGATTACATTATTGTAAGACAAAATATCGATGTTCCCACTTCCAAAGGTGTGGATAGCTGTATGAAAAATGCGATTGAAGTCAGTCGGTAATAATTGTCTGGCTACCTTAAACATGGCCCAGTCCGGGATGTTTTAACCAATCAGCGTCGTCCCTTTGGTCATGTGACAACAAAATGGTAGCGCCCACAGGGGTAGCGTGCGCTGAAAGCCTCTCCTGTGTTATTCACATTTCCGATAAGTTTTCGGGCAGTATCACTCATTTTACTGAAGCATCGTGGGCAAAAGTACGTAAGTGTGCCCAAAAATGGCTTGTACTTGACGGACCCCAACAGAAAGTAGCAGAACAATGTCGCGACTTGTTCGAGAAAGGTGAGTGGCAGCCATTGTTTATGGTTGTACTGCGTGTGCCCTGGAGTCGTTTGGCTCCGATCATTTGTAACTCTAAATATGAACTAAAATGGAACCCTAGATGTCTAAAACCTTTGTCAACCGCTCACAGGGTGACCTAGTCCTGGTCTAAGACTCAGAGTAGGCCGATCTGGGGGTGTGGAGGCTAATAACCAAGGGACTCTGGGTGACAGGTAACATTGTCCTAGTATAGATCTAGATGATGCAGTTCGACTCACTCTGATGATGCATCTATCCCCAGAACCCACCCTGGGCCTGAATTATAGTCAAAATATACCACTACCACAAAGTAGCTCAAATGGGAAAAGGGTAGCAATCCCAATGAGCTTAACTCTGAGTCTGAGGGTTGGATGCACTTCTCAGCCCAAGCCCAAGGGGTGCAGTGTACTAGTAGGTGAGGGAGGAACAAGTTTGGGCATACATTTATATAGTTTGCACATAGTCACACCCATACTATCAAGCCTTAGGCGGATGGAAAATGGCCTGCTAAGGAAAGCCCATATGTTTGTGATGTGTCACCCAAGAAAGGTTAAACTCATGGCAGCAGCAGTCGCCTGTATACTTTATGCTCTCAATAAATATGGGCACACGGTCTGTGCTTGCCATTTTGCAAGTTTACATTGAGCAGTGACTAGGTTGCACAAGGTCTCTATTATAAGCTCACTGTTAATGTGAAAATTATCTGCAATCTATATATGTTTTATATCTATATGGGTACAAGGTAGGCCTAATGTTATAATACCCTATGGTCCATATAATATGTTTTCAAATCTAAACAACCTTGATCCAACATTTGGCTACCATCGTGTGTGCTATAGCCGTTTTATGGACAAAACAAGAGCGGAACGCGCTGAAGCTCGTAAAAAACGACTGGCCAAAGCCCACATTCCTGAGCCTCAGGAGCAAAGCGGACCAGAACTTAGTCCCCCAACACCATCTCCTAAAAAGCGACTGCGATCTCACCATGCTGCAGCAACCATCAGCCAAGCATCTGCAAGGTCAAGCAATGTGTTGCCAAACATCTGCATCATCTGCAAGAGGGAAACGCTCAGAGAAGGGCCACGGACAAATCGTGTCACTGTAAAACTGATGCAAGCTGAGACATGTGATGCTGGTAAGAAAATTGGTAGATCTTACAATTTGGAGTGGTGAAAGTTTAAAGAAAAATAATGTCTATTTAATCTTAACACATATTATATTACTGGTATGTTATTTCTCATATCTTTGATACTGAAATACTTGTGAGCCATCCATTCCAGTGATGGAATAGAACAGGGAGGTTGACTGAGTTTTACTATTAATTTAATGTCTTTTGATTTATTTGCACACAGGTCTTTTAAGACAAGCAGCTACTGAGAAAGCAGATGAAACCATTCTCAGACACATAAGAGACCGTGATTGTGCTGCCATTGAGGTCAAATACCATGGCAGCTGCTATCGTCAGTATACAAGATTTCTATGGAGTCAGTCTGAATCCTCCAGGTTGTAATGTATTCCTTTTTATTTTCAAATATATGAATTCAGAGATCCTTTGGGGCTATACAAATTCTTACAAATGAGTAAAGTCATGGTTGTCAAAATGTCAAAAGGGAAAATGTGATAGGTCTCTGCTAAATCAAACTCACTGACACACTAGTTTTATATTTTTATATAATATTGTGTAGTTTTACTCCAGATAGCATTATTTTTTATTTTATTTCCAGATCATCGAGCAGTGAGAGACTTGGTTTCCACAAAACCTTTGACCTATTTTGTGAGGAGGTGGTTAAGCAGCGCATCATCCAAAACCAAGAAATCCTAAGACTGAACAGGCTGTTGGACATTTTTGTGTCAATGGCCAAAAAGCATGAAAGACTTGATGCATCAAGCTACAGGTACGGGACAGATTTCCATGGCTTACATATATACAATTTCAACCAAAGATGTTTAAAAAAATCTTGAGATTCTTACCAATAAAGAAGATTGAAATGACAAAAACTGGCAATAATCATATATTTAGTGACAAATCAAAATTACCTGAAGAACTTTGCATATTGGCGGTGTCTACATGAAATGGAAGCCAAGATTTCTCTGTTAAAGCTAATGTTTCTTTGTTCCACAGGTCCAGCAGATTAAAGGAGCGGCTTAAGCAAAGATTCCCTCAAATGAAATTCCATTCACCGTCAAAGAAATCAGCAAATGAGATAGTATTTGTTGAGAATATTGCCACTGGTGATGTTGCTGAACAACTGCCAATGTCAACAACAGACACAGAAACATCAAGCACCTGTAGTGACGTTGCACTACCAGCTCCACCTACAAGCACAGACGTGTCTCTGTATTCCCTTTACACCTCAGCTCTGATGATTCACAGGGAACTTTCATCTTGCCAAGGTATGCAAGGACCTTGGCCACCCACATCAAAAGATTTCACCATTGAAAAGGCAAAGGAACTCATCCCAGTTGCCCTTTTCAATATGCTTGCCTGGATCATCGGTGCCTCTGATGACGCAACACTGGCTGACTACGTGGAGGTGTCTGATGCATTCCACTTGAAAATGTTGTCAATACTACAAGACGTCATTTATTTGCAGTCTAACGGCTTGAAGCAGACCCCGAAGTCATTGTGTCTGGGTCTGACCATGAGGCACCTCACAAGATCTTCACAAGTGTTGCAGCTGCTCAGCAGTTTGGGACACAGTGCATCCTACCACAGTATCTTACAATTTGATACGGCCCTTGCTCAGCTGCAGCTCGTACAGGGAGAAATTTCCATCCCAGCAGGAATCCAGAAGTCAGTGCCTATAATCCTTGTTTGGGATAATATAGATTTTGGTGAGGAGACAGCCTCAGGACATGGAACCACTCACCATACAAATGGCATCCTTATACAAGAGTCAAGTGGTGACCTTCCTTCAAACATTGAGTACAGTCAACGGCCAACAATAAAGAAGAGCCAGCAAACTCTGGATGTACCTCCATCAACCTTTGTCCACTATCATCCAATTAAGAGGACTGGTCCTACCACGAGGGTGATTTCTGCTGAACAGATTGACGAGAAGATGTATGCCAAGTTCCACCGATCAGCTCACCTTTCAGATATGGCTTATGTCTTTGTCAAGTTCGTGGATGGAGGCGAACATAAATTGCCTGGATGGACAGGATTCAACACACAACTACATGACCGTGATGAACCTCATCTGTCTCACGTGGCCTACTTACCGACCATAGAGGCCTCTCCAACAGAGCTGGATACCATCAACACTATCTTGAGCCGAAGCTTACAGATGGCTGACAAGCTGGATCTGAATACCGTGACACTTGTCTTTGATCAGGCAATTTATGCCAAGGCCCAAGAAATACATTGGAAGAACGATACCTATCGTGATCATATTGTTGTGAGATTGGGTGCGTTTCATACCTGCATGTCATTCCTGTCTGTTCTGGGGAAGCGCTTCCACGACGCAGGCCTCATGGATATTCTGGTAGAATCGGGAGTTGTGGCAGCAGGTTCAATCCATCGTGTAATGGAGGGAAAACATTACAACAGATTGGTGCGCGCTCACAAGTTGATGTTTGAGGCCCTGCATCGCCTACTCTTCACGTGCTTCACCGAAACATTGTCTCCCGAGATGAGTGACAAGTTGCAAACTTTCATCAACCATATGAGTCAGGCCTACCCATCTCAGCTCTTTCGAGACTTATGTTTAGGCCCAGAACTCAGTGACGTTGTAGCACTGTATGAGGAATTCCGACGCAACCAGTCTCAGAAGAGCCCAACGTTTGCCTTGTGGTCTTCGTATCTTGACACGGTGGAGTTGCTTCTGTGGTTCATTCGAGCTACAAGGGAATCCAATTGGGATCTCCACCTTGCTGCTGTTTGTTCCATGTTGCCGTGGTTCTTCGCCTATGATAAGACACATTACTCTCGCTATCTGTCAGCATACTGGATTGAGATGATGAGCCTGTCGCACACACATCCTGCCATTTTTGACCAGTTTGTTTCTGGCAAATAGACTGTCCAACAGCAGAATCGCTATGGATTCTCAGGAACGGCATGTGGCCAGGTGATTGAACAGACCTGCAACCGGGACTGCAAAACCATGGGAGGAATCACAGGATTGACACTTGGGAGAAATGCTGTGAGTCGATGGGTGCTATCACAAAGTGAACGAGCGGGCATTACAAGACAGTGTGAAGTTATGGCTGGTTGTAGGCAAGATGGCAGGACGAGGAAAGACCTCAACCACACAAAGCGTGCAAAGGATGAGGAAGGTGTCCAGGCCATCATGGATTGCATGAATGAAATGTTAAATCCATTCTCCCATGAAGGCGACGAGTTGCTGAACATCAGTAACGGGGTTGTGGCTACTACAGAAGTAAGGACTGACTTGCTTGGAGCAAGAGATGTTGGAGAATCTGCAGCAGCTGAATTTCTGACAGCTAGACTGATAAACCACACAACTGGATTTCACGAACCAATCAAACAGTCAAAGCTCAAAACATTTTCAAATCCCTGCAAAACAAAGACAACAACGAAAACAGGAAAGGAGGTTATCTTGAAGAGTGACCGGAAGTTGTTTGCCCGGTTGGTGATCATTAGCAGGAGTCGACTAGTAGACATGAAAGAAGTCTTGTTGTATCCCTTAAGTGTTGTACCTTCCTCATTGGCTTCACCTGATGGATCACTGGCAAAAACAAACAAAGCCATGCTGCTACAGTACATTGAGTCCAAATGCCCATCTATCACGGTGGACCACATCCCGGCCAAATCAGCACTGGTCATTGATGGCATGGGTGTTGTACACGGCCTATCAAGGCCACTCCCAGCCACATTCAGACAACTTGCAGAGTATGTTCTTCGTCATATCGTGTGCCTGGCAAAAATGCTGAAGTGTAGCCGTGTCGACTTCATTGGTGACAGACATCACCCCGTCAGCATCAAAGGAGGAGAACATGCAAGAAGGGCAGCAGCAGGAAGCCAGTTGCGCAGAATTTTGTCTGAGGAACAGGAACTCCCAATTCAGTGGAACAGTTTCCTCAATCATGGAAAGAATAAGGAGGAGTTGATCGAGTTCTTCTTCCGTGCTTGGTCTACTATGTCAGTAGATCTGGAAGGCATTGACCTCTACATGGCACATGGCGAATCCTGTCACCTGATCTCTGCTACATCAGTGATGTCAGTACCAGAGTTGACCTGCGACCATGAGGAAGCTGATACCAGGATTGCGCTCCACTGCTGTCATTCCAGTAACACCTATGTGAACATTGCAGTCAAAAGTTCGGATACTGATGTGGCTATCATCCTTCTGTCTCTGATGGCAGACATTGGATCAGACATTTACTTTCTCACTGGTACCAAAAAAAGAAGAAGGATTCTTGCTCTACAAAATGTGCGGGAGTCACTTGGTGACACTGTCTGTTGGTCATTGATAGGGTTACATGTCTTTACAGGATGCGACTCCACAAGTGCCTTTCATGGAAAAGGGAAACGCCGTCCACTGGACCTTGTCCTGAAAAACACTGAATACCAGGAGGTATTCACACAGCTTGGGAGAGACTATGATGTGGCTTCTTCTCTTCAGTCTTCACTCGAAAAGTTTGTATGTGATCTGTACGGTCAAAATACAAATGATGTGAATGAGGCTCGCTACCGTCTGTTCTGCATCAATGCCTCCTGCGATGATGCATTACCACCCAACCAGGATGCTCTTCGAAAACATGTGGAGAGGTCAAATTATCAAGCAGCCATTCATCGCCGTGCCGTTCAGCAAACAATATCTGCCCCCAGTCCAGTGGGCCATGGCTGGATTTTGTTGCAGGAAGAACTGGCTGTAGACTGGATGGCAACTGGTCCGGCGCCTGAAGAGATCTTGAACTACAGTATGTGCACTGTTCATGCAAGCAGAGTAGGTGCGAGGCCAGCAGATGTACATGCAAGGCATCAGATCTCAGCTGCACTGATCTATGTGCCTGCATCGATTGCGTGAATCGTGTTCTTACAGAATCTGAAAGATCTGTGGAAGCAGAGGAGGAAGAAAATGAGGGAGATGATTCTGGTGATGAATAAGGTGGAGGTTGAATACAGGTTGTATTAGGATATGACAGCTATACATGTTGGATTTATGTAAATTAGCAGAGTTCTTTGACACTCAATCACATAACTGACCAGGAATCGATTTCTCGGGTCAACGCTATTTGGAAAAGATGTATCAAACGTGATTCTAGGTAGAGTGGTTAAGAAGTTAGGCTATCCATGCCTATGACAGCCATCTTGGATTTATTTAAATGAGTGGAGTTCTTTGACCCTCAATCACACAAGTGACCTCAGAAATTGATTCCTGGGCATAACATTATCCGAAAATTATGTCTCAAACGTGATTCTAGGTGGACTGATTAAAAAAGTTCATCCATCCATGACGGCCATTTTTGATTTATGCAAATAAGCGGAGTTCTTTGACCCTCAATCACATATTTGACCTCAGAAATCGATTCCTCGGGTCAACATTATGCAGAAAAGACGTCTCAAACGTGATTCTAGGTAGACTGGTTAAGAAGTTGGACTATCCATGCCTGTGGCGGCCATCTTGGATATATGCAGATGAGTGGCGTTCTTTGAGCCTCAATCACAAAAGTGACCTCAGAAATCGATTCCTGGGCATAACATTATCGGAAAATGATGTCTCAAACGTGATTCTAGTTGTACTGATAAAAAAGTTAGGCCATTCATGGCAGCCATCTTGGATTTATGAAAATTAGTGGAGCCCTCAATCACATATCTGACCTCAGAAATCGATTCCTCGGGTCAACATTATCCGAAAAAGACGTCTCAAACGTGATTATAGGTAGAGTGGTTCAAAATATAGTCCATCCACGCCCATGGTGGCCATCTTGGATTTATACAAATTAGCGGGGTTCTTTGACCCTCAGTCACACTAATGACCTCGGAAATCGATTCCTCGGGTTAACATTAGCCGAAAAGGACGTCTCCAACGTGATTCTAGGTAGAATGGCTAAAAAGTTAGTCCATCCATGGCAGCCATCTTGGATTTATGCAAATTAGCGTGGTTCTTTGACCCTCAATCACACAGTCGACCTCAGAAATCGATTCCTCGGCTCAACATTATCCGAAAAAGAGGCCTCAAACGTGTTTCTAGGTAGACTGGTTGAAATGTTAGGCCATTCATTCCCATGGTTAGTCGTGGCAGCCATCTTGGATTTATGCAAATGTGACATAGCTATCCACACCTTTGACAGTGGGAACATCGATTTTCGGATTCAGCAGGGGTTTTTTTGCATAGAAATCATCAAAGATCCCGTAGTTCCCAGTTGGGTGCCACGGAAATCATTTTCTAGCCACATTTTGAGGGAGCTGCTCACGGCCTAATACAAAGAAATCAAGGCAACTGTGTTCACAAAACAAGTTATATTTAATATAAAATGGAATGACACAGGGAATAAGTACTGAATACGCTTGGTGAAATTCATTTAATAGTTAGTAGAAAAGCCTTTTTTGGTAATAATAGCTTCCAGATGCCTCCTGTATAAAAAAACAACAACAACAAAAAAAAAACAAAAAAAACAAAAAACTAGGCACAGGCATTGCTAAGGAGTGATTTTAGGCCATTCTTCCACACAAACTGTCAACTCTTGAAAGTTCTGTGGGTGTCTTCTATGAACTCTGATCTTTAGTTCGTTCCATAGATTTTCAATTGGATTCAGGCAAGGTGACTGACTGGGCCATTCTAGCAGCTTTATTTTCCTTCTCTGGAGCCAGTTGAGAGTTTCCTTGGCTGTGTGTTTGGGATCATTGTCTTGCTGAAATATCCACCCTCGTTTCATCTTCAGCACCTTGGCAGATGGCAACATCTTCTTATCAAGGATGTCTCTGTACATGTGTCCATTCATCTTTCCTTCAATTATATGAAGTCTGCCTATACCATGTGCTGAAAAATGCCCCCACACCATGATGCTCCCACCTCCAAACTTCACTGTTGGTATGGTGTATTTGGGCTGATGTGCAGTGCCATTTCTCCTCCAAATACGCTGTGTGTTGTGGCATCCATAAAGTTCAATTTTGGTCTCATCTCACCAGACTGTATTCTCCCAGTATTTTACTGGCTTTCCCAAATGTTGTGCAACAAACTTTAAACGAGCTTCAACATGCTTTTTCTTCAGCAATGGAGTCTTGTGCAGTGAGCGAGCATGGAGCCCATGTTGGTTGAATGCATTCCTTATTGTTTTCTTTGAAACAGCAGTACCTGCTAACTCCAGGTCTGTCTGGAGGTCTCCACGAGTGGTCTTTGGGTCTTGGATAACTCTTCTGATAATTCTTTTGATTTCTCTGCCAGAAATCTTGCGAGGAGCTCCTGGTCGTGGCCGGTTTATGGAAAAATGATGTCCTTTCCACTTCTGAATGATGGCTCCAACAGTTCTCACTGGAACATTCAGCAGTTTAGAAATGGGCCTGTAACCACTGGCATCATTATGTTTTGCAACAATAAGGTTGCAAAGGTCTAGAGAGAGTTCTTTGCTTCTACCCATCATGAGTTCTTTGTGCTGTGTTCAATACTAATTCCCTGTGTCATTTCACTTTATTAAATATAACTTGTTTTGTGAACATTGCCTTGAAATCTTTGTACACATGGATTATTTGGGTTGTTACTGATATCTGGTGAATATCTCAGGTCAATGGCGCCATCAGAAATATGTTTGAGAAAAATGCTGATGTGTTCAATACTTATTTTCCCCACTGTATGTATTATTATAGATAGATGCACTTTATTGATCCCAAACTGGGAAATTACAGAATGATATGCCTAAAGTAAATAAATCATCAAATCGAAAGTGAATCTTGAAAAAGGAACTAAAATAAACAGATGATAGCAGAGGTTTCATAAGCCGAATATTCTCTGTCACTGACAGAATTTTTTAGCAGTGATGGTATGCTTCCTGAGAGAATGTTTTATTGCTTTGTTCTGGTGCACAACAGCAGAGCACAAGGAGAATGTACAAGAGCCGCATACAGGAGGATCAGGAGATGGCCAGAGACCTCACTGGTAAGGATCATTATGTTTTTTGTCACCAAAAGTGTGTAACATTCTGTAATTAACCAAACTCCAAGAAAAGAATCATCCTCTATCAGCTACGGTCCCTCCAAGGTTACAAATAAATCTGCATTTATAAGATGTAAAAATATATTGTGCAGTCATGACTCAGTGACAACTTAAGAATTTTGGAAGACTTTATTATAAACAGGCTCCCCCTGTTGGTGACAGTTTAGAATACATGTGGAAATCAGGATTGTACTTCAGCAGGCCAGGGCAATAGCTTTCTGAACTCACTCTTGCAAAGATGTTGGCCATTATCAGTATAAGTAATTATCCCAATAACAGCAATTTGTTGTGAGAAATTCCATGAGTCCATCTTCTACCACTTGTGAGAAATTTATTGCAACCAATTACGAGTTCACAATGGGCAATGTGTGATGAATCATGATTGAATATTTCAATTGTTTGACAGCACTATTTCAAACCTCATCTGAGGTACATTACAGAAGTTCTCTGACAACTCTGCGATCGTCGGCCTCATCTCCAACGGAGATGAAGCTGAGCACAGAGGACTTATCCAGGACTTCGTGGACTGGTGCCATCGAAACTGCCTCCAGATCAACGCAAGGAAAACTAAGGAGCTGGTGGTGGACTGCCGCAGGCAAGGACAACCCCTCACAGCACCAGTAAACATACAGGGAACAGACACTGAGATGGTGACATCCTACAAGTACCTTGGTGTTCATCTGAACCATAAACTAGACTGGTCACACAATACCAACGCACTCTACGAGAAGGGACAGCGCAGGCTGTTCCTGCTGAGGAGGCTCAAGTCTTTTGGTGTACAAGGGGCGCTGCTGAAGACATTCTACGACACAGTGGTGGCATCAGCCATCACTTTTGGAGTGGTCTGCTGGGGCAACGGCATTACAGCAGCCGATAGGAAGAGACTAAACAAACTGATCAAGAAAGCTAGCTCTGTCCTGGGGCAACGCCTTGACCCAGTGGAGGAGATAGGAGAGAGAAGGATGGTGGCTAAACTGCCATCTCTGCTGGAGTCTGAGTCCCACCCTATGCAGGACATATTGAAAGTAGACTACATCATCCTAGGTGCGCAACCGAGAGGTTTCGCAGGTCCTTCCTACCTACGGCTGTCAGACTGTATAACCTAAGCAGGGCTGCTCGTAGAGATAGCAAAAAAACGTGACGACCTAGTAGTATTGAATGCAAAAGACGCAACAGACTTACACAAATGGTCCCCTCCAGTATACAACTAGGACAATATCAGTCGCTACGGAGGGTGACAGTATGTATGGGTACATATTCATACTATGTAGGATAACTAAGTAGACGGTTATGCTGTTTATTCCATCTTGCTACAATGCTCCGCACTTTGTATATATATTTATATATTTATGTGTATGTATGTATATCCACTGCTCTTATTTATGTTTTGCTATGAGTGTTGCTATCCCTGTGCTGTTGCAATCCTGGAATTTCCCCATTGTGGGACTAATAAAGGCTTATCTTATCTTATCTTATTAAGAGTTGCCGACTTAACTATTATAGGTTTAAAACACTCTAATCGCGTTCAAGTGAATGAGAATGATTTACCTGGTATTGATCACTGCTCCATGTTTTGGACACAACTGTCTGTTGCGCTCAGAACAGTGGTTCTGGTGCTGCATTTATGGCTGTTGCTTCCAGGTCCTCCATGAAAAAAACAACCCGGTCTCAGTAAAAATGTATCTAATAAACATTTTCCACCCCTCTAAAAAAGTACATTTGCACGTTAAATAAAAAAATAACGTGCCTCAACACATATTTACAAGCCAAGTCCCTTAGTCCATGCCTTCACTCACTGTGCATGCGCAAAACAAAACACTCCTGAACAGTCCTCACCGCACATGCACAGAACAACGCCTCTGTTACTTTGGATTCCCAACGCTCATTTGGTTGCTGGGAGGGGGATAGTGGGTAGTTATTTACATGGACTTTCAAGCAATGACATAAACACATGCAAATTCCATTCCCACCCTCATCTGAGTTACTCTTTTTTATTTGTCTTTTTTTGTTTGCTTTTTTTTTTCTTTATTTGTTTTTCACTCCACTGATGAAAAGTTAGATTTAGGCAATACCTCCTGTGAGGTTAGGGTTAGGGCCTAAGGTGTGGGTTAGTTGCCAGATGGTGAAAATAAAAGTCAATATAAGCGACAGGAACACAAACTGGCAAATGTTAAGCTGCCGTTAGACACCTTTCTTAAAGCTATAAACGCCACGTATCCACTGCATGTATTTTTTACGTGTCTGTGTACAATTTCTCTGAGTGACAAAACATGCAATTTGACGTTTTTTTTGGTGAGACTGGGCTAGAAAAAACTGCTCATAATGGCTGATAATGGGTCCCCATTGCAAAACCTTCCTTCTGTCTGTAAATAGTAGTGCGGTGGTCAAATTTGACCAAATGTGATTTATTTTTCAACACAGTCTAACTAACTAACTAACTAACCTGCACTTATATAGCGCTTTTCTAGTCACAAAGACCACTCAAAGCGCTTTCATTAATACTAACCCTCTATTCTAAGGGCCTATACGAAACAGATATCTAGGGACAATTTAGAACAGCCAATTAACCTAACATGCATGTTTTTGGCATGTGGGAGGAAACCGGAGAAATTGTCAAGTGTATCTGAAAAGAAATAATGCAGTTAGTATCAGAAAAGGTTGAATTTAATGCATGACTAGTTTCGTTGCTGTAGCATAACTCCTTCTTAGTCAGCCTATGAACTTTTCAGTCCCTCCCCTTCTATGTGCAGATTGTCTATTAGTGCCACGCATTTAAAAAAAAAATATAACCAGTATTTAGCTCAGCGGAAGAAGATATTTTTTAAACATTTTTCCACTCTGCTGTAATTATTTCTAATTGGCTTAATTTGTACCAATGGATTTTTAAAGTTATATTATTTAGAAAGTTGTTTAGAATTCTTTTCGTTTTACTCCAAAATAAAGAAGAATATCAGACAACCAATCCACTAGTTGTCAAATCGAGAGTCTGGAGAAGAGATGAAGGATACAGATATATATTAATACATTTGAATCTATCTATCTATCTATCTATCTATCCCTTAGCCTGTTAGGCCGTGGTGGCACCACTGATGACTTGGCCACTATCTCTCTCCACTCCTCGCAGTTCTCAGCATTTCTGACAGCCTCTTGAAAGCTCAGTCCCACCCAATATTGCCAACTTGGTGACTTTCTTGCTAACTCTGGCAACTTTTCAAACCCTCTTGGTGACTTTTTTTTTGTCAAAAGTGACTAGCGACAAATCTAGTGACTTTTTCTGGTGTTATCAGAGACTTTTCTGGAGTTTTAGAGACTCTGATGTGCAGGGCTCCGCGGGTTGTAGTTTCCTTAGTCGGCATTGAAAATAAAACCTATCTGTAATGTGAGACTGCAAAACTACAACTCCCAGGAGCACTACCTGCACACAGTGTGTGCTCATTGGTCCACTGTCACCTGGACCCCAAGCCAGACAGTCGGCTCTGCGGGTCAGTCTCCTGTCCTGCCCCAGTTCACACTGCAACCCAGTGGGAAGAAATGCTGTGGTGGTGGCAACTTCTCATATCAAGCCCAGAGCAGAACCAGACTCGGTTTCCATTTCTTCAGACTAGCTCCAAAGTGAACTTGCTGTGGACGAACACACATCAGCTGGCAGAACACACCTGTCCCTGCTCTCAGTGACCAGATCATCGGGACAAGTTACTGATCCTGATCACCTGTTGTCTGAGCGTTGAGTAGCTCCCAACATCAGCTCCTACTTGTGTGGTTAAACATGAGTATTTTTAGAGCAAGAAACTCATTTAATGTCCGCAGTTATGCAAATGTAGGTTTTCTTACCACACAGAGAAAAAATGACTGTGATTTGTTGCTGTAAAGACAAACGAAGCTTCTTCTAACGTGAACTTTCTTTTTTTTTTTTTTTGACTTATTTTGTACCCGTAGGTAGATTTGTTCTGCAGTCCGGTGACAAGCCACCAGCTGCCAGTTGCTGCGTGCGCAAGCGCACCTTAACTCCCTAACCTGCATGTTTTTGGCATGTGGGAGGAAACCGGAGAAATCCCGGAGTAAACCCACGCAAACACGGGGAGAACATGCAAACTCCACACAGATCACTGTTGGCCGGGGGCAGGGATCAAACCCACGATCCCCGCGATCCCCCGGCCGAGGGTAAACTGTGCTGCCGCAGCCTATCTGTCCTTTCTATTTTATTTTATCTTATTCATTTACATGCTGTTGTGATATGCAACTATTTCATAGAAGTAAATCCTCTAAATATATATTTTTATTAATGGGCTCATCCAGGGGTGTCAAACGTATGGCTCGTGGGCCAAAAACGGCCCACCAGGGAGTCCAAAATTTTCTCTGTGAATTTACAGCTCTATTTCTAGCAAATTTCTGACTTTCTACTGATTAGAATAGCTTGTGTAAATCTGAGACATGTTTCTCTGTAAGACAAGACTTTTTTCTCATCAGTTTTCTTTTGCTTCTTATTTCTGATGAGAGCAAGGGGCCCTTGATTTCAAGGGCCAAGGGGTAGGTGAAGGAGAAAGGGTAGAAATGAAAATTGGGATGGACCCCAAACCTACCTGTACTTCACTCTCACATTGCAAATATTTTTTGACTGTTTTACAACATTTATTGCTGTTACTAACTAATTAAACATTAAACAGACAATGTTTCTCTTGCTATTTTTATGTATGTATAAGGGTCATTGCATTTAAAAAGGTTGTACATTTAATTCAACTACATTTTAGCATGTGATAATCACATTTGATCATATTAAACATAATTTTCCAACTACAAAATTGTGGCTACTGAAAAGGCTGAGTGGCTAGTAACTTTGGAAAATCACTAGCTACAGTGGCTGCTGACGTGAAAGCATTATTGCTCTGCAGTTATTATCCTCAGCAAGGAGCGGGTGCTACCGTGAGCTTCTCTCCATCCCAAAGCACTCACAAGCGGTCAGTCTCACAGTAGCCTCGTGCAGCAGTTAGTTTCATTCAGAAGGGAGACCCACGCCCATGCCACTCACGTCCAGATTGTAAATGAATCGTGCCTGCACAACCCCCCCACCAATAGACGTAAATGTTTCTTCACTGTCAATGTCACACTAATAAATCACTGCATTTGAATAACAGCCTCAGTCCCATACTCACTTCGTCCACTGTGTGTGTGTGTGTGACATAAGCTAAACATCTAGCCGCTAGCTCGTCATGTCGCAGTCTCAACTGTATGCTCAAAAATATAGAAAGAAGTGGGAATCAAACCCTGAATTCAAAAGTTGGTTGAAGCCGTTTATTGGCGATGATACAGAAGTGATGGCCTATTTAAATACCAAATTAAAACCAAAACAAACCAAGAATCAACAGAAGAAAGTTAATTTGTAGCTCTAAAGATATTTAGGGTGTTTTTTACTCACTTTTTGTCTTTCCCATTACATTATTCTTCTCTCCTACAGCGTCCATGACAATACATGCAAATGAAAATTATGCAAATTAGGCAGTGACGTCATTTAGCGACTTCTAGTGACTTTTAGGACAGCCAATAGCTACTTTCCTTACTGAGGAGTTGGCAACAGTGGTCCTGTCCATTCCATGACATTGTCCTCCCATCTCTTCTTTTGTCTACCTCTCTTCCTTTTGCCTGGAACTGTTCCTTGTAGGATCATCTTGGCTAGCCCTGTCGATCTTGTTATGTGGCCAAACCACTTCAGCTTCCTCTTTTTCACTGTTGTCAGGAGGTTGTCATACGGTCCCATGGCAGCTCTAATTCTTCTCTGCACTTCTTTGTTGGTGACACAATCTCTGTATGTGATGTGCAGTATCTGGCAGAAGAATCTCATTTCCAAAGCTTGTATTTTCTTTTGTAATTCAGTTGTCAAGGTCCATGTTTCACATGCATACAGGAAGACTGAAAGAACAAGGGAACGCATCAATCTGACTTTGGAGCTGAGGGCGATGTTATTATCCTTCCAGATAGGCTTCAGTCTTGCCAGTGCTGCTCATGTGAGAGCTACTCTGGCCATTACTCCTGGCTTAGAGCCTTCATTGCTTACAATTGCCCCTAAATACTTGAAGCTGTTTATCATTTCCAGTTTGGTGCGTTTGAAGACAAAGTTCATGACCAATATCACCATTGGTATCAGTACAGACACTGACATCAAAGGCACCAAACATTTGAATATGGAGCATGATGAGGAAACAAAAAGGATGAAAAGTAGCTTCTTCTGAATGAAACTTTTGTCTCTAATTTATTAAAATATCAGGAACTAAAACTGTGTGATCACTGTTGAAAGTAGGAGATGGATGATATTTTTCAGATTTAAACAATTTATGAATGTGCTGATAATTAAAAAAAACTATACAAAAAATTATGGTCAGATATTCAAAAATTTATTTTTCAGCACAGAACAATTCGTAATATATTTCTAAAACTTTTATTTCATAAATGAAGCCATATATAACTTGAGTTTTTTCCACTGTTGTAGTAGGAATTCATGTCACATAATATTCAGAGGTATGTATATAAAAAACTTTATAAGCAGCATAATCTTTATTTTAAAGATCAAATTGCTGTTGTGGCCCTCAGCCACTTCTATTTTAGTCAGAGACGGGCAAAATGGCTCTTTGGTTAGCAAAGGTCGCAAACCCCTGCCCTAAGAATACCGCCAAATTAGTCACAAAGTGGCTTAAGAACAAAGTCAGTGTTTTGGAAAGGCCATCATGAAGCCCTGACCTCAATCCCATAGAAGATTTGTGGTCAGAGCTGAAAAGACGTGTGTGAGTAAGGCGGCCTCCAAACCTTGGGGCAGCTGTGGCACGGGTGCAGTGTGACCGACTACTGATCTGAGGGTTGGAGGTTCGATTCTTGTTGTCTGCATGTCCAAGTGTCCTTGAGCAAGACACTGAACCCCCAGTTGCTCCTGGTGGGTCAGGTCAGCGCCTTGCATGGTGGCTCTGCCACCATTAGTGTGTGAATGGGTGGATAGCAGGATATGTAAAACGCTTTGGTCATCAGAGATGAGAAAAAAGCACTATATAAGTGAACGCCATTTACCTGACTCAGTTACACTAGTTCTGTCAGGAGGAATGGGCCAAAATTCCAGCAAACTATTGTGAGAAGCTTGTGGAAGGATATCCAAAACGTTTGACCAAGTCATACAGTTTAAAGGCAATGCTACAAAATACTAAAGAAATACAGTATATGTAAAGTTCTAACTGAAGAACATAATAAAACATTCTCTAAAAAAATTTTTAGCAAATGTAAAAATTATTTAGCAAATAGAAAAAAATTTGGTAATCCTAACTGACCTAAAACAGGAAAAGTTTAGTCTGATGAAAAAAACAGTTTTATCAGACCCTCCAGGATTTTGCTAAGTTGCAATTCTATCAATTCCCGTGACTTCAGCAGGTCCTGCATAATTTGAATTTTGTCCAATCACCGCAACTTTACCACAATTTTGGCCAATTGTTGTCAACTTCCACCAATTTCGCCAATCAAATTTGTCTCTCTGTAGCGTGCAGATGTGTACGTCATCAGTCTGACCAATCAAATGCGGCGCTGCACCGCGCTCACTTCTGTGTTTACAATGAGAATACACCGAACACATCAGCAAAAAACAGTGTGTGATTTTAAAAAAAAACACACTCACCTGCGAGTTTTCCCACATTGTTCCTTCATCCATCTCCCCTGGCCCACCGGTGAACGTCTCCTCGAGTTTCCGTAATGACTGCATGCATGAAGTTCCGGGTTTGTGTTGAAAAATGTTCGCCTGCCTGAAAGCACCTCCGTCTCGGGAGCGCATGCGCCCAGACGCGCCGTAAAACCACACAAAAAACAAGTGAATCTAATATTACAGCAAGTGTTGTAACAGTTTGTACGTCTTTAGAGGTAAAAGTCCCTACTACATCTTGTCAGTGAGTTTTAAAGTTGAGACTCTCTGGGCTGGACATGAGCCAATGCGTGATTCAGGCAATCCCCAAGGAGAGCCCCGCAACTTACCGCAACAATAGAAGAAAAAAATCCCGCGAAATCCTGGAGGGACTGTTTTATGTCTTTTATACAGTGTATGTAAAAATAAACTGTCGTATATATCATCGTACATATACAGTATATAAATTAATGACAGATTAAAATAGGTCGTGTCAGAATTTTTGCAACTCTCTCCATCAAAATGACCAACAACAATGAATTCTAGCTCAACCTCTGGCTGATCGTAAGTCATGAAGTTGTGAACTCGACTCCAGAGTGGCAGTGCAGTTTTTAGGGTCATCCCACACCACCAAACTACCTCTTATGCAGATTTAAACACTTCTGAAACAGGGAACACTGTGTAAAGAGGTGACATCACCATCTTTGAGGTGGTACATATGGGCGTATTCTGGGCTGTGGAACTTGTGATCATCTTCAGCATGTTGTCTGGAGGACTTGTTGACCGTAGAGAAAGAGGAACTGAAATTCTTTCAGAGAGCGAGAGAGGGAACATTAATGCTGCATTTGTTCCCAATGTAAGACAAATTAGAATTATTTGAACTATAACTCATGCAAACCTACTTTAGGTTCTTTTAAAAGCCCCCCCCCCCCAATACAGCCACCCCATTGTACCTTTAATGTCCTGTTCACATGCATATGGGAAGGGTGCTGCAGATGTTCCGAGGGAGATCCCTGTCCCATCAGTCCACCAGAGACGAGGACTGACAGGAGAAACCCTCCCACTCTCCAGACTGTTTCAAGGTAATCCCCTCCTCTGCCTCTTTCTCTCTCCCTCTCTTCTTACCTCACATTGCCCCCCTCATTAATTCCCAATTAAGACAGCAACCCAACCTCCCACACACCTCCGTATTGCACATATTGCACACAAATGTTTTTTTTTTTTTTTTTTTTTTTTCTGGTCAGACTTTTAATTTACTGAGCTTTGAGCTGAGGGCAGCAGACTCACTGAACTGTGTTAATGTGTGTGTGCGTGTGTGCGTGCGTGTGCTGAACTTGCACAAGGTTTATGCTTATATTGTATAATGATTGCTACTCTGTTCCTTTCTCCAACTCTGGATGAAAGTAAACCTTTGTCATTCTCGATCGTGTTTTTAAATGAGAGTCGTGGCTGGTCTCCGGCGACCTGCTGTGCTCTTCCCTCTCCGCTGCCTGCTATCTGCCCCCTCACACCCACCTCATAAATGGCCCTGGCTCCCTCATAACAAGCCGGATTCTCATAGATCTCCATCAATTTGTGTCACACCGGGGAATCCCTGAACAAAGATGCCGTCGCCACATCATCCACAACATCTATGCATTATTAAGGCTGGAAAAACAGCCAGCAAAGTGTCTGCCACAGCCACGGTTACAGAGCTAAAAGATACAAAGCAGCACGAGGCAAGACGGCGAGGCAGAGAGAAAGATGAAGAAAACAAAGAGTGACTAATGATAAAAGGCTAACATTTTAAATGCTGATGTGGCCTTGCTTTCCCGTGTTTGTTAGCAATGTGACTGTTAAGCAAAAAGCTGGCTTTGCCACTCTTTGGGTTTGTTCATTAAAGAGCTTTCCCAAGATGCATCTCACGCACAAGCAGCTCACGTCAGTGTGGGTGCAGCGAGGCTTGAGTCACACTCTAAATGGTAGCACAATACCATTAAAATGTGTCCTGTCAAAGAGGTCTACATTTAATAAAGGGCATTTGAGGCGCTTCATATCCTGCTCCAGAACACCCTTAAGCCCTTTTCTTCTGCGTGCAGCTCGGGCCTCCAGCAGCTGATGCTGTTAGAAAATGAGATTCACCGCATGTGCTGAAAGTATAAAGGAAGGGAAGTTAAAACAAAGTAGGCAAAAGGCCATTAAACCATCTCAGGGCAACAGTTCACCTTTAAACTTAATTTATTAGGCCATGATCTTTGAGAGAATCGTGAGATTTATGAGCAGGAACAGCTTGCTCTGGCACAATTACAAAGTGGACAATCAAGCTTTAATTTGGGACTCTAATTAAAGGAAGTCAACATGAAGAGGCTCGGCTGAAAAAAGCTGAAAAAAATGTGGTAACTAAGAGAATACTTCATTTGCTATTTAGTCACTAATGAGTTTCATTTAAGGGCAGTGCAGAAAGGTCAGGAATCTCAACATGGGTCTGTTCGGCCATAAAATAATTGAGCAGATTCATTTCCAACTGCCGTGGCTATTCTGGATTACTAATAAAACCACAAAGGGCGAAATACATAATTGGATCATACACAAACATGCACAACACAGGGGTTATTCATGCAGTGGTGTAATGTGAGGGTGACGGTCATAGTGAAGGACTCATTCAAGCCATCGATGACCGAGTGAGTGATTGGTGAGCGGAGCCATTTCTCTTCACAATCACACACAACAGCAAAAAGCATACACAGCTGAATGATTTAAAGACAAAAACACATCATCTGTCTTTTCATCACATACAAACACGTGTTAAATTCAGATAAAGCATGAAGCAGCCATTGTAATTTATGTAAGTTTTATCCCGTGTCCTGGGAGCCCTTCAGCTCCACTTACTTCCAAGTACTCCTTGTTAGCCTGGGAGCTAACAATAGTGTAAACAGAAGGTTAAAAGATATATGAGTAGGTACAAAATACTGAACTGGGAAAAAAACAACATATGATTAACAAAAGGATAGATAGATAGATAGATAGATAGATAGATAGACTTTATTGATCCCAAACTGGGAAATTACTGTGTAACAGCAACATGATAGCAGACGACCAAAACGACAGAAACACACACAACATAAAGACAAAGGAATTACCCAGGAACGTAAACCCGCCTAGATAATTTTATATACATCGATGGAAAAAATATTAGAAAAATTAGAATATCTGCCTATTAAAACTTAAAATCTTTACAATTTTAAATGTCCCTTTTCTTAGCAGTGAATTCACCTGAACACAAACAGCTTTATTTCCAGTGTATATTTAAATTTAAACAACAGTTTCAACCAAACAATCTGATTGGACAATAGGGATTCCAGGAGTTACTATATTCCCCGATAATCACACTTGGATGCTTCACTGAATATGTATCACTCCGCTTCAGCTGCGGTTTGATAATCTTTAAATTAATTAAAGTTAATATCAGTTGCTTTTTACACGTGAGAAATGTAATATTGTGTTGCATACTCTAACTTCCACAGTTAGGCGCTGTTTGAAAAGCAACTAGATGGTCTCAATCCAAATCTCTCTGAACCAGACTTTAGATAGATAGATAGATAGATAGTTTATTTCGAACACAAAAATATAACAAATACAAGCAAATGGCAAATGCAATAAAGTAACATTATACACTGTTCGAAAGGGAGAAGGAAGAAGTGAACACTTATTAATTCCATCTCCTCTTTTCCATAGATACACCCATGTGAATTTTATACAAATTACCACCTTTAAGACCCCAAGTAAACAATTTACTGTATTTTTTACAAATCAACATTAACACCCATCCATTCTAACATACAATTTTTTTTTTTATTATTATTATTTATTTTTTTTTGTTACTTATTTGTACCCGTAGGTAGATTTGGTTTGCAGTCTGGTGACAAGCCACCGGCTGCTGGTCGCTGCGTGCGCGAGCGCCCTAAACCTACATGTTTTTGGTGTGTGGGAGGAAACCGGAGAAATCCCGGAGTAAACCCGCGCAACACGGGGAGAACATGCAAACTCCACACAGCTCACTGTTGGTCGGGGGCTGGGATCGAACCCACGATCTCATGATCCCCGCGGTCCCCCGGCCGAGGGTAAAACTGTGCTGCCACAGTGCTAAACCACTGCGCCACCGTGCAGCCCATACAATGATGTCCATACAACAAAACCAGGCTCAAACAACACAGATATACACAGTGTTGTCCTACCCACCATTCCATAGTGTCCCATAATATCCCAGAGTGAACATAATGAATCGTACATATAACTACTACCCTTCTAACATATACCCTTTCAGCAAATGATGCTTATACCTCTTTTTGAATTGATTTCTGTTTGTACATAGTTTCAGTTCCGGCTCTAGACTGTTCCACAAATCCACCCCACAGACAGATATGCACATACTTTTCTTGGTTGTACGTATCTTAGGTTTTGTAAAGTTTAAGTCTCCCCTCAAATTATGATCATTGTCTCTTTTTTTAAATATTTTTTGTATATTAGTTGGTAGTTGATTATTAATTGCCCTGTACATGACTTGTGCTGTCTTAAATTTAACTAAATCGATGAACTTTATGACATGTGACTTTAAGAACAACGAATTGGTATGGTCTCTATATCCTGCATTGTTTATTATCCTTATAGCTCTTTTTTGTAATGTGCATATTGACTGTAGGTTGGTTTTGTAGGTGTTTCCCCAGACTTCTACACAGTAGTTAAGATAAGGTAAAAACAGTGAATTGTACAATAAGACCAATGATTTATAGTCCAAGAAGTGTCTTGTCTTCCCCAGTATGCCTATACATTTTGCTAATTTGGCCCGGATGTGACTGATGTGAGGTTTCCAGCAGATTTTATTGTCAAGCGTCACCCCCAGGAACTTATTTTCCTGTACTGTTTCTATTCTGGTATCATCTATTGTTACCATTATTTCATGATTTATTTTATAATTTCCAAACAACATAATCTTTGTTTTTTTTAGATTTAGAGATAATTTATTTTTGTTGAACCACTGCGTTAATTTTTTCATTTCAGTTGTGACCACCTCTAAAACCTGCTGCAAATTCTCACCAGTGCAGAGGATATTTGTGTCATCCGCAAACAAAATAAATTTCAGAATTTTTGATACTTGGCATATGTCATTTATATATAAAATAAAGAGTTTGGGTCCCAAAACTGACCCCTGGGGCACACCACAAGTGATGTCCATGAAGGGTGATTTGTGCTCTCCAATTTGTACAAATTGTTGTCTGTTACTTAAATAACTTTCCACCCAACTCAGTCCAACCCCTCTTATCCCATACCTTTCCAGTTTCCTTAGTAGTATTCTGTGGTCAATGGTGTCAAAAGCTTTCTTTAAATCTATAAATACTCCTACAGCAACATTTTTTTTATCTATACAACTAGTAATTTCTTCTATAAGTTCGATCAGTGCCAAAGATGTAGATTTATCTGCTCTAAAACCATACTGGCTATCTGTAAGGAGGTTGTGTTTTTCAGTGAAATCATCCAGTCTCTTAGTGAAGATTTTTTCAAGTATTTTGGAGACTTTCTGTCCTTTTAAACATCCACCGACATATTTTACATCTGTTTAAACAAAACAGACTTGCTAGAGTTGAATTTATTGACTCGATTAGAAAAGCACAATACCTATGTGGTGATGGACACTCTGTTTCATCTGTAAAATGCCAAGAAAAAGCAAGTGAAGTGCTGAAGCCAAATTGCTAGAATGCTAACTAGCCACCGCCACTCACCACTTTTCGATCTGGGCCCTTCTGCGGTACTGACACAACAGGTGACTGGTACATATTTAGGTGTTTTGCAACAGTTACTGGCTTCATTAAGAATGGACTATTTTTTTCTCAGCTGCGCAAAATAACTGATTAAACAAACAAATCATGATATTTTGCCCAGTATTGCTGTCATTTATTAAAATAGGCTTTTTTTAAAATTCATTTATTTATCAGGGACAATGTAGTGAAACACTGTGGTCATATAGAACATGTGATGTTCTGCAAAAGGAGTATGTAGCATTAAGCTAGTTTGCAAGTCCTGTCCCTGGTTGGACTTTTCAGGAAGAAATACAAGTAAAAAGCAACAACAAAGACAGTATAAACAAGCAGCATAAGAACTTCATACACATCCGCCCAACACAACACACCAAATAACACATAAAGGCTGCATTCACATCAGGATAGTCCGGGGGTCTTGATTCGACTGGTCAGGGAATGCCGAGAATTCTCACACCTTCATTTGGTTTGGTTTGCATTCACACTGCAGCGGACCAAACTGCCTGGACAGCGTCACGCAGTTACAACAACTGCTCGTTTGGGGCGCTGTAGCCGAAACCACCACTGACCAGGAAGAAAAAATCTCAGCGAAGAAGAAAAATCTGGCTCATCGATTGGCCAGGACCAAAACCAGAAATCTGTTCCCTTCAGCTGGGTTGTTTGTCCACAACAAACAAGACATTTTTTTAACTTTTCTCCTCAGCTTTCTCCGGTAAAAGGATTTGTTGGATACACGCAGTTGTCTTTATTGTTGTTTTCTACCCAAAATGCACTACAGTAAATGCTACTTCCTCGTCTCAGACTACGTGTTGCTATGGTTACCCAAACGCCAGGGGGGAACTTTCCTCCCTTTGTTCTGCTGGATAGTCCGTTTGCATTCACACTGCAAGCGAAGCGCACCAGGGTTCATTTGCGAGTGAACCGAGACCTCCGTTTTCAGGCGGACCAGAGGTTCAAATGTGCATTCAAATGGCACCAAATGAATCAAACTATCCGCAGAAGCAGAACAGAGTCACTTTGGTCCAGACCAAACAGCGGCCCTGTGAATGTGCCCTGAAAGTCTGACCTTGCTAGTGTAACTGAGGTCATCCTGCGCAGTTCGCCCCACTCGGGACACGAACCCGCGACCTACCAGTCAACTACACACAGTTCGAGCATGGGAGACACAGCACGATCGCGCTGAGCTAAAGGTCCGACCGATAGCTCAGCGCTACCGATACTGTATGAGGCTTTTTGGGAGGGAGGTTTACTAACGTTCTACGCCGAACAGTGCTAGTTGGCATCCGTTACACTCTCCCCCTTAAACCTCACTCCCATCCCGGGTTCACGGCACCATTGTAACTGAGGTCATCCTGCGCAGTTCGCCCCACTCGGGACATGAACCCGCGACCTACCAGTCAACTACACACAGTTCGAGCATGGGAGACACAGCACGATCGCGCTGAGCTAAAGGTCCGACCGATAGCTCAGCGCTACCGATACTGTATGAGGCTTTTTGGGAGGGAGGTTTACTAACGTTCTACGCCGAACAGTGCTAGTTGGCATCCGTTACACTAGCATCACATGTCTTAGGTGTGGGTACATTCTTGTTTTGCCTTCAGCCAGGTCTTAACCTTTACTGTGAATGTTTTGATATCGGTCATTAGTTTGATTTTATTTCGCATTATGTTCCAGATGTGACTACACTTTATAGAGAAAGCTGTCTGTCCAAATGTGGTTCTGCGGTGGAATATTTTACAGTTATTGCTGATAGAACTCCTGGTGACTCTGCTGTCATCTTGTCTTTGGATGAAACCACAGAGTGTCAGGGCGTGGACCAGGTCTCATGCCTTCATCCTAATTTATTATTGTGTTATCTTGTCTTTAGGGCATGGGCCTCAGCCCTCACCCTCGCTTTAAGTTTCATTTTGGAATTTCCTTTATTTAATTCTTAGTATTATTTTTATCCTGGTTTGCTATTATTATATCCTGGTGGCTAAGCTGTCATCTCTGCTGGAGCCTGAGTCCCACCCCATGCAGAACATGCTGAACGCACTGAGGAGCTCATTTAGTGGTACGGTGTGTCATCCTAGGTGCACGACGGAGAGGTTCCGCAGGTCCTTTCTACCTACAGCTGTCAGACTTTATAACCTAACCACTGCTGCTCGCAGAGGTCACATTAAATGTACTAAACATAACAATTTTGCACAATAGAGATTCAAATGTGAAATATACTGTCTGGGTACATATCCATATTCTGCAGGGTAATTTTACAAACCGTAATGCTATTTATACCATCTAGCTGCAATGCTCCTGCACTGTGTACATATGTACATTCATTTACTGCTTTGGCTAATCAGTTCTTATTATCTTCTTATTATCTTATTTACTATTGCTCTGAGTGCTGCTATCTCTTTACTGCTGTAATCCTGGAATTTCCCCATTGTGGGACTAATAAAGGCTTATCTTATTGTAACCCAGTGTTAAAAACGCGAATAGAAATATGAATGTCGATACCGCTTTAAGGAGGAGGGGGGACACTCATTTCACAATGGGAATAGATATTTTCAAGATGGGTATGTAAATACAATATAAGTTCATAAAATATGTTCATAAACAGTTAGGAACATTTTCTGGGGAGCTTTGATAAAGTTCCAAATGGTTTCATCTGGTATGTCGAGCGACCAATGGCTGCATCTTTTGTTTGGCAGCAACAGCCAATGGGGTCACGCCAGCCAATGGGGTCACGCGTTCCCTCTCTCGGTCTGTGTGTAATATGCAGAACGTTGTCAGACACTGCCGAGACACGACCGAGAGAATGCGATTCCTCACGGAGATGATGAGCTAACGTGCTAATAGCAGCCTTTGCTTGGACAAAACTTGAGATTGATTGGGATCCAGAGGCTGTTGACGCCGTTGAGCGCGGGAATCCCATTGACGCACATGTCACTTAGATTGGTCAGGTTTTTTTGTTTTGACTGGTTGGACCAGAAAAGCGTGAATCTCCAGATCTGGATGGCGAGCCGAAGCCCGAACCCTATGAACTGGTAAAAGTGACCCAACTGGTCACTTGGAGCTGGTATCAAAGGACTGTATATATTATAAATATATTTGGACTATATTTTGGATTACTTTATTGTTATTTTTTTTGTATTATCATTGTTGTAAGCGCTGTGATTTTATGTATGTGTACATAGCTGTAAAATAATATACGTAGTTGCAAGTTCCATACACCGTGTGTGTGAGTTTTCTGTTGTTACGCCCTCCAGGCTCCTACGAACCTGTAATCGGTCTGATCTGGCCCAATTATCCCTTTTGCCCAGGTGGAACCAAAAAGGGTACTACACCTAAAAGTGAGTAGGTGTTAGAGGGTGTTACACAAAAATCTGGCGAGCCCAGCCAGGAGCCTGGAGCGTTGCCCAACAGATGTGGATTCTGTTTTGACCCCTGACTAAATAGTTTATATACTATTAAAATGGATTTCGTGGAAAAACGTGTTAAAATTCCTCATGCAGTCATTGTCAGTGGTGTTGTTGATAAAAAAAGAGACACAGACGTTTTTGAGTTTCTAGAGCAACATGGCACTATCCGTAGGGTGCTTAGCATTAATGATAATTCATCGGACTTTGACAAAAGCCATATTGTAGAGTTCGAGTCTGGATTAACCATTGAAGCATTAGCACCTACGTTGCCGTGCTCCTTTCCATCCACTGACAATCCTGAGGTTAAATACTGCATTCAAGCTCTAACTGATGTCTACACTAAAACTGTATGGGGCAGTGTTACTGAGGCTTATCTTAGCAACCTGAGGGGTTTAGCTAAGCTAAGTGGAAAAGGTTTTGAAGAGGTGTTGCGGGAGGTCATGTCCACAATAGGGAAGTCTATTGAAGCTGTTGAGACAGCTGAAACGGTCTCTGCTGACATTGATCTTGCTGTCCCTACTGTAGAACCCACACAAAGTGGAGTCTCTCCTCCACTCCAAGTTGAAGTGCCTCACACCCCTAAAACCACTCAAGCACTCTTCCAAAGCCCTCTTAGACCAAACTTAACACCTCAAATGTTGAGCCCAGCTAATTGTAACCCACCCGAGGTTCAGAAAATCGTAGTCGAGCATGTCATTAAAAATGCAGAGAAGCCGTCAAACGCCCATTCCTCCTTGAGAATCAACGCTTTCGCCGGCAAAACGCCAAGACCGTATACTGAAGCTGATTATGAAGCATGGCATTCACATGTTGACTTGATGATGGAAGATACTTCTTTGTCCGACTTGGAAAAATCTCGCAAGATCCTGGAAAGTCTTCTTGCTCCTGCGTCTGATGTTATTCGCTCTCTTGGGCCTGAAGCCACCTCTGCCGACTATCTTAAGCTTTTGGACTCAGCTTTTGGGACCGTTGAAGACGGTGAGGAACTGCTTGTGCGATTCATGAACACTTTCCAAGATTATGGAGGAAAACCCTCTGCATATCTGCATCGTTTGCAGGTGGCGCTCAATCTCACAGTGCGTAGAGGTGGTCTAGAGCCACAATTTAACAGAGGCTGTTGAGATGATAATCTGCTAAAGGAGCTACAGCTGGAACTAAAAGATAAACATCCACCTGCGTATGCAGAGTTATTGCTTCACCTTCGCACTGTTGAAAACAGACAAGAAATTAAAAACACACGCATGAAAAAACACTTGGGCGCCACAAAACCAAAAGCAGCTTCCTACGAACAAACAGTCGCCGAAACAAGTGCAAATAGTGAAGTAGAGTCTGACAGTCTGAAAGAACTGAAAAAGCAAGTCGCTGATCTAAAAAGCCAATTAGCTGCTGTCGTGAAACAAAAGAAACAAGCACCATCGAAGAAAGACCTAACTAAGAAGTCTGGAAATAAAAAATCTGACCATGCCAAACCTGACAACTTACCTTCGTCCAGCCGTCCCAGTACTAGGCCCAGACCATGGTATTGCTTCTGCTGTTGCGAAGATGGGCATATTGTAGCCACTTGTGAGTCAGAGCCAAACCCTGCGCTTGTGGCTGCAAAACGCAAAGAACTAAGAGTAAAAAGACAGATTTGGGACAGTCGGAACCCCACATCCTCTTTAAAACTGAAGTCTACCCCTGTTGCGGGACAAACAGAGGCTAGTTCAGAGATGACCCATCCCAAACCAAAAGCTCCATTCAAGACACGTGCTAAACTGAAGTCACACTACAAAACAGACTCCTTTAACTTTCCTAATGGTCTAATTGGTACAAAAAGTACAGCACAAGTGAAAGTGAATGGCTGTACTGTGAGCTGTTTGTTAGATACAGGCTCCAAGGTGACTACTGTCCCTGAGTCCTATTACAGACAGTACTTATCCAACCATGAGATTAAGCCACTTTTTGAGCTGTTAGAAGTGGAGGGAGCTAACGGTCAGAGTGTACCTTATTTAGCCTACATTGAAATGCATGTCACTTTCCCAAAAGTCTTTTTCGGTATTGAAGCCGAAGTGCCAACACTTGCCTTAGTGGTCCCTGATGTACGTGCAGCTGATCAGTCCTTAGTGTTAATAGGGACAAACACATTAGATGTACTGTACGAGCTGTACTCTGATGCATGTTCTGAACTGCAGCCAACCATGTCACTTGGTTATAAGGCAGTGTTAAAAGTCCTTGAGCTACGGCACAGACAGTCCAAAGACACTAGCCTTGGTTTAGTAACCATGCACAACAAAGAGCCACAGTTAGTTCCTGCAGGCCAAACAGTTGTTCTAGATGGCGCTGTAGCTGTGTCAGCCGGCAACAGTGAAAAATCTGTCTTGTTAGAACACCCGGTAATGTCAGTTTTACCTGGTGGTATCCTAGTAAAGCCATGTCTCATAAACTTACCTGAAAGAGCACCTTACCTTGTTCCAGTTATACTCACCAATGAGTCGGAACATGACGTGACAATCCCTCAGAAGTATGTCATTGGAGAAATTTGTGCATATCAACGAGTCCTATCACAAGAACACTCCGTGAAAGTTACAAAGTCCAAAACTGAACAAAAGTCCACTCTGAAGTTCAACTTTGACTCTTCCCCCATTAGTGCTGAATGGAAAGAGCGCCTAACAGAAAAACTCAGTCAAATGCCTGAAGTATTTGCACAAAACGATCTTGACTTTGGAAAAACGGATCAAGTGAAACACACAATCAAATTATCAGATGAAACACCGTTCATACACAGAGCACGTCCCATACATCCAAATGACCTGGAAGCGGTCCGTAAGCATCTCAAAGAACCCCAACAAGCAGGCGTGATAAGAGAGTCCACTTCCCCATTTTCTTCGCCTATTGTAGTGGTGCGAAAGAAAAATGGCGATGTCCGCCTTTGTATTGATTACAGGAAGCTTAACATGCAGACTGTAAAAGATGCTTATGCCCTCCCCAACTTGGAGGAAACGTTTTCCACCTTGACCGGTTCGCAGTGGTTCTCCGTCCTCGATTTAAAGTCGGGGTACTACCAAATTGAGGTAGAGGAGCTGGACAAACCAAAGATGGCGTTCGTATGTCCCATGGGCTTTTGGGAATTCAATAGAATGCTCCAAGGCATTACAAACGCCCCCAGCACGTTCCAGCGCCTCATGGAGAAATGCATGGGCGACATGAATCTGCATGAGGTGATTGTGTTCCTCGATGACATCATTGTATTCTCCAAGACGCCCGAAGAACATTAGGCTCGCTTAATGAAAGTTCTCAATCGCCTAAAAGAGTACAGGCTTAAACTCTCCCCTGAGAAATGCAGATTTTTTCAAACTTCTGTCAGATACCTCGGTCACATTGTGTCCAGTAAAGGAGTTGAGACCGACCCCGAAAAAGTGAAAGCCCTAAGTACCTGGCCTGTGCCCCGTGATTTCAAACAGCTCGAGCTCTGCTCGTTCTTAGGCTTTTCAGGGTACTATAGGTGGTTCATTAAGAACTATTCCAGCATCGTTAAGCCCCTCACTGACTTAACAACAGGCTACCCTCCTTTGCGAAAGAGCACAAAGCCCAAAGCTAAGCCTGCCCAGTACCACGACCCAAAGACATCGTTTGGCGAGCGATGGACTTCTTGCTGTGATCTTGCATTCAAAACCATCATTGAAAAGCTGAGTACTGCGCCTGTCCTGGGTTTCGCTGACCCTCAGTTGCCATATACACTCCATACTGACGCCAGCACTACAGGGCTTGGTGCCGCCCTCTATCAAGAGCAGGAGGGCCAGATTAGGGTCATAGCTTATGCAAGCCGGGGATTGTCTAGAAGTGAGTCCCATTACCCCGCCCATAAATTGGAATTTTTGGCTCTAAAGTGGGCAGTAACGGAGAAGTTCACAGACTATTTATATGGCAATCATTTTACTGTTGTGACAGACAGTAACCCCCTGACGTACATTTTGACTACTGCTAAGATGGATGCCATGAGTTATAGGTGGCTAGCTGCTCTGTCGACGTTTAACTTTAAGCTCCAATACAGAGCAGGCAAACTTAACTCAGATGCAGACGGCCTCTCTAGACGGCCACATGGTGAGTTACTTAATGACGCAGTGTCCCAAAAGGAGCTTGACTGCATACAGCAGTTCACTCAAACCCACTTGTCTCTTCCTGAAAGTAGTTTAAGTTCCGAGGTAGTGTCTGCTATATGTGAAAAACACCTTGTCTGTAGCTCTCCAGACAACACCTTCCCTTTGGTTCACTCATTAGCCCTCTCTGTAGCCGCCATTCCAGATGGCTACGCCGATGAAGATGGCTGTGGTGATCTTCCAGTTGTACTCCACATGACTCCTGAACAGATCAAAAACAAACAAAGAACTGACCCCTGTCTAAGACAAGTGATTGCACAAATTGAAACTGGGCTAAAAGTTCCACCAACTGTACGCACTGAACTTCCTGACATCAACTTGTTACTCCGAGAGCTCAGTCGACTTGAAATGTGCAATAACATCCTCTACCGCACTCGTCAAGACGGAGGAAATGTTACTTACCAGCTCGTCTTACCTGAACAGCTCTGCGATTCAGTCTTTCAAAGCCTCCACTGTGACATGGGCCATTTAGGCACAGAGCGTACTTTGGATCTCGTCAGAATGAGGTTCTATTGGCCTCGCATCGAGGCAGATATTGAAAAGAAGATCAAGACATGTAATCGCTGCGTAAGACGTAAAACCGCTCCAGAACGAGCTGCTCCGCTTGTCAATATCAAGTCCACCCGACCGCTCGAACTCATCTGTATGGATTTCCTGTCCATTGAGCCCGATCAAAGTAACACTAAGGATGTGCTCGTGTTAACTGATCATTTCACGAAATACGCTATAGCCATCCCTACCAGCAATCAGAAAGCTCAGACCGTTGCAAAGGCACTTTGGGACAACTTTATAGTGCACTACGGGATACCCGAACGGTTACACAGTGATCAGGGTCCTGATTTTGAGTCCCATATTATAAAAGAACTTTGCAAAATCATGGGCATTCGCAAAATCCGGACGACACCCTATCATCCCAGAGGTAACCCGGTAGAACGTTTCAATAGAACGTTATTGAGCATGCTGGGTACTCTGGAGGAAAAGAACAAAACTCATTGGCACGACTAGGTGAAACCACTTGTACATGCGTACAATTGTACAAAAAATGACACTACTGGTTTTGCCCCGTATGAGTTAATGTTCGGTCGTCAGCCGAGATTGCCCATCGACCTTGCATTTGGGCTCCCGTTTCACAACAAAAGTTTCAAGTCACATTCCCAGTACATTGAAAAACTGAAGACAACTCTACAAGAAAGCTACAAACTAGCAATAGAAAATGCTAACAAGATGGCTGAAAGAAACAAAACAAGATTTGATATGCTAGTGAAACCCTCAAAACTAGAACCAGGCGACAGAGTTTTGGTACGTGCAGTCCGCCGCAGAGGAAAGCACAAACTAGCAGACAGGTGGGAAGCTGAAATCCACATTGTAGTGAGCCAAGCAGGTGACTTGCCTGTTTACACTATAAAACCTGAGACAAAAGATGGTCCTGTTCGCACCGTTCACCGCGACCTCTTGCTTCCCTGTGGTTTTCTTGCCCCTGTTGAAGAAGAACCTGTCCAACCAAAACGTGTCGGAAAACCTACGACAAGACAATCACCTGAACAAAGTGAGGAATGTGAGAATTCAGAACCGGAAAATGAGGATGTCTATTGGTACAGAGAAGAACCAATCCAAATGCCCATAAAGCTCACTTGAGTTTATGAAATTCCCCATCCAAAGACATTCTTTAAGGGAGACATTCCTGCTGAAACTCACTTACCTGAGAATGACAACCAAATAGAAAATGTCACTTCACCTGGATGTGACAACTTGCCTGGAAATGACAATTCACCTGGATGTGACAACTTACCGAGTGATGGAAACCTGGAGGAAACTGAAACAAATGTGGAACCATCGAATAATGAGAATGGAATTGAAAGTGAAACCAACTTACCTGATAAAAGTACCTGTGATGAACCTGTGGAAGAAAAAAAACCTGAAAAAGAGATCCCAAATACTGTGAGACGCTCCGAGAGGACAACCGCCCAGCCAGAACGACTACAGTATGGTCAGTTGGGAAACCCTCTCATAATTGTTGCCCAGTCCCTGTTTCAAGGACTAAACCTGGCTTTTACCAGAGCCTTAACAGAGACAGATCCTAAGATTATTCCCATGAACACTGGTTCCCTTGTCTTTACTATCTAGCTAATCCCATGCAAAGGGACTTGCATGACTCTAAGGGGGGTAGTGTAACCCAGTGTTAAAAACGCGAATAGAAATATGAATGTCGATACCACTTTAAGAAGGAGAGGCGACACTCATTTCACAATGGGACTAGATATTTTGAAAATGGGTATGTAAATACAATATAAGTTCATAAAATATGTTCATAAACAGTTAGGAACATTTTCTGGGGAGCTTTGATAAAGTTCCAAATGGTTTCATCTGGTATGTCGAGCGACCAATGGCTGCGGCTTTTGTTTGGCAGCAACAGCCAATGGGATCACGCCAGCCAATGGGGTCACGCGTTCCCTCTCTCGGTCTGTGTGTAATATGCAGAACGCTGTCAAACACTGCCGAGACACGACCGAGAGAACGCGATTCCTCACGGAGACGATGAGCTAACATGCTAATAGCAGCCTTTGCTTGGACAAAGCTTGAGATTGATTGGGATCCAGAGGCTGTTGACGCCGTTGAGCGCGGGAATCCCATTGACGCACATGTCACTTAGCTTGGTCAGGTTTTTTTGTTTGAACTGGTTGGACCAGAAAAGCGTGAATCTCCAGATCTGGATGGCGAGCCAAAGCCCGAACCCTATGAACTGGTAAAAGTGACCCAACTGGTCACTTGGAGCTGGTATCAAAGGACTGTATATATTATAAATATATTTGGACTATATTTTGGATTACTTTATTGTTATTTTTTTTTGTATTATCATTGTTGTAAGCGCTGTGATTTTATGTATGTGTACATATCTGTAAAATAATATACATAGTTGCAAGTTCCATACACCGTGTGTGTGAGTTTTCTGTTGTTACGCCCTCCAGGCTCCTACAAACCTGTAATCGGTCTGATCTGGCCCAATTATCCTTTGCCCAGGTAGAACCAAAAAGGGTACTACACCTAAAAGTGAGTAGGTGTTAGTGGGTGTTACATTATTTTATCTTATCTTATTATTATTATGTTTTGTATATTTATTTCTCCCCTCCTCATGGATCGTCACCTTATCGTGGTGGGGGGGTTTGCGTGCCCCAGTGATCCCAGGAGCTATGTTGTCCGGGGGCAATTTGCCTCTGATAGGGTCTCCCAAGACAAACTGATCCTGGGTGAAGGGCCAGACTAAGAACGATCCAACAGACTCTCATGATAAATTGTATATCAAGGATTCAGTGTACCCCGCCCGGTATGGGGTTACCGGGGCCCCACCCTGGAGCCAGGCCTGGGGGAGGGGCTCGAAGGCTAGCGTCTGGTGGCCAGGTTTCCACCCATGGGACCCGGCCGGGCTCAGCCCGAAGGAGTTACATGGGTCCGCCCTCCAGTGGGTTCACCACCTGCAGGAGGGATCATGGGGGTCCAGTGCTATGTGGATTAGGTGGCGGTCAAAGGCGGAGGCCTTGGCGGACCGATCCCAAGCTTTCTAAACTGGCTTTTGGTACGTGGAATGTCACCTCTCTGGCGGGGAAGGAGCCTGAGCTGGTGTACGAGGTTGAGCGATACCGGCTAGATATAGTCGGCCTCACCTCAACACACAGCTCCGGTTCCGGAACCAGTCTCCTGGAGAGGGGCTGGAGCTTGGCCTTTTCTGGAGTTGCCCCAGTTGAGAGGCAACGAGCAGGGGTGGGTATTCTTGTATCGCCCCACCTTGCTGCCTCTATATTGGAGTTTTCCCCGGTGGACGAAAGGGTTGCTTCCCTGCGCCTTCGGGTTGGGAAACGGGTCCTGACCATCATTTGTGCCTATGCACCAAATGATGTTTCAGAGTACCCACCCTTTTTGGAGTCTGTGACTGGGGTGCTGGAGGGTACTCCTCCTGGAGACTCCATTGTCCTACTGGGGGACTTCAATGCGCACGTGGGCAACGACAGTGAAACCTGGAGGGGGGTGATTGGGAGGAACGGCCTGCCCGATCTGAACCCGAGTGGTGTTCAGTTATTGGACTTCTGTGCTAACCACAGTCTGTCCATAACGAACACCATGTTCAAGCATAAGGGTGTCCATATGTGCACCTGGCACCAGGACACCCTAGGTCGCAGGTCGATGATTGATTTTGTTATCGTATCATCAGACCTGCGACCGTATGTCTTGGACACCCGAGTAAAGAGAGGTGCAGAGCTGTCAACTGATCACCACCTGGTGGTGAGTTGGATCCGATGGCAGGGGAGGAAGCCATTCAGACCTGGTAGACCCAAACGTATAGTGAGGGTGTGCTGGGAGCGTCTGGCTGAGGCCCCTGTCCGGGAGGTCTTCAACTCCCACCTCCGGAAGAATTTCAACCACATTCCGAGAGTCTGGAGACATGGAGTCTGAATGGGCCATGTTCTCCACCTCTGTTGTTGAAGCGGCGGCCCAGAGCTGCGGCCGCAAGGTGGTCGGTGCATCTCGTGGTGGCAACCCCCGAACCAAGTGGTGGACACCAGTGGTGAGGGGGGCCATTAAGCTGAAGAAGGAGTCCTATCAAGCTTGGTTGGCTTGTGGGACTCCCGAAGCAGCTGAGGTGTACCGGCAGGCCAAGCAGAGTGCAGCTCGGGTGGTTGCTGAAGCAAAAACCCGGGTATGGGAGGAGTTTGGTGAGGCCATGGAACAAGACTTTCGGTCGGCTTCAAAGAGATTCTGGCAAACTGTTCGGCGGCTCAGGAGGGGAAAGCAGCTCCCCGTCCACACTGTGTATGGTGCGGATGGGACACTGTTGACTTCAACTGGGGATATCGTCGGGCGGTGGAAGGAATACTTTGAGGATCTCCTCAATCCCACTGATACGCCTTCCACAGAGGAAGCAGGGTTTGTGGACGAGGGGGATGACTCGCCTATCACAGGGGCTGAGGTCGCCAAGGTGGTTAAAAATCTCCTTGGTGGCCGGGCCCCGGGGGTGGACGAGATTCGCCCTGAGTACCTCAAGGCCCTGGATGTTGTTGGGTTGTCATGGTTGACACGCCTCTGCAACATTGCGTGGAGGTCGGGGGCAGTGCCTTTGGCATGGCAAACCGGGGTGGTGGTTCCTTTCTTCAAAAAAGGGGACCGGAGGGTGTGCTCCAACTTTAGAGGGATCACACTCCTCAGCCTCCCTGGGAAGGTCTATGCCAAGGTACTGGAGAGGAGAGTCCGGCCGTTGGTCGAACCTCGGATTCAGGAGGAGCAATGTGGTTTTCGTCCTGGCCGTGGCACATCGGACCAGCTCTTTACCCTCTCGAGAATTCTTGAGGGTTCGTGGGAGTTTGCCCAACCAGTTTACATGTGTTTCGTGGACTTGGAGAAGGCATTTGACCGCGTCCCTCGTGGATTTTTGTGGGGGGTGCTTCGGGAGTATGGGGTATCGGGCTTGTTGTTACGAGCTATCCGGTCTCTCTACGACCGTTGTGAGAGTTTGGTTCGTATTGCCAACACTCGGTCGGAGTCATTCCCAGTGAGAGTTGGACTCCGCCAGGGCTGCCCTTTGTCACCGATCCTGTTCATAATTTTTATGGACAGGATTTCTAGGCGCAGCCAGGGACTGGAGGGTGTCATGCTTGGTGACCACAGGATCTCATCTCTGTTGTTTGCAGATGATGTTGTCCTGTTGGCTTCATCCAGCAATGACCTACAGCTCTTGCTGGGACGGTTTGCCGCTGAGTGTGAAGCGGCTGGGATGAGAATCAGCACCTCCAAGTCCGAGTCCATGGTCCTCAGCCGGAAAAAGGTGGATTGTCCTCTCCGGGTTGGGGACAGGCTCCTGCCCCAAGTGGAGGAGTTTAAGTATCTTGGGGTCTTGTTCACGAGTGAGGGGAAAATGGAGCGAGAGATCGACAGACGGATTGAAGCAGCATCTGCAGTGATGCGGACGTTGTACCGGTCTGTTGTGGTGAAGAGGGAGCTTAGTTCTAAGGCAAAGCTGTCGATTTACCAGTCAATCTACGTTCCTACTCTCACCTATGGTCACGAGCTTTGGGTAATGACCGAAAGAACGAGATCACGGATACAAGCGGCTGAAATGAGCTTTCTCCGTAGGATTGCTGGACTCACCCTCAGAGATAGGGTGAGGAGCTCAGTCATCCGGGAGAGGCTCAGAGTAGAACCGCTGCTCCTCCACATTGAAAGGAGTCAGTTGAGGTGGTATGGGCATCTGATTAGGATGCCTCCTGGACGCCTCCCACTTGAGGTGTTTCAGGCACGTCCCACTGGGAGGAGACCCCGGGGCAGACCCAGGACTCGGTGGAGAGACTATGTCTCCCAGCTGGTCTGGGAACACCTTGGTATCCCCTCTGAAGAGCTGGAGCAGGTGGCTGGGGAGAGGGAAGTCTGGGCTTCTCTGCTTGAACTGCTGCCTCCGCGACCCGGACCTCCGGAAAAGCGGTAGAAGATGGATGGATGGATATTTATTTCTGCATGGGTCAGCTTCTTAGTTTATCAGTATTATTAATATCATCCTTATGTTCCTCGTTCCTGTCTCCCCTCTGACTGTTCATGTTTTGTGCATCCTCTATGGTCATCTGTGTAGCCCCGCCCATCCTGTGTCTGTGATTAATCCCTGCTGTCTCCTTTTGTCACTGATTGTGCTCACCTGTTCGGTATTGTCCTTGTTTACTCCTGCATTTACTTATATCAAGCCCCAATCTGTGTTGCTCATGTGTGTCGTTACTCGTGTATGCGTGAACAACACGCTTGTGCCTTGCCTAATTCTTGTCCTGTATCCTGCCTGAATCCTGCCGTGTATCTAGGAGTTTTGCTACTGCTCCCGAGCTGTCACTTTTTGTGTTTTTTCTGAGTTGCGCCCGTCTGACCAGCTCTTAATAAATCAATTGCCAAACTTTAAACACTGTGTTTGGGTCCAATCCACCACCAACTGTGACACAGTGGCTCTGGTGCTGATTTATTCATACATTTGAAGATCAATTTCAGAAAGTAGAGACTGGTGAAGCTTTCAAAACTCAATAAATTATATTTCTTTAGTATATGACAATGATGTCAGCAAATTGGTTTTTTATCCATGATTTTCAAGGCTTGATTATATAATGAACCTATGTGCTTTAATGCAGAGGGAGCTGCCTGAGCCCACACTGTCAGACAATATGAAATATGGGAGAAGAACACTGCATGCATGTACAGTACGGCTGCCTGTTTTGGTATGTAATTTCTGATTAATTTAAGGCAGTTCAGGCTTTTTTTATTGATCATTTTTGAAATTTTCTTTATGTGGTGATTGAATTTGAGTTAAGGGTCTAGTACAATTCCAAGGTATTTGAATTCCGTCACTGAACTGATTTCTTGATTACACTGGTCAACACCAAATTTATTGTCTAAGTTTTTTTTTTAGTTGAGTTAGGACAATTTTGATGTGCTGAATCCAAAAATCACATTGATTTTGCTCAATCAGGTCAACTTTTTGAACTATGGCCACATATTTTTTTACGTTTTTGTTTACATGTATGGGTATTTTCACTTTATATGATGCAAAATTCTTTTTTATTTCTTGAAATTCTCTGAATTTTAAACAATGATGACATAACATTCAATTTATATGTACTTACCTTTATCAATGTCTACTATTCAATTTACAGTACAACTGTACAACTGCTGTACAACTGCTTACAACTTAGCTTAACCCCTTGCACTCTGGTCAATTTCCCTAAAAACGCCAAAAAATAACGTGCCCAAAGTAAATCAAAAGCTGTTCTTCAACCCTTTGTAGCATCTTCATGGGGTTGGTCTCATTTAAAAGAAAACACTTTGAATTTTTTGGCAAAACAGTCATAATCTCTCTAAGTGCTCCTGCCACTGAGTAACAGTCATCTAAACATACTGAACTTGAAGAAAATAAATTTCGCCTGGGTGTTTTTTTGGATACAAATGCTTGCAAATAACACACAGCTTCAGATCCGGGCTGGAAAATACAACAGAAATGTAGAACCAAGTGTTATCCAGCTGAGGTCAAAATTTTGTAACAATACCACAAAAAATGAATATATTACACAGCTTTGTTCTCAGGTAGTTCCCAGGCGTTTTTAAACTGTGCCAAATTGTGCCAAATGGCACAGTTTGGAAAAACGTCTGTAACTTTTGAATGATTCAATATAGAAGCTTCATCTTGGGCTCTAATGAAAGGTGAAGGGCTGTGTGTGTGTGTGGGGGGGGGTTGTTTATTCATTCATTCATGAATGAATGAACAAACAAGCCCCCACACACAAAGAAGCATGCCACATAAAAAATGTGTGGCTTTTTTTTACAAGAAAAAATAACCTCCAGTGCACTTAAAATTATTCTAAAATATTTGTAATGTAGAAGATAACAACTCCCCCCCCCCGCTACAGAGGATGGACATCGGCCATCGCTACATGACGGAATAGTCATGTGGCGATGTGACGACCGCGGCGCACAGTCACTGCGGTCACCACGGCCGCCCCCCCCCCTCGCTACAGAAGAGTAGCAGGGGGGGCGTTCACAGTCTGGACGCGGCGCACAAACCGTGTACCGCGGCGCACGGACTTTGGACTTCGTGCGCCGCACAGTTGTAATTTACCGATCGGTCAAAAGTCATTTTTGATTACAATTTTTTTTTTTTTTTTGTTACTTATTTGTACCCGTAGGTAGACTTGGTTTGCAGTCTGGTGACAAGCCACCGGCTGCTGGTCGCTGCGTGCGCGAGCGCCCTAAACCTACATGTTTTTGTTGTGCGGGAGGAAACCGGAGAAATCCCGGAGTAAACCCACGCAACACGGGGAGAACATGCAAACTCCACACAGCTCACTGTTGGTCGGGGGCTGGGATCGAACCCACGATCTCATGATCCCCGCGATCCCCCGGCCGAGGGTAAAACTGTGCTGCCACAGTGCTAAACCACTGCGCCACCGTGCAGCCCATTTTCAGGGATAAAGAATAATTTAGCTTATAACACTTACCTGTTCACAGCAGCAGCGTAGCTGGCGAACTTCTCTTCCTCATTGTCAGACGAACATGAAGCTGGTCCGCTTATTACGGACTCGTGGTTCTGGTCTCGCAACCCGGTCAAAACATAATTCCATTATTGCGGTTTTGTGCTTCCATGATTGCGGTTTTGGCGAACAATTTTTCAAAACAAATAACAGTAATAAGAAAAAGAGACTGGCGAACGCGTGTGTGTCACCCAGCCTTCGTCGTCGGCCTCTGTCGGTCTATGATGACCATGGAAGAGAAACCTAAACGTCTACTCTGCTGGGACAGCACCGCCTGTGGCTGAACAGGCCGATGCGCGAATGGCAGTCCCTGTCACACAGGTCGCACTTGTGGGTGGTCTCCGTGCTGCTGGGTCTGTGGCGGTTCTTCCTGCGGGTCCTTTTTTCATCTGCTGCAGCAGTCAGTCTCTCTTCACCCAGCCTTACACAAAACAGCTTTCGAACTTCTGTGCTTCAATTGGCTCGCTGCGTTCGCAGCCGTTGGTAGGCGGGTCCTTCTTGCTAGGTTTTCAGTCATTGGTTCTTCAAGGTTTCAGAAACCCAATTCAAGGCTCTTATTAGTCGAATGAGAGGTCAATCATATCTAATCTGTTCGCGGCTGTGTCTGTAGTGGAAGAACGGAAATGCAGCTTTTTTTTTCAGTGCGCTCTTGGACGCAGCACTCTCGTGCGCCCTCGTGCGCTCTAGGACGCAGAGACGTGCCCGTCCGCGGTACACCGGAGTGCAAGAGGATAAAAACCTGACCTGATCGAGAGAAACGGATGTCATTCTCAGATTCAGCAGTGCAAAATTGTCTTAAATCAGTTGAAAAAACACAGACAATTTACAAAAAAAATTATTTTTGTTATGTTGTGTTATGTATGTTAACTTTAAAACATTGCTGGCTAGATTTCCTAATTGAGAAACACATAGAAACTGTCTTTTTAAGTTTCAACAGTAAATGATTTTGAAAGAGCCACTCTTGGACCTCAACCATACACTTAGATAGGACATCAGCAGCCTGTGTTGGTGTCTTGGTGTTGGTGTCTGCATAAAGTTGGCATGTTACAGCTGAGCAGTTAACAGCAGGTCATTAACGAAGAGGCTGAAAAGCAGTGGACCAAGAATAGACCCTTGTGGAATGCCCATGTTGTTATTTAAAAGGAGAATGTGTCCTGATCAACTCTGACAACTTGTGGAACTGTTGTATAAAAGTAATATTACACGAGAGCAAGTACCGCATCAATGAATATTTTAACTGGCGGCGATTCGTTGGAGTGTCGGGCGTACAATGAATCATCACAAGTTAAAGTATTCATTGATACTCCACTCTCGCTCATGTAATATTGCTTAATTGTCATATAAGTGGTCTACATTGTGAATTTTTACCTCCGCCAAGGAGGTAATGTTTTTACCGGGGTTTGTCTGTCTGTCTGTTACCAACATAACTCAAAAAGTTATGAACGGATTTTGATGAAATTTTCAGGAAAGGTGTGTAATGGCATGGGGAACAGATGATTAGATTTTGGTGATGATCGGAGAGTGCATACCTCCACCAAGGGCTTTGTTTGTATTTGTGCAGCAGGATTACACAAAAAGTACTGGATGGATTTGGATGAAATTTTCACCAGAGGTGGTTCTTGGGCTAGAGAGGAACCCATTATATTTTGGTGATGATCTGTGAATGCATACCTCAGTCAAGGCTCTTATCTTCTCACAGTGTGTTAGCAACAATACTCAAAAAACTGATGGACAGACTTTGATGCCATTTTCACCACAAGTGGCTATAGGCCTACACACAAACCAATTACATTTTGGAGGTGATCCATGACAAACGGAAGGAGCCTTGGCGGAGGTATGTGCTCTATGAGTGCTTTTCTAGTTTTTTCTGTACTCATTAACTGTATTCCATCGCTATCTTTCCTGAAAGATTCTCACTGTCTCCTTTCCCTTCTTGAGGTCTCTTCCCCTTTTTGGAGATTTTTTTTTTCTCTCTGACTCCCTGCACGATATTTTTGTCTGAATGAATAAAGTAGGAAGGTAGGAGGCAGGGAGGCACAAACAAATAGCATTATGTCTCACTGCAGAGGCCATCGACAAATGATATGCTTTATCCTGTAGTTTCAAGGGTTCTTATCATTTCTTACCACCACCACACCCCTGATTTGACGCTACTGACGCACACATACACACACACACACATGCAAAAGCACACCTTTCTGAATTCACCTCGCACCTTCTCAACAGTCGCTGTAAAAAGATCAAACTTGCCTCGTGAAACCCAACCTTTGTTTTATCCGATGGAGGCATGAAATGAGATTCTATTAATACCCGCAGCCCAATTGGGCTGGTTGGCTGACTCCCAGAGGAGGCAGCGCTGAAAAGGTTAGGTGCGGCAATTACGCAGGTGGAGTTACAGAAAAGATGAGGGTGAGACGGAGATGATTCTGCCTTGATCACTGGCTCTGAACAAGGTGTTACCAGCTGCAGCCGAGAGAGAGAGAGAGAGAGAGAGAAAGAGAGAGAGAGAGAGAGCGAGAGAGAGAGAAGTGGGGATGATGAAGGGTGGTGGGCTGGCTGCCAGAACAGCGTTAATGACTCGCCTTGTTTTTTGAAACAAGTAGTTGCCTTTTCAAAGGCAAGGCAATTAGTGGGGGACTTGTTTTGGTGGTTCTTTGGCTACTGCAGTGACTTAGGCTGTACACACAGGAAGAGTTCTCGAGTTCTCTTTCCAGATGCACCCTTCCGTTCTCTGCAGTGGTGCAGTGGTTAGTGGGAAAGTGCTAAACACCTGGCATGTCCACTCTGGTCCAGTAGTTTAGCAGATCTCAAATATATGACATGTGTGATCCGTGACCTTTGGAAACACTGATGCATGCAAGCACACAAGTGTACATGTATGCATCTTATAGGTGTTTATTAATTTGTTATGGCCCCATAATCCAACTCCTGAAAGAGAAGACAACACTGATTATATTTGATTATTTTAAAACGCTCTGAAATTAAATGATACCTTGCTCCAACCTTTTAAAAATCCTGCCATTTGTTGCACCTAAATGTCTTGGTTTAAACCTTAAATATTATTTCAAAAACATTTTTTTTTTCTGTTCAGAACAAAATGAATTTGAGTCATTGTAAAAAGATTATATTTTTCACTTTGTGATTATATCTGAGAACAGCTTTTACTTTCCAATAAAGTCATTAAATTGTAGCAATTAAATAATATATTATTAACTTTACTCGTGTCAAATTTCTGACTCAGCTGAACTCATGTTTCAAATTTTATACATTAATGTGTTTTCTTCAGTAACAAACGGAAAAGGTCACCCTAATAAAGGACCATTCATAGATGTTACCATGGTGTAACATGCAGTGACCTATTGGAGGTAGAGCTAGAAAAGTCCAGCATCAATGAGAAGAAACAAGCTCCTCCTAGGAGGTCATCATGTCATCGAACATACATACAAGCTGCAACATGGGGGAAGCCATCCCTCAAGACTAATATCCCATTCACGGTGCCAATCAATGATTTCACATTCACCTGGTTAAAGCACAATCAGAACAGCAGGAATAATTGGAATAACATATTGGAAGACCATCTGCAACAATTACTGTTATGATCTGGGCCGCAAACTACTGTCGTTCTCCTGATTGCTCTCATTCTCCTCAGCTGCTGCACCACTCACACCTGTGCCACTAATTAGGTGTGTGAGCCTGCTAGTCTTCATGGATGTCAGACATCCTGTGCTTAGTTCAGAGCATTCCTCTCATCTGTGTGCAGTCCAGCTCTTCCTTCCGTTCTCCTACGCTCTTCTCCAACGTGGGATCACGTAAGCCTCAGCCTATTTCTCTGCAAATACTCCTCCAGTAAGTCTCCACCATATTCCTCTTTATACCAACTACCACGGTTCATCCCAGCCGGGGCATCGCCCGTCACCGCACCAATCAGGAAGAAGCGCACTCACCTATTCAGGACAACAGCATCGGTGAGCTTCTGGGGTTGTCAGTTGTGCAGATGGCGCTATCCTCTACCAACTGTAAGACAGCAACACAAACAGTTTATCACCACGTTAACCTATCTCATACTCACCAGTCCTCAGTTCCCTTTGAACTGAAGACTGTTTGCTCCCTGCGGTTTGGAATCTCAATTAATATGGTGGAATACCCTGTGCAGTTCACTTCGGAGTACACAATTGGGCAATCGGAACGTACCTCATTACTCTTCTCTGCCACAGGGTTGCCAGATTCTCGCCGCGTGTCTTCTGTACCTGATTTTATTTGTCAATAATACTATACGTACAGGGCATACAGGATAATTGAAATGACATTTCTCTCTCTTGAGTGGTGTGCGCAATTTAAAAAAAAAAGGAATAAGGCTGGAAAAACAACAACAGCAGTCTACGTACAGTAACACTACCCGTAGTGCAAATAGTGACAAAAGACAGACCCAGACATCCCATAGTGCAAATAAAGATAAATGATAAAACTCAGCAATCCTATATACAGAAAAAATAGAGCAGTAATACTCGTAGTTGCAAGTTTGATGCTGTAGTGTAGGTGCAGACAGTGACAGATAGGACTGCACAAGCAGCAGGTATGGCTTTTCTGCAAATGGTTGCAGTAAAGTGCAGAGACATACAGCAGCAAATGTATTACTGTTGGTGTGCCAGTCTTTCTGTGCCAACAGCTGGGGTAGTTATTGTGCAGGTGAGTGCATTACAGTCCGGGGGGAGTGGACAGAGTTCAGATCAGAGTCCATCAGAGTTTTGATGGCCTGCCTGATGAACAAAGCTGTTTAGCAGTCTTGTGGAGTGGGCCCGGAGGCTCCAGTACCTTTTCTCCGAGGGCAGGGGGCTGAAGAGAGAGTGTGAGGGGTGGGAGGTGTAGCCTGCAATGTTAATGACTCTGCATAATCATAAATGTAATCTTATTATTTGTGTTTATGAGAGGTGACATTCCATGTCCCAAAAACCAGTTTAGGTAGCTTGGGATCAGACTGCCAAGGTCTCCGCCTTTGACCACCACCTGATCCACATAGAGTCTCCATGTTCTCCACCTCCATTGTTGAAGCAGCGGGCCAGAGCTGCGGCCGCAAGGTCGTCTGGGCATCTCGTAGTGGAAACTTCGAACCAAGTGGTGGACACCAGTGGTGAGGGGGGCCATTAAGCTGAAGGAGTCCTATCAAGCTTAGTTGGCTTGTGGGACTTCCGAAGCAGCTGAGGTGTACCGGCAGGCCAAGCGGAGTGCAGCTCGGGTGGTTGCTGAAGCAAAAACTCAGGTATGGGAAGAGTTCGGTGAGGCTATGGAACAAGCCTTCCGGTTGGCCTCGAAGAGATTCTGGCAAACTGTTCAGGCTCAGGAGGGGGAAGCAGCTCCCTGTCCACACTGTGCATGGTGTGGATGGGGCGCTGCTGACTTTGACTGGGGATATCATCGGGCGGTGGAAGGAATACTTCAAGGATCTCCTCAATCCCACTGATAAGCCTTCCACAGAAGAAGCAGGGCTTGTAGATGAGGGGGATGACTCACCTATCACAGGGGCTGAGGTCGTCAAGGTGGTAAAACATCTCTTTGGTGGCCAAGCCCCGGGGGTGGACGAGATTCACCCTGAGTACCTCAAGGCCCTGCTTGTTGTAGGGCTGTCATGGTTGACACACCTCTACAACATTGCGTGGAGGCTGGGGGCAGTGCCTTTGGCATGGCAAACCGGGATGGTGATTCCTCTCTTCAAAACAGGGGACCGGTGGGTGTGCTCCAACTTTAGGAGGATCACACTCTCCAGCCTCCCTGGGAAGGTCTATGCCAGGGGTGTCCAACCATGTGCCATGGAGAGCCAAGACCCTGCAGGTTTTCTCTTCTACCCAGTCTCTTCAGCAGGTGTTTTCACTTATCAGCAATCAGTGGGAAGAAGTTCACTGAAATCTGCTGTTGAAGACACTGGTTGGAGGTAAAACCTGCAGGGTCTTGGCTCTCCATGGCACATGGTTGGACACCCCTGGTCTATGCCAAGATACGGGAGAAGAGAGTCCAGCCGTTGGTTGAACCTTGGATTCAAGAGGAGCAATGTGGTTTTTATCCTGGCCGTGGCACATCAGACCAGGTCTTTACCCTCTCGAGAATCCTCAAGGGTTCGTGGAAGTTTACCCAACCAATTTACATGTGTTTTGTGGACTTGGAGAAGGCATTCGACCGCGTCCCTCGTGGTTTTTTGTGGGGGGTGCTTCGGGAGTATGGGGTATCAGGCTTGTTGTTACAAGCTATTTGGTCTCTGTATGACCGTTGTGAGAGTTTGGTTCGTATTGCCAACACTCGATCGGACTCATTCCCAGTGAGAGTTGGACTCCGCCAGGGCTGCCCTTTGTCACCGATCCTGTTCATAATTTTTATGGACAGGATTTCTAGGCGCAGCCAGAGAACGGAGGGTGCCATACTTGGTGACCACAGGATCTCATCTCTGTTGTTTGCAGATGATGTTGTCCTGCTGGCTTCATCCAGCAATGACCTACAGTTCTTACTGGGACGGTTTGCCGCTGAGGGTGAAGCGGCTGGGATGAGAATCAGCACCTCCAAGTCCAAGTCCATGGTCCGCAGCCGGAAAAAGGTGGATTGTCCTCTCCGGGTTGGGGACAGGCTCCTGCCCCAAGTGGAGGAGTTTAAGTATCTTGGGGTCTTATTCACGAGTGAGGGGAGAATGGAGCGAGAGATTGACAGACGGATTGGAGCAGCATCTGCAGTGATGCGGATGTTGTACCGGTCTGTTTTGGTGAAGAGGGAGCTGAGCTCTAAGGCAAAGCTGTCGATTTACCGGTCAATCTACGTTCCTACTCTCACCTATGGTCATGAGCTTTGGGTAATGACCGAAAGAATGAGATCGCGGATACAAGCGGCTGAAATGAGCTTTCTTCGTAGGATTGCTGGACTGACCCTCAGAGATAGGGTGAGGAGCTCAGTCTTCCGGCAGAGACTCAGAGTAGAACCGCTGCTCCTCCACATTGAAAGGAGTCAGTTGAGGTGGTATGGGCATCTGATCAGGATGCCTCCTGGACACCTCCCACTTGAGGTGTTTTGAGCATGTCCCTCTGGGAGGAGACCCCGGGGCAGACCCAGGACTCGCTGGAGAGACTACGTCTCCCAGCTGGTCTGGGAACGCCTTAGTATCCTCTCTAAAGAGATGAAGCAGGTGGCTGTTGAGAGGGAAGTCTGGGCTTCTCTGCTTGAACTGCTGCCTCCGTGACCCAGACCTCCGGAAAAGCGGTAGAAGATGGATGGATATTTGTTGTTTTTTTGTTTGTTTGTTTGTTTGTGTGTGTGTGTGTGTGTGTGTGTGTGTGTGTGTGTGTGTCTGCAAATGGGTCAAAGTTTAAAATATCAATAACCTCATTACTGTTACAACAACATGGTGGTGTAGTGGTTGGCACTATTTGCCTGACAGTAGGAAGGCTGTGAGTTCAAATCCAGCAGGGCCTATCTGTGTAGAGTTTGCATGTTCTCTCCAAGCTTGTGTGAGTTTACGCTGGGTGCTCAGGTTTTCTTCCACATTCCAAAAACAGGAAGTTAGATTAATTGGAGATTCTAAAGTGGCCCTAGGTGTGAATAATGAAGGGATTGGCACCACATTGAGGATGCCCTTGAATTTGTCTCTGGGATGGATAAAGGATGGCAAACAAATAACAATTTAACTCACTCACTGAGAGCAAAAAACTAAAACCTAAACATTTGTGTAGCAAAATGTACATTTTTACTACCCAGTTAGATGCACAACAGGTTGCAGTTCTTCTTCATTAGTCATTATTGGCATTAAACTGAAAAATATTGTTGGTGCCACCTCCTGGGCTGCATGTGTTACAAAAATGCTGGCTCTGATACTTTTTTAAAACAGGGAAAACATTAGTTGCTTTCTGGCAAAGTGGAAAGTTTAAACCAGAAACTGTAATTTCCAATTAGATCACTGTAAAAAACATTTTGAACTAGAGGGCACTCAGAGAGCACATACCTCCACCAAGGCTCTGTCCCTCCCTTCGTCCATCTGTACATTGCAAGATGGGGCCTTGGTGGTGGTATGTGCTCATGGATCACCTCCAAAATCTAATGGGCTCATCCGTGGCCCAAGAACCACTTCTGGTAAAAATTTCATCAAAATCCATCCTGTAGTTTTTGTGTAACCCTGGATTTACACTGACTCTGGATGCAGATGCCTCAAGGAAATCCTGTGGTATCTTGTGGAATTTACAGCCGTGGACAAAATTGTTGGTACCCCTCTGTTAATGAAAGAAAAACCCACAATGGTCACAGAAATAACTTGAATCTGACAAAAGTGGTAATAAATAAAAATTCTATGAAAATTAACCATTAAAAATAAGACAATGCTTTCGAATTGTGGTTCAACAGAATTATTTTAAAAAACAAACTCATGAAACAGGCCTGGACAAAAATGATGGTACCCTTAACTTAATATTTTGTTGCACAACCTTTTGAGGCACTGCAATCAAACGATTTCTGTAACTGTCAATGAGACTTCTGCACCTCTCAGCAGGTATTTTGGCCCACTCCACATGAGCAAACTGCTCCAGTTGTCTCAGGTTTGAAGGGTGCCTTCTCCAGACGGCATGTTTCAGCTCCTTCCACAGATGTTCATTAGGATTTAGATCAGGGCTCATAGAAGGCCACTTTAGAATAGTCCAATGTTTTGCTCTTAGCCATTCTTGGGTGTTTTTAGCTGTGTGTTTTGGGTCATTATCCTGTTGCAAGACCCATGACCTGCGACTGAGACCAAGCTGTCTGACACTGGGCAGCACATTTCTCTCTAGAATACCTTGAGAGTCTAGAGATTTCATTGTACCCTGCACACATTCAAGACACCCTGTGCCAGATGCAGCAAAGCAGCCCCAGAACATAAGAGAACCTCCTCCATGTTTCACAGTAGGGACAGTGTTCTTTTCTTGCTATGCTTCATTTTTGCGTCTGTGAACATAGAGCTGATGTGCCTTGCCAAAAAGTTCCAGTTTTGTCTCGTCTGTCCATAGGACATTCTCCCAGAAGCTTTGTGGCTTGTCAACATGTAGTTTGGCAAATTCCAGTCTGGCTTTTTTATGATTTGTTTTCAACAGTAGTGTCCTCCTTGGTCATCTCCCATGAAGTCCACTTTGGCTCAAACAACGACGGATGGTGCGATCTGACACTGACGTACCTTGACCTTGGAGTTCACCATGAATGTGTTTAGAGGTTGTTCTGGGCTCTTTTGTTACCATTCGTATTATCCGTCTCCTCCTGCGGCCACGTCCAGGGAGGTTGGTTACAGTCCCGTGGATCTTAAATTTCTGAATAATATGTGCAACTGTAGTCACAGGAACATCAAGCTGCTTGGAGATGGTCTTATAGCCTTTACCTTTTTTTTTTATTTAAGTTTTTGTAAAGGGTATACACATCATTACAGCATTGCATTGATTACATTTTCATCACATGTTCCCTTTTTTTTGTTTTTTGACAACATTGGAAGAATAATTATGACAACACCCCTTTTTTAAGTGAAAGAAAAAGAGAAATTAAAGAAAGAACAAAAAAAAAAACAAGAAAAAACAAAAAAAACAAAAACAAAACAAAAGAGCAAAAAACAAACAATAAATAAATAAATAAATAAAAATAAAAGAGCATCTGAGTAGCATTGGAACAAAGAGCGGTACCATTATTGAAATGGTATTTGTCAAAGATTAGATCTAATGGAAGACACATATGCAATCCAGGGTTGCCAAAAGTTCAAGAACCCATCCATGTCCTGTCTCAGTGCGAATGTCAACTTTTCCATCGAGTAAATGTCTTGGATCACGTTAATCCAATCTTCAGGTGTAGGACAGTCCTTCAACATCCATTTTTTAGTTAGGGCTTTTTTACTTGCCAATATTAAAACAGTGAATAAGTATTTTTCTCCTCGTCTTTCCAGTGAATCCGGTAGTAAACCCAAATACAAAGTTACAAAAGAAAAGGGGACTGTTATTTTGAATATTTTCCCCAATATTGTCTGTACATTGGTCCAATATTGGTGGATAACTGGGCATGACCAAAACACATGAAAATGATTTGCAGTCTCTTCACCACACAAGCGCCAACAATTCAACCCCTTACGAGTAAATTTGTTTTGTGCAGGTGTTCTGAAAAATCTTACTAAATTTTTCCATTCAAATTCTCTCCACTGCAGGGATGAGGTACTTTTCCATTGTTGTTTATTTAGCTTTTCCCATATTTCCAGTTGTAAAGTGAAATTCCCCTCTTTTTCCCATCTCTCTTTTATATATGATGTGTTGTCTCCTTTTAAGTCTTGAAGACCTTGGTATATTTTAGAAATGTATCTGATCCCTGGGATCCCTTTATATGCCATTAAGAAGACCTTCAGAACTCCTGACTGGGCCCTTTCCAAATCCTCCTTTTTAAGTATATTGTTTATGTGGTGTCTAAGCTGAAAGAACCTGTAAAGGTCTTGGTTTATTAGACCTTGTTTTTTCAAATCTTCAAAACTTCTTAAAATTTGCCCTTTAAAAAAATCGTAATATTTTATCAGTCCGTTCTCTTTCCACTTTTTAAATCTAGTGTCTGTTTTATTAGGAGTAAAGTCTTGATCATAGGCAATCCATTGCAGAAATCGATAGGGTTCTTTAGTTTGATTCTCTCTGACTATCTTAAACCAAATTTTAAGTTGAGGTAAGGCATTGTTCCCTATTATTGCCTGTAGGGGGATCCATCCATCCATCCATCTTCTACCGCTTTTCCGGAGGCCCGGGTCGCGGAGGCAGCAGTTCAAGCAGAGAAGCCCAGACTTCCCTCTCCCCAGCCACCTGCTCCAGCTCTTCAAAGGGGATACCAAGGCGTTCCCAGACAAGCTGGGAGACATAGTCTCTCCACTGAGTCCTGGATCTGCCCTGGGGTCTCCTCCCAGTGGGACGTGCCTGAAACACCTGAAGTGGGAGGCGTCCAGGAGGCATCCTAATCAGATGCCCATACCACCTCAACTGACTCCTTTCAATGTGGAGGAGCAGCGGTTCTACTCTGAGCCTCTCCCGGTTGACTGAGATCCTCACCCTGTCTCTGAGAGTGAGTCCAGCAATCCTACGGAGAAAGCTCATTTCAGCCGCTTGTATCCGCGATCTCGTTCTTTCGGTCATTACCCAAAGCTCGTGACCATAGGTGAGGGTAGGAACGTAGATTGACTGGTAAATTGACAGCTTTGCCTTAGAACTAAGCTCCCTCTTCACCACAACAGACCGGTACAACGTCCGCATCACTGCAGATGCTGCTCCAATCCGTCTGTCGATCTCTTGCTCCATTTTCCCCTCACTCGTGAACAAGACCCCAAGATACTTAAACTCCTCCACTTGGGGCAGGAGCCTGTCCCCAACCCGGAGAGGACAATCCACCTTTTTCCGGCTGCGGACCATGGACTTGGACTTGGAGGTGCTGATTCTCATCCCAGCCACTTCACACTCAGCGGCAAACCATCCCAGCAAGAGCTGTAGGTCATTGCTGGATGAAGCCAACAGGACAACATCATCTGCAAACAAAAGAGATGAGATCCTGTGGTCACCAAGCATGACACCCTCCATTCCCTGGCTGCGCCTAGAAATCCTGTCCATAAAAATTATGAACAGGATCGGTGACAAAGGGCAGCCCTGGCGGAGTCCAACTCTCACTGGGAATGACTCCGACCGAGTGTTGGCAATACGAACCAAACTCTCACAACGGTCGTACAGAGACCGAATAGCTCGTAACAACAAGCCCAATACCCCATACTCCCGAAGCACCCCCCCACAAAAATCCACGAGGGACGCGGTCAAATGCCTTCTCCAAGTCCACAAAACACATGTAAACTGGTTGGGCAAACTCCCACGAACCCTCAAGAATTCTCGAGAGGGTAAAGAGCTGGTCCGATGTGCCACGGCCAGGACGAAAACCACATTGCTCCTCCTGAATCCGAGGTTCGACCAACGGCCGGACTCTCCTCTCCAGTACCTTGGCATAGACCTTCCCAGGGAGGCTGAGGAGTGTGATCCCTCTAAAGTTGGAGCACACCCTCCGGTCCCCTTTTTTGAAGAGAGGAACCACCACCTCGGTTTGCCATGCCAAAGGCACTGCCCCCGACCTCCACGCAATGTTGCAGAGGCGTGTCAACCATGACAACCCAACAACATCCAGGGCCTTGAGGTACTCAGGGCGAATCTCGTCCACCCCCGGGGCCCGGCCACCAAGGAGATTTTTAACTACCTTAGCGACCTCAGCCCCTGTGGTAGGCGAGTCATCCCCCTCGTCCCCAAACCCTGCTTCCTCTGTGGAAGGCGTATCAGTGGGATTGAGGAGATCCTCGAAGTATTCCTTCCACCGCCCGACGATATCCCCAGTCGAAGTCAACAGTGTCCCATCCGCACCATACACAGTGTGGACGGGGAGCTGCTTTCCCCTCCTGAGCTGCCGGACAGTTTGCCAGAATCTCTTTGAGGCCGACCGAAAGTCTTGTTCCATGGCCTCACCGAACTCCTCCCATACCCGGGTTTTTTCTTCAGCAACTGCCCGAGCTGCACTCCGCTTGGCCTGCCGGTACACCTCAGCTGCTTCGGGAGTCCCACAAGCCAACCAAGCTTGATAGGACTCCTTCTTCAGCTTAATGGCCCCCCTCACCACTGGTGTCCACCACTTGGTTCGGGGGTTGCCACCACGAGATGCACCGACCACCTTGCGGCCGCAGCTCTGGGCCGCCGCTTCAACAACAGAGGTGGAGAACATGACCCATTGAGACTCCATGTCTCCACACTCCCTCGGAATGTGGTTGAAGTTCTTCCGGAGGTGGGAGTTGAAGACCTTCCGGACGGGGGCCTCAGCCAGACGCTCCCCGCACACCCTCACTAAACGTTTGGGTCTACCAGGTCTGAATGGCTTCCTCCCCTGCCATCGGATCCAACTCACCACCGGGTGGTGATCAGTTGACAGCTCTGCACCTCTCTTTACTCGGGTGTCCAAGACATACGGTCGCAGGTCTGATGATACGATAACAAAATCGATCATCGACCTGTAGGGGGATGTCACTTGTTATTTGGCATTCCATCTCCTTCCATTGTGCAGTGTAGACTGGGTTACATATCTCTACTAAAGTTTTAATTTGTGCGGCTTTAAAATAGTCCCTGATATCTGGCAGCGCGAGCCCACCTTTGTCTTTGTTTAGCTGTAGGGTTCTATATCTGATTCTAGGTCTCTTGCCCTGCCATATGAATCTTGAGATCCTTCTGTCCAGTTCTTGCCATGTTTTTTGGGAGTTTCTACTGGTATTGTTTGGAAAAGGTATAGAAGACGTGGAAGTATACTCATTTTGACTGCTTCAGTTCTTTGTGCAGTACCCAAGAATGGTATCATATTCCATCTTGCTAGATCAGATTTTATTTTTGCCACCAGTGGATCATAGTTTAGTGTTATAATTTTGTTGAGTTGTTTCGGGATATTGACCCCCAGATATTTTATAGATTCCATCTCCCAGTTAGTTTTGAGTTTGCTTAGTAAATATTGATTTGGGTCATAGTTGAATGTTAAAACTTGGGTTTTATGCATGTTTAATTCATATTCCGATAAATCTCCATACTCTGAAAAAACTGAGATTAGTTCTGGAAAAGAGGTGTCCGGCTGCCCCAGGTATATTAAAATGTCATCAGCAAGGAGTGCTATTTTTTGTTCCTTCTGACCAAGTGTAATACCTTGAATTTTTTGATTCTGTCTTATCCTTTGGCTCAGAGGGTCTATGAAGATTGCAAAGAGCAGTGGAGACAAGGGGCAGCCCTGACGACATCCTCTTTCCTGCTCAAAAGATGATGATAATTTACCATTAATCCTTATTTTAGCTGTTGGTTTTTTATATAATGCCTGGATAGTTCTAATGAAGTTGTTATGAAAATTGAAACTGGATAAGAGTCTATATAGGAAAGACCAGTCAACCGAATCAAATGCTTTTTCAGCATCTAATCCCAATATGGCTGCATTTAAGTTATATTTTTTTATATGATGAATTATGTGTAAAGTGCGTCTGATGTTGTCTTGTGTCTGTCTTTGTCTTATAAAACCTGTTTGGTCTAAATGAATTAAGTCTGTCAGTATATTTTCTAACCTTTTGGCAAGGATAGTGGTAAAAAGCTTATAGTCCTGATTTAATACACTGATTGGTCTGTAGTTGGAGCAGTCTAGTTTATCCTTTTCAGGTTTAGGTATGACTGCAATGACCCCTTCTCTCCAGGAGGGGGGATTTCCCCTGTGTGGAGGACATAGTTAAATGTTTTCAGGAGGAGAGGAGATAGTTGCTGTTTAAAGGTTTTGTACCACTGCTGTATTGCCATCTGCACCTGGGGATTTGTTAGCTTTAAGTTTCATAATTGCTTTTTCTAATTCTTTAGGTTGTATTTCTGACAGTAGTGTTTTATTTTGTGACTCAGTAAGTTGGGGAAGGTTTAATGTGTTTAGGAATGCTTCAGATGCGTTTTTATGTTTTTTGAGGGAGTACAAGTTCTTGTAGTAGTTCTCGAAGCTTTTAAGAATATCCTGAATTCTAAATTTTATTTCCTTTGATACTGGGTCTCTGATTTTGTAGATTGCTTTCTCCGTTTGTTGTTTCCTCAATTTATAGGCTAGTAATTTTGCCGATTTGCTGCCTGCTTCATAGTATTTTTGTTTCAGAAATGTAAGTTTCTTCTGGATTTCTATTGTGTAGATCTCAATTATTTGTTTTTTAATTTCCTTAATTTTGAGCGAGTCATTAGAATGAGTGTTGTCTTTGTGCTCTTTTTCTAGGTTCTTAAGTTCTGACTCTAATGTGGTTAGTTTTTCTTGTCTCAGTTTCTTTTGGATTGCCAGTTTTGCAGTAATCTTTCCCCTTATTACAGCTTTGCATGCGTCCCACAGTATTAAAGGGGATACTTCTCCATTATCATTTTCTTCCAAATATCTGAGAATATCTGATTCCAATTCATCTTTCAGTGGTCCTTTCAGGACATTTGAATTTAACCTCCAAGAAAATGTATTATTTGTGTATTTTTGGATGCTTAAAGGCCAAATGTCACGTAATTTTTTTTTCTAAATGACAACGAATTTAGATAAAATACACATAGCTTAAACCAAATATTCATACCGGAGACCATATCACCCACCTGTATTTACATAATTGCACAAAATACACCAGGTGAAGGCCCCACCTTGCTTGCTGGCTTGTGACAGCCAGTCCAGACCACGCCCATGTTTTTGACATCACCACTTGTACCCTGGCTGCCCTGCCTATCCACATTCACACTTATCAACATTGGACAATCATGACGGAAAGTGACAGCGATTGTGAACAAATTAGTTTAGTTTTGTCTTTTTTTTTTGTCTTTTTTTTTGTCAGTGGTTCAGACAGTGACAGAGGCATAGAACCTTACCGGTTCGAGCCGTCCGAGACGGAATCAGATGCTTTGTCTGATGACAACAGTTCCAACGATGACCAGAGAGCAGAACCAGTGGAAAATGTCATTGAACTGGACATTAATCGCCTCCAGAATTGCGAAACCGAAGGGGGTCTGTCCAGGGCGCCCCATAAATATTAATTTTTCGGAAGCCATTATTATTACAGTGGAGGAGTGCCGCTGCTGTCAAGAAATTGACCAGATCAATATGAAAATGGAGGCGCATACCTGTCAAGTGAGACGTTTTCGCCGTATTTTAATACCGTAAAACGCGGCTATAAGGGACAGCGGAGTAATAATGGACATTTCTCTGGGAAATGTTTTCATGCCTGTCAAGTGAGACGTTTTCACCGTATTTTAATACCGTAAAACGCGGCTATAAGGGACAGCGGAGTAATAATGGACATTTCTCTGGGAAATGTTTCCATACCTGTCAAGTGAGACGTTTTCGCCGTATTTTGGTGCCAAGCACGGCTGTGGGGGACGGCGGAGTGGTGGGGGACACTTTTCTGGGAAATGTTTTAAATGTAGTTCGTGTTGTTATTGTCAAATATTTTAAGGAAAATACGGGGGAAAAAAAATTGAGTGTCTTGAGGAGCACATCCTGTGTGTGATCCCCCACAGCTGGTGCTGGCAGATGGCTCAGCCTGAGCTATTCGCACTACAGTGTGGACTCAATCAGTCTAATGGCCGCGGCGGGCAGATGGCTAAGCGGGAGCTATTATCACTACAATGAGAAGTGTGGACTCAGGCAGATCGCTCAGCGGGAGCTATTATCACTACATTGAGAAGTGTGGACTCAGGCAGATCGCTTATAGCCGCGTTTTACGGTGTTGAAGTACGGCGAAAACGTCTCACTTGACAGGTATGAAAACATTTCCCAGAGAAGTGTCCCTTATTACCCAGCTGTCCCTGATAGTCCCGTTTTAAGGTATGGGTGAAATATCCAATTTTTTCTTTCTTGTTGCTCACTTCAACCTTCCAGTCTCCATATAAACAATCAATTGAAATACCCCAAGCATCAAACTAGGGTAGAATCTATTTCGTCACTTCCGCCTTCTTCCCCAGGCGATTCCAGGGGCCGTGTCAGGCCAAGCGCGGCAGTTTTAAATTAATGAATATTCCGTTGTTACTGAAGCATATGCACCAAGACCCGAACGGATCGGTTCCCTTTTATATCTAGTTTCAAGATATTTAAAGTACCCTGTTACGTGACATTTGGCCTTTAAGTCCATATAAATCGGACTGTGGTCAGAGAGATCCATCAGTCCTATTTTACATGTTTTTACTCTTCCAATGTCTCTATTAAACATAAAAAAATAGTCAATCCTTGAGTATGATGAACGTGGTGCTGAGTAAAATGTATAATCTTTTACACTGGGGTTGAATTCCCTCCACACATCACAGATTCCCATTTCTTTTAGTAGCATCCGAGTTTTCCTACTTTGAGTGTTATTTTGATGTGGAGAATTACCTGATGCATCCCAGTATGGATTCAGTCTTAGATTGTAGTCTCCACCACATATCACTAAACCAGGGGTGTCCAACCATGTGCCATGGGGAGCCAAGACCCTGCAGGTTTTACCTCCAACCAGTGTCTTCAACAGCAGATTTCTGTGAACTTCTTCCCACTGATTGCTGATAAGTGAAAACACCTGCTGAAGAGACTGGGTAGAAGAGAAAACCTGCAGGGTCTTGGCTCTCCATGGCACATGGTTGGACACCCCTACACTAAACCTTGGGCTTTAGTTATCATTAGGTCAAATACATTTTTATAAAATTTCCAGTTAGCCCCTGGAGGTGCATATACATTCAGCAGGGTGATATCTTCTCCCTCTAGCCGCCCAAGTACCAAACTGTATCTCCCTTCTTTATCTTTGTGTTCTGATTTTTTTTCAAATATAATTTTGGTTGAGATCAATGTCGCTACTCCCCTCCTCCTCCCTGACTTATATGAAGATGAAGAGATCATTTTAAACCCTTGTCTATTGAGTTTAGTGTGCTCCACGTCTGTTAGGTGGGTTTCTTGTAAAAATATTATTCCTGCTTTGTCTTTTTTCCTTTTGCCTAGAATCTTGGATCTTTTAACTGGATTCAGGATCCCTTTTACATTATATGAGATTATTCTAGTTACACCCTGTTTCTCCATCGTGTTGTCTTATTTAGTATAACAGTGTGGTGGTCCTCTTTTATGCTACTCAGAAACTGAAAGAACATTAAGAACATAAAAAACATTAAGAACATAGTATATAAAACTTTAAAACAAAAAACTAACAAAAGAACTTCCTGAGCTGAGGTCTTTTTAGTGACCTTAGAAGAGCCATGATGGTGTGTTGGCTCTGAGGGAAATTCCTCAGATTCCATTACGCGCTGAAGGCCCTCTCTTACCCCTGTAAGTTGTCCCATGTTTTTAACGTGAATTTCAGATCCCAATCCGAACTTGTAATGATTTTTTTTTTTTTTATGCCTATACCCTATGAAATTGTGTGCACCCTCCCACCACCATCACAGCAAACGTTCACGTTAATACGTGTTAATACGTGTTGTCAAACGAGGAGGGAGGATGCTGGCGCTGCTCTGTTTGCCGCTTCCCCATTCGTGATTCATTCGTAATTTCTTTTTTTTTTTTAACTTTGCAGTTTCTGTGTTTTTTGTTTGTTTGTTTCCCTACATTGCTGGACCTGGATACTACTATTTTTTGTTCATTTTACTGGTGGTGTGGACTCTTACCTGCAAGACGATCTTGGCTGTCAACTTTACCCACCGGGCTGACTCAAGTGCCACTCCAATCACAAACTGTTCTGTTGTCCTGTCATGGTTTGGATTGTCTTCATCTGCCTCTCTACTCTCCATCTCTGGAACATCTATCCGCGACTTGCTGGTGGCCTTGGCCTGCAGGATAGCGGGCTAGCGGGAAACTGGCTGTTAGCCAGCCAGTTGACGGCTGGCCGACCACTACCTGTCCGTGCTTTGGCTGTCATCTGTCTGGGACTCCCTGCTAACATCGCTGGGCCATCAGCTAGTTCGCTACCGAGCTTGCAACCGGGTGTCTCGCTACAAGCTGGCGGGTCAACGGCTAACTGGCTGCTGCCTGGTGCTAGCGCTGCTCGGCTAGAAATCAGAGAGGCTGGGAAGCGTCCTTCCATGTTCGACACGTTCTGTCACTTCATCCTGCATCTCTGCTGACTCATTGGTTTTAACGCCTGCAACAAACTCGGACCTCCATCACCCACCTCCAGCACCGGCATAGTCCCAGTTATGGCACTACGCTACACATCCGCGCAACTCCTCCAGCTAAACCACCAAACCTCTCCCTCCTTGGAACTCATTGCCTCACTAAAAAGCTCCAGACTTCTCCTCCGGCCCCGATATATCCACCGAAGTTCACGTCGCAAGTTTAATTACCACTTCACCACAACAAACTGTATCCCCGTTCTCTGGTCAAATCGCTGCATGGACACCGGCTTCCGCACTTCCGCGTTGCATCATCACAACAATGTGATGCGTCATCAGAACAACCCCAACGTGAATCCTTTCAACCTCCGCCCTATCCCGACTTCCGCACCCGCATTTTCAAAACAAAAGCACCTGAAACTTGCCCTCTTCAACACACGATCCCTTAACAATAAAAGCCTCATTCTAAATGAATTCATCACTGATAATAAACTGGATCTCCTCTGTCTCACTGAAACTTGGCAAAAACCCCTGGATTACATTGCACTTAACCAAACCACCCCTGCTGGATATTCATACCTGAACAACCCACGCCCTGAAGGCCGTGGAGGAGGCATTGCTGCTATTCATCTTCATGACCTCAATCCACGACCTCTCTCCATACCTGCTGTTTCCTCATTTGAACACCTGACTTTTAAACTCCCCGGCCCAAAACCTCTCCTCATTGCAATTATTTACCGCCCTCCCAAACCAAATCCATCTTTCTTATCAGATCTTTCAGAACTCATTACAGTACTGTCTGCAACCTCACCATCTGTCCTACTGCTTGGCGATTTCAACCTCCACATTGATTCCCCTGACTGCAAATACGCAAACGATTTTCTGGACTTGCTAAAGTGTCTAAACTTCACCCAACACATAACTTTCCCTACCCACAGACGTGGACATATCCTGGATCTGGTTTGCTCCACTGGTCTCCACATTCACAACATCTCCAGCACTGACCTCACCATCTCGGATCATCTCGCCATCACACTGGACATTGACATCCCGGCCCCTCAACCCAAACAAGACCGAACAATAACCTTCAGGAATCTTAAGTCCATCTGCTCAGTTTCTCTCTCCACATGCATATCTAACACTCTCTCCAACCTCACCTTCCCTGTAAACCCAACCCCTACGGACTTAGTAAACATCTACAACAACACATTGTCTACCTCCCTCAACAAACTGGCCCCCATGAAAACAAAATTTGTCACTTTCATTCATTCGGCCCCCTGGTACACCTTAGAACTTCACAAACTCAAAAAACAACTGCGACAGCTTGAACGCCTGAGCTGCAAAACTGGTCTGACTGTACACACCCTCGCTCACATAGAACTGATGCACCTACATCAATCCTCACTCAATGAAGCTCGCTCTGCCTACTACTCCAGCATCATTCACTCTGGATCCTCCAACCCCCGCACTCTGTTCTCCACCATCAACAAACTCCTCAAACCCCAGGACATCATTTCATCATCCTTCACCCCTGAAAAATGCAATAGCTTTCTATCATTTTTCCATTCCAAAATTGACAATATTCACAACCAGCTTGCCTCCTCCCCAGCCATCACCCCTGACTCAGAACCCACTTTTTCTCCACCCATAGATAAACAGCTCTCCCTTTTCTCACCCATAACCACTGATGAACTTTCCGAAATACTCTCCAGCATGAAATCATCTACATGCCCCCTGGACCCCATCCCCTCCCCCCTTATCAAAGCCTGTCTAGCCCCTCTTGCCCCCTGTTATGACCCGAGTGCTGGTTCTGATCGCGCTCGGGCTAAGTTATTTCTCGCTGCCGGCCTTGACAGCTGCGGGCTGTATTCTGGCCTCACTGGGCTCTTATTGTGAAAGTGCTCGGTGGGGCTTCTGCCTGTCAACGGCTGGTCAGCTGATTGTCATTACCGCCGTTAGTGCTTCGCCCTTTTAAGCCCGGCACTGACAACGGTAAGATGCAGGAGTATTGGTCTACATTCTGTCAACGTCTCATCTCGTTTTGCTTGTCAAGTCTGGGTCTACGCCTCGCCATGTTAGAGAGTGCCGTAGACCTTCATGTCAGGTTTGTCTTCATAGTTTTGTCACAGTTAGCTCGTGGTGGCTGGGTTAGCCCTACGAGCCCAAGTCACAGTTATGTGTGTTTGCCCTGTAGGGGTTCATAGTTGTGTTTTGTCACGTCTGAAAATAAATAACATCTTAGCCAAACTCGCTGGTGAACTCTGTGGTGTCTCTTGGTGATCCACGAGGATCACTACATGACAGTATACTCCTGCCAGGTCGCCTAAACGGAGGCGCCGCATCGAGACGCCGTTTCACCGGGAGTTTGTGCCATAACTGGACTGTTGTTTCTTCTCGTTCGGGTGTCAACATCTGGGAGAATGCCGTCATCCAGGGGCCGCGGTCGACACCTGGACAAGGAGCTAGCGAGCGCATTGGAATACGCCGATGGGGCGCTCCTCGCCGCTACATTCGACGACACCTCCAGTTACATGCGTTGGCATCTGGGCGTCGCTGAGGAGTATCTGGACAGCCTTCCCCTCGACTAGGACGATCATCTGGAGGTAATATCAAGGTGGGAGGAACTCGCCACTCAGCGCGAGGTTCTTCGTGGGCTGGAGGAGGAAGAGAGCGGGAAGCAGAGGAGGAGGCATCCTCGCTCCCCGCGTTGGTGTCCCGTTCCCGTCCCGGAACAGGTCCAGGAGTACGCGCCGTCTGGGGGCCGACGAGGACGTCAGCGTAACGGCGCGGGCAACCCTCAGCGGAATCCTCGGCTGGACTCTCTGCCGGCGTATCCCGTCAGCGAATCTCCAAGAGCGGCCCCACCTCGTCTTCCCAGGGGCCCCTCTGTCGCCATCCAGCGGGGAGAAGGAGGAACGACGTCCCCCACAGCAGGAACCATCTCTGCCCCTGTAGGAAGGCAAGTGCATGATAATTTCTCTCATCATGATATTATTCTGCCTTGTCTGACTCCTGGGGATGGAGTTCGGGGTTCGCAGCCCCCCGAGCTCCCTCCACCTGCTGTGGATGAAATTATTAAACCTACTGCCTCTGTGTTCTCCCCCGTTGAGTGGTCCGCAACGCCAGGCCAGCGTTGCCGGACGAAGAGGGCCCCTGCAGTGCTGGATAGCCTGCATCCGGCCCTGCAGTCACGTCTTGGACGGAGGAGAGGAGCGGACTGCGGCCCGGAGCCTGAGCCGACGAAGAAGCGTCCCCGGGTCTCCTCGCCGGAGCTGTCCGAGCCAGTGGGTCAAGGGTTCCCTGCCTCCACGCCATACGGGTCGTCGGCGTGGACAACAGTGTGGGAGGAACCTGAGGCTGCTGATGACATCGTGCCAGCTGCGGAGCCCGATGCAGCTGAGTCTGAGTCAGCTGACGAGAGTCGCCCTGAACCCGGATCGTCGGAGTCCTGGGTGGCAACAGAACCCAAGTGCAGGCAAGTGCTCCCTCTTATGTCTCTGTCCTCTTTTGTTGAGCATTTTTGCCTGCCTCTCGGGGAGACGAGTGAGGAGCAGCCGTCTGCTGCGCCCGAGCTCGTCTCGCTGGGTTCCGTTGCTACCGGTGATGCTGATCCCGGTTTTCCTGTCCCCGAGCTTTGTTTTAGTGTCGCCGGCGTGGAATGGGTCGGTGTCACCGAGGTGGAGGTCCTAGGTTCGGGGGTGGAGTTCGTCAGCGGAGCTGCACCGGAGGCCCAATCGGGTCCCACCGCAGGGGCGGTTTCGGCCCAATCGGGGTCCGACGTGGGTTCGTCGGAGGCCCAATCGGGGTCCACCGCGGGTGCAGTTCTGGCCCAATCGGGGTCCAACGTGGGTGCAGCTGGGACCCAATCTGAGTCCAGTGGTGATGCAGCGCGAGCATGGTCCATTGGCGGAGGAGGAGCTGCAGACCCTTCTTCGCGGAGCGGATTCTTGGCTCATCCTGCTCATCAATCCCCTCAGAATCACTGCCCCTTTTCATCATCGCCGGTGGCCATGGGGGTCCCTGTTCGCTCGCCCCGGTTCTCCCGAGTTTTGTTCTCGTCAGGGAGGCCGCTGCGGGTTGTTGATGCCCTGGACTGGTGGCTGAGGGACACGGGTCGGCCACCGGAGGGACTGTTTCGCCGGTTCGGCGCCTCGGTTCGGCCACCCGACCTGTTATGTGTGCCATGGGGCTACCTAGTTTGACCACCGGAGAAGCGGACGTGTGGGACTTTGGACTCTGGTGAGCCGCCTGGTCCGCCTCCTTTGACCATCGGTCGACATAAACTGTCGGGGGGTGGTAGTGGTCCCTGGGTTTGTCTCAGTATTTGTGCTTTTTTTTCTTTGTCCTGGTTATTTTGTATCTAGTGCTCATGCCTTGCAGTAGCCCTGCTGGCTTATGTATTTTCTGGGTAGAGCGTGTGGTGCTCTGTTTTTTTTTTTGTGTGTGTGTGTGTTTCGTGTATAGTTTGATATGAGCGAGTAGTGCTGTGTTTTTTTGTTTTGTTTTGTATAGTCTGGTATGAGCGAGTAATGCTCTGTTTTTTGTTTTTTCATGTATAGTCTGGTATGAGCGAGTATGCTCTATTCTTGCATTTAATTTTTTTTCTGAACCTGTAGTTCTGGTTTTTGTTTTCCCTTGTACATTTTTTCTTGTTAGTCTTGTCATTGTCTTGTATGGTTTTTTTGTCTTGTTCATGGGTTGGTTTCTCTCCCTCCGCACCTGTCCCCCAACCTCCCACCCTGGGGGGCGGGGGGGCAGGGTAGTTCCTTGGGGCGTTCGGAGTCCGCCCCTGGAGGGAGGGTACTGTTATGACCCGAGCGCCGGTTCTGATCGTGCTCGGGCTAAGTTATTTCTCGCTGCCGGCCTTGACAGCTGCGGGCTGTATTCTGGCCTCACCGGGCTCTTATTGTGAAAGTGCTCGGTGGGGCTTCCGCCTGTCAACGGCCGGTCAGCTGATTGTCATTACCGTCGTTAGTGCTTCGCCCTTTTAAGCCTGGCACTGACGACGGTAAGATGCAGGAGTATTGGTGTACATTCTGTCAACGTCTCGTCGCGTTTTGCTTGTCAAGTCTGGGTCTACGCCTCGTCATGTTAGAGAGTGCCGTAGACCTTCATGTCAGGTTTGTCTTCATAGTTTTGTCACAGTTAGCTCGTGGTGGCTGGGTTAGCCCTACGAGCCCAAGTCACAGTTATGTGTGTTTGCCCTGTAGGGGTTCATAGTTGTGTTTTGTCACGTCTGAAAATAAATAACATCTTAGCCAAACTCTCTGGTGAACTCTGTGGCGTCTCTTGGTGATCCGCGAGGATCACCACATGACACCCCCCTTATCATCGACACCATCAACTCCTCCCTCACCACTGGCACTGTCCCCCCATCACTTAAGATTGCTGCCATCACCCCCCTCCTTAAGAAACCTGGCCTGGACTCTGACGACCCCAACAATTTCAGACCTATCTCCAACCTCCCATTTCTGGCTAAAATATTGGAAAAAGCTGTCGCCACCAAACTCAAGAAACACCTCCTCTCTAACAAACTCTATGAAATATTTCAATCTGGATTCTGTTCTCACCACAGGACTGAAACCGCCCTCCTCAGGGTCACCAATGACCTCCTGCTCGCCTCTGACTCTGGCTTCCTCACCATTCTTCTCCTCCTCGATCTCAGTGCTGCTTTCAATACCATCAATCATTCCATCCTGCTCCGTCGTCTGCTTTCTATTGGCATCACTGACTCCACCCTCTCTTGGTTCACCTCCTACCTGTCTGAGAGATTCCAGTACATCTCCATCAACAATCATAAATCACGCACCACCCCCGTCTCACACGGTGTCCCTCAAGGCTCTGTGCTCGGTCCAACCCTTTTCACTCTCTACATGCTTCCGCTTGGTCACATCATCCGTCAACATGGTCTTCACTTTCACTGCTACGCCGACGACACCCAGCTGTACATCTCCTCTAAATCCATCACCCCCGCCATTCTCTCCACCATCACCAACTGCCTTACAGACATAAAAACCTGGATGACTAACAACTTTCTCAAGCTAAATGGCAATAAAACAGAAATCATCATTTTGGGACCAAAATCTCTTTTACCCTCTTCCCAGAACTTTTCATTCCAAATCAATGGTCACTCAGTCACCCCCTCCCCCCTGGCCAGAAACCTCGGCATTATCATGGACCCCACCCTCTCCTTCAAATCTCACATCAATCATATCACCAAAACATCATTTTTTCATCTTCGTAATATTGCACGCCTCCATCCCACCCTCTCACCCTCTGCTGCTGAAATACTCATCCACGCCTTCATCACCTCCAGACTTGATTACTGTAACAGCATTCTGTATGGACTTCCTTCCACCATCCTCCAAAAACTACAGTATGTCCAAAACTCAGCCGCCCACCTAATTACTCACTCCCGCTCCAGAGACCACATCACTCCTCTCCTCCGTCAGCTCCACTGGCTCCCCATTCAACAGCGCATCAACTTCAAGATCCTCCTCATCACCTATAAAGCTCTTCATAACCTCGCCCCCTCATACCTAACGGACCTTCTGTCTTGTCATTCTCCCACTCGTCTCCTCCGCTCTGCTGACACTCACCTTCTTACCCCCATCACCAAGACAAAATTCCGCACCCTGGGTGATAGATCATTCGCCATCGCCGCACCAACCCTCTGGAATTCCTTGCCCCTTCACATCCGGTCTGCCAACGCACTTGCTTCTTTCAAAAGTCAACTCAAAACCCATCTTTTCAAATCCACCTATAAAAACTGACTGCCTGTTCTACCTATCTGTACCTACCTTGTCTGTTTACCCGTTCTCTGTATGGTTGTCCCTATGCTGCTTTGTAAAGCGTCTTTGAGTATTTAGAAAAGCGCTATATAAGACTGATGTATTTATTTATTTATTTATTTATTTTTACAGTATTTGTTAGTGTGGAGAGATCATGTGGTTCATTGTCACATTTCTATTTTAACAAGGTTTTTTTTTGTTTTGTTTTTTTAAAAAGACTTATTTGTTTCTAATATTATGACTGTTCCATGAAATGTTCTACCACTTGCTGATTCTGCATCTCATTTAATGTTTGTTACCTTGTAGGAGGGGGGTTGGATGTGCAGATTGACTAAAAATATCGTTATTCCCTCCTGTAAATGGCCAGTTTTTCCTTGTAGCTCTGGCGCTGGGTTTCCCGCTGCTGGCCCGTGGATTTTGAGGGTCTCTGTGTGGACCACGTTTGAGCTTTGATTCTTTTGATCGGTTCTGCTGCAGGTTTATACACCGTTACCGGGAGCCCTCTTCTCGCCATATCCGTGGTTGCTTCTTACGCCGAGTTGTAGAGACACGTCTCATCCCCGTAGAAAACCCGCAGCTTCACCGGAAATGGTGTCTGGAAGTGCAGTTTTTTCTCTCGTAATACCTTTTTAGCGTAGTTGTATTCCCAACGCTTTTTAAGGACCTCCGGGGCGTAATCATGTTCCACGAAAACTTTTCTCTCTTGCTGCATAAATCCTTTTTTCTGCCAAGCCAGTCTTGCAACCTCTTCTTTTATTTTGGAGTTGGAAAACTTCACCACCACCGATCGTGGAGGCGCTTCCGCCGCCGGCCTAGGGGCTAATGTACGGTGCGCCCTTTCTATCTTCAAGTCGGTGGTTTGGGGAATATCCAACTTCTCTCTCAGTAAGGATTCCACGCATGCCGCCATTGTGGTGAAACCATCCTCGACTCCTTCTTTCAGACCATGAATTCTTATGTTGTCTCTTCTTAGTCTGCCTTCTTGGTCAGTTAGCTTAGCCTCCAGTCTTGACTGCCTATTGTGTAGATCCAGCACGGTATCTTCCAGCCCTTTTATTCTTTCCTCTGCTTCCAAGATTCGGTCCTCGGCCTGGTCCACTCTGCTGTTTGTCCTTTTTATTTCTTCTTTGATTTCACAAAATTCGGCCCAACACCCTCGCCGAAATCGTCTTAATTCTTTAAGTACCATTTTTAAGCTAAACTTTTTGCTAGCTTCATTCAGCTCCTCGTCTTCAGAATGGAAATCCTCCGGATCAGATTCTCCGGCCGATGCGTGTCCTGGCCTGGTAAATGTCGATTTCTTCTGTTTTCCTTTAGGCATGATGACTTTGTCTTTCGATTTTCACTCTTCCAAAAATCCGTTAAATCTGATTTTCAAGGTATTTTCCAGGATCGGGTCTGGGAGCTTCAGCGTTAAGCTGCTATCACCATGGTGTCCAGACCGGAAGTCAGCCTTTACCTTTGACATGCTTGTCTATAATTTTCTTTCTAATCTCCTGAGACAACTCTTTCCTTTGCTTCCTCTGGTCCATGTTTAGTGTGGTACACACCATGTCACCAAACAGCACAGTGACTACTTGTCACCCTTTAAATAGGCCGACTGACTGATTACAAGTTTGTAGACACCTGTGATGTTAATTAGAGGACACATCTTGGTTGAACATGTCCCTATGGTCACATTATTTTCAATCTTTTCTAGGGGTACCATCATTTTTGTCCAGGCCTGTTTCATGAGTTTGTTTTTTTAAAATAATTCTGTTGAACCACAATTCAAAAGCATTGTCTGATTTTCATTAGTTAATTTTCATAGAATTTTTATTTATTACCACTTTTGTCAGATTCAAGTTATTTCTGTGACCATTGTGGGTTTTTAAGATAAGATAAGATAAGCCTTTATTAGTCCCACAATGGGGAAATTCCAGGATTGCAACAGCACAGGGATAGCAACACTCAGAGCAATGATTAAGAAGATAAGAAAAATAAGAGCAGTGAATATACATATGTACACATAAATATATAAATATATATACACAGTGCGGAGCATTGTAGCTAGATGGAATAAACGGCATAACCGTCTACTTAGTTATCCTACATAGCATGAATATGTACCCATACATATTGTCACCCTCTGTAGCGACTGATACTGTCCTAGTTGTATACTGGAGGGGACCATTTGTGTAAGTCTATTGCATCTTTTGCATTCAATACTATTAGGTCGTCACGTTTTTTTGCTATAATTTCCCAGTTTGGGATCAATAAAGTACATCTATCTATCTATCTATCTCTGCGAGCAGCCCTGCTTAGGTTATACAGTCTGACAGCCGTAGGTAGGAAGGACCTGCAAAACCTCTCGGTTGCACACCTAGGATGATGTAGTCTACTGCTAAATGAGCTCCTCAATGCGTTCAGTATGTCCTGCATAGGATGGGACTCGGACTCCAGCAGAGATGATAGTTTAGCCACCATCCTTCTCTCTCCTATCTCCTCCACTGGGTCAAGGCGTTTCCCCAGGACAGAGCTAGCTTTCTTGATCAGTTTGTTCAGTCTCTTCCTATCGGCTGCTGTAATGCCACTGCCCCAGCAGACCACTCCAAAAGTGACGGCTGATGCCACCACCGTGTCGTAGAATGTCTTCAGCAGCACCCCTTGTACACCAAAAGACAAGAGCCTCCTCAGTAGGAACAGCCTGCGCTGTCCCTTCTTGTAGAGTGCGTCGGTATAGTGTGACCAGTCTAGTTTATTGTTCAGATGAACACCCAGGTACTTGTAGGATGTCACCATCTCAATGTCTGTTCCCTGGATGTTTACTGGTGCTGTGAGGGGTTGTCCTTGCCTGCGGCAGTCCACCACCAGCTCCTTAGTTTTCCTCGCGTTGATCTGGAGGCAGTTCCGATGGCACCAGTCCACGAAGTTCTGGATAAGTCCTCTGTACTCAGCTTCATCTCCGTTGGAGATGAGGCCGACAATCGCAGAGTCGTCAGAGAACTTCTGTAGATGGCAGTGTGTTGTGTTGTGTGAGAAGTCCGCAGTATAAAGGGTGAACAGGAAGGGAGCCAAAACCGTTCCCTGGGGGGCCCCCGTGCTACCGATGATCGTGTCAGACACACAATCCCGGGTTCCCACAAACTGTGGCCGGTTAGTGAGGTAGTCCAGGATCCATGATGACAGGTGCTGGTCCACCCCTGCACACAGCAGCTTGTCCTTCAGGATCATCGGTTGGATGGTGTTGAAAGCACTGGAGAAGTCAAAGAACATGATCCTCACCACATTCCCGGGCTTCTCCAGGTGGGACAGAGAACGGTGAAGGAGGAAGATCGCTGCATCCTCCACCCCAATGCCATGCTGGTAGGCAAACTGGAGTGGATCCATCGCCAGTCCCACCAGGGGGCGGAGGTGAGCAAGAAGCAGTCTCTCCAGGGTCTTCATCATGTGAGACGTCAGGGCCACTGGTCTGTAGCTGTTCAGGTCTTTGGGGTGGGAAGTCTTTGTTACAGGTACCACACAAGATGTTTTCCACAACTGTGGTACCCTCCCCAGCTTCAGGCTCAGGTTGAAGATGTGCTCCACAATCCCACACAGCTGGTCTGCACAGGACTTGAGGAGCTTTGCGCTGAAGCCGTCCAGTCCCGAGGCCTTCCTCGCCTTGATCTTCCTCAGCTCCATCCTCACCTGGGTCTTAGTGAGGGTCAGGTCGGGGGGATGTGTGCTGGGAGTGGGGGGTGTTGGTGGAGTGGGGTGTGGACAGCAGGTCTCGATGACTTTAGAGGCAGCAGTGGTTGTTGTGCAGTCGGGGGGGAGGGCGGTTGGTCAAACCTATTAAAAAACAGGTTCAGATTGTTCGCCCACTCCCTGCCCCCCGTGGCCTGGGAGGAGGTATTTTGGAGCCCAGAGATGGTTTTAAGGTTTCTCCAGACCCCGCTGATGTCGTTCTGTTGCAGCTTGTCCTTTATCTTCTTCCTGAAGCTGTCCTTGCCTTCTCTGATCTTCCTCCTCAGCTCCCTCTGTACGGACTTCAGCATCTCCCTGTTCCCCGACCTGAAGATCCTCTTCTTCTCTCTCAGAAGTGTTTTAATCTCAGGGTTGATCCAGGGTTTGTTGTTCGAGCAACACCGTATGGTCTTGGTGGGTACAGTGTTGTCCACACAGAAGCTGATGTAGTCCGTGATGGTGTGAGTGAGGCCATCGATGTCCTCACCATGTGGATCGCAGAGCTGCTCCCAGGCAGTGGTTTCAAAACAGTCCTTTAGAGCGTCCATTGCCTCCTCAGACCATAACTTCACTGTGCTCATGACCAGAGGTTGTCTGTGTACTAGGGGTTTATACACCGGCAGGAGATGAACCAAGTTGTGATCCGATCTCCCAAGTGGGGGGAGTGGTGATGAGGTGTACACCTCCTTAGTATTTGCATAGAATAAGTCCAGTGTTTTATTGTCTCTAGTGTGACATGTGACATACTGGGTGAACGTGGGTAGAATGGGGGACAGTGAAATATGGTTGAAATCACCTGAGATGAGGAGAAGAGCATCTGGGTGTTCTGTCAGCAGCCTGCCAGCTACTGAGTGAATGACGTCACGCGCTGTCCCAGCATTCGCCATCGGATTTGCATAAATAACAATGCAGATCACGTGTGAGTATTCCCTCGGGAGATAGGTAGGCCGCATGCTAACAGCTAGCAACTCAGTGTCTTTGTTGCAGTGTTGTTGTTTAACCGTGATATGTCCCGGTCTGCACCAGCTGTTATTGACATACATTATCACTCCCCCGCCCCTTGCCTTCCCACTGTCTGGTGTCTGGTCTGCCTGTATTGCGTGGAAACCCTCCAGTTCGATGTTAGCATCTGTTGCTAGTTCTGTTAGCCACGTCTCAATAAACAACATCAAGTTACTCTCTCTGAAGACGCTCTCATAGCGGGAGATAGCCGCTAGCTTGTCAGTCTTATTGAGTAGCGATCGTACATTCCCCATAATAACGGATGGGAGGACGGGTCTGTACCTTATATTCCTCACTCACCGTCTTACTCCAGCTCGACATCCACGCCGTTTCCGTCTTATTTCTCCCAGTATGTCGAGTTTTTGCGTTAGCATCGTGGGCCGGTTAAGTGCTAACAGCTGGTCTCTATTGTACTGCCTCCTGCAAGAAACAGTGGCTCCGTCCGCTGGCTCAGGAGACATTTGGGCGATCTACGTGTCTGTGATGGAATAAAGGTGTCGCTGGATCAGAAAGATTAGCAAGAGAGCCAGATAGTAAATAGAAATAGGAAGAAATTGATCCGCTGTTGCAAAAAGGCAGCCTACTCGTGTGGCACCTGAAGTTGAAAAAAACAACTTTCATTTTTCAATTTTCAGTCATTCGTTTTCTTTCATTAACAGAGGGGTACCAACAATTTTTCCACGGCTGTAACAGGCATTTGATCGTTAAAAACGATTTAAGGATTGTCCGTTATTTTCCGAGATCTTCTCCTCCACCACTGTGTCAGAGAAGGTAAAAACTTGACTTAACATACAAACACTTCATAGAATTAAAATTAAAGGGCTACTTACATTTTATTTACAGCCCAAAAATCCAGGTGGAGAGCCGCTACATCACACTTCCTTATTGTTATCACGTGATCGTGATCGGTTCAACTCTGTTACTCTCGGGTCTTTTTCAAGATCTCGCATTATTTTGTGTAATTCTCGTGTGATCTTGTATTTTGAACCTTGTTTTTATCCATGCTGCTGTAAAACTCAAATGGAGCTGGTAGGGATCAATGCAAGGGAACAGCCGCACTGCATTTGCAACGGATTGCATCCGGAGTCAGTGGAAATCCTGGGTAAGCCTGCTGACAGACAAACTACCCCAGTTACATTAGCTCCTTGTCAAAGGTAATGAATGAGTTAACTACACTACAACCACAGCTGTGGCACAAGGTGTAGTGTAGCCAACTACTAATTGGAGGGTCAGTGGCTTGATTCCCACTCTGTCTGCATGTCGAAGTGTCCTTGAGTAAGACACTGAGCCCCCAGTTGCTCCTGGTGGGTCAGGCCAGCACCTGTGCATGGCGGCTCCGCCACCATCAGTGCGTGAATGGGTGTGTGAATGGGTGGATAGCAGGAGCTGTAAAGTGCTTTGGTCATCTAGGGATGAAAAAAAGTGCTATATAAGTGAACACCATTTAATTGTTTCCAGTGTGGATAGCTTACTTTTTTTAAATTAGTGATATATTTTCAATGCTTCCGGAATTTAGATTCTCTGCTTTTGTGTATCAGAAATGAGAATTTTCATATGCTCTGCATGTTCAGATAGCATTGAACATGATTATTATTTCTGGACCTTTGTTAATGTTGATTAGCATGCAAATGGGTGGTGTGGTGGCGCAGTGCGGCAGCACAGCAACTCACCCTTGGCTATGAGATCCCTGGTTTGATCCCAACTCCTGACCAACAGTGACCTGTGTGGAGTTTGCATGTTCTCCCTGTGGCTGCATGGGTTTACTCCGGGATTTCTCCGGTTTCCTCCCACAGGCCAAAAACATGCAGGTTAGGTTAATTGGAAACTCTGAAGTGGCCCTAGGTGTGAATGTGTGTGTGAATGGAAAAGGGATAGTGTGGTGGACACACATATGTGACCTGCTTTGTGACTCACATTTTAGATCAGAACAAAGGCAAAGCTTCCTTGGAAATTACAGGAAGCTGCAAGGATGTTAGCTTTGGTATGCAAGGCTTGAGACTGTGGGGAGTAATTAAAGGATTAAAGAGGAGATGCATTGTTACTGTGAATTTTAATGCAACGTGGTCTGTGAGACATGTGACTTGTGAACTGTAAGAGTCCTGGTATTTAAGGACGAGAGTTTCCTGTGTTGGCCTCTTTCTCCTTTGAGATGTTGATGATGTGAATAAAGCTGACTTGAGAGAGAACTCTGTCTCGTCATTCCCACATTCCCACACTGGTGACCCAAGACGTATCATGCAAGAGGAGAATTCCCCCGGGCCAGCCTCGTCAGGAGCCCCCAGCCAAGCGAATGCCGCTACAGTCCAGCTACCGGACTTCTGGCAGAACAATCCGTGCTCCTGGTTCAACGCGATTGAGGCGCAGTTCAACCTCCGGGGGATATCGGTAGATGCCACAAAATTCTACCACGTAGTCGCAAAGCTGGACAACAACACGGCCCAGCATGTGGAGAGCCTGATCGACCAGCCGCTGGACAGCGACAAATACGGCACGTTGAAGGCTGCACTCATCCAGCAATTCACCCCCTCGGCGGAGGAGCGAGCAGAGAGGCTCCTGGCGCTGACGGAGTTGGAAAATGACATGCCCGCGAACCTGATGGAGAAATTGTTGAGGTTGAAAGACTCTGACGACGATCACTTCATTTTCACCCACCTCTTCCTCAGGACTCTCCGTCAGCAATGAGAGCGACCCTGACCAGTTCGCCACTGTTGGTCCAACGGGACTACCGCGCGCTGGGCCGAGAGGCGCAGCGGATTGTCAATGCCACCAAGCGGCGCGTGGCCACGGCCGCTGCAGCGGAACTCGGCGCGACGACCGGAGATAACAGGGGGCCAGAGGCAGCGGTGCCAGACTCACTGACGACGGCGGCGGCAAGGGCCAGGGAACGCGGATCAGACGTCCTTTGTTTCTACCATCGCCGCTTCGCAGAGAGGGCACGCAAATGTGTACCACCGTGCCAGTTCAGGCATTCGGGAAACACCAAGACCGGGGGTCGGTAGCAGCCGCGGCCCTCGGGGAGGAGAACAAGCTGCTCTACTTGTTGGACGCACGCTCGGGGAGGCAGTTCCTCGTGGACACAGGCTCCCAGTTGAGTTTCATCACACCTTCCTACGCAGACAGACTAGCAGGTTCCAGAGGTCCCGGGGTGACAGCAGCGAACGGCTCGGAGATTAAGACCTTTGGTGAGAAGACTCTGCTTCTGTCTCTACACGGCCGTACATTTGAGTGGACTTTTGTTGTAGAAGCAGTGAATTTCAATATGTTGGGGGCTGATTTTTTGTGCTCACATGGTTTGTTGGTTGATCTCGCTAACAGGCGCCTGGTTAATGCACTTTCTTTTGATTCTATCCCCTGTACAGCACGAGTGGCCCCGCCAACAGCACAAGCCAACGTCACAGCTGCAAGCGGTAAGTTCCACACACTGCTCACTCAGTTCCCAGCACTCACGGTCCCCACATTTTTGGCAACAGTCGCTAAACACGGGGTGGAGCATTTTATTACCACTACCGGACCGCCCGTTTTTGCAAAAGCTCAGCGCTTGGACGCAGCTAAACTGGCCATAGCGCGCGAGGAGTTTGCCAACCTGGAGAGGTTGGGCATTATCAGGCATTCAAACAGTCCGTGGGCTTCCCCGCTACACATGGTCCCGAAAGCTGACGGATCATGGCGACCTTGCGGGGATTTCTGCAGGTTAAACAACGCTACAGCGCACGACCGCTACCCAATCCCGCATATCCAAGATTTTTCCATCCATTTGGCAGGGGCGCGCATTTTTTCTAAAATAGACTTGGTCCGCGGTTACCACCAAGTCCCAGTGCGCGCTGAGGACATACCCAAAACAGCGGTAATAACTCCGTTTGGCCTATTCAAGTTTTTACGCATGCCATTTGGACTTAAAGGGGCTGCTCAGACGTTCCAACGCATGATGGACGCGGTGCTTCGCGATCTCCCTTTCGTGTTCGTCTATTTGGACGATATTTTAGTAGCCAGCGCGTCTGAAGACGAACACGAAAAACACCTGGCCACAGTTTTCCGAAGGTTGGGAGATCACGGGTTAATAATCAACCCAGCGAAGTGTCAGTTCGGGGTGGCGCAGATCGATTTTTTAGGACACCGCGTCTCCCCAGAAGGAGCAGTTCCGCTTCCTGACAAAGTGTGCGCGGTGGCAGATTTTCCCCGGCCGCAGACAGTCAGGGCATTGCAGGAGTTTTTGGGAATGGTGAATTTTTATAACCGTTTTCTCCCCTGTGCGGCGCAACTCACGCAGCCGCTGTATGCCACGCTCAAAAAAAAGAAACCCGCGGAAAAGGTCGAGTGGTCCCTGGAGCGGGACCAAGCGTTCTCGGAGGTGAAAGCAGCCTTGGCAAAGGCTGCGTTGTTGGCACACCCAGACCCAACGGCCCGCATAGCGCTCACCACTGACGCATCAGATGTGGCCATAGGGGCGGTCGTGGAGCAACATGTAGCCGGGGTTTGGCAGCCCCTCACATTTTTCAGCAGGACCTTGAGCGATAGCGAACGTAAATACAGCGCGTTCGACAGGGAGCTGCTGGCTCTCCATTTGGCCATCCGCCACTTTCAGTTCTGGCTAGAAGGACGCTCTTTCACCGCGTTCGTTAACCACAAACCGCTAACGTTCGCAATGGCCAAGGTTTCCGAACCGTGGTCAGGCCGGCAGCAGAGACAGCTGGCCGTGATATCAGAGTTTACCACTGATATTCAGCATGTGGCGGGCAAACTCAATGTAGTGGCAGATTGCCTCTCGCGCGCCGTGGCGGCCCCAGTCAGCGTAGGAGTAGATTACACAGCCATGGCCGCAGAGCAGGTTAGTGACGCGGATGTGCGCGCGCTTCAGTCTGGACCAACAGGGTTAAGGCTGGAGAGCAGGGTGCTGCAAGACGGTATGCCCCCCCTAATCTGCGATGTCTCCACTGGACGGCCACGTCCATTAGTACCGGCCGCGTGGCGCCGCCGCGTTTTTGACTCGATTCATTCTTTGGCGCACCCCGGGGTGCGCGCGTCGGTCAAAATGGTAGGAGAGAAATTTGTGTGGCCGAGCCTTCGCAAACAAGTTAAAGAGTGGGCAGCAGCCTGCACGGCGTGTCAAAGAGCCAAAGTACACAGGCACACGAGAGCTCCTTTGGAGCTGTTTCATATTCCGGCCAAGAGGTTCGATCACGTTCATGTGGACCTCGTGGGCCCCCTCCCACCGTCACAAGGGTACACACACCTTCTGACAATGGTGGACCGCACCATGTGCTGGCCTGAAGTTGTCCCGCTGGCATCAACCACGGCCGGGGAGGTGGCGCGTGCATTTTTAACAGCTTGGGTGGCGCGCTTCGGCGTTCCGTCGGACATTACGTCCGACAGAGGCCCTCAATTTGTGTCCGAGCTTTGGTCGACAATGGCCCGCAGCCTGGGTGTCACAATTCACCGCACAACTGCGTACAATCCGCAGGCTAATGGGTTATGCGAACATTTTCATAGGTCATTGAAAGCAGCTCTCAGAGCGTCACTGACGGATGCAAATAGGGTAGACAAGTTACCATGGGTGTTATTGGGGTTGCGTTCTGCGCCTAAAGAGGACTTAGAAGCCTCCCCAGCGGAGCTCGTGTTTGCGCAGCCACTCCAGCTGCCCTGGGAGTTTCTCCCAGATAACCCTGCGCCAGACGCCTCCCCGTCTCAGCTGTTGCGGAGTAACATACAATCAAGCACGCTGCCCGGCCCCACGCACCACAGTTTTCCGCGCGTTTTTGTGCCTAAAACTTTGAAGAACGCAGAGTTTGTTTTTGTCAGACACGATGCGCATCGAACCCCGCTGCGACCGCCTTATGATGGACCGTTCAGAGTGCTAGAAACAGGGGACAAGCAGTTTTTGCTAGATTTGGGGGGTAGGAAAGAGAAAGTTGGCATAAACAGACTCAAACCCGATTTTGTGGTGGCGGACGAGCAAGTGCTGTTGGCAAGGGTCCCACGGCGAGGTAGACCCCCGCGGGGGGCTTCACAGAGTAATGTTTCCCCAGAACACCCGCAGGGACTGATAAAAGGTTTCCACCTCCAGACGGCAAACCCCCAGTGTGACGGCGCCGCAGAGACATTGAATCCCAGCTACAGCAGATACTGCAGGAGACTGAAGCCTAGACAGCATGTGGACTGATGTGTATTGATACTATCACGGCATGCATGTTGTTATTCTCTTGTTTGTTCTAAAATGTTGGGGGGGCTTGTGTGGTGGACACACATATGTGACCTGCTTTGTGACTCACATTTTAGATCAGAACAAAGGCAGAGCTTCCTTGGAAATTACAGGAAGCTGCAAGGATGTTAGCTTTGGTATGCAAGGCTTGAGACTGTGGGGGAGTAATTAAAGGATTAAAGAGGAGATGCATTGTTACTGTGAATTTTAATGCAACGTGGTCTGTGAGACATGTGACTTGTGAACTGTAAGAGTCCTGGTATTTAAGGACGAGAGTTTCCTGTGTTGGCCTCTTTCTCCTTTGAGATGTTGGTGATGTGAATAAAGCTAACTTGAGAGAGAACTCTGTCTCATCATTCCCACATTCCCACAATAGCGCCGTACCATGGCTGCTTCATCCATCCAGGTGGATGCCCTCAATTTCCCCTCTGGGGATCAATAAAGTATACAAAATTAAAAAAAAAAAATACCTCACACACATGGTGCCTGTTTAGGTTCAAACCCAGACCCTCCTTCTGTGAGGCAACAGTGCCAGCCACTGATCCACCATACTGTCCAACAAATGAGCATCAAAGGTTCCGCAGCAGACCTGCGGTGTCTTCATCTTACAAGCACCTGGGTGTTCACCTGAACAATAAACTGGGCTGGTCACACAACACCAACGCACTCTACAAGAAGGGGCAGCGCAGGCTGTTCCTCCTGAGGAGACTCATGTCCTTTGGAGTGCGGGGGGTACTCCTGAAAACCTTCTATGACTCTGTGGTGGCATCAGCCATCACATTTGGAGTGGTCTGCTGGGGCAGTGGCATCACGGCAGCCGACAGGAAGAGACTGAAGAGGCTGATCAAAAAAAGCTAGCTCTGTTCTGGGGCGATGCCTTGACCGAGTGGAGGAGAGAGGAGGATGGTGGCTAAGCTGTCATCTCTGCTGGAGTCTGAGGCCCACCCCATGCGGGACATGCTGAACGCACTGAGGAGCTCATTCAGTGGTAGGCTGTGTCATCTTAGGTGCTCAAGGGAGAGGTTCTACAGGTCCTTCCTACCTACGGCTGACAGACTTTATAATCTAACCGATGCTGCTCATAGTGGCCATATTAAATAGCACAACTTTACACAATAGAGATCGTCCCCTCCAATACACGACATATACAATTACAATTATTACTGAGGGTGGCAACAATACTGTTGATTCAAATGTGAAATATACTGTCTGGGCCTATATTTATGTTTTGGTGGTTAGTTTAAGTAACTGTAATGCTGTCGAGACCATCTAGCTGCAATGCTCCTGCGCTGTGTATTTAACTGTGTACATATAGTGGATATAAAAAGTCTACACACTCCTGTTCAAATGCCGGGTTTCTGTGATGTAAAAAAATGAGAGCAAGATAAATCATTTGAAAACTTTCCCCCCATTAATGTGACACAATAATATAGTAAATGGAAAATTGCACATTATATCTGAGGAAGATTTTCTGTGCAAAAAGTCTTAGATCCCAGGATGCATCTGAAGCCACTGAAGGGAAAAGGTCTGTCAGCAACAAACAAATGTCCCAGACAATCACTTTTAATGATTTCAAAAACTTTTACCTCTGCACTTTCCACTGATGCCTGTGCTCCTCCTGGATCTCCCCTGCCCTAAATTTCCATACAATCCCCATTTCACACTGGAGATTTCGATTTGAATGCATAGCATGACGCACACGCAAAATTGCTATTATAATTATGAGTGTTTTACACAGGCAAAAAGTGTAGGTGAAGCTCAGGTGACACATTATTGAAACCCCTCAAATCTCACGGCGGTGCCTTGCTCAAAAAAAAAAAGAAAAAGAGAAGAAATTCTTCCCCTCTCGCTCTCTCTCCCCAACCTCTCTTTGTCTCGTTGGATTATCTGGTAGCGCAGCAACACACCCACCATTAGTTTGCCGCTGCTGCTGACCCCAGTCATTCATTTAATTGGCTGTTAATTGCTATTCTCTCTACAAGACACAATGTATATGTGGAGCTATATTTAGGCTCGCCCCTCGATGGCACTTCACGCTAAATTACAACTTTCAGCCAGCCGTTGAAGGGCCCCATTGTGGCCTGTCGTTCTCCCCCTCTGTGACTGACTGACAGGCTGGGGAGAGAGGAGTCATCCTCCCTCCTTCCATCTATTCTTTGCTCCCTTTCTTCCCTTCTCTTTCCCTCTTGCTATTAGCTGCTGTTCTTCGCAAACTCAACACCTGGATCAGTCTGCATGTCACTCCCTCGTCTGTTTGACAAAACAGCAGCAACTTTTTCTTTTTTTTTTTTATCTGTTGCCAGGGACGTGTGATGCCTTCACTGAGTCTATATCACTTTTTCATCAGCTTCTGTCAGATGTGGCACTTGCTGAGGGAAAGAAGTGTGTTGTCGTCTGGCAGAAAGGAAAAGCATTCTCATTTAATTCAACCTAATCCAAAATTATTTCACTGCAGCTTTATCAAAAGACGTTGGGTTTCTTTAAAAAAAAAAATATACTGTATTTCTCCACCCTTGGCTGTCCCTGCACGTCCACTTCAGCAGCCCAGAGCAGACCAGCTGCATCTGAGTCATGTCAGATTGCAAAACACACTCACACAGGCGGAAACACGTAAGCACAAACACACACACATGCAAGCACACACAGAGGAGTGTTTGCGACACAGATGTGAATTTGATGGATGCCATGGGCCAACTGCTGAAGTCACACAGTGGAAATCCCGGATTACTCAGCCCTCCCAGGACCCAGTCTGTCCCTCTTCTCATTCTTCTATCTCTTCTGACTTTTTTTTTTTCCATCCCCCAAATATGAGGTGCACGGTTAAAATGTCCAGGTTAAAGGGAGGGTGTGTGAAGGTGCGTGTGGATGGTTGGGGTGGGGGGCTCTGACTGATTTATGGCTCTGACTTTTCATTTGTAATACCCTGATTATCTCCGGGGAGCTGGGTGGCAGAGTGATGGCGGCGGGGTGGGAGGGTAAGCCTGATGCTGGCTGAGAGGCCTGAGCTGCTTAATAATTTGTACATGTCCACAGAGGCAGGGGGATATAAGGCAAAAAAAAAAAAAAAAGCTGCCCTCTTAAAATGAGAGGGGGAAACTCTAGAGTTGAGCAAAACCTCCAATTGTAAAACTGCAAGTCTGTAATTTTACCTGTCATCCAATTTTGTTTCTGTCACGTTATTGTCATAATGAGGCACCTTTTTGATTTTTAATAAAATGAAGCTGATTGGGACTTAAAACTGATATTCATTCTTTTCTTTTACAGCAGTTGCTGGTTGAGAGTCCCACAAGACAGACAGGGAAGAGATAATTAGTGTGAATTTTTCTGTAATGATGGCCCCTAACATTAGTCCCAGAAATGCAGGTGTGTCATGCAAGAAATGGGGATATAAACACTTAGCAAGGTGAGAAAATCGTCGGCGTTTCCCTGTTCTCTCCTGTACTGTCTATACTGCTGCAGTGGTCGAAGATCACAACTAACATGCACAAAGTTTTAAGATTCTTTTAGCCAAAGGACTCCAGACCCTCTGTTTCACATCGTTTTTGTACCTGGCCCTAATTTTATCATCTTTGACAAGCTTGGGTCATTTCCCATTCGATTCAGTTTCCTCTCACATGGACCAAAAAAACAGGCACACCAATATGCATCATGTCAAACTACTTAAGAACGTCCTCTCCACTTACTGGTCAGATCGATGCCATTGTTATGAGAACTATAAATGCAGGCAGCAGGTCCTGTGTTGGTGACAGGTTCTGTGACAGGGAGAGACAGTGAAGGTTAATATAAGCAGGTGTGCTGTCACCTTGGTGATTATTATATTATTTGCATTTAGTGCCACTTAAGACAAAACAGTTTTACAGCTTTAAAATAATGTCTTGATGCAAAGGAACCACTGAAACAACATATTAAGACAAAATGAGAGGTGGCATGCATTAACCCTTGTGAACTGTGACATTATCATCAGCATGAAAATATTTCCAAAGATCCATCATGTGTAATTCATAGCTTTTGGTCAAATTTTAGTTTGGTGTGCTTTCTCACCTGGAGGTCAGTGCCACAGTTCACGAGACGATTTAAGTCAAGGCCAGCTGTTTGTGGGGTCTCTGCCCACTTTATTTGATGCGCACCCAAGTGTGATTAACATGTTCTTACCAGATTCAAGATTCAAAGATTTTATTTGTCAGTACTACTATCCATTTCTCTCTCTCTTCAGTGGTGAGCACAATATAAAAAAAAGAATAAGGCTGGAAAAACAACAACAGCGGTCTATGTACAGTAATGCTACCTGTTGTGTCCGTAATGCTGAGAATGACGAGTGAAACTGAACTCGGTTAACAGGGTTTATTCAGGATAACAATAACTATGTACAAAAGCTTACAGCACTCGCCTCCATGCCAGGTGGCTCCACGACAAAAGAGGCAGAGCCTCCTCCGCCCACTTCCTTTATACCCCGGGTGGCGTCACTACCAGAAACCGGCAGTCAGCCACCCTCGGTCCACCCACGTCCAACCCGGCTGCCATCTTGCTAATACCAGCCTGTTTCCATACATAACACTTCCCATAGTGCAAATAGTGACAAAGATAAAACCCAGACATACCATAGTGCAAATAAAGATAAAAGATAAAACCTAGCAATCCTATATACAGACGAAGTAAAGCAGTAATACTCGTAGTTGCGAGTTCGATGTGGTAGCATTGGCACAGATAGTGACAGATTGGACTGCACATGATCAATATTGCAACAACAGACAGCAGCAGATATGACATTTGTGCAAATGATGATACAAAGCAGCCAAAACTGATCTACATTAGCACTCACTGAACAGAAAAGACCCAGTTTTTAACTGAAATAAGGGCGTTAGTGGCATAAATAGACAATTAAAAAATCATAAAAATGCAGAATGCAGAACCTTACCAAATGTTTTTGGAAAGGATGCAAAGAGCCCGACTAGATCTCAACACACAGCTCTGGTTCTGGAACCAATCTCCTGGAGAGGGGCTTGGAGCTTGACCTACTCAGGAGTTGCCCCAGGTGAGAGGCGATGAGCAGGGGTGGGTAATCTTGTATCCCCCACCTTGCTGCCTCAACACTGGAGTTCTGCCCGATGGATGAAAGGGTTGTTTCCCTGCACCTTCGGGTTGGGAAACAAGTCCTGACCATCATTTGTGCCTATGCACCAAATGATGGCTCAGAGTACCCACCCTTTTTGGAGTCTCTGACTGGGGTGCAAGAGAGTGCTCCTCTTGGAGACTCCATTGTCATACTGGGGGACTTCAATGTGCATGTGGGCAATGACAGTGAAACCTGGAGGGGTGTGACTGGCAGGAACAGCCTGCCCGATCTGAGTGGTGGTGTTCAGTTATAGGACTTCTGTGCCAACCACAGTTTGTCCATAACAAACACCATGTTCAAGCATAAGGGGGTACATATGTGCACCTGGCACCAGGACACCCTAGGTCACAGGTCAATGATCGATTTTGTTATATCGTGTTATCAGACCTGCGATTATGTCTTGGACACTTGGGTAAAGAGAGGTGCAGAGCTGTCAACTGATCACCACCTTGTGGTGAGTTGGATCCGATGACAGGGGTGGACGCCACTCAGACCTGGTAGACCTAAACATATTGTGAGGGTGTGCTGGGAACATCTGGCTGCGGCCTCTGTCCGAGAGGTCTTCAACTCCCACCTGTGTGAATGTGTGTGTGAATGGGTGGATAGTGGGATCTGTAAAGTGCTTTGGTCATCCAGAGATGAGTAAAAAGTGCTATATAAGTGAATGCCATTTACCATTTACCGAAAGAACTTTGACCACATTCCAAGGGAGTCTGGAGACATGGAGTCTGAATGGGCCTTGCTCTCCACCTCCATTGTTGAAGCGACTGTCCAGAGTTGTGGCCGCAAGGTTGTCGGTGCATCTCGTGGTGGCAACCCCCGGACCAACTGGTGGACACCAGTGGTGAGGGGGGCCATCAAGCTGAAAGAGGAGTCCTATCGAGCTTGGCTGGCTTGTGAGACTCCCGAAGCAGCTGAGGTGTACCGACGGGCCAAGCATAGTGCAGCTCGGGTGGTTGCTGAAGCAAAAACTCGGGTGTGGGAGGAGTTTGGTGAGGCCATGGAACAAGACTTTCAGTCGACTTTGAAGACAGTATGGCAAATTGTCCGGTGGCTCAGGAGGGGGAAGCAGCTGCCTGTCCACACTGTGTATGGTGCAAATGGGGCGCTGCTGACTTCGACTGGGGACATCATCGGTCAGTGAAAAGAATACTTCAAGGATCTCCTCAATCTTACTGACACGCCTTGCACAGAGGAAGCAGGGCTTGAGGATGAGGGGGATGACTTTCCCATCACAGGGGCTGAGGTCACCAAAGTGGTTAAAAAAACTCTTAGGTGGCCAGGCCCGGTACCTCAAGGCCCTGGATGTTGTAGGCATGTCATAGTTGACATGCCTCTGCAACACTGTGTGGAGGTTGGAGACCGTGCCTTTGGCACAGCAAATTCTCTTCAAGAAGGGGGACCGCAGGGTGTGTTCCAACTTTAAAGGATCACACTTCTCAGCCTACCTGGGAAAGTCTATGCCAGGGTACTGGAGAGGAGAGTCTGACCGCTGGTTGAACCTCGGATCCAGGAGGAGTAATGTGGTTTTTGTCCCGGCCGTGGCACATCAGACCAACTCTTTACCCTTTCGAGAATTCTCGAGGGTTTGTGGGAGTTTGCACAACCAGTCCACATGTGTTTTGTGGACTTGGAGAAAGCATTTGATTGTGTCCCTCGTGGTCTCTTGTGGGGGGTGCTGTGGGAGTATGGGGTATTGGGCTTGTTGTTACGAGCTATCTGGTCCTTATATTGACCATTGGAAGAGTTTGGTTCGTATTGCCAACACCCAGTCAGACTTGTTTCCAGTGAGAGTTGGACTCCACCAGGGCTGCCCTTTGTCACCAATCCAAAGCCAAGGAACAGAGGGTGTCATGTTCGGTGACCACAGGATCTCATCTCTGCTGTTTGCAGATGAGGTCGTCCTATTGGCTTCATCGAGCAATGACCTACAGGTCTTACTGGGATGGTTTGCTACTGAGTGTGAAGTGGTTGGGATGAAAATTAGCACCACCAAGTTCGAGTCCATGGTCCTCAGCCAGAAAAGGGTGGATTGCCCTCTCCGGATTGGGGACAAGCTCCTGCCCCGAGTGAATAGGATGCTGCGGTGGTGGTGGCCGTGGCTTGGTGGGATGGGGGAGTCCAGTCAAGGGTTGTTGGTTGTGGTGTGGACTCCTCTGTCTGCCTGGACTGGGGTGGCCCCTGTGGCAGTGTCTCTGCAGCTGTGGGCTGAGACCGGCTCCTGGTGCTGACGGTCCCCCTATGATGACATTTCCTCACTCTGGTCCTCAGTCCTCAGCCATGTTTTAACTATGCCTATTATTACTTGGGGGGGAGGCCTCTGGGGTGGGTTGGGGGTCAGGTGGATGGATGCTTTGGACGAGAGTAGGGATGGGGGGAGGGCTATCTGTGTCTTTTTATTATTTCGTTTTGTGTTTTATCTGGAATTGTTTTTAACTATAAAGCACTGTGAGCTGCACTTTCCTCTCTCGAGGGAATACTCACACGTGATCTGTATTGTTATTTATGCAAATCCGACGGCAAACGCTGGGACAGCGCGTGACGTCATTCACTCAGTAACTGGCAGGCTGCAGACAGAACACCCAGATGCTCTTCTCCTCATCTCAGGTGATTTCAACCATATTTCACTGTCTCCCATTCTACCTACGTTCACCCAGTATGTCACATGCCACACTAGAGACAATAAAACACTTGACTTATTCTACGCAAACACTAAGGAGGCGTATACCTCATCACCACTCCCCCCACTCAGGAGATCGGATCACAACTTGGTTCATCTCCTGCCGGTGTACAAACCCCTAGTGCACAGACAACCTCCGGTCACGCACACAGTGAAGTTATGGTCTGAGGAGGCAATGGACGCTCTAAAGAACTGTTTAGAAACCACTGCCTGGGACCAGCTCTGCGATCCACATGGTGAGGACATCGATGGCCTCACTCACACCATCACGGACTACATCAGCTTCTGTGTGGACAACACTGTACCCACCAAGACCATACGGTGTTGCTCGAACAACAAACCCTGGATCAACCCTGAGATAAAAACACTTCTGAGAGAGAAGAAGAGGATCTTCAGGTCGGGGAACAGGGAGATGCTGAAGTCCATACAGAGGGAGCTGAGGCGGAAGATCAGAGAAGGCAAGGACAGCTTCAGGAAGAAGATGGAGGACAAGCTACAACAGAGCGACATCGGCGGGGTGTGGAGAAACCTTAAAACCATCTCTGGGCTCCAGAATACCTCCCCCCAGGCCACGGGGGGCAGGGAGTGGGCGAACAATCTGAACCTGTTTTTTAATAGGTTTGACAACCGCCCCCCCCCCCCCCCGACTGCACAACAACCACTGCTGCCTCTAAAGACATCGAGTCCTGCTGCCCACACCCCACTCCACCAACACCCCCCCACTCCCAACACACAGCCCCCCAACATGACCCTCACTAAGACCCAGGTGAGGACGGAGCTGAGGAAGATCAAGGCGAAGAAGGCGTTGGGACCGGACGGCATCAGCACAAAGCTCCTCAAGTCCTGTGCAGACCAGCTGTGTGGGATTGTGGAGCTCATCTTCAACCTGAGTCTGAAGCTGGGGAGAGTACCACAGTTGTGGAAAACACCTTGTGTGGTACCTGTACCAAAGACTTACCACCCCAAAGACCTGAACAGCTACAGACCAGTGGCCCTGACGTCCCACTTGATGAAGACCCTGGAGAGACTGCTCCTTGCTCACCTTCGTCCCCTGGTGGGACCAGCGATGGATCCACTCCAGTTCGCCTACCGGCATGGCATTGGGGTGGAGGATGCAGTGATCTTCCTTCTTCACCATTCTCTGTCCCACCTGGAGAAGCCGGGGAATGTGGGGAGGATCATGTTCATTGACTTCTCCAGTGCTTTCAACACCATCCAACCGATGATCCTGAAGGACAAGCTGCTGTGCGCAGGGGTGGACCAGCACCTGTCATCATGGATCCTGGACTACCTCACTAACCGGCCACAGTTTGTGAGAACCCGGGACTGTGTGTCTGACACGGTCATCGGTAGCAGGGGGGCCCCCCAGGGACGGTTTTGGCTCCCTTCCTGTTCACCCTTTATACTGCGGACTTCTCACACAACACAACACAATGCCATCTACAGAAGTTCTCTGACGACTCTGCGATCGTCGGCCGCATCTCCAACGGAGATGAAGCTGAGTACAGAGGACTTATCCAGGACTTCGTGGACTGGTGCCATCAGAACTGCCTCCAGATCAACGTGAGGAAAACTAAGGAGCTGGTGGTGGACTGCCACAGGCAAGGACAACCCCTCACAGCACCAGTAAACATCCAGGGAACAGACATTGAGATGGTGACATCCTACAAGTACCTGGGTGTCCATCTGAACAATCAACTAGACTGGTCACACAATACCGACGCACTCTACAAGAAGGGACAGCGCAGGCTGTTCCTACTGAGGAGACTCAGGTCTTTTGGTGTACAAGGACGCTGCTGAAGACATTCTACGACACAGTGGTGGCATCAGCCATCACTTTTGGAGTGGGCTGCTGGGGCAGTGGCATTACAGCAGCCGATAGGAAGAGACTGAACAAACTTATCAAGAAAGCTAGCTCTGTCCTGGGACAGCACCTTGACCCAGTGGAGGAGATAGGAAAGAGAAGGATGGTGGCTAAACTGTCATCTCTGCTGGAGTCCGAGTCCCACCCTATGCAGGACATACTGAATGCACTGAGGAGCTCATTTAGCAGCAGACTACATCATCCTAGGTGCACAACTGAGAGGTTTTGCAGGTCCTTCCTACCTACGGCTGTCAGACTGTATAACCTAAGCAGGGTTGCTCGCAGAGATAGCAAAAAAACGTGATGACCTAATAGTATTGATTGCAAAAGACGCAATAGACTTACACAATGGTCCCCTCCAGTATACAACTAGGACAATATCAATCGCTACGGAGGGTGACAATATGTATGGGTACATATTCATACTATGTAGGATAACTAAGCAGATGGTTATGCTGTTTATTCCATCTAGCTACAATGCTCCGCACTGTGTGTATATATATTTATATATTTATTCCATCCAGCTACAATGCTCCGCACTGTGTGTTTATATATTTATATGTACATATGTATATCCGCTGCTCTTGTTTTTCTTGTCTTCTGGATTGTTGCTCTGAGTGTTGCTATCCATGTGCTGTTGCAATCCTGGAATTTCCCCATTGTGGGACTAATAAAGGCTTATCTTATCTTATCTTGTTGTATGAAAGGTGCTATATAAATAAATAAAGTTTAAAGGAGTTCAAGTATCTCAGGGTCTCATTCACGAGTGAGGGGAGAATAGAGCAAGAGACTGATAGACGGATGGGAGCAGCATCTACAGTGATGCGGACATTGTACTGGCCTGTTGTGGTGATGAGGGAGCTGAGCTCCAAAGAAAAGCTGTCGATTTACTGGTCAATCTACATTCCTACCCTCACCTATGGTCATGAGCTTTGGGTAATGACTGAAAGAATGAGATCACGGATACAAGCGGCTGAAATGAGCTTTCTCCATAAGATTGCTGGATTCACCCTTGATTCTACCCCTGACCATCAAGGGTTCGATTCCACCCCCTGACCATCTGTGACCCTTCTGTGTGGAGTTTGCATGTTCTCCCTGTGTCTGTGTGGGTTCACTATGGGTCCCCCGGTTTCCTCCCACAGGCCAAAAACATGCAAGCTAGGTTAATTGGAGACTCTAAAGTGGCCCTAGATGTGAATGTGTGTGTGAATGGTGAAGAGAATGGCACCGCACCATGGCTGCCTCATCCATCCAGGTGGATGCCCTGTAATTTCCCCATTGTGGGACTAAAAAAGGATTATAAAAAATAAAATAAAATAAATATAAAAATTCATCCTGGGAGATAGCGTGAAGAGCTCAGTCATCCGGGAGATGCTCAGAGTAGAACCACTGCTCCTCCACATCGAAAGGAGCCAGTTGAGGTGGTTTGGGCATCTGATCAGGATGCCTCCTGGATGCCTCCTACTTGAGATGAGATGAGATTGAGATGAGATTCAACTTTATTGTCATTACACATGTATGAATACAAGGTAACGAAACGTGACTTGGCATTTGGGCACGCTCTGCAGAGCGCATCCAAGGCCGGGGCAGCCGCTAGGCATTGAGGTGTTCCTGGCAGGTCCCACTGGGAGACCCCGGGGCATACCCAGGACACGCTGCAGAGACTATTGGCCCTTTTCCACTAGTACCCAGTAGGCCCTACTCGGCTCTACTCAGCCCGGTTTGTAGCCTTTTCCATTAGTATCTAGTACCTGTTACCAGGTACTATTTTAGTACCTATTCAAGGCCAGGGTACAACTGCGCTGAGTCAAGCCGAAAATGTGATGTCAACAAACTGCAGGCCACTGATTGGTCAGGGCGTAACGTTATGAAAGCGTCCGTCTTCTGTGGAATCGACACGACCGCCATTTGCAATAGTTCATGGACTAAACTCGGTCACCGAGTAAACACGATATTAATAGAGATGGCGTTGTAGGTTTCGTGGAAATCTACACCGTGGTCCAACAAAGAGGTGCGGAGTTTTCTGCGCTTGGTGGCAGATCCACAGTGAGAGGAGTGACCTGCCCCGTTACAGATGCAGCCCAGCATAGAACCGGATTACGGACAAAGCTGAAGATGAACGTGAGAGAACCATCGATGGTGAGTGATTTGTGACATTGTGCATTTTTTCGCTTATTTATCCTGTTGGTGGTAAGCTCACTTTTTTTGAGCAATACAACACCGTCCTGTGCTGGCTAACGAGTGTTAGCTAGTAGCTAGCTAGCTAGTAGCCAACTGCTGATTTGCGCTTGCTTTGTCCGAAGTAATCGCTTGTGAGAGCAAAACGATGGAATATGTTAATCCTGGTTAAAGTCCTGGTTTGTGTACGTGTTGCACTTTGGTGCTGTGCATTACATTGTGTGTAATTTCTTTCTAGAATCTGTTTCCACATGCCAGGGGTTAGCCACCCTCAGCATGTTGTGTTTAAATTGTGGATACAAGTCAAGAGGACCCCAGGATCCAAAATCTCAACATATTCAAGTGTATTTTCATTAAGTTGTGTGTAATTTCTTTCTAGAATCTGTTTCCACATGCCAGGGGTTAGCCACCCTCAGCATGTTGTGTTTAAATTGTGGATACAAGTCAAGAGGACCCCAGGATCCAAAATCTCAACATATACAAGTGCATTTTCAAACCAGTGATTTATAAAGTGATTCATATAATTTTCTATAGCGTCAGAACAGACCCACACACCTATTCTGTGGATTTTCCATAAAAGGTGTTGGAACAGTGTTGTTGTGCTGTTCCACCATAAATCCCTGGATTGAAAATGTACTTGTACATGGACAGAGTGGATCCTGGGGTGCTCACTTGTCAGGGAAACAAAGCATTTTTGTCACATCCCACCACTGACTGTCACAAGTGTATTTCCCTAATACAGGTACATCTCCAAAAATTAGAATGTCATGAAAAAGTTCAATATTTTTTGTCACTCATTTCAGAAAGTGAAATCCATATATCATATAGATTCATTACACAGACAGTGATGTATTTCAAGCGTTTATTTATTTTAATTTGGATGATTACGGCTTATAGCCCCTGAAAACCCCAAATTCAGTTTGGCAAAAAATTAGAATATTACATAAAATTAATTTTAAAAAATAGTTTTTAAATAGAAATGTTGGCCACTGAAATGTTGGTTGGCATGGGCTGTAGCCATAATCTTCAAAATTAAAATAAACACTTGCAATATATCACTGTCCGTGTAATGAATCTATATATGGGTTTCACTTTCTGAAATGAGTGACAAAAATATTGAACTTTTTCATGATATTCTAATTTTTTGAGATGTACCTGTATATGTGTTGAACTTGCTTTAACTAACCACCATCCATTTCTGTCTTTCGTCTAGACAAGAGGAAAGGAAAAGCAGCCACCCCGCAACAGACCTCGCCACTGTGGAAAGTACTGAAATCCTTTGCTTTTATACAGTAGGTAAAGTGCCAAAACCAAAGTAGCACAATTTCCACTTAATATAAAATGGACTGAACTGAGATTTATTTGACTGTGTGAATATTAATTACAGAATAATTGAAAATGACTGGCACATCAACTGTAAAATAAACCGCTTGTTAATGTATTTAATATTTGAGACCCATTGTAGTGCATCCTTTTATATTTTAGCAATACAAGTACAAAACACTGCCCACACTTGAAGCCAGGGCAATAAGAGATACAGCAGCGACAAAGCGGTGGCTAAACTTTTATTGATAAAAATTCCATATTTTGACTGAGTGACTCCACTCTCGGTGATGCACACCCTCACTTAAAGTACTATATTCCATTCAAGTGAATGTATTAATTCATTCTGATTGCTGAGGCCACAGTAAAAACAAATGATTTTAAACATAACCCAGCCCTTGTAAAATCTACTTTACTGAAGCGCAGCTACATGAAAATTGTGGTTAAATACAACAATGAAGTACTTCATTGTCACATTCGAATTGTAATCGCTCCTGTTTTGTTTTTCTTTTGAATTCTTGGATGGAATATGGGTGGGCAATATAATCAGAATCAGAATCAGAATCAGAATCAGATTTATTGCCATTGTTCATGTAGTACACAAACTAGGAATTTGTCTCGGTGCCATGCTGCAACATTAAAAACATGATGAGATAAAGAGATAAACTAAAAAACTAAAAGACTAAAAACATGCAATAAGTGTAGAATAATAAGTAATAATAATAATAATAATAATGAGTAATACTAGTCAAGGCAGATTTAAATAAATTAGCAAGTAGCAGATAATATGGGGTACCACAGTGCAGTCGATAATGCAACAGAAAAACAGTGATGAACGACATGAGCTGCTGTACATAGTGCACGAGAGTCAATAAGTCACTTAATGTTCAGCAGTCTGATGGCAGAGGGAAAAAAGCTGTTCATGTGCCGGGAGGTTTTAGTCTGAATGGACCGAAGTCTTCTACCTGAGGGGAGGGGGGCAAAGAGAACGTGACCAGGGTGTGAAGGATCGGCTATGATCCGGCCTGCACGCCTCCGGGTCCTGAAGATGGACAGGTCCTGGAGAGATGGGAGCTTGCAGCCGATCACCTTCTCAGCAGTGTGCACGACGCGCTGCAGCCTTAGTCTGTCCCTGGCAGTGGCTCCTGCGTACCACACGGTTATGGAGGAGGTGAGGATGGACTCGATGATGGCCGTGTAGAACTGCACTAACATCTTGGTGGGTAGCTTGAGCTTCCTCAGCTGCCGTAGGAAGAACATCCTCTGCTGGGCCTTTTTGATGAGGGAGTTGATGGTTGGCTCCCATTTGAGGTCCCAGGTGATGGTGGTGCCCAAGAAGCGGAAGGAATCTGCAATGGTGATGGGAGAGCCTGTGATGGTGAGGGGGGGCAGGGGGGTTGTGACTTTCCTGAAGTCCACAATCATCTCCGCTGTCTTCAGAGCGTTCAGCTGCAGGTTGTTGTGGCTGCACCAGGACACCAGCTGGGCCACCTCTTTCCTGTAGACAGACTCGTCGCCGTTGGAGATGAGCCCGATGAGGGTGGTGTCGTCCGCAAACTTGATCAGCTTAACAGACTGGTGGGAGGAGGTGCAGGAGTTGGTATAAAGGGAGAAGAGTAGGGGGGAAAGTACACAGCCCTGGGGTGATCCGATGCTGATGCTAACAGAGTCCGAGACAGACTTCCCCAGCCGCACATGCTGTCTCCGGTCCGTCAGGAAGTCGGTGATCCACCTGCAGAGGGAGTCAGGCACGCCGAGCAGGGACAGCTTGTCCTGGAGCAGAGTGGGGCGGATGGTGTTGAATGCAGAGCTGAAGTCTACAAACAGGATCCTGGCGTAGGTTCCCGGGGAGTCCAGGTGCTGCAGGATGGAGCACGGCTTCAGCCATCACCCATTTTGGATAACCTATGTTGAACTGTATAATCAGAGGAGTTATTGTTTAATTTGACCTTGTTAGATTTTTTCCCCTTTGTTATATTATTCTATTTTCTTTTAATCTTTACTTTTAATCTATCCAAAATAAAGATTCATTCATTCATTCATTCATTCACATTCCACCACTGTCTTTTAGCAACAAGTGTATTTCCCAAATATGTTTTAAACTTGCTTTAATTAACCACCACCCATTTCTGTCTTCCACCCAAACTGGACCATGCGTCACTATTTACAGAGATGCAGGCTGAAGATCTGCTGAACTGGGACCAGCTTGAGTGGCACATCCCAGCTGCTTCTCAGTGAGGCAGCGTGGTCGGCGTGTGTGACCCAAGTTTTTTTTTTTTTTTTTTTTTTTTTTTACAGTTTAAATTTTGCACATTCTGAATAATCTGGCATTTGCTGCTGATTGTAATAAACAATTTAGTGACTTATGTGTTTACATCATGATTTTCTGTTTTTTGTCTGTTAAGACACCGGTGGGAAAAGAGTCAACAATACAAACCATTTCTCAGTGACTTTGAAAATAATGGCTCATTTTTAAGAGAAAGTAACCAAAACAATTACGGTATTTTATTTACTGAAGACTGTATTGTTGGATGTGCCACCGCAGAAGACCCTGCACAATTTAGTGACAGTACCAGTATATGGAGGAATTCTGGGCCATATTAGCATCTGTACTTTATCATAATGGGTTTGGGCGAGGGTGCCATGGAGGGCCAAGACTCTGCAGGCTTTACCTCCAGTGTCTTCAACAGCAGATTACACTGAATTTCTTACACCGACTGCTGATCAGTGAGAACACCTGCTGAAGAGACTGGGTAGAAGAGAGAACCTGCAGGGTCTTGGCCCTCCATGACACATGATTGGAGACCCCTGGGTTAGGGTTTAATGGGATTTAACATTTTAACACATACTGCTTTATGGTTGATAATTCTGTTGACTGACTTACACCAAACCAAAAGTGATTTCTCAAACTGCTGGATTGTTCTTAGATAGCTTTTCCAATCTTTCAGTATTTAATTTACAGTTAGGCCCAGAAATATTTGGACAGTGACACAATCTTCATGATTTGGGCTCTGCAGGCCACCACATTGGATTTGAAATGAAACAACTACAACGGAATTGAAGTGCAGACTTTAAGGTTTAATTCAAGGGGTTGAACAAAAATATATGATTAAACATGTAGGAATTGTAGCTATTTTTATACAAACGCTCCTCATTTCAGGGGCTCAAAAGTAATTGGACAAATAAATATAACCCTAAGTAAAATGTTACTTTTCAATATTTTGTTGAGAATCCTTTGCAGGCAATGACTGCCTGAAGTCTGGAACCCATGGACATCACCAAACGCTGGGTTTCCTCCTTTGTGATGCTTTGCCAGGCCTTTACTGCAGCTGTCTTCAGTTGTTGCTTGTTTGTGGGTCTTTCTGCCTTAAGTTTTGTCTTGAGCAAGTGAAATGAATGCTCGATTGGGTTGAGATCTGGTGATTGACTCGGCCATTGCAGAATATTCCACTTCTTTGCTTTAAAAAACTCCTAGGTTGCTTTTGCAGTATGTTTTGGATCATTGTCCACCTGTACTGTGAAGCGCCGTCCAATCAACTTTGCTGCATTTGGCTGAATCTGAGCAGAAAGTATATCCTTATACATCTCAGAATTCATCCGGCTGCTTCTGTCTTTTGTCACATCATCAATAAACACAAGTGACCCAGTGCCATTGGAAGCCATGCATGCCCATGCCATCACACTGCCTCCACCATGTTTTACAGAAGATGTGGTGTGCTTTGGATCATGAGCTGTTCCAATTCTTCTCCAAACTTTCTTCTTCCCATCATTGTGGTACAGGTTGATCTTAGTCTCATCTGTCCAAAGAATGCTGTTCCAGAACTGGGCTGGCTTCTTTGAATGAATGAATGAATGAATGAATGAATGAATGAATGAATGAATCTTTATTTCGGATAGTACAGGTTAAAAGGAACTGAATAGTATAGCAAAAGGGGGGAAATAAAATCCAACAAGGTCAAATTAGGCAATAACTCCTCTGATTATACAGTTCAACAAAAGTTATCCGAAATGGGTGATGGCTGAAGCCGCAGCTTATATTGCCCACCCATATTCCATCCAAGAATTCAAAAGAAAAAACAAAACAAGAGCGATTACAATTCAGAACAAAGCTAAGACCAAGTGTGACAGAAAAAAGTAGAAAAAAAAGAAAAAACAAAAAAAACTAGGCAACAACACAGCACAGGCTGGATATGACAATCCTTATGTGATTTTACATGTTATCTTGTATATATGTTTGGAGTATTTCTTCCTTTAGTTTTTGTTTAAATTGTCCAAGCGTTGTACATGATTTTAATTCAGGTCCAAAATCGTTCCATAATCTGACTCTTTGCACTGAAACACAGTGTTGCTTGGTGGTAGTTCTCACTGAAGGCTTTTGAAATATACATGTTCCTCTGAAGTGATATCGTTTCTCCCTTATTTGGAACAACTTTTGGATATTTGCAGGCAGTGATAAATTCTTCACTTTAAACATTATTATTGCAGTTTTAAAGTCAACCAGATCTTTCAACTTGAGAGCTTTTAGTTTAAGAAAAAGTGGATTTGTTGGTTCCCTGTAAGCTGCTTTGTTTATTATTCTAATAGCTCTCTTCTGAAGCATAAAGACTGGATATATGCTTGTTTTATATGTATTTCCCCATACTTCATTACAATATGTCATGTATGGGAGTATTAATGAATGATACAAGGTGTATAGTGTGGATTGATTCAGCAAATTTTTCACTCTGTGTAATATTGCAATTGATTTGGATACTTTACCTTTGATATAGTTAATATGTGACTTCCAACACAGTTTATTATCAATTATTACTCCAAGAAATTTAGTTTCAGATACCCTTTCAATCGCTACACCATTTACACTGAGTTTAGGTACTGGGTTGTTGAGATGGTTGTTAAAGACTATAAATTTTGTCTTACTTAAATTGAGCGTTAATTTGTTTGAGTCAAACCACAGTTTAAGCTTTCCTAATTCCTTTCCGAGTGTATCCAGAAGTTGTTCCAAATTGTTTCCACTGCATAAGAGATTAGTGTCATCGGCAGACAATATTAAGTCCATTTTTTCTGAAACTTTACATATATCATTTATATACATATTGAATAGTAATGGCCCCAAAACTGAACCCTGTGGGACTCCACAAGTAACCTTCAGTAACTGTGAGTTTTTGTTACTAACACATACATACTGATATCTATTCTTTAAGTAAGTACTTAACCAGGACAGTGCTACCCCTCTAATACCACAATTCTGTAGTTTCTTTAATAATAAATTATGATCCACTGTATCAAATGCTTTTTTCTTCAGGTGTTTTTTGGCAAAGTCAATTCTGACCTTTCTATTTTTGAGGCTGATTCATGGTTTGCACCTTGTGGTGAATCCTTTGTATTTACTCTCATGAAATCTTCTCTTTATGGTAGACTTAGATACTGATACACCTACTTCCTGGAGAGTGTTCTTCACTTGAGTGGATGTTGTGAAGGGATTCTGCGATCATCCACCACTGTTGTCTTCCGTGGACGTCCAGGCCTTTTTGAGTTCCCAAGCTCACCAGTGCACTCTTTTTTTCTCAGAATGTACCAAACTGCTGATTTGGCCACTCCTAACATTTCTGCTATCTCTCTGATGGATTTCTTCTTTTTTTTTCCAGCCTCAGAATGGTCTGTTTCACCTCCATTGAGAGCTCCTTTGACCGCATGTTGTGTGTTCACAGCAACAGCTTCCAAATGCAAACGCCACACCTGGAATCAACTCCAGACCTTTTAACTGCTTAATTGATGACAGGTTAACGAGGGAAGAGCCCATGCAGCTTTGTTATTTTTTTTTGCAGCCTTCTGAGTCAATTGTCCAATTACTTTTGGTCCCTTGAAAAAGGGACCATATTAAAGAGCTGTAATTCCTAAGCCCTTGCTCCAATTTGGATGTGAATACTCTCAAATTACAGCTGAGAGTCTGCACTTTAAGCCCATATTGATTATATAATTGTACCCTGAATATGTTTTCGTAAACAGCTAAAATAACAAAACTTGTGTCACTGTCCAAATATTTCTGGGCCTAACTGTATGTCACTTGGTGGTAACCTTCACATATAAAAAAAGACAAGTGCAATTCCCAGTGCAATACTACATGAATGCATGTATAGTACATTGTTGATGCAGAGAATATATATTTCTACAGTATCTACATGTACCTAGTAAATCAAGTATTTCCCATGTAACCTTGTGACTGCATTATTTTAATTGCTTTTAATCCTAGATCAAGTTTGTTTTGGCCTAAAATGCATCATAATTATCAAATATATCTTATTATACCTAACTCAGTACTGTTTACCTTTTGAATATATATTTTGTGGCTAATATAACTACAACCTGGCAATCAAGTTGTGTAAGCTGATCACTTTTTGCCATGACACCACCACAGACTCAGTGCTGCTGGAGCAACTACATCCATGATGTCTCAACAGTCTCTCCATGATTTTCACACAGATCAGAGGAATTTGTTGTACAGGAAGCTAAATGTTTCTACAGACATGCTTAGGCTCTATAACCACTGATCGTTTGTGAAGCTGGGGTGACATCAGTGATAGGCTGTGTTGAACACTCAGACCCACGGTTTGAAGCGGTAATTTTCCCACAACAGAACCATCTGAAACACACGTACACAGCATACATATTTTAGTACCTAATAGTGATAACTTGCAGACATTACAGTGTAGTACAATGTACTTAAAGCAAACTAGCATTAGCAATCATTAGCTTACCGTCATATATGATCTACTTCATATCCTCACGTCTTCGGCTCTATGGCTTCCCAGATGCTCCAGTACTTTTCCAGAGTGTTTCGTCTCGCTGCCTGTACCTTTGTCTGGCGGTCCTTTTTGGCCTTTACAGTGACAAAAAGCCAGAGACCGAGGAGTCGCCTTGTACAGCCGCAATGTTATGTTTTGCTTGGGTCGCGTGTTGGCTGTAATGGAAACACAACTGAGCCGAACCGAGTAGAGCCGAGTAGTGTAGAGTAAGGCCGACTGGGTACTAGTGGAAAAGGGCCATATGTCTCCCAGCTGGCCTGGGAATATCTTGGTCTCCTCTCTGAAGAGCTGGAGCAGGTGGCTGGGGAGAGGGAAGTCTGGGCTTCTCTGCTTGAGCTGCTGCCTCCGTGACCCGGGCCCCCGGAAAAGTGGTAGAAAATGGTTGGATGGATGGATGGATGGATGCAATAGAGGAGCTCAGTTATCCGAGAGGATTCAAAATCAAACTGATAGTCCTTCACATTGAAAGGAGCCAGTTGAGGTGGTTAGGGCATCTGATCAAGATTCCTCCTGGACGCCTCCCATGTGAGATATTTGGGTACATCCCTCTGGGAGGAGATCCCAGGGTAGACACAGGACACACTGGAGAGAGTCTCCCAGCTGGCCTGGGAATGCCTTGGTATCCTGCAGGAAGAGGTCAGGAAAGGGAAGTCTTGGCTTCTCTGTTGGCTCTGCGACTCAGTCCCCCGGACAAGCAGTAAAGGATGGATGGATGGATGGAATAGAGAGTAGATGAAAACTGAATGAGAATGCAGTTTTCATGGCTGTATAAAGGACAAGCATCCTTTTTTTTTCCACAATATTTTTATTGAACCTTTTTACAAACATAACACAAACAATCAGACACTAACACTAAAGTAATAAAAAAAATACTAAAAAAAACCACCAACAACCACTAATAAGAACAGGTCTTCAACAATGCTCCTCTGTTTAGTCTAGGCAATCCATTACATAAGTATACATATTATACATTCACCAGTTTGGAATTTACAAGGTCCACACACATCATTCACCTTCTTCTTCAAAAGTTATGTTTAAATTCTTTACATAATCAATAAAAGGTCTCCATATATTCTCAAACACATTTTCCTTTGATTTCAGTATGTATGTTATTCTTTCTAGTGGAAGGTTTGTTAACATCTGTTTTAACCACTGAGTCACATCTGGTCTATGAGTCTTTTTCCACAATAGTGCAATACATTTTTTGGCGTTAAGCAAACTGAGGTCTATGAATGCTCTTTCACTTTTATTAAAATTATGCTTTTCTGGATACAGACCCAACAAAAACAATTTAGGATTCAATATTATTTGTTTTGAAATTATTTTTTCAATTGTTACCCTCACCTCTTCCCAAAACACTCTAATTTTCCTCCATTCCCATACACAATGAAATAAGGTTCCTTTACTTTCCATACATTTTGTGCACGTATCTGGTATGTTTTTGTTATATCTATTTAATTCCACCGGTGTAACATACATCCGCATTAACCATTTAAAATGTATCAATTTAAGACGAACATTTATTGATTTGGTTTGAGCTTCTGTACAAGCCAATTCCCATTGTTCCTCTGAAATTTCAGTTTGCAGATCTTTTTTCCAATAATTTAATCTTTTCTGTGAGTTTTCACTTGAAGATAGTGTCAATGAATTATAAAACTCTGAAATAATATCCTTTCTCTTACTATCTTTCGTCAAAATTTTTTCCAAGGATGAATAAGTAGGTCGAGTGAGAGCTTTATTTTGATTTGATCGAATAAAGTTCCTAAGCTGAAGATATTTAAAAAAATGTGTTCTATTAAGATTAAATTCGATCCTCAGTTCTTCAAAAGACATTATGTTTTCTGCACATGACAGATATAAATCTTGAATCTTTTGAATCCCTTTTAAATTCCATACTTTAAATACAGCATCTGCTCTCCCTGGTTTAAAATATTGATTACCCCATATTGGGCTAAATTGTGACAATAAGTGTGGTTCTTTTAAATATTTTTTAGTTTCACACCATATTTTGATCATATGCTTTACAAATGGATTTTTAACTTGTTTCTGTAATTTTTTTGCCGAGTCTGAGTATATGAATATGGGGAGAGGTAAAGGTAAATTGTATGATTCCATTTCAGTCCAGTGAGGGAGATCATTTGATGAAAAATAATATGTCATAGACCTCAGTTGTGCTGACCAGTAATACAACATAAAGTTTGGACATTTCAGACCTCCTCGATCAAATGGTAAATATAGTAAGGACAGACGTAATCTAGCCTTCCTATTGTTCCATAAAAATTCCACTAACTTTTTTTTAATTCTTGAGAATAGATCTGAAGGTGGTGGCAAAGGAATGTATTGAAATAAATAAAGTATTTTAGGTAAGATATTACTTTTAAGTATATTGATTCTTCCTATCATCGACATTGGTAGTGACATCCATCTCTGAATTAACTCATTAATGTCTGTCATTAAGGCTTCATAGTTGGCACTGGCGACGAATTCTAGCTTAGGCACAATTTGAATTCCTAAATATTTAAACTGATTTACAACATTGAAATGATTTACCTCAGGAGCTGGGTGATTTCTCTGGGTCTCATTTAGCATTAATATTGAAGATTTAGTTTTATTTATTTTATATCCTGACATTTCCCCAAAATTCTTTATTAAAGTCAGCAAGGTCGGGATTGATTTTTTAAGATTCGACATAAACAAAATTATGTCATCAGCATACAGGGAGATTTTATGTTCTGTTGGTCCAACTTTAATTCCATATATTTGTGGATGTAAACGTACTGCCATCGCTAAAGGTTCAATTGCCATAGTAAACAATAAAGGTGAAAGTGGACAGCCTTGTCGACATCCTCTATTGATCTTTATTGATTTTGAGATATTGCTGTTTGTTAGGATTTCTGCTGTAGCATTATTGTATATTATCTGAACCCATTTTATGAAATTATTTCCAAGTCCAAACCTTTGTAGGACTTGAAAAAGAAAGGGCCATTCGACCCTATCAAAGGCCTTTTCGGCGTCCAATGATAGAAGAGCTGTATCCGGTGCTTCTTTATTAGAATAAATAATATTAAATAGTCTTCTTACATTATGGAAGCCTTGTCTTCCCTTTATAAAGCCATTCTGATCTCGGTTAATAATATTTGGTAATATTTCTTGTATTCGTCTTGCTAAAATTTTGCAGATTATCTTAAGGTCAGCATTTAATAGGCTTATTGGTCTCATATTTTCACATTTATTAGAGGGTTTACCTGGTTTTGGCAACAGTATAATTAAGGCATTATTCATGTATAGTGGTAAATTACTATTTTGAAATGCTTCTAAAACCATTTCCAAAAAAGGTTTTATTAATTTATTCTTAAATTTTTTATAAAGGTCAACTGGAAGACCATCTGGTCCTGCACTTTTTCCTGATTTCATATTATCAATGGCTAGCCCAACTTCTTCTTGACTAATTTTAGACTCCAGTATCTCCCTGTTTTCATTTGGAATACACGGTATAGATAGTCCATCCAAAAACCCATTTAGTTTTGTTAAGTCAGTTTCATTTTTTGTATCATATAATTTTTCATAGTAATCTCTAAAGCAGGGGTCACCAACGCGGTGCCCGCGGGCACCATGTCGCCCGCAGGGACCACATGTGTCGCCCGCAGGCCTGTTCTAAAAATAGCACAACTCGCAAGTGAGCTGCAGATGTAATTTTTTCTGCCGCTATTTTTTATTTTATATTTTTTATATTTTTTAAAATCACACTTGCATTTATATAGATTTTAAAATGACAATGTCTTAAAAATAAAAAAAATGAAAATTGTTTATTATACGTAAAGTTAAGGTGAACTCTGACCTAGTTCAAAGGTCAGTATTGTGCGCATGACAAAACCTTCGCGCTTGTGGAGCGTAAGCTTAGCTAGCGGGCAGTTAAGATGGTGGGCGCAGTGCGGTTTCCAAGCCCAAAAACATGGCAAAAAAAAGATCATTTTCAAAGTGAGCGGGAGGAAGAGTTCTTTTTTACTACCGTGAAAGGAAGCTGCGTGTATTTCATTTGCGGGGCGATGGCGAAGCGCCACTTCACTACCCACTCTTTTTTTTTTTTTTTTTGGACTTATCTTGTACCCGTAGGTAGATTTGTTCTGCAGTCTGGTAACAAGCCACCAGCCGCTGCGTGCGCAAGTGCCCCTTAACTCCCTAACCTGCATGTTTTTGCATGAAAAACGAGAACATGCAAACTCCACACAGATCACTGTTGGCCGGGGGCAGGGATCGAACCCACGATCCCCGCGATCCCCCGGCCGAGGGTAAACTGCTGCCGCGGTGCTAACCACTGCGCCACCGTGCATATAAGCACTTTCAGTGCTTGTTTAGTTTCTTCTCATGAAAGGACAGCGCTGGTTGCTCAAGCATGATTCTTGGCAAGAACTGTATGGATATAATTCCAGTGAAGAAGAACACACAAAAGTGTGTTTATTAAATGTAACAGATTTTGAGCAGAATTGCAGCAGATTTGTTCAGTTAAAAATGTGATAAGATTTATTTAATATGAAAGCTGATTTTTCTTAAATGTTGCATAACTTTTTCAAACGGTTCAACATAGTTCATGAATTAAAAGGGTTTAGTTTTTTATGGTTAAAAGGGACTGGTGAAAACTGGACATTTTTTTATGAAATGTAGAAGGGATCATCTGAACAATTGCTGAGATTAATAAAAATAAAGTGTTGAATATTGATCTCGTCTGTTACCCACTCTAAGTTATTGATAATTATTTATTTATGTATATATATATATATATATATATATATATATATATATATATATATATATATATATATATATATATATATATATATATATATACACACACATATATATATATGTATATATATATATATATATATATATATATATATATATATATATATATATAAATAATATAATCTGCCATGCCAATAATTTTCCTGATTTTTCACCTTGTTCATAAAAAGATTGCTTCAATCTTAGAAGACTCGAGGCAGCTCTATTCGCTGATTTTTTGTCATATTCAGCTCTCAGAATCAGTAATTCGTTCTCTAACTTTGGGTCACTTCCTGCATACACTTTTTCTTGAAGAATTTTTAGTTTATGTTCCAATTGGACTCTCTCCTCTCGAGTCTTCTTAGATTTTGAACCTGTATAACTAATAATATGTCCCCTAATAAAAGCTTTGAAAGCCTCCCACTTTATACATGCTGATGTTTGTGTAGTATTAATATCAAAGAACTCATCTGTTTTTCTATATACTTAACAAATTCCTCATCCTGAAGCCATTTATGCTGAAATTGCCACCTACCTGGCTCCTTTGTCAATTTCTTATCTACATATATGAGACAACAGGGTGCATGATCAGAGATCACAATATTATCATAAAAGCAGTTTTGAATCTTGGACCTTAATTCTGTGGAGATCAAAAAGTAGTCAATACGTGAGAATGTCTTATAGGTATTAGAATAACAAGAGTAGGCTTTAACTTGTGGTTTCATTTCTCTCCATATATCTAGCAATCTCAATTCTTTCATAAAATGCTTAATGATCATCCTGCATCCATTGTGCGTACAGTCCACTCCTGTTGATCTATCTATATCGGGGTTCAATGTACAATTAAAATCCCCTGCTATTATATGTTGCCCTGTAAGTGATGATAAGAAATAAATTAGCAAAGAACTTTTGATCATCTATATTGGGACCGTATAAGTTCACCAGATTTATATTTTCTAATAGCAAAGATCCTTGAATAATTAGATATCTTCCAAATTTGTCTCCAATTACATTTTTCACTTGAAATGGGACTGATTTATGTATGAGAGTCATAACTCCCCTGGCTCGGGATGAAAATGATGAGGTGAATACACTTCCTTGCCATCTACTCCTAATTCTTTTTACATCTTCCTCTATTAGATGAGTTTCTTGTAAAAACACAATTTTTGAACCCATGTCTTTTATTTTATTCATAACTTGTTTAAGTTTTTTTAAATTTTGTAGACCTCTGCAATTCCATGAAGTTAAATAAAGATTAACGCTTTGGTCTATGATCAATAAGGAGTTTGGGATTACCTCGCAGTGTAAACATGCTCATACAGAGAAGCAAAAACATGAGTGGTTGAACATTCATCCTACAAACTACACACAAACAAATTCCCCCTTCCCACATTCGTGGTGATCCCCCCAAAATCAAAAAAAAAATTCTGTCTCCCGATATAGCCATCGACCGCTCCACACCCACGAGGATCAGCCAAAGCCACTCCTTCTTCATCCTCCCAATCACCCTGACTCTACTGCTTTAAATGACGTAACATTAACTCTCTTCTGTAGTTTTCCAACTTAACTCCAAAATTTTATAGCAACTTTGTACATCATAGGTTTGGGTTTTTTTTTTAATATGTAATACAATCTATATTTTGTAAACTTGCTATATGCTTCAAATCAGTTAGATGCCTGTGCAAATGCTTAAATATTCTACCTTATATTTTGTTCATGCTTAGCTCCCACCAGTCTCTTCTTGGATCTTCCCGATGAACTCCTGCGCCTCCCCAGGGGTCCCGAAGATGTGTGTTCCGCCCCCATACGTGACCAACAGTCTTGCAGGGTGAATTACTCCATGACGAATCCCAAGGTTGCGCAGCTCTTTACGGACGGGGTCAAACTGCTTCCTCAACTGTTGAGTTCCTGTGGCCAAATCTGGGTAGAACCGCACCTGTTGATCCTGGTATTTAGTTTCTCCTTTGGCTCGCGCCGCGTCGGGAGATCTTCATCCTGTCTCTGTAGCTGAGGAACTTCATAATTAGCATCCTCGGTGCTGCCTTATTATCTCTCTGTGGTCCAATTCGGTGGGCGCTTTCTAAAACAACTGATGATTGCAGCTCCGCATTGTTCAGCGATTCTGGAATCCACTTTTACAAAAAGGAACACGGGTCCCGACCCTCGGTTCCCTCCGGTAGACCCACCAGCCTCAGGTTGTTCCGTCTCGACCGGGACTCCAAGTCCAGGACATTATCTTCCAGACAGTTATTTTTTTTTTCCAAAGTGCGCACCTTTAATTGAAGGCTAGCGACGTCATCTTCAGCACTGGAAACTCAAAGCTCCACTTGTGCCACTCGTTTACCCACAGTCACCCAATTCTTTTCTCATTCCTTCCAACGCTGCCATAATCCCATCAAATTTAGCGGAAAAAGTCTGCTCTCATTGAACTAATGGCAGCGAGCACTGCACCTGTGCCGTCGCCCGCAGTCACCGCACCGCTGCTAGCTTCCTCCGCCGCCATATCTGGAGCTTTTTCTGCTGTGCCACAGACGTGAAAGTCCGTTAATTTGGACTGTTTCGGCGGTTCAACTTTTCCTCCACCTGATTTCCCAGCCTTAGGCTTCACCGGCATATCCTCGCCCAAACGCTGGAATAGGTTCTGTTCCAAATGAGAGAGTTATTTGCCTATTTTTTTTTCTCTAGGAGCAGAGCAGAGTGGCACGTGTCCTAGCATCCTTTTTTAAAAATGAAATCTGGTAATATTCCAGCCCTCATTAAATTATTTCACCTTTTACTGTGGTAGTTTCTACCCCAGCTTCAACCTAAAGAGTGGTTATGAATGTGTCTATTGCTGCAGAAGGCTCCTCAAAGAGTAAGTAGCATATTTGCTAATTACCAGTCTGCTAACTACACGGGAGTTATGGCAACAGGATGTAGGTGAGTCACCTAAAGTCGTTTGGTTCACTTGGTTTAAGGAGCAGTGTGAAACCAAACTTAAGTACAATGTAACAAAAACATGAAGCTTGGTCCGGTCCTTGGTGTGAAACACCCTTACTGCTAACTCCCTACCCATTACCTAACCCTAACCACCTAAATTTCTGAATTTGATTTTTGATTTTGTATACTTTATTGATCCCCAGAGGGGAAATTGAGGGCATCCACCTGGATGGATGAAGCAGCCACGGTACAGCGCTATCCCTTTACCATTCACACACACATTCACACCTAGGGCCACTTTAGAGTCTCCAATTAACCTAACCTGCATGCTTTTGGCCTGTGGGAGGAAACTGGAGAAATCCCGGAGTAAACCCACGCAGACATGGGGAGAACATGCAAACTCCACACAGATCACTGTTGGTCAGGGGCTGGGATCGAACCAGGGATCCCATGGCCAAGGGTGAATTGGTGTGCTGCCGCAGTGCTAACCACTGCACCACCGCACCGCCAATTTAATGTGTGAAAGAAGTTTAACAACAAACTCAAGTCTTGAAAGAGGAGGTTAAAGCAAACACAGATGGCAATGACTTGAAATCAAAATGGAGAATCAAACTTTATTGTCCAGAGTGGAAGCATGCCGTTCACCATCCCCCACCATACTGAGAATAAAGAGGTTTCGAAAGAAGAGACCCAGTAAAGAGAATATATAAGGACCTATTTTGAGGCAAGAAACTTATCTTCTTTTATGTTTTGGAGAATGTACAAATATGTTCATCTCAGACACACAGCTTGTTATGGCTTGCAAATTACATTGTGATTTGGAATTTTGTCTATTAAAAACAGTCCTTTTGAAGGACTGTTTTGAATCCACTGTATGGGAGCAGCTTTGTGATCTACATGGTGAGGACATCGACGGCCTCACACACACCATCACAGACTACATCAACTTCTGTATGGACAACACCGTACCCACCAAGACCAAATGGTGTTTCTCAAACAACAAATCCTGGATCAACCCTGAGATAAAGTTACTGCTGAAGAAGAAGAAAAGGACCTTCAGGTCAGGAAACAAGGAGGAGCTGAAGTCCGTACAGAGGGAGCTAAGGAGGAAGATCAGAGAGGGGAAGGACAACTTGGATGGAGGACAATCTGCAACAGAGTCACAGTGGTGTCTGGAGAAGCCTCAAAACCATCTCTGGGCATCAGAATACCTCCTCAGGAATTGGGGTGGAGGATGCAGTGATATTCCTCCTACACCGTCCCCTGTCTCACCTGGAGAAGCCTGGGAGCACTGTGAGGATCATGTTCTTTGATTTCTCCAGTGCTTTCAGCAACATCCAACCAGTGATCCTGAGGGACAAGCTGCTGTGCACAGGGGTGGACCAGCACCTTTCATCATGGATCCTGGACTACCTCACAAACCAACCACAGTTTGTGAGAACCCAGGACTGTGTGTCTGACACCATCATCTGCAGTACGGGGGCCCCCAGGGAACAGTTCTGGCTCCCTTCCTGTTCACCCTCTACACTGCTGACTTTTCACACAACACACCACACTGCCATCTACAGAAGTTCTCTGACCACTCTGCGATCGTCGGCCTCATCTCTGATAGGGATGATGCGTAGTACAGAGGACTTATCCAGGACTTCGTGGACTGGTGCTTACGGAACTGCCTCCAGATCAATACAAGGAAAACTAAGGAACTGGTGGTGGACTGCCACAGGCGAGGACAACCCCCAACAGCACCGGTAAACATCCAGGGAACAGACATTGAGATGGTGACATCCTACAAGTACCTGGGTGTTCACCTGAACAATAAACTGGACTGGTCACACAACACCAATGCGCTCTACAAGAAGGGGCACCAATGCGCTCTACAAGAAGGGGCAGCGCAGGCTGTTCCTCCTGAGGAGACTCAGGCCTTTTGGAGTGCAAGGGGCACTCCTGAAGACTTTCTACGATTCAGTGATGGCATCAGCCATCACATTTGGAGTGGTCTGCTGGGACAGTGGTATCACAGCATCCGATGGGAAGAGACTTAACAGGCTGATCAAAAAAGCTATCTCTGTTCTGGGGTGACGCCTCAACACAGTGGAGGAGATAGGAGAGAGGAGGATGGTGGCTAAGCTGTCATCTCTGCTGGAGTCTGAGTCCCACCCCACGCCGGACACGCTGAATACACTGAGGAGCTCATTTAGCGGTAAGTTGTGCCATCCTAGGTGCACAACGGTGAGGTTCCACAGGTCCTTCCTACTTACGGCTGTCAGACTGTCTAACCTAACCAGGGCTGCTCATGGAGGTCGTATTAAATGTAAGGGATAAGTGATAAGGACCTGTACTTACATAGTGCTTTTATGTACTAAACGTGACAACTTTGCACTATAGAGATCGTCCTCTCCAATACACAACTAGGACAATAATAATCATAACTGAGGGTGGCAACAACACTGTTGATTCAAATGTGAAATATGCTGTTTGGGTACATATTCATATTCTGCAGGGTAATTTAACTAATCGTAATGCTGTTTATTCCATCTAGCTGCAGTGCTTCTGCACTGTATATATCTGTGTACATATCAGAATCAGAATCAGAATCAGCTTTATTGGCCAAGTATGCACAACACATACAAGGAATTTGACTTTGGCTAAAAATTTGCTCTCATTGTTCAGGTGGAGGATTTAAATAAGGATTCAATGACAACAGAGTATGTACAGTAAATTACAGTCTGTCCACGTTTCTATAAAAGGATGCAAATATATACAGGAATATATGCAGTTATTTACTCAGACTAACCACACTTTGCAGAAATATATGAAAAAATATACAGTCACACAGTATTTCAATGTGAACTCAGATTCAGTGATATAATGTGAATGAAGTAAAAAGCAGTGTGAGAGTTATGTGCAATGTAATAATGGATGAAAAGTCATGAGTACAGCAACAGGTAGGACTAGGTGAATGTTAGGAGCTCATCAGAGTGATGGCTTGAGGAAAGAAACTGTTCCTGTGACGGGTGGTTTTGACCTTCAGTGATCTGTAACGTCGACCAGAAGATAGAAGTTCAAACAGTTTGTGGCCGGGGTGTGATGGGTCAGCACAGATGTTTCCCGCCCGTTTCCTGGTTATGGACCGATATAAGTTCTCAATGGAGGGTAGGTCGGTACCAATGATCCTCTCCGCAGACTTAACGATCCGCTGCAGTCTGGTCTTGTCCTGTTTAGTGGCAGATCCAAACCAGACAGTGATGGAAAAGCAGAGGACAGATTGGGTGATGGCGGTGTAGAAGACAACCAGCAGCTCCTGAGACAAATCAAACTTCTTGAGCTGACGCAGAAAAAACAACCTCTGCTGGGCCTTTTTCCGGACAGTGTCTATATGGGAGGACCACTTCAGGTTCCGGGAGATTGTGGTACCCAGAAACTTGAAGGAGTCCACAGTGGACACTGTGCTGTTAAGGATGGTGAGTGGGGGGAATGAAGGGGGGTGTCGCCTGAAATCCACAGTCATCTCCACCATTTTGGCTGGGTTAAGTTCAAGATGGTTCTGGCTGCACCAGAGGATCAGCTGCTCCACCTCCCGCCTGTATGCAGACTCATCATCATCCCAGATCAAACCGATGACTGTGGTGTCGTCCGCAAACTTCAGGAGCTTCACCGAAGGGTCCTCTGAGGTGCAGTCATTGGAGTAGAGGGAGAAGAGCAGTGGGGAAAGGACACATCCTTGGGGGGCGCCAGTACTAATTTTTCGGGAGCTGGATGTAAATCTCCCTAGCTTCACCTGTTGCCACCTGTCAATCAGAAAGCTGGAGATCCACTGGCAGGTGGAGGGGGGCACCTTGAGCTGGAGGAGTTTCTGAGGAAGAATGCCTGGGATGATGGTGTTGAACGCTGAGCTGAAGTCGACAAACAGGATCCTGGCGTACGTCCCTGGGGAGTCGAGGTGTTGCAGGATGTAGTGTAGTCCCATATTCACTGCATCATCCACTGACCTGTTTGACCGGTAGGCAAACTGCAGTGGGTCCATCAGGGGGCCTGTGATGACCTTCAGGTGGTTCAGCACCAATCTCTCCAAGGATTTCATGACCACAGAGGTCAGGGCAACAGGTCTGTAGTCGTTTAATCCTGTAACAGAGGGTTTCTTGGGAACTGGAATGATGATGGAGCGTTTGAAGCAGGAAGGCACTTCACGCAGCTCCAGTGATCTGTTAAAGATCCGGGTGAAGATGGGGGCCAACTCGTTGGAGCAGACTCTCAGGCAGGACAGAGACACACCATCAGGTCCTGCAGCCTTCTTGATCTTTTGTCTCTGAAAGACCCGGCGCACCTCCTCTTCACAGATTGTTAGTGCTGGTGGGAGGTCAGAGTGGAGGAGGGATGGAGTTCCTGGGGCTGCAGATAATCCTTTTGTGTGGGTGGGAGGTGAGAACTGTAGGTTCTTTTCAAACCTGCAGTAAAAGCTGTTTAGGTCGTTAGCCAGCTGGAGGTTTTCCACAGGGTGGGGGGATGGTCTCCTGTAGTTGGTGATATTCTGCAGGCCTCTCCAGACAGAAGCAGAGTTGTTGGCTGAGAAGTTTTTTTGTAACTTCACACTGTAGCTCCTCTTAGCAAGCCTGATCTCCTTCGTCAGCATGTTTCTGGCCCGCTTGTTCAGAGTCCAGTCACCAGTCCTGTAGGCCTCCTCCTTGGTCTGACGTAGCTGCTTCAGTTTAGGAATGAACCAGGGTTTATTGTTGTTGTATGTGCAGAAGGTCTTGGTTTGCACACACATGTCCTCGCAGAAACAGATGTATGACATCACAGTGTCAGTGAGTTCATTTAGGTTAATGGCCGCAGCTTCAAAAACACTCCAGTCTGTGCAGTCAAAGCAGGCTTGTAACTCCAGCTTTGATTCCTCAGTCCATTTCTTCACAGTCCTTACAACAGACTTGTAAGTTTTTAGTTTCTGTCTGTATGTTGGAATAAGATGGAGCAGACAGTGGTCAGAAAAACCCAGAGCTGCACGGGGGACGGCATGATAGGCGTTTCTTAAAACTGTGTAACAGTGGTCAAGTGTATTTGTGTCCCTGGTGGGACATTTAATATGCTGTCTGTATTTAGGAAGCTCATTTGTGAGATTAGCTCTATTGAAATCACCCAGAATGATAAGCAGAGAGTCTGGATGTTTTTCCTCCACGTCTACTATCTGGTCAGCGAGGTGCTGCAGTGCCTCCGTTGTACAAGCAGCAGGCGGGATATAAATTCCGACCAGAATAAACGAGGAGAACTCTCGCGGTGAATAAAAGGGTTTACAATTTATGAACAGTGACTCTAGGTTAGGGCTACAAAACTTCTTCAACACTGTGACATCAGTACACATGATATGTATATCAGTACACATGACATCAGTACACATATATGTACAGTATATTCATCTACTGCTTTGGCTAACCAGTTCTTATCTTATTTACTATTGCTCTGCGTGCTGCTATCCCTTTGCTTCCTATTTTATTTGGCTTTATTGGCCAAGTATGCACAACACATACAAGGAATTTGACTTTGGCTAAAAAATTGCTCTCATTGTTCAGGTGGAGGATTTAAATAAGGATTCAATGACAACAGAGTATGTACAGTAAATTACAGTCTGTCCACGTTTCTATAAAAGGATGCAAATATATACAGGAATATATGCAGTTATTTACTCAGACTAACCACACTTTGCAGAAATATATGAAAAAATATACAGTCACACAGTATTTCAATGTGAACTCAGATTCAGTGATATAATGTGAATGAAGTAAAAAGCAGTGTGAGAGTTATGTGCAATGTAATAATGGATGAAAAGTCATGAGTACAGCAACAGGTAGGACTAGGTGAATGTTAGGAGCTCATCAGAGTGATGGCTTGAGGAAAGAAACTGTTCCTGTGACGGGTGGTTTTGACCTTCAGTGATCTGTAACGTCGACCAGAAGATAGAAGTTCAAACAGTTTGTGGCCGGGGTGTGATGGGTCAGCACAGATGTTTCCCGCCCGTTTCCTGGTTATGGACCGATATAAGTTCTCAATGGAGGGTAGGTCGGTACCAATGATCCTCTCCGCAGACTTAACGATCCGCTGCAGTCTGGTCTTGTCCTGTTTAGTGGCAGATCCAAACCAGACAGTGATGGAAAAGCAGAGGACAGATTGGGTGATGGCGGTGTAGAAGACAACCAGCAGCTCCTGAGACAAATCAAACTTCTTGAGCTGACGCAGAAAAAACAACCTCTGCTGGGCCTTTTTCCGGACAGTGTCTATATGGGAGGACCACTTCAGGTTCCGGGAGATTGTGGTACCCAGAAACTTGAAGGAGTCCACAGTGGACACTGTGCTGTTAAGGATGGTGAGTGGGGGGAATGAAGGGGGGTGTCGCCTGAAATCCACAGTCATCTCCACCATTTTGGCTGGGTTAAGTTCAAGATGGTTCTGGCTGCACCAGAGGATCAGCTGCTCCACCTCCCGCCTGTATGCAGACTCATCATCATCCCAGATCAAACCGATGACTGTGGTGTCGTCCGCAAACTTCAGGAGCTTCACCGAAGGGTCCTCTGAGGTGCAGTCATTGGAGTAGAGGGAGAAGAGCAGTGGGGAAAGGACACATCCTTGGGGGGCGCCAGTACTAATTTTTCGGGAGCTGGATGTAAATCTCCCTAGCTTCACCTGTTGCCACCTGTCAATCAGAAAGCTGGAGATCCACTGGCAGGTGGAGGGGGGCACCTTGAGCTGGAGGAGTTTCTGAGGAAGAATGCCTGGGATGATGGTGTTGAACGCTGAGCTGAAGTCGACAAACAGGATCCTGGCGTACGTCCCTGGGGAGTCGAGGTGTTGCAGGATGTAGTGTAGTCCCATATTCACTGCATCATCCACTGACCTGTTTGACCGGTAGGCAAACTGCAGTGGGTCCATCAGGGGGCCTGTGATGACCTTCAGGTGGTTCAGCACCAATCTCTCCAAGGATTTCATGACCACAGAGGTCAGGGCAACAGGTCTGTAGTCGTTTAATCCTGTAACAGAGGGTTTCTTGGGAACTGGAATGATGATGGAGCGTTTGAAGCAGGAAGGCACTTCACGCAGCTCCAGTGATCTGTTAAAGATCCGGGTGAAGATGGGGGCCAACTCGTTGGAGCAGACTCTCAGGCAGGACAGAGACACACCATCAGGTCCTGCAGCCTTCTTGATCTTTTGTCTCTGAAAGACCCGGCGCACCTCCTCTTCACAGATTGTTAGTGCTGGTGGGAGGTCAGAGTGGAGGAGGGATGGAGTTCCTGGGGCTGCAGATAATCCTTTTGTGTGGGTGGGAGGTGAGAACTGTAGGTTCTTTTCAAACCTGCAGTAAAAGCTGTTTAGGTCGTTAGCCAGCTGGAGGTTTTCCACAGGGTGGGGGGATGGTCTCCTGTAGTTGGTGATATTCTGCAGGCCTCTCCAGACAGAAGCAGAGTTGTTGGCTGAGAAGTTTTTTTGTAACTTCACACTGTAGCTCCTCTTAGCAAGCCTGATCTCCTTCGTCAGCATGTTTCTGGCCCGCTTGTTCAGAGTCCAGTCACCAGTCCTGTAGGCCTCCTCCTTGGTCTGACGTAGCTGCTTCAGTTTAGGAATGAACCAGGGTTTATTGTTGTTGTATGTGCAGAAGGTCTTGGTTTGCACACACATGTCCTCGCAGAAACAGATGTATGACATCACAGTGTCAGTGAGTTCATTTAGGTTAATGGCCGCAGCTTCAAAAACACTCCAGTCTGTGCAGTCAAAGCAGGCTTGTAACTCCAGCTTTGATTCCTCAGTCCATTTCTTCACAGTCCTTACAACAGACTTGGAAGTTTTTAGTTTCTGTTTGTATGTTGGAATAAGATGGAGCAGACAGTGGTCAGAAAAACCCAGAGCTGCACGGGGGACGGCATGATAGGCGTTTCTTAAAACTGTGTAACAGTGGTCAAGTGTATTTGTGTCCCTGGTGGGACATTTAATATGCTGTCTGTATTTAGGAAGCTCATTTGTGAGATTAGCTCTATTGAAATCACCCAGAATGATAAGCAGAGAGTCTGGATGTTTTTCCTCCACGTCTACTATCTGGTCAGCGAGGTGCTGCAGTGCCTCCGTTGTACAAGCAGCAGGCGGGATATAAATTCCGACCAGAATAAACGAGGAGAACTCTCGCGGTGAATAAAAGGGTTTACAATTTATGAACAGTGACTCTAGGTTAGGGCTACAAAACTTCTTCAACACTGTGACATCAGTACACATGATATGTATATCAGTACACATGACATCAGTACACATATATGTACAGTATATTCATCTACTGCTTTGGCTAACCAGTTCTTATCTTATTTACTATTGCTCTGCGTGCTGCTATCCCTTTGCTTCTGTAATCCTGGAATTTCCCCATTGTGGGACTAATAAAAGCTTATCTTATTAAATTTATGATTTTTTTTTCTTGTAAATTTATGACTTTTTTCTCATAATTTTGCAACATTTTTCTCATAAATTTGCTACTTTTTTCTTACAAAATTAGTTTTTTCCTCATAAAATTGTAAGTTTTTTCTTATAAATTTGTGACTTTTCTTGTTAATTTGAAATGTTCTGATAAACTACTGAATTTTGTCTTGTAAAGTTGCACATTTTTTTCATTGTAAATTTGTTATTTTCTCATAAATTCGACTTCTTTTCTTGAGAAATTTGCAACATTCACATGGATACTGGTTCAATTTTAATTCCCTGCAATTTTTTTTTCCTGTTCATCAAGAGCTTGTCATGGCTGGTGAGTACATACGCTACACACCATCTGTGCCTCATTGCTCACCTGCCATTAATGAGCTTCTCAGGTATAAATACCTGCTACGCCAGCCCAGTCTCACCTAAAAAAAAAAAAACATATCTACATTTGTACGATTTTTAGTGAGACTGGGTTGGCTCCATAATCACTCTGGTATGGGATTGACTTGGCACTACAGGTTCTCGCAGCTCTACTGAGTTCGCCTGCTCCTTGACTCTGTGTGTGTGTGTGTGTGTGTGTGTGTGTGTGTGTGTGTGTGTGTGTGTGTGTGTGTGTGTGTATGCTTGCTCGTTTGCTCTCACCAACTTGGATCTACCCTTCCCCAGATTTGCACATAAGTGAAAAACATCTAAAACCTTTATGTACCTTGTCTTGGATTTCCTTCTATGTTTCTCCCCAGTGTCTTCCTGCCATCCCCTGCTCACCTGGATTCCTTTGCCTGCAACCAATGCAATCAAATAAGCTTCAATTCAATATATAACATCAGTAACTAAATCATAGGAAAAGCCTCCGGGGCACTGTCTTAAACTACGGTCAAAAATACCCTTACCAACAGCTGTGAACACCGTGTGAATGATTTTTGGACCATTTCGTACGGCTTTCTTAAGGCGGCCATAGGAGAATCCAGCAATCGTAGACCATTAATAAGTTCGTGGCCAAGCTCATGGTCTTGTCCAAGATTTCTATGAATGCCCCATGAAAACCCCTCATCATAGGACGGCTGTATGAACGCCTTAGGAACAACGTAAGAACTACACAAAATATTGGCTGTAAGTATGTCTCAACAACACCTTAACCTGTTCTTGGGGGCTCCGGAGATTTGTACAGTGTGTATAAGGCGGTAGTGAGGCACTCATAAGGTAGAAGTACGTCATTCATGCGAAATTTGTGCTGACAAAATGTGCTGAAGGCTGTAAGCTCTACCAATGACTTTAGAGCGCCATGAGATGTAAAATAAATTTCAGAAGATGGCAGTAAGTATGCCATAGAAAGATCCTAAGGCACCTTTATGAAGAACGTAAGAACTCTAGGGCCATCGTACGACAGAAAAGCACCTCATTTCTCAAGTTGCTCTTGCGAATTGAATGGCAGATGTAAGAAACTGTGCCCCCTTCCACGGATGTCTGTGAACTCCAGAATTCATAGGAAATGGGAGATTCTTATGATCCCATCGTTCATAAGAATCTTTGTGACTGCAGCTTTATCTGCATCATCGTCACTCCACCTTACATGGCCCTTCCTCTGTCCCCACTTGCAAGATTCTACCTCAGAGTTCATGTCTTCTCACCGGATCCATTTGCTCATCTCCTGTAAGTGGACAAATTATCACCCTCTCCAACTCTTCACCACTACTTTCAAAAAAGTGGAAACTTATAATTCCACCAGTAAACAGCTTCACTTCTGCTCAGCTCAGTTATTTGCCTCACCTGGTCAGTACTTACTGTCTCCCTTTGTCTCCCCCCTGCAGATCAGGCAACATCACATTACCTCCACTACCTGTTTAAATAAAAACACTAATCTAGCACTTGACTGTGTTCACTGTGGTCTGTGGTCTATACCATGTCACATCTTGGGTTCATGTAAACCCAAATTTATTTTCTTTAATGTTCTTATTGGGGCAGCACGGTGGAAAAGTGGTTAGCACTGCGGCAGCACAGCAACTCACCCTTGGCCGGGGGATCCTGGGGTCGATCCCAGCCCCTGACCAACAGTGATCTGTGTGGAGTTTGCATGTTTTCCCCGTGTCTGCGTGGGTTTACTCCGGCATTTCTCCGGTTTCCTCCCACATGCCAAAAACATGCAAGTTAGGTTAATTGGCATCAAACTGGGGATTCTAAATTGCCCTTAGGTATGGATGTGAGAGTGAATGGTTGTCTGTCTCTCTGTGTTGGCCCTGCGATGGACTGGCGATCTGTCCAGGGTGTACCCTGCCAATCACCCAAAGATGCTGGGATAGGCTCCAGCCCCCCCGTGACCCGAAAAGGATTAAGCGGAAGAAGATGGATGGATGGATGGATGGTTGTTCTTATTAGGGTATATATTTTTTTCACATCTTAAATGGTTTGAACTCTTCCCCATTCCCAGAACAGGAACCTCCAAACATAATCTTGCCCCCCCCTCAAAATTTTTTTTTGAAACAGCACTGTTTGCAGTTATTGTGTACGAGGGGGGCTGAAAAGTTTATAGGCTGAAAAGCTCATAGGTCATATTTGACCACTGTGAACTTTTCAGCTTATGAACTTCTCAACCCACCTTGTATGTCAAGTTGATAATGTATCTGCTTCGAAAGGGATTGACCCATCTACCCAGAATTCTCCAACAGGATTCCACTCAAGTGACCAAACAGCTTGTCCATTGTTCTCTCCTTTAGTTCAGATTTACAGACATTTGCCTTTAGGCCAACAAGTGGAAAGTTTTTTAAGAGCTTAGTAAACAGTGTTTGTCAACTGCCAAAGTAAGCGTGACCATGGTTTTCTGACTGAGAAGCTGCGTCAAGATGCAATAGGCTAAAAATCATATCAAACGGTATATTTGGGAAAGATTATGAATTTTTTTCCCTCACACTGGAAACCATGCAGCCCTACTTCAAAGTTTCAGAATAAGGATATGTGAAATTACAAGCTTCCCTCTTTAGCGCCATAATTCATCCACCAGGAAAAAAAAACAAAAACAGGTGTCTCCCTCTCAAAAAAAAAAAAAAAAAAAAGTGATTGGGACTCTTTTCCTTCTTGCGTCCTGCACTGATGCACATATAAGGTGTGTGTTCAGCACTGAAAATAAAACCCTCATCATGGTCCAAATCATCATCAGCTTGTGATATGCTGTTGTTACCGTAATCAAATCTGCAAAGATACACAGCTTTAACAAAACGCACCATGAACCCTGCTCATAATAATGGGCACGTTAGCCGGGAGAGCGGCTCTAGTTTTTCACATGGTGCCATTATCCCAGCACATAATACCTTGCTGATTATCCATTCAACAAAGCGTAGCCATTGTAACTGTTATGATAATAGCGTGCGTGGCTGTGATAATCCACACAACCGGCGCTGTCTCTCTCTCAGATGCTAATGATGATGGCGGGTGGCCATGCACACAAACGGCAGTAGCTGGTGGGGAGCGCCTCCTGTTCAAGTCGATGGAGCGCCACGCTGCTGGGTAAATCCATTTGACCCTGGACGGGCCGGCCGATGGACCCGCTGGTAAGAGGCCAAGTTAGGGGGGCACGAGCAGTTTGTCGGCTCCTTCTCAGGCCTGCGGATCATATCACAAGCGCTCATTAGCTCATTTAGCTAGATTGATTAAGTTAAAAGGAGACACCTGTTTACCCTACGGCTTGCTAATGTGTTGCTATGACAACAGCCAGGGGCCTCACGTCTCCAGTTCCGTCTGCCTGTCTCTTGCTTCCTCCTCAGTCTTTGTTTATTCCTCAGCAAGTGAAGCTTTTGCTCCGATTCTCCTCCGTGCAACAACCCCCCCCCCCCCCGACACACACACACATTCACTTACATGGATATCTCTCCTCTGAGTTGCTCCATCTGAAGCTGCTGAGGTAAGAAGATCGGGTTTTCCACTCAGCGGAGCGAGAGAGCCCTAACCCCCTTCCCCGCAGTCCACCCAGCAGCACCTGTGTGTGTGTGTGTGTGTGTGTGCGCGCCTCTGTGACATTTTGGGTCCAGCGTGGAGGAGCATGAAGCACACAGGTGCATTTCACACGCCTATAAATTGGCTTTGTGCGTTGCGTGTTGGAGGGATGTGGAATGTATAAATCATCAGGTTTTTAACGTTCTTGGCCGGTGGATCATCGGCAAGAAATTTTCAGCCGAATAGCTGCAAACTAAAGCGGTGGCTGGGTGTGAATAAGTTCACCGTTTCGAATGGGAAAGACTCCATTTTTAATCTCGGTGGGCTACAGGGGTCTGTCCTGTGTTTGTCTTTATCCCTTTCACCTCCCTCGCTCCGTTTCCCCTCCTTCACACTTTCCATCCCTTGGTGGCTGACACGTGTCTCGGTGATGTCTCACCGCTCCATTTAGGTCAGCTCTCGAACCTGAAACAATGTGATGGTCTCCACCTCTGACACCTTTTTACATATCTGCCCTTCCTCCTCATGCCGTGTTTTCTTCCCCAGCAGTTCTTTTCAGCATGAGCTGTCAGTCTGCAGTTGCACTCGTACTCTGTGTTTTGTTGATCTGTCACATTTCGTCTCCCTTTCTTCTCCCCATCTCTCTCCTCCGCTGTTTGTTTCTCCCCTTGACTCTGGCAGACTCATTATCTTTGTAGAACAGCAGTGTGCATTCGTCAGCAGTGATTAGCAACGTTTCATTCTTACATCGTTAAGGAAAGACAGTTTGATATTTGACGAATGAAGATACGGCATTCTCTAATCTTCCGGCGTAAAACTGTGTCATAGTAGATAGAGGCTTCGGCAAAGTTTTCCATAACATTAAAGCTTGCATTGATCATAATCCAATTAATGAAAAAAAAGGAGAAGCGAATGAGGACGGGGTAAAGGAAAAAAAAACACTTGCTTCATTAAGTACAGAGAAATCAACTGTAATCAAATTGCTGAGTTCTCAGAACCGATGAAGTGTACGCATTGAAAGATCTAATGAAAAATTCTTGCAGTTAACATAATTAATTTGCAGCTCTTTTGATAAGTGGTAATGACTTAGAGATTATTGGTCTAAATTAATAGTTTTGTTGCACAACTGTAGCAGAGGAAAGAAGTTGTGAGGGGGAAACGCGATCCTACTTTCAAAGTTCCCAAGGAGATGAAGCAATGTTTTTAAAAGCACACTACGACAATTAGGCCCCTCTATAAACTAATTACTGCTGCTTTAATTCCTTTCCAAATTAGACGGCAATTGTAATAAGATGGCATCTCAAAGGAGATGTTTGTAAGTAGAAAATAAACACGCATTTGTAATTAAAGGTGCAAAATTATTTCTCTCATTAAAACAAATAGTTGCGGCGGAGACAAGGATGCAGACACTGACGACACTTGCAGGCCTCCCTTCCCTGTCTCCCCCTCCGTCTGCGGCAGCGAGTTTCTGGAGCTGCTGCTTTGCATCGCCTCCAGAAAACAGGCCAGCCGCTTGCTAACAGGAGGTGAGCCAGTCAGACATCTTCTGTGACAAGATATTCAGGCGCAATCTAATGAGTGATGATTGTTTTGCTCTGAGGCTTAAAAGTAGGACACTTTTACAAAAGAGGAACTTTTCTTTTATTCCTGCAACGTTATTATTGCAAGAAAGCGCTGGTAATGTTATTACTTCTCAGAGCCACCGCAGGCTTTTTCCCATGCTGTCAGCTAATGTTGATGATGCCCCCTCCGCGGTCGTCGCTCCGCACACGAACAGCACCGCTCTGATGGACTCAAAACAACTAGTTTCAGCACGACTGACTTTCTCTTATCATAATTTGATTATTTTAATGATCTTGTTGCTAAACCACAGACGCGGCTCTTGCATACTCCCCGGAGGGAAGCCACGGCTGAACGCATTGTATGAATCTCACATGAGGCTGAGGGAGATGTCCAAGGGTGACAATATACAGTGGTGTGTTTATCCATGTGTGTCTGCGGATTAATGCGTGCATGCGAACGTCCTCGTGAACTGCCGTGGCGCTTTCCAGACCGAACACAGCCCAGCAGCAGTGACCACAGCCGCACCTCCTGACACAAGCGGAAGGTTATGGGAAACTATTTGCATAAAACAGGCCAGTGTCCTATTAGTCAAACTCCAGAGCCAGAAGGCGCTTGATTGTGGCGTTTCATCATCGCCTATTGAATTATCTGGATTAATTTAACGCATTTAGGCCTGTGTGTTTTCCCCAGCTTGCAACTCTCCCATCTCTTCGTTAGTGATAATTACACTAAGTGGGTCATCTCCTTCGGAGCTCCTTTTCTCTTCTCACTCACTGCATAGCATTTTCAACTTTTTAAACAAAGTTTGAAGACAGAAAAAGGGAAATCTAATGATATAAACGGTGTGATTCACTCAGCATTCTGTGGATAAAAACCTTGCGAAGCAGGCGGTTGACTCAGAAGTGGAGGAGTAGTGAACAGAATAGCATGGGTTTTTGAGGTTTTAAAACTCAACTTTAATTTTATTTTACTTTATCAGGCATTTGAGTTCTGAGTCACGGAAGCTTGTGTGCAGCCACGATGGCGCTAACCCACGTGGGCTTTCCTGGTTAGTAGAACAACTAATGCTGAACTGTATTGTGGAGCATCGCAGCAGTGCTGAATCAGACTGATCAAAATAGGCCAGGTTATGTAACAAATGCCAACATTTTATTACGGTAGTACTACTAGATCTTGGAACGCTTTAAAGCTTTACATTCAATGCTTTAATCATTACATAAATCAAACACTAAATAATTAGTATAGGGAGGAGTTAATTGAAGACCAGCGTCACTTATATCTGGCATGTACTGGCTGCTTAGAAGGGCTGCTCATTAAAGATTTCCCCTGACCAATTTCCAGTTATTGTAGGAGGCTGAAATGTCATGTATAATAATAAATATCTCTATAGGACACGTGGTAATTTGCAGCTCTGAACTCCCAAGAGTTTCCCTTTTACAAATGCTAAGGTGGAGTAAGGTGTGATGATGGAGGCAGTTGAATGCAGAGCAGTCATCAGGTTCCTGTACTTTAGAGGATGAACACCACAGGAGACGTTCAATGAGATGAAAGACTTATGTGGAGGATGCCCCATTATATGATGATGTCAAGCACCGGCATCAACAGTTCAAGTGTGGTTGGACATTGATGGAAACGGCACCCATTCCCGGGTGGCCTCAGTGTGCCGTGGATGAAGACACCACCTGGCAAATGGAGGCCACCATTTTGGAGGATCGCTTCATAACCATTCTCTAACTAGCCCAAGATGTCAAGATCAGTGTGGGGTCTGTGGAAAAAATCATCCACGACTATTAAGAATAGGTGCATGACATTACCCGATGGAAAAAACGCAAGTAATTGTGGGAAAAGTGTTCTGCCTGTCTGTGCTTAGAAGTGAGCAACGAATGCGGTTAGGCTGCGTGTCCACCAAAGGCATTTTTTTCTGCTGTGGGTGACTATTTTCTGTTCATTTTCTATGTAGTCCAGCGTTTAATGTGCTCAGTGCCCTCAGCGCAAAAATGCTCTCAGCAGTCAGCATATATTGTTGCTGTGCTCATGGCGCTGAAAGCTGAAAAAAGTTCAACTTTCAGAGTGCTGCAGCGCTCATCAGCTGCACATCTCTCTCACCAGCCAATCAGAATCAGCCTAAAAGTACACCATGATCTGTATTTAACAGCCAAAGCTTGGAGGGATGTGTATTTTATTATCAGTTTGATGTGATTTATTCCAGTAAGTGGAGTGTTTCAGAGCAAAATCTGTGAAATCCTCGGCACGCTTTGAGTGATTTAAAACAGCTAAACAGAAAATTCACAGCTATAGCAGTCTCTGAAACCTGGCTTAATGCAGACCAGGCTCCCCTGATGGCAATAGAGGGATATCAGATGTTTAACATTAACAGATCTCAAAAAAAGGGTGGTGGTGTTGCACTGTATATTGATGACCTATATAGATGTAAGCTTGTAAATGAAATGTCCTCAGCACTACCAGGGATTCTGGAATGTGTTACTGTTGAGATTGACCTAGACAAAACAAAAAATCTAATCATAAGCTGCATATACAGAACGCCGGGAACTTGCATTGAGACATTCAGAGATAAATTAGTCGAGCTGTACAATAATATTACTAGTAAGAAAATGGTAGCAATTTGTGGAGATTTCAATATTGATCTACTTAATCCACATCAACAAAATGTAGTTACAGAGTTCATGAACTCTATGTACAGCATGAGTCTATATCCCACAATAACACATCCCAGTAGAATCACAGCTCACTCTGCTACACTTATTGACAACCTGTTTGTCAATGTTCTCGACAAGAAAATAGAAAGTGGATTATTGATAAATGATATAAGCGACCACTTGCCAATCTTTGCACTTATCCATGGCCACACGGGGCCCAACCCAGAAAAAATCTCAAAATCGTTCAGACACAAATCACCAAACGCAATCAGTTCTTTTAAAGAGGACTTGCTGAAGCAAGACTGGACAGAAGTCTATGTATCAGATGTAAATGAAGCCTATGACACATTTACAAACATTGTAACCACTCTTTATGAAAAAAACTGCCCATTAGTTAAAAAAAAGCTTAAACACAAATTTACTGACAAACCATGGCTAACCAAAGGACTACAAAAGGCGTGTAAAAAGAAAAATTTATTATATAAAGCTTTCATAAAGAAAAGGACAAAAGAAGCAGAGCAGCGGTATAAAACATACAAAAATAAGTTAACATATATAATAAGATGTAGTAAAAGAGACTATTACAGTAAAGAACTGGAAAAAAACAAAGACAATATTAAAAATACATGGACAATAATCAACAGTATCCTTGGAATAAAAGCAGAAATACCAGCTACCCAACTAACACTCCAAAAAATAATAAATCGACTCCGAATGTGAATATAGCTTCACCTGCAGATGAATTTAATAATTTTTTTGTTAACATTGGACCTAAACTGGCCCGAGAAATACCCACTACGGTGCCAACAGGTGATTCAATATGCAATAACACTGCTGTAAAAGACACCATCTTCATAAAGAACACAGACGAAAGAGAGGTCATTGAAATTGTTAAATCGTTCAAAAGTAAAACATCTACTGACTGCGATGGTATTGATATGCTACTAGTCAAAACTGTTATCGAATGCATAGTGAAACCACTGACGTATATCTGTAACCTGTCTCTCCAATCAGGTATATTTCCCAATGCAATGAAAATAGCTAAAGTAATTCCGATTTACAAGACAGGCGACAGAGGGGAACTCTCCAACTACAGACCAATTTCACTATTACCGCAATTTTCCAAGATACTTGAAAAAATATTCTATGAGAGAATTGACAACTTCATACTGAAGAATGATTTATTGTGTGAGCAGCAATATGGGTTCAGACACAAAAGGACAACAGCATATGCCTTAATGGAATTTACAGAAAAAATATCAACAGCCATTGAAAATAAAGAGTATTCAGTTGGAGTATTCCTGGATCTTAAAAAAGCATTTGATACAGTAGATCACAATCTATTATTAAAGAAACTACAAAATTGTGGTATCAGAGGGGTAGCACAGTCCTGGTTAAGAAGTTACTTAAAGAATAGATATCAGTTTGTATGTGTTAACAACAAAAACTCAGAGCTACTGAAGGTCACCTGTGGAGTCCCACAGGGTTCAGTTTTGGGACCATTATTATTCAATATGTATATAAATGATATATGTAAAGTTTCAGAAAAAATGGACTTAATATTGTTTGCTGATGACACTAACCTGCTATGCAGTGGAAACAACTTGGAACAACTTCTGGATACACTCGGAAAGGAATTAGGAAAGCTGAAACTGTGGTTTGATTCAAACAAATTAACGCTCAATTTAAGCAAGACAAAATTTATAGTCTTTAACAACCATCACAACTACCCAGTACCCAAACTCAGTGTAAATGGTGTAGAGATTGAAAGGGTATCCGAAACTAAATTCCTTGGAGTAATAATTGATAACAAACTGTGTTGGAAGCCACATATTAATTATATAAAAGGTAAAGTATCCAAATCAATTGCAATATTACACAGAGTGAAAAATTTGCTGAATCAACCCACACTATACACCTTGTATCATTCATTAATACTCCCATACATGACATATTGTAATGAAGTATGGGGAAATACATATAAAACAAACATATATCCACTCTTTATGCTTCAAAAGAGAGCTATTAGAATAATCAACAAAGCAGCTTACAGGGAACCAACAAACCCACTTTTTCTTAAACAAAAAACTCTCAAGTTGAAAGATCTGATCGACTTTAAAACCGCAATAATAATGTTCAAAGTGAAGAATCTATCACTGCCCGCAAATATCCAAAAGTTGTTCCAAACAAGGGAGAAACGATATCACTTCAGAGGAACATGTATATTTCAAAAGCCTACAGTGAGAACAACCACCAAGCAACACTGTATTTCAGTGCAAGGTGTCAGATTATGGAACGATTTTGGACCTGAATTAAAATCATGTACAAAGCTTGGACAATTTAAACAAAAACTAAAGGAAGAAATACTCCAAACATATTTACAAGACGACATGTAAACTCACATAAGGATTGACATTTCCAGCCTGTGTTGTGTTATAGCTTAGTTTTTCTTTTTTCTCTGTGACACTATGTCTTAGATTTGTTTTTGAATAGTAACCGCTTAACTTAGACTAGCTCAGTTTTCTTTTTCTCTCAGTCATATTTTGTCTTAGCCTTGTTTTAAATTGTAATCGCTCTTGTCTTGTTTTCTCTTTTTTCTCCTTTGAATTCTTGGATGGAATATGGGTGGGCAATATAAGCTGCGGCTTCAGCCATCACCCATTTCGGATAACTCACGTGGAATTGTATAGTAGAAGGAGTCTTTGTCTAATTTGACCTTGTTATATTATACAGTTTCTTTTAACCTGTAATGTACTATCCGAAATAAATAAATTCATTCATTCATTCAGTGACAGGTCAAGTGGTTGCCAGGATACCGGGCAGAGTGTAGCGGTTTGATTTAACCCCCACAACAGGCTAAAGGCAATCACCTCACATTCTGGTTGTTTCTGCTACAGTCTGCCGGTTATGCATGTCACTGCTTTGAGTTAATGTATCATCCATGTGTTATCCATGCATTGTGCTCATGCATCCTGTCTGTTCCTTTGACATGCAAATGCCAGATTGACTGCTGTGAAGGTCCTTTGATCTATTGTTTGAGTTGGGTATAAATGCTGTGCCAAAGTGTGATTCTTTCTCTCACTCTGACTACTGCATCTTGATTTCTGTACTGTAAGGAGACACGCACGGGTCTCCTCTTTGAGAGCTGGAGGAATGAAGCTGCAGCCTGCTCAAGCCATGGGCTGCAGCCGAGTTCTGATGAAGGCGGGTGATAATAAAGCTTTTTAAAAATCCAACGCTGCCTTTATTTTATCATCCTCTTCACAGAGTACTTTTTTAAAAAATACTGTATGCACATGAAAAGCACTCAGAAAAACAGGTTGAGAGCATTTTTACTTTCCCTGTGGGCACACAGCCTTATTAAAATGACACTGAATACGTTATTCAAACACAGGAAATGTGAATATACATATAAAACATCATACAAAATCCAGGATGACACAAGAAAGTAAAAACACTTATTTCCAATGTGGTCCTTTCAGTCACATTCTTATTCCTCCGAATTCCACGCAATGTTAGAATGGGGAAGTTTTGCTGCGTTATCAAATACAACAACTGTTGGTGTGGTGTCATTGGTGTGGAAAAAGATTGATAACAGTGTATGCTTTTTTTTTTTTAACTTCCCAACTTGGAAGAAAAGTGGAGAGAATCGGGTCTACTTCATCCATCCATCCATCCATCTTCTTCCATTTAATCCTTTATGGGTCGCAGGGGGACTGGAGCCTATCCCAGCATCTTTTGAGCGAGAGGCAGGGTACACCCTGGACAGATCGCCAGTCCATAGAGAATCAGGTCTCAGGCTAAAAAAAGAGGCATGGGATGGAATGGATTGCAGCGGTCAGAAGGAAAGACATCAGCTCCGACAATATTCCTGCACACATGGTCGTGTGTTCACAGCATTTTCACCAAGGTAAATTGTGATTTAAAAAATATTTAGAAGTGCAGAAAGATGTTCCCTCTCCAGAGCAGCTCTCTTGCGTGACGTGCCTTTGGCAGCACCTCAGCCAGGCTCTCTGTCATCTCTCAATAATGTGTAAAAACGCACAGGGCAAAATCAAATAAATTTCCCCACATCATCTCTGCTGTTCCCAATTTCTCTTGCTAATCTGGAGCAGTTTTTTTTTTTTTTTTTTAAATGGGAGCTTTTCATGTTGCTGATTTTCTTAGATTTTTTTCTTGAAGTTGTGATTACTTGTTGCCTTCATTACACATGGATTTAATATCAACTAGGGAGTAAAGTCCATAGAATGTTTGGTATTGTTAAATTAAGCAAATTCTCCTCTTTCAGGTGACTATAAAAACATCCTAAATCAGGACAGTGTTGTTTTTATAGCAGCTAATTATACCGATAATTTTTTTTTTTTTTTGGTGCACCAGCACGATCAGCTGATTGATCCACTGCCTCTGACATTTTGGCATATTTATCAGAACAACACTGGACAGCTAATGTTACAAACTGCAGTAAAAGGTCAAAATCTTTGTCCTGTAGCTTGAAAGTGCTCAGACACATCCCTGACAGTTCCCATTATACGTACAAGTACGTGTGTTTAGCTCTCTGTGTGTGTGTATATGCTGCAGGCAGCAGCAGAGCTCAGTACAGGTTTTTCCTGTGAACCAACGCTGCAAATATGCCTTTATATGGTAGCTGTAAGTTAGAAACCTGTTCAGTAAGTTACACATGGGTTCAAAGAGCATTACTCATACGTTAGAAATATTTTTTGGGTACACTAGACATTAATCTTGATGTATTTCGACTTTGTAGAAACAATGACTGCTTACCTTTGTGTTAAACAACAGTTTTCTGGTCGTTCACCCAGAATATTTGAGGCGGCTGGATCCATCCATTGGTTAATTGAACATGAGCCTCTAATGATTTATAGTTTTTAAATTGCTCATGGGTTTATGCGGTCACCCCACAAACCAGGTAGGCAAACACTTATGACAGCGTGACTTGAGGCAGTTGGTCCAGACCTCAGAATCAGAATCAGATTTATTGCCATTGTTCATGTAGTACACAAACTAGGAATTTGTCTCGGTGCCATGCTGCAACATTAAAAACATGATGAGAAAAAGGGATAAACTAAAAAACTAAAGGACTAAAAACGTGCAATAAGTGTAGAAAAATAAGTAATAATAATACTAATAATAATACTAGTAATAATGAGTAGTACTAGTCAAGGCAGTTTTAAAAAATTAGCAAGTAGCAGATAATGTGAAGTACCACATAGTGCAGTTGATAATGCAACAGAAAAACAGTGATGAATGACGTGAGTCTGGTTGAGCTGCTGTACATAGTGCACGAGAGTCAAAAAGTCACTTAATGTTCAGCAGTCTGATAGCAGAGGGGAAAAAGCTATTCATGTGCCGGGAGGTTTTAGTCCGAATGGACCGAAGCCTTCTACCTGAGGGGAGGGGGGCAAACAGTACGTGACCAGGATGTGAAGGATCGGCTATGATCCGGCCAGCACGCCTCCGGGTCCTGGAGATGTACAGGTCCTGGAGAGATGGGAGCTTGCAGCCTATCACCTTCTCAGCAGTGCGCACGACGCGCTGCAGCCTTAGTCTGTCCCTGGCAGTGGCTCCTGCATACCACACAGTTATGGAGGAGGTGAGGATGGACTCGATGATGGCCGTGTAGAACTGCACTAACATCTTGGTGGGTAGCTTGAGCTTCCTCAGCTGCCGCAGAAAGAACATCCTCTGCTGGGCCTTTTTGATGAGGGAGCTGATGGTTGGCTCCCATTTGAGGTCTCGGGTGATGGTGGTGCCCAAGAAGCGGAAGGAATCTGCAATGGTGATGGGAGAGCCTGTGATGGTGAGGGGGGGCAGGGGGGTTGTGACTTTCCTGAAGTCCACAATCATCTCCGCTGTCTTCAGAGCATTCAGCTGCAGGTTGTTGTGGCTGCACCAGGACACCAGCTGGGCCACCTCTTCCCTGTAGGCGGACTCGTCGCCGTTGGAGATGAGCCCGATGAGGGTGGTGTCGTCCGCAAACTTAATCAGCTTAACAGACTGGTGGGAGGAGGTGCAGGAGTTGGTATAAAGGGAGAAGAGTAGGGGGGAAAGTACACAGCCCTGGGGTGATCCAATGCTGATGCTAACAGAGTCTGAGACAGACTTCCCCAGCCGCACATGCTGTCTCTGGTCCGTCAGGAAGTCGGTGATCCACCTGCAGAGGGAGTCAGGCACGTTGAGCAGGGACAGCTTGTCCTGGAGCAGATCGGGGCGGATGGTGTTGAATGCGGAGCTGAAGTCCACAAACAGAATCCTGCCGTAGGTTCCCGGGGAGTCCAGGTGCTGCAGGATGGAGTGGAGGGCCAGGTTGACTGCGTCGTCCACAGACCTGTTAGCACGGTAGGCAAACTGCAGCGGGTCTAGGAGGGGTGTGGTGATGGACTTGAGGTGAGACAGGACCAGGCGCTCAAAGGACTTCATGACTACAGAGGTGAGCGCTACAGGTCTGTAGTCATTAAGTCCAGTAATCCGTGGCTTCTTGGGGACAGGGATGATGGTGGAGGATTTGAGGCAGATCGGCACGTGACATTGCTTAAGGGAGGTGTTAAAAATGTCTGTGAAGACAGGAGCCAGCTCCTTCGCACAGTGTCTCAGGGTGGAGGGAGACACACCGTCCGGCCCGGGGGCCTTGCGCGGGTTCAGTCTGGAGAACTGTCTGTGCACGTCCTGCTCACTGATGACAAGGGGAGGGGGGGAGGAGGAGGAGGAGGAGGGGGGGACCGCTTTTGATGAATTAGGGGCTGAGGAGGCAGTGGAGCTGGGTGGAGCTGGGTGGAGTGAAATGGACCTGTGGTCCATTTCTTACAATCATATCAATCTATCCCGTTTATTTCTTAAATGTTTTAGAGGTAGCGCTCCTTTACTTCCTTATCTAGCTTCTCTGAATAAGGAATTTGAATTTTCTGTTTGCTCCGTTCCATTGCATGTATGTCTGTTCACGTTAGCAGTTGCCTACAGGTAAACAAAGAAGCCAGACCATGACGATGGCGACAATGGCCCAGAATGCGGTGTGGCATGACGTCAATGCCCATTCTCTATTTGCACATGTGGAAGTTGTCTGCACAATGGATTCCATGGTTGCTCACAACTTTCCATTTTATATACTCCCAGACTCTTTTGGAGATGTGCAAAGAAAACCAAGAGGAATTCTTTGACAGGCTAATGACGCAGGACAAAACATGGGTCTGTCAATAAGATCCAGAGACTAAAGCCCAGTTGAAGCAATGGAAGCATTATGACTCACCACCTCCGAATAAGTCACACGTTCAACCCTCAGCAAAGTCATGCTCATGATCACTTGAGACCAGCATGGAGTATTGGTGGTGGATTTCCTGGCAAAGGGTACCACGATTACTGGGACTTACTACTCTTCACTGCTGCAGAAATTGTGGAAGGCCATCAAAACCGAGAGGCGTGGCATGCTGACCAAAGGTGTCTGCCTCCTACAAGACAACACCCTGTTTCAGAACCCGTATACATTTCCCACATGGAAGCATGATCCTGTAGCTATGAAATCCATCCTCACCCCCTTACTCTCCCAACTCCACACCGTCTGACTTCCACCTCTTTCAGGTTCAGGTTCAAGTTATTTTATTTGTACCCGTAGGTAGATTTGTTTTGCAGTCAGGTGACATCCATATGTACAAACCACAATTACATTCAACATGAACACAAACACAGGCACACATGAAGCTGACTATAAACATAATAAAAATACTCAAGGCTCCATCAATCAGGACATAAAACAAAGAGATAAGAGAGAAGGGTCATATTAAAAAGTTAAAGACTAGTCAGAGAGGTTAAAAACTCAAAAGTCTAAAACCCAATAAAAGATTTAGAACCCAAATAAAAAACCTACAAAAATAAGTAAATATAAAATAAAATTAATAAATAGCTAACTAAATTATGTGCAATATATTGGGCTGCACGGTGGCGCAGTGGTTTAGCACTGTGGCAGCACAGTTTTACCCTCGGCCGGGGGATCGCGGGGATCATGAGGTCGTGGGTTCGATCCCAGCCCCCGACCAACAGTGAGCTGTGTGGAGTTTGCATGTTCTCCCCGTGTTGCGCGGGTTTACTCCGGGATTTCTCCGGTTTCCTCCCGCACACCAAAAACATGTAGGTTTAGGGCGCTCGCGCACGCAGCGACCAGCAGCCAGTGGCTTGTCACCAGACTGCAAACCAAGTCTACCTACGGGTACAAATAAGTAACAAAAAAAAAAAAAAAAAAAAAAAAAAGATTTAGAACCCAAATAAAAAACCTACAAAAATAAGTAAATATAAAATAAAATTAATAAATAGCTAACTAAATTATGTGCAATATATTGTTACATCTTGTTTAACTCTTTAACAGCAGCAGGAACAAAGCTGTTTTTGTAGCGCTGGGTTTTACTTTTTGGGACAGCAAACCTCCGTCTGGAGGGAAGAAGCTGAAAGTGGCAGTGCAAAGGGTGGGAGTCATCATTTAAGATGGAGGTAGCAATCCTCTGTACCTGTCTGGTGTACAGGGATGTCAGGCTCAGCTGTGACTCGCCAAGCAAGCGACTGGACCATCTAACTACCTGATCCAAGGATTTCCTCTGTTTCAGTTTTATCTGACCAAACCATGACACTAAAGAAAAGGATAAAACAGATTCAATAAAAGCCCGATAAAACATTGTCATTATGTTTCGGTCAATTTGGAAGCGTGCAAGTTTCCTTAAACAATGCAAATGTTACTGACCCTTTTTGCACACCCTTTCACAGTTCTCTTCAAAGTTTAAATTACTATCAATAATCGTCCCAAGACATTTGTAGGATTGCACACATTCAATGGTCTGACCTTTTAGTACGGTGACTTTGTGCCTGGGAGTTTTCCTCCTAAAATCAATAATCATATCTTTAGTTTTTGTCATATTCAGCTGCAGGTAGGAATCCTCACACCAGTGAACAAAATCATCAACTACTGGGCCATGGCCACTCTCACCATCCTGGAGGAGACTGACAACAACTGAATCATCAGCATACTTTATAATGTGTCTGTTGTCATGTCTGCTCCGACACATGTTTGTGTACAGGATGAAGAGTAGTGGTGACAACACACACCCCTGAGGAGAGCCGGTAGAAGAACACTTTTGGTCAGACAATGTACCTTTGACCCTTACTCTCTGTGTCCTGTTGGTTAAAAAATCCAGCATCCAACCCACCAGATTATTACTCAAATCAAATTGTTGCAGGAGCCTTTCAACTAAAATATGAGGTTGGACTGTATTAAAGGCGGAAGAAAAGTCCACAAATAAAAGCCTGGCATGTGTCCCATTAAAATCCAGATGTTTAAAAAGCATGTTAAACAGAGTGACAGTGGCATCCTCCACTCCTCTGTGAGGCCTATAGGCAAACTGCAAAGGATCCAATGCATGCTCAGTCTGCTTTAGGACCTCAAATCTGACCAGTTTTTCAAAAATTTTCATTAAAATTGAAGTCAAAGCAACTGGTCTAAAATCATTTACCATTTTAGGACAGCTGGATTTTGGAACGGGGGCAACCACGGCATCTTTCCAGATCTTAGGCACATGTTGTGTCTGTAAGGACTTACTGAAAATATAGTGAAACACAGGACTCAGTTCATGTGCACAGGACTTTACCAAGCGCCCACATATATTATCAGGGCCCTGACTTTTGTTCACTTTTACAGCACAGAACACCCTTTTAACATCCTGCACCTCAATATTAAAATGCTGATTGTCTTTAAGTTTCTGTTTCAAATCTTGGGTTTCTGTGCTAAAATCAAAGGAATCAAAACGACCATAAAAACAATTAAGAGCATTAGCCAGCTCTGTGTCTGAACTAAAACCATCTAAAAACACACGATTACTGTGCTCTGTGCTCTGAAGGCCTGCAATAGTTTTCATACTGGCCCAGGCTGAACCAAGCTTCTTTGTTGCCATCTTGCTTTCCAACTCTAATTTATAATTCTGTTTTGCTCTTAAAATTTCGGCCTTCAGCTCTTTTGTGGCAACCTGCAGCTCAGAAACAACCCCCTGTTTAAAGGCAAGTGCTTTCCTCTGTAAGCAGGATTTAACTGATTTTGTAACCCATGGCTTGTTGTTGGGATATATTTTGACACGTTTACGTGGAACGATCATGTCTCTGCAGAAAGCCATGTATGAGCATGTCACGTCCACTAAAGAGTCCAAATCTACTCCGCAGGTGAGCGTGAACACTTCCAAGTCCGTACAGTTAAAGCATTCCTGGAGGCAGTGCACTGAATCCTCTGCCCACACGTTTATGTCTCTGGTCTTCGCCTTGCCTCTTCTGAGAGCAGTTTTATATGTGGGCAGCAAATGTACACAGTTGTGATCTGAGGATCCTAAAGGAGGAAGGGGAAGAGATTTATAGGCCCTCTCTATGGGTCCGTAGCACAGGTCCAATGTCTTTTTTCGCCTGGCTGGGCAGGAGACATACTGATAAAAGTTTTTAAGTGTCTTCTTTAAAGACACATGGTTGAAATCCCCAATGATAAAATTTGGAGCCTCTGGGGAAATCGACTGCAACCGCTGTACCACACCAAAGACGGTGCTGGAGGCGGAGGCAGCATCTGCCCTCGGGTGAATGTACACAGTTGTTATGAAAAGTTGGGGGAACTCGCAGGGCAGAGAAAGGGGGCGTAGTGACACGGACAGAAGCTCCACATCTGATGTACAGATGCGCTCTCTGACCGTGACAGATGTACATTTCCAACCATGAAGTCATTTTTGAAGGACAAGCACTTCCAAAATGTTAAAACACTGATTTCCAAGGTTAAGTCATGGCTTCTGACCAGAGGTTGCACTAGACCTTTTGTTATCCATCATTTTGACAGACAGGCTTGTCTGTCATCATCTATTATTATCTATCATTTTAATTGATTTCAGTTAGCTCACCCTCAGTGTAATCTGTCAAATGACAGCTTTCAGAATTTTCAGTCATTGCTGAAAAAATCTGTCAGTGAAGGACAACTTTCAGTTAATGCAACCTGTGCCGCTGACACAACCTGCAATCTTCTACAGGTGAGGTCTCCACAGCTGCATAATGCAATAGCAGAAGTGTGTGACCCTTGGTGGTACTTACAGCATGTAGAGGAAGACTAATAACTGTGCCAAGTTTGGTTCCTGTCAGTCCATGGGAAATGAATCAGGGGAAATCCTTAATGATTTATAGCTAGATTAGGATTTTGTTGGTAGCTATTCTTCAAGTTAATCACATTAAGTACCTGATGGTATTCTTTACAAAAAAAAAAAAAAAAACCCTCAAAGGTCACACTTTTGTGCCTGTTGTGGTTTTAATTACCATATTTGTCATTTTCTAATATTTATGAATGATAGGCTCCAGCCCCCCCACGACCCGAAAAGGATTAAGCGGAAGAAGATGGGTGGGGGTGGGTGGGTGGTGATCCCATAACTGCATTCACATTACTGGAGAAAAAGCAGCATGCTGCAAGACATTTTAATCAATGTGAATCAACACTTCAGCACAGTATATTTGGCTGGCTGTAACTTTTTGTGCTCTAATGACACTATATATGCCAATTATATCTTCCTGTTTTTGGAAATGTATACAAGTTCATGAAAGCCTGTGGATGACAAATGTTTGAAAAATACTTCAACTCTGACTAACAAAGTTAGATTTTACTTCCACTGACAACCGTAGTTTTTAATTGTGACTTCAAGATATAACAATACAAAACTAAATTACTTACATAGGAGATGGATAACAAGAACCAATCAAGGAATGGAACACGTAAGGAACTCATGTGACATAAAGAAGTGAATGAGGACCAGAGAAAGACTGATGGAGAAAAGACAAAACTATTAAGGCCTATTGACACTGTAAAGTTTGTCCTGAGCATAGCCCAAGTCCCCTTCTTTGGTTAGTGTGATCGCTCCTGTACCTTAAGTCTTTGGCCACGCATGCATACAATATGTGCATATGACATATATAACCATTTCTCCCAATAATTATTTCCCCATACAACAGCAGTGTGAGAGATCTCTACAAACTACAAAGTCAGTAAAGTTGGAGTGTTCACCTTGTTGTTCTCCACCGTGCTGAGGCCATACTTCTCATAGACAAAGAGCACTTTCTGATGATGTAAAGACATGCGGGTTGGTCGTACTATAACGTGATGAAGTAGTGACACTTGGGTGCTAAAAACAATGTGAGTGCGGGATGGGGGGGGGGGGGTTGCCTTCAACATGTCACAGACCAACTGGCCCCAGTGAGAGCATGCCCTAAATAAACTCTGGGGAGATTTACAGGTCAACACAATATAATGAGGACAGGGCAGGGGCGTTTGGAGACAGGAAAATACCGAATAAATAAGTAACTCACAAGTAAAAAGTAAATACACCAAAGCATTACCAAAAACTGAGAACCATGACACCTTCCCAGAAATTACTGGTGGAAACAGGTCTTCATTTAAAGCTGCATAACATGTCATACTTTGATTACGCCTACCATGTAATCATGAAGCTAAACTAAATTTAATTTAGGTAAATTACCACTAAATTATTAGCTAATCCAGTCATGGTCAGAACTCTGTGGTGTTAACATTTATTTATTTATTGGTTTATTGATGGACTCTTATGGGCTGGGAGAGTAACTCTTCCAACTAGAATTTTCCACATTGATTCATTCTTTCATCCACAGTGAAGAAACGTTCACAAGCATCTGTGTGTTCATTGGCTCACCAGTGGCAACCATCAAGCTGGATTCATACTGCATCTCCGCTGTCCCCATCCGCTCGACCGTGAGAACTGTGTGATGAAAATTACGTCATCATCTCCAGTCTGCAGACATCCACAGAGCCTTTTCGTGGATGTCTGACAAGCTTATCAGCTGTGTCTTTCAGAAAAGTTTTTATCAGTTAAAATGGTAAATGGCCAAAGTCAAATCCACTGTGTCAAGGAAAGATCTTGAAAAAGTATTGCACGTTTTTATCACGACTCGTTTGGATTACTGTAATGCACTTTTTGTTGGGATCAGCCAAGCTTTTATCGCTCGTCTCCAACTGGTACAAACTGCGGCCGCCAGCTTCTTAACAAAAGTCCACAGGCGTGAGCATATTTCACCTAGTCTGGCTTCCCTTCACTGGCTCCCTATGCATTACAGAATTGATTTTAAAATTCTCCTTTATGTTTTTAAATGTCTTAACAGTCTTGCTCCACGCTACCTCTCTGACTTACTTCAGGCTTAGGTTCCACCACAATCCCTAAGATCAGCTGATCAGCTGCTCTTGGCGATCCCTAAAACAAGGCTGAAGCTCAGAGGGGATTGGGCCTTTGCTGCTGCAGCTTCTAGGCTATGGAACAAGTTGCCATTACATGTTAAGCAGGCCTCCTCACTTTGTGTTTTTAAATCTCATTTAAAAGCACATCTGTTTTCCTTGGCTTTTAACTTGCCTTAACCACTTGCGCTCTGTTGTTCCGCGGGCGGGCAAGTCTCTGCGTCCTATGACGCACGAGGGCGCACGAGAGCGCCCTCGTGCGCGCTTGGACGCATGACGCATGATGGTGGTGATGGTGATGTAGTAGCGTCCAAGCGCCACTCAAAAAAAAACTGCAGAGACAGCCGCGAACAGATTAGTTCATCTGATTGACCTCTCATTCGACTAATAAGAGCCTTGAATTGGGTTTCTGAAACCTTGAGGAGCCAATGAATGAAAATCTAGGAAGGAGGACCCGCCTACTGTGAACGCAGGAGCCAATTGAAGCACAGAAATTCAGGCAGGGTGAAGAGAGATTTACTGTTGCCACAGATGAAAACAAAGGACGCTGGACGAATCTAATACAGACCCAGCAGCATGGAGAACACCCACAAGTGGGACCTGCACTCATTCCAGCAGAATAAAAGGAGGCCGACGACAAAAGTCGTAAATCATTCGCCAAAACGGCAATAATGGAATTATGTTGATCGGGATCCACGAGCAGAGCAGCGTCGCGTTCGTCTGACGCGTGGGAAGAGATGTTCGCCACGACTCTGCTGCTTTGAAGAGGTAAGGTGTTATAAGCTAAATTATTATTTATCCCTGAAAACTGTAATCCAAAAATGACTTTTGACCGATCGGTAAATTACAACTGTACTGCGCACAAAGTACGAAGTGCGTGCGCCGCGATAAATGGTTCATTTGCCGTGTTCGGACCGTGAATGCCCCCCCCCCCCCCCCCACAGAAGAGGAGTGGTGGGGGGAGCGTTCACGGTCCGAACGCCCCCCGGTCCGCGGGGGGAAGCATATCAGTCTATTCCATCATGTAGCGATGGCCCTCTTCTGTAGCGAGGGGGGGGGGCATTCACGGTCCGTTCACGGTACCCCCCCCCACACACACACAGTAGCGAGGGGGGGAGCCGCTGTGAAAACATGCAAGGAGTGTAATCCGTCTGTAGCGAGGGCCGAAGTCGGTCCTTGGTAGCGGGGGGGGGGGGGAACGACCCCCCGCCCCCACACACACACACAGACACAGCCCTGAGTGTGACTTTTCATTAGAGCCTAAAATGAAGATTCTACATTGAATTATTCAAAAGTTACAGACGTTTTTCCAAACTGTGCCATTTGGCACAATTTGGCACAGTTCCAAAACGCCTGGGAACAGCCTGAGAACAAAGCTGTGTAAAATATTCATTTTTTGTGGTATTGTTACCAAATTTGGATCTCAGCTGGATAACACTTGGTTCTACATTTCTGTTGCATTTTCCAGCCGGATCGGACAGCTGTGTGTTATTTACAAGCATTTGTATCCAAAAAAACACTGTGTCCAATTTTTTTTTCTTCAAGTTCAGTATGTTTAGATGACTGTAACTCAGTGGCCGGAGCACGTAGAGAGATTATGTTTTTTTTGCCAAAAAATTCAAAGTGTTTTCTTTTAAATGAGACCAACCTCATGAAGATGCTGCAAAGGGTTGAATAACAGCTTTCGATTTACTTTGGGCACGTTATTTTTTGGCATTTTTAGGAAAATTGCCCGGAGTGCAAGTGGTTAATGTTATAAATTTTATTGTCTGCTGTGTTTGGCATTTGGTTTTTACACTTGTTGTGAGTTGCTTCTTTTTCTGCTGCATGCTGTTTTTATTGTTTTTTACTTATCTTTTGTCTGTATGTACTTTAGGTTATTTATTCTGTGCAGCACTTTGGTCAACTTTGTTGTTTTTAAAAGTGCTTTATAACTAAATTTGGTGTGGTATGGTCTGTGTGCAGCCCAAATTTTCTGACCGCGTTGACAGCGCATGTGCAAGATTGAACCTCCCATCTGCGAGGGGAACACTACCGAAATAGCAAAGTCAAAGTAGAGGAAGAAGAAGATAAGAATAAACATACACAAATCATTTTTCAGCAGCAGCTTGAGCGGAGAAGAGCATTGAAACATGGTAATTCCTCCTTTTCCTTGAAGTAACGCCATTGTTGTTGCTCCAAAAATGGTCGTTGATCTCGCGTTTCTTCACTTTAGTATAGCCAGTGAACAAACTGGCGTGTTAGCGGATTTGTGCTACCTATAGGACTGGGGTGAAACTGTAAATAACAGCTGTGTGCATGTGTCAACCGCTTAGCCTGGTAGACGAAAAAAGTGACGCATATACACAACCGCGTGCGTGCCGGCCTCATCCAGAGCAGACACACATCTCAGCGGACCAGAGCAGAAAAGTACCATCAATCCAGCTTTAGACCCTGAACTTCATTTTTTTTTTAATCAGCTGTAGGGCAACAATGTCAACCCAGTATCATGGCTAAGTATGTAGCTGAGCCATTGCTCCACTACAGTGCTGACCCCCAACCATGTGCCATGGAGGACCAAGACTCTGCAGGTTTTCTCTTCCACCCAGTCTCTTCAGCAGATGTTTTCTGGTCAGCAATCGGTGGGAAGAAATTCAGTGAAATTACCTGTTGAAGAGAGTGGTTGGAGGTAAAACCTGCAGGGGGCTTGGCCCTCCATGGCACATGGCTGGGGACCACTGCACTACAGGACCCCATATTGTCAAGTTTGCCATGGTTGCGTCACCTCTTTCACCATATAAAAAGTGCTCACATCCTCATATGGAGGTATGTGGGAGATGGTTGGTTGTATTAAAACCACAATCTCACTCACTTCCACCTTGGCATTTCACATTCTTTTCCAAATCAGTATGCATTTTTACCTTCTTAAAGTCAGAGATGTGGTTGGGGTAGACCATCAGATGACACTCTTTCAACTACTTTCCAACATGAGGTAGTATTGCACCAGTAAAGTGTGTATCCATGTCCTGGAAAAATGCTTGTTTTTGTATATACAGATACATCTCAATAAATTACAATATCATTGAAAAGTTAATTTATTTAAATATTCAATTCAAAAAGTGAAACTTGTAAATTTTTATAGATTCATTACACACACATAGAGCAACATATTTCAAGTGTTTATTTCTTTTAATTTCTATGGTTATTAGTAGTAGTAGATTAGTTTATTTGACAGGGACAGTGCAATAAACATAGACAATTAATCAAAGACAATCAATCTGATGTGTTGCACATAGAGTGTATAGCTATTAGCTAATTTGCAACTCTTGTCCCTGGATGGGCTTTAGAAAAAAGAATCAAGATAAAAAATATACACAATAACCACATACATCAATGCAGAAAAATTATAAATACACAATTATAAATATTATAAATATTATAAATACACAAATATAACAGCCTGACTCACATTTAACATAAATATTATAAATATTATAAATACACAAATATAACAGCCTGACTCACATTTAACACATATAACATAACTCACATTTGCCTATTTCAGGCCTTCCTCCCTCCGTCACTCACTATAAACAAACACATTTATTCCTTCCCTTCATTCACTCTCACTTTGCAGACAATTAATTCATACATGAGTACATTCTTGTTTATTTTTCAGCCAGTTTTTAACATTTTTAGTGAATGTTTTAAAGTCCGTTATTATTTTAATTTCATTTGGCATTGTGTTCCAGATGTGACTGCCCTTTATAGAGAAAGCTGTTTGTCCAAATGTGGTTCTGCGGTGGAATATTTTACAGTTATTGTTAACAGAACTCCTGGTGGCTCTGCTGCTGTCCTGTCTTTGGACAAAACCAGCAAGTGGCTCGGGTGCTGATTTATGGAAACATTTGAACGTTAATTTCAGAAGACAGAGGTCAATGAAGCTCTCAAAACTCAATAGGTTGTATTTTTTTAAAACATTACAGTGATGCCACCTAATGGGCTTTTTGTCCAAGATTTTTAGGGTTTGATTATATAATGAACCTATATGTCTTATTGTGGAAGGGGCTGCTTGAGCCCAGACTGTCAAACAGTATGATATATGAGAAAAAACCATAGAATGCATATACAGTGCAGCTGCTTCGTAAGGTATGTAATATCTAATTAATTTAAAGCAGTTCAGATTTTTTTTTACTGTTTTTGAAATTTTCTTTATATGAAGATTAAATTTGAGTTGAGGATCTAGTACAATGCCAAGGTATTTGAATTCTGTAGCTAAACTGATGTCATGATCATGTATATTAACTTTAAAATGTTGCAGGTTACATTTTTTGATTGAAAAGCACATTGAGACTGTTTTCTGAAGGTTCAGCAATAGATGGTTCTTGAGGAGCCACTCTTGGACATCAACCATACTTGTAGACAGTACATCTGCAGCCTGTGCTGGAGTCTTGGCAGCTGTGTAAATAACTGCATCATCTGCATAAAGTTGGCATGTTGCAGCTGAGCAGTGTAACGGCAGGTCATTAATAAAAATGCTGAAAAGTAAAGGACCAAGAATGGACCCTTGTGGGATACCCATGCGGTTGTTTAAAAATGAGGATTTATCCTGGTGAACTTTTACACACTGTTCTCTATTCTGGAGATAAGATGCAAACCATTCTAATGTATTTGGGGAGAAGTTAAAAGATACCATTTTGGATAAAAGCAAACTGTGGTTTACAGTATCGAAAGCCTTTTTGAGATCTAGAAAAACAGCTCCTACCACATTACCCCTGTCCAAGGACTGTTTGTTTTATGGCTTATAGCTCATGAAAACCCAAAATTCAGTTTCTTAAAAAATTAGAATATTACATCAGATCAATTTTTAAAAAATGTTTTTTTTTTTTAATAGAAATGCTGAGAACTGTGTCCATGTACACACTCAATACTTGGCCAGGGCTCCTTTTGCATCAATTACTGCATCAGTGTGGCGTGGCATGGAGGTGACCAGCCTGTGGTACTGCTGAGGTGCTATGGAAGCCCAGGTTGCTTTGATAGCAGCCTTCAGCTCATCTGCATTGTTGGGTCTGGTGTCTTTCATCTTCCTCTTGACAATACTCCATAGATTCTTTATCACTGACTGTAGAAACTTCACACTGGACATCAAGCTTGGATACTGCAGGGTTTCCTTTGGTAACATTTCTCGGTGGCGGGCCGCCACGTCAGAAATTTTACCGCCTCGCCAAGGAGATATGAATTTATTAAGAAAAATATATGAAACAATGACTTTCCACAAGCACGCACACGAACAATGCACGTGGCCGTCATCCACGCGGAGTTTAGAAGTGCCCCGCCGAGGGACTTCCGGGAAGATGGCGGAGAGACATAACACTTAAACAAAGAGCTCTCCCTAGCCGGATTAAAAATCATCGGTAAATGGCCAACTCGACATAAACGAATCAATAAACTAAGGGATGAAAACACGAAGGAACCGGGCACAAGGACAAAAACAGGGTAAAATTGAAGAATTCCTCTCCAACAACGCAGGAAAAACCGCTGTACGCAAAGCCCAAAAAAACGAGGTGTCTACAGCAGAGAAAATGGAAGACACCAGACTCGACAACATGAACGCTGGCATCGCCAGTTTGGGTGAAGAGTTAAGAGAATTCAAGCGACAGCTACAACAGGATTTAGCGGCTCTTAAGGAGGAACTGAAAAAAGAAATTAAGGAGGAAATCATGGACCTCCGAAGAGAAATGGAGCGTAAATTAACGGAAAACATGGAGGAGCTGCGCTCCCAGCGGGCGTGTATGACAGAAGCGCAGACCCGAATTTCGGAACTAGAAGATTGGAAAAGCGAGGCAAACGAACAACTACAAACCCTGACGACGCAAACGCAGAGGATGCAGGAGAAAATAAATGACTTGGAGAGCAGATCCCGACGAAGCAATATGCGCATCTTTGGAATTCCGGAGGGCATTGAAGGCAACTCGATGACAAAATTCATGGATCAGTTCTTAAAAAAAGAACTGGAAATACCCGGAGAAACGGATCTGCAGATTCAACGGGCGCACAGAGCACCGGCACAGAACCCGAAAACAAACGCTACACCCAGGTCAGTTGTGGTAAACTTTGTGAAATATGACATAAAGGAAAGAATCCTGACGCAAGCATGGAAAAAAAAGATACGAATCGGCGACAAACAGGTATTTTTTGACCATGACTACCCGACAGAAATCGTGCAGCAGCGGAAGAAAGATAAGATAAGATAAGATAAGCCTTTATTAGTCCCACAACGGGGAAATTCCAGGATTGCAACAGCACAGGGATAGCAACACTCAGAGCAACAATCAGAAGGCAAGAAAAAAAAAAACAAAAAAAAAAACAAGCAAGCAAGAGAGAAATATGCCAATATTAAAAAAACGCTGAAAGAGAAAAAAATTAGATTCCAAACGCCGCTAACGAAAATGAGGATTCATTGGGAGGAAGGCACAAGAACCTACAACACGGCCGAAGAGGCAGCGCGGGATATGATGGAGCGGGGCCTTGAGGTGAGCGTGCCGAAGGAGACGGCTGGAGCAGCGGCGGCCCTGAACGCACCACGACAGACGGAGTGGAGACGAGTGAACGGCGGAAGAAGGGGGAGAGACGTAGAGCAGCGGGCCCAGGACAAGCTACAAGGCTTTCAACTGAAAGCCTAGATCATAACAAAGATTAAGAAAGGCACAGAAGAAATGAAGGCCAAGAAGACAAGGTAAAAGAGAAACAGACGGCTAGGAGAGGTTTAAGTGATATTTGTTGGACATTTCTAGACTTATGACTATTACTTTGATAGTAATTAGAAGTCTAGGGAGGGCCCTTCACTCTGTGAAGACAAACCCCCCACCCACCAACAGGGACCAGTGGGCAGAAGAAAGGCCCAAAGTACGGAGGTCGAGATTTTTTAATGTGTTTTTATATAAATATGTGTTATTTTTGTTGTTAAAGGGGCTAGGAGCACAAGTTAAAAAAATGGAAAAACATGAATATGGGTAAAAATCTTAAGATAATGACATTAAACGTGAATGGTCTGAACTCACCTGTTAAAAGGGAAAGAATAATAAGAAAATTCAAGAAGGAAAAAGCTGAAATTATATTTATGCAAGAGACACATTTGAGCAAGACAGAACATGTGAAACTAAAGAGATTTGGCTATAAGAACTCCTACTACAGTTCATTTAAGGGAGGAGCAAAAAGGGGGGTTATGATACTAATCTCAAACAAAATACAATTTGAAAGTGAACAGGAAATCCAGGATAAAGAAGGCAGGTATGTAATAATAAAGGGAAGAATAGATGGTATGCAGATCACATTAGTGAACATCTATGCCCCACCAGAAAGTGACAAGGGTTTTTTTCAACATCTGTTTGATCTCATAGCAACACACAGTGAAGGAGTCCTAATTTGTGGAGGAGACTTAAATGCTGTCATGGATCATGAAGTTGACACAACAAGTGTTAAGAAGACAAAAAAACATGTAACAAAGTTCATAAGAACCTCACTGGCAGAAATGGGTATGGTAGACATATGGAGGGACCTGCACCCACTCGAAAAAGACTATACACATTATTCAGCAGTCCATAAAGTACACTCTAGAATAGATTACTTCCTTATGAATGAAGGTGACAGACACAGGGTGAGAAATTGTTGGATTGGAGGGGCAGAAATATCAGATCATAATCCTATATACATGGAAATATATTTGAACAATAGAAAACGACAAACAACATGGAAACTTAACGTAGGACTGTTAAATGATGAGAAAATGAAAGAAAGAATAAAAATAAACATAAACGAATATATCCAAGAGAATGACAATGAAGAAGTGGACCCAACAATACTATGGGACACACTAAAAGCCGTGTTAAGGGGTAAATTAATTGTTGAAACAGGAAAAGCAAATAAGACTAAACTGGAAGCGTATGAACAAAGATGTGAGAGACTGAGGGAACTAGAACGTAAACATCAAAGCACAAATGACCCAAAAATATATCAAGAAATTAAAGAAGAAAAAACAAAGATAAAAGAAACACAAATGGATGAAACTGAAAGGAAAAATAGATAGGAAAAATAGATATCTAAAGCAAAAATATTATGAAATGGGGCCAAAAGCCACAAAACTGCTGGCAAAACGGTTAAGAAAACAACAAACAATGAATAATGTATACAAGATTAAAGACCCCACCACAAATAAAACCACAGTTAACCCAGAAAACATCGAAGAAATTTTCCATAATTTCTACCAAGAACTATACTCGCAACCTGAAGAAACAAATACTAAAGATATCAAAAAATTTCTAGACACATTGGACTTGCCATCAATAGAAAATCAACAAAATGAAAAACTAACAGCAGAAATAACAACACAAGAGATCAGAGATGTGATTAAGTCACTTAAAAACGGTAAATCACCAGGTAGTGATGGATACCCATCTGAGTTTTATAAACTGTTTATAGAAGAACTCACGCCACAACTCCTAAAGTCATTTAATTGGACGCTGAACAACAACAAAATACCTCCATCATGGAACGAAGCAATCATTTCAGTTATTTTAAAACCAGGGAAAGATAAAGAACAATGCGGAAACTATAGACCAATCTCTTTATTAAATGTAGATTATAAAATATACACAACAATTATATGTAAACGAATAAAGACATTCTTGACGGAATTGATAGAAGATGATCAAACTGGATTCATAGAGGGACGCCAAACACATGACAATATCAGGAGAACAATACATATAATTAACCAAATACATAAAGAAAAGAAAAGCGCAGTAGTAATGAGTTTAGACGCAGAAAAAGCATTTGACAGGGTTAACTGGAAATTCCTATATAGTGTACTGGAGCGCTTTGGATTTAACGAAAAATCAGTACAATGCATAAGGACGCTATATCAGGAACCTGTGGCAAGAATCAAGATAAACGGTAGCTTAACAGACAAAGTAAATATACAAAGATCAACTAGGCAGGGATGCTGCTTATCGCCCACCTTGTTTGCTCTGTTCATAGAACCATTGGCTCAAGCGATACGACAAAATAAGAAATTAAAAGGTGTAACAATAAAGGGGGCGGAACACAAGATTGGGCTATTTGCAGACGATATTATAGTTTACCTTGAACAACCAGATAAATCAATAATGGAAATGATGAACTTGATAGAAAATTTTGGAAAATTATCAGGATACAAGATAAACATAACAAAAACACAAATACTGACATTCCACTATAACCCTCTAAACCAGATAAGTGATAAGATCAAACTAAACTGGAAGCAAAAAGAAATAAAATACCTTGGAGTGAACATACCTAAAGACCTAAGCAAAATATATAAAGCAAACTATGATAGGTTGGAACAAGAAATAAAAAAAGATATTGATAGATGGTCAATCTTAAATATGGATCTGAATTCAAAAATTGAGACAGTCAAAATCAGCATACAACCTAGATTACTTTACCTCTTCCAGGCTATACCAACAGAGATTCCAGATGCCCAATTCTCAAAGTGGGACAGGATGATATCGAGATTTGTTTGGGGAGGTAAAAAACCAAGAGTGAAATATAAAACCCTCCAATTACCAAAAGAGAAAGGAGGCATGGGCCTACCGAGTCTAAAGGAATATTACTACTCAGCACAAATAAGATATATCATATGTTGGTGCGACGAGGGATATGAGGCAAAATGGAAAGAAATGGAAAAGGAAATTGAGGGACTCCCAGTACAAAGCATAATAGGGGATAAAGATGCATATAAGCAAATCAAACAAATGGACCCAATCACTAAATTTACTTTAGAACTGTGGTATAAAATAGTACAAAAATATAATATAAGGGAAGACATAAAACTATTGAAATGGGTAGCATTTGACAGTCAGTTTGAACCGGCAAAACAAGATAGGGGATACAAAAATCTGGTGAACAAGGGAATCGCAGCATGGGGCAATATCGGAAAAAAAAGATCTCGGGAGCTTTGTAAATATCAGGAGAAAATTTAAATTAGAAAGATCGGAATTTTTCAGATATCTGCAGATGAGAGATTACTATATGAAGAAGATTAGGCATAACCTCCAAACAGATGTGAACGAGATTATACAACTTATTTTAAGCTCATATGCAGGAAATAAAATAAGAATTATTTCAAAACTATATCAGAAACTTATGACAAACAATCATACAAGTAACTATATAAAGGAGAAATGGGAGAAAGAGCTCAATTTAAACATAACAGAAGAAAGCTGGCAGGAAATATGGAAAACACAACACACATCAACAAATTCAAGGGCATGGAGGGAATTTGGATGGAAAAACCTGATTCGCTTTTTCATTACACCACAGATTCAAGGAAAATATACAAATACCCAATCTTTATGCTGGAGGGGATGTGGGGCTCAAAATGCAGACCACTCACATATGTTTTGGAAATGCTACAAAATATCATAATTTTGGAAATCTATGCATGTGACAATACAGAGGATATTAGGATATAATATACCAATGAACTGTAACCTGATGTACTTATGTGATCTTAAAAAAGACAATGTTATACAGGCTGAGGACAGATATCTAGTTAAAATCTTGTTGATTGCATGTAAAAAAACTATCACAAAAAAATGGCGATCAGAAGTTCTTCCTGACCAAGAACAATGGACTGACATTGTTGAGGACATACGTATGATGGAAAAACTAACATATCGACGAAGAATGCAAGAAGGAATATGGGAGAAAAAATGGCGGAAATGGACACACTACAAAGTGCAACAACGAGGCAGAAATTGAAAGAATAACCAAAGACACTGAAAAAACCAGAAGAATTAAGAGATGGAAACTAAAAACTTGATGCTCCAACATTTGCCCCCCCCCCCCCTTTTATTTTTTTTTTTTAATTTTTTTTTTAATTTTAATTTTTTTTTATTTTTCCCTACCCTAACCCCTTTGTTTTTTAAATGTAGAATGTGATCTGAATGCATTATATATGATGAAAAATGAATAAAAATCTAAGTTACAAAAAAGAAGTGCCCCGCCCACGCGAGTTTTCCAGTCAGTCAGCGAACAGTGTCTTGCTAAGCGTGACTGTCTGACAGAACTATGAGTTTGTTAAAGTACTTTAAATGCGGAAAAAATCATTAGAGGTATGCAAGCACTGGAGGAGTTTATCATGGTTTTAACCCGCTGGAAACGGGAGCAGTAATGGAAGAGTCGCTTAGCTAAGAGATGTGGTTAGAATTCATATGCAGCTGGCTTCATATGAAGGGAAAGGCAAGGGGGACTGATGAATTGCTGAGGATATATTTCACCAGCCACTACAGTATTAAGTTATGTTCTTTAGGAATTGCAGGAATGAAGAGACTGGCAATTTCTCTCTTTTCTCACACGAGCAGGCGTGCCGTTTTTATTCTCCAGCGGTAGTGACAAAAAGCAACAGCTAAAAACGCTAGCTCTCTTCACTCTAAACTGAGGTCCTTCAATGGCTGCCTAGAGAGGTGCCTGATGAGAAAGCCTGAGAGCACAACTATAACTGCCTAAACAGATCATGCTGTATATGAACACATATTAAGATAAGATAAGCCTTTATAAGAGGCTTATCTTGAACACATATTGTGGTGAATTATGTCTTTAGAGTCCGTTACAGTTCCCTATTATGTACTTGGCAGGTTAAGATGACCGAAATTCACGAAGTCAATGACTTTAATCTGTCAGCAGCCTTCAGAAAAACTAAATGTGCCAACATTTGAATTCAAAATAAGGGAGTTTTTTCCTGCTGTCTGGGTGGTGAGGAGATTTCTAAAAAAAAAAACAAAAAACTATAAATATAAAGAAATATTATAACAGAAATAGCGGCATCCTTGGTCATTTAAGTTAATTTATTTCATTAAATACAATTTTATTAATTTTTTTTTGTAATCAGAGTTAAATTATTGTTCTGTTCTGACTGCAAAATTATGGTCAAAAATATAAATTGTTATAAGGAAAAAGTAAAAAACATTACCACAGTCTGTTTCAAATTTATCTAAAAAAAAAAACCCAGTAATTTTATTTAAAAAAACAGACAAAAATTAGTCACAAAATAATCCACAAATTTATAATAAAGTTTCAAATGTACAAGAAAAGTCAATTTTACAAGAGGAAATTACAGATTTGAGGAACATGGTTTCAACTTTAGATTTACAGAGAAAAGTAGAAAACTATAAGAAAATTGTTATACAGTTTTGAGAAACACCTCAAACCTTCAAGACTGAAGTCATTACTCAAGTTTTTAAGTGGATGCTCTTTGTACCCTTAACTCAACTAGAAATTTTTGGATGTCTACTTTTAATTATTAATTTCAAAGCACTGCTTTTACATGAGTAGAATTTCTGATTACTACACCCACCTGATCATATAATTTAAGTATGCATGAGTACATTACTATTATGAATGTTTCTTTCCCTTCCCTACTCTCTCAATGGAAAAAAGAAACACTAGAATAAAAATACAAAAAATACACATATTTTTGTCTTTTATGTAAACCATGACAAAAAGATCCTGCAGGACAAAACATGACACTTGATATTTTCTAACCTGTTTGTATACCACCATAGACAGAGAGAGAACCTGAATTAGACAGGGCTCAGAGAGGGCAAGATGAGACAGAAGAGAGGAGCCAAGGAGAGGGAAGTGTTCAGGCAGAGGAAGGAGAGAAGAATAACGCCACTAAAAAGTCTAAACACAGGATGTCTGGGTGGGACCCCAATTGGCCCAATATTCAAGCCTCGGTTGTACAATACTTCAAATGGTAAGTTCCATATGCACATTACTGTGTAAAATTTTAAAAACAAATAAATAGTATAAAATTAACATAAAATATGTTGCCACCGCGCCAAGGTCTTTAAGCCAGAGAAAACACTGTACTGTATCTCTTTACTCTTCACACAGACTCTGAGACCTTGATTTCCAAATGAAAGGACTTGGCACCTAATTTGGGGAGCCATATCATCTGCTGGTGTTGGTCCACAGTGTTTTATCAAGTCCAAAGTCAGTGCAGCTGTCTACCAGGAAATTAGAGCACTTCATCCTTCCCTCTACTGACAAGCTTTATGGAGATGCTGATTTCATTTTCCAGCAAGACTTGGCACCTGCCTGCATTGCCAAAGGTATCAATACTTAGTGAATGACCATCGTATCACTGTGCTTGACTGGTGAGCAAACTCTCCTGACCTAAACCCCATAGAGTTTAGGTCATGGCGACATGGAGCCCCCCGAGGCAGACGTGTTTGCTCGTTCCGTTCTTGAATGCCGACTTTTTCTCCTTTTTTGCATGTTTCCTGCTCTTTCTACAGTGCATAAAGGTCATGCACTGCTAACATACGACCGACGGACACTACTGGACATTGCCAAGATGAGCAGTCATACGGAATTTACTGGCTTCGTACCACCTGATCTACAATGCATTGTACACCCACGCAGCGATCAGCACCACCCCCAGGAAGGCCCCGAAGCACCGAGCCCATGTGAGCATGCTGACCCCAAGAGAGCGTGTCGGAAGCGGCGCGAGCGAGGTAAGAGAGGGGAGCTACATGCTAGGCTAAAAGCTCCCGCTAGCCACCCACCACTACCTAGCCTCCTGCTAGCTAACATATGGTCTCTTGAAAACAAGTTAGACGAACTAAGAGTAAGGATTGAAGACCAGAGGGAGATAAGAGAGTGCTGCGCCCTAATTTTCTGTGAGATCTGGTTCTCAGACAGAGTCCCTGAGTGCGCCATTCAACTACAGACTCACTCAGCACATCGGGCGGACCAGACTGAAGCCTCGGGTAAGACGGGGGGGTGTTTCTAAACAACTCGTGGTGTGGAGATGTACAGACTGTTTACAAGCACTGTTTGCCTGATTTGGAGTTTTTACTACTGAAATGCTGTCCTTATTATCTACCAAGAGAATTTACCGCTGTGTTTTTGGGCGCTATTTACATTCCCCCGCAAGGCACCTACGCAGCAGTGCTTTGCAAACTCCATGACGTCATTAGCGCATTAGAGACGTCCCATCCCAATGCTGTTTTTATTGTTGCTGGTGACTTTAACCAGTGCAATTTACGGACTGTACTTCCCAAATATTACCAGCATGTGGACATTCCCACCCATGATAAGAACACACTGGATCATGTTTACACAAACATACACGGTGCACACAAAGCGATACCCCGCCCCCACTTCGGACAGTCAGATCACATTTCCCTGTTTATGTACCCAGCCTACAGACAAAAGCTGAAACAAATAAACCCTGTTATTAAACAAATTAAATGCTGGACTCCAGAGGCTTAGAACACCCTGCAAGACTGTTTTGCCTGTACAGACTGGGATGTGTTTAAAGCTGCAGCCACCCGGGAAGACTTTTCTGTAAACATACAGGACTACGCTGAGCATGTGACTGGGTGCATCAGCACGTGTGTTGATACCATTGTACCCACCGTACAAGTCAGGAAGTTCCCCAACCAGAAGCCCTGGGTCAACAGTCAAGTACGTCAGATGCTGCATGCTCACTCTTGCATTTAAATCAAGCAATGAGGTTGAGTACAAAACTGTAAAGTATGGATTGAGGATGGCTATAACAACAGCCAAGAGGCAGTACAGGGAAAAGGTAGACAGCCTCTACTCCACTCCTGACTCGGGGCATATGTGGCAAGGCCTGCAACACATCAGACTACAAGAGGACCAACAACAACAACACTAGCTCCACAGATAGCCTGCCGGATGATCTCAACATCTTTTACACCAGCTTTGAGACCTCCAGCTACAGTGCAGAGAAGAGACACACACACACACACACACACACACCCTCCCCCTCCACTAAACGTCTCATCAGGCCAGGTAAACAGAGCACTGAGGAATATCAACCCCCGCAAGGCAGCAGGACCAGACAACATCTCTGGACGGGCTCTCGGAGCATGTGCTGCCGAGCTGACTGACGTTCTCACATCCATCTTCAACCTCTCCCTCAACCAGAACATAGTCCCCTCCTGCTTCAAAACTGCAATCATCGTCCCCCTCCCCAAAAAGAGCCCGCTGACCTGTCTGAATGATTACAGGCCGGTAGCACTCACTCCAATCATCATGAAGTGCTTTGACAGAGTGGTGCTGCCCCTCATTCAGGACAGCATACCGGATACCCTGGAACCCCTGCAGTACGCCTACCGGCCCGACAGGTCCATCTCAGATGCCATTGCTGCAGCACTCCATTATTCTCTCTCCCACCTGGAAGATAAAGACACCTACATCAGGATGCTCTTCGTCGACTACAGCTCTGCCTTCAACACGGTCATCCCCCACAAACTCTCCAACAAACTGTCTTCACTTGGCCTACACCCCACCCTCTGTGACTGGCTACTGGACTTTCTGACTGGCAGGCCCCACTCTGTCAGGATGGGTCACAGGACCTCAGCCAGCATCGTCACGAACACAGGTGTCCCACAGGGTTGTGTTCTCAGCCCCAACCTCTTCACCCATGACTGTGTTGCCTACAACATCATCCTAAAGTTCGCGGATGACACAGCAGTGATAGGATGCATCACTGGTGGTGCTGAAGCATCCTACAGGAGGGAGCAGCCTGGTGTCATGGTGTGAGGACAACAGCCTCACCCTCAACATGGACAAGATGAAGGAGATGATAGTGGACATGAGGAAGGGGAGGAGCAGCTTTAAATACCTGGGCATTCACATTAGCGAGGACCTTACGTGGGCACTCAACACCACAGAGCTGGTTAAGAGAGCTCAACAGCGGTTGTACTTTCTGAGGAGGCTGAAGAAGTTTGGCATATCCCCCAAGATCTTCAACAATTTCTACAGCTGCATCATCAACAGCATCTTGACCAACTGTACCACGCAGTGATGCAGCACTACTGCCCTGGACCACAAACGCCTGCAAAGAGTGGTGAAGACAGTGGAGAAGATCATCATCAGGACCCCACTCCCCTCTCGGCAGAGCATCTACCACCGCAGAGTCCAAAGGATAGCTGCCGCCATCCTCCAGGACCTCACCCACCCCCAGCACAGAATGTTCACACTTCTACCCTCAGGCCGGAGGTACAGAAGTGTGAAATGCAGGACATCCAGACTAAAAAACTCCTTCTTTCCCACTGCCATCAGACTCCTGAATAAATAATAAACTCCGGACACAGCTTTGCAAATAGGAATTCACACACTGGTTGCTAAATTTGCACATTGCTCACTTGCACAGTGTACATAGTCTCACCTCGTCTCATGTCCATATCACCTCTGCTGCTAAATTATCATTGTGCAGTCTACTGGGTATTATCATTACAGAGAAATTCTCACACTGGGTGCCAATTTGACACTGCTCATTTGCACATTGCTCATTTGCACACTGTACATAGGCTTATGCATCCCCAGTTGACAGCTGATGAGGAGGGTGTCTAGCAACTGCAAGTTGTATGATCGTCTGTTTGCGCTTGACATGTTTGGTAAAAACCCAGAAGCAGACCCAGACTCGGAATAAATACAATTATCTTTTATTTGTAGTGTGAGTGAATGTGAATGTGTGCTGAAGTGGGCAGCGGGGCGAGCAGGGCACGGATGAACTCGCAACCCTAGGAGAGAGGACAGACAGGCGGATGAGTATACTGAGACCAAGGTGAAGAAACAGGTGAATATTCAGTCTTATGGATTGGATGAAAGGCTGAGGCGCTGAAGATCTCTCAGAGAGTTCGAACCAGCTGTAGTCCGTTCTGTGTCCGTGTTGTCGCCGAGGAGCGAGGTGAAGATGAGTAGGTGAGTATACAGTGCAATGCAGTGTGCGGGAAGAAGCACAGGTCCGCCGCCAGGAGGCTTCCACCTGTGCACAGGGGAGAAAAGGTGAAGTGTGGAAGGGATGGAATCCCAAAGGCTTGCTTGATGTTGGAGAGCTTTGGCTCTCAGAAGACCTGACGGAGCAGGATTGGTGAAGAAGAGGATTCTCCGGAGCAGGATGACAGAGTAGTCGAGGAGGTCCTTCCAGACCAGAGGAGCGTTGACGTCTCTGTGCAGACCTACAGGGCAGCACGGCTTAAGAAGGCTGTCTAATGAGGTGAACAGGTGTGCGCGCAGCTGTGGAGGAAATTAGGGCAGCAGGCACGCAGAGCAGGTCACCACAGTACTCCCCCCCCCCCTTCCCACAGGACACCTCTCAGGAGCCAATCCAACCTACCCGGGTGCGTCCGGTGGAAGTCCCTGATGAGCTGAGGATCCATCACGAAGGAGGGATGCACCCAGGAGCTCCATTCTGAACCGTAACCCTCCCAGTCCAACAGGTACTGAAGGCCACAACCCCTGCATCGGACGTCCAGGATGGAGTTGACCTTCCAAGCGGGGTCACCATCGATCATCACCAGTGGAGGTGGTGACTTGGGAGGGGGGCACAAAGAGCTGGAAACGAAGGGCTTAATCTGAGAGACATGGAAGGTGGGACAGATGCAGAGGGAGGGGGGGGGGAGCCAGGTGTACAGCGACAGGATTCACAATGTGGGTGATGGAGAAAGTACCAATAAAGCGCTGGGATAGTTTCCTGGACTCAGTCTTAAGATTAATCTTCTTTGTGGACAACTATACCTGCTGCCCGACCCGGTAGGACGGAGCCGGTGTCCTGCGGTGGTTGGCGATGTCTGAGTTGCGGTCCTCTGTGTGCCGAAGCGCAGCCCGGGTAGCCTTCCACAGCTGGCGACAGCGCTTCATGTGGGCCTGCATGGAGGGCACAGCAATGTCTCCCTCCTCCTCCAGGAACAGTGGGGGGTTGTACCCAAGGGAGGCCTCAAATGGAGAAAGACCTGTAGCAGAGGAGACCATAGTATTATGTGCGTATTCGATCCAAGGTAGGTGGGAGCTCCAGGATGCCAGGTTGGAGGTAGTAACACATTGCAGTGTCGCCTCCAGCTGCTGGTTGGTGCGCTCACACTGACCATTGCTCTAGGGGTGGTACCCCAAGGACAGACTTACCGTGGCCCCGATAGCTTTGCAGAAGGCTCGCCACACCTGCGAGACGAACTGAGGCCCACAGTCTGACATAATGTCCAACAGAATACCGTGGAACCGAACCACATGTAGGGTGAGCAGATCTGCTGTCTCCTTGGCCATAGGGAGCCCCTGTAGGCAGATGAAGTGGGCCGCCTTGGAGAATCTGTCCACAATGGTGAGAACGACAGTGTTGCCTGCAGAGAGGAAGACCAGTCACAATATCAAGAGCCACATGGGACCAGGGTCTGCTGGGGATGGGGAGGGGATGAAGCAGGCCCACCGGTGGAAAGGAGGATGTCTTGCAAGTGGTGCACTGAGGTCAGGCTCCGATGCACTCCCCAACGTCCCTCCGTAGCGACGGCCACCAGAAGGTTCTCTGGAGTTGAGCCACAGTACGCGCCATCCCTGGGTGGCACAGCAGTTTGGAGGAGTGTGCCCAATTAATGACCTCCCCCCTGACCGCAGAGGGCACATACATCCTTTCCGCTGGCCCCCTGCCCGGGTCAGCCTTGGTCTCCTGAGCTCTCCTGACTCTCTCCTTGATGCCCCACAAGAGGGCACCCATGATACTAGAAGGAGACACAACGGGAGATGGTGGCACCTCAGCAGCATCTGAGCAGAATTGCCTGGGGAGGGCGTCTGGCTTGATGTTCTTAGACCCCGGATGGTAGGTGATGGTGAAGTTAAACCTGACGAAAAACAAGGACCAGCGGACTTGGCGAGAGTTGAGTCATTTGGCCGTCCTGAGGTACTGCAGATTCTTATGGTCCGTCCAAACGACAAAAGGCTGAGAGGCCTCCTCCAGCCAGTGACGCCACTCCTCCAGGGCCAATTTTACCGCCAGCAGTTTCCTGTCCCCGATGTCGTAATTCCTCTCTGCAGGGGATAGACAGAAAGAGAAGAACGCGCAGGGGCGGATCTTGTCGTCTTCAGGAGAACGTTGGGACAACACCACTCCCACGCTGGAGTCAGAGGCGTCCACCTCCACCAGACATTGCAGTGTGGGATCCACCTGGGCCAGAATAGGGGGGGGAGGAGAACAATGATTTTAACTGCAGAAAAGCCGCCTCCGCCTCCTTCGTCCACCGGAATGGCACCTTGGTGGAGGTGAGGCGAGTGAGGGGTAGGACAATGGTGCTATAGTCTTTAATGAAGCGGCGATAGAAATTGGCAAAGCCCAGAAACTGCTGCAGCTGCTTCCGGGAAGATGGAATGGGCCACTCTACCACCGCCTTTACCTTGTCCGGGTCTGCGATGATCTGTTTGCCGAGATGACGAATCCCAGATATGTGGTGCGTGGGGCGTGAAACTCACATTTCTCAGCCTTGACAAACAGTTTGTTCTCCAATAAACACTGAAGGACCCGCCTGACGTGTACCCGATGCTCATCCAGGGACTGGGAAAAAATAAGAATGTCATCCAGATAAACAAACACAAAAGAGTCCAAAAAATCTCTCAACACGTCCTTTATCAGCCGTTGAAATACAGCGGGAGCATTAGTCAAACCAAAGGGCATCACCAAGTATTCAAAGTGGTCACTAGGAGTATGGAACCCCATCTTCCACTCATCCCCCTCCCTGATCCTCATCAGGTGGTATGCGTTGCGGAGATCCAGTTTAGTGAACACCGAGGCCCCCTGGAGGGAATCAAAAGTGGTGTTAATGAGGGGGAGAGTGTATTTGTCCTTGACTGTGATGTTGTTCAGCTCCCTAAAATCAATACACGGCCTCAGCGAACCGTCCTTCTTTCTACAAAGAAAAATCCCGCCCCCACTGCCGAGGATGATGGCCTGATAATACCCGAGCTTAGGGATTCCTTAATATATTTGTCCATCGCCTCCCGCTCCGGGGCAGAGAGGCTATAAAGCCGGCTGAATGGCAAAGGAGCCCCAGGCAGGAAATTAATAGCACGATCATAGGGGTGGTGGGGGGGGAGTGATAGCACCTGAGCCTTGCTGAACACAGCGCCCAGGTCATGGTATTCCGGGGGTGCCTGCAACAGGTCAGGTGGGACTGCGTCAGGAGAACAGAGGGAAACAGAGGGAGGGCAAGCAGCAGACTGCAGACAGGCGCTCAGGCAGAAAGAGCTCCAGGACACAATGCTTCCCGATCGCCAATCAATAATGGGATTGTGTAGCTGGAGCCAAGGGTAACCCGGAATCATCAGGGAGGCTGAGACGGGAAGCACAAAGAATCTAATCTGCTCCCGATGATTGCCTGATACCAACACAAAGACCAGGGCAGATTGCTTCGTGACGATAGCCAGTGGAGCCTTTGACAGAGCAATTAATTTCAAGGGAGTCTTCAGCTGATGGCACGGGAGCCCCAGCCGGGTTGCCAGATTCTCCGAAATGAAGCTCTGCTCGGCCCCTGAATCAATGAGTGCATGGGTGGATATTTCATTATGATTATGGAAAAAACGAATGGGAAGCATAAATTTTGTAAGGGAATTGTCCTGAGGTGAGTCCGTGAGTCCCCCTACTGTAACACACGGACCCCCCCCTTTTGGCCGAATGGGGCAGGAAGCCAGCTCGTGTTCCTCACTAGCACAATACAAACACAATCCAAGCTCCCGGTGGCGTTGCTTTTCAGTCAGAGGCAGCTTAGATTGGCCCATCACCATGGGATCCTCAGTCTCTAAAGGATCGGGGGGAGGGCTAACAGGGGAGGCTGCGGGGAGCGGCGAAACTGCGAGCCCGGACGACCCAAAGGTTGACGCTCGCTGGCTCGTTCCCTCAGCCGGTTATCAATGCTAATGGCGAGGGAGATAAGCTCGTTGAGTTTGCTTGGCTTCTCTACGTGGGCCAGTTCGTCCCGCAGGCTAGGACTAAGGCTGTGAGTGAAAATACTGCAGAGAGAGGAATCCTCCCACCCTACCTTGGCAGCCACCACCCGGAAGTCTACAGAGTAATCAGCTACAGATTTACTGCCCTGCTTGAGATTAAGTAACAGGGTGGTGAGGACACTATCTCGGTCAGAGTGGTCGAAAACCTCATTAAACTTCCTCACAAACTGATCGTAGGTCAAGCTAGTGTAATCGGACCAAGCCATTACGGCGTAAGCCCAGGCTAAGGCTAAGACCCGCCCCTCCAAGAGATTAACCACATACCCAGTGCGGCTATGATTGGTGGGGAAATCCCCTGGCACGCACTGGAACACAATACCACACTGAAGTAGGAAACCCCGTGCCTCCCCTAGTTTACCACTGAATCGCGTTGGCGTAGGGACTGGCGTCAGCCGGGACAGCTGGGAGTGAGGAGGGGTGGGATTTGCTGGCCCTTCCGCTCCCCCGGGAGCAGGTGGAAAGGGCTGTGTAGGTGTGAGTTGATCCAGGCGAGTGTTAATCAGCATAAGTTGTGTTAGTATGACCTGCTGCTGGTGAGATAACTGATCTACCCGAGCCTTGACAGTGTTGTCTTTGTGCGAGAGCACTGTCTGCTGGGTTAGTCTGACGGAGACGTACTGACATGTTTGGTAAAAACCCAGAAGCAGACTCAGACTTGGAATAAATACAGTTATCTTTTATTTGTAGTGTGAGTGAATGTGAATGTGTGCTGAAGTGGGCAGCTGGGCGAGCAGAGCACGGTTGAACTCGCAACCCTAGGAGAGAGGACAGACAGGCGGATGAGTATACTGAGACCAGAGTGAATAAACAGGTGAATATTCAGTCTTACGGATTGGATGAAAGGCTGAGGTGCTGAAGAACTCCCAGGTCCTCCGAACCAGCTGTAGTCCGTTCCGTGTCTGTGTTGTCGGAGAGGAGCGAGGTGAAGATGAGTAGGTGAGTATACGGTGTAATGCAGTGTGCGGGAAGAAGCACAGGTCCACCGCCAGGAGGCTTCCACCTGTGCACAGGGGAGAAAAGGTGAACCGTGGAAGGGATGGAATCCCAAAGGCTTACTTGACGTTGGAGAGCTTTGGCTCTCAGAAGACCTGACGGAGCAGGATTGGCGAAGAAGAGGATTCTCCGGAGCAGGATGACAGAGTAGTTGAGGAGGTCCTTCCAGACCAGAGGAGTGTTGACGTCTCCATGCAGACCACAGGGCAGCACAGCTTAAGAAGGCTGTCTAATGAGGTGAACAGGTTTGCACGCAGCTGTGGAGGCAATTAGGGCAGCAGGCACGCAGAGCAGGTCACCACAGCGCTAAAATATCTATCCATATTAATAAAACAATTAACGCAAGTAATGCATCTGATCAAAATTCAGTAACTAACACATTACTGAATTTTTAAACAGTAATTTCATTACATAGCACGTTACTGCAAAAGTAGTCGCGTTACAGTGACGCGTTACTTTGTAACATTACTTTGTAATGCGCTACTCCCAACACTGCATATGAGTAACATGCTTTGAACCTATGCATAGCTTACTGAAGGGGTTTCTAACTCACAGCTACCGTATAATGGTGAATTGGCAGTGTTGGTTCACAGAAGGAACCCAATAAACTGGTTTTGTTCTTCTCTTCAGACAAAGTAAAGAGATGCTTCATACCATGACATGTTTTGACTGTGTGATGGTCTCTGTGTAGACTGTATGACACCTTTACTAATTAAGAGCTGACTTCGCGCCTTCCTTGTATCCCAACTTGTGGGTGTGCTCTGACCATTTTGTAATAGGTTTGTAGAAATAATTTTACTAATAATATTGTTGAAGGGTCTGTGATGCTCTGTGGACATTTTCACAGATCCACCTGTTCTCTGTTCTGATTAGATCAGCTGCTGCCTAAACACATGTACTTGTTCCTGTAACAGGACCTATCGGGAGTATGTCCGAGCCAACTTTAGTGTAACACTTTCAAGCTACAGGATATTATGAAGATCCAAATTGCTGTTTAGCCCTCATTGCCATGTTTTTGTTTTTTGTTTTTTTAAGTTTTTGTAAAGGGTATACAGGTCATTACAGCATTGCATTGTTTACATTTTCATCACATGTTCCCTTACTTTTTGCTATTTGACAACATTGGAAGAATAATTATTACAACACCCTTTTTTTTAAGGTGAAAGAAAAAGTGAAATTAAAGAGAATAAAAAAAACAAAAGAGCAAAAAACAAAAACAAACAGAAAAATAAAAACAAATAGTTAAAAATAAAAGAGCATCTGAGTAGCGTTGGAATAAAGAGCAGAGCCATTATTGAAATGGTATTTGTCAAAGATTAGATCTAATGGATCTAATTTGCACATATGCGATCCAGGGTTGCCAAAATTTCAAGAACCCATCCATGTCCTGTCTCAGTGCGAATGTCAACTTTTCCATCGAGTAAATGTCTTGGATCACGTTAATCCAATCTTCAGGTGTAGGACAGTCCTTCAACATCCATTTTTTAGTTAGGGCTTTTTTACTTGCCAATATTAAAACAGTGAATAAGTATTTTTCTCCTCGTCTTTCCAGTGAATCCGGTAGTAAACCCAAATACAAAGTTACAAAAGAAAAGGGAACTGTTATTTTGAATATTTTCCCCAATATTGTCTGTACATTGGTCCAATATTGGTGGATAACTGGGCATGACCAAAACACATGAAAATGATTTGCAGTCTCTTCACCAAACAAGCGTCAACAATTCAACCCCTTATGAGTAAATTTGTTTTGTGCAGGTGTTCTGAAAAATCTTACCAAATTTTTCCATCCAAATTCTCTCCACTGCAGGGATGAGGTACTTTTCCATTGCTGTTTATTTAGCTTCTCCCATATTTCCAGTTGTAAAGTGAAATTCCCCTCTTTTTCCCATCTCTCTTTTATATATGATGTGTTGTCTCCTTTCAAGTCTTGAAGACCTTGGTATATTTTAGAGATGTATCTGATCCCTGGGATCCCTTTATATGCCATTAAGAAGACCTTCAGAACACCTGACTGGGCCCTTTCCACATCCTCCTTTTTAAGTATTTTGTTTATGTGGTGTCTAAGCTGAAAGAACCTGAAAAGGTCTTGATTTATTAGACCTTGTTTTTTCAAATCTTCAAAACTTCTTAAAATTTGCCCTTTAAAAAAATCATAATATTTTATCAGTCCATTCTCTTTCCACTTTTTAAATCTAGTGTCTGTTTTATTAGGAGTAAAGTCTTGATCATAGGCAATCCATTGCAGAAATCGATAGGGCTCTTTAGTTTGATTCTCTCTGACTATCTTAAACCAAATTGTTAGCGGGGTCTCTATCCACGGGTTAGTGTTATTCAAAAGTTTAGGTAAGGCATTGTTCCCTATTATTGCCTGTAGGGGGATGTCACTTGTTATTTGGCAATCGATCTCCTTCCATTGTGCAGTGTAGACTGGGTTACATATCTCTACTAAAGTTTTAATTTGTGCGGCTTTAAAATAGTCCCTGATATTTGGCAGCGCGAGCCCACCTTTGTCTTTGTTTAGCTGTAGGGTTCTATATCTGATTCTAGATCTCTTGCCCTGCCATATGAATCTTGAGATCATTCTGTCCAGCTCCTGCCATGTTTTTTTGGGAGGTTCTACCGGTATTGTTTGGAAAAGGTATAGAAGACGTGGAAGAATATTCATTTTGACTGCATCATTTCTTTGTGCAGTACCCAAGAATGGTATCATATTCCATCTTGCTAGGTCAGATTTTATTTTTGCCACCAGAGGATCATAGTTTAGTGTTATAATTTTGTTGAGTTGTTTCGGGATATTGACCCCCAGATATTTCATAGATTCCAATTCCCAGTTAGTTTTGAGTTTGCTTAGTGAATAATGATTTGGGTCATAGTTGAATGTTAAAACTTGGGTTTTATGCATGTTTAATTTGTACCCCGATAAATCTCCATACTCTGAAAAAACTGAGATTAGTTCTGGTAAAGAGGTGTCCGGCTGCCCCAGGTATATTAAAGTGTCATCAGCAAAGAGTGCTATTTTATGTTCCTTCTGACCAAGTGTAATACCCTGAATTTTTTGATTCTGTCTTATCCATTGCCTCAGAGGTTCTATGAAGATTGCAAAGAGCAGTGGAGACAAGGGGCAGCCCTGACGACATCCTCTTCCCAGCTCAAAAGATGATGATAAATTACCGTTAATCCTTATTTTAGCTGTTGGTTTTTTATATAGTGCCTGGATAGTTCTAATGAAGTTGTTATGAAAATTGAAACTGGATAAGATTCTATATAGGAAAGGCCCGTCAACCGAATCGAATGCTTTCTCAGCATCTAATTCCAATATGACTGCATTTAAGTTATATTTTTTTATATGACGAATTATGTGTAAAGTGCGTCTAATGTTGTCTTGTGTCTGTCTTTGTCTTATAAAACCTGTTTGGTCTAAATGAATTAAGTCTGTCAGTATATTTTCTAACCTTTTGCTCATTGCCATGTTTTTACCTTTGACTGCAGTCTATACCATCAACTGTCCACAGAGGCAAGACAGAAAATGACGGGAGTAGTAACTAGAGGTGTTGTTCTGATAGGTATGTCAAAATATTAGAACACCAGAGGAGGTGGATCCAATCAGTTGATGAGATCGCCCAAAGCACAGAGTTCAGCTGTTTTCCATCAGCTGTTGTTCAGTGATAAATCCCATTTTGCTGTCCCTTGGCTGTGGCTCTCTGCTCTTTTTGGGCCCACACCAGTGAAAGTACACTCCATGCATTATCTTTTTTTCACTTTATTGAAAACTTTTTTATTGCCATCAGTTCACGTGCCTTTGTCATAACTGTTGAGCCAGGTTGTGACAACTGTCATCTGACGTTTGTGACGTGTCACATCAGCTGTTTTAGACGTGACCGACCTGACAGATTTGACAGCTCTGCCAGATCGGTCATGCCTCCTCCCCCACCATGTGATGGCCTTTGGAGGGGAGAATAATTTCGGTTGAACAGAGATGATCTCTCGCACACCTAGGATTCACGGATCGGGAGGTGACAGCAGTTTGGCATGACAGCGCTATGCCTAAGTTAGGATAAGTTATGCATAAGTTAGACTATCGTTACACATAAGTTGTGAATGGCGGCAACATGCTAAGCATTTGTTGGTATAAGTTATTTATAAGTTATCAAAATGCTCTAAATAAGTTACTAATATGTTATGTATACGTCCAGCTTGTTATGGATACGTGATGCACACGCCCAAAATTGGAAATTTTGGCCATATGCCAGCATTTTAGAGGAATTTTTATACATCGGCAAAAGCTGCCTAAATTGTCAAGGTGTGACAGGGCCTTCAGCAGGACATCTCCTTGTCGGCCCCAAGCCCATGCAGGCGTGACTTTAAATTATAGTTAATGTCAATGTTAATATTTAATTTGATTACAGGTGTATGAAATGACAGTATGCCTATTCTTTTCTACGTTATGCTCATTGAGGTGCTTACCAGCAGTTCATTCAAAAAGGACTATTTTCCTCAGCAGAGCAAAATAACTCGTCAAACTAAAAACAGTCACAATATTTTGTGCTGTATGGTTGTCTTTTATTAAACTGTGATTGTGGAACTGCTGTATAAAAGCAATAATACTCCGGTCTGTAAGCTGACTACACCCCACGTGCATTACGGGGTTTTGGAATACGGTAGCCCCAGCAGTGGAAAACCACGGGCGGCTGTGGTCAGTTTGGCTGACTGTCAGCGTGGTCAGTGGTAGGTAGACTGTGAGCCTCAGACCGCACCGCAGAGCCACGTCGGCTCCTGCCTCTTCCCCTGGGGGAGTGAACTCAGGTGTTTAGCCATGCCCAGTGCTAAGTGATTGGTTAATGTTATAACCAATCAGGCTAAGCAGGAATGCTTACGTAGCTAGAAACACTCTGTCCAAAGTCGCCCATTTTGGGGGTGTGTTCCCTAACTGGAAATTCACAGCAGAAAAACACAGACTTGGTACTGCGGTGAGATCTTCCTTCTGAATATGTCTTGTAAGTCACAAAAAAAAAACATGTTAGACATGCTAACAAGAGAAAAAATGTGATTTTTGGTGGAGTGTCACTTTAAATCTAACTACTGTACCTGTGTGGCTCCACTTAACAACAGCAGAATTCCAATATCATACTGTGGAAAATATTGCACTGCTGTTGGTTGGATCAGGCTCCAAAAATACTTGGTTCAGGTTGGGATACATTGCATCAGTGTTTTTCAACCAGGGGACCCTGGAACGTTCAGGTTTCCTGGGAAATTATCTAATTTCACTTCTTAGTTGGCCCAAAAAATTGAAAATAATTTGCCATTGTCATGCATGGGCGCCTACAGAACAGACTTAAAAAAAAGAAATTATATACCAAAAATATTTTACTCTATATGACAACAGTTTCTTTTAATGAGGTGATTTCTCCGGATGAGAAGAATGAAGAAAGTATTAAATAGATGAAATATGTTAAATTCAATTTTTGAAAACTGAAATTAGGGTACAAAATTAAGAACTAAATATTTTGTTTTGAAATATACTGAGGTACATTGAGGATAAACAGACTGTAGTGTTGGAATATTTGAAGATTTTAAAGGAAATTATTAGACAACTATTTGAACAAGTTTAGGATTTTATACAGGTGTTCAATCCAGTCAAAGTGATAGAGTTTGGTCCATGACTGAATTCAAAGAGTGTACCTGTTGTGAAGTATTGTTACAACAGATTGCGCAGACGTGATGACATCATCACGTCCAGCCCTATATTAAGGGACTGACGACAGGAGACTGCCTCTTTGGCACTCCGCCTCTACTCAACACCAGCCTTTACCTACTCCCAGTTAGCATAACAGCTATTTTACTGTAACACGTGCTGTTAGCAGTGTCTGTTAATAAAACCATCGTTCAGTACAGCTACTGCCTCCACTGTCCTAATTCCCAGACTTGACAATGACGAGGAGGATAAACTTTTATAACATTGACATGGAAGTGTCTTTGGTACCCCCACCACCATTCCTCATGACCCCAGGAGAGCTGCCCATCCCATGGCTTCGCTGGTTTGATTCATTCCATACGTACGTAATGGCTATAGACCTAGCTAGAGTCGGTGAGATGTGGTGGCAGGCAATCCTGATTCACAGCCTGGGTATCGAGGGACAGTGGATGTTTAGTTCGTTGGGACCAGTGGACACATACGAGGCATGTATCACGCTGCTAGCCGGACATTTCAGGATGCTAGAAAGCTTGCTGGTGAGGAGGATAAGGTTCAGCCAGTGCCAACAGAGAGCAAGAGAGATAGCCCAGTAGTACGTCACGGACCTCCGCTGTCTGGCAAGCACGTGCAGGTTTGGGCAACTAGATGACGAAATGGTGCGGGAACAGCTAGCAGAGCAAACCAATAACCCGTGGCTGCGGGCAAAGCTGCTGATGACACCATACGACCTACCACTGGCGAAGACAGTGGGGTTAGCATTCCAGCTAGAGGCCGCCGACAAGCTAACATCACAGCTAGGTAACCAACAACAACAGGCCCCGCTAGCACACACGGTTACCCCAGCAGAGGAACTCGATTACACCACGACCTTCACAGAGGACGCCGAGGTGAACACCGCGGAACTGAGGAACATCACAAGACAGTATTCGTGCAGTAACTGCGGCTCCCCAACGTACCGAGAGCAAGGGTGATCCTGCCTGGCCAGGGGGCAGTGATGCCAATGATGCAGCAAGCTTGATCACTTTGCCAAGGTGTGCCGATCGACATGACTAACATCAAGCCTGCTACCCAGCTCAACAGAACTACCAGTGACCACCATCCACGCAGTGGGCTAACTAAAGAAGAGCGGCATACAAGTAGTGCACGGTAAGTCTAGATGACGTCAGCTTACCGTTGCTGCTAGACACTGCCGCTGTGAAATCTATGATGAACTGGGTGACTGTGAAAATATTCTTTCCTAACCATCCTATCAGGAAGAATGCAGTGGAACTGTACGGCTATGGGCACACCCGCATCAGCCTCCTAGGGACCATAATGCTGATGGTTCGCTATGGGTCAAATGTCTTCCCGGCATTCACCTTTCAGGTAACCACACACGGAGACAACATCCTGAGGTGCAACCTTTTCTATGAATTGGTCTTTTCAATACATGATAATCACGGACTCTGTTTGACCGCTGATGATGGGAGCGCAATACACCCAGACTAGGGTACAGCCGCTCCAAGCCTGACACCGCAGAGAGAACACAGCACAGAGGGAGGGCACAAACTGGACTCACCTCTGATCCTCGCCCGGCATAAGCCTCAAGGAGCCCTCACAGAGCTGCAGGAGAAGGAGTTTGTGGCCAAAGGTGACCCCGGTGAACAACGACAACCTGGCGCGTGTCCAGTCGCCGGTGACAGCGACACATCGCCGCGACCACAATCAGCACCAGGAGAGAGGGTGCAGAAGCTGGACTCATCGTGCATCCTCGCCTGGCATCAGCCTCAGTGAGCGGCTGCAGCGCTGCAGGATGGAGAATTCGTGGCCCAGCAGGATCCAGCAGAGCAACACCAATTCAGAGTGCATCCTACCGCCGACATAAATGGAACACTGCCACAACAGCATCCGGGATGAGAGAGCAGCAGCGCCAAGTGCGGCTGAACAGATCGTCACTCGCAGTATTCGACTGGGTTGAGGTACGCCGATCCGAACGCCCAGATGACCTGCAGATGCTCCAGTCACCACCAATGATGATCACCGTGCAGTTGGGGCCAGTCATCTTCCAGATGGCCGATGGTTCAAGACGGCATGCCAACCATCTGCGAAAGGTAAAGCAGCTGCCCCAGATCAGGCTGCGACACTGAAGCTGATTCAGCCAGTGTTGGACCCAGACTGGGACTGTTTGGCAGAACACCCAGGTCCACCGCACCCAGCGCCTCCAGGGCCATGCCCACCGCGGGCTCACCAGAGGCCCCCTGAACTTAAAAACTCAGCAATGACTCTGAAAACTGTTTAGCAGGGCAAGACTGTTTCAAAAGTGGCAGAATAACCCACTCAGTCGTGCAGGGTCAACCGGTGGTCTACCTGGTGGCCCAGGTTCTGCTCAATTTATTGTAATGACTGTTGAACAACCCATAAATGTTCATAATAGTTTTGTTTTTTCAAGGAAGTGGGGTAAATGTTGTGAAGTATTGTTACAACAAACTGCACAGACTTGATGATGGAGGCATCACGGATGACGTCATCATGTCCAGCCCTATATTAAGGGACTGACGGCAAGACTCTGCCCCTTTGGCGCTCCGCCTCTACTCGGTGCAAACCTGTACCTACTCCCAGTTAGCAAAACATTTATTTTGCTGTAACACATGCTGTTAGCAGTGTCTGTTCATAAAATCATCGTTCAGTACAGCCACTGCCTCCACTGTCCTAATGCCCAGACATAACAGTACCTAAAATAACTGTACCTACAACATTTTAAGAGCATTGTGTCACTTTAAGGTAACAAGAAGAATTTAAAAAATAAAACTATTCTCCATTTGTGTAAATATACTTGATCACATGGAATTCTTGAGTGTCTGACAAATGAAGGCAGGTGACTGACTATGTGCACATTAATACTTCTTTGTGTAATGACAAAGTTGATTCATTGCTCCAAAAGTCACAGCGTGCCACACAGTGTAGTGTATGTAAAAAAAAAAAAAAAAAATGTGTCAGCCTTACATCTGCTCAGCTGCATGGAAAACAATCCAAGCTGTGCTGAAAACAGATATTGTACTGAAACTCAAAAAAGGAGGAGCTTTGTAATGCCGATGTATCTCCTCGCTGTCTGCGCTGACATGCTCATAAAACACAAGGCCTCATTTTAAGTCAAACAGGAAATAGCCTGCACAATCCTGGGAACAAACAAGAGAGGACAGCGATGCAGTTTGATTGGGCTGTGAACGGTCGCTGTCGTTACAAAGCACCACTGTAAGCTCCTTCGATTATCAAAGGGCTCCGAGCTCAGACGGGGACTCTACTGATCTTTCCCAAGCTCAGACATGAAAAGCCCCCGGTGACAGCTCATAGCCTGGGCTAGATCATACCACTGTGCTGAGGGATGGAGAGGGGTGGGAAGCCTTCCGTGGTGCCTGTTTTCTAACCACCTGCTCCACAGGCCGCGGCTGTGTTTTCTTGTTTTCTCTCTCTTAACGTAGCGCTTTGTCAGGGGCGACGAGAATGTGCTTTCATGTGAACTCGGGGCCATCGACAACGGTGTGCAAGAGACACTTGGTACAACAATGCAAGACAACATTTTTATTATGGCTATGCCTCATTTCTTTTTAACCAGTGTAATCGTATGTGCTGCTCATGAATTATTCACAGGTGAGTTCCCGTCCCAAAATGACACAAGGAGATGTGCAGAGAGCGCCGTAAATGAAAAACAAGCAGAAAAATAGGAGAAGGCATATGCCGAGAGTGCGACGCCGTGATACATTTCCTCATGCCTGCTATTAATGTATAAAGGCTTTTATGCAGATCTGAAAGCATACAGCCCTGTAGACACATACAGTTCTACAGTTTCACCATATGGATCACACACTGAGTTTGTTTTATAGAACAAAAAGTTATTTTCAACTCAAGCATAAAAAAACAATTTCAAAACTGATAAAACGCTCTGAATATTCTTTTTTAGCAGATCTATAGAAGGGAGGAAAACAAGAGGAAAAATTTATATCGCCTGAAATAATCCAGTGCAGTGAAGAGCTGGCACTACAATGTTATGGCTGTTTGTGTGTGTGTGAAAGGAAAGGAAAGAGGCAATCTTTGGAGCTAAAAATTATAACTCAGGCTAAGTGCCAAACACAATTCCTTCTATGGCTACCATTGTTGGGAGTAATGCATTAATTTGTAATGCTTACTGTAACTGTAAGATCATATCATTTTTTTTTTTTATTTTATTTTTTTTTCTCTCGGCGCCACACGAGTAGGCTGCCTTTTGCAACAGCGGCTCGATTCCGAGTCTTTTTCCCTTCCTCTCTCTTTTGATCCATCTTCTTTTTTCACCCCACTTATATCACGGACACACAGATCGTCCTAAATGTCTCCTGAGCCGGTGGACGGAGCCACTGTTTATAGCAGGATACGATACAGCAGAGAAGAGCTGCTAGCATTCAACCGCCACCCGGTCCCATTGGAAAAACTCGACATACCGAGAGAACTGAGGCGAAAACGCCGCGGCTGCCGGGCTGGAGTAAGGTGGAGGACAAAAAATATAAGGTACAGACCCTCCCTTCCATCTGTTGTCATGGGAAATGTACGGTCGATACTGGGAAAGTTAGATGAGCTAGCGGCTATCTCCCGTTATGATAGCACATACCGGGAGTGCTCTCTCCTTTTGTTTACTGAGACGTGGCTAACTGAACTAGCAGCAGATGCTAACATTGAGCTGGAGGGTTTTCACATGATACGAGCTGACCAAACACCAGACAGTGGCAAGGCTAGGGGCGGTGGAGTGATAATGTATGTTAACAACAACTGGTGCAGACCGGGACATATCACTGTTAAACAACGACACTGCAGCAAAGACATTGAGTTGCTAGCTGTTAGCATGAGGCCTACATATCTCCCGAGAGAACACTCACACGTGATCTGCATTGTTGTTTATGCAAATCCGACGGCGAACGCTGGGACAGCACGTGACGTCATCCATTCAGTAACCAGCAGGCTGCAGACAGAACACCCAGATGCTCTTCTCCTCATCTCAGGCGATTTCAACCATGTTTCACTATCTCCCATTCTACCCACGTTCACCCAGTATGTCACATGCCACACTAGAGACAATAAAACACTGGATTTATTCTACGCAAACACTAAGGAGGCGTACACCTCATCACAACTCCCCCCACTCGGGAGATCGGATCACAACTTGGTTCATCTCCGGCCGGTGTACAAACCCCTAGTGCACAGACAACCTCCGGCCATGCACACTGTGGAGTTATGGTCTGAGGAGACAATGGACACCCTAAAGGGCTGTTTTGAAGCCACCGCCTGGAAGCAGCTCTGCGATCCACATGGTGAGGACATCGATGGCCTCATTCACACCTTCACGGGCTACCTCAGCTTCTGTGTGGACAAATCCGTTCCCACCAAGACCATACGGCGTCACTCAAACAACAAACCCTGGATCAACCCTGAGATAAAAACACTTCTGAGAGAGAAGAAGAGGATCTTCAGGTCAGGGAACAGGGAGATGCTGAAGTCCGTACAGAGGGAGCTGAGGAGAAAGATCAGAGAAGGCAAGGACAGCTACAGGAAGAAGATGGAGGACAAGCTGCAACAGAGCGACATCAGCGGGGTCTGGAGAAACCTCAAAACCATCTCGGGGCTCCAGAATACCTCCCCCCAGGCCACAGGGGGCAGGGAGTGGGCGAACAACCTGAATCTGTTTTTCAATAGATTTGACCAACCGCCCTCCCCCCTGACTGCACAACAACCACTGCTGCCTCTAAAGAAATCAAGTCCTGCTGCCCACTCCCCACTCCACCAACACCCCCCCCACTCCCAACACACAGCCCCCCATCCTGACCCTGACCAGGACCCAGGTGAGGACGGAGCTGAGGAAGATCAAGGCGAGGAAGGCGCCGGGACCGGACGGCATCAGCGCAAAGCTCCTCAAGTCCTGTGCAGACCAGCTGTGTGGGATTGTGACGTATATCTTCAACATGAGCCTGAAACTGGGGAGGGTACCACAGCTGTGGAAAACATCTTGTGTGGTACCTGTAACAAAAACTTCCCACCCCAAAGACCTGAACAGCTACAGACCGGTGGCCTTGACGTCCCACTTGATGAAGACCCTGGAGAGACTGCTCCTTGCTCACCTCCGCCCCCTGGTGGAACCAGCGATGGATCCACTCCAGTTCGCCTACCAGCATGGCATTGGGGTGGAGGATGCGGTGATCTTCCTCCTTCACCGTTCTCTGTCCCACCTGGAGAAGCCCGGGAATATGGTGAGGATCATGTTCTTTGACTTCTCCAGTGCTTTCAACACCATCCAACCGATGATCCTGAAGGACAAGCTGCTGCGCGCAGGGGTGGACCAGCACCTGTCATCATGGATCCTGGACTACCTCACGAACCGGCCTCAGTTTGTGAGAACCCGGGACTGTGTGTCCGACACGATCATCAGTAGCACGGGGGCCCCCCAGGGAACGGTGCTGGCTCCCTTCCTGTTCACTCTTTATACTGCGGACTTCTCACACAACACAACACACTGCCATCTACAGAAGTTCTCTGATGACTCTGCGATCGTTGGCCTCATCTCCAATGGAGATGAAGCTGAGTACAGAGGGCTTATCCAGGACTTCGTGGACTGGTGCCATCGGAACTGCCTCCAGATCAACGCGAGGAAAACTAAGGAGCTGGTGGTGGACTGCCGCAGGCATGGGCAGCCCCTCACAGTACCAGTAAATATACAGGGAACAGACATCGAGATGGTGACATCCTATAAGTACCTGGGTATTCATCTGAACAATAAACTAGACTGGTCACACAATACTGATGCACTCTACAAGAAGGGACAGCGCAGGCTGTTCCTGCTGAGGAGACTCAGGTCTTTTGGTGTACAAGGGGCGCTGCTGAAGTCATTCTATGACACGGTGGTGGCATCAGCCATCACTTTTGGAGTGGTCTGCTGGGGCAGTGGCATTACTACAGCCGATAGGAAGAGACTGAACAAACTGATTAAGAAAGCTAGTTCTGTCCTGGGGCAGCGCCTTGATCCGATGGAGGAGATAGGAGAGAGAAGGACGGTGGCTAAACTGTCATCTCTGCTGGAGTCCGAGTTCCACCCTATGCAGGACATACTGAATGCACTGAGGAGCTCATTTAGCAGCAGACTACATCATCCCAGGTGCACAACCGAGAGGTTTCGTAGGTCCTTCCTACCAACGGCAGTCAGACTGTACAACCTAAGCAGGGCTGCTCGCAGAGATAGCAAAAAGACGTAACAAACTAATAGTTTTTTGAATGCAAAAGATGCAATAGACTTACACAATGGTCCCCTCCGGCATACAACTAGGAACATACCGGTCGCTATGGAGGGTGAGAATATGTATGGGCACATAAACATACCATGTAGGATAACTAAGTAGACGGTTATGCTGTTTCATTCCATCTAGCAACAATGCTCTGCACTGTGTGTGTTTATATATTTACATATTTATTCCATCTAGCTACAATGCTCAGCACTGGGTGTGTTTATATATTTATATATCTACATATTATTCCATCTAGCTACATTGCTCCGCACTGTGTGTGTTTATATACTTGCATATTTATTCCACCTAGCTGCAATGCTCCGTACTGTGGGTGTTTATATATTTACATATTTATTCCATCTAGCTACAATGCTCTGCACTGTGTGTTCATATATTCATATATTTATTCCATCCAGCTACAATGCTCTGCACTGTGTGTCTGTGTGTGTGTGTGTGTATATATATATATTATAGTAATACGTACATATGTATATTAGCTGCTCTTGCTTGCTTGTTTTTTTCTTGCCTTCTGATTGTTGCTCTGAGTGTTGCTATCCCTGTGCTGTTGCAGTCCTGGAATTTCCCCGTCGTGGGACTAATAAAGGCTTATCTTATCTTATCTTATCTTATCTTATATATATATTATTACGGCGGTGCCCTGGGCTAGAGAGGGGTGCCTCTGGGAGGTGGCGTCACCTGGGGTATATAAGCCAGCTGCGGGAGACATCTTGTCTCTTTGCTGTGGCTCCTGTGCTCGCACTAGAGTCTCCTGTTTTCCTGTGTTCTCGTTCTTAATAAAAAATCATAAAACGTCACCTTGACTCCTTTCTAATTTGGGACACATTTGGCGGCGAGGATATACGGAGGTGGAGGGGGCTACTACCGCATTCCGTCCATTTTTGGAGCTCCGGGTGAGCCGTTGGTCCCGTGGGCTAGATGGTATGAGGCCTTCGAAAACTATCTTACAGCGCTGGACCTCGGCAACCTAGACAAATTGCGTGCAAGGGCTATTCTGGTCCATAATCTTGATATGGAAGACCAGAGGATCCTGAGCACACTTGGAGGAGGTGACTCATTTGGCAATATCGTGAGGCTCATGACTGGCTACTTCTGCGCCCCTGAGAACGCCATAATGCGGCGCATACAGTTCAGGCAGCGGTGCCAGCGGCCTAGAGAGTTGGTTCAGAAGTTCGTGGTGGACCTTTGGCAGCTGGCGGGTGAGTGCAGGTTCGGGGCTTTGGAGGAGGAGATGGTCCACGACCAGCTAGCGGAACACGTGACCGATTCTTCGGCAAGAGTCCGCCTGCTAATCCACGCTGGTGGGTTAGCAGGGGGACTGCTAGCAGCCTTGGAGCTAGACTCCATGGCTGCTAAACACTGCTAGCAGCCATGGAGCTAGCACAACAACACGAGGCGGCGGAAAGGCTAACAAAGAATCTCAGTGACATGGGAGCCCTGCACGGGAACGACAAACAGTGGAAGGCACTGGCTTTGGATTCGGACAATGGCAGTGAAGACGAATATGCGGCCATCGTGAAAATTAGGTCCACCCCGGGGATGCCGAGATGCTACGGCTGCAGATCCAGTAGGCACCGCTATAGAGCGAGGGAGTGCGCAGCGAGGGGCAAGCATTGTGGACGGTGTGGTTTGTTCCACCACTTTGCCAGGGTTTTCCGTAATTTTGAGAAGGAGGAAGGGAGACCTGGGAAAAGTACCCCAACTAAGAAGACACCTACAGTGGTCCACACTGTCTCGCCCAACACTGATGGTCGTATTCTTTGCAACATACTGTTGGACGGGACGCCTATACCGATGTTGGTGGACACGAGGTCGGCGGTCTCCATCTTGAATCTGGCAACAGTAAAGAAGTTCTTCTCCCATTACACTGTGAGTAAAACAAGCATTGCCTGTTACGGGTTTGGTGGCAACCCCCTGGACATTGTGGGCTCGGTGTGGCTGTTGGTGAGATACAAGAAGGCCTCTGTGCGCAGCCGAGTTCATGGTGGTCCGTAGTGGTAACAATCTGATGGGCTGTGATTTGTTTTATGGGCTTGGGTTCTCCATCACCTGTGGAGAAGTGGAGGAGTGGTCAGGTGGTGGACTGTGGGACCGGCCATTTTATTCGGGAAGTGGCAAAGAAGCGTGGGACTTATGGTGGCCCATTCCAGGTGAAGAGGGACACCGCCAGCACCGGAGTGTGCCGACACGATGGAAACTCCATGCCAGTGTTTGCGGTCCTGGAGATGCAGGACCCGAACGGCATGGTTTAGCCCCCATGAAGGCGGATGGTTCCAGAAAGCAGGTGCAGTGTGGCTCCGGTGGCCGGCTGAGCACTGCTGTTGAGCCAGGTGCTGCCAGTGCCGCTCCGACGCAGCAAATGAAAGTGATCGGGCTGAGATCAGATGGGATGAACCCTAGACATGCCCAGAATGAAAACAAGGGACAAGGCTCGTGCAAGCCTAGTGGAACGCTGAAGATCCATATGGATAACGGTTCGTGACGCAGAAGAAGGAAGCCAGTGAGTGCTCCCCTGGGCGAGGGCGATGGTGTACGCCCTAGGGTCGAGTCTCGGCTAGGACGTGTGCACAGGTCAAGGGAGCAGAGAGATGGACAGGGTTATCTGTGTGTGGTACGAGCTGACGATAATGGTTACCTGAAATTAACAGATGGGTCAAGCCAGCACCCGAATGAGCTGCGACGTTCGGGAAGGAAGGAATGCCAGTGCAGCCCGTCTCCGGTCACGAAGAACTGGAGGCGCTCTGGGAGTGGGCCACGGGATGGACACTCCAGAGGGGGGCCTACAGGAGACCCGGGTTAGGACTTTTATTGGGCTTACGGTGTGTCCAGTTATAGTATGTTCTGCAGTGTGTTCGCTAAAATGGCATTCACTTATATAGCGCTTTTATTCTCATCTCTAGATGACCAAAGCGCTTTACAGATCCTGCTATCCACCCATTCACACACACATTCACACACTGATGGTGGCATAGCTGCCCAACATGGTGCTGTCCAGACCCACCAGGAGCAATTGGGGGTGAAGTGCCTTGCCCAGGGACACAACGGCAGGATTTCTGAGGAGAGCAGGATTCGAACCACCAACCATCTGGTTATTGGACGACCTGCTCTACCTCCTGAGCCACTGCCGCCCCAGGTTAATGTTTATGTCCAAAAAAAAAAGTATAAGAGAAATGTGGAAATTGAAGAAAGTATAAAGAAATGTGATTTAAATGTACACTGTGACCACCGTTGTTTGCTGTGAATGCCATATAGCTGTGTGGATTTTCTGAGTCTTAGGTGTGGAGTTTGTATGTTCTCCCTGTGTCTGCATGGGTTTACTCCGGGATTTCTCCGGTTTGCTCCCACATGCCAAAAACATGCAAGGTAGGTTAATTGGCATCAAACTGGGGATTCTAAATTGTCCTTAGGTATGACTGTGAGAGTGAATGGTTGTCTGTCTCTCTGTGTTGGCCCTGCAATGGACTGGCAATCTGTCCAGGGTGGACCCTGCCTCTCGCCCAAAGACGCTGGGATAGGCTCCCATGACCCGAAAAAGGATTAAGCGGAAGATGAATGAGGTGTGTGTGTGTGTAGGAGGTGCAGTAACACCTGTGTGTGAATGTTAGTAGGGAGAGTGTGTGAGTGAAGGAACTGCCCTATGTTGTGTGATTTATAGTTTTGGTAAATGGTAAATGGCATTCACTTATATAGCGCTTTTATTCTCATCTCTTGATGACCAAAACGTTTTACAGATCCTGCTATCCACCCATTCACACACACATTCACACACTGATGGTGGCATGCTGCCTAACATGGCGCTTCCAGACCCACCAGGAGCAATTGGGGGTGAAGTGTCTTGCCCAGGAACACAATGGCAGGATATCTGGGGAGAGCGGGATTCGAACCGCCAACGCTGTGGTTATTGGACAACCTGCTCTACCTCCTGAGCCACTGCCGCTCACTCCCGTTTTGATCGGGAGTCTCTGTGCTCAGTTTATGGAGTGAATTGCGGGTTTGTGGAGTCGGGTTACCGCCATTGTTCTTACTTGTGTATATCTTGTGGTTGTAATATACAGCCGTGGACAAAATTGTTGGTACCCCTCTGTTAATGAAAGAAAAACCCACAATGGTCACAGAAATAACTTGAATCTGACAAAAGTGGTAATAAATAAAAATTCTATGAAAATTAACCAATGAAAATCAGACAGTACTTTTGAATTGTGGTTCAACAGAATTATTTAAAAAAACAAACTCATGAAACAGGCCTGGACAAAAATGATGGTACCCTTAACTTAATATTTTCTTGCACAACCTTTTGAGGCACTGCAATCAAACAATTTCTGTAACTGTCAATGAGACTTCTGCACCTCTCAGCAGGTATTTTGGCCCATTCCTCATGAACAAACTTCTCCAGTTGTCTCAGGTTTGAAGGATGCCTTCTCCAGATGGCATGTTTCAGCTCCTTCCACAGATGTTCAATAGGATTTAGATCAGGGCTCATAGAAGGCCACTTTAGAATAGTCCAATGTTTCGCTCTTAGCCATTCTTGGGTGTTTTTACCTGTGTTTTGGGTCATTATCCTGTTGCAAGACCCATGGCCTGCGACTGAGACCAAGCTGTCTGACACTGGGCAGCACATTTCTCTCTAGAATACCTTGATAGTCTTGAGATTTCATTGTACCCTGTACAGATTCAAGACACCCTGTGCCAGATGCAGCAAAGCAGCCCCAGAACATAAGAGAACCTCCTCCATGTTTCGCAGTAGGGACAGTGTTCTTTTCTTGGTATGCTTCATTTTTGCGTCTGTGAACATAGCGCTGATGTGCCTTGCCAGAAAGTTCCAGTTTTGTCTCGTCTGTCCATAGGACATTCTCCCAGAAGCTTTGTGGCTTGTCAACATGCAGTTTGGCAAATTCCAGTCTGGCTTTTTTATGATTTGTTTTCAACAGTGGTGTCCTCCTTGGTTGTCTCCCATGAAGTCCACTTTGGATCAAACAATGACGGATGGTGCGATCTGACACTGATGTACCTTGCTTGACCTTGGAGTTCACCTTGAATGTGTTTAGAGGTTGTTCTGGGCTCTTTTGTTACCATTCGTATTATCCGTCTCTTCCATTTTTCATCAAGTTTCCTCCTGCAGCCACATCCAGGGAGGTTGGCTACAATCCCGTGGATCTTAAATTTCTGAATAATATGTGCAACTGTAGTCACAGAAACATCAAGCTGCTTGGAGATGGTCTTATAGCCTTTACCTTTAACATGCTTGTCTACAATTTTCTTTCTAATCTCCTCAGACAACTCTTTCCTTTGCTTCCTCTGGTCCATGTTTAGTGTGGTACACACCATGTCACCAAACAGCACAGTGACTACTTGTCACCCTTTAAATAGGCCGACTGACTGATTAAAAGTTTGTAGACACCTGTGATGTTAATTAGAGGACACATCTTGGTTGAACATGTCCCTATGGTCACATTATTTTCAATCTTTTCTAGGGGTACCATCATTTTTGTCCAGGCCTGTTTCATGAGTTTGTTTTTTAAAATAATTCTGTTGAACCACAATTCAAAAACATTGTCTGATTTTCATTGGTTAATTTTCATAGAATTTTTATTTATTACCACTTTTATCAGATTCAAATTATTTCTGTGACCATTGTGGTTTTTTCTTTCATCAGCAGAGGGGTACCAAAAATTTTGTCCACATGTGTATTTGTTAATTTATTTCAGAATTAATTTATTTTGGTGTGTGGCCCTTTTATGTTCAGTGACTGTTTTTTTTTAAATAGCGGAGTGCTCCGCTGGGCCAGTGTGGTGTGAGTGTGTAGGCATATAACACCTTTGTATTTGTGTGTGAATCGGGTGTAAATTATTGGGGTTGGTCAATTGGTGTGCTTGCAATTTTTTTTTTTTTGGGGGGGGGATGTAAGATCGTATATTGTATATATTGTTATGGTGGTGCCCTGGGCTAGAGAGGGGTGACGCCCCGCCTCTGGGAGGTGGCGTCACCTGGGGTATATAAGCCAGCTGCGGGAGACATCTTGTCTCTTCGTTGTGGCTCCTGTGCTTGCGCTAGAGTCTCCTGTTTTCCTGTGTTCTCATTCTTAATAAAAAAAAAAACATAAAACGTCACCTCGACTCCTTTCTAATTTAGGACACAACAGTAACGTTTACTATTTTTGCAGTAACATGCTGTGTAACGAGATTACTGTTTAAAAATTCAGTAATGCGTTACAGTCACTGAAATTTGATCAGATGCGTTAGTCATTTTATTAATATGGATAGACATTTTAGCACAAATAAATGAATATACAAACTGACCCTACAGTAGCTTATACGGTGGCGCAGTGGTTAGCACTGCGGCAGCACAGTTTACCCTTGGCCGGGGGATTGTGGGGATCGTGGGATCGTGGGTTCGATCCCAGCCCCCGACCAACAGTGATCTGTGTGGAGTTTGCATGTTCTCCCCGTGTTGCGTGGGTTTACTCCGGGATTTCTCCGGTTTCCTCCCACATGCCAAAAACATGCATGTTAGGTTAATTGGCTGTTTTAAATTGTCCCTAGATATCTGTTTCCTATAGGCCCTTAGAATAGAGGGTTAGTATTAATGAAAGCGCTTTGAGTGGTCTTTGTGACTAGAAAAGCGCTATATAAGTGCAGGTTAGTTAGTTAGTAGTTAGCTTAGACGAGCCATCAGTCGACATGACCTGTTGCAGAGAGCTGTCTTCACTGAGCGGAGGAAAAGAGGAAGCCACTTTGTTTTTGTGGAAATAAGCCATTGTTTTTCCTTTGTTGCAGTTAAGGACTAAAGCATATTAGTGGGTTTCAAGCTAAGTGCCGGTTGAGACCGTCTGTGATTTTCAGAAGCACCTGAAGACAGCAGCTCTGGCAAAGCTAGTGCTATGCTATGCTAACAACTAACACTGTTCGTGAATGTACACTATCTGAGCCGCCATGGCTGGATGTAAAGTGGAAATACTCGTGTCTCAACACCCACGGCTGGATTTCAAGCACAGGTATGCATCTGGACAGTTTGTGACCCAGCAAGAATTAAATCAGATTGCCAGATACTATGTGGTTACAGACTGAAGACATGTTATCAACAGTCACTTTCCATCAGACAGCTGGACTGTGATCCACGGAAATTAAAATGCTTTTACTTGCTACCTGGATAAAGATTATTCAAAAATGGATTTTGATCTCCAAAAGGAATTTGAGAGACTGGATCATGTCTCTGTCACAGCAGACATTTGGACTGTGGATAATGGACATTTTCTTTGGATCACTGCACATCAGATGAATCCATATCATAAAGGTAAGACAAACATGGACAGCTTTATGCAGTGTTGCCAACCCTCACGCTTTTTCCCTCTCTCTCACTCCACAAACTCTATTTCTCTCTCCAAAATGAGGAAATTACTGGCAATATCATGTTGATTTTCTTCAGATTTTTCCCACAATAAGAGCTCTCAAGGCAAGATAAAGCAGACTAAACATGTTCTAAAAGCTTTGTCTGAAACAGTCTGTTTTCATTAATAAGTCCGTAATGCTCCGGTCCAGGTCCGTCATGTTGCGATAACGCACAGTTGTAATTTACCGATCGGTCAAAAGTCATTTGGATTACACTTTTCAGGGATAAAGAATAATTTAGCTTATAACACTTACCTGTCCACAACAGCAATGCCGCTGGCAAACTTTTCTTCCTCATTGTCAGACGAACATGATGCTGGTCCGCTTGTTACGGACTCGTGGTTCTGGTCAAGCGACCCGGTCAAACCATAATTCCATTATTGCGGTTTTGCGCTTCCATGATTGCGGTTTTGGCGAACGATTTTTCAAAACAAATAAGAACAGTAGTTAGAAAAAAAGACTGGCGAACGCCCGTGTGTCACCCAGCCTTACACAAAACAGCTTTTGAACTTCTGTGCTTCAATTGGCTCACTGTATTCGCAGCCGTTGGTAGGCGGGTCCTTCTTGCTAGGTTTTCAGTCATTGGTTCTTCAAGGTTTCAGAAACCCAATTCAAGGCTCTTATTAGTCGAATGAGAGGTCAATCACATCTAAACCAATCAAAGCACTCCTTTGGCTTTCTGTTCGCGGCTGTGTCTGTAGAGGAATGGAAATGCAACTTTTTTTTTCAGTGCGCTCTAGGATGCAGCACCCTCGTGCGCCCTCATGCGCTCTAGGACGCAGAGACGTGTCCGCCCGCGGTACACCGGAGTGCAAGAGGTTAATTAAATCATCTTGCTATGCGTGCAAGATGATTTAAGTATGCATTTAAAAGCAACATGAAAGTTACTTTTCCAAGTAACTAGTTACTTTAATCATGCAGTAATTGGTAAAGTAACTCAATTACTTTTGAAAAGAAGTAACTACTAACTGTAATTACTATTTTTAGTAACTTGCCCAACACTATTTGCTACAAAAGAAGTCAAAATAGACCTTTACCTTGGATTTACACTGACTCCGGATGCAGTACATTACAGCTGCGATTTGGCCTCTGCATCAAATAGTTCCCATTCTCATCAATTTTCTAATCCCCACCTGGTCCGGACCACTGCGCAATGAATCTGGCTCTTCAAATTTGGTTCGCTAATGAAATGCAACAAGTCCTTTTTTGACAGATGCCAGATCCAATCTGCAAGGAAATGCTGCAGTATCTTGCGGTATTTAATAGCTGTTTGATCATTAAAAATGATTTACGGATTTTCCATTATTTTCTGAGGTCTATTCCTCCACCACTGTGTCAGAGAAGGTAAAAACCTGACTTAACAAACACTTTATAGAATTAAAATTAACAGGGTACTTACATTTTATTTACTGGCCAAAGATCCAGGTGGAGAGCCGCTACATCACACTCCCTTGTTGTTATCATGTGATCATGATTGGTTCATCTCGGTTACTCTCGGGTCTTTCTCGAGATCTTGCATTATTTTGGATAATTCTCACGCAATCTTGTATTTCAAACCTTGTTATTATCCAAGCCACTGCAAAACACAAACATAGCTGGTAGAGATGAATGCAAGGGAACATCCGCATTACATCTGCAACGGACTGCATCCGGAGTCAGTGGAAATCCTGGGTTAGTTAGTGCTTTTTAGTCTAGCATCCCATAAGACCTTTATGTGCTCATATTCCCATCTTTATCAAATGTTTCCCTGAATCACTTTGATGTACAGTAGATATGCTAAGTCATAGCAAAGTTCTACTCTTTTTTTTTTTTCCCAACACAACCAAAAAGCTAAGCTCTAAAAACAAAAGTTAAAGTGAAGGCAAGATTATTTGAGTCTGGTGGTTTGGTAGAGTTGAGCTTCCATGGCTCCCCTGAGAGTCTGACAGTGCTGCTACAAGCCCCTGAGGTTCACAGCTTTATAAAACATCCATGATCAATTAGACACCAATTAAACAATGTGTTAATGAGCTGCTTAATGACTTAACAGCCATATCGCCTATACAAGGTTTCTCAGCACTAACTCAACATGCTTTCCTCAGGTGGTTGGAGTCTGTAACACTATCTTATTTTAGCATCAGCATATCTTATTCTGCTCTTTGCTCCTCACTCAGTCATTGCAGCAATGTCAAGATTTTGTCGTAAAAATAAGGTGCAGAACTCTTCAAATCCAATGTGACGCAGGTAATTATGTTTTCCTGTAGTATGGCAGAAAATATATTGTGATTGAAACGATCTGAACAAGAGACTCTAATTCTGAATGTTTTCTGAAAATCAGGAGTAGCATTAATGCTACAGCCCAGTATCTTGACCAAGATTGTAACTGAGCTGTTTGTCCATTTTTAGAAAATGTGTAATACAGGTGCTTTGCAATAAATTAGAATTTCATCAAAATGTTAATTTATTTCAGTAATTCTATTCAAAAAGTGAAACTCATTGTATAGAATTATTACACACAGAATGATATATTTCAAATAGTGGTGTTGGACGATTAAAATTTTTAATCGTGATTCATTTTTTGAAATGTTGAGCTAATCACGATTAATAATGAGTTAATCGCTTGTTTTTTTCCATACACAGTGTGCCTTAAGTCAGTAATTTTTCAAGTTTGTCATACTGTTATGAACATGGGAGTGGACAAACATGCTTGCTGTCTTCACCTGCAGGTTTTTTTAAAGCTCTCAACATATCCAAAATGACAAAAACTATCCAGAATATTCTCCAGAAAATTCTCAAAAGTACTACAGCATGCGCAAACAACAGAATGCCAGGGCTCAATAACGTCACTGAACAACAAACAGCCAGCAGCCACAAAAGGAGCTTGCTTTCTCCCATAGCAAACATCCACCACTTTTAAGTAGCTCAACACAAAACCTCATGTGTCACAACAGACACAATTTTCCTTTTAGCAAAAAAATTGCAAACATAAACAAACAACTATCTCACATGTGATGACACCTCACCATGCTGCAAAAATGGCGGGGGGGTGAATGGACATTACGAACACAGCTTGAGAATATTTTTAGACTGGTACTCACCAACAGTTAGACCCAAAGCTATGAGCATGAAAACAGGCAAATATCTGTTCGTGTCAGCTGCTGGAGGTCAGCTACAACCTAGCATGTAGCTACTACCCAGCTAGCTAGCTTCCACAGAAGGACAACCCAACATCCAGCCGAAGTTTTGAGGAGGCTGTAACAATTATCCAGGTGAGCGCTCCGACAGATAACATTGTAAACTTAAACATGACAGCACTTTGGGGATTTCTATGGCTGCAATCCAGCTTGTTTGACTTCGCAATGTCTATATGACGCACACAGTGTCTGTAGCCAGAACGGCTTTGGTACGGAGAGCCGCTAGGCCAAAAAGTATTGTTTGCACTTTCTGCCGTAAACTGCTATTAACCGCAATCACAAAATTTGTCGCCGTTAACGGGGGCAAAGTGTTAATGGGTGATTAATCTGATAACACCAACACCACTAATTTCAAGCGATTATTTCTTTTAATTTTGATGATTATGGCTTATAGCCAATGAAAATTCAAAATTCAGTTTATTAAAAAATTAGAATGTTACATGAGATCAAGTTTAAAAAAGGGGATTTTTAATAGAAATGTTGGCCTACTGAAAAGTATGTACATGTACACAATATTTGATCTGAGCTCCTTTTGCATGAATTACTGCATTAGAGCAGCGTGGCATGGAGGCAATTAGCCTGTGGTACTGTTGAGGTATTATGGAAGCCCAGGTTGCTTTGATAGTGGCCTTCATCACGTCTGTGTTGTTGGGTCTGGTGTCTTTCATCTTCTTCTTGACAATACTCCATAGATTGTCTATGCAAGGATTCAAGGATTCAAAGGCTTTATAATCATGTGCACAGTTAAGAAATGCAATATTTCCTGAGCAATGAAATTCTTACTCTGCTCTCCGAACGAATGCCAAGGTAATAGATACACATCGATACTAATAAGATAATAACACATCTAATACTAATGAATACTAATAACACCCATTAGGTAATCAGGACACCTTCCTCCTGTGTTAGCTTTCTGTTACCATCCCCGGTGTTAACGGGTCGGTTTCGACCCGTGTCTTAAATCAGCTTTAAAATACACTAAAAACAATAACCTATCATCCATTTTTTTTGTCATCTCTTGGTTACCTTGTTAGGCTGACAGTGCACTTATGATTTCAATTTTGGCTCTAATTATTGCTTTATATTCTTATTTTTATAACCAGGTCGAAACCGACCCTAACACCACAAAGGACATAATTTCAACCAGAGCATTTTACAATGTAGTGAAAAAAATTTTTTTGTTTAATTTTGTTGAAATCAAGGTTCCTGACAAAGTCAAAAAGCCTTGATGCAATAAACAAATTTTAAGTGATTCTTTTATGCATTTAAAAATTAAAACGGGTCGGTGCCGACCCTAACACAAGAGGAAGGTTTTAAGTGTTTAACCTTCCTCTTGGTTAAACAAGCTCCTACCTCTGTGGTTAAACATGAGTATTTTTTGAGCAAGAAGCTCGCATTTGATGTCCGCATTAAATGCATTTAAAGTTTTCCCTAAAACAAGCACAGAGAAAAAGTGACTGTGATTTGTTACAGTAAAGAACAGCTTCTTCTAAGCAGTGAACTTTCATTTATCTGTGCTTTCTATTTTATTTTATCTCATTCATTTACATGCTGTTGTGATATGCAACTATTTCATGGAAGTAAATCCTCTAAATATGCATTTTTAATAGGATGGTCCAGGGGTGTCAAACATATGGCTTGTGGGCCAAAAGCGGCCCACCAGGGGGTCCAAAATTTTCTCCGTGAATTCACAGCTTTATTTCTTGTAAATTTCTGACTTTCTACTGATTACAATAGTTTGTATAAATCTGAGACACTTTCTCTGTAAGATGAGACTTTTTTTTTCTCATCAGTTTTCTTTTTCTTCTTTTTTTCTGATGAGAACAAGGAGCCCTTGATCTTGCTGAGTGTGCAAGATGATTTAAGTATGCATTTAAAAGTAACATGAAAGTTAATTTTCCAAGTAACTAGTTACTTTATTCATGCAGTAACTCAAACATAACTCAGTTACTTTTGAAAAGAAGTAACTAGTAACTGTAACTAGTTACTATTTTTTAGTAACTTGCCCAACACTGCTCATACGTTAGAAATAAGTTTTGGGTATGCTCAACATTATCTCAACATATTTCAACTTATGAGTAACTTATAAGTAATGTGTGAACGAGTGCATAACTTACATATAACTTATGCCCCACTTATGTGAGATGTATGATCCATATGCTGGATACGTCAAAAAATCTTCAGCATGCTCAAAATTTTTAGACAACCTTGCTGTACTACGACATATACCAGCATGCTTCAGCGTGCTCTTAACTTATACAAAACTTACCCTTAACTTATTAAACCAGTGTATTCACCATTTTTTTTAAAACGTCAGCATAGACTGCCTAAATCGTCAAGGTGTGACAGGGGCTTGAGGGAGGGAGAGGAACAGATGGTGCAGAATAGCTTGTGGGTGAGACTTTTTTTAATCACATTCTTTGTGACATAAAAATGTGACAAATACAATAGAACAAGATACATCTTTACAGTATCAGCTTGCTTTTTAATATTGATCTTGGTCACTACAATTTAAGGCAACATTACAAGTTTTCTCTGCTATAAACAGTAGCTGTGTATGCTGAGAGATAACAGTCCAAATCATTGTAAAGCTGTGAAAACCTAAATAATTGACACTGAGCAAAGCAGAGAACAGCCATTCTTGGAGTGCTTTTTCTCCTGTCCTTAGAAATGCTCCAACTTTAATGTACATTTTTATGTACACTTATGATAAATCTACTTAAATCTACTGCAATCATATATTGTAAATGCAAACCAGATATGTATCATTTACAACCGGATACACATCATGGCATTCAGTGCAAGAAGTCCATTACTGTTAAATAACAGACTAATAAAACACTAAAATACCCCCCACAGACACATATACACACGCGCGTGCACACACATGCATACACGCATGCACACACACACACATTTTTTTTAAACTTTTTTTAAAAAAACTTTTTGTTCTCTAATAAATGTCCAATTTTCTCACCAATTAGTGAGGTTTGTCTTGCAACTTTTTCCTGATAGATTTATTACTTTTTTTTTATTTATAAATTTGCCCTGTTTTGTGATAAACTTGTTACAGTTCCCCCACACAAATGTACAACAATACACTCAAATAATTTGCAATTTTTTAAACTTTTTTCTCAAATTTTCATGATTTTTCTTGTACGTTTGCTCCGCTCCTCTCACTGATATACTAAGTTGTCCCGTATAAACCCTTCTTGCAGTCTTTGTGGGGATGGAAGGTGGCAGTGTAACAGAGTAGATGGCTTTGACTCATTTGTTGACAAGGGGAATGGCCTTTTTATTTTTTGCAAATATTTATTCACTTGAATGAAGATTTAATATTTTATTTGTTGGAAGAAAAGTGTTTTTTTTTTCAGATTTTTGCAGAGATGTACTTATTTTGAACAGAATTATTTTTCAGTGGAAGCTGTCCATTTTTTTTTCATTGACCTTTACATAATTAATGATGACGACTGTGGTCTCTGTGTGAGATGATAATTTGTAAAAAAAAAAAAAATCAAAAAAAAATCTATGGGCTATTAAATAGTATGTCCATGAGTGTATAGGTATTGAAATAAAATAGATACAGTATACCAACTTAGTAAATTATAAAGTTGACATATATTGTTTCCAAATCATGTTTCATGTGCTCTTTTTTTATTTTGAGCCCCTGCCCCTCTAAAGGTCTTTGCACAGCCCTGAAATTAATAAACTGAAGCCAACCACAGCACACTGGAGAAAACTGTCACATAACATAAGCTTTAATAACCAAATGATGCCATTTTACAGCTCAATATTTTAAAATTCAAATCGCTGCATAATTTAACCACAAAACTTATTTTCAATGTTTTTCTTTTTTCCTCCTTTGCTCCACTTCAAATGTCTGCCATACTGTATGTTTGACCTGCTGGAGTCTGCCAGCCGCAGACAAATACTCTTGGAGGGCACCGGCATCCTGCCTGTAGAGGGCGCCCTTTTGCCACAAATAAGTGCTGAGCACAAATGATTATGAATCTTTTATTATTATTATTATTATTATTATTATTATTATTATTATTATTATTATCATGTCACCCCCAAGAGAATGCCACCCTGGGTGGCTGCCCATGTGGCCCATATCAAAAACTGCCACTGTGCTAGAGGCTGAACTAATTGCAGTATCTGCACTAGATTCTAAACATTTGCTTTTTTTTGGGGGGGGGGGGGGGGGGGTCTGGTTTCTCAGATTTCTGTCTACTGCAGCTTTAAACTACAGGCTCACCAGTACAACATTTGTATGTCAGACTCGACCATTGTGTAATTAGTACTGCTAATAATTAATCTATTAGATGCACCAATAGTGAGCACACTATATTTGCCATCTCCTAGAAAGTGTATCCATTCAGCACCTTCTTCTGATAATATGGAGTTTCCAAGATGTGAAAATGCATCAAAAGTTCCTAATTTCATTGATTATTTCATACCATCTAAAAAAAAGTCCTGAACTTCGTTTGAAAAAGACCTGCAATTCTTAAATTGCTGTCACCCTAAACAGACTATGTCAGCCTTTTAAAAGAGCATTGGCTCTCAGTTAATGAAATTTGGTTCATGAGACCAGTTAAGTGACTTGACATCAGACAAGATGTGCAGGAGTCAAGAGAAAACAAGACGATATCCAAGATGCTGATGAAAAAATGTCTCAAATAAGGCCCTTCATAATCCCAGGTATCCCCCATCCCCACAATCTATTTTGGTCTCGAAAATGCATTATTCAGTTGTTGTGAATCTAATTAAGAATTGATAATGCACAGATGGTGCTCTTGACCTCCTGTGAGAGCACAGCATTGTATGCATACAGTGCAACAGCTGACAGACGTATTTCTGTGTGCAGGTGAATAAACATTAAGTGGGTGTGTCTGTGTATTATATAGACTTGAATTATAGCATGTCTTTGGCGCTCTAGTTACAATATGACTGATACAATGACAGATTTTAGAAAAGATGCTGTTAATAAGCCATCATATCCGAAACATTTTGACATTTTCGGTCTAAGTGCATTACACATGATGCCCCCCCACCCCCCAGGATACCCACTGAACAGAACAAACAGTCCATTGACACAAGTAATGGATGGGTAGGGAGAGAGACCAAATTAATGGATGAAAGACTAGGGAGCAAATTGATTGAATAGCAACGATATAAAAAGCCAAAGTAGTAGAGGCTCACAGTGTTTGCAGTGAGCCCAAACTCCCCAAGGTTGTTTTGGTATTTCTGAGCCACTTCCTTCATTTGGTTGTGTCTGTATAGTAGAGCACAATTGATTTATAAGAGCACATTCATTACGTCTTGTGTCTTTATCATGTGCATTTCAATCTCCATGCCTTGTATCCAGTGTCTTGAATTACAACACACTGAAATAACAAATAACCATTTAATAGCACAAGATGTGTTCATCTATCTTTAAAAATGTAAGACTTTCTGCCTGCCTTTGAATGACTTTCTTTTATCGCCATCCATCACTCTTTCCATCTCCTTCTGTACACAGCTTCTACCCTTCTCATTTAATGTCTGCTGTGGGCCGGCCAGATCAATAATCTAAGTCAAACATACACAAAAACACATACACACATGCGCACTGACGTAAACTCAAGGGGAATTAAGCACAAACTAAAGCACAAATATCCAGTTTTTTCAGCTAATGCACAGTTCAGGCTACACAATTATTTCATTTCCATGGCGTCACCATGTCAGAATAGTGAAATAAATTCTTGCCGTGTCTTCACTGGGAGAGTGGCTACACAACCAGTAATCTTCTGCCCTGATCACTGGCACCATGACCACTCGCGACTCACAGGTATTCCAGAGGAGGGTCAAGAAAATATACATCAAGCACTGTAAACAATGAGTCGCATACATGGCTGCTGAAGTGCGGTGTCTGTTTGACGCTGCTGGTCTTTTGCTCAGAAGCCAAAAAAGAAGAAACAAATGACTGTGGACATGTTCATGGGTTATGGTATGGACAGTAGTTTCACCCATGAGAACTGGAGGTAAGATGGCTAGAAAATTAGCCTATGTAGCCTAAATGTAGCCATTATGTCTGTCTAACATTACCTGATTCAATGTAAAAAACAAACAAAAAAAAAAACTCCTGGGAGGAAAAATCTCGTGCACAGCTGTCAGCCTCTTCATCACTGAAAGAAAACATCGCTGACTGTTGTCAGGGGCAGTCAAACTAGCAGACAAAAGTACAAACATATTGACCTGCAGGACTGGAGTCATGGCATTGCAGCACCCCACGATGCTGCTGGATTAACAAGGGGGTGTTATTGAGCTACACTTTTTCTAATCTCAAAGACTACTCAAAGTGCTTAACTAGTAACTACAGTACATCACCCTGTAGCTAATCAGGCTAAAGCCAATTTAGGATCACAAGTTGACCTAATGTACATCTTTGGATTGTGGGAGGAAATCCACAATGTATGTAACCCACACACATCACAGGGAGAACATGCAAATGCCATACAGAAAGGTTCCTATCCTGACCAGCTCTGGGAGTTGAACCAGGAGCTTCCTAGCTGAGGCAACAGTGCTAACCACTAGGGCTGCAGCTATAGATTATTTTCCTAGTTGAGTAATTTGCCACTGTACTCGATTAATTAATCGAGTAATTGGATATGTATTTTTTCTTGAAGATTTTGTGACCAAAATCTTGGTATTTTTGTACTGAAGAAACTTGCATTGACCATTGTTGCCTTTTATTTATTTTATTCTGCTCTCTTGCACTTTCCTTATGTACCAGGAAAAAGAGCTGCACTTTAAATTTCATTGTACAGGTGTAAAATGACAAAGGCATTCTCACATTACATTCGTCGTTGTCGTCGTCGTCGGCCTCCGTCGGTCTATGATGACCATGGAAGAGGATCCTAAACGTCTACTCTGCTGGAACAGCACCACCTGTTGCTGAACAGGCCGATGTGCACCGGTGTTCTACCTTCCAGCGTTGGGCGTTGGTAGGATTCAAGCCTGGGCAGGAAGATATGGAGGACAAGATGTTACCCATGCAGCATGTCCCCCCTCTCCACGTCACTGATGAATCCAAAGGAACAGCAGGGCTGCTATAGTTTGGCACCAGCGCCGTCGCAGGAGCTGCCAGAACGCTGTTGAGCACAACAGAGAACTGCCTTAGGGGCTCCGACTCCGGATTTTTCCTCAGGGTTGACTCCCGAAGTCTTTCCCGTGACCGGGTGTGCCGCAAGGCAGCGGAGGTTTGAAATCAGGGTTTACCTTCCCCTAGATGGGCTACCTTCCCAGGTTGACGAGCCACCATCTACCCGAAGCATCTGGTTTTAAGGCGCCAGAGATCCGCCCTCGCCCCTTCTCCTATTAGTAAAAGCAGTTCCGCCGGGCTTAGAGACTAAACCACACGGGCAGGCTAGGAGTTGGACTTAGTTGTCAGAGGCTTTTTGAGATGCACGCCGTAAGGAGCATTTTATGAGCACTGGGAGCTTAACCCCAGTACCGCTCCTGGCTATGACAACCTTGGAACCACATTACATTATATGTTATGTTACACTTAAAGTTCAGTTTTGTAGTGTTAGCCTCAACTCGCAACATAGAAAAACACACTGGCTGGCTATTAGTGGCAGCTGCTATATATTCATATAAGCATAAGTACCATTGCTGACTACATTCTATTCATTTAAATTTAAACTCTCAATCACGTACCTTGTCTCGGTGCCACTGCCCCTGCATGATGGGGTTAGATGCATTCTGCCAAGATGCTGTAATATTGAAGTGCAGCTGTTGTATGATAACTTAGCTTTACAATGTACACACTGTATAGTAGAGGTGTAACAGTACATGTATTCATATTCGGATTTTTCAGTACGGCACCTTCGGTTTGGTGCAGAGGTGTACCGAGGTTCCACACGGACCATGTTGAGTAACGGACAGGAAGTGTAACTGCCTAGCGCCATACATGTTAACAAACAGTGCAGCCCAGCCTCTGACTAGCGAACGTCATGGCTGGCTGTACGGAGAAGCCAGAGCTTGAAGACCCTCTTCACAAGTCTCTTGTCTGGGAATACTTTGGCTTTCCGGTAAAATATGTGAATGGACAAAGGCAAATGAATAAGACGAAAACAGCATCAGATATGCTTTTAGTAATATGTTGAACTTGTTAACTCAATTGAAATGGCACTACACAAACGTGAATATTCATTGTAGCATGAAAAAAAGAAGAAACCTAGCGCGGTACAAGCACAGCTTCCAGCAGCATTTAGACAGCCTCTCAAGGGCTTTTCAGATCGAGCCAAAGTTACAACAAATGCCATTGGTGTTTTTATAGCAGCGGATCTAAGGCCGTGCCCTCTTCAGCCAGAAAATAATACCATCCTTTTAAGAGCAAGCTAAATCTGTTAATGCTGCACTTTAGGCCTGTGTTTTTCAAGGGTGCCCTGGTATGTTCCTTCTTAATTGTCCAAAAAATTGCAAATAATTTGCTGATGTTGTGCATAAGTGCCTTCAGAACCTATACACAACAATGACAAATTTGCATCTTTTTGACCAATAAACAAGTCAAATTAGATCATTAATTTCTCATAGAAACCCGAACATATCAGAGCACCCTGGTTAAAATCACTGCTTCAGGCAATAAGGAATAAAAGAATTATTCAGACTATTCAAACTTCTATTGTTGCACTTGTCTACATTGTTCATTTGCTAAAAAGAGAATTCATTTATTTTATTGAATACATTTTATTTATTGGATAATTGGCTGCTGGCAGTTTTCAGGGGGGGTTTTTTGTTTGGTTTTTTTGTTGTTTTTTTTGTCAGAGCTGTTCCTGCTTATACAAAAGATAAGCAGTTTTATGTTTTGCATTTTGTTTCCTTACTGTACCAAAAATGAACCGAACTGTGACCTTAAAACCAAGGTATGTACCGAACCGTGATCTTAGCGTACCGTTACACCCCTACTGTACAGTGTTTTCCTTCAATTTGAGTTTGAAATGATCCCAGACTTGAGCTACTTTATGTCATTTTCTCTAGCTTTAGTCTTCGTTTCTCCTGTTGGTCTATCACTTTTATCCCTGCTCCACTGAATCATGCCACCATACAAGTTTGCATCTTGTTTCCATTACATGACCAGAAGAAGGTCATATAGACTAGAAATGCTCTGGTAAACAAAGCCTTGATTCATAGAATTTGAATCCCCCTCACTCCCCACCCCCAGGGAACAGTCCTAGCTCCCTTCCTGTTAACTCTCGGCACTGCTGATTTTTACACAACACACTGCCACCTGCAGAAGTTCTCTGACGACTCTGATCACCAGCTTGGAGTACAGAGGACTGATCCAGGAATTTTTTGGACTGGTGCCTGCAGAATTGCTTCCAGATCAATGCAGGGAAGACCAAGGAACTGATGGTGGAGACACTCCTCCACAACACTTTTTAACATAATAATAATAATAACTAGAAAAGCACTCAGAGTGCATACCTCCGCCAAGGCTCCTTCCCTCCCTCCCTTTGTCCATCCATCTGTCCGTATCTCCCTGCCTCCAACCCTCTGTACATTACAAGATAGCGCCTTGGTGGAGGGCTAACTCTGGTGAAAATGTAATCAAAATTCATCCAGTACGCTTTGCTCAATCCTGCTAAACCATTGCAAGAAGACTGAGCCTTTGTGGAGGTACTCATTCATGGATCACCTCCAAAATATAATGGGTTCGTGTGTAGCCCAAGAGCCACCTCATAAAAATGATAACAAATATCACTGAAGGTAGCACTTAACTGACTAAGTGGAAGCAGGTATAAGGAAAATAAAACATGACCCATGACTGAGCCCTGAGGAACCCCACATGACAAGGTTGTGGTATCAGTCATAAACTGATTCACAGAGACAGAAAAAACACTTATCAGTTAAATATGAAGAAAACCAGTCCAGAGCTGTTCCATTAACACCCACCGAGTGGTGCAGTCTCAATAAAAAATAAAAAGGAGAGCTAAAGTTGGATTCATACTACAACATTCCAACTTCACTGGCAAAAGCTGGTAAAAGTTAATAGTTGGTGTTCGTTGACGGATGCTGGCAAATATCATGTTTTTGAAAAAGTAGCCCCAGAATGCCAGGAAGCCTCCACAAATGCTGACCTTTATATGAATGTTGCTTGACGCTGACCTCAGCTGAAATGCGCTGAGTATTCGTTTGCTTAAGTTGACTTGCGTTGGCAACTGCTGCACATGTGCTAGCCTAAATTGGCAAAAGTTTGCTTCTGCTAATAGAAAATGAATGCAAAACAGGCAAATGCACAAGAGAGGTGAAGAAGAGTGTGCACGCAGGGTGGAGTGGGTGTAGAAGAGTGTCAGTGACAGAAGGATAGCGGCAAGAGTAAAAGGGAAGATTTACAAGACAGTAGTGAGATCTGCTATGATATATGGTTTGGAGATGGTGGGACTGACAAAAAGACAGGAGGCAGAGCTGGGAGTCGCAGAGCTGAAGATGCTAAGATTCTCACTGGGAGGGATTAGGAGGGACGGGATTAGAAATGAGTATATCAGAAGGACAGCTCAGGTTGAGCGGTTTGGAGACAAAGTAAGAGAGGCAAGACTGAGATGGTTTGGACATGTGCAGAGAAGGGATAGTGGATATATTGGACAAAGGATGTTGAAGATGGTGCTGCCAGACAGGAGGAAAAGAGGAAGACCACAGAGAAGATTCATGGATGTAGAAAAGGAGGACATGGAGAGGGTTGGTGTTACAGAGGAAGATGAAGGGATATAGTGAGATGGAGGCAGAAGATCTGCTGTGGCGACCCCTAAAGGGAGCAGCCAAAAGAAGAAGAAGAAGATTACACTGAGTGTTACTATCCTTTTGCTGCTGTAATACTGTCCCTGCTGCAGGACTAATAAAGGATTATCTTATTGAATTTATATAGCACTTATTAATACACACGTAACAAAGTGCTGCACAAGCACAGAATGATGAAAAACTATTTCAACAACATTTCCAACACAACAAAACCAAGCACACCAAAACTGCTGAAAGACATACAGGCAACAGACACAACACACTCACACACATATACTGTACAGGATAAAAGCACAAACTCAGACTCATAGCTGGACTCTTACAAACACACACATTGCATAATGTGGGGCTACAAAAATGCTTGTCGGTAGAGATGGGTTTTCAAAAGTCATTTAAAACAATTCAGGTTTACAGTGCATCTGAAAAGATAAGATAAGATAAGACTTTATTAGTCCGACAATGGGGAAATTTCAGGATTTCAGCAGCAAAGGGATAGCAGCACTCAGAACAATAGCTAATAAGATAATAAGAACTAGTTAGCCAAAGCAGTAGATGAATATACATACGTACACAGATATGTACACAGTGCAGGAGCATTGCAACTAGACGGTATAAACAGCATTATGGTTTGTTAAGTTACCCTGCAGAATATGAATTTGTACCCAGACAGTATATTTCGCATTTGAATTAACAGTGTTGTTACCACCCTCAGTAATGATTGTTATTGCCCTAGTTGTGTATTGGAGGGGACGATCTCTATTGTGCAAAGTTGTTACGTTTAGTACATTTAATACGACCTCTATGGGCAGCCCTGGTTAGGTTATACAGTCTGACAGCCATAGGTAGGAAGGACCTGCGGAATCTCTCTGTTGTGCACCTAGGATGGCACAGCCTACCACTAAATGAGCTCCTCAGTGCATTCATCATGTCCTGCATGAGGTGGGACTCGGACTCCAGCAGAGATGACAGCTTAGCCACCATCCTCCTCTCTCTTATCTCCTCCACTGGATTGAAGCATCACCCCAGAACAGAGCTAGCTTTTTTGATTAGTCTGTTCAGTCTCTTCCTGCCAGCTGCTGTGATGCTGCTGTCCCAGCACACCACTTCAAATGTGATGACTGATGCAACCACTGAATCATAGAAGGTCTTCAGGAGTGTCCCTTGCACTCCAAAAGACCTGAGTCTCCTCAGGAGGAACAGCCTGCGCTGCCCCTTCTTGTAGAGCGCGTTGGTGTTGTGTGACGAGTCCAGTTTATTGTTCAGGTGAACACCCAGGTACTTGTAAGATGTCACTGTCTCAATGTCTGTTCCCTGGATGTTTGCTGGTGCTGTGGGGGGTTGTCCTCACCTGCGGCAGGCCACCACCAGTTCCTTAATTTTACTCGCATTGATCTGGAGGCAGTTCTGTAGGCACCAGTCCTGGGTAAGTCCTCTGTACTCTGCATCATCCCCATCAGAGATGAGGCCGATGAACACTGTCATCAGAGAACTTCTGTAGATGGCAGTGTGGTGTGTTGTGTGAAAAGTCAGCAGTGTAGAGGGTGAACAGAAAGGGGGGCAGAACTGTTCCCTGGGAGGCCCCTGTACTGCAGATGATGGTGTCAGACACACACTTCTGGGTTCTCACAAACTGTGGTCGGTTTGTGAGGTAGTTCAGGATCCACAATGACAGGTGCTGGTCGACCCCTGCGCACAGCAGCTTGCCCCTCAGGATCACTGGTTGGATGGTGTTGAAATCAAAGAGCATGATCCTCACAGTGCTCCCAGGCTTTTCCAGGTGGGACAGGGAACGATGTAGGAGGAAGATCACTGCATTCTCCACCCTGATGCCATGCTGGTAGGCAAACTGAAGTGGATCCATTGCTGGTCCCACCAGGGGAAAGAGGTGGGCGAGGAGCAGCCTCTCCAGGGTCTTCATTAGGTGTGATGTGAGGGCCACTGGTCTGTAGCTGTTCAGGTCCTTGGGGTGAAGGGTCTTCGGTACGGGTACTACACCGGATGTTTTCCACAGCAGTGGTACCCTCCCCAGCTTCAGGCTCAGGCTGAAGATGTGCTCCCCGATCCCACACAGCTGGTCTGCGCAGAACTTGAGGAGCCTCGAGATGATGCTGTCCGGACCTGCAGCCTTCCTTGCCTTGATCTTTTTCAGCTCAGTTCTCACCTGGGTCTTAGTGAGGGTCAGGTTGGGGCAGGGGGGCTGTGTGCTGGAGGAAGGGGTCTCTGGGGGAAAACAATGGGGGGTGTATGAAGGGGGTGGGGGCAGGGCCGTGGACAGCAGGACTAGATGAAGATGGAGGCAGCAGTGATTGGTGGGCAGGCGGAGAAGAGGGCGGTTGGTCAAACCTGTTAAAAACAGGTTCAGGTTGTTTACCCACTCCCTATCCCCCGTGGCCTGGGAGGAGGTATTCTGGTGCCCAGAGATGGTTTTGAGGCTTCTCCAGACACCACTGATGTCATTCTGCTGCAGCTTGTCCTCCATCTTCTTCCTGTAGCTGTCCTTCCCCTCTCGGATCTTCTTCCTTAGCTCCCTCTGTACAGACTTCAGCTCCTCCTTGTTTCCCGACCTGAAGATCCTTATCTTCTCCTTCAGCAGTGACTTTATCTCAGGGCTGATGCAGGGTTTGTTGTTTAAGAAACGCCATATGTTCATGGTGGGTACAGTGTTCTCCGCACAGAAGTTGATGTAGTCTTTGATGGTGTGCATGAGGCCGTTGATGTCCTCACCATGTGGATCACAAAGCTGCTCCCACACAGTGCATTCAAAACAGTCCTTCAGAGTAAAACTGATGGTTTGGGGTATCACAGCGCTGTATTATCACACTATGCCACTGTTCATTGTGTCTGATGTTCATTATCATGCCCAGTACTGTATGATCAGCACTGGGCACAATAATGAACTGGTTCTAACTTAAAGGCTCTAAATGAAGGGATAAATAGTTTCTCACCAACAATTTGATGCCATTACAGCACCTGATTGTTTTAAGCGAGCAGGAAAAATATGTCGTCAAACAGGAAGGATAAAAACCATGAACCCAGCCAACCAGCTGCACAGACGGGCTACATTCACATAGACAACATCAGCGAGAGAGCGAATAGCACAATTACCATCCTGTGAATGTGCATGAACCGAGTGGAACTGAGGTGAAATGACTTGTGTCATGTCCACGGATGACTAGCGCCTGACGGCCTCATCACACATGGCCCCAAGCGACCCGCATTTTCAGCTTTTCAGATCGTCCCTACCCTGCTCTCAGCAGCGGATGCACCCAGTCACAGTTACTCATTCCTGGACTTTGGACGATTAGGCACCATCTCACTCCAAGCATGACCAATTCTTATACTCCCCTCTTACCACTCCCATCACTCCCCAGCAGGACCGGGGGACAGACAAACAGAGGACTTCATTCCTTACGCTTCTGTCATTTACATCAGGTCAGATGAGTGTCATCTTCCCCTTTCCTTAAAGACTATGGTAGTCTGATTCTTTCTCCTCACGCCTCTATCCGTGCTCTTCTGCCTGTTTATTTCCCCCAACTCTGTCTCTCTGTCTTCATCATGGTTAAATTATGATTAAATTAAGCCCTGTGGAGGGACTCTGTGTATGTCCCTGTGAAGCTGCTGTGTTTTCACCAATGGGCCTGCATCTCCCATAGAGGATACCCGGGCCACTTTCTCTCTCTGACCTTACAGTGACGCTCGCTCGCCCCATCACCCCAGCCCTGCCCTGTCACCTCGGATCATAGAGACAGAATGAAGTGAGTTACAAAAGAAGGAAAACAAACGCTGACCTTATGGCAGCTTTTTATCTGCAAAAAGTATCTGTAGTGAGATGCTACAGGGGTGCAGATGTTGCATGATGGATTTTATAAGGTACATATACATTTGTTCCTAAATGAGACTCTTTTTTTGGGGGGAAAATGTTCACATAGCAGATTAAATAGTTAATTGCTTATCAGAAAAAAACGTATTACTTTATGTTAATGTGAACAGCATACATACTGTACGTGTTCCTTCTGATATATAAAATGACTACACATGCATTTGAGCATTCATATTTAGACTGAGTGTTAGGTGCTGGGGGGGGCAGAGGCTATCCAAACATGCTGGTTAGAAGCATGTTGTCGTAATTATGCCTGACAGCCTCCTCAAAGAACATGAATAAAAAGCTTTGGAGCCTCAGACCTGGACTCATGCATAATTGTTTCGAGCAAGGACTGCGGTTTGAAGTTCAAACACATGTAATTAATGCACAGATAGTGCTGGGCGGCTGTGTAAAAATGCCTTTATGCAAACAGGAAATGAATGAGATCCAATCAGGTATGACAGCATTTTTTGTGCCACGTTAAATATGCTTGTGCATCACTCTATATATAATTCAAGAAATCTCTGTCTGTCTGTCTGTCTGTCTTATTATTATTATTCTTTTAGATTTGATTGGCGATTGGCAACCAGCTTACAGGTGCATTACCGCTACTGACTTGATTATCATCACTCTACATCCCCGCACAAGGAGCTCCCACAAGGAGTTCCGAACAACTCCCCATGCGCGAAAAAATTATCCGTCCCTGCACTGCGTCCCACTGCCACCAATCTGGACTCACACTGCCACCAGCTCTTGATAGCCAACTCTGTCTGTCATGACCATAGGACTCGCTAAAAGATCATAGGATTCGCCTATGATGTGCCTATGGTGTCTATATGACGTCTCATGATCATAGGACTCGCTAAAAGGTCATAGGACTCGCTATGACATCATCAAAGATCAAAGGCAGGCATCCCTCACGATCATAAGACTCACTATTACATCATCAAATATCATAGGACTCACTATGACATCATCAACTATCACAGGACTCGCTATAACATCATCAAAGATCAAAGGCAGGCATCACTGAACAAATCGTGACATGCTTGCTTACACCTGCTTTCTACGGGCATGCAGAAATACTTGCTTATACTTGGTTTCTATGATCATGCACAGGTATGCACTAGTACAAAGAAAATATGAAATTGCTTTTTTCTTTCTTTTGATGATTCTGCCACTTTATAAGGCATATGGTGAGAGAAATTCATCATTCGGATATACTGCCTATATGCCTGAAAAGATGCAGTGTTATAGACTGATTCTTGATCAGATAGAGTGATGATATTAAGTGAAGTACATGGCGGTGATGCACCTATGGGCTGGTTGCCAACTGCCAATAAAATCTAAAAGAAGAAGAAGAAGAAACTCATCATTCGCTCCATTGTGTGCAACTCCTTTTAAAGCTTTTAGACAAGAAACAACTTTTCTGTCCTCTTCCTTTCTGAGCTGAATTGCAAGCATTGCTGAGTTGCGGCCTTTGATTTTCATCACTTTATTGGGTTGACCAGACGGTCCTTGAGTGACTTACCTTTACTAGACTCACTTCCTCTCTCCCTCACAGCAGAGGCTCTCAGAACAGTTGTGTGCTCGTTTCCAAGGCAACCAACCAGGACCCTTGTCCAGAGAGGGTTGACAGACATTGAATGGAAGAACATTAAATGGTGGCTGCTCTCACAAAACGCCCTGTACTTTTAGATATATTTATTGCATCAATGTTATAAGAGTGCTTGATATAAAGGAACAGTCCAAAAAGGGGTTATTAAAAGAAAATAAATGAAAGGTACAATATTTTCCCCGTGCAGAAGAATGAAGAATGCTGTCTGTGGGATAAACAACAGCCCACCGGAGAGAGAGAGAGAGAGAAAAAATAAAACCTAATTTTTCTCTGCTTCGGATTAGCCCAGCAAGCAAGCTCCAGTAATGTATAAGAGAAAAATTAAAAGAACACGAAAAGAAAGAGAATAACAAAGCTCAGTGGGATAACTGACAGAACTCTCCTATCTGTTGTCTAATTAATCAGTTGCCCATGTGAGGTCTAGGGAATGTAGAGACCACGAGGAACTGGAACAAGAAGGAAGAACAATAAAAATCCCTGGTGTTGTCTAATCACTACTATATTTTGAGGGAAAAGAATGTGGAAAAGTAAAAGCAGCACACAGTGTAAAGTGCTTTATATCTGTAATGTCCCAGTTTGGGATCAATAAAGTACATCTATCTATCCATCTATGAGGGGCGGACTGGGATAAAAATTCCAGCTGGGAATTTTGATCTATCCCAGGCCACTGCGTTTTTACGAACCAGAAACCAGCGCTGCTATATTTGTAGATCACAGGTGTCTACAGGTGTCAAACTAGTTCTATATGTGGCTACAACCTTTAGGTGGGAGGAAAAATATCTGTATTTTGAACATTTTTAGTCAATCATTTTCTCATTTTGTACTGGGCTCAGGACCTTTCTCTTCATCTCTCTGCACATCTTGTTGCTCTGCAGAATGAGATAAAAATAATAATAATAATAATAATAATAATAATAATGAGATAAAAATGTAAATAACCTAAACCTGTCCCTAAACGTATCGTCACTTCCTGTTTTGCTGTCTCTCTGTGTGGTTTGCTCTCCTCACTCTCCTGAGCTTTTGGGTTAGCCACTAGCGATGGCTACTAGCTCTCCTTCCTCTCCTCCTCTGGTGTGCTCTCTCTGTCAGATGTTTAGCTACACCTCTGCCTCTTTTAGTGATAACGGTAAATGTAATAAATGTTGTCTTTTTGAGCCGCTCGAGGCAAGGTTGTCTGATTTGGAATCCCGGCTCCGCTGCATTGAAACACCGTCTGCGCCAGTTACTCTTGACGGACGCCCCTTAGCTGCAGCGGAGCTAGCTAGCATAGCTAACCCCGTTAGCGGTCCTCCGGCTCTCCTCAGCAGCGAGGAGACTGGGTGGGTGACGGTGAGAAGGAAGCCTAGTCGCAAAGCCCCGGTACACCACCAACCTGTTCACGTTTCTAATCGTTTTTCCCCGCTCAGCGACACACCCGCTGAGGAAAAAACTCTGATCATTGGCGACTCTGTAGTCACAAACGTGAACCTAGAGACTCCAGCAGCCATAGTCAAATGCATTCCTGGGGCCAGAGCAGGTGACATCGAGTCAAATTTGAAAATGCTGGCTAAAAGTAACTGTAAATACTCCACAACTGTTATTCACGCTGGCATTAATGACATCCGTCTCCGGCAGTCGGAAGTCACGAAACTTAATGTAGAATCGGTGTGTAACCTTGCAAAAACAATGTCTGCCACTGTAGTATTCTCTGGGCCCCTCCCCAATCTGACCAGTGATGACATGTTTAGCCGCTCGTCATCCTTGAACCGCTGGCTGTCTGTGTGGTGTCCTGCAAATAACGTGGGCTACACTGACAATTGGAGCTCATTTTGGGGAAAACCTGGTCTTATGAGACCAGACAGCATTCATCCCACTTTGGATGGTGCTTCTCATTTATCTAACAATCTGGCATCTTTTTTATCCAAATTTCCAAAACCTTGACTACTCAGAGTTGGGACCAGGAAGCAGTCGCAGTCTTACACGCCTCTCTGCAGCTCCTCTTCATCCGCCACCCCTCAACTTAGCCCCCGTCTTCCCCATCAGAGAATCATTGTCTGCTCCCTCCAAAGTAAATAAAAATATAATATATAAGCATCCCAAAGTGATTAAGCAAAATATTGGTAAAACTCAAATTAAACATAAAGCCTCTAAACTGAATGATTTGGCCTCTGTTCCTCCTCACAATTTAAAAATTAAATGTGGTTTATTAAATATTAGGTCTCTAACTCCCAAGTCTCTGTTAGTCCATGATCTGTTAATTGATCATCAGATTGATTTAATATCCCTTACAGAGACTTGGTTAGGGCAAGAGGATTATGTTGGTTTAAATGAATCAACTCCCTCTGGTTATTTAAACTGTCAAAATCCCAGAAGTTCTGGTCGTGGAGGAGTAGCAACAATTTACCATTCCAAACTATTAATTAATGTAAAGCAAAAAGCATGTTATAATTCCTTTGAGGGCCTTGTCCTCAGTATTGGGCACTTTAGCAATTTTAGGTTAAACCCAATTTTATTTGCCATAGTTTATCTTCCTCCATCAACCTACTCAGAATTTTTATCCGAATTTGCTGATTTCTTAGCTGATTTAGTGCTGAAATCTGATAGAATAATTATAGTAGGGGACTTTAATATACATGTGGATGTAGATAGTGACTGCCTTAATGTGGCATTTAATTCAATATTAGACTCGATTGGGTTTTCTCAGAAAGTAGGAAATTCTACTCATTACCTCCACCATACATTGGACCTTGTTCTGACATATGGCATAGAAATAGAAAATCTTGTAGTTTCTCCTCATAACCCTGTACTGTCAGACCATTGTCTGTTAACCTTTGATTTTACTATTTCTGACTATTTGGCTCCTAAAGAAAAATATTATCACAGTAGATGCCTCTCAGATGATGCTGTTACCAAATTTATGCAGATTGTTTCCTCTATGCCATGTGTCAACACAACGGAAATAAGCTATAGACAGCTTGCTCCTTCTGTAATTGATAACATGGTGGATAGTGTTTCAGCTTCTCTGCATCAGACTCTAGACTTGGTGTCCCCCTTAAAAAAGAAAAAGTCTAATCAGAGATTTCTAACTCCTTGGTTCAACACAGAAACTTGTAGCTTAAAACAGAAGACTCGTCAGTTAGAAAGAAAATGGCGCTCCACTAATTTAGATGAAATCTATTTAGCTTGGAGAAATCATCTTTTAATCTATAAAAAATCTCTGAGAAAAGCTAGAATGAGTTATTATTCTGCATTAATAGACAAAGCCAATGCTAGATCCAGGAGCTTTAGCTAACTATAGACCAATCTCTAATCTCCCTTTCATTTCAAAAATCTTAGAAAGAGTTGTTGCTACGCAATTATTTGACCACCTGCAGGGAAATGGTTTACTTGAAGAGTTTCAATCTGGGTTTAGAATCCATCATAGTACTGAAACAGCCTTAGCGAAGGTCACTAACGACCTCCTCATCGCATCTGATAATGGACTGGTTTCTGTACTTGTCCTTTTAGACCTTAGTGCAGCTTTTGATACTATCGATCATAATATTCTACTTGATAGATTAGAACACTATGTTGGACTTAATGGAGCTTCATTGCAGTGGTTTAGATCTTATTTATCTGATAGGTTCCAGTTTGTTCATGTAAATAATGAGTTTTCTTTCAACTCAAAGCTTAGTCATGGAGTTCCACAGGGATCTGTGCTAGGCCCTACTCTTTTTAGTTTATATATGCTTCCGTTAGGCAACATTATTAGAAAGCACTGTATACATTTTCATTGTTATGCAGATGACACACAATTATACCTGTCAATGAAGCCAGATGATAGTAATCAATTAGCCAAGTTAGAAGCCTGTCTTAAGGAAATCAAAGCTTGGATGACTTGTAATTTCCTGCTATTAAATTCAGATAAGACTGAAGTCATTCTTGTTGGTCCAAAAAACCTTAGAAATACCTTTCCAAATCAAACTTTCAGTTTGGATGTGGTTACTCTTTCTCTTAATAGCTCTGTGAGGAACCTTGGAATTATTTTTGATCAAGATCTGTCCTTCAATTCATATATTAAATTTGTTTCTAAGACTGCCTTCTATCATTTGCGTAATATTGCCAAGATTAGGAGCAACTTGTCTCAGAGTGATGCTGAGAAACTGATCCACGCTTTTGTTAGCTCGAGATTAGATTATTGTAATTCTTTATTATCAGGCTGTCCTAAAACATCTTTAAAAAGTCTTCAGCTCAGCCAAAATGCTGCAGCAAGAGTTTTAACAGGTACTAGAAAGAGAGATCATATCTCTCCGGTTCTGGCCTCCCTTCATTGGCTTCCCATAGAGTTTAGAATTAAGTTTAAAATCCTTCTTCTTACTTACAAAGCTCTAAACAATCAGGCTCCTTTTTATTTAAAAGATCTGATACTACCGTATTATCCTAACAGAGCACGATGCTCCCAAAATGCAGGATTACTTGTAATACCTAGAATCTCCAAAAGTACAATGGGAGGCAGAGCCTTCAGTTATCAAGCTCCTCTCCTATGGAACCAGCTGCCAATCTGGATTCGGGAGTCAGACTCGATCTCTGTTTTTAAGAATAGGGCTAAAACCTACCTTTTTGATATAGCCTATGACTAGGGAGGGATCATGCGTTTCTGAACCCTCCCTTAGTTATGCTGCTAATAGGTTTAGTCAGCCGGGGGACCTCCAATAATGCACTGGGCCTCACTCCTTTCTTCACTCTCAATGAAATATTTTTTTTTTTGCTGGTCATTAACATCTGTTTGTTCTCTCCCATAGATTGAGTCCCCATCGTGCTGTTTGCTCTCTACATGTCTGTTCTTTTCATCTTCTCTATCCCCTCACCCCCCAGCCAGTCGCAGCAGATGACTGCCCCTCCCTGAGCCTGGTTCTGCTGGAGGTTTCTTCCTGTTAAAAGGGAGTTTTTCCTCTCCACCGTCGCCAAGTGCTTGCTCACTGGGGGATCGCCTGATTGCTGGGGTCTTTCTGCAACTGTGGGGGTTCCCCCTACAGTTGATAGTGCTATGAGATGACTGTTGTTGTGAAATGGCGCTATATAAAAGTTGAATTGAATTGAATTGAAACCCTGATTACTTTCCATCTAACAGCATACGGTGGTGTGAAAAAGTGTTTGCCCCCTTCCTGATTTCTCATTTTTTTGTGTTTGTCACTCTTATTAAACGTTTCAAATCTCAGATGTTTCCATGGTTTCAGATCAAAAAACAAATTTAAATATTAGACAACGATAACACAAGTAAACACAAAATGCAGTTTTTAAATGAAGGTGTTTATTATTAAGGGTAAAAAAATCCAAGCCCACATGGCCCTGTGTGAAAAAGTGATTACCCCCCTTGTTAAAACATAACTTACCTGTGGTTTATCATATCTTTGGAAAGCTGGGTTCAATTTCTAGAGCCACATCCACGCCTGATTACTGCCATACCTGTTCTCAAGCATGAAATCACTTAAATAGGACCTGCCTGACAAAGTGAAGTAGACCAAAAGATCTTCAAAAGCTAGACATTATGCTGTGATCCAAAGAAATTCAGGAACAAATGAGAAACAAAGTAATTCAGATCTATCAGTCTGGAAATTGTTATAAAGCCATTTCTAAAGCTTTGGGACTCCAGCAAACAACAGTGAGAGCCATTATCCACAAATGGCGAAAACATGGAACAGTGGTGAACCTTCCCAGGAGTGGCCAGCCAACCAAGATTACCCCAAGACCGCAGCAACGACTCATCCAAGAGGTCACAAAAGACTCCACAACAACAGCCAAAGAACTGCGGGCCTCACTTGCCTCAGTTAAGGTCAGTGTTCATGACTCCACCATAAGAAAGAGACTGGGCAAAAATGGCCTGCATGGCAGCGTTCCAAGATGAAAACCACTGCTGAGCAAAAAGAACATAAAGGCTCATCTCAGTTTTGCCAGAAAACATCTTGATGATCCCCAAGACTATTGGGAAAATACTCTGTGGACTGACGAGACAAAGTTGAATTTTTTTGGAAGTTGTGTGTCCCATTACATCCGGCATAAAGGTAACACAGCATTTCAGAAAAGGAACATCATACCAACAGTAAAATATGGCGGTGGTAGTGTGATGGTCTGGGGCTGTTTTGCTGCTTCAGGACCTGGAAGACTTGCTGTGGTAAATGGAACAATGAATTCTGCTGTCTACCAAAAAATTCTCAAGGAGAATGTCGGCCATCTGTTCATGACCTCAAGCTGAAGCACACTTGGGTTCTGCAGCAGGACAGTGATCCAAAACACACCAGCAGGTCCACCTTTGAATGGCTTAAGAAAAACAAAATGAAGACTGTGGAGTGGCCTAGTCAAAGTCTTAACCTGAATCCAATTGAGATGCTGTGGCATGACTTTAAAAAGGTGGTTCATGCTCGAAAATCCAATGTGGCTGAATTACAACACTTGTGCAAAGATGAGTGGGCCAAAATTCCTCCACAGCGCTGTAAAAGACTCATTACCAGTTATCGCAAACGCTTGATTGCAGTTGTTGCTGCTAAGGGTGGCCCAACCAGTTATTAGGTTTAGGGGGCAATCACTTTTTTGCACAGGGCCATGTAGGTTTGGATTTTTTTTCCCTTAATGTTAAACACCTTCATTTAAAAACTGCATTTTGTGTTTACTTGTGTTATCGTTGTCTAATATTTAAATTAGTCTTTGTCTAATATTTAAATTAGTTTGATGATCTGAAACATTTAAGTGTGACAAACATACAAAAAAATGAGAAATCAGGAAGGCGGCAAACACTTTTTCACACCACTGTACCTACATTTAAGGACTGTGGGTCTATGTTGTACCTGAAAGCACCTGCTCTGTTTCTCACTCTGAACTATGCAACTCAGCCTCTGCAGAAGCTTCCTTCTTCACCTTTTCAGAAACACAAAAGCCATATTTACAGTTTAGCTGACTGCTGTTTACATTCAACCAATAACTACACATACAGCGTGGAAAATAAGTATCCAACACAACATTTTTCTCCATCCATCCATCCATCTTCTTCCGCTTAATCCTTTTCGGGTTGTGGGGAGGCTGAAGCCTATCCCAGCATGTTTGGGCGAGAGGCAGGGTACACCCTGGACAGATCGCCAGTCCATCGCAGGGCCAACACAGAGAGACAGACAACCATTCACTCTCACAGTCATACCTAAGGACAAGTTAGAATCCCCAGTTGATGCCAATTAACCTAACTTGCATGTTTTTGGCATGTGGGAGGAAACCGGAGAAATCCCGGAGTAAACCCAAGCAGACACGGGGAGAACATGCAAACTCCACACAGATCACTGTTGGTCCGGGGCTGGGATTGAACCCAGGACCCCCGGCCAAGGGTGAGTTGCTGTGCTTCCGCAGTGCTAATTAAACATATTTCTGATGAATGACTGACCTGAGATTTTCACCAGATATCAGTAACAACCCAAGTAACCCATACATACAAAGAAATCAATGCAACTGTGTTCACAAAACAAGTTATTTTTTATTTATTTAATAAAGTGGTAGCACAGGGAATAAGTATTGAACACATGAAGAAAAAGAGGTGCAAAAAGGCATAGAAAGCAAAGAAACTAGCTGAAATCCATCAGAATTTAGGAAGCCATCCCATCCCATCCCCCATCATCCATCCATCCATCCATCTTCTACCGCTTTTCCGGAGGTCCGGGTCGCGGAGGCAGCAGTTCAAGCAGAGAAGCCCAGACTTCCCTCTCCCCAGCCACCTGCTCCAGCTCTTCAGAGGGGATACCAAGGCGTTCCCAGACCAGCTGGGAGACATAGTCTCTCCAGCGAGTCCTGGGTCTGCCCCGGGGTCTCCTCCCAGTGGGACGTGCCTGAAATACCTCAAGTGGGAGGCGTCCAGGAGGCATCCTAATCAGATGCCCATACCACCTCAACTGACTCCTTTCGATGTGGAGGAGCAGCGGTTCTACTCTGAGCCTCTCCCGGATGACTGAGCTCCTCACCCTATCTCTCAGGGTGAGTCCAGCAATCCTACGGAGAAAGCTCATTTCAGCCGCTTGTATCCACGATCTCGTTCTTTCGGTCATTACCCAAAGCTCATGACCATAGGTGAGAGTAGGAACGTAGATTGACTGGTAAATCGACAGCTTTGCCTTAGAACTAAGCTCCCTCTTCACCACAACAGACCGGTACAACGTCCGCATCACTGCAGATGCTGCTCCAATCCATCTGTCGATCTCTCGCTCCATTTTCCCCTCACTCGTGAACAAGCCATCCCATCCCCCATCAGTGCAAATTAATTTCAGCTGGTTAAGTCCTGAGTGATAGCCTTTTAAAAGGTCTGTGAACATCATATTGTCACCCCACAAAGAACTCATGATGGGTAGAAGCAAAGAACTTTCTCTCAACCTTCACAACCTTATTGTTGCGAAACATAATGATGGCATTGGTTACAGGCACATTTCTAAACTGCTGAATGTTCCAGTGAGCACTGTTGGAGCCATCATTCAGAAGTGGAAAAAACATCATTTTACCATAAACTTGCCATGACTCGGTTGGATGGTGTTGAAAGCACTGGAGAAGTCAAAGAACATGATCCTCACCGCATTCCCGGGCTTCTCCAGGTGGGACAGAGAACGGTGAAGGAGGAAGATCACCGCATCCTCCACCCCAATGCCATGCGGGTAGGCGAACTGGAGTGGATCCATCGCTGGTCCCACCAGGGGGCGGAGGTGAGCAAGGAGCAGTCTCTCCAGGGTCTTCATCATGTGGGACGTCAAGGCCACTGGTCTGTAGCTGTTCAGGTCTTTGGGGTGGGAAGTTTTTGGTACAGGTACCACACAAGATGTTAAGATCTTATTTTGATTAAGGTTCAAAATAAGATACAGTCTTATAATGAAAATGCTAAATTCTGAATTTCTGGACCACTATGATACCACAAAAACCTTCAAGTCCTGCCAATAAAAAAAAATAAAAAAAAAATAAACAGTTTCTGCTACCATTATATGTGCACCGACCCATCTGACACTCCAGTCCAAACACACATAGATGCACATAGCTGGTACAGTGAATGAAAAGAAATCCTTTTATATTACATTTTATGAAAGTGGTCCAACTCTTCTAAAAATGAGGTATGTGCTTGTTTAAGAATGTAAAGGAAATTTTGTATTGTAAAAGCAATATCACATAATTGGTCTTCTGAAAAAAAACTATTATAAAAATTCTCTGAAATAAATAAAGACTTAAATATGAAAATGTGGCTCCTTTAACTGTTTGTTCAGTACAGGTGCTCTCTAGCAGAGCCAGGGGCTGTTATAATCATCAGAATCAGAATGAGATTTATTGCCATTGTTCATGTAGTACACAAACTAGGAATTTGTCTTGGTGCAATGCTGCAACATTAAACATGGAGTAGCACTAAAGATAAAAATAAAAAACTACGCATGCAATAAAAGGTAGATTAATCATAATGTATATGATTAATGATTATGATGACTGCATGCGCTGCCATATGTCAGTCCACATCTTATTGCATAACATCTTATTGCACAATAGTTTGCTACCTTTCTAGGTAAAATAATTTAAAAATTTAAAGACCTTAAAAAATCCCTACACAGGAAATTTCCACATTAGAACAGCAAGGGGAAACACAATAATAAAAAAACCCAGAAATATACTTTAATAATAAAAGTTTGCATGCACTTGGAAACATGATATAAAAATGGGTTGATAGAGCATAAGCTGCAGTGTGACTTTAACCTGGATGGAAAAAATATATTTTATATAATATTTACTAATGGTGCGTGGATTTATTTTGTAAAAATTCTGCTCGTTCAGGCCACTTTGATTGGCCAGTCCACTAGGAATTGTCCCGCCCTTCCAGATGGTCAGTCCACACCTGCTTTTATGTGTCTTGAAAAACCGATAATAAACAGAACAAAAATGGAACAGAATTCAATAAATTTTAAATGGACACTCAAACTTCATTCCAACTGCCCTTAATGTTTCTGCTGCCACGCAGTGAAGTGCAACAAACCTGTGTGGAGTTGGTAGTCATGCCACACATCATTTGAAAGCACAGGATTTTGTCTTTTTGGTTATTAAAACAGAGCTGAGATGCAATCACAGCAGCAGAAGTAAATAGCACATCAGATGAGCTCGCACAAAACAGCACCATTCCAGTGACTCACCAATCAACTTTTCTTGAACTCCTAGAATAAATAATAATAATACAAACAATCCAGTCCACTTTCATTGCCAAATGTCCAATAGATCCATTTGAGTAAGATTTATTATCCATAGCCATATCCCACATAATTACAGTGATAATTATCCATCCATCCATCCATCCATCTTCTTCCGCTTAATCCTTTTCGGGTCGCGGGGGAGCTGGAGCCTATCCCAGCATCTTTGGGTGAGAGGCAGGGTACACCCTGGACCAGGGGTTGGCAACCCGCGGCTCCGGAACCACATGTGGCTCTTTCATCCCTCTGCTGCAGCTCCCTGTGGCTTTGGAAAATAAATAATGAGTGTTTAATTACAATGTATTTTATTTTAGTTCATTAGATTTTAAAATGTAATTCTAAATTTGAAGATTATGGTGATCTTGTAAAATCTAAATAAAACGTGTTAAAGTTTAATCACCGTCAGTTCCATTTGTTACTGGACGAGCTGGAAAGCACATATTCTGATCTCCTGCTGCACAACAAAGTCTGGTGGCTGTCCAGAGGAGAGGCGCAGAAACGCTTTGCCGCATGTCTGGAAGAAGTGAAAACTTTCCTGGGCAGCAAAGGGTTCACCTGTCCTGAGCCAGAACAGCCAGAATGGCTGGAAAAGCTGCACTTCATGGTAGACATGACAGCGCACCTGAACACGCTGAACACGGCTCTTCAGGGGAAAGGACGCACAGCCCTGCACGTGTTGGAGGAGGTTTTGGCATTCGAGCGCAAGTTGACGGTGCTTGCCAGAGATTTACAGAAAGGAACACTGTCTCACTTCCCCAGTTTGAGAGAGTTCAGACAAGCTCACAACACGATAAATTCGGAGTATTTACATTCTGCAATCATCACAATGCAAACATCGTTTGGGAAACGATTCTGTGAGTTCAGAAAGAAAAAAACACATTATCCTTCCCCTTCACTCCCCTAAGCATCGATCCATCCCTACTGAATACGACTGCATTGGCAGGTGTGAGTCAACCTGATCTTGAGATGGAACTGGCCGACATAGCCGACAAAGACATATGGGTGTCCAAGTTTAAACGCTTGACAGCAGACCTTGAAGCTGTTGGCTGTCAGAAGGCCGTTCCTGCTCAGAATCACAAATGGAGTGATACTGAAAACCTCCCCAAACCGGACAAACTTGTGTTCGAAACATGGAATGCTATCCCCGACATTTATCTGAACATGAAAAAGTATGCGCTTGGTGTCCTGTCGATCTTTGGATCCACATATGTATGTGAGCAGGTGTTCTCCATCATGAACTTTATTAAAAACAAACATCGCGCACGCCTCACACATGACAGCTTACGATCCTGTGTAAAGGTGAAGGTGATGTCATACAGCCCTGATGTGCAGACGCTGTGCGCTGAGATTCAGGAGCAGAAATCACATTAACCAAGTATGATAAATATTTTAATTGCCTATTATTTTGCATATATTCATATTTTTTCATTGTTCAGTGAAATAGGCCTTATATTATTCAGGTTGACAGCTGACTGCATGCGCCAGTAAAAGGATGACGGCACACAGAAGAGGATGGCATTTTTGGTTTGCTGCCAGTGGATAATTTAAGTTCGGCGTTTTTTTCATGAATACAAGAAAGACTCAAATAGACATTCAGTATTTTACTTGAAAGCAACCTTCAACCCAACGTCTTTTTTTCGGAGTTCAAAATGTTTTTGTTGCATGCAGAAATGTAATTTTGTTTTCGCTGCAGGAGTTCATTGATTTCATAAATGCAACACATTATAGTTTGTTTATACATAGCATAAAGGAAAAAAAATGTTATATGCAGGTGTTATTTCATTTTGCGCCCCAGCCTCCATACGGTTTCCCCGCTATTCCTGCCATTTTTGTGTGTTGTGTTTTTGTGTTGTTGTGTATTTTGATGTTTTTCATTATTAAATGTGCAAACTCACAGCTTGAGTTTGGTGTTGTCAGTCCTGCCCTGAAAGGGCGATTTACGACAGAAGAGCGCTGCCAGTTTAGACACCAGCAGCTGTGGGGATGTTTTTTTTTTTTTCCTCCCCTCTCTTTTCCTTACCTGCTTTGTTGAGTTGCCGGTTCTACCGGAGGGAGTACCGGTTAGTATGTCACCATCAATGGACTCAGCAGGTATGGACTTTAGTGTGTTGGGACTGGACGAGGAGGAGTGTGGGGCTGCAGGATTAGTGGCGGACTTTATCTCAGATACCCGCGCCTCCCACACCCTCGAAGCGGCCCTGAGATGTCTGGACAGCGCGGCATAGGTAATTGAGGCATATCCTAATCTATGGAGCTATTCAGGACTCATGGTTCTCCTCGCCTCCATTTCTGAGTCACAACATAAACTCCACAAGTGGGTGAAAAGCTCTCCACCTACTGTACCTGTGCCAACAAAGATGCATCCTGCATGGGAGAGAAGCGCCCCCTGTGTCCCGAAGCCTGCACTGACAAAGAAATTTCTCCTGGTTTCGGCATCATGGGACCCGGTGCCATCAGTGAGGTGTTCCCTGGCTCTGCTACTTCAGGCTGGGGTTCCATCTGCTTCAGCCCCACAGTCACTCCACAAGAGGAGGCCAAGTAAACCACCTGCACCGAGGTCTGCGCCGACGAACCAGCATCCTGGGACGCCACTCGATGAACTACTCCATCGGTTAAGGTGGTTCTGGAATTCTGGAAGGCCACCTGACCTACTTCACCATGGGATCGAGTGGTTCTGGAATACTGGGAGGCGACTCAATAACCTACTCCATTTGTCTAAGTGGCTCTGGAATTCTGGAAGGCCACTCGACCTTTTCCACCAGGTGATCAGGTGGATCTGGGACTCTGGGAGACCACCTGAACTGTGTTATTTCTCCTCTTAGTATCGCTAGTATTCTGTTGCTACCTCATCTGGTCAGTGTTGTGGGTCATGAGTTTTTCTTGTTTTTTTTTTGTTTTTGTTTTTTTTTTTTGTGGTTTCAGTCCCTCCTAGCCTGGGTTTCCCCACCGCCCTCCCAGGTGGGTTATTTTTTCTTGTTCTTGATGGAGGTGGTGTTGGTGGGGTGGGTGGGTGGGGGGTCTGTGTGGATGGGTCTTTTTTTCTTTTTTATGTTAAGTTGGGGTGTCTGGGTATCCATCCCTTGCAGGAGGGCCTCTGTCATGATACTGAGCATGGGTGGGGAGCTGTACTCAGTCTTTAAGCCTCGTTTTAGTCATTTTATGTATTTTTGCATCTCTCTTTATTTTGTACTTAGTATGGGTTGGTGTATTTGGTTATCTGAGTTTGGCCCTTTGCTATTGTGATTAGTTTCCTGCATTTTTTCTTAGTGTGGTTATTAGATATATTTCTGTATTATTGTTTATTCCAATGTATTTTCCTGTTTATATTTGTCTTTATTTCCAGTTCTTCCTTTGTAACTTCAGTTTTCATTAGTATTGTTTTGTGAGTAATTCTTGGGGTTGTTTTCCTTCTTGTCTTGGTGGTTTTTATTTTCTCATTGTGTATTTTGGTCTGTTTTAGAATTATTGTCTGTTACCTTTTTGTTCTCCTGTTCTTTTACTTTCTTAGTCATCTGTTCTTATCATTTCTTTCAGTGTGACAGCTGTCTGTGTTTACTTCCAGGTGTCAACTCTGTTTCATGGGCTGTCATACCTGTCAGTGGTTCGTTCTAATTACTCAGTACTCATGTTACCCACACCTGATAAGCATGTGTATTATTCTTGGTTGCCTATTTAAAGGTCTGATGACACGTTTTTGACTTCCTCTAATTTTCCATCAATCCATCTTCTTCCGCTTAATCCTTTTCGGGTCACGGGGGGGCTGGAGCCTATTCCAGCATCTTTGGGCGAGAGGCAGGGTACACCCTGGACAGATCGCCAGTCAACACATAATACAATATAACGAAGTAGGTTGATCTGTGCAGTTCTAAGTCAAAGAGGCTTTTTTTCACACGAATATCCAACGTTTTTATGCGCAGCACGTCACCAGTTACGTCAGTGGTTGGAAAACCCCGCTGCCATGTAGTCACGTCATCGGGAGAACACAGCGCTTGGCTGCCCATTGTACACACAGGATGGAAGCGGTTGAAAACATCGACGATGGTTCCAGCACATGTAGTCTGGAATTGGTTTGTGTTGTCCAATCTTCAGACGATTATAGTTTTGAAGAATGGGATAATAATAAAGAATCTGGGGGCATCAGACCATATAGGTTTGAGCCGTGCCAAGCGGGCATTGTGCCAAGCCAGTCACACTCAGAGAGTGACGGTGGAGAGGCACACATGCCCGCCGCAGCAGCTACGACAAACACACGGCAGGAGAACACCAGTGTTATTCTTTTGTTACAGATATTGCAACAAATTATTTGTTCATAAATATAATTTATTTAAACCTGATTTTTCAATAAAATCATAACAGTGTATTCTCTGTAGCTCAGGCATCGGGTTTATTATGCATTATATTTTGAGTTTTATGTGTGTTTTGAGCCACTTTCAGGTGGGCACTGTCCAAGATTCGCCAGTCCGAACACACGCGCCCTCTCTGACAGTCAGCTGTTCATGATTTGTGTGTATCATCTGCAGTATTGTCAGCCAGCCAATGTTGCCAGCGCTATCACGACATGTTAGCCACTCCACACAGCCATGGTTGTGTTGCACCCCTTGAAGTGATGTCGGCCCTGGGGCACAACCGTGGTTAACATGTCTCCTCTCCATGTTCGCTGGGCGATGTCGGCCCTGAATGCAAACTGTGAGCTTTTCTGCTTATTTTTGTGGGTCTTCACCTTTTTGGGAACTGTTGTCATCATTCTTATGTTCAATACATGTGCTGTGTTGAATTCTGCGCCTAAATCCATTCATCGTGACCCTCCGTGCGCTCCTACGCAGGGCAGGGAGAGGGAGGATGAAATAACAAGGATTTTTGAGCAGGGTTCACCACAGCACATTTAATACAGAAAGACAGTTCCCTGAAAGGTGAAGATGTACAAGAAACACAGATACACTTGCTGATGGTGTTCAGGGGCCGGCATCGCTCAGCAAACGAATGAGAGGAGACGTGTTTGCCACAGGTGCGCCCCAGAGCCGACATGGCTTCAAGGACGCACAAGAGCCACGGTGAACATGGAGTGACTAGTGAGAGCGCTGAAAATACTGGCAGACTAACAGCACAGATGACAATACTATGGACCATCAGTGCATGACTGGCAAACGGCCGCGAAGTACACGCACTGCTGGTGATGGTGTGATGAGAAGCACCTGGGCGAGGACTGGGAAACATGATCAGCGAGAGGGGAATCAGCTGGTGATAATGAGAGAGGGGACGTGACCGGTCCGGCGAGATGTCAGCATGGGATCACAGAAAGTAGGTCAAAGCTGCGCGTAAATCCATTAATCCTTCCCCTCCTCCGCTCCTCCTGCATAAAAGCGCACGAGGAGACTTACAACAGTTGGAGCTGAAGCGTGTGATGTGGTCTTTCACGGTTTGCTGTTTATCTAAGCCTGCGACACAACACGAAGGCACAGCCATAAAATTAAAACAAGAAACCAGAGAAACTGTGAGCTACAAAGCTGCTGTCATTCCAGTCAATGACACCGGAGTCTGTTCTCCCGCTTACATCATGGGGGTGCTGCCCTTAATTTGGTGGGCGGCACCACAGTCCAGTCAGCGGCTGCTGTTTTTTGATGATAACTAGTTTATGCAGGCACAGTTGTAAATGTTATATTGATCATTGACAATGACTTTTGGGTTTGCACAACATCCTAAAAAATGTCAAAATCGTGTCATCAGCCCTTTAAAGGGCGCTGCTTGGTTCACTCCTCGCAGCACCTTTCTCAATGTCCAGACACTAATTCTGCATCCCTCTCTTCTCTGTTCCCAGACGTGAGTATTCTGTCTGTAACTCTACTCATTTTTTGGTATTCTGACTGGCGTTTCCATGCGCCCCAGACTCCATGCTGTTTTCCCCTCTATTCCTGCCATTTTTGTAAGTGTTGTGTTTTTGTGTTGATGCGTATTTTTGTATTTTGGTGTTTTTTGTTATTAAATGTGCAAACTCAGAGCTCACGTTTAGTGTCCTCAGTACTGCCCTGAAAGGGCGATTTATGACAAAAAGTTAAAAAATGTCTCGTTTGTGGCGGACAACAACCCGGCTGAAGGGAACGGATTTTTGTTTTCGGCAGCTGGATTTTTCTTCTTCGCCGAGATTTTTTCTTCCTGGTTAGTGGTGGTCAGTGGTGGTTTCAGCTACAGCGTCCCCAAATGAGCAGTTGTTGTAACTGTGTGACGTTGTCCAGGCAGTTTGGTCCGCTGCAGTGTGAATGCAAACCAAACCAAATGAAGGTGTGAAAATTCTCGGCATTCCCCACCCAGTTGTACCGAGACCCCCAGACTATCCTGGTCTGAATGCAGCCTAAAGTATCATTCTGAACTTAATGATGTGTCACATGTCTGAGTTGGTCACACCTACACCCTTTAAAGCATGTTCAGCTGCAATTTAAAGGGCAACCATCACCTTTATTTTTATTTTTTTTTAAGAAAATGCCCAAATTTTTCTATGTTGGAGTTTTCCCCGGTGGATGAAAGGGTTGTTTTTCTGTGCCTTCAGGTTGGGAAACAGGTCCTGCCAATCATTTGTGCCTATACACCAAGTGATGGTTCAGAGTACCCACCCGTTTTGGAGTCTCTGACTGGGGTGCTGGAGGGTGCTTCTCTTGGAGACTCCATTGTCCTACTGGGGGACTTCAATGCACACGTGGACAACAACAATGAAACCTGGAAGGGGGTGACTGGAATGAACGGCCTGCAGGATCTGAACCCGAGTGGTGTTCAGTTATTGGACTTCTGTGCTAACCGCAGTTTGCCCATAATGAATACCATGTTCAAGCATAAAGGTGTCCATATGTGCACCTGGCACCAGGACACCCTAGGTCGCAGGTCGATGATTGATTTTGCTATTGTGTCATCAGACCTGTGACCGTATGTCTTGGACACTCAGGTAAAGAGAGGTGCAGAGCTGTCAAATGATCACCACCTGATGGTGAGCTGGATCCGATGGCAGGGAAGGATGCCATTTAGACTTGGTAGACCCAAACGTATAGTGAGGGTGTACTGGGAACGTCTGGCTAGGCCTCTGTCTGGGAGGTCTTCAACTCCCACCTCCGGAAGAACTTCAACCACATTCCAAGGAAGTCTGGAGACATGGAGTCTAAATGGGCCATGTTCTCCACCTCATTGTTGAAGTGGCTATCCAGAGCTGTGGCCGCAACGTCGTTGGTGCATCTTGTGGTGGCAACCCCTGAACCAAGTGGTGGACACCAGTGGTGAGGGGGGCCATTAAGCTGAAGAAGGAGTCCTATCAAGCTTGGTTGGCTTGTGGGACTCTCAAAGCAGCTGAGGTGTACCGGCAGGCCAAGCAGAGTGCAGCTCGGGTAGCTGCTGAAGCAAAAACTTGGGTGTGGGAGGAGTTCAGTGAGGGCATGGAACAAGACTTTTGGTCAGCCTTGAAGAGATTCTGGCAAACTGTCCCAACACTATGCCCGTTTTGACACCTCGTCATCTGTGTCCAACTCCCCCCCCTCTCCAGCTCCACAGCCTCCACGATCCCTACTTCATCAAAGGCGCCCCCCCCTCCTCCCCCCCTGCCCTTATCATCAGTGAGCAGGACGTGCTCAAACAGTTCTCCAGACTGAACCCGCGCAAGGCCCCCGGTCCGGACGGCGTGTCTCCCTCCACCCTGAGACACTGTGCGAAACAGCTGGCTCCTGTCTTCACAGACATTTTTAACACCTCCCTTAAGCTATGCCACGTGCCGTCCTGCCTCAAATCCTCCACCAACATCCCTGTCCCCAAGAAGCCACGGATCACTGGACTTAACGACTACAGACCTGTAGCGCTCACCTCTGTAGTCATGAAGTCCTTTGAGCGCCTGGTCCTGCCCCACCTCAAGTCCATCACCACCCCTCTCCTGGACCCGCTGCAGTTTGCCTACCGAGCCAACAGGTCTGTAGACGACGCAGTCAACCTGGCCCTCCACTCCATCCTGCAGCACCTGGACTCCCCGGGAACCTACGCCAGGATCCTGTTTGTGGACTTCAGCTCCGCATTCAACACCATCCGCCCCGCTCTGCTCCGGGACAAGCTGTCCCTGCTCAACGTGCCTGACTCTCTCTGCAGGTGGATCACCGACTTCCTGACGGACCGGAGGCAGCATGTGCAGCTGGGAAAGACTGTCTCAGACTCTGCTAGCATCAGCACCGGATCACCCCAGGGCTGTGTACTTTCCCCCCTACTCTTCTCCCTTTACACCAACTCCTGCACCTCCAGCCACCAGTCTGTCAAGTTGATCAAGTTTGCGGACGACACCACCCTCATCGGGCTCATCTCCAACGGCGACGAGTCCGCCTACAGGAGTGAGGTGGCCCAGCTGGCGTCCTGGTGCAACAACAACAACCTGCAGCTGAACGCTCTGAAGACAGTGGAGACGATTGTGGACTTCAGGAAAGTCACAACCCCTCTGCCCCCCCTCACCCTCACAGGCTCTCCCATCACCACTGCTGATTCCTTCTGCTTCCTGGGCACCACCATCACCAGGGACCTCAAGTGGGAGCCGACCATCAGCTCCCTCATCAAAAAGGCCCAGCAGAGGATGTTCTTCCTGCGGCAGCTGAGGAAGCTCAAGCTACCCACCAAGATGTTAGTGCAGTTCTACACAACCATCATCGAGTCCATCCTCACCACCTCCATAACCATGTGGTACGCAGGAGCCACTGCCAGGGACAGACTAAGGCTGCAGCGCGTCGTTTGCACTGCTGAGAAGGTGATCGGCTGCAAGCTCCCATCTCTCCAGGATCTGTACATCTCAAGGACCCAGAGGCGTGCTGGCCGGATCATAGCCGATCCCTCACACCCTGGTCACGTACTGTTTGCCCCCCTCCCCTAAGGTAGAAGACTTCGGTCCATCCAGACTAAAACCTCCCATCACATGAACAGCTTCTTCCCCTCTGCCATCAGACTGCTAAACACTAAGTGACTTATTGACTCTCGTGCACTATGTACAGCAGCTCAACCAGACTCATGTCAATCATCACTGTTTTCTTCCTGCATTACCGACTGCACTATATGGTTCTCCACATTATCTGCTGCTTGCTAATATATTTTAACTGCTGACCAGTATTACTCACTCTTATTCTACACTTTATTGCATGTATAGTTTATTTCTTTTATTTTATCATGTTTAATGTTGCAGCATTGCACCGAGACAAATTCCTAGTTTGTGTACTACATGAACAATGACAATAAATCTGATTCTGATTCTGAAACTGTCTTGTGGCTCAGGAGGGGGAAGCAGCTCCCTGTCCACACTGTGTATGGTGCGGATGTGGTGCTGCTGACTTCAACTGGGGGTATCATTGGGCGGTGGAAAGAATACTTCAAGGATCTCTTCAATCCCACTGACACGCCTTCCACAGAGGAAGCAGAGCTTGTGGACGAGGGTGACGACTCGCCCACCACAGGGACTGAGGTTGCCAAGGTGGTTAAAAATCTCCTTGGTGGCTGGTCCCCAGGGGTGGATGAGATTTGCCCTGAGTACCTCAAGGCCCTAGATGTTGTAGGGCTGTCATGGCTGACACACCTCTGCAACATTATGTGCAGGTCGGGGACAGTGCCTTTGGCATGGCAAACTGGGGTGGTGATTTCTCTCATCAAGAAAGGGGAAAGGAGGGTGTGCTCCAACTTTAGAGGGGTCACACTCCTCAGCCTCCCTGGGAAGATCTATGCCAGGGTACTGGAGAGGAGACTCCGGCCGTTGGTTGAACCTCAGATTCAGGAGGAGTAATGTGGTTTTCGTCCCGGGTGTGGCATATCGGACCAACTTATTACCCTCTCGAGAATCCTCGAGGGTTCGTGGGAGTTTGCCCAACCAGTTTACATGTGTTTTGTGGACTTGGAGAACGCATTCAACCAGACTTGTTACGAGCTATCCAGTCTATATACGACCGTTGTAAGAGTTTGGTTCGTATTGCCAACACTCAGTCAGACTCATTCCCAGTAAGAGTTGGACTCCACCAGGGCTGCCCTTTGCCAGCAATCCTGTTCATAATTTCTATGGACAGGATTTCTAGGCGCAGCCAGGGAATGTAGGGTGTCATGCTTGGTGACCACTGGATCTCATCTCTGTTGTTTGCAGATGAAGTTGTCTTGTTGGCTTCATCGAGCAATGACCTGCAGGCCTTGTTGGGACGGTTTGCTACTGAGTGTGAAGTGGCTGGGATGAGAATCAGCCCCTCCAAGTCCGAATCCATAGTCCTCAGCCAGATAAAGATGGATTGTCCCCTCCAGGTTGCGGACAAGCTCCTGCCCCAAGTGGAGAAGTTAAAGTATCTCGGGGTCTTATTCAGAAGTGAGGGAAAATGGAGCGAGAGATGCAGTGATGCGGATGTTGTACCGGTCGATTGTGGTGAAGAGGGAGCTAAGCTCTAAGGCACACCTATCGATTTACCGGTCAACCTACGTTCCTACCCTCACCTATGGTCACAAGCTTTGGGTAATGATGAAAGAATGAGGTAGCGGATACAAGCGGCTGAAATGAGTTTTGTTTGTAGGATTGCTGAACTCACCCTTAGAGATAGGGTGAGGAGTGCAGTCATCTGGGAGAGGCTCCTCCACATTGAAAGGAGCCATTTGAGGTGGTTTGGGCATCTGATCAGGAGGACATCTCCCACTTGAGGTGTTTCGGGCATGTCCCACTGGAAGGAGACTCCGGGGCAGACCCAGGACTTGCTGGAGAGATTATGTCTCCCAGTTTTTCTGGGAACGCCTTGGTTTCTCCTCTGAAGAGCTGCAGCAGACGGCTAGGGAGAGGGAAGTCCGGGCTTCACTGCTTGAACTGCTGCCTCCGTGACCCAGACCCCCGGAAAAGCAGTAGAAGATAGATGGATGGATGGATGGCCCAAATTTAATTAAAAAAATTCCAAGAAGCATTCGAAAGTTACCAGTTGTTGCCGAGCAGAGCTCACAGGTACACAAAGTAATGCTGCATAAAACTATCTGCTGTTTTATCATGCTGATAAAACTATCACAAACAAAAAAAAAACAAACCTGGACACAAACCACTACACAGCACTGGGGTTCCCAGAGGCACATTGCCTTCATTACGCATGGGTTTAACATCAGCTGGGGACTGAAGTCTATAGAATGTTTGGTATCATTAAATTAAACAGATTCTCCTCTTTCAGGTGACTATAAAATGTCACTGTCCTGATTTAGTATGTTTTTATAGCGGCTAATTTTTCCGGTAATTTTTTTTTTTTCGGGGTGCCAGAACGAGTGTCGGGTTTATCACATTGCTGGTGTTTCATGTCCTGCTGGTAATAATGTGTATATACTGTACAGTCATGTCAAAAAATTAGGACACCCTGTATAAGCCTGTGTGTTTTTTAAACATATTTGGACATATGGATATTTAATATCAATGTGAAAAATACTGGGAGAGTCATGTAATACAACGCTTAAAAATGAATTAAATTCTTTTTTCAAATTTTCTGTAAAATGCAATTCTAAACAAATAGTGAGGAATAAATTAGGCCACCCCCATCTTTTATAAGACACCCCCACATTCATTCCCACTTAACCTCTTGCACTCCGGGATACCGCGGGCGGTCACGTCTCTGCGTCCTAGTGCGTCTCAGTGCGCACTGAAAAAAAAAAAAAGCTGCATTTCTGTTCTTCCAGTACAGACAGCCGCGAACAGAAAGCCAAAGGAGTGTTTTGATTGGTTTAGATTTGATTGACCTCTCATTCGACTAATAAGAGCCTTGAATTGGGTTTCTGAAACCTTGAAGAACCAATGACTGAAAACCTAGCAAGAAGGACCCGCCTACCAACGACTGCAAATACAACGAGCCAATTGAAGCAGAGAAGTTCGACGATTGAAAGCGTGCGTCCCGTGCGTAAAATCTGTTTTGTGTAAGCTGCTGTGTGTAACGGTAGCATTCGCCAGTCTTTTTTTTTTATTACTACTGTTCTTATTTGTTTTGAAAAATCGTTCGCCAAAACCGCAATCATGGAATCATGGTTTGACCAGGTCGCGTGACCAGAACCACGAGTCGTAACAAGCGGACCAGCTTCATGTTCGTCTGACAATGAGGAACAGATGTTCGCCAACGACACTGCTGTTGTGGACAGGTAAGTGTTATAAGCTAAATTATTCTTTATCACTGAAAATAGTAATAAAAATGACTTTTGACCGATCGGTAATTACAACGGTGCATCATCGCCACATGACGGACCGTTGACGGACCGTTTTTTTGTGCGCCGAGCTCCTCTGTAGCGGGGGGGGGGGGTTGTTATCCTCTACATTGCAGATATTTTAGTATAATTGTTATTGCACTGTAGGTTATTTTTTCTTGTAAAAAAAGGTCACACATTTTTTACGTGGCATGCTTCTTTGTGTGTGGGGGGGCTTGTTTGTTCATTCATTCATTCATGAATGAATAAACAACCCCCCCCACACACACACACACAGCCCTGAGTGTCACCTTTCATTAGAGCCCAAGATGAAGCTTCTATGTTGAAGCATTCAAAAGTTACAGACGTTTTTCCAAACTGTGCCATTTGGCACAATTTGGCACAGTTCAAAAACACCTGGGAACAACCTGAGAAAAAAGCTGTGTAATATATTCATTTTTTGTGGTGGTATTGCTACAATATTTTGACCTCAGCTTGATAACACTTGGTTCTACATTTCTGTTGCATTTTCCAGCCAGTATCTGACAGCTGTGTGTTATTTGCAAGCATTTGTATCTAAAAAAACACCCAGGCAAACTTTATTTTCTTCAAGTTCAGTATGTTTAGATGACTGTTACTCAGTGGCAGGAGCACTTAGAGAGATTATGACTGTTTGCCAAAAAATTCAAAGTGTTTTCTTTTAAATGAGACAAACCCCATGAAGATGCTGCAAAGGGTTGAAGAACAGCTTTTGATTTACTTTGGGTATGTTATTTTTTAGGCATTTGTAGGGAAATTGACCAGAGTGCAAGGGGTTAAAATGGCTAAAATAAATGTTAAAAAATGCAAATAAAAACAAAAAATAGGTTAGACATAGATATGTGAACATTTATTAATAAAAAACTGAATATTTAATGGAGTGTCCTAATTTTTTCACAACTGTATTTATCAAGCATCATATGACAAATTTGAACAGAAATCCAACATTTCACCGCTGGGACTTAGAAATGCCTGTAGTTGCAGACTCAGAGACACATGCTGCATTAAACTGTGTAGAAACCATGACTGCTTACCTTTGTGCAAACGATGGTTTTCTGGTCATTCACCGGGAATATTTGAGGGGGCTGGACCCACCCACTGGTTAACTGAACATGAACCTCTAATGATTTATAATTTTTAAATTGCTCATGGGTTTATGCGCCCACCCCACAAACCAGGTAGGCAAACACATCTGACAGCGTGACTCGAGGCACTTGGTCAAGATCCATGGTCCATTTCTTGTGCTCATATCGATTGATCCCATTTATTTCTTAAATTTTTTGGAGGTAGCGCTCCTTTGCTTCCTTATTCAGCTTCTCTGAAAAAGAAATTTTAATTTTCTGTTTGCTCCGTTCCATTGTACGTATGTTCCTGTTAACGGTTGCCTAGACTACAGGTAAGCAAAGAGGCGAAACCATGATGATGGCGACAACGGCCCAGAATGCAGCGCAGCATGACGTCAATGTCCATTCTCTATTGAATTTTTGGGATGCCACAACACACAGCATGTTTGGAGGAGAAATGGCACTGCACATCCCATCATGGTGTGGGGGTGTTATTCAGCACATGGTACAGGCAGACTTCATATAATTGAAGGAAAGATGAATGGACAAATGTGCAGAGACATCATTGATAAGAACCTGTCATCATCTGCCAAGATGCTGAAGATGAAGCGAGGGTGGATGTTTCAGCAAGACAATGATCCCAAACACACAGCCAAGGAAACTCTCAGCTGGCTCCAGAGAAGGAAAATAAAGCTGCCAGAATGGCCCAGTCAGTCACCTGACCTGAATCAAATTGAAAATCTATGGAACGAACTGAAGATCAGAGTTCACAGAAGACACCCACAGAACCTTCAAGATTTGAAGACAATTTGTGTCATGAACCGAGCCGGGTTGTTCCTTTGGGCTCGGTTCTGACCTTTTGTGGCTCAGGTGTATCTGTGTATTTGTGTATCGTGTTACCTTTTGAGTTTATTGTAGTCTTTATGTTCACTTGGTTACTTTTCCGTACCTATAGCCACTGTTTCTGGCCAGCAGCTGTGAGGCAGCCTCCTTTGACTTACATTCGTGTGGGGCACTCTCTCACAGCTTGCTGGTCCGACCACGCCCCCTCTCTCATGTTGATCAGCTGGTCCCTCTCCCGTTGATTACCTTTCCCGCTCCTCGCCCAGGTGTTCCCAACTTCCCTCTTCCAGCAGTGGTGATACTTAAGCAGCTCGTTCTCAGTCCACCATTACTGGACCATTATATTGTCTCATGTGCCTATCTCGGTGGCAGTTCCCCGCGGCAGCACACGCCACTGTACACTGTGGTGTGCCCGTGACACGTCGCTTTGTGTCTGTCAGTAAGTGTGCCCTGCTTGTTGTTTTGTATCTCTGCACGATTTTTTGGAACCGTTTGTCTTTCCGTTAATAAATGTGTTTGTGATGTAGCCCTAGCGTGTAAATCCATCCTTTCTCCTCGCTCCTCCGTGTGCTGCATAATAGCGCACGGGGAGACTCATGACAGTTTGTGTGGAAGAATGGGCTAAAATCACTCCCGAGCAATGCCTGCACCTGGTCTCTCCATACAGGAGGCATCTGGAAGCTGTTATTACCAACAAAGGCTTTTCAACTAAATATTAAATGAATTTCACCAAGTGTGTTCAATACCTATTCCCTGTGTCATTACACTTCAGGGTTTCTTCTGGTAACCTTTCCGGTTGGCGGTCGGCCACGCTTGAATTTATGCTACCACTCTATGAGGAAATATAAATTCAAGAAAAAAAATGTGAAGGGATGACGGTCCGCAAGTGTGCACAAGAACAACGCGCATGGCCGTCATCTGCGCAAAGTTCAGAAGCGCTCCGCCCACATGACCGCTCCAGTTGGCAGGCAGAGTCACTAGCTTCACTGTCCGAGAGAAACATGAGTTTATTAAAGTACTTTAAACGTGGGAAAAAAGCAGAAGTATGTAAGCAGTGAAGGCATTTATCATGGTTTTAACCTGCTGGTAACAGGAGCAATAGTGGAAGAGTCGCTTAGCTAACAGATGTGGTTAGGAGCTTGAGTTGGTTCATTTTGTCTTCTTTTTAATAATTAGTTTTTTGATTTTCTTATTTCACACAAGAATAAAAAGGAGATGATTTTACCTTTACCTGAGTTAATATTAATTATCTAATTTATGTTCATTACCTGGTAAGTTAAGATGACCGAAACTCACAAAGTCAACGACTTTAATCCATCAGCAGCCTTCAGACAAACTAAATGTGCCAACATTTGGATTTCAAAATAAGGGAGGTTTTTCCTACTGTCTAGGTGGTGAGGAGAGTTACAAAAAACTATAAATATATAGAAATATTATAACAGAAATAACTGCATCTTTGGTCATTTAAGTTAATTTATTTCATTAGATACAGTTTTATTAATATTTTTTCTTTGCAATCAGAGTGAAATTATTGTTCTGTTCTGGCTCTGCAAAATTATGGTCAAAAATATAAATTGTTATAAGGAAAAAGTAAAAAAAAAAAATAAAATACCAGTCTGTTTCAGATTTATTTTTTTTTAAAAAACAAAAACAAAGTAATTTTATTTTAAAAAATCGCCAAAAAAATCGCCATAAAATAATCCACAAGTTTATAATAAAGTCTCAAATGTACAAGGAAATTCAATTTTACAATAGGAAATTCCAAATTTATGAAAAATGGTTTCAAACTGAGATAAATTTACAGAGAAAAGTAGAAAACTATAAGAAAATAGTTATAAATTTTTGAGAAAAACCTCAAACCTTCAAGACTGAAGTCATTACTCAAGTTTGTACGTGGCTGCTCTTTGTATCCTTAACTCAACTAGAAATTTCTGTCTACTTTTAATTATTAATTTCAAAGCACTGCTTTTACATGAGTAGAATTTCTGCCTACTATACCCACCTCTGATCATATAATTTAAGTATGCATGAGTAAATTACTACTATGAATGTTTTTTTTTTCCCTTCCCTACTCGCTCAATGGAAAAAAAAAAATGAAACATCAGAATAAAAATACAAAAAACCCCAAAACATATTTTTGTCATTTATGTAAACCATGACAAAAAAATAAATAAATCCTGCAGGACAAAACATAACACTTGATATTTTCTAACCTGTTTGTATACCACCATAGACAGAGAGAGAACCTGAATTAGACAGAGCTCAGAGAGGGCAAGATGAGACAGAAGAGAGGAGCCAAGGAGAGGAAAGTGTTCAGGCAGAGGGTCCAGGAGAGGTGGGAGCAGAGGAAGGAGAGAAGGATGACACCAGTAAAAAGTCCAAATACAGGACGTCTGGGTGGGACCCCAACTGGCCCAATATTCCAATATTCAAGCCTCGGTTGTACAATACTTCAAATGGTCAGTTCCATATGCAAAGTTACTGTGCAATTTTTTTTTTAAAAAAAAAAGAAAGAAACAGTGTAAAATTAAATATTCCAGTTACAATAGTGTCATGTGTTTTGTGCCCCCCTCCTCCTCCCCGGAAAAAATATGTTGCCATCGTGCCATGGTCTTTAAGACAGAGGAAACACTGCACTTTATTAAATATAACTTGTTTTGTGAACACAGTTGCCTTGATTTCTTTGTATGTATGGATTACTTGGGTTGATATTGATTTCTGGTGAAAATCTCAGGTCAGTGGCTCCATCAGAAATATGTTTGATGTGAAAAATGTTGACGTGTCCAATACTCATTTTCCACATTGTACAAGGAAAACGTCACAAAATAACAACAAAGAAAATCTCAATCATGAGAAAAGGAGTTACTAATTTATGATTAATCATTTGCCTTTTTATATGGTAAAACAATACAAAACTATATAAATAATGTTTAAATTTACAAGAAAAACATTTTTAAAATGGCAGAATCAGTGACTAGGCCCAGCCTTCATACCACAAGGCTAATAGTGGCTAGCGCTACATTAAACAGCGTGAATCCTGTGATAAAAAGACTTACCAGTTGAAGGACATGCCTAGTTGTATGCACGGTGGCCCAGGATAATGTGGTCTCTATCACCTTTAAAGAACAACTTATTATGCAGGAGTGACCATATCTTTCCTGTATGTGCTATAAATCCTGTTTGTGTCTTCAGCATGGCAACATGTGCGACTCCAGTCAGGAGAGGAAGGACCAAGCCTCAGTGTTTTGAAATTGGGCTGCAGTACCACTGTAAAACGCTAGTGGTCAGGATTACATCATGTCCCTTTAATATCAAGAGGTAACGTTTAATTACTAAGGTAATTTCTGGCTACTCCACCTACTTCTGAATTTAAGCTGTTGGTGTTTATTGTAAACCCATGTGAAGAGATAGTGCTGACAGCTCATTTGCTCTGTAGTTGCAGATGACCGATGATGCTTGATATCCAATCGCTTTGCAACAATATTTTAATTATGCTGGGAATGTCACGCCGCGCCATTCATCAGCGGCGCCACCTGCTCACGCACCTGCCAATCATCAGCGGCGAGGGATAAAGGCCGTCTCGCCCGGAGGCTCGGCCTGAAGCCGTCAGACTTCGTCCCTCACCGTTGTGAGCATACTTCCCTTCAGCGTAACCATTTTGGTAAGAAGATCGCTTACCTTTTCTCTTCAGTCTTCTCCCCTGTGCACAGGTGGATTTCCCAGCGGCGGACATCTCCTCTCCATCGCCCAATCCTCGCTGCTGCACGGAGCTCTCCAGGTGGCTGTCTTCCGGGCTTCACCCCCTTGTTGTGCCAGCTGTCCTGACCCACCAAGTAAGTCCTTCTCTCGCCATAAATTCCTCCTGTGTTGGTGTATGCCCGTCACCCTCTCCCTGTGCTCTCTCCATAGGGTTGCTCGGCTGTACGGTCACCTGCCTCTGTGCCTGGAGCAGACACCATCACCAACACATTTACATCCCGCAGACACGCACTCATTCACTCCTGCTGTTAATAAACTCTTTGAACTACTCTAAGCCTGTGTGTGTGCGTCTCCTGAGCCGTGCGTTATGTCAGTACGGCTTCAGCAGAGCGGCTCGGCGGACGGCGGGCTCGCACACCGGTTTTCCACTCTCGAGGCTAGAGTGGATCAAATAGCTTATCAACAACAGGTGATCTTTAATCAATTATTGAATTTAACTAACCGGTTGGGCCGCTTGGATCCTCAACAGCCGTTCCCCCCGGCTCGCCAGGGTGGCGCGGCTCCTGCTGTTCCAGCGGCCGTCCAGCCGGCTCCAGTGGCACCGGTTCGGCTCACACCGATTCCGACCCCCGCCCGCTTTAGCGGTAAGCTCGGCGGAGCGCGGGGGTTCATTATGCAGTGTGAGTCCGTGTTCCACCGTGTGCCCGGAGATTTTCCCTAGGATCACAGTCGGATTGGTTACATAGGGAATCTTCTGGAGGGGCGTGCGTTAACTTGGACCTACGCCGTAATGGCGAGGCCCAGTTATGCCACCCTCACCTATGACCAGTTCGTGAGGCGCTTCCTGGAGGTCTTTGACCATTCTCAAACCGAGACGGTCCAGGTCGATCGGCTCCTCGCTCTCCAGCAGGGAGGCCGGTCGGCAGCGGACTACTCGGTCGACTTCCGGGTAGCGGCGGAGGAATTGGGCTGGGAGGATCGCTCCCTCTGTGGCCTGTTCCTCCGCAGCCTCAATAGTGATCTGAGGGATGAACTGGCTGGACGGGATATCCCTGGGACGCTAGCGGAGCTGACATCCTTAGCGATAAGTTTGGATAACAGGCTGCGCGAGCGCTCCTCGGGGCGGAAGTCTTCTTCTTCTCGCCCTCGTGGAGTCTCGCCGCACCTGTTCCAAGCTCGCCCCCTGGCGGCGCCGCCAGCATTGTGCCCCGAGGAGTCGGAGCCGATGGTGACGGGCTGGACCAAGCTTTCCCCTGCGGAGAAACAACGCCGCCGTGAGTTGGGCCTCTGCATGTATTGCGGAGGTGACCAACACACTGTGGAGCGTTGCCCGCGGAAAGCCAGTCGGCGGGGTCCGCGAATCGCTGTAGGGAGCCTCGCGGATCCCAACCGGTTAGACTCTCTCACCCAATTAAAGCTGCCCATCCGTTTTTGCCACAATCCCACTGGGCACCTCACCCACGCACTGGTGGATTCGGGCGCAGAGGGCAGCTTCATTTCACAAGGCCTGGCAACCCGATTGGGCATCCGCTGTCAGGCATTAAAACACCCCATCTCCCTGGTCCATCTCTCCCGTGCCTCCCTTGGGAGAGTTTCTCACCAGACCATGCCTGTCCCAGTCATCATCTCAGGGAACCACCGGGAGGAGATGGTATTTTACGTCCTGCCCAACTCTGTGTCGCCCGTCATCCTGGGGTATCCCTGGCTACGCCTCCACAACCCTGTCCTGGACTGGAGGTCCGCTGGGGTATCGGCATGGAGTACCTTCTGTATGGGCACCTGCCTTCAGTCCGCTGCCTGCTCCCCATCCGCGGCTCCCCCTGTGGCGGATACAGCACCTCCGGACCTGTCACTGGTGCCTCCAGAATTTCACGACCTGGGTATGGTATTTAGCAAATCGAAAGCTATGTCTCTTCCCCCGCATCGACCATATGACTGTGCCATCAACCTCCGCCAGGGGGCTCCCCTGCCATCTGGTCGGCTCTACAGCCTGTCGGCGCCGGAGAAGGAGACCATGAATACATACCTAAAGGAATCTCTGAGCGCTGGGATTATTCGCCCATCGTCGTCACCCGTGGGGGCAGGGTTTTTCTTTGTCGGGAAAAAGGACGGATCCCTCCGCCCCTGCATAGACTACCGAGCGCTGAATGACATCACTGAGAGGGACCGTTACACCCTGCCCCTCATGGACACTGCCTTTCACTCCCTCCAGGGGGCGACCTGGTTTACCAAGCTGGATTTACGCAGCGCTTACCACCTCGTCCGGATCCGGGAGGGAGATGAATGGAAGACAGCCTTCCGTACCCCGAACGGCCACTTTGAGTATCTCGTCATGCCGTTCGGGCTGACCAACGCTCCTGCCGTCTTTCAGCGCCTCATTAATGACGTCCTCCGGGATTTCATCGGCCTTTTTGTGTTCGTCTACCTGGATGACATCCTTATCTTCTCCAGGTCCAGGGACGAGCACCAGGTCCATGTGAGGCGGGTCCTCCAAAGACTGCTGGAGAATCGTCTGTACGTGAAGGCTGAGAAATGCGAATTCTACGCTAGGACCACATCCTTCCTGGGATTCATCATCGCTCAAGATCAGGTGCTCCCAGACCCAGAGAAGGTGAAGGCGGTGGTGGAGTGGCCTACTCCCGCATCCCGGAAGCAGGTGCAACAGTTTGTTGGCTTCGCCAATTTTTACCGCCGCTTTGTCCCAAATTTCAGCTCGATCGTCGGACCGCTGACCCGCCTCACGTCCCCGAAGGTCCCGTTCCGGTGGACTGAAGAGGTCGCTGCTGCCTTTAGGGCGCTGAAGGCGGAGTTCTCCTCCTCCCGGGTCCTTCGCCAGGTCGACCCCGCGCTGCAGTGCATTGTGGAGGTGGACGCATCGGACACGGGAGTGGGAGCAGTGTTATCCCAGCGGTCACCTGACGATGGCGCCAAGCGGCCGTGCGCCTTCTTCTCCCGGCGCCTGTCCCCGGCGGAGAGGAACTACGATGTGGGGGACAGAGAGCTCCTGGCCATTAAACTCGCCTTACAGGAGTGGCGCCACTGGCTAGAGGGGGCGGACCTGCCGTTTGTGGTCCTGACGGACCACAAGAACTTAGAGTATTTACGATCTGCCAAGCGCCTGAATGCCCGCCAGGCGCGCTGGTCTTTGTTCTTCGCCAGGTTCCGCTTCTCGATCACCTTCAGGCCGGGCTCCAAAAACGGCCTGCCTGACGCCCTCTCTAGGCAGTTCACCCCCGTGGAGGCTGAGGAGACGCCCCACACTATCCTGCCCAGGTCGTGCGTCCTCGGTGCCATCTCTTGGGACATTGAAGACAAGATCCGGAAGGCGCAGGAGGTGGAACCTGATCCTGGCGGCGGACCGGAGGGAAGACTGTTCGTCCCATCTGCGGTCCGAGGAGAGGTCATCCACTGGCTCCACACCTCCCGGCTCACCTGTCATCCCGGCACCTCTCGGATGATCAGCCTCCTCCAGCGGTCCTTTTGGTGGCCAGGCCTGCGGAGGGATGCAGCCCGCTACGCCCGGGCTTGCCCAATCTGTGCCACCAGCAAGTCGGGAAATGCCCCCCCAGCGGGTCTGCTCCAGCCTCTGCCCGTCCCCGGCAGGCCCTGGTCGCACATCGCACTGGACTTCGTCACCGGACTCCCCGTTTCCAACTCCTTTGACACCGTCCTGACCATTGTGGACCGTTTCTCCAAGGCGGCGCACTTCATTCCCCTGCGGGGTCTCCCTACTGCCCTGGAGACGGCGGGCCTCCTCGTCCAACACGTGGTCAGGCTGCACGGGATTCCGGTGGACGTGGTCTCGGACCGGGGCCCCCAATTTTCGTCCGAGGTTTGGAGATCCTTCTGTAACGCCATCGGAGCCAAGGTGAGCCTCTCCTCCGGCCATCACCCCCAGTCTAACGGGCAGTGTGAGAGGACCAATCAGGAGCTGGAGGCTGCGCTCCGCTGTGTTACCAGATCCAAGCCGACGTCCTGGAGCAACCATCTCGCCTGGGTGGAGTATGCCCACAACACCGCCCGCTCTTCTGCAACGGGGATGTCCCCCTTCAAGGCGTCCCTGGGTTACGACCCCCCGCTGTTTCCAGCGCAGGAGAACGAGGTGACTGTCCCCTCCGTTAGGGCGCACCTTAGGCAGTTCCGCTCCACCTGGGCTGCCGCGCGTCATGCGCTTTTACGCACAGCGGAGCGCAACAGGACCGTGGCGGACCGGCACAGAAGACCTGCCCCGGCGTACAGAGTTGGGCAACTCGTGTATGTGTCTACCCAGGACGTCACATTAAAAGGCGAGAGGAGGAAGCTGGCACAGCGATTCATGGGTCCCTTTCCCGTCACCCGGATCATCAACCCGGTGGCTGTGCGCGTGGCTATCCCCCCCTCCCTCCGCATCCATCCCACTTTCCATGTGTCGAGGGTGAAACTGGCAGTCACTGACCCCCTTTGCCCTCCTCCTGCAGCGCAACCCGCGCCCCGGATGGTTGGTGGCCATCCGGCCTGGTCCGTCTCCTCCATCCTGGACTCCCGGCGCCGAGGCCGTGGGTTGCAATACCTGGTGGACTGGGAGGGCTATGGGCCCGAGCATCGGCAATGGGTGCCCCCGTCGTTTGTGTTGGACCCATCGCTCATCGCGGACTTCCACCGAGCGCACCCGGATAAGCCATCGCCAGGAGGCGCTGCTAGAGGGGGGAGTACTGTCACGCCGCGCCATTCATCAGCGGCGCCACCTGCTCACGCACCTGCCAATCATCAGCGGCGAGGGATAAAGGCCGTCTCGCCCGGAGGCTCGGCCTGAAGCCGTCAGACTTCGTCCCTCACCGTTGTGAGCATACTTCCCTTCAGCGTAACCATTTTGGTAAGAAGATCGCTTACCTTTTCTCTTCAGTCTTCTCCCCTGTGCACAGGTGGATTTCCCAGCGGCGGACATCTCCTCTCCATCGCCCAATCCTCGCTGCTGCACGGAGCTCTCCAGGTGGCTGTCTTCCGGGCTTCACCCCCTTGTTGTGCCAGCTGTCCTGACCCACCAAGTAAGTCCTTCTCTCGCCATAAATTCCTCCTGTGTTGGTGTATGCCCGTCACCCTCTCCCTGTGCTCTCTCCATAGGGTTGCTCGGCTGTACGGTCACCTGCCTCTGTGCCTGGAGCAGACACCATCACCAACACATTTACATCCCGCAGACACGCACTCATTCACTCCTGCTGTTAATAAACTCTTTGAACTACTCTAAGCCTGTGTGTGTGCGTCTCCTGAGCCGTGCGTTATGTCAGGGAACATCAGTTACATCTGACCTGCATAGGCTAAGGGAGATAGAAAGGTTTGATGCAGCCGTGCCTTCTGCGAAGCTGGAACTTTCACAAAGTGATCTTCTTTGCTCCAACAGGAACTGGGCTATATTGACCATTTCACCAGAGGGCGATATAATCTACATATATGCAGTAGGCGAGTTGGTATTCTTTTAACGGGGTAGGGGGTATTCACAAATGTAGCATAAGGTACTAAATGTATAAAGGTATATTAGGTACAAATTTGCTAAAATAAAGGTGCTAAAATATTATAAAAGATTCTGATTTTCAATTTAAAAAGTTGCAAATCATAAGGAATTCCCAAATTTATGAGATAAAAAAGGTCAACTCATATAACTCATGGAGGAAAAAAATAAATTCCAAGGAAAAAGTCCAAAATTTACAAAAAAAAAAAAAAGAAGAAATTTGCTAATTTACAAGAATAAAAGCTGAACAGTTGTCTTTTTTACTTATAAATTTCCAGTTTTCTCACTAATTTGTGAGATTTATCTTTTAAACTTTAAACAGTCTTCTTTGAAATGTGCATCTTTTTCCTGGCAAACTTGTGATTTTTCTACTAAATTTTGTACTTTTTTTTAAAATAAATTTGCTCCTTTTGTGATGCATTTGTTAACTTTTCAAACAAATTTACTCCTACAGTATATACATAAATTTGAAACTTTTTTCTATTCAATTTGCAACATTTTCTCAAAACTTTTGAACATTTTTCTTGTGTATTTTCAACTATACACACATCAATTTGTGACAATTTCCTCTTAGAAGTGTTAGCCTGAGAAAAATAATAAAATTCCACAGGAGGCATGAAAGCACAATTTTATGAAAAAGATACTTGAGTTCATGTACCCAGCCAGCATGCCCATGTGGGCCCCACAATAGTTTAAGCTGGGCTGTCTTATGGGTGGGTTTGTCTGCCATATTGACCCCATCTGTGTTTGTCCACATGGACTTTGCCTGTTTACCTATTTTCAACTTATTTTCTCATAAATTTGCTTTTTTTTATGTAACTTTATGACTTTTCCCCCAATTTGATAAATTTTTTCTTGAAAATTTGAAACTTTCACATAAATTTGAAACTTTTTTTACTGTAAACTTTTTGTCATAAATTTGTGATTTTTTTTCTTGTAAATTTGCAACTTCTTTCTCATAAATTTGTTTTGTTATTTCTTGTAAAATTATGACTTTTTTCTTCCAAATTTGCGAACGTTTTCTTGTAATTTTGGAACTTTCTCATAAATTTGCTACTTTTTTACTGTAATCTTGCAACTTTTTCCTCATAAATTTGTTACTTTTTCTTGCTATTTTCTTGTAAATTTGTGATTTTTTTCCCATGAATTTGTGACATTTTTCTTGTAAATATGAAACATTCTCAGAAATTTTAAACTTTTTTTACTGTAAATTCACAATTTTTTCTCATAAATTTTTGATTTGTGTTTACAGAGCCCAAAATGTGAGCATTGATTTATTCACAGATAAATTGTTTGAAATTTATAGTAAAATAAGCAACAAAAAACAGATTTTTATCTTCAATAAATATTTCAATGTTGACCTTTTCAATCCTTAAGGGAAAACACAAATTACTGAATTTATTGATTCCATGTTTAGTATGATCTTTTTTCCTTCTATCACATATCCCAGCAGGACAACAGTGAACTCTGCTACACTGATTGAAAACATTTTCTTAAATATTACTGTAGGAAAAATAACTAGTGGTCTTGTCGTTAGTGACGTGAGTGATCATTTGCCTGTTTTTTGTTGCTCTTGATTTAGATGTTAAACATTATGAAGAAAAAGACAAGTTTTTGAAAAGGCGAGTAAGAGAAAATTCTATTAAGAATATTAAGGATGACTTTAAATATCAAGACTGGAGTAAAGTATAAGTAAATAATGTTGATGAAGCAAATTTTTTTTATTATTTTTTTTTTTGTTACTTATTTGTACCCGTAGGTAGATTTGGTTTGCAGTCTGGTGACAAGCCACCGGCTGCTGGTCGCTGCATGCGCGAGCGCCCTAAACCTACATGGGTTTTTTTTGGTATGCGGGAGGAAACCGGAGAAATCCCGGAGTAAACCCACGCAACACGGGGAGAACATGCAAACTCCACACAGCTCACTGTTGGTCGGGGGCTGGAATCGAACCCACGATCTCATGATCCCCGCGATCCCCCGGCCAAGGGTAAAACTGTGCTGCCACAGTGCTAAACCACTGCGCCACCGTGCAGCCCAAATGATGCATTTGTTTCAATTATAAAATTTGTATAATGTGTATTGTCCCCTGGTGTCTAGAAGGTTAAACAATAAATATAAAACTAAGCCATGGATAACAAAGGGTCTTCAAAATGCTTGTAGGAAGAAATGTGTTGATCTGGTGAGTGCACACCCCCTCCCTTTCTGTGGGAGGTGCTTCATCTGTTTCTCGGGCTCTGCAGGTCATCAACACACCTGCGTGAGTGGACGTACCTGCTGTCGCAACTTCCGGCGCTACACGAGTTGGCTGCCTTTTTGCAACAGTGACTCAATTCTGAGTTTTTCTTCCTCTTTCTTATTTACTATCTGTCTTCTTTCGCTAAACTTTCTGATCCGACGACACCTTATCCATCACGGACACACAGACCGCCCCAAATGTCTCCCAAGCCGGCAGACAGAGCCACTGTTCATAGCAGGAGACAGTACAACAGGGACCAGCTGTTAGCATGTAACCGGCCCACGGTGCTAACGCAAAAACTCGACATACCGGGAGAAATCAGACGGAAACGGCGTGGATGTCGAGCTGGAGTAAGACGGCGAGTGAGGAATATAAGTTACAGACCCATCCTCCCATCTGTTATCATGGGGAAAATGCGATTGCTACTAAATAAGACAGACGAGCTAGCGGCGATGTCCCGCTACGAGAGCATCTTCAGAGAGATTAGCATGATGTTGTTTACTGAGATGTGGCTAACAGAGCTAGCAACAGATGCTAACATCGAACTGGAGGGTTTCCACACAATACGGGTAGACCGGACACCAGACAGTGGGAAGACAAGTGGTGGGGGAGTGATAATGTATGTTAATAACAGCTGGTGTAAACCAGGTCACATCACGGTTAAAGAGCAACACTGTAGCAAAGACATGGAGTTGCTAGCTGTTAGCATGCGCGGCCTGCTTATCTCCCAAGGGAATACTCATGTGATCTGCATTGTTATTTATGCAAATCCGACGGCGAACGCTGGGGCAGTACGTGACGCCATCCACTCAGTCACTGGCAGGCTTCTGACAGAACACCCAGATGCTCTCCTCCTCATCTCAGGTGATTTTAACCATATCTCACTGTCCCCCATTCTGCCCACGTTCACCCAGTATATCACATGCCACACCAGAGACAATAAAACACTGGATTTATTCTATGTCAATACTAAGGAGGCGTTTCTCTTTTTTCTCCTTTGAATTCTTGGATGGAATATGGGTGGGCAATATAAGCTGCGGCTTCAGCCATCACCCATTTCGGATAACTCACGTGGAATTGTATAGTAGAAGGAGTCTTTGTCTAATTTGACCTTGTTGTTATATTATACAGTTTCTTTTAACCTGTAATGTACTATCCGAAATAAATTCATTCATTCATTCATTCATTCAAGGAGGCGTACGCCTCATCGCCACTCCCCCAACTCGGGAGATCGGATCACAACTTGGTTCATTTCCTGCCGGTGTACAAACCTCTAGTACACAGACAACCTCCAGTTACGCGCACGATGAAGATATGGTCTGAGGAGGCAATGGACGCTCTAAAGGACTGTTTTGAAATCACTGCCTAGGAGCAGATCTGCGATCCACATGGTGAGGACATTGATGGTCTCACTCACACCATTACGGACTACACAACTTCTGTGTGGACAACACCGTACCCACCAACCCCGTTTGTTGTTGCTCGAACAACAAACCCTGGATCAACCCTGAGATAAAATCACTACTGAGAGAGAAGAAAATGATCTTCAGGTCGGGGAACAGGGAGATGCTGAAGTCCGTACAGAGGGAGCTAAGGAGGACGATCAGAGAAGGCAAGGACAGCTTCAGGAAGAAGATGGAGAACAAGCTGCAACAGAGCGACATCGGCGGGGTCTGGAGAAACCTCAAAACCATCTCTGGGCTCCAGAATACCTCCTCCCAGGCCAAGGGGGGCAGGGAGTGGGCGAACAATCTGAATCTGTTTTTTTTAATAGGTTTGACCAACCGCCCTCCCCTCCGCCTGCACAACAACCACTGCTGCCTCTACCATCATCGAGACCTGCTGTCCACCCCCCCCACCAACACCCCCCCACCCCCAGCACACAGCCCCCCAGCCCCAACCTGATCCTCACTAAGACCCAGGTGAGGGCAGAGCTGAGGAAGATCAAGGCAAGGAAGGCCTCGGGTCCGGACTGCATCAGCGCGAAGCTCCTCAAGTTCTGCACAGACCAGCTGTGTGGGATTGTGGAGCACATCTTCAACCTGAGCCTGAAGCTGGGGAGGGTACCACAGTTGTGGAAAACATCTTGTGTGGTACCTGTACCAAAGATTTCCCACCCCAGAGACCTGAACAGCTACAGACCAGTGGCCCTGACTTCTCACCTGATGAAGACCCTGGAGAGACTGCTACTTGCTCGCCTCCGCCCCCTGGTGGGACCAGCGATGGATCCACTCCAGTTCGCCTACCAGCATGGCATCGGGGTGGAGGATGCAGTGATCTTCCTCCTTCACCGTTCCCTGTTCCACCTGGAGAAGCCTGGGAACACGGTGAGGATCATGTTCTTTGACTTCTCCAGTGCTTTCAACACCATCCAACCGATGATCCTGAGGGACAAGCTGCTGTGCGCAGAGGTGGACCAGCACCTGTCATTGTGGATCCTGGACTACCTCACAAACCGGCCACAGTTTGTGAGAACCCGGGATTGTGTGTCCGACACAATCATCGGCAGCACGGCGGCCCCCAGGGAACGGTTTTGGCTCCCTTCCTGTTCACCCTTTATACTGCGGACTTCTCACACAACACAACACACTGCCATCTACAGAAGTTCTCTGACGACTCTGCGATCGTCGGCCTCATCTCCAATGGAGATGAAGCTGAGTACAGAGGACTTATCCAGGACTTCATGGACTGTTGCCATCGGAACTGCCTCCAGATCAACGTGAGAAAAACTAAGGAACTGGTGTTGGACTGCCACAGGCAAAGACAACCTCTCACAGCACGAGTAAACATCCAGGGAACAGACATTGAGATGGTGACATCCTACAAGTACCTGGGTTTTCATTTGAACAATAAACTAGACTGGTCACACAATACCGACACACTCTACAAGAAAGGTCAGTGCAGGTTGTTTCTACTTAGGATGCTCAGGTCTTTTGGTGTACAACGGGTGCTCCTGAAGACCTACGATTCGGTGGTGGTATCAGCCATCACTTTTGGAATGGTCTGCTGGGGCAGCGGCATCACAGCAGCCGACAGGAAGAGACTGAAAAAAACTGATCAAGGAAGCTAGCTCTGTCTTGGGGCAGCGCCTTGACCCAGTGGAGGAGATAGGAGAGAGAAGGACGGTGGCTAAGCTGTCATCTCTGCTGGAGTCCAAGTCCCACCCTATGCAGGACATACTGAACGCACTGAGGAGCTCATTTAGCAGTAGGCTACATCATCCTAGGTGCGCAACCGAGAAGTTTCGCAGGTCCTTCCTACCTACAGCTGTCAGACTTTATAACCTAAGCAGGGCTGCTCGCAGAGATAGTAAAAAAAAATGTTACAACCTAATAGTACTGAATGCAAAAGATGCAACAAACTTACACAAAATGGTTCCCCTCCAGTATACAACTAGGACAATATCAATCCTTACGGAGGGTGACAATATGTATGGGTACATATTCATATTATGTGGGGTAACTAAATAGACTGTCATGCTGTTTATTCCATCTAGCTACAATGCTCCACACTATGTATATATATTTATATATTTATGTGTACATATGTATATTCACTGCTCTTATTTTCTTGTCTTCTTAAATTATTGCTCTGAGTGTTGCTATCCCTGTGCTGTTGCAATCCTGGAATTTCCCTATTGTGGGACTAATAAAGTCTTATCTTATCTTATCTTAAAAGGACCAGTAGGTGAATTATTCTGTGCTGGATCGTTGGGTACTGCTGCATTGAAACAAGGTAAAGATTTGTCTAATCAGGAACTCAGCCTAATCTCCCTTTTCCTTCTCTCTCCCCAGGTTGCTGCCATATCAGGGGTGCATCTCCGGGACTGCGGTGCACTCACCTGCCTCCTCATCACCATCGTCTGCTGAACTGCCTTCTCCACCCGGTCAGACTCCCCCCGGCATCTCTCCTCTACACTCCTCACCAGCTCTGCCCTGCTGGCTTGTCCTCTTCCTTGCTGGGTTCCTCTGCTGGGCAGAAAGCGAGGGGAATATCATGAGCCACCTAATGTTGCTCCAACAGGGGAATCGGTCAGCGGCCAATTTCTCTGTGGAGTTCCAGGTTGTGGCGGCAGACTCAGGGTGGAATGACATTGCCTTCTTCCTGGGCCTAAACATCAATCTCCGCGACGACCTGGCGGTTCATGCTACCCTCTCCACGTTGGATGAGCTCATCGAGCAGGCCGTCAGTTTGGATAATCGGTACCTTGAGCGTGCGAGGGAGCAGAAGGCCTTCTTCTGTCCATCCTCCTCACCTGCACCCCCCTCCCCCGGCTACTAACTCCATCAGGTTCAAGTCATCCCCTTACACAATGGTGTTGGGCTGTGCCCGCTTAACTCCGGAGGAGTATCAGCATCAGAGGAAAGCCGGCGTGTGCGTGTATTGACTCCTTAAAGCATAAAGTACCCTACTTCCAGGTAAAGCCAAAAAGACATGGCCTGTCAGTAGCCATGGGGGGTCTGGCGGGCAGACATTCTATCAGTTCCCTTGGTAACTTTTTGTTCCTGGCCATTATTCAGTTACTGGGGGCTGAGAAGAAGGTCTTGGCATTAATTGATTCTGGGGCAAAACAAAACTTTACTTCTTTGCAGTTCCTGCAGGAGATATATATTCCTACCATCAAACTGCAGGCTGCGCTTAGTGTAACGACACTATCTGGCTGTAACCTAGCCTCCGTTACCGATCGTACGGCACCGGTTTCTGTCCTTTTTTCTGGGAACCACCGGGAGACTCTCTCGTTCTATATTCTCCCTAGTTCATCCTCCACGGTGGTTCTGGGTTATCCCTTGCTCCAGAGACATAATCCTATGATTAATTGGTCTCAAAACTCAATTTCTTCCTGGAGTCCTTTCTGTTTATCTTCATGCCTCACCTCGGCCACTTGTTCGCCTTCACTCCCCATCACCTTCCCTCCAGTAGAGCTGCCGGACCTCAGCCTCGTACTCGAGGTCTATCATGATCTTGGGGAGGTCCTTAGCAAGTCGGGAGTGCTCTCTTTATCACCTCATCACTCTTATGACTGTGCTATCGACCTCCTCCCGGGTGCATGGTTGCCATCCAGCCAGCTCTACAGTCTTTCTGGGCCGAAGAGGAAGACGATGGAGAGGTACATCAAGGACTCTCCTTGATGTACCAAATGTACCTTGATGCTCCTCTTGGGGTAGGGTTTTTCTTTGTCAGGAAAAAGGACGGATCCCTGCGTCCGTGTATCGATTACTGCAAACTTAACACAATAACGGTAAAGGATAAATATTTGCTGCCCCTGATCAACTTTGCTTTCAAGCTCTTTCAGCATGCACAGGTATTTACCAAACTCGACCTGCATAATGTGTATCACCTGGTTCGCATACACGAAGGTGATGAGTGGAAGACGGCATTCAAAACACATCTGGGGCATAATGAATATCTGGTGATGCCATTCGGGCTCACTAATGCTCCCACCGTCTTCCAATGTATGATCAATGACGTTCTTCGCAATATGGTGAATCAGTTTGTTTTTGCCTACCTCAATGATATTTTGATTTTTTCCCGCACGCCAGAGGAACACACGGCCCATGTCTGGGCTGTGTTACAACGGCTTCTGGAAAATCAACTCTATGTGAAGGCCGGAAAGTGTGAGTTTTCCACCCACCCCACTTCCTTCCTGGGCTTCACTGTAGCCATGGGGGAGCTGAGGGCCGACCAGGCCAAGGTGAAAGCAGTGTTGAATTGGCCTACACCACAATCTAGGATACAGCTCCAGTGCTTTTTGGGCTTTGCTTATTTCTATCAAAGGTTTATCAGAAACTACAGTAGGGTTGTGCAGCCTCTGATTCAGCTGACCTCGACCAAGGTTCCCTTTAAATGGTCCGAGGCAGCGGAGCAGGCCTTCACTGAATTAAAAACCCTATTCTCTAACACGCTCATCTTGGCGCAGGCCGACCCTCAACTCCAGTTTGTTGTAGAGGTGGACGCTTCTGATTCAGGGGTGGGCGCTGTCCTTTTGCAGTGTCTGGCTTCGGATCAGAAGCTCCACCCATGCGTGTATTTCTCTTGGCGGTTGACGCCAGCAGAGAGAAATTATGACGTAGCAGATCAAGAGCTGTTAGCCATTAAGTTGGCACTTGAGGAGTGGAGGCATTGGCTGGAGGGAGCCATTCATCCTGTTATTGTGTGGACTGACCACAAAAATCTAGAATATTTAAGGTCGGGCCGCAGGTTGAACTCTAGGCAGGCTTGCTGGACCTTATTCTTTCTTAGGTTCAATCTGGTGATCATCTATAGGCCCAGTTCACGTAACATCAAACCTGATGCTCTCTCCTGCCAGTTCACCTCCGATCTGTTACCCTCCTCATCTACTCCCAAGTCTGTTGTGCCCCCTTCCTGCATCCTGGGCGCGCTGTCGTGGAATATTGAGCAGAGGATTCGGCAGGCTCAGTCCAATGAACCCAAGCCCAAGGGAGGTCCTGACGATCACCTGTACGTTCCCTCCGCCCTTCGCAGTGACGTTGTTCAGTGGGGGCACACCAGTCACTTTACCTGTCATCCCGGGATCTCCCGTACGATCAAACTGGTGCAGCAGGTGTTCTGGTGTCCTACGCTGTGGAGGGAGGTGCAGGATTACATCAAGGCTTGCCAAGTATGTGTCATGAACAAATCGGACTCTTCACCTCCTGCTGGTCTCCTGCTCCCCCTGCCGGTTCCCAGTCACTCCTGGTCACATATTGCTTTGGACTTTGTCACAGGTCTCCCTCCCTCACAGGGCAATACCGTCATCCTCACTATTGTAGATCGGTTCTCTAAAGCCATCTACTTAGTGCCCCTTCCCAAGTTGCCCTCTGCCACTGAAACTGCCAGTCTTCTTACTACCCATGTTATCCGCCTCCATGGCATCCCCCTGAACATTGTGTTTGACCGGGGTCCCCAATTCACTTCTCAAGTTTGGAAATCCTTCTGCCGTTCCCTGGGCACCATGGTCAGCCTCACCTCTGGTTACCACCCGCAGAGCAATGGGCAGGTTGAGCATGCAAACCAGTCCTTGGAGGCCGCCCTGAGATGTGTGGCTTCCTGCAACCTGTCTACCTGGAGCTCTCATCTGACCTGGGTGGAGTTTGCCCATAACTCTGCCATCTCCTCCGCCACCGGGATCACGCTGTTTGAGGCATGTATGGGTTACCCCCCCCCCACACACTGCTGATGGAGGAGAGGGAGGTGGCTGTTCCATCCATGGGGGCCCACGCTTGTCGCTGCTGCTGCTTGTGGAGATCCACCGAGGCTACCCTTCTCCGTTCGGCCAAACGGAATCGTCAGTATGTGGACGGCAGACAGGTCCCAGCGCCCAAATACGCGGTTGGCCAGAAAGTGTGGTTGTCGGCATAGCAGGTCCCTTTGAAGACGGAGTCGAGGAGACTGTCACCTCGCTTTCTTGGTCCATTTCCCATCTCAAGGATCATCAACGACGTCACAGCCCATCTGAAGCTTCCACCGACACTCCGTAATTACCCCATGTTCCATGTTTCCAAAATCAAGCCCATCTCCGCTAGTCCTCTCTGCCCCCCCCAAGCCGCCTCCTCCTCCTCGGATTCTTGACAGCCAGACCACCTATACTGTCCAGAGGATTCTAGATGTTTGCCGTCGGGGCTGGAGTCTACAGTACCTGGTCCACTGGGAAGGCTACAGAGCGGAAGAAAGGTCATGGATCCCCGGGTCCTTTTTCCACGACAAGGGGATGGTCCAAGCCTTTCACCGGGCTCATCTCAACAAGCCTGGTGGATCGCCAGGAGGCGCTTCTTGGGTGGGGTGGGGAGGCACTGTGATGATCTGTTGAGCGCACTCCCCCTCCCTTTCTGTGGGAGGTGCTTCATCTGTTTCCCAGGCTCCACAGGTCATCAACGCACCAGTGTGAGTGGACGCACCTGCTGCCTCTCTTCTGCCAGCGCTTAAAAGGACCAGTTGGTGAATGATTCTGTGCTGGATCATTGGGTACTGCTGCACTGAAACAAGGTAAAGATTTGTCTAATCAGGAACTCAGCCTAATCTCCCTTTTCCTCTTCTCTCCCCGGGTTGCTGCCATCTTAGCGGTGCGTCTCCAGGACTGCGGTGCACTCACCTGCCTCCTCATCACCATTGTCTGCTGAACTGCCTTCTCCACCCGGTCAGACTTCCCCCAGCTCCTCTACTCTCCACCTCTCGCCAGCTCTGCCCTGCTGGCTTGTCCTGTTCCTTGCTGGGTTCCTCTGCCGGGCTCTCTGCTCACCAGTCGTAAGATATCCCTGTTCACACCCATTATTCACTACATCTCTCCTCATTCTAATCAGCTCTCTCCCTCTCTCTCTCTCTCTCTCTCTCTCCTCAGGCTGTGTGTTCCACTGGCATGCAACACTTTTCATTCATTACCATGTTTTCAATAAAACTGTGTTTCACTTTTTTACTTTATATCAGAGTGTCTCTTTCTGGTGTTAGCTGCCTTGCACTTGAGCTTCTAGCTTTGAGTCATGACAATATAAACAATTTATGAAGTTAAGAACTGTGGAATCTGAAACTAAATATAAAATATATAAAAATAAACTGACAAATATTTTGAGATTTAGTAAAAATAAGTATAGTGACATATTGGAAAAACATAAGACAAATATGAACAACACCTGGAAATTGTTAAAAGAAATAATAAATAAGAATAAAATTTATGGGAAAAATCTCTCTTATTTGTACTCTGATAATGAAATTATTAGTGGCAATAATAAAATTGCTGATAAATTCAATGAATACTTTATTAATGTTGGGAGAACACTAGCCAAATCTATTGCAGAACCCATCGATAATAGTAAGTATGACATTTTACGAATAAATACTCATTCTATGTTTATTAAGTAGACGGATGAAAAAGAGATTCTTAATATTGTTCATAAATGGGTGATTCCATTTATTAGGGGTCCAATGTGTGACATTGGTGGCAAAATTTAAAATTGATCAAATCTGCACATGAAATTGACTAATCACTATCCAATTGTGTCAGGTTTATGAAACTATTAACTATTTTTGTAACGGCATTCGCGTTCAGGAACAGATAGCATGCAAGTGTGCATTTTTCTGGTGTAAAGGGGACACCAAACCTAAAAATGGTTTTGTACATAAAAGCCAAGAACACTTTCATTCTTTGAAAGTTGGCATGTGTTAGGTACTCTAGTCTGACTACTTTCCCAAATAGCATGACCTATTTAAAGCCTCTTTTCATGAAAATGAAATTTTGAGTGTCTCTTTATAGACTTGAGTCCTTGTTTATGTCTTGATCTCACTCAAGGTACAGCCACTCATTTCGACACATATTTCTAATTTTTTACCTTAAAACTTATACAGGTACTTGCAAAATGATCTACGGTAACAAATGTAATGCGAAATAAACCATGACATTGACTTGATTTCCAGAAAACGACCTGGTGCAGGCAACGTAAATGGAGACGCTATTGTTTTGGTTTCCCTTTAATTTGCTTTACGTCTATGGCATTTCCCTCGTTTTTAGATTATACTTTATAAGCGACAACTCCAATAGGTATTTTATGAGGATAAAGAAGCACCAGAAACAAGTATATAATTCAAATGTCCAAAACTCTTGAGGATGAGAGCTCACTTTAACTACTTGTAAGTTAAGGCGTAAATGGGACACTCGGGCTTTTGTTTCCCGGTATGGAGTTGAATGCACTTTGCAATGGCACACGTTTTACACGAAACAACTTCAACACTTCCGGTATTTTTAACGCATCAAAACTCATCAACAGCTACATTTTCATGACATATTAAGATGTGATAACGTGTATACATATCTTCAAATTCTCCCTGTTTGTTGGATAAGACGTAAAATCACAAAATGCGTAAATGTGGGACACGGAAGTTTGGACCTTCGATAACTTCTATCCAAAATAGCCACGGTAAATCCTCTCCACATGGGTTGAGCACATCCGGGGTAGAGAAAATCAAGGGCTTTCCCAGGGCGGTCACCTCGCCAGACGGGGCTGCGCGCGGCCGACCAAGACCGAAGACGTAAATTTTTTAAGGGACACCATATTCGATGTGTCATAAATGTTTGAGATTTTATTGAAATATTCTACATCTGAGCTTCACAAAGACTGATCTCCTTTTTACGTGTATGGTTTGGGATTTGAAAGGTGCAAAGTGAAAAGCATCAGCACTTCTTTTTTTCTTGTTACTTTACCGAATAACTTGCATGTTGATGCGTAAATTCGGGGACACGAAAATTTACGTCGTACGAGTAAATTTGCAGGGGTCGCTGTACAAAAACCATGGATACAATCACATTGGGGAATGTTTTATTTTGAATTTACATTACAACTCTGTTATCTCTTGCATAAATGAGTAGAAAGAGTTACTCAGAGATCCCTTTCAGGTACTTTGAAATTGATGCAATTGTCATGTCACACAAAAACTGGGAAAAATGAGGGGACACGACCAATAGTTTCCATGGTAACGGGAAAATCAATGATTTTTTTCTTTTAAATTGCAATGCAAGTCTGAAACTCTTTTATGTTCCCTTGCATGTTATAAAAACGAAACTGACATCTGCAAATTACAGAAAAAGAGAGAGCGCTTGAAAGTCGGATACCCCTGATATAGTGCACTGGACCCCAAATAAATGGAATCACCCAAATACAAAAATAAAAAAAATCTACAGATTGTAATGGTCGTGACATGTTCCTGATTAAAAATATAATAGATTGTATTGTTAAGCTTTTTACATACATTTGTAACTTATCACTGAAGTTGGGGAAATTTTCTAGACAAATGAAAGCTGCTAAAACAATTCCTTTGCATAAAAATGGTGATACGCACATATTCTCAAATTATAGGCCAATTTCTCCGTGACCACAGTATTCAAAAATTTTGGAAAGATTATTTGTTACAAGGTTGGAAAATTTTATTGCTAAATATAATTTACTTTGTGACCAACAATATGGTTTCAGAAAAAAAAAAACAGACTACATCGCTTGCACATTTAGATTTTTTAGAACAAGTTTCAAATAGTTTCTTTCCTCTAAAGAAATCAAGTCCTGCTGCCCACTCCCCACTCCACCAACACCCCCCCACTCCCAACACACAGCCCCCCATCCTGACCCTGACCAGGACCCAGGTGAGGACGGAGCTGAGGAAGATCAAGGCGAGGAAGGCGCCGGGACCGGACGGCATCAGCGCAAAGCTCCTCAAGTCCTGTGCAGACCAGCTGTGTGGGATTGTGACGTATATCTTCAACATGAGCCTGAAACTGGGGAGGGTACCACAGCTGTGGAAAACATCTTGTGTGGTACCTGTACCAAAAACTTCCCACCCCAAAGACCTGAACAGCTACAGACCGGTGGCCTTGACGTCCCACTTGATGAAGACCCTGGAGAGACTGCTCCTTGCTCACCTCCGCCCCCTGGTGGAACCAGCGATGGATCCACTCCAGTTCGCCTACCAGCATGGCATTGGGGTGGAGGATGCGGTGATCTTCCTCCTTCACCGTTCTCTGTCCCACCTGGAGAAGCCCGGGAATATGGTGAGGATCATGTTCTTTGACTTCTCCAGTGCTTTCAACACCATCCAACCGATGATCCTGAAGGACAAGCTGCTGCGCGCAGGGGTGGACCAGCACCTGTCATCATGGATCCTGGACTACCTCACGAACCGGCCTCAGTTTGTGAGAACCCGGGACTGTGTGTCCGACACGATCATCAGTAGCACGGGGGCCCCCCAGGGAACGGTGCTGGCTCCCTTCCTGTTCACTCTTTATACTGCGGACTTCTCACACAACACAACACACTGCCATCTACAGAAGTTCTCTGATGACTCTGCGATCGTTGGCCTCATCTCCAATGGAGATGAAGCTGAGTACAGAGGGCTTATCCAGGACTTCGTGGACTGGTGCCATCGGAACTGCCTCCAGATCAACGCGAGGAAAACTAAGGAGCTGGTGGTGGACTGCCGCAGGCATGGGCAGCCCCTCACAGTACCAGTAAATATACAGGGAACAGACATCGAGATGGTGACATCCTATAAGTACCTGGGTATTCATCTGAACAATAAACTAGACTGGTCACACAATACTGATGCACTCTACAAGAAGGGACAGCGCAGGCTGTTCCTGCTGAGGAGACTCAGGTCTTTTGGTGTACAAGGGGCGCTGCTGAAGTCATTCTATGACACGGTGGTGGCATCAGCCATCACTTTTGGAGTGGTCTGCTGGGGCAGTGGCATTACTGCAGCCGATAGGAAGAGACTGAACAAACTGATTAAGAAAGCTAGCTCTGTCCTGGGGCAGCGCCTTGATCCGATGGAGGAGATAGGAGAGAGAAGGACGGTGGCTAAACTGTCATCTCTGCTGGAGTCCGAGTTCCACCCTATGCAGGACATACTGAATGCACTGAGGAGCTCATTTAGCAGCAGACTACATCATCCCAGGTGCACAACCGAGAGGTTTCGTAGGTCCTTCCTACCAACGGCTGTCAGACTGTACAACCTAAGCAGGGCTGCTCGCAGAGATAGCAAAAAGACGTAACAAACTAATAGTTTTTTGAATGCAAAAGATGCAATAGACTTACACAATGGTCCCCTCCGGCATACAACTAGGAACATACCGGTCGCTATGGAGGGTGAGAATATGTATGGGCACATAATCATACCATGTAGGATAACTAAGTAGACGGTTATGCTGTTTCATTCCATCTAGCAACAATGCTCTGCACTGTGTGTGTTTATATATTTACATATTTATTCCATCTAGCTACAATGCTCAGCACTGGGTGTGTTTATATATTTATATATCTACATATTATTCCATCTAGCTACATTGCTCCGCACTGTGTGTGTTTATATACTTGCATATTTATTCCACCTAGCTGCAATGCTCCGTACTGTGGGTGTTTATATATTTACATATTTATTCCATCTAGCTACAATGCTCTGCACTGTGTGTTCATATATTCATATATTTATTCCATCCAGCTACAATGCTCTGCACTGTGTGTCTGTGTGTGTGTGTATATATATATATTTTATAGTAATACGTACATATGTATATTAGCTGCTCTTGCTTGCTTGTTTTTTTCTTGCCTTCTGATTGTTGCTCTGAGTGTTGCTATCCCTGTGCTGTTGCAATCCTGGAATTTCCCCGTTGTGGGACTAATAAAGGCTGATCTTATCTTATCTTATCTTATCTTAAATACAATTGAAAGTAAGACAGATGTTCTTGCAATTTTTTTAGACCTACAAAAATTTTTTGATGCTGTTGATCATAAACTCCTCTTGGGTAAATTACAGCAGTATGGTATCAGAAGACTGACTTATGACTGGTTATACAATTACTTTGAAGACATATATCAATATGTTCATATTAATAACACTGACTCAATTTTGCGAAAGGTAACATGTGGTGTGCCACAAGGCTCTGTGCTTGGGTCATTATTGTTTATTTTGTATATTAATGATTTATGTTTGATTTCCAAGTCAGTGAAGTGTATTTTGTTTGCTGATGACATGACTTTTATTTGTAGTGTGAAAGATTATGAGCAGCTTCTGGATACAGTGCAACACGAATTACAGATTATTAAGAAATGGTTGAACTAAAACAAACTGTCTCTTCATCTTGGTAAAACTAAATGTATAATATTTGGAAATTCCACAATAAACACCAATAGAAAACTCAAAATAAATGATGCTGAAATTGATATAATTCTGGAAACCAAATTTCTAGAAGTTATTGTTGATAATTAATTCTAATGGAAATCACATATAAATTATGTCAAAACTAAAATGGCCAAATCAACAGCTATATTAAATAAAGTAAAAGACTTATTATGTCATAAATCATTATATATTTTATATTATTCACTCATTGTTTGATATATGTGTTATTGTATAGAAGTCTGGGCAAATACTTATAAAACAAATATACATCCAATCTTTTCACAACAAAAAAAGCTATACAGGTCATAACTAATAAACCTTATTGTGAGCCAACAAACTCACTATGTATTGAATTAGGTGTATTAAAATTTCCTGATTTAGTGGATTACAGTACAATTCAAATAATGTACAAAGTAAACAATGAACAGTTATTACTGGATATCTCTTTAAAACCAGAAAAAATGCATACAATTTATGAGGAAATCTTGTTTATGTAAAGCCTCATTTTAGAATTAATATAAACAAACACCGTGTTTCTGTTAAAAGTGTTGAACTCTGGAATAATTGTCCTGATAATTTTAAAGTGTGTAGAATAGGCAATTGTTTAAGAAAAAGCTACTTTCTCAGTATTATGTATCTGTTTAGAATATGACATAAGCTGTGTTTTTTGTTTGTTTTTTTGCCTTGGTATGAATGTGGGGTTTTTTGGTGTTTTTTTTTTTTCCTGCTGTTGCAGTTGATACACAAGATTTTGTAGGATCTTTAATGGTAAAAGGGGTAGGTTGGATAAGCAATGCTTCTGCCTACACCCTTTCAGTTTTTCTGTTGTTTTTTATGTATCTTCTTATATATTTTTTTATGCATTTTAAACCAAATAAACCGACGAACAACAACAACAATTTATTTACCCATATATTTACTACTTTTTTTGGTTAATTTGAAACTTTTTCTAATTTGGAATTCACCTGTAGTACAGGCAAGCAGGTAATCTGCCAGATTGGTTCATGTGAGCCCACAACACCATGGGGGGGGGGGGGGGGGTGGCGTTCATAGCTATGACATAGCTATGAACATCCATAGCTCCCCTATGGCTGTTCATTAAAGATTTCCCCTCCTAAATTTCCACATATCTGGGGAGGCTGAAATTCGGGGATACGCACACTTGTAACCTCACAAAGCACATATCAGATCTGAGGTCTGTCTGACAAACGGGCCGAGAGATAAGCGTGGAATAGACAGAATGACACACACACAATGACACAGAGACAGGTAATACGTACTTGCATTATGATATACAAGTGCATACCCGTAGAAAGGGACGTTTCCTGTGGTAACATATCGTCACTTCCTGTGTTGCTGGCTCTCGGTGTGGTTTGCTCTGTGGTTAGCTATCCTCACTCTCCTGAGGATTATTGCCTTTAATTGTACTTTAATTGCTTTTTTCGCATCTACCGTCTCCTCTCACTTCTGTTTAACAAGCCTTTAGCACCTGTGTGCACACTCAGTGTCACCTAATCACCCTCTTAGCCTTCTCTTCACCTTTCATCAGTGTTTGTGTTAGCTTCGGGTTAGCCACTAGCTATGGCTACTAGCTCTCCTTCCCCTTCTCTTCTGGTGTTCTCTCTGTGTCAGATGTTTAGCTACACTTTTGTCTATTTTAGTGTTAATGGTAAATGTAATAAATGTTGTCTTTTTGAGGCACTCGAGGCGAGGTTGTTCGATTTGGAATCCCGGCTCCACTGCATTGAAACACCGTCAGCAGCAGTTAATAATGATGGACTCCCCTGAGCTGCAGCGGAGCACCCTAGCATAGGCTGGCCTGTTCGCTGTCCTCCAGCTTCTACCTCTCCTGAGCAGCCAGGAGAGAATGGTGGGTGACGGTGAGAAAGAAGCATAGTCGCAAGCACCTGGTTCACCACCAACCTGCTCATGTTTCTAATCGCTTTTCCCCACTCAGCGACACATCCACTGAAGAAAAAACTCTTATCATTGACGACTCAGAAACGTGAACCTAGAGACTCCAGCGGCCATAGTCAAATGCGCTTCCGGGGCCAGAGCAGGTGGCATCGAGTCAAATTTGAAAATGCTGGCTAAAAGTAACTCTAAATACTCCACAATTGTTATCCACGCCGGCATTAACGACATCCGACTCCGGTAGTCGGAAGTCACAAAACTTAATGTGGAATCAATGTGTAACTTTGCCAAAACGATGTCTGCCTCTGTAGTATTCTCTGGGCCCCTCCCCAATCTGACCAGTGATGACATGTTTAGCCGCATGTCATCCTTCAACCGCTGGCTGTCTGTGTGGTGTCCTGCAAACGATGTGGGCTACATAGACAATTGGAACTCATTTCGGGGAAAACCTGTTTCTTATTAGATGAGACAGCGTCCATCCCACTCTGGATGGTGCGTCTTTTTTATCTAACAATCTGGCATCATTTTTATCCAAATTTCCAAAACCAAGAGTTGGGACCAGGAAGCAGAAAACAAACTCTATACATGTTGGCCCCTTTAAAAAAGAAAAAAGTCTAATCAGAGATTTCTAACTCCTTGGTTCAACACAGAAACTTGTAGCTTAAAACAAAAGACTCATCAATTAGAAAGAAAATGGCACTCCACTAAATTAGATGAAATCTATTTAGCTTAGAGAAATCATCTTCTAATTTATACAAAATTTCTCAGAAAAGCTAGAACAAGTTATTATTACGCATTAATAGAAGAGAACAAGAATAATCCCAGGTTTCTTTTCAGCACTGTAGCCAGGCTGACAAAGAGTCAGGACTCTGTCAATCCTAGCATTACCCTAGAGCTTACTAATCAGGACTTCATGAACTTTTTCAATAATAAAATTTCATCTATCATAGATAAAATTGGTCAGATTCTTCCCACCGTTAACTTAAATACATTAACTACTACAACTCCTTCAATTGATATCTGTTTGGATGAGTTTACTCCAATTGACCTTTTAGAATTTGAATTGAATTTGATAAAATAATTTCCTAATCCAAGCCTTCAACTTGTCTTTTAGACCCTATTCCTACCTGGTTATTTAAAGAAGTCTTCCTATTTATTGGTAGCTCTATTCTTCAAATAATCAATTCTTCATTAACATTAGGCCATGTACCGCAGCCTTTTAAAACCGCTGTAATTAAACCCTTACTCAAAAAGCCAACACTGGATCCAGGAGTTTTAGCTAACAACAGACCAATCTCTAATCTGCCTTTCATTTCAAAAATCTTAGAAAGAGTTGTTGCTATGCAATTATTTGACCACTTGCAGAGAAATGGTTTATTTGAAGAGTTTCAATCTGTGTTGAGAATCCATCATAGTGCTAACAGCCTTAGCAAAGGTCAATAATGACTTCCTTATCGCATCTGATATTGGACTTGTTTCTGTACTTGTCCTTTTAGACCTTAGTGCAGCTTTTGATACTATCGATTATAATATTCGAATTAATAGATTAGAACACCATTTTGGACTTAGTGGAACTTCGTTGCAGTGGTTTGGATATTATTATCTGATAGGTTCCAGTTTGTTCATGTCAGTAATGAGTTTTCTTCCAACTCAAAGCTCAGTCACGGAGTTCCACAGGGATCTGTGCTAGGCCCTATTCTTTTTAGTTTATATATGCTTCCACTAGGCAACATTATTAGAAAGCACTGTATACATTTTCATTGTTATGCAGATGACACACAATTATACCTGTCAGTGAAGCCAGATGATAGTAATCAATTAGCCAAGTTAGAGGCCTGTCTTAAGGAAATCAAAGCTTGGATGACTTGTAATTTCCTGCTATTAAATTCAGATAATACTGAAGTCATTCTAGTTGGTCCAAAAAACCTTAGAAATACCTTTCCAAATCTCTTCCAAAACTCTTAGTTTGGATGTGGTTACTCTTTCTCTTAATAGTTCTATGAGGAACCTTGGAGTTATTTTTGATCAAGATCTGTTCTTTAATTCACATATTAAACTTGTTTCTAAGTTAGCCTTCTATCATTTGCATAATATTGCCAAGATTAGGAGCATCTTGTCCCAGAGTGATGCTGAGAAACTTATCCACGCTTTTGTTAGCTCTAGATTAGATTATTGTAACTCTTTATTATCAGATTGTCCTAGAACATCTTTAAAAAGTCTTCAGCTGATCCAAAATGCTGCAGCAAGAGTTTTAACAGGTACTAGAAAGAGATCATATCTCTCCGGTTTTGGCCTCCCTTCATTGGCTTCCCATAGAGTTTAGAATTAAGTTTAAAATCCTTCTTCTCACTAACAAAGCTCTAAATAATCAGGCCCCTTTTTATTTAAAAGATCTGACACTACCCTATAATCCTAACAGAGCACTACGCTCCCAAAATGTAGGATTACTTGTAATACCTAGAATCTCCAAAAGTACAATGCGAGGCAGAGCCTTCAGTTATCAAGCTCCTCTCCGGTGGAACCAGCTGCCAATCTGGATTCGGGAGTCAGATTCGATCTCTGGTTTTAAGAATAGGGTTAAAACCTTCCTTTTTGATATAGCCTATGTCATGAATCGCCCCTTGGGGCAAAGAGAAACAGACCCATGCGCCAACTGCAGTTTGTGGCATTTAATAACAAAATACAAAGTTCCAAAGAGCATCAAAGTAAAAATCCACACACAGAAAATCAGGTAAGCTTACGGACAGGAATGAACTGGGAATAAACTCACCAGAGTGAGGAAAGGACTCTGGTGAGGAGGAGAAAGTTAAACTAGACTGCGGCGGTGAACAGCAAAAACAACAGTATATAAATACTGAAAACATAATTGATGGCAGGTGTGGATTCACATGAGCGGGCAGGTGATCTAATTATTAACACAGAACAGACAGAGGAGATAATGACAAAGTGGGAGTGTCTGGAACAGGTGGGAGGCTCATGCCACGAGGAAATGAAATATAAACACTGAGAGCCAAAATAAGACAGGAAAAAATACTAACAGAATCATGACATAACAATAAGGACAAGAAAACCACATCAAAATACTGACAGCCAAAAGCACATCTAGAATCACTACAAAGAAAACTAATACAACGCTGGGAGAATACAGAAAATACTTAGATTTGACTTAAGAGTCTGAGCCCAGTGACGCACCGTGCTCAGCCTTGTGACAGCCTATAATTACGGCGGGATCATGTGCCCCTGAACCCTCCCTTAGTTATGCTGCTAAAAGGTTTAGACAGTCCTGGGACCTCCAACAATGCACTGGGCCTCACTCCTTTCTTCAGTCTCAATGAATATTTTTGCTGGTCATTAACATCTGTTTGTTCGCTCCCATACATTGAGTCCCCGTCATGCTGTTTGCTCTCTACATGTCTGTTCTTTTCATCTTCTCTATCCCCTCACACACACACCCCCCAGCCAGTCGCAGCAGATGACTGCCCCTCCCTGAGCCTGGTTCTGCTGGAGGTTTCTTCCTGTTAAAAGGGAGTTTTTCCTCTCCACCGTTGCCAAGTGCTTGCTCACAGGGGATCATCTGATTGCTGGGGTCTTTCTGCAACTGTGGGGGTTCCCCCTACAAATGAAAGTGCTATGAGATGACTGTTGTTGTGAAATGGCGCTATATAAATAAAGTTGAATTGAATTGAATTCTTCACCACCGACACTCGCTCTCGTCCAACCCCATCAACTGGAGCCTTTTCCCGGACACGCTGAAGCTGACTGGCGTGCAAGGCAAGGCACGCTAGGGTTTCCCCTACAGTTGAATATGCGATGAGATGACTGTTATTGTGAAATGGCGCTATATAAATAAGGTTGAATTGAAAACAAGTATTCCTGACTGATATAGGTAGCCCAATCAGGCTTAACAGGCCCAAATGTAGGCTGTGTTTAAAAGTGGAATACAAAGGTGTAGCCTATATGTAGGCAATCGCACGTTAGACTTTGACAAATATGAAAGGGAATGAATGCCACAGAGATTTGTTTGATTGCATGGATATTAATTACAGAATAACTGAAAATGAATGGGACATCCAATATTAGCGTCTAAGAAGCGCTTGTTTATTTTTTTGTCAGATCACTAATTTGTGTGATCTTTTGTGAGTTCTCTTCATAATAGTGTATCTTGTACTTTGAGGAATAGGAGTTGTTCAGTCACCATTATAATTTCGTTTATACGTGTAGTTTGTAGTCTATCATCAGTACACTCATACAGTACTATAACAGACCATGTTTACAAATATTTGAGGCCCACTGCTGTGCATCCTTTTATATCTTAGCAATATTATTAGTACAAAACACCAAACATTATTATACACAGCAGAATGACCTGTTTGGCTGCAGCTGTTGCATCAGTGTTACCCATTTTGTTATATGTGTTATATGGGCACTTTATTGTGAAGTGCAGTGTGATGACGTGGACTTCCTGTCACGTCACCGCACTGCCCAGTATAGCGGGGTGAGCCACCATGGCACGGCCTCTTTATGCCGGATGCCCATGCCAGGTGCCTGCTTTGTAACCGCTGTGTTTGCCATCAATAAAGCTGTGTTCCACGCTACCTCATTTTGCCTCATTCATCACCAGGTTTCCATACATAACATTTGGCAACTGAGGATTAACTCATTGAGGTGTGCATAACATCACTCTGTCCCTTTCTCAAGCTCCCGAGTGAACCGCCGGCACCTTGGCCAAGATGGTTTGAGGCTTTTCAGACCTAGATCATAGCGCTGGACCTCGGGCATCTTGACAAGCTAAGGGCACGTGCGCTTCTTGTCCATAACCTGGGTATCGAGGGCCAGTGAGTCCTGTGGATGCTCAGCACATCTGACTCGTTTGAGGGCGTCATGGAGCTGCTAGCCAACCATTTCCACACCCCAGACAGCGTGACTGTCCAGAGGATTCATTTTCGGCAGCGACATCAATGAGTAGGTGAGCCCATCCACCAGTTTGTTGCCAACTTGAGGCAGCTAGCTAGTGAGTGCCGCTTTGGGCTGTTGGAAGATGAAATGGTGCGTGACCAGGTAGTGGAGCACACGTGCAGTGCTGTATTGCCAGCTAGGTTACTTACAACGCCGAATGACTTAACATTAGCCAGAGCTGTCGAGCTAGCTCTCCAGTTGGAAGCCGTAGACAAGCTAACCTCGGAGCTAAACTGGTGTCAGTCACAGCAGCCGCCGGAGACACTCGCCACAGCAAATGCCGTGGACTTGGATAGCGAGAATAACTTGGAAGACGATGTTACGGAAACCAATGCTGCCAGCCGAAGGTCTGCCCTGGGAAGAACCCGATACAAGGGTTGTGGGTCCATGAGGCAACACCATAAGGCGAAGGAATGCCCGGAAAAAGGAAAACATCGCAGATATGGACGCTTGAACCATTATACTACAGTGTGCCGCTTATCTGAACCGGAGAGCCCACAGAAGAAATCACTCCACCCGCCCCTGACAACCATCCGTACGGTGTCCCCCAGCACAAACGGGTGCACTTATTGTGCAGTGGAGTTAGACGGTGTGGAGGTTCCACTGCTGCTCGATACGGCGGCAGAGGGGTCATTGCTAAACTGGGCCACGGTGAAGAAGTTCTTCCCTCACTACAGGATTAAAGGTAACCCGGCGTCGTTGTATGGTTATGGAGGTAGCAGGCTGGGCACGGTGGGGACTTTGGAGTTAACAGTTTGTTACAAATCTGCGAAGATGGTTGACTTCACATTCCACGTGACAGCGTGGGGTGATAACATCACGGGCTGTGATCTGTTTTACAGACTGGGTTTCTTCATTAAAGACGGTGCCAGAATGAATGGCCGGGTTGTGGCCACTGGAACCCCCCGGTTCTGGTGGTCGAAAAGGGCGTTGTGTGGGACGAAGAGCTAACGGACACTCCGGCGGTCAAGCACGACCAGTTTCACTCAGGTTCAACGCAGGAAAGTCTCAGTGCCGGTGCTCTGGACACGGTAGAGGGGATAGAGAGTGTGGCGGCAGGGCACCTGCATCAGCGAGTGACACCATGCTAGCCCAAGATGCCTCTGTAGCTTGGCCACAGGGGGATGGGGGATCTGCAGCTATGACGATGACCAATGTTTTACAATGTTTTTAGAAGAGGACAGGGCCAGACCAATGAGCATGGTGTTACCGCATGCTCAACAGCAGCATGTCAGGCTGAGCCGGGCACCGCTGAGGGCTTTGGACTTGGTTCAGGTTCGGCATGATGAATGTCCACGGTGAAGATGGGCCAAATGACAGCCAGCAAAACATTGAGGATGTCTGCGGATAGTGATGAAGTTGGGCACAGCATACTTCCGGTTGTCTGACGGCTCATCTAGGCATGCCAATCAGCTTTGGCATGTCCAGGAGGACGCTTCGCGTGACAAGGCTGGATGGGAGTCAGTGTTGGTGGTGAAGGAGTCGGGCTCCACCGTCCAGAAGATCAGTCATTGTCCCGGGGACTTGATGCTTCCAGGGATGCACTTGCTGAGGGGCTGCACTGGGCCACCCCATGCCTGTTCTGCCTCTCCCACCCAAGTGACTGTGCTGTAGAGTGATGTTTATAGTTCTGTGTGTTTGCATGCATGTTATGTTATGGGGTTGTATATATATTTTGTGTTAGTATAGGAGCACGGCAGATATTTTAGTTTAGTGATGGACTCTTTTGAGTTTATTTGGTGGCAGAATAATCTACCAAGCCGTGCAGGCTGTGTGGCAGTCCACCCACCAGCCCTATTTTAGGTTATTTTGTGTGAGTGTGTTAGGCCAGTTGAGCACATTAGTTTTCATTATTTTAGTGTGTGATTCAGGTTCTAAATTTTGGTGGGTTTGAATTGTGTGTGTGTTTTTGGACTTTCTAAAGGGGGGAGGAAATGTTATATGTGCTATATGGGCACGTGATTGTAAACTGCAGTGTGGTGACGTGGACTTCCTGTCACGTCACCACACTGCCCTATTTGGCGGGGCGAGCCACTATGGCACAGCCTCTTTACACCGGATGCCCACGCCAGGTGCCTGCCGTCTAACCGCTGTGTTTGCCATCAATAAAGCTGTGTTTGACTGTACCTCTTCTTGCCTCATTCATCACCAGGTTTCCATACATAACACATTTGTCTGTAAATATTTAAGTAAAAATGATTTATTTCATTATTTGGGCATTTTTGTGTCTTCTTCTTGTTTATTCAAAGCGTGCATATGTGTCTGCATATGATATGCAGTTGACCTGGCCATTCCGCTCCACATTAATGGCAGTATTATTATTATTAAGTTTTTAATTTTTAAATACTCGAGAGGGAGGGGGCACTCATGGTCCTCCAAAGGACCAGTGACGCAGCAGACAGGACTGCCATCTACCTCTGACTGGGCAGGCTGGGAGTGTTTCCCCGCTAAGGATTGTGGTGCGTCTAGTCAGACACCGGTGTTGGAGAAGCAGCAGCTGAACCGACGGATCGCAGTCCTTCACAGGGAGCCAAGCCCAGCCTGCCCGGTTAACGGGAATCTCGGCTGCTGTGCCAGCACTGTCCTTTGCAGCACCACGGGTCCCCGCCAGTGCCCCCACCCCCACCCCAGCGCACCCGTGCACCTCATGTTCTCTATGCAGAATTATCCATTAGACCTAAGCCAGGGGTGCCCAACCTGGGCCTCCTTTGGACCAATTAAGAAGTGAAATTAGAAAATTTCTCAAAGAAACCTGAATGCTCCAGGAGCCCCAGGTTGGGCACCCCTAATGCACACAATCACAGCAACTTTATGGTATATTTTTTTAAGCATTAAATCTTAAGTATAATCTTTTTCTAGTCAAATTTGTCGCTTTTCACTTCCTTGATTTACTCATGGCGTGCTGTGGTTACTGATGCAGTGATGCCGCATATTATCCAGTCAGTACGGAGTAAGGATGGACATATTGATACGCAAGTATTGATACTTCAATACAGCTAGTCGATACTCTGGAGTCGATATTTTTTAAAATATCGCAATACCACCATATTAATACAAAACATGCAATTTGTTTTCACTTCTGAGAGTTTTAGGCATTACATTTATGTGTGAAAACTGGTGAAAGAGGTGCCCAGGCATATTTTTGAGAGGGTCTGCCATGTCACATGAGTACGGCAGCCTATCAGATGTCACAGCCGAAGACACTGCGCACTGCACAGAGTGAGCTCAGCAATATCAGGGGCTCAGCAATATCAGGGGTGGCAGAAGAAGTATTACTTCTGAAATGTTACACCATTCATCCAAATTCTATGGCGATACCATGCAGCATAGTTTTGAAAAATGAACAAAATACGCACTATTTAAGTTTTTTAAAATAATAGTGTAAAAATAAAATAAATAAATGAATAAATAAATAATAAAATTTAAAAAAAATATTGCATTATGAAAAAAAATACACATGTATGGTGTTTGGTATTACCATAGAATTTGGATGAATGGTGAAACATTTCAGAAGTAAAAAATATTTGAATCCAGTTGACTTGACTGAGCTTTCATACAGCACACTTACCCGCCTGGATGACTGAGAATTTTCACCAAATTAAGAAATTACATATTTTAACTGAACAACTCCATACTTGGGGATGCACACCATCGTCACCTCAGCAAAGCACTTATAAAATCTGAGGCCAGTCTGACGAACGGTTTGGGAGATATCTGAGGAACAGACAGACAGACAGACAGACAGACACACACACACACACACACACAGATTCAGTGTACTTATAGATAGATATAAATATAATTTTTGACAAAGTTCCAAATTTACAAGAAAAATGTCACAAATTTATGGAAAAACACACATTAATAAGAAGATAGTAAGTAAAAAAGTAACAAATTTAAGAGGAAGAAGTTGCAAGACTAAAGTAAAAAAATTGCAAATTTTTGAGAAAGTTTCAAATTTTCAAGAAAAATTGATGAAATTAGGGGGAAAAGTCTCAAATTGACAAGAAAACAGCAAATTTATGAGAAAATAAGTTGAAAATAGGTAAACAGGTAAAGTCCACGTGGGCAAACACAGATGGGGCCAACACGGAACCCGTGGACAAACCCATATGGGACCCATAAGACATCCCAGTTTTAACCTTTGATGGGACTTGTGGACATGCTGGCTGGGTAGTAAACACAACTCATTACTACTCACCTCCAGTGTTGGGAGTAACGCATTACAGTAATGCCACTACTTTTGCAGTAACGTGCTACATAACGAAATTACTGTTTAAAAATCCAGTAATGCGTTATAGTTACTGAAATTTGATCAGATGCGTTACTCACGCTACTCATTTTATTAATATGGATAGATATTTTTAGCATAAAAAAATATAAACTAATTCCACCGTAGTGCACCGGTCAGTCTCCTCCGCCGGTGTTATGCTGAGAATTGTCAGTTTCCTGTCCTGCTCACACACAACCCAGAGGTGACTTCTCATATGGAGCCCTGATCACCTGTTGTCCCAGCGGTGAGTAACCCCCAACAGCTCCTACCTCTGTGGTTAAACAGGAGTATTTTTTTGAGCAAGAAGCTTGCATTTAATGGCCACAGTTGTGTAAATGTGTAAATAATTGCGCAAGTTTTCTTATGCACAGAGAAAAAGTGACTGATTTGTTGCAGTAAGCTTTTTCTAAGTGGTGAACTTTCATTTATCTGTGCTTTCTGTTTTATTTTATCTCCTTCATTTACATGCTGTTGTGATCTGCAGCTATTTCATGGAAGTAAATCCTCTAAATATGATCTGGTCCAGGGGTGTCAAACGTATCGCTCGTGGGCCAAAAATGGCCCACCAGGGGATCCAAAATTTTCTCTGAATTTACAGCTTTATTTCTAGTAAATTTCTGACTTTCTAGATAGATAGATACTTAGATAGATAGATATAGATAGATAGATCCGGCACTTGCTTACTCCCACCCCCCTCCACCTCCTCCTGCACAAAGCTTTTCCCGCACCTCGCTTCCAGAGCCGGCCGATCACCGTCTTGTTCCGTTACGCACGACTGCGCTCCTGCCCATGCGCCCACGATCCACGGCCGTTCAACGTGCTGGAACTCGGAGCGGAGCACACTGCCCTTTCCACCCCTTCCCCGTCCCTCTCACGGACTGACATGCCCTCTGACACTCCTCTACAGCAGGACACTTTCTACAGCAGGACACTTTCTACTGATTACAATAGTTTGTGTAAATCCGAGACATTTTTTTCTCTGTAAAATGAGACTTTTTTCTCATCAGTTTTCTTTTTCTTGTTTTTTTCTGATGAGAACAAGGGGCCCTTGATCTTGCTGTGTGTGCAAGAGGATTTAAGTATGCATTTAAAAGTAAAGTGAAAGTTACTTTTCCAAGTAACTAGTTACTTTAATCATGCAGTAACTCTGAAGTAACTTAGTTACTTTTGAAAAGAAGTAACTAGTAACTATAATTAGTTACTATTTTTTTAGTAACTTGCCCAACATTGCTCACCTCTGAGCCATACTTTGCTGGCATCTATGATTCCTCCATGACTACAAAATAGTGGAGAATAGAGTAAACACAGGAAGTAGTAAGGAAAATATTTAGAGGCAAAATGAAACTAACAGAGGGACGGAGCTGATAGAAAAAAGTGCAGCATCCATCTGCTTCTTCAATACTGCAGCAATAACAAATAATCAAAGAATTGGGAATACACCGGCTTTGATTGAAGATTAAAGATTTTAACAACTCATACATGCCTTAAATGTTTGTGACATATTTCTATAAAATTTTCTTTAATTAATTATTGGAGCAAAATCGTTTCTTACCTCCACCAAGGAGGTAATGTAATCGGTGTGGTTTGTCTGTCCATTTGTTGTCCATCCGTCTGTCCGTCCATCCGTTTGTCTGTCTGTTAGCAGGATTATGCAAAAACTACTGGATGGATTTTGATAAAATTTTCACCAGAGGTAGCCCTTGGGGCAAGGATGAACCCATTAAATTTTGGTGATGATCTGAGAGTGCATACCTCCACCAAGGAACTTGTTTGTATTTGTGCAGCAGAATTACGCAAAAAACTACTGCATGGATTTGGATGAAATTTTCACCAGAGATGGTTGTTGGGCGAGAGACAAACCCCTAACATTTTGGTGATGATCTGAGAATGTATACCTCCACCAAGGCTCTTATCTTCTCCCAGTGTGTTAGCAAGAATATTTCAAACTACTGGATGGATTTGGATGAAATTTTTACCAGAAGTGGTCCTTGGCCTAGAGGGGAATCAATAATATTTTGGTGATGATCCAAGAACGCATACCTGTGATGTTGGGTTCCGGCACCTTATTGTGAAGTGCGGTGAAGTACCGTTCAATTCCTGTCATGTCACTGCACCACCCTATAAATACCAGAGGGCATCCATATTGCGGCCTCTTTGGACCAGTGCCATCTGCCTGGTATCTACCGTGTAACCGCTGTTCTACATCTTCAATAAAGCTGTGTTCATCCAGTCATCTTGCGTCATCCTTCACCCAAGGTATTTTGCCATACATAACATTTTATGATCGAGCATTAATTCAGGGAGGTGCACATTACACCACTCCGCCCCTTCCTTGAGTTCCCGGGCAAGCCGCCTGTGCCTTGGCCAATGTGGTTTGAGGCTTTCCAGATGTACATCACCTCGCTGGACCTGGGTAAGCTTGACAAGTTAAAAGTACATGCGCTACTTGTTTACAACCTGGATATTGAGGGCCAGCGAATCCTGCGCACACTCAGAGCTTTGGACTCTTTTTAAGATGTTGTAGAGCTGCTAGCAAACCATTTTTATACCCCAGATAGCGAGACTGTCCGAAGGATTCGTTTTCGGCAGCAACATCTGTGAGTGGGTGAGCCTATTCATCAGTTTGTTGCTGATTTAAAGCAGCTAGCTAGCAAGTGTTGCTTTGGGCCGTTGGAAGATGAAATGGTATGTGACCAGCTTGCAGAGCACATGCATAGCAAAGTATTGTGGGCTAGGCTACTCACAGCTCCCAGTGATTTAACACTAGCCAGAGCTGTCGAGCTAGCTCTCCAGCTGGAGGCCGCAGACAAGCTAGCTTAGGAGCTAAACTGGTGCCAGTCACAGCTACCTCTGGAGCCTCCTGCCGAGGCAAATGTTGCAGACCTGGGCAGCGAGGATAGCTTGGACGACGACACTATGGAAGGCAATGCTGCTAGCCGAAGGTCTGCCCCAGGAAAATCCCTGTGCAAGGGTTGTGGGTCCACGACGCACCACAATAAGGCTAAGGACTGCCTGGATAGAGGTAAGCGGTGTGGTAGATGTGGACACTTGAACCATTATGCTAGAGTGTGCCGTGTATCTGAACTGGAGAGCCCACGGAAGAAATCACTCCGCCCGCCCCCGACAACCGTCCATAAGGTGTCCCCCAGGACCAACGGGTACACGTTTTGCAGAGTGGAGTTGGATGGCATGGACGTGCCGCTGTTGCTCAACATGGGGGCAGATGGGTCGTTGCTGAACTGGGCCACGGTGAGGAAGTTTTTCCCTCACTACAGGATTAGAGGTAACCCAGCGCCGCTTTATGGTTATGGAGGTGGCAGGCTGTACACGGTTGGGACTTTGAAGTTAACAGTTCGGTGCAACTCTGTGATGATGTTTGACTTCACATTCCACGTGACGGCCCGAGGCGATAACATCATGGGCTGTGACTGGTTCTACAGACTGGGTTTCACTATTAAAGACAACGCTGGGGAGGAATGGTTGAGTTGTGGCCAGTGGAACCCTCCGGTTCCGTTGGTCGATGAGGAAGTTGTGTGGGACGAAGAGCTAACGGACACCGTGGGGGTCAAGCAGGACCAGCCTCACTCAGGTTCAGCACAGGAGGGTCTCAGTGCCGGCACTTGAGAAACGGTAGAGGGGGGTTACCGAGCATGGTGGCGAGGCACCTGCACAGGTGAGTGACATCAATGTGCTAGCCCCAGATGCCGCCGGAGCTTGGCCGCAGGGGGATGGAGGGTCTGCAGCAACGATGGTGAACACTACGACGGCTTCAGAAGAGGTCGGGGCCAGACCGACGAGCACAGTGGAACCGAGTGCTCAGCAGCACCATTTCAGGCCGAGCCAAGCCCCACTGAGGGTTATGGACTTGGTTCGGGTTTGGGGTGAAGAACGTCCATGGCAAAGATGGACCAGATGACAGCCGGCTAAACATCATGAGCGTCTGCGCATAATGGCAAGCTGGGTACAGCATACTTCAAGCTGTCCGATGGCTCGGCGAGGCACGCCAGTCAGCTTCAGCATGTCCGGGAAAAGGCTTCAGTTGATGGGGTTGGATGAGAGCGAGTGTTGGTGGTGAAGAATTCAATTCAATTCAACTTTATTTATATAGCGCCATTTCACAACAACAGTCATCTCATAGCACTTTCATCTGTAGGGGGAACCCCTACAGTTGCAGAAAAACCCCAGCAATCAGGCGATCCCCTGTGAGCAAGCGCTTGGCAACGGTGGAGAGGAAAAACTCCCTTTTAACAGGAAGAAACCTCCAGCAGAACCAGGCTCAGGGAGGGGCAGTCATCTGCTGCGACTGGCTGGGGGGGTGAGGGGATAGAGAAGATGAGAAGAACAGACATGTAGAGAGCAAACAGCATGATGGGGACTCAATCTATGGGAGAGAACAAACAGATGTTAATGACCAGCAAATATACAGTATATATATATATATATATATTTCATTGACAGTGAAGAAAGGAGTGAAGCCCAGTGCATTGTTGGAGGTCCCCCGGCTGTCTAAACCTATTAGCAGCATAACTAAGGGAGAGTTCAGAGACACATGATCCCTCCCTAATTGTCTCTCTTGGTTGTCCATCGATCCGATGATGACCGTCCCTCATGTGTTAAGTCCTTTTCTTGCGTGAGCACGGAGATGGCTGTTTAGGCCGATCCTTGATCGGCAGACACAACTGCAGTAAGGGCAAGGAAACTGCCCAGGTAATAACGCCTTTCTTCGTGCCCGTGCTTCAGCTACATCAGCTTGCCTCTTCTCTTCAAAGTAGTCTTGTGCCTGGGTAGTGAGGGCACACCAGCCTGGCCTGTCCATCGCCCACAGCTCTAATTGTTTGGGAAGGATGCCAGTGTGTCTGATGTTGAGCTTCGCGCACTCTTTGAATCTTTTGCGTGGTCTGCCTTGGTTCCGCTTCCCAGAGCAGAGTTCGCCATACATGAGCTGCTTGGGCAGCCTGTGGCCATCCATCCGGATCACATGACCAACCCATCGGAGCTGGGCTTTCAGAATCATGGCCTCGATGCTTGTCATCTCAGCTCTGTCCAGGACCTCAAGGTTTGTGACCCAGTCTTGCCAGTGAATGTTCATGATCATCCGTAGACTTCTCATGTGGAACTTCTCCCTCCATCTGCTTCAGGTGTTTTTTGTACACGGTCCACGTCTCACATCCATAGAGAAGGCTGGTGAGGACAACGGCCCTGTACACTTTGAGCTTTGTGGACAGCTGGATGTTGTGCTGGTTCAGGACGCAAGCTCGGAGACGACTGAGAGCTTGACTGGCCTTGTAGATTTTGGCGTTGATCTCCTTATCCAGGCTGCCATCATTGCTGATGGTGCTGCCGAGGTATTTAAAGTCGTCTACCGTCTTCAGTTGGGTACCCTCAATGGAGATAGAGAGGGGTAGGATGGTGGAGGCGGGTGCTGGTTGGAACAGTACCTTTGTCTTGCCGAGGTTGATGGTAAGACCAAAAAGGCGGGAAGCTTCTGCAAACTTATTTACGATGATCTGGAGATCAAACTCTGTGTGGGCCATGAGGGCACAGTCGTCAGCAAAAAGTGCTTCCAGGACAATCTTTTCTGCGACCTTGGTCTTAGCCTTCAGTCGGCGGAGGTCGAACAGTGAGCCATCAAGTCTGTATCGCAGGTATATGCCAAGGTCCAAGTCCCTGAAGGCATGGTTGAGGGTGCAAGAGAAAAAGAGGTTGAAGAGGACCGGGGCCAGAGTGCACCCCTGCTTGACGCTGTTGCTGATATTGAATGGCTCCGATACCTCTCCACCTGAGAGAATCTGCCCAGTGATGTTGTCATGAAACTGGTGTATGAGGTTTACAAACTTGTCTGGGCACCCAAGCTTGGATAGGATGATCCAGAGGGCCTCCCTGTTCACCATGTCAAAGGCCTTAGTCAGGTCGATAAAGACTGCGTATAAGTCCATATTTTGTTCTAGACATTTCTCCTGCACTTGGCGGACGGAGAAGATCATGTCCACGGTGCTGCGGTTTGAGCGGAATCCGCACTGTGTTTCTGGCAGGGTCCCTTCAGAGATGTTATTAATCAGTCAGTTGAGGAGGACCCGGGCCAGTTTTTTTCCGGCAATAGATAGAAGGGAGATACCTCAGTAATTGCCGCAGTCCGACTTGCTACCCTTATTCTTGAACAGGGAGACAACAGTGGCATCCCTGAAGTCTTTGGGCAGTTGTTCTTCATCCCAGATGCTGGTGAGGGGGGAATGGAAGATTTCAAGGACCACAGGACCGGCTGATTTGAATATTTCTGCCGGGATTCCATCCATTCCAGGTGCTTTGCCTGAATTGGTCTGCCTAATCGCCTACAAGACTTCATCCATTGTAGGGGGGAGGTCGAGATAGTGGACACTGGGTTTTTGTGGGATCAGATCAAGGGTGTGGGGTTCTACAGTGGAGGGCCTGTTGAGCAGGTAGCTGAAGTGCTCTCTCCATCGCGCATTGATGCTGCTCTTCTCCTTTAGCAGAGTTGAACCGTCTGCCAACAGGATTGGGGTAATACATGGCTTGGCAGGTCCATATACTTCCTTGATGACACCGAAGAACATCTTGGAATTCTGCATGTCGGCGTATCTCTGCACCTCATCTGCCTTCTTCTCCCACCATTCATTCTGCATCTTTCGCAGCGCTGCTTGTGCCTGTCTCTGGAGGTGCTTGAAGCGATCACGCTTGGAAATGGAAGCGGGGTCATTCTGCCACTCAACAAAGGCCTTCTGCTTGTCATCCAGGACTGTCTTGATGTTCTTGTCGTTCTCGTCGAACCAGTCCTGGTGCACTCGTTTCCTGGGGGCGATGGTGGTTTTTGCTGACTCCGTCACCAGTGCTCTAAACTGTTCCCATCTTTGTGTTGAGCAGCCAGTCAGGAGTCCATGGGCAATCAGTCGGCCATCCAGATCTTCTGCAAATTCACTACGTCGCTGAGGTTGTTCAAGTTTGGCGACGCTGAATGCTGGCCTGATGACTTTTGGTGTCTTGCGATGTGTTGGGGCAATATGCAGGGATAGGATGGATCTGACTAGATGGTGGTCTGTCCAACACTCTGCTCCGCGCATGGCCCTGGTGATCCTGATGTCACAGATGTCTCTCTGGCGGCAAATGGCAAAGTCTATCAAATGCCACTGTTTGGATCTTGGGTGCATCCATATTGTCTTATGTTTGTCTGCTTGCCAGAACAGTGTGTTTGTGATAGCGAGGTGGTTTTCAGCACAAAGGCTCAAGAGCATCAAGCCGTTGGAGTTCAATTTTCCAGTGCCGTGTGGCCCCAGCACGCCTTTCCAGTTACAGCAGTCTGTTCTGACTCTGGCGTTGAAATCACCTAGCAGAATGAGTTTGTCATTGGGGGGAGTGTCCTTCATGAGGGTACTGAGCTCCTCTTAAAAGGCTTCCTTCACTTCATCGGTGCTGGTGAGAGTTGGGGCATACGCGCTGATGAGGGTAATGTGCCGGTTATGGTTAAGGGGGAAACGGAGTTTCATCAGCCATTCATTAACTGACGTTGGTAGGTCAGGAAGTTGCTTGAGAACCGCTGTCTTGATGGCCAGTCCTACTCCATGGATCCTCTTTTTATCTTTGGCCTTGCCTTTCCAGAAGAAGGTGTAGCCACCTTTTAGTTCGGTCACAGATCCTTCTTTGGCTAGTCTGGTCTCATTGAGGGCCGAGATGTCAATGCGGTAGCGGGCCAGTTCCCTTGCAATGAGGGCTGTTCTTCTCTCTTGCCTCGAGGAGGTATCTCTGTCCATGAGCGTGCGTACATTCCACGCACCAAGAATTAGTTTCTTTCTTCTTTGGTTTCAACCGCTTGGGGGGTAGAACTGCCAGCTGCGGTATGCTGGCCAGTTGGAAGGGACAAGCATTTGTTTGGGACACATTTTCTAGTCCCCTCCCTCATGTGAGGGTGAGCAGTGCTGTCCTAAAGAGGCTGCTCAGTCCCCTGGGGGAATGCCAAACTCCACTGTTGTCCCGGGGTCAGAAGGAGAGCGACTATTGCCACCAAGCCGCCTGTGTGCAGGGTTCAAGTTACAACTGCCAGTGGTCACCTCCACCTGTTGCTTCACTCGTTCCCCATCGCCACAGGACTGTTGTAGGGTTGTGAGGACTAACACACATGAGGAAAACCTGTGTGGGAAAGTTTTTTTAAAAGTGGGAAAGTCAGTGCACAGGGGCAATCCCACTCTCTCGGCCTCAAGAGCCAGGATCTGGTGGTACGAAAAGAGCAGTCACGACCAGGGACTTCCTCGGCTGCAGTGGATGACCACGACGTCTACAGTGCCTTGCCATGCCCTTGCGTTCCACAATGCCTGCTGTTGCCGCCTTCATGACCGTTGGGACAAAAGATGACCTCATCCGCTCAATCTGCCGACTACAGTCTTCACATACTTGGGTAGGCATACCCTGTTTAACTCACTAGAGGGTTTGAGGCCTGACCGGCTACCCTCACCTGGTTCAGCCCGCCTGCCAAAGCGGTTTACCGGTGTGGGGCCGCTGCACATGCTACAGCTTTGAGGAGCCACAGGTGAGAGTTGGGTGTCAGGTGGGAACCAATGTAGAATGAGCTGTCTTAAAAAGGACATGGCAAGCACCCCCTACAGAGGTACTATCCCTCCCCAGACACCCCAGACATTCCTAATTGTAGGCTATATCAAAAAGGAAGGTTTTAACCCTATTCTTAAAAACAGAGATCGAGTCTGACTCCCAAATCCAGATTGGCAGCTGGTTCCACAGGAGAGGAGCTTGCTGCAAATGTTTACTCATAACATGAGTAAGCATTTGCAGTGCGATGTCCTCCAATTTGCTGGCATGCTGCCATTTATCCCTGTGTATGTTATGGAGTCCTGTTCTATGTTCTCTATGTGCAGCTCTCTAACAGGCTTTATTACACAGTGACAACTGATTTTTTTTTTTTTCACCCTGGCAAGGACCACATAAAGTTGTTTTGTCAACGCCAACAGCGGTGAAAGTTGAAGGACAGGACTCTTGGGTGCATTTAACATACTGTAAACTTTACCCTACTCAGAACTCACAGCTAGGGACTACTGAATAAATATTTTCAACTTCATTCCATTAAAGACTTTCAGCAAGAGACTTTTTTTTTAATTGTTTCCCTATACAAGTGTCGACTGACGACGCCCCATGTGGTATACGGTATCGGCTTGGGAGAGGGAAGCAAGTGGTTGACCATCATGGAGAGACAAGAAGTACAAGAAAGACGTTCAATCATTAAAGGGTGTAGTTGTTGTTTCCTTTACATCATCATCCTAGGGGGGACGTTATTACTTTGGTTTCTTTTAGCTGCACCACAAACCATACATCGTAGTGCTAGGGACATTGCACATATTCAGCATGATTGGCTAGAGCTACATGAGCATCACGATCATGAATATGCTGCCAATACGTGGTGGAGGTATGCTAACTATACGGCAAGGGCAGCTAATCGTTCCAATTGTTATGTTTGCTCTTTAGTGCCAATGTCAGCTGGACAGATTGTTGTTGTAGCTAAAATGATGGAACCAGCAAAAGCTCTCTGGGTTTTTTTTTTTTACAGAAGGCTATGAAAAGGGACTACACAAAAAAGATCATTTTGAATCACTCTTGTGAAATCTTTCGTCACTCTTCCAATCAGATAACTTATGGTACCCCTTACTCTGTAAGGCAAGGTTAGTTTCATCAGGGACTTTTTCTTTTTGTCTGAAGGGAAGTGGTAACAACCCTCTGGGCGACCTACCCCTTTCTCGGTATGAGGCAGTGTACAGTATACACCGCACCTGTGATGCTAATACCCTGACCAATCGGATGGGCAGGTGGTGTCCACAGGTTAACCGTTGTCATTATGGACCTATCACCATGCTGGAGCTCTACAGTGCTGCTATCTGCAACTTCCATATGTATGGCGCACATATGGTGATGGGTGGTTGGTGGCTGTGTGGTCGTAAGGCGTATTCCCATCTGCCTATGAATTGGGCAGGAACCTGTGCCCCCGTCTTTGTGACTGACAACACCCTGATTATGTCAGCGGGTCAGGCGAGCAGAGGGAAGAGAGACCTATCACAGGATGCCATTTTCACACCACATTTTTTTTTTTTTCCGGTTCCGGTTCCGCCGGACCGGCGGCGCCACACGAGTCGGCTGCCTGTTGCAACAGCCTTTTTTTTTTATCTTCCTTCTTCTTTCTACACCTTTCACTCTGTATATATATCACGGACGCACGGATCGCCCCGGGGGTCTCCCGGGTCGGCGGACGGAGCCACGGTTTGCAGCGGGAGACGTTACAGTGGGGAGGAGCTAGTGCTAGCTAGCACTTGGCCGCCGCCCGGTGCTAATGGGAAACTCGACATACCGGGAGCTGTAGCGAAAACGAAGCGGGTGCCGGGCTGGAGTTTAGGCGGCGTGAAAGAAATATAAGACAGAATAATAAAGAGCGATGGCAAGAACCAAGCAGACCGCCCGTAAAATCTACTGGAGGAAGAAGCCCCCCAGGAGACAGCTAGCCACAGGGCTGCTCGGAGAGGCGCTCTGGCCACCGGCAGAGTGAAGAGGCCTCGCCGTCACAGGCCCGTGGCTCTGAGAGAGATCCGTCGCTACCAGAAATCCACGGAGCTGCTCATCCGTAAGCTGCCCGTCCAGCGCCTGGTGAGGGAGATCGCTCAGGACTTCAAGACCGTCCTGCGTTTCCTGAGCTTCGCCGTCATGGCTCTGCAGGAGACCAGCGAGACCCACCTGGTGGGTCTCTTCTTCGCTAAGGGGGTCACCATCATGCCCAAAGACTTCCAGCTGGCCCGCTGCATCCGCGGAGAGAGAGCTTAGACTTTCTGCTGCACATCCACCAGCCATAATGCTCTGCACTGTGTGTCTATATATATACATTTATAGTAATATGGACATATGTTTACTAGATGTTGTTTTTTCTTGCCTTCTGATTGTTGCTCTGAGTGTTGCTGTCCCTATGCTGTTGCAATCCTGGAATTTCCCCATTGTGGGACTAATAAAGGCTTATCTTATCTTATCTTATCTTATCTTATGATTCCATCTGGGGTACGGAAGTGCCGGAGCAGTTTAAGATACTTACTGCAGGTCAAAAGGTAGTACAGTTGCTATTCCCTTCGGTGGGAGTGGCAAAAAACACCTTGTGGATTGAGACTCTTAATTATAGACTACAGTCTTTTGTGAATTTTTTCTTAGCTGCCTGGAAAGGTGAAAGGGAGGAAATGACTGCTATAAGACTTGTAGCAACACAGAATAGAATGGTACTTGATCAGTTGACTGCCGCCCGTGAGTGTGTGTGCGCAATTGTAGGTCAGTACTGTTGCACCTTTATACCTGCATGTGATGCAGATGGAGATGTCATTGCTTCAGCCATATGTAATCTGACTGCTTTGCAGACTGCTGGAGCTAAGGATAATGTTAATGACTCATCACACTGGATAAACTGGTTGTTCTCCTCATGGAGGAGTCTCGTCATAAACTTGGTGGTGATTATTGTAGTGATACTTTTGATCTTTTCATGTGTCATATCCTTGCATCCGTGATATGATGCTGAAACTTGTTCATGTGAATTTAGTGTTATATCATGAGGCCACCACTGGAGATGATGGGGAAACAACACCAGCTTAATGTTTTATGAGTACAGAGTAAAAGTATGACTGGCATGCAGAAAACCAAAAGGAGATGTATGTTCATGATGTGAATTTGAAATGTACTGAGTTGCAAGAGTAATCAAATGTCTTGAAGTTTAGAGAAGTTGTGTTATCCTTATTTGAGATTTTTCACTTTATCCTGTTTATGTTCTGTTTTAATATATGTTGTATTTGAAACCACTATGTTACTAATCACTTTTTAGCCAATATACAGTTTTACTGTATTGATTGTTGTTTGATTGTTGATACCTTTTTGCAGTTTCACATTAAGGTACTAATACACATAGGTTAGGATGCAAGCACACATAGATCTCTAATACAAACATACACATGTGTTTTTTACACATATAATCATTTTTAGTCATTTTTATTGTTCTTTATTGAAGTTACATTTACATATAAGTATTAACTTTTTATTAAATCACTGCTAATCTACTGACACATAGAATGACAAATACATACACTAATTCATCTCAATTTATGGTTAGTCACCATCACTGGATTGATTTTTTTCTCTTTTATGACTTAATTAGATGATTGATTTCTTTTTTTAAATAAAAGGTATTATCCTCACATGCTCCCCAGGAAATGAAACATTCCAGCGGTGCTCGGGAGTGGCAGCGGGGCCGATGGCGGACTTTCCTCATTAAAAAAGCGAGTTAGGATCTTTTGCAATAAAATTCTTTAGCATAAAATGCACCGGAACTTAGCGAGCTGCCCAATGAGGTTTTAGAAGCCATAGTGTTTCATCTCTGATGCTTTTTTAAGCATCAAAGGGGGGAATGATAGGATATTTTCAGGTTTCATTGATTATTCTATATGATTTTAATGCTGTATTATTCTATTTTATATTATAATTGTATCAGGTGCATATAATGAGCCAATGTCTGATTCTGTGTTTTTCCATTGTCTCAGAGCTTGAAAAGAATGTCTGTTTCTCAGTGTAAGATTAGGCTGAGCAAGATTGTAAATAATGACGAAGGTTTTTGTTTTATCATACCAAGCTGTTCGGTTCAGAATGCCCGAAGTTAGGATGACTTAGGATGACTAGGTCATGTAAAGATCATAGCAGAATGTTCAGTGCTGTCCATAGATTAGAAGCAGTCTCGGGGAAAGATGGCTCCAGCCGTCTTTAGGTTTAGATAAGGTCAGGGACACCTACCCAGGGTAAAAGAAGCAACATTCTTGAACACATGTTAGGGAGTTGGTGTGAGCAAGCTCTGAGACATGTTATGCTGTGACCGATTGCCTCCTTTTTCTGATCAGAAAGAGAATAAGTGGCTCAGAACTTGGAAACCGCCTTTGATTATTGATTCAGTCTCAGTCAATTCATTTTTGATCTAACACTCACAGAGCTATTAAGAGAAAAAGTAACCACATCCAAATTAAAAGTTTAATTAGGAAAGGTATTTCTAAGGTTTTTTTGGACCAACAACAATGACTTCAGTCTTATCTGAATTTAATAGCAGGAAATTGCAAGTCATCCAAGCTTTGATTTCCTTAAGACAGGCTTCTAACTTGGATAATTGATTACTATCATCTGGCTTCATTGACAGGTATAATTGTGTGGCGCTTTCATCCGGAAGATCAGCCATCGTCCCGAGGGCCTGTTGCTTCCAGGGGTGCACTTGCTGAGGGGATGCCCTGGCCCACCCCATGTTGATTCTACTCCTCTTGCCCAAGGAACAGTGCTATAAATATGTGTGTTGATAGTTCTGATGTTCTTATGTATGTATGTTGTAAAATGAGATTATTGTGTATATTATTGTTTTAGTTTAGGAGCACAGCAGTGATTTTAGTGTAATGAAGGACTCTTTTTCTTTAGTTTATCCGATGGCAGAATAATCCACTGTGCCGTGCGGGCTGAACGGTAGTCCACCCCTCATCCCTATTTTAGGTTTTGTTGTGTGAATGTGTTAGGCCATTTTAGTACATTGGTTTTTGTTTTGTTAGTGCATGATTTGGGTCCTAAATTGGGGAGGGTCTTAATTGTGTGTGTGGTTTTGGACTTTTCTAAGGGGGGGAGGAAATGGGATGTTGGGTTCCGGCACCTTATTGTGAAGTGCAGTGTAGTGGCGTGCACTTCCTGTCACATCACTGCACCACCCTATAAATACCAGAGGGAATCCATATTGCGGCCTCTTTGGACCAGTGCCCTCTGCCTAGTTGCTACCATGTTACCGCTATTCTACGGCTTCAATAAAGCTGTGTTCGTCCAGCCATCTTGCCTGACGGAAAAATTGTATGCTACATTTTTATGTATATGAAATATATATATATATATATATATATATATATATATATATATATATATATATATATATATATATATATATATATGGGGCTTAGCATAGCTACCAGATGGGGTTTTAGATGCCATAACTTATCACTTTTCTTTTATGATACCTTTTGGCCATCAAAATGTGTATACTGACTCAGGAAATTCTCTTACCATATTTGGAGTTGTTGAGTAGTGGAAAAAACAGATTGAAGGATGGTGATGTAACTATTAGGTTATCAACTGTGAATGTTCAGTTCTATCACTGTGACTGTCCAGCCCTGTCACTAATGTCAACTGGTTTCCTGCATGTAGTCAGCAGATGCAATCTGAGTCATGAATAAAATAATCAAGAGACTCAGCAAATTTTATCAACTGAGTCATGAATAAACTATCAAGAAGTGACCTCACCCCGACAGTCCCTTGGATATACAGTATATATATAGCCAGAATCACTCTGTTAATTAAACTAATGCACTTCAGCAGTCTGTGAAAGCTGTACTCTGTATTGTCTTCCGCTGATCAGTGCATATTAAATTTGCTGAAACTTTGAACCTGCCTGTTTCTTGACAACTGGTTGAAGAGATTTTTCCAACACACTTGGCGCACCGAACAAGGGACTCCAGATACCCTTCTCCTTCTGGTTCCAGCATTTTTGGACCAAGACAGCTACTGCACAGCTGCTGAGATTACCTCCCCTACCGATTCCAAAGGGTTGGCTTTGCGGAAGTGAGGCAAGGTCTGGAGACGCTGAGAGCGGACCAGAGGGTGACTGAGCTGAACTGAAGGCAGATTGAAGTGAGTAAATTTAATTATTAATGGTTTATAGATGTCTCGCACCGTTTCGGGCCCGGTAGTTGTAATTACACGTAAAAGTTGAGATAAGGCAGTGCCGGTTGAAGTCCGGTTGGGTAAAAGTATTGCGGTTATACAGAATCACTCAGTGAAAATGCATTTTTACTAGAATTTAGTTCGAGTCTAAATTCGGGAAACAGGCACACAGAAGGATACAGTGTACTGTGGAGTGATATTAACGGCCGAAGAAGAAGAAAAAATATAACAGAAAAATAGAGAAAAACAGAGGGGAAAATGGTTATAATAAGAAATAGCTTTAAAATATAGACAAATGACTTTAATATAATAAGGAATAACCTTAATAGAATAACAATAGCTAAAATACCATCAGATATAACTTAAAATAAGCTTGAAATAGAATTAAATCGCCTTTAAACTAAGATAAATTAATAAATAAAATAAAATAAACAACTGCAGTTTGTTTGTTTGCTTGTTTGCTTTTTTTAATAAATAACATCTCTAGGGTTTTACTTTGATGGAATATGGGAAAATCTCAAAGTAAGAGTGTGAGCCCTTACAGCAATTCCCCTATGTAAAAATATGAGGCAAAAACATGGTGATAAAAGTGTCTGGCTGGTGCCTAGTTGGTCTGAAATGGGTTTTCCAGATGGAGGATCATTTAATCTCCATCAATTACATTATCTGAAAGAAATGTTAGATGAGAAAAAGCAGAAAATAAGAATGTATAATAAATAAAAGAGAGCTCCTTCCATCTAAATAAACTAGTGCATACCTGTGCATGCCCGTAGAAACCCGTGCATGCCCGTAGAGGGGATGCATTGGAACAGAATTCTTGCCAGTTACAGGACAGTTGGTATAGCAACACAGCACTAAGTGGCAATCACATGTGACGGCTTTTGTATGCAGCAAAACATAAAAATCACACAAAATATGCCCTGCCATCTGGGTCTGTTTGCCCCTGCTTGTTACTTCTTCTCCTGCCTGTCACTGTTCTGTGTTATGTTGCTTACCTGTGTCTATATACTGTATATACTGTATGTCTTGTAGGGAGTCATGTGCTCTGTCTATGTGCCATCATATAGACATCATCTGGTGGGTCTTCTTCTTCGTTCAGACCACTGAAGGGTCTCCTCCTGTCTCAGACAGCTGTATTGTTCACAGTCATGCCTGCGGCATACTGGTGGAACCTGAGGTGTTTCATGTTCACGACATTCTTTCTGACATGCACCAGTTCTCCTCATTCTATTGCTCTCCATCTGGTGGGTCTTCTTTTTCGTTCAGACCACTGGTTGAGGGATAGGTGCGTCGTAATTTCAGTTCAAGGGCACGATCCTAAAAAAGTGGCTTTCGACCCTATTCAGGAAGGCCCTTGCATGCCCGTAGAAACCAAGAAACCGGAGCACCTGGAGAAAAAGCAACGCTTTGCTTGGCATTTTACACATTTGTAGTGTAGACTGGCATTAGTCAAGGTTACACATTTGCTGTCATGTAGGCATGGCGAGTCGTCCTATGATGCCTGAGTTTATAGGACACGCTATGATGACAAGGCAGAGATCATAGGCCGTCCTATGATGTCCTAGAAACGTACTTTAAAGTCTGTCGTACCCTATGCTGGTGAAGGGTGTCCTCCTGTCTCAGACGGGTGCGATGTACTGCTGGAACCTCAGGTGTTTCGTCTTCATGGCATCTTTTCTGACGTGCAGCAGTTGTCATCATTCTATTGCTCTCCATCTGGTCGTGGGTCTTCTTCTTCTTCTTCTTCTTCTTCTTCTTCTTCTTCTTCTTCTTCTTCTTCTTCGTTGAGACCACTGGTTGAGGGATAGGTGCGTCATAATTCTAGTTCATGGACAGGATCGTGAAAATAGATCTGAGCAAAAAGAGGCTTTCCGGCATGGACTCACTGTATGACATCATAAAGACATGAAGGCAGCCTTGATGTATATGACATCATAAAGACATGTTGCCTGATGCCTGTCAGTGTATATGACATCATAAAGACATGAAGGCAGGCTTGATGCATATGACATCATAAAGACACATTTGTCTATGTGCCATCATATAGGCATCGCGAGTCGTCCTATGATGCCTGAATTCATGGTCTATATGACATCATAAAGACACATTTGTCTATGTGTCCTATGATGCCTGAGTTCAAAGACACATGGTCTACATGACGTCATAGAGCACATTTATCTATGTGTCCTATTTTTAGTTCATAGGATGTCCTATGATGTTCCGGCAGAGATCATAGGCCGTCCTATGAAGCATGACAGAGATTTCTTGCTTTTATAGAGTGATGGTAGAGTGATTATGACATCATGTACATGAAAAGTAAATTAGTTTCATAGGACATCATGTGAGAATGTGTTTGTATGAAAATGTGTGAAAATGTGTACACAAGAAGTTATAAAAGTGAAAACAAAAGCCTATTTGCTAACTATACAGTTGATATTTATTTTACCAACAGTATCTGGTTTGAATCAATTAGAGGTGTGGGCTATTAAATGCTCTTATGACCCCAACCCGCGCCTCAGACGCAGTCCAAGTACGGATAATTTTTTCACACATAAGGAGTTGTTCAGAACTCCTTATACAAAGATATAGAGTGATGATAATCAAGTCAGTGGCAGTAATGCATCTGTAAGTTGGTTGCCAACTGCCAATCAAATCAAGAAGAAGAAGAAGAAGAACCATTAGAGCAAAGTCAGAAGGATTTTAAATTAAAAAAAACTGAAACTAGGGCCCTATGGATATATTTTTCTTTAAATAAATGTGTTTTCTCCTTTTGATTTTTTATTTTTTTCTCTCCTCGACATACCTTTTTGCCGGTTTTGAATTTTTAGTAATAATTCTGTGGCTCACATTTTACATTTTATTTCCACTTTTTTGTTGAACTTGTGACTTTATTTAAAGTTCAAGGATGCAGAAATTCATATGGCCCTATGAATCTAAGCAGAAAACATCCATCCATCTATCCATCTTCTTCCGCTTAATCCTTTTCGGGTCGTGGGGGGGCTGGAGCCTATCCCCGCATCTTTGGGCGAGAGGCAGGGCACACCCCAGACAGATCGCCAGTCCATCGCAGCTAAGCAGAAAACATGTTTTATTTTATTTTGGTTTATTTTAGGTTCAGTTTAGTTCATTGTGGTTCATAAAGCAAACATAATAATATCATTTATCAAGGTATATATTACAACCTAATTTACCCTTTTCATTGTACTTAATAATCTTATAATTCTACACATTTTTTTAAAGGAATCACATATTTTAATTGTATCAAGAGAGTAAACCTCACAGGCTGACACCCAAAACACAGAAACAGTAACATTTTATTTAAGTCCTACTTTTAATTTCCATGTGGATGATACATGAACAGAATATATGTCTCAGGAATCTTTTTCTCCTTTATATTTTTTGGGGGGGTGAACTGAACCATGGCAGACCAGTGCTATCTTTATTGTCTCATCACCCTCCCCTTACCCCAGCATCATCACCCAGTGTCAACACCAACGTCATCACCGAATCCATCCATCAACCACCACTAAAGCATGCACACCTCCTGCATGAGCAGCACAACGGACTAAGAACTCTCTTGCTAGTCACCAGTGGGTGGCTGAAGACAATAACAGGCTAGTATTGCTTTGTTTGTGGCAATCGCCTCCAAAAACTGCTGAGTAACATAACCCCACCTCTGTAAGTGGGTCATGAACATTTTCTGCTCTATATGTGTGTGCCAAAGACTTGATAACAGCTGGGAGCCGAAGCTGAAGAATGGACAAAGACAACGATAAGATAGACATTTTCTGGGTGCTGAAGAGAGGGACGAATGGACACTGTTTGCAATGGTTTACTAGCCCAACAGATATAATAATAATAATAATAATAATAATAAAAAACACCCTGTGGTGAAACACACCTACATCAACAATTTTTTTGTTTTGTTTGTTTTGTTGTTTGTTTTTCCTATCAACATGATAATATTTTTATACGTAGGACAATAGTCAGACAAAGTGCATACACATTTGAGATATAGTTTACAGTTTTGAGTGTACAAATGCACTAGCACACAGTAATAAGTATTACTTAAGTAATCACAACTTTACTAGTACAAAAGAATAATAATGATAATAATAATAATGCCCGCACGCTTAATTGATTACACACCAGACAGATTACAGACCAGAACTGAAGTAGACTGATGAGTGAATGTGTGAATGAGTGAACAAAAGCTTGACAAGCTGCAAACCAGAGAGAGAAAGGTGTTTAAACCACCGGTGTTGATAAATTTTAATCAAAAGTTATGTGCAACATTATTTAAAATGGCAGCCAATGAATTTGAGATAATGGTTAACCTTTTAACATCTAAATATACTTCAAAAGTGTAAAAGTATATGCTTATATTTGAATTTCAAAATGAAAATTACTAAAAGTTTTATCTAAACCATGCATGGAATAAATATATTTTGAGACCAAAATGACAAAAATAGAAACTGAAGAGCTCTTCCATTGCCTGAAAACTAAGAATCTTACTCATACCCTTCTCAGATTTCTACCTTCAAGGGTGACTACAAAATAAATTTAGAAAAATGAGTGTTTTTTCTCGTTACAGGACAAACCTGAGCATGGATTATGGAGAAAATCTTGAAAATTGGTATCCAGAGGAGGCAGTCCTGTGAACTGTATGATTAATTAGTTTCATAAAATGTTGTTCAACAAAATAGAAACTATAAAGTCTATCAAGTAATTAGAGTATTCTGACTACATGGCCATAAATTGAAATAAGTAAATTATAATTTGGTTTGTAAAGCAAAGATTAATCTGAACTATGTGTGCACATACAACATTTAAAAGAAAACAATTGTTAAATGGCTATATTACAAATCTTTAAGATAGATAAAATTACATCACAATAACAACAAGAAGTATGGCACTTGGATACAACAATAATGTTTTTTTTCTCCTTTTTTCTTTTTGAGATACTGAGACCTTAGTGTTATTAGAATTCATGTCCTAAGTGACAATAATATTCAGTGTTTCACAAGATGTTTTGAGACCATGGTTAAGTAAAGATAATATTGACGAAGGATCCTTTCTATCAGTATGCTTAATCAAAATGCAGGCACCCATGATGACACACTGTGAGTGGGATAAGGCCTCAAGACCTGACTGAAATATAGTTTGATTCTAAAGCAAACTGACAATTGACGTTTTGAAGTTTGACATTTAGAGACTGGAATTAGATGACCTGATTATTACGGTTAGAATGACTTCAGATGACACTGATAATCTACCTTCTTCTACCTTTTCTGTTCTTTTTTCTTCTTTTGTTTGATGTCTGTTTATTTTGTCCTGAATTATTTATTTGGTCTATGTTTGTGTACCTGCCATTGGGGTGATGTAAAAAGAAAAAACGGGGGGGGGAGGGGCAATATCTGGAATATACTTTTTGAACAGTTTCCTTATTTATTGGCAATTTTTTATTATTATTTATTTTTCCCTATATATTCACTTTGAGACAATATTATAAGTTTTGCAAATCTTATTAATTTAGAGACAAAACTGATTAAATTGTGGTTAGTTTAAAATACATGGTTATAAAAGAAGACACTTAACGTTTGAAGTATGAAAGTTATTGGGGATTAACAGTATTGATATAGGTTAAATTATTTGGCAAGCAAACAAATTAAATTATAGCTAATTTAACTTGGATAGCTATATATATATATACACACACGCATATATATATATATATATATATATATATATATATATATATATATATATTTTTTTTTTTTTTTTTTTTTTTTTTGTTACTTATTTGTACCCGTAGGTAGACTTGGTTTGCAGTCTGGTGACAAGCCACCGGCTGCTGGTCGCTGCGTGCGCGAGCGCCCTAAACCTACATGTTTTTGGTGTGCGGGAGGAAACCGGAGAAATCCCGGAGTAAACCCGCGCAACACGGGGAGAACATGCAAACTCCACACAGCTCACTGTTGGTCGTGGGTTCATATATATATATATATATATATATATATATATATATATTAATTAAAGGCAGAATGTGTGTTCTGGGATCATTTGTGGGTCAGTTTCCTGCCCTGGACATCGGTGGGGGGACACCCCCAGGAAGATTCCTGCCTCTATATCTTGACACAAATTGGTCTGAGACGAGGGGGACTGCCTGATAAGAATGGGAATTTCTAAATTAATAAATTAGTAAATTTAAAGGGTATTTTACTGAATCCATTGTTAACTTGGTAGGATGAATGAGGTAATCTGTTGAATTTAAACCAAAGTTGATGAATTTGGTGACCTTTTAACAGATTGGTAAGCAGGAAAAAACGAAGCTGAAGAAAGTTAAATAAAGACATAAAAGGTGAGTATATTATGGGTAAATGAAATCTAGAAAATTACTGGTTTAAACATTCATGTCTGAGGAAAATGCAGACCAAGGGTCCATCAAGCAGGTAATTGTCTATTTTTCTTTGAGGTAAACTCTTACTGGTTGCAGGAACACTGACTGAAATCCTGAGCTTAATCTGCCATCTTTAATCCTTCCCATCATAGACACAACTAATATGTGAATGATGACTAAACTATAAGCTTGCCTTGTGATGTCTACCATCGAAACATAACATTGTTTGCACAATAACACATTTTAAATAAATTGGGTTTAGATTGTATACAGGTCAGTGGTAAATATTTGGAGATATGGTTGTTTTTGTTGTGCTTTCTCCATAGGTAAAAGCGGTAAACAAAATAAAACTAAGAAGATGCTTCTTCTATTGGTGGAGTGTAGAAGGAGACTGAGGCAGATAAGGAGGGGCCCAGATTGCCATCATGGGGACATTGTGAAGATGCTGACGGCTTCATTTCAACGAGCAATAATTCAAGTGTGACTACAAAACAGAAAGAGGATCATCTGCCTGAAACCAAAGGTCCTGCCGATGGCCTTCACAGCTGTCAAGGTTGCAGAAAGATCCACCTGGATCTACACCGGGCAATCAACCATTGCAAAACGGTCCCGAATCTAGGACTCATCTACAGTGCCCACGAACCACTAGTGAACTCTTTTGCTGGTCACCTGGCGATGTGATTGAAGCAGTGGGAAAATGATCATGATGTGAAGTTGAAATGCACTACCTGTAAACACATTTATGAAGCTTGAAATGTGACTTTTATTTTTTTATTGTTTTTGTTTTTATCTTTTTATTCTTTATCTTTTATCTTTATACTGGCTGCAATGACACATATATCCTTATTATCATTTTGATTTTAATTTTACCTTTGTTTTTATCATGCCTGTTAATTATTATTATTTTCCATTATTAGTTTTGTTTATTACTGTTCTATTTTCCTCCTAAAGGACTAATGGCCCTTTTCCACTAGTCCCCACTCGGCCCGACTCGGCTCTACTTGGCCCGGTTTGTAGCCTTTTCCATTAGTACCGACTCAAGGCCACAGGGTACAGCCGCGCTGAGTCGAGCCGAAAATGTGACATCAACAGACTGCAGGCCACTGGTTGGTCAGGGCGTAACGTCACGAAAGTGTCCATCTTCTGAAGAATCGCCAAACTGCCATATGCAAAAGTTCACGGAGTAAACTCGGTCACCGAGTAAACACGATATTAATAGAGATGGCGTAGTTTTTGCGGAAATCTACACCGTGGTCCAACGAAGAGGTGTGGAGTTTTCTGTGCTTGGTGGCAGATATCAGTATCCACAGCGACATGGAGCGACCCCCCAATGATACAGATGGCAGCCCAGCATAGAACCGGACTACGGACAAGCTGAAGATGAAAGTGAGAGAACCATCGATGGTGAGTGATTTGTGATATTGTGCATCTTTTCGCTTATTTATCCTTTTGGTGGTAAGCTCACTTTTTCTGAGCAATACAACGCCGTCCTGTGCTGGCTAAAGAGTGTTAGCTAGCAGCTAGCTAGCTAGTAGCCAACTGTTGATTCGCGCTTGCTTTGTCCGAAGTACTCGCTTGTGAGAGCAAAACGATGAAATATGTTAATCCTGGTTAAAGTCCTGGTTTGTGTACGTGTTGCACTTTGGTGCTGTGCATTAAGTTGTGTGTAATTTCTTTCTAGAATCTGTTTCCACATGCCAGGGGTTAGCCGCCCTCGGGAGTGTTGCGTTTTTACAGGTCAAGAGGACCCAGGATCCAAAATCTCAACATATACAAGTGCATTTTCAAACCAGTGATTTATAAAGTGATTCATATAATTTTCTAAAGCGTCAGAATAGACCCAAACACCTATTCTGTGGATTTTCCAAAAAAAGTGTTGGAACAGTGTTGTTGTGCTGTTCCACCATAAATTCCTGGATTGAAAATGTACTTGTACATGTACAGAGTGGATCCTGGGGTGCTCACTGGTCAGGGAAACGAAGCATTTTTGTCACATCCCACCACTGACTGTCACAAGTGTATTTCCCTAATACAGGTGCATCTCCAAAAATTAGAATATCATGAAAAAGTTCAATATTTTTTGTCACTCATTTCAGAAAGTGAAATCCATATATTATATAGATTCATTACACAGACAGTGACATATTTCAAGCATTTATTTATTTTAATTTTGATGATTATGGCTTATAGCCCCTGAAAACCCCAAATTGTTTCTCAAAAAATTAGAATATTACAAAAAATTAATTTTAAAAAATAGTTTTTAAACAGAAATGTTGGCCGTTGAAATGTTGGTTAAGATGGGCTGTAGCCATAATCATCAAAATTAAAATAAACACTTGCAATACATCACTGTCTGTGTAATGAATCTATATATGGGTTTCACTTTCTGAAATGAGTGACAAAAATATTGAACTTTTTCATGATATTCTATTTTTTTGAGATGTACCTGTATATGTGTTGAACTTGCTTTAACTAATCACCATCCATTTCTGTCTTTGGTCTAGGCAAGAGGAAAGGAAAAGCAGCCACCCCACAACGGACCTTGCCACTGTGGAAAGTATTGAAATCCTTTGCTTTTATAGGTAAAGTGCTAAAACCAAAGTAGCACAGTTTCCATCCATCCATCCATCTTCTTCGGCCTAATCCTTTCGCGGGGGCGCTGGAGCCTATCCCAGCATCTTTGGGTGAGAGGCAGGGTGCACTCTGGACAGATCACCAGTCCATCGCAGGGCCAACACAGAGAGACAGACAACCAATTAACCTAATTTACATGTTTTTGGCAGGACTGAACTGAGATTTATTTGATTGTGTGACTATTAATTACAGAATAATTGAAAATGAATGGCACATCAACTGTAAAATAAACCCCTTGTTAATGTATTTATTTTTTTGTCAGATCACTTGTGTGATCCTTTGTGAGTTATATTCATAACTGTATGTTGCACTTTGGGGAATGGGAGATGTTCAGTCATCAATATAATTTAGTTTATATGTGTAGTTTAGTCTATCATCAATAAACTAATGCAGTATTATAACAGCAGGACACATTACAAATATCTGAGACACATTGTAGTGCATCCATTTACATTTTAGCAATGCAAGTACAAAACACTGCCCACACTCTATGTGCAACACATCAGATTGATTGTCTTTGATTAATTGTCTATGTTTATTGCACTGTCCCTGTCAAATAAACTAATCTACTACTACTACTTGAAACCAGGCCAAGAAGAGACACAGCGGTGACAGAGCGGTGGCTAAACTTTTATTGATAAAAATTCCATATTTTGACTGAGCGACTCCATTCTCGTACCAAAAGCCAGTTTAGAAAGCTTGGGATCAGTCCGCCAAGGTCTCCGCCTTTGACTGCCACCTAATCCACATAGCACCGGACTTCCATGATCCCTCCTGCAGGTGGTGAACCTACTGGAGGGCGGACCCATGTAACTCCTTCGGGCTGAGCCCGGCCGGGTCTCATGGGTGGAAACCTGGCCACCAGACGCTAGCCTTTGAGCCCCTCCCCCAGGCCTGGCTCCAGGGGGATGACTCGCCTATCACAGGGGCTGAGGTCGCCAAGGTGGTTAAAAATCTCCTTGGTGGCCGGGCCCCGGGGGTGGACGAGATTCGCCCCGAGTACCTCAAGGCCCTGGATGTTGTTGGGCTGTCATGGTTGACACGCCTCTGCAACATTGCGTGGAGGTCGGGGGCAGTGCCTTTGGCATGGCAAACCGGGGTGGTGGTTCCTCTCTTCAAAAAAGGGGACCGGAGGGTGTGCTCCAACTTTAGAGGGATCACACTCCTCAGCCTCCCTGGGAAGGTCTATGCCAAGGTACTGGAGAGGAGAGTCCGGCTGTTGGTCGAACCTCGGATTCAGGAGGAGCAATGTGGTTTTCGTCCTGGCCGTGGCACATCGGACCAGCTCTTTACCCTCTCGAGAATTCTTGAGGGTTCGTGGGAGTTTGCCCAACCAGTTTACATGTGTTTTGTGGACTTGGAGAAGGCATTTGACCGCGTCCCTCGTGGATTTTTGTGGGGGGTGCTTCGGGAGTATGGGGTATCGGGCTTGTTGTTACGAGCTATTCGGTCTCTGTACGACCGTTGTGAGAGTTTAGTTCGTATTGCCAACACTCGGTCGGAGTCATTCCCAGTGAGAGTTGGACTCCGCCAGGGCTGCCCTTTGTCACCGGTCCTGTTCATAATTTTTATGGACAGGATTTCTAGGCGCAGCCAGGGAATGGAGGGTGTCATGCTTGGTGACCACAGGATCTCATCTCTGTTGTTTGCAGATGATGTTGTCCTGTTGGCTTCATCCAGCAATGACCTACAGCTCTTGCTGGGACGGTTTGCCGCTGAGTGTGAAGCGGCTGGGATGAGAATCAGCACCTCCAAGTCCGAGTCCATGGTCCTCAGCCGGAAAAAGGTGGATTGTCCTCTCCGGGTTGGGGACAGGCTCCTGCCCCAAGTGGAGGAGTTTAAGTATCTTGGGGTCTTGTTCACGAGTGAGGGGAAAATGGAGCGAGAGATCGACAGACGGATTGGAGCAGCATCTGCAGTGATGCGGACGTTGTACCGGTCTGTTGTGGTGAAGAGGGAGCTTAGTTCTAAGGCAAAGCTGTCGATTTACCAGTCAATCTACGTTCCTACTCTCACCTATGGTCACGAGCTTTGGGTAATGACCGAAAGAACGAGATCGCGGATACAAGCGGCTGAAATGAGCTTTCTCCGTAGGATTGCTGGACTCACCCTCAGAGATAGGGTGAGGAGCTCAGTCATCCGGGAGAGGCTCAGAGTAGAACCGCTGCTCCTCCACATTGAAAGGAGTCAGTTGAGGTGGTATGGGCATCTGATTAGGATGCCTCCTGGACGTCTCCCACTTGAGGTGTTTCAGGCACGTCCCACTGGGAGGAGACCCCGGGGCAGACCCAGGACTCGGTGGAGAGACTATGTCTCCCAGCTAGTCTGGGAACGCCTTGGTATCCCCTCTGAAGAGCTGGAGCAGGTGGCTGGGGAGAGGGAAGTCTGGGCTTCTCTGCTTGAACTGCTGCCTCCGCGACCCGGACCTCCGGAAAAGCGGTAGAAGATGGATGGATGGATGGATGGATGGACTCCATTCTCGGTGATGCACACCCTCAGTTAAAGTACTATATTCCATTCAAGTGAATGTATTAATTCATTCTGATTGCTGAGGCCACAGTAAAAACAAATGATTTTAAACATAACCCAGCCCTTGTAAAATCTACTTTACTGAAGCGCAGCTACATGAAAATTGTGATTAAATACAACAATGTAGCGCCCATAATCGTAACCTTATGTAGCTCACATATTTGACTGCATAGGCTCAAACACAGAAAGACTTTAAGCTTGCAGTGTGTATTGACATCACGCCTCAGATGGACAATGGGTCTGGACCACCTGCGGACTTGGAAGGAAGACAGAGGATCGGGGGCGAGATCCTGAAAGGGTTGTCTGACCCCCTGGGGTCAGACGGAAGAGCAAAGAGGACTCTGAAGTGATTAATTGTAGTAGATTAGTTTATTTGACAGGGGCAGTGCAATAAACATAGACAATTAATCAAAGACAATCAATCTGATGTGTTGCACATAGAGTGTATAGCTATTAGCTAATTTGCAACTCTTGTCCCTGGATGGGCTTTAGAAAAAAGAATCAAGATAAAAAATATACACAATAACCACATACCTCAATGCAGAAAAATTATAAATACACAATTATAAATATTATAAATATTATAAATACACAAATATAACAGCCTGACTCACATTTAACATAAATATTATAAATATTATAAATACACAAATATAACAGCCTGACTCACATTTAACACATATAACATAACTCACATTTGCCTATTTCAGGCCTTCCTCCCTCCGTCACTCACTATAAACAAACACATTTATTCCTTCCCTTCATTCACTCTCACTTTGCAGACAATTAATTCATACATGAGTACATTCTTGTTTATTTTTCAGCCAGTTTTTAACATATTGTAAATAGAAGGATTTGACTTGAGTGTGTGATTCTGTCTTTGATGTGCTGGTATAAACGTGTGGGGGTTTACCACAGCTCTTCCTCTTTTTTTTCCTGACTGAGAGAGAGAGCTGGGGACATGAAATGCAATAAGATAAGATAAGATAAGATAAGCCTTTATTAGTCCCACAACGGGGAAATTCCAGGATTGCAACAGCACAGGGATAGCAACACTCAGAGCAACAATCAGAAGGCAAGAAAAAAAAAACAAAAAAACAAAAAAACAAGCAAGCAAGAGCAGCTAATATACATATGTACATATTACTATAAAATATATATATATACACACACACACAGTGTGTGTGTAAATAAACCAATACTGAGAAATAATCCAGTCTCATCATTTCGTGATCCCCACAACAACAAAGTACTTTTTTGTCACATTCCACCACTGGCTTTTAGCAACAAGTGTATTTCCCAAATATGTTTTAAACTTAAATTAATTAACCACCACCCATTTCTGTCTTTTGTCTAGGCAAGAGGAAAATGATCCACCCAAACTGGACCATGCGTCACTATTTACAGAGATGCAGGCTGAAGATCTGCTGAACTGGGACCAACTTGAGTGGCACATCCCAGCTGCTTCTCAGTGAGGCAGCGTGGCTGGCGTGTGTGACCCATTCTAAGTTTGTTTGATTTTTTTACAGTTTGAATTTTGCACATTCTGAATAATCTGGAATTTGCTGCTGATTATAATAAACAATTTAGTGACTTATATGTTTGCATCATGATTTTCTATTTGTCTGTTAAGACACCGGTGGGAAAAGAGTCAACAGTAGAAACATTTATCAGTGACTTTGAAAATAATGGCTCATTTTTTAAGAAAAAGTAACCAAAACAATTACTTTATTTACTGAAGACTGTATTGTTGGATGTGCCACCTCAGAAGACCCTGCACACTTTAGTGACAGTACCAGTATATGGAGGAATTCTGGGCCATATTAGCATCTGTACTTTATCATAATGGGTTTGGGCAGGGGTGTCCAATCATGTGCCATGGAAGGCCAAGACCCTGCAGGCTTTACCTCCAGTGTCTTCAACAGCAGATTCCACTGAATTTCTTCCCACTGATTGCTGATCAGTGAAAACACCGGCTGAAGAGACTGGGTAGAAGAAAGAACCTGCAGGGTCTTGGCCCTCCATGGCACATGATTGGACACCCCTGAGTTAGGATTTAACATTTTAACGCAAATGTCTTTATGGTTCATAATTCTGTTGGCAGACTTACACCAAACCAAAAGTGATTTCTCAAACTGCTGGATTGTTCTTAGACAGGTTTTCCAATCTTTTAGTATTTAATTTATGTCACTTGGTGGTAACCTTCACATATAAAACAAAAGAGACACATCTGCCAGAATTTCAAAGGTTTATTGTCAGTGCAATACTACATGAATACATGTATAGTACATTGTTGATGCAGAGAATATATATTTCTACAGTATCTACATGTATCTAGTAAATCAAGTATTTCCCATGTAACCTTGTGACTGCATATTTTAATTGCTTTTAATCCTAGATCAAGTTTGTTTTGGCCTAAAATGCATCATAATTGTCAAATATTGTCACGCCGCGCCATTCATCAGCGGCGCCACCTGCTCACGCACCTGATCATCATCAGCGGCGAGGGATAAAGGCCGCCTCGCCCGGAGCCTCGGCCTGAAGCCGTCAGACTTCGTTCCTCACCGTTGTGAGTCATCTACAATCTTCAGCACAATTATTTGGGTAAGAAGCCTTACCTTCTCTCTCCAGTCTGCTCCCCTGTGCACAGGTGGATTTCCCGGTGGCGGACGTCTTCCCTCCAACGCCTACTCCTCGCTGCTGCACCGAGCTCTCCAGGTGGCTGTCTCCCGGGTTTCGCCCCTTGCTGTGCCAGCTGACCTGTCATCCAAGTAAGTCCTTCTCTTGCCATAATCCCTCCTGTGTTGATGTATGCCCGTCACCCTCTCCCTGTGCTTTCTCCATAGGGTTGCTCGGCTGTACGGTCACCTGCCTCTATGCCTGAAGCAGACACCGCCACCAACACATTTACATCCCGCAGACACGCACTCATTCACGCCTGTTGTTAATAAACTATTTGAACTACTCTAAGCCTGTATGTGTGCGTCTCCTGAGCCGTGCGTTATGTCAGTACGGCTTCAGCAGAGCGGCTCGGCAGACGGCGGGCTCGCACACCGGTTTACCATCCTCGAGGCTCGAGTGGATCAGGTTGTTTATCAGCAACAGGTGATCCTAAATCAATTAGTAGATCTAACTAACCGATTGAACCGCTTGGACCCCCAACAGCCGTTCCCCCCGGCTCGCCAGGGTGGCGCGGCTCCTGATGTTCCAGCGGCCGTCCAGCCGGCCCCAGTGGCACCGGTTCGGCTCACACCGATTCCGACCCCCGCCCGCTTTAGCGGTAAGCTCGGCGGAGCGCGGGGGTTCATTATGCAGTGTGAGTCCGTGTTCCACCGTGTGCCCGGAGATTTTCCCTCGGATCACAGCCGAATTGGTTACATAGGGAATCTTCTGGAGGGGCGTGCGTTAACGTGGACCTACGCCGTAATGGCGAGGCCCAGTTATGCCACCCTCACCTATGACCAATTCGTGAGGCGCTTCCTGGAGGTCTTTGATCATTCTCAAACCGAGACGGTCCAGGTCGATCGGCTTCTCGCTCTCCAGCAGGGAAGCCGGTCGGCAGCGGACTACTCGGTCGACTTCCGGGTAGCGGCGGAGGAATTGGGCTGGGAGGAACGCTCCCTCTGTGGCCTGTTCCTCCGCAGCCTCAATGATGATCTGAGGGATGAACTGGCTGGGCGGGATATCCCTGAGACGCTAGCGGAGCTGACATCCTTAGCGGTAAGTTTGGATAACAGGCTGCGCGAACGCTCCTCGGGGCGGAAGTCTTCTTCTTCTCGCCCTCGTGGAGTCTCGCCGCACCTGTTCCAAGCTCGCCCCCTGGCGGCGCCGCCGGCATCGTGTCCCGAGGAGTCGAAGCCGATGGTGACGGGCCGGACAAAGCTTTCCCCTGTGGAGAAACAACGCCGCCGTGAGTTGGACCTCTGCATGTATTGCGGGGGTGACCAACACACTGTGGAGCGTTGTCCACGGAAAGCCAGTCGGCGGGGTCCGCGAATCGCTGTAGGGGGCCTCGCGGATCTCAACCGGTTAGACACACATACCCAATTAAAGCTGCCCATCCGTTTCTGCCACAACCCCACTGGGCACCTCACCCACGCACTGGTGGATTCGGGCGCAGAGGGCAGCTTCATTTCATAAGGCCTGGCAACCCGATTGGGCATCCCCTGTCAGGCACTAAAACACCCCATCTCCCTGATCCATCTCTCCCGTGCCTCCCTTGGGAGAGTTTCCCATCAGACCATTCCTGTCCCGGTCATCATCTCAGGAAACCACCGGGAGGAGATGTTTTTTTTCGTCCTGCCCAACTCTGTGTCGCCCGTCATCCTGGGGTATCCCTGGCTACGCCTCCACAACCCTGTCCTGCACTGGAGATCAGCTGGGGTATCGGCATGGAGTACATTTTGCATGGGCACCTGCCTTCAGTCCGCTGCCTGCTCCCCGTCCGCTGCTCCTCCTGCGACGGACACAGCACCTCCGGACCTGTCTCTGGTGCCCCCGGAATTTCATGACCTGGGTATGGTATTTAGCAAGACGAAAGCTATGTCTCTTCCCCCGCATCGGCCCTATGACTGTGCTATCAACCTCCGCCAGGGGGCTCCCCTACCTTCTGGTCGGCTCTACAGCCTGTCTGCGCCGGAGAAGGAGACGATGAATACCTACCTGAAAGAATCACTGAGCACTGGGATTATCCGCCCATCGTCGTCACCCGTGGGGGCAGGGTTTTTCTTCGTTGGGAAAAAGGACGGATCCCTCCGCCCCTGCATAGACTACCGAGCGCTCAATGACATCACTGAGAGGGACCGTTACACCCTGCCCCTCATGGACACTGCCTTCCACTCCCTCCAGGGGGCGACCTGGTTTACCAAGCTGGATCTACGCAGCGCTTACCACCTCGTCCGGATCCGGGAGGGAGATGAATGGAAAACAGCCTTCCGTACCCCGAACGGCCACTTTGAATACCTGGTCATGCCGTTCGGGTTGACCAACGCTCCTGCCGTCTTTCAGCGCCTCATCAATGACGTCCTCCGGGATTTCATCGGCCTCTTCGTGTTCGTCTACCTGGACGATATTCTTATCTTCTCCAGGTCCAGGGACGAGCACCAGGTCCATGTGAGGCGGGTCCTCCAAAGACTGCTGGAGAATCGGCTCTACGTGAAGGCTGAAAAGTGCGAATTCTACGCTAGGACCACATCCTTCCTGGGATTCATCATCGCTCAAGACCAGGTGCTCCCAGACCCAGAGAAGGTGAAGGCGATGGTGGAGTGGCCTACTCCCACATCCCGGAAGCAGGTGCAACAGTTTGTTGGCTTCGCCAATTTTTACCGCTGCTTTGTCCCAAATTTCAGCTCGATCGTCGGACCACTGACCCGCCTCACGTCCCCGAAGGTCCCGTTCCGGTGGACCGAAGAGGTTGCTGCTGCCTTTAAGGCGCTGAAGGCGGAGTTCTCCTCCTCCCGGGTCCTTCGCCAGGTCAACCCCGCGCTGTAGTGCATTGTGGAGGTGGACGCCTCGGACACAGGAGTGGGAGCAGTACTATCCCAGCGGTCGCCTGACGATGGCGCCAAACGACCCTGCGCCTTCTTCTCCCGGCGCCTGTCCCCGGCGGAGAGGAACTACGATGTGGGGGACAGAGAGCTCCTGGCCATTAAACTTGCCTTACAGGAGTGGCGCCACTGGCTAGAGGGGGCGGACCTGCCGTTCGTGGTCCTGATGGACCACAAGAACCTAGATTATTTATGATCTGCCAAGCGCCTGAATGCCCGCCAGGCGCGCTGGTCATTGTTCTTTGCCAGGTTCCGCTTTTCTATCACCTTCAGGCCAGGCTCCAAAAACGGCCTGCCTGACGCCCTCTCTAGGCAGTTCACCCCCGTGGAGGCTGAGGAGACGCCCCACACTATCCTGCCCAGGTCGTGCGTCGTGGGAGCCATCTCTTGGGACATCGAGAGCAAGATCCGGAAGGCGCAGGAGGTGGAACCTGATCCTGGCGGCGGACCTGAGGGAAAACTGTTCGTTCCATCTGCGGTCCGAGGAGAGGTCATCCACTGGCTCCACACCTCCCGGCTCACCTGTCATCCCAGCACCTCCCGGATGATCAGCCTCCTCCAATGGTCCTTTTGGTGGCCAGGCCTGCGGAGGGACGCAGCCCGCTACGCCCGGGCTTGCCCAATCTGTGCCACCAGCAAGTTGGGAAATGCCCCTCCAGCGGGTCTGCTCCAGCCCCTGCCCGTTCCTGGCAGGCCCTGGTCGCACATCGCGTTGGACTTCGTCACCGGACTCCCCGTTTCCAACTCTTTTGACACCATCCTGACCATCGTGGACCGTTTCTCCAAGGCCGCACACTTCGTTCCCCTGCGAGGTCTCCCCACCGCCCTGGAGACGGCGGATCTCCTCGTCCAACACGTGGTCAGGCTGCACGGGATTCCGGTGGATGTGGTCTCGGACCGGGGCCCCCAATTTTCATCCGAGGTTTGGAGATCTTTCTGTAACGCCATCGGAGCCAAGGTGAGCCTCTCCTCCGGCCATCACCCCCAATCTAACGGGCAGTGTGAGAGGACCAACCAGGAGCTGAAGGCTGCGCTCCGCTGTGTGACCAGGTCCAAACCTACGTCCTGGAGCAACCATCTCGCCTGGGTTGAGTACGCCCACAACACCGCCCGCTCTTCTGCAACAGGGATGTCCCCCTTCAAGGCGTCCCTGGGTTACGACCCCCCGCTGCTTCCAGCGCAGGAGAACGAGGTAACTGTCCCCTCAGTTAGGGCGCATCTCAGGCAGTTCCGCTCCACCTGGGCTGCCGCGCGTCATGCGCTTTTACGCACAGCGGAGCGCAACAGGACCGTGGCGGACCGGCACAGACGACCTGCCCCGGCGTACAGAGTTGGGCAACGAGTTTATGTGTCTACCCAGGACATTACATTGAAGGGCGAGAGGAGGAAGCTGGCACAGCGGTTCATGGGTCCCTATCCCATCACCCGGATCATCAACCCGGTGGCTGTGCGCGTGGCTATTCCCCCCTCCCTCCGCATCCATCCCACCTTCCACGTGTCAAAGGTGAAGCTGGCAGTCACCGACCCCCTTTGCCCTCCTCCTGCAGCGCAAACCGCGCCCCGGATGATTGGTGGCCATCCGGCCTGGTCCGTCTCCTCCATCCTGGACTCCCGGCGCCGAGGTCGTAGGTTGCAATACTTGGTGGACTGGGAGGGCTATGGGCCCGAGCATCGACAGTGGGTGCCCCCGTCGTTCGTGTTGGACCCATCGCTCATTGCGGACTTCCACCGAACGCACCCGGATAAGCCATCGCCAGGAGGCGCTGCTAGAGGGGGGACTACTGTCACGCCGCGCCATTCATCAGCGGCGCCACCTGCTCACGCACCTGATCATCATCAGCGGTGAGGGATAAAGGCCGCCTCGCCCGGAGCCTCTGCCTGAAGCCGTCAGACTTCGTTCCTCACCGTTGTGAGTCATCTACAATCTTCAGCACAATTATTTGGGTAAGAAGCCTTACCTTCTCTCTCCAGTCTGCTCCCCTGTGCACAGGTGGATTTCCTGGCGGCGGACGTCTTCCCTCCAACGCCTACTCCTCGCTGCTGCACCGAGCTCTCCAGGTGGCTGTCTCCTGGGTTTCGCCCCTTGCTGTGCCAGCTGACCTGTCATCCAAGTAAGTCCTTCTCTTGCCATAATCCCTCCTGTGTTGGTGTATGCCCGTCACCCTCTCCCTGTGCTTTCTCCATAGGGTTGCTCGGCTGTACGGTCACCTGCCTCTGTGCCTGAAGCAGACACCGCCACCAACACATTTACATCCCGCAGACACGCACTCATTCACGCCTGTTGTTAATAAACTATTTGAACTACTCTAAGCCTGTGTGTGTGCGTCTCCTGAGCCGTGCGTTATGTCAAATATATCTTATTATACCTAACTCAGTACTGTTTACCTTTTGAATATATATTTTGTGGCTAATATAACTACAACCTGGCGATCAAGTTGTGTCAGCTGATCACTTTTTGCCATGACACCACCACAGACTCAGTGCTGCTGGAGCAGGTACATGACATGATGTCTCAATAGTCTCTCCATGATTTTCACACAGATCAGAGCAATTTGTTGTACAGGAAGCTAAACGTTTCTACAGACATTCTTAAGCTCTATAACCACTGATCGCTTGTGAAGCTGGGGTGACATCAGTGACAGGCTGTGTTGAACACCCAGACCCACGGTTTGAAGCGGTAATTTTCCCACAACAGAGCCATCTGAAACATACACACACAGCGTACATATTTTAGTACCTAATAGCGATAACTTGCAGACATTACAGTGTAGTACGACGTACTTAAAGCAAAGTATCATTAGCAATCATTAGCTTACCGTCATATGTGATCTACTTCATATCCTCACATCTTCGGCTCTATGGCTTCCAAGACACTCCAGTACTTTTCCAGAGTGTTTCGTCTCGCTGCCTGTCCTCTTCTGTGGTGGTCCTTTTTAGCCTTTATGGTGACAAAAAGCCAGAGACCGAGGAGCCACCTTGTACAGCCGCAATGTTATGTTTTGCTTGGGTCGCGTTTTACGTGACAGGAGTGTGGTGCCGCCTTGTTGTAAAAAAATCCCACCCACCCCAGGTGTACCCAGCTGTAATGGAAACACAACCAAGCCGAACTGAGTAGAGCCGAGTAGTGTAGAGTAGGGCCGACTGGGTACTAGTGGAAAAGGGCCATAATTGTTAGATGGCGCCTGGGGCAGCAGGGTTGATGGCGGACTTTCCCCATCACTAGTTAGGGTCTGTTGCACGTAAAATGCTCTGGGGCTTAGCATAGCTACTAGATGGGGTTTTAGATGCCATAACTTATCACTTTTCTTTTATGATACCTTTTGGGCATCAAAATGTGTATACTGACTCAGGAAATCCTGTTACCATATTTGGAGTTGTTGAGTAGTGGAAAAAACAGATTGAAGGATGCTGATGTAACTTAGGTCATCAACTGTGAATGTTCAGTTCTATCACTGTGACTGTGTCCAGCCCTATCACTAATGTCAACTGGTTTCCTGCATGTAGTCAGCAGATACAATCTGAGTCATGAATAAAATAATCAAGAGGCTCAGCAAACTTTATCAATTGAGTCATGAACTATCAAGAAGTGACCTCACCCCGACGGTCCCTTTGGATATATATAGCCAGAATCACTCTGTTAGTTAAGCCAATGCACTGTGGCAGTCTGTGAAAGCTGTACTCTGTATTGGTGAGGAGTGCAAAGACAAGTATGTCTCGCCTACAGTCAAGCATAGTGGTGGGAGTGTCATGGTTTGGGGCTGCATGAGTGCTGCCGGCACTGGGGAGCTACAGTTCATTGAGGGAACCATGAATGCCACCATTTACTGCGACATACTGAAGCAGAGCATGATCCCCTCCCTTTGGAAACTGGGACGCAGGGCAGTATTCCAATATGATAAGGACCCCAAATACACCTCCAAGATGATGAGATGAGATGAGATGAGATTCAACTTTATTGTCATTACACATGTATGAATACAAGGTAACGAAACGTGACTTGGCATTTGGGCACGCTCTGCAGAGCGCATCCAAGGCTGGGGCAGCCGCTAGGCGCCAGTCATAAAGAAGAAAGGAAAAAAAAGAAAAAGAGTGGATATCACACAGTAGGCGAGAGAAAAAAACATGTTTTATCAAATTGACGCTTAAGTAAGTAAGCGAAATTTTGATTGCAGGCAAAAAAACCCTCAATGCTTATTTAGCAGACATTTAGTAGACAAATCACACAGCAGGGAGAGAGCAGTGTATGTATATCAGTATGATGATATCAGTGTGTGTGCAGTGTTGAGTGTATCAGTTACTGGAGCACAACAAATAGTCTCCTAGGCAACGATAGATGTTATAGTTCATGAACGCTGTCCCTGAAGAGTTCTGTTTATTGCACAGCAGCGGTGTTTGGGTTAGCGAGCCAGCTGACACATCCGCTTATCTCAACTCTGGAGGAGTGAGTTATTCAGGGGCGCCGATCAAGGCCGAATCTGCTCAGACAGAGTATAGGAGTATAGGATTTCCCTATTGTCATATTCTGAGCTTACAATTCAAATTAACATTCACTGGCTTTAAATTCATATCATTCCCTGGAGAGCACGAAGCGACTCCAGATGTTTCCCCTTCTAAACATAGATGAACATGTCCGATAGAGTCCATCTCTCTAATGCATGCAGATGGTAAATTCCATGTTGGTCATTTGCCGCTACTTCGTGCACTCCCCATCTGGTCGAATTATTGAGAAGCAGCTCCGCCGGGTCTGCATTTTGATTAGCTCCTCCAGTTAAATTTTCGATACACCAGGAGAACTCCAAAGCCCAATCGGCAGAAATCCTGTGATCGTAGCCAAAACAGGTAGATGTTTTTCCACATCCTCAGTCAAATCACACAGACACATGAGTTCCAATCCATGGGTCTCTCCACATTTGGGCTCCCCCGGGCCCAATTTTCTGTTTGAAAAGGTGGTGTCAATTGCGTTTAAAGCCCAGCTTATATCCATTTTCCGTATTTTCCATTTGGGTTGAGATCAGCAAGATGGTGAGACGGCACAGACACTCACTCAGACGCAGCAAGCTGGGATTAGGTCAGGAAGGCAGGATAGGAGGAGGGAGGAAAAAAAAAATGCGACTGCTCTCACTGAAGGCAAAAGGAAGAGGATCACTGTCTTGCTAAAGAAACTGAGGGTAAAGGTGATGGACTGGCCAAGCATGTCTCCAGACCAAAACCCTATTGAGCATCAGTGGGGCATCGTCAAACAAAAGGTGGAGGAACGCAAGGTCTCTAACATCCACCAGCTCCATGATGTCGTCATGGAAGAGTGGACGAGGATTCCAGTGGCAACCTGTGAAGCTCTAGTGAACTCCATGCCCAAGAGAGTTAAGGCAGTGCTGGAAAATAATGGTGGCGACACAAAATATTGACACCTTGGGCACAATTTGGACATTTTCACTGAGGATTGTACTCACTTTTGTTGCCAGTGGTTTATACATTAATGACTGTGGGTTGAGTTATTTTGAGGGAACAGCAAATTTACACTGTTATACAAGCTGTACACTGACTACTTTACATTGTATCAAAGTGTCATATCTTCAGTGCTATCCCATGAAAAGCTTTCAGAATCCATTGAAGTGAATGCGCTAAAATGAAAGCTCAAAGAGTTATGGTACACTGAATAACACAATGCTGCCAAAGGGTTAAGAAATTTAAGATGAAGCTCATTGGACTAGTGTTATTTTAAGAACAGGCTCACAGGTGACTCATGTGGTCCCTGCGGGCGACCAGGTGCCTGTGAGCACTGTGTTGGTGACCCCTGGCCTAGGCCATCTTTATGTAGAGCAACAATTCTTTTTTTCAGATCCTCAGAGAGTTCTTTGCCATGAGGTGCCATGTTGAACTTCCAGTGACCAGTATGAGAGAGTGTGAAAGCGATAATACAAAATTTTACACATCTGCTCCCCATTCACACCTGAAACCTTGTAACACTAACAAGTCACATGACACCAGGGAGGAAAAATGGCTAATTGGGCACAATTTGGACAGTTTCACTTGAGGGGTGTACTCACTTTTGTTGCCAGCAGTTTAGACATTAATGGCTGTGTGTTGAGTTATTTTGAGGGGACAGCAAATTTACACTGTTATACAAGCTGTACACTGACTACTTTACATTGTATCAGAGTGTCATATCTTCAGTGTTGTCCCATGAAAAGGTATAATACAATATTTACAAAAATATGAGGGGTGTAGTCACTTTTGTGAGATACTGTAAATTGCTAGATTCAGCTAGTTGCTCAATGGTGATAATGTGCTAACGATGTAGCATTATGCCAAAAACACACCAAAATAAACCAGATTATATTATCAACTGCTGAAGAGTGAGCCAGGAGGAAACAATAGTGTCTATTAGGGTCACTTAAATCTAAAGAAAATAACAATATAAATGTGAGCTTCCTTGTACCACTGGTATCTGTTAAGCTAACACCTTTGGCTGTACATGACAGACAGCTGGCTGGCCAATAATAGAGCAGCAGGCAGGCATCAAGACATTGACCTTTTAAGATTCAAGCTTTCTTTATTGTCATTTAATATGCATGCTTGCACATAAAAAAACGAATTACGTTCTCCCAGCATAACACAATACCACAATATGCATAGAAAAGAAGTTTAAAAACAACATCATAAATAAATTAAAATACAACAATAAAATATCAATTAAAAACACTATGGTCAGATCAACCTAACAAAATACATGTACATGTTTAGTAGAGGTGTGTGTGTACACGTATGAGAGGGGGAAAAGCAGTTGGCAGGGGAATAGGGCGCAGTTCATTTATAATCCTGACTACATGTGGGAAGAAACTGTTCAACATTCTGGCTGTCCTGGCCTGGAGACACCTGTACCTCTTCCCTGAGGGTAAAAGAGAAAACAAACTGTGGGAAGGGTGATAGCAGTCTTTAATGATGTTGACAGCCCTGTTAGAACAGCGTTTGTTGTAAATCTCCTCCAAAGAGAGGAGAGGGACACCAATGATCTTACTGACTGTCCTTACAGCCCTATTCAGCTGGTGGTTCTCCAAAGCTGTGAAATTCCCAATCCAGGTAGTCAGGCCATATGAAAGGACAGATTCCAGGGTGCCTCCGTAAAAGGTGGTGAGTAGCTAAGTGGGAAGACCTGCCTTTTTTTAACTGCCGGTTAGGGTAGAATTGCTGATGGGTCTTTTTGACAATGGCTGTGGTGTTGGTGTTAAAGGTCATGTCATCTGCCAGGTGAATCCCCAGAAACTTAAGACTGTTCACCCTCTCCACAGAAGTGCCCCCAGTGTGTGATGGTGCTTGCTCACCCTCCTGCAGTCGCTCACCATCAACTTAGTCTTCTCCACATTAAGGTGAAGATTCTACATTGGCCACAGTTAGATGGGCAAAATTTCTTCAATCTGATTACAATTCAGATCAGAATTTTACTGTTTACATGGATCCTGAAAAAGCTGATCTGATTAGGACGTGCGTTTCCATGTGTCACACGTTTGAATGGAATAAATCATTTTGACATGCGCACGTCGACATTTCGACATTCCAAAAATAATAGAAGAAGAAGCAACTTTCGGTGTTAGCAAGCCCCACTTCGTGTCAAATTTGACCTGTATTGTGTTATTCAGACTGTACTTTTGCTTCTGCTGGTCTTCGTAATGAAGCTACAAGTACATATTTCTGCATATGACGAACAGAGGGAGACAGCAGGACGATACAGACCAGTTTTGTTTTACTCCCGCTATGTTTTCCACTAGCTACTGCTAAGGCGGAAATACATCACATCGACGTGCGGCTGGTGTACAGACATGCGCAGTAAACATATTTTCTGCCCTACTTTCGGAATAAGTGTTTTCATGCGCACCATTCGGATTAACAATCAGCATAACCCACCCCTCTCAATCGGAATGAAATTTTGATCCGAATGAGCATGATCGGGTTAAAATATTCAGATTGCTATGTTTACATGAAGCATTTTTATTCCGATCAGGCTTTTAATCCGGTTACTTGTGTCCATGTAAACATAATGATTGTTAACTGGTCCACCTCCCTTCTGTACGCAGACTCATTGTTTTCATTAATCAGACCGACTACCGTCATATCATCAGCAAACTTAATGATGTGATTGGTGCTGAATGTGGCAGTGCAGTTGTGAATGAGCAGGCTAAACAGCAGGGGGGCTCAAGACACAGCCCTGAGGAGACCCTGTACTCACAGTTCTGATGTTTGAGATAAAATTGTCCACCTTGACTTGCTGCTGCCTCTGCATCAGGGAGTTGAGAATCCAGCCACATGTGCTAAGGTCCACCCCCAGCAGCTGTAGTTTTTCCACCAACTGCCCTGGAATGATGGTATTAAATGCAGAGGAGAAGTTAGTGAAGAGGAGCCTAACATAGGTATTCCTCTCCTCCAGATGTGATAGGGTGAGGTGAAGAACAGAGGAGATGGCGTCTTCAGTTGAGCGATTAGCTCTATATGCAAACTGCAGGGGGTCCAACTCTGGAGGGAGCTGAGCCTTAATGTGCTGCAGAACAAGCCATTCAAAACATTTCATCACTATTGGTGTTAATGCCACAGGACAAAAATCATTAAGACAATCAGGGTTTGGTTTCTTTGGCACGGGGATTATGATGGCACTCTTCAGGCAGGTGGACACAGCACCCTGAGAGAAGGAGGTGTTAAAGATGTCTGCAAAGACATCTTTCTGCTGTTCAGCACACTCCCTCACCACAAACCCGAGAATGTTGTCAGGTCCTGCTGCTTTGCGTGAATTAACGCTGGCAAAGACTTTTCTAACCTGGGTGGCTGTCACCTGGAGTGTCTGCTCAGTGGATGATGATGATGATAGATGTATCTGTACCTCATCGTTATTGCTGCCATTTTTTACTTCAAAACGTGCATTAAAGTGATGTTTCTCATTTCTTGGCGTACAGGAAACTACCTGGAAGAGTTAAAACAGCTCCTTGGAGTGAAAAACAACATAAATGCTGTTTTGTTTTTTTGTTTTTTAAGAACAGTGAGTGTTTTGATTCCAATAGATGCATTTCAGAAGGTTAAAACCTACAAAAACACAATTTTTCACTCAATGAACTCTTTAAAATTGTACTGTATGTCAAGATCTGTGCACGTGATGATTTCACCGTGCTCTGTTTCTTTGCTTTTTGTTTTTCCTTATTTGTATAATGTACTCTGAGTCACTGACCTTGCCCAAGAAAAGGGTGAAAGTGACTAGGTTTGTAGACCTTGGCATGGGGGCCGAGACGGACCTAAATGATCCCAGGCTGAACTAGGTAGTTCTGGCCTTGGCCCAGAAAGTGGGTCGTAACAGTAATCTATGGGGGGCTTTCATTGCCCTGGTTATTGTTTATTTCATACATGCATATACCACTTTTGGCAAATCGTACAGTTTGACAATGAAGCGCTGCTACGGATGGGAAATAACATGTTAATGTTCATTAATCCTCCAGAACCGTGATGTGCTCAGCCACAGATATTTTCAAAGATCTGCCAGGTATGTACTGTGACATAATTCAATTAAATTCAATTCAGCTTTATTTATACTGCGCTACATCACAACAGAGGCCGTCTCATGGCGCCAAAATGACATAAAATGTTTTACCATTTGCCGCTGGTCCCGTTGCATTCTCACCTGCAGGACCACACCAGAGTTCACCATTTAATTTGAACCGAGACCACCTGAAAGAGGTGGTATGGTTGTTTTGGTACTCACTTGAGTGCGATTACCGTGTTCTCACCAGACAAAAAGAACCGCACTAACGGAGAAAACGAACTTGAGTTTGATTGAAACGGACTAAAGCCTGCAGGTGTGAAAGTACCCTTAGACTTTTGGGAAAATGTTCTACGGACTGATAAGACAAAAGTTGATCTTTTTGGTAAGCATGTATCCTGTTACATCTGATGTAAAATTAACACAGCATTTCATAAAAAGAACATCATATTAACAGTTAAACATGGCGGTGGTAATGTAATGGTCTGGAGCTTCTTTACTGCTTCAAGAGCTGGACGACTTGCCATAATTGATGGAACCATGAATTCTGCTCTCTATCAGAAAATCCTGAAGGAGAATGTCCAGCCGTCAGTCCATGACCTCTAGCTCAAACCCTCCAATGTGGCTGAATTAGAACAATCCTGCAAAGAAGAGTAGGTCAAAATTGCTCCACAGTGATGTAAAACACTCATTATCAATATCACTGCCACCAAGGGTGGTTAGGTTTAGGTGGCAATTACTTCTTCACATAGGACCAGGTAGGTTTGGATAGCTTTTTTCCCTTAATAAATGAAATTATCATTTAAAAAATTGCATTTTGTATTTACTTGGGTTATCTTTGTCTAACATCAAAATTGGTTTAATGATCTGAAGTGTGACAAATATGCAAAAATATAAGACATCAGGTTGGGGGCAAATACTTTTCCACAGCTCTGTATGCTGTACCTCTACCTGCATCAATTCACAAAAAGAAATAGATGAGTGGTTAAAATGGTAAAAAAAAAAAAAAAAAAAAAAAGGAGATAAAAAGAAGCTGATGTCTAAATAAAAGTTTTCACAAATTCAGCTCTTGTACAGTAGATTAGGAAGTAACAGTCCTCCAGTTTCTTGGAGTAACCCTACATTTCCCTGTGATGAAACCTTAAAGATCTGAAGCGCATCAAGAGACATATCTAAGAGAAGTGCCTTCAGTTTTTATTCATGCTCCTTCCCCTTTCTTTTTTAAGTTATCTGCAGCTTCAGAGGGACGACGGTGAGGGAGAGAGAGCAGAGGGGATAGCGAGCGAGTGGAAGTGTTTTCCAATAGAAATGAGGCGAGCTGAAGTAAACTCTTCAGTCAGGCTGAAGCTGTCACTGCTCAGTTCAAAACATTCTGCCATGCAAAACAGCCAAAAGCACCGCAAACCTGCTATATGACTTCACTTTGAACATCAGGGGAAGCTCATTTACAAGCAGGTCATACGCTTTCAAACTTTGAAAATTGGTTAAAAAAAAAAAAAAAAAAAAAAAGTCAAGCGCTGCTAAAATTCCCATGATAAATTTCTACTTTTATTTGTTAGTTTGGGGTGTACGCAGCTTAGCATTGTTACATTTCTTTGTGAATGAGAATTGTGTTGCTTATTGGCAGGCGGCGAGGAGTAAATGTGTCATAACCACAAGCATGCACCGCTAACACAGACATGCACACACACACACACACACACACACACACATGCTTCTCATATTCCAGAGGACAGCTGCAGGGGTGTGGAGGCCTTGGGAAAATGGATCATGGAATCAGGCCAATCAACTTCCTCTGTAGCCGTCACCTGTTTGTCTGTATCTGCAGCTGACAGTTTCACAATAGAGAGTGATTATAGAAATGTACAGAGATTAATACGAGTAATCACTATAGATTGCTCTCATAAACATGCCTTTCTACATTATGATTTTGAAAAAAAAATCTCCATTTCAGTCATGCAGTACAGTAAGTAGGCATGACTTTCTGCTTGCATGTTTGTCACTGGGGTTTATTCAACAGAGATTATGCAAATTTGAATCTATTACAAATCCTGGCCTAATTCACTAAACCCTCTTCTAATTAAGACACACATCTATTACAGAAAACACACACACACACACACACACACACACACACACACACACACACACCTCCACATAAGAATAAGTATTACCTTGAAATATTCCTGTTATGTCAGTGATAGGAGTCAAGGACAAGACTAGGTGTTGAACTGGACACTCGTTTATTAATGGACACTCGACAGCACATCAGCGTACCCGCCAGGCAGAGAGGTGGCCAAGTCACCGCCCCTCCCTCTCACTGCTCTCTTATACCCTGGGTGGTGGCAGAACCGGAAAGGTGGAGCCACCATCCCATGTCACACAAATAAAGGTCCCGAACTCCAACACAACATTCTCGCCCCCCTTCACAAAAGCCATAGGGCCACACACACAATTCGAACCCACCCCAATTTGGCACCTGAAACACACCCTAAAAAGTAATAATAACAATAATAACATAGAATAAGTGGCCTAACACAGACATACCAAAAGGGCTACACTAGGGGGAGATGGGTACTACCACCTCATCCCCACATGGCGAAGCGGATTATTCTGCCGCTTATAGTCCACCATAAACAATTTAACACAAAATACCGTTGTGTCTTAACCTAAACAGTACATTAAATTAATCCCACAAACACGAACAATTAGAACATAACCATTGTGCTCCTTCCTTTACTTTCTTTTCAAACAGACTCTCCAACCATCAGTCTGCCCCAGGAGAAGAACCACCCCCCAGCTTACCGCTCGCTGATTCAACTCCGATGCACCTCCTCTTCACCACCACCGAGGACGTCCTTCATTCATGCCCAAGCTCATCCATCTTCTCCAGGGCGTGCCACAGCTCATTTGGATGCCTCCATGAGCCATCTGATAGCTGAAGGTAGGCATCCCCCGAACAGCCACCACCTGCAGCCACCCCTGGTGCTCTTCCATCCAACACTTGGCCCAAATCCTCCTCAACCGTGCCTCCTCCTGGGCCCGGACCACATCCGCAACCCCCAGAGGGGCCCTACTCGGCTTCCAGTGTTTCTGTTTGGCATGTCGTTTCACCATGCCAGTTGGTCCTGCCCGACCGCTTTTGTCTCTACTGCCGCCCTCGCCGTTGTGACTCCATGATCTCCAGTCCCTTCCAGCCAAAATCCGGGAACACATGGAACCAGCCAGGTTCAGGTTCAGGTTACTTTATTTGTACCCGTAGGTAGATTTGTTTTGCAGTCAGGTGACATCCATATTTACAAACCACAATTACATTCAACATGAACACAAACACAGGCACACATGAAGCTGACTATAAACATGATAAAAATACTCAAGGCTCCACCAATCAGGACATAGGACAAAGAGATAAGCCACTCAGCGCCACTCGCTGTCACAGGCATCCTGCCATGCCGCCCAGTTCCCTCATCTAGGGCTACTTGGGCTCTGGCACAGGAACCTTCCTGTGATGGCCCTGGGTGGGGTTGGTTCTGCTCATTCTCCAGGGTGCCAGGCAAGCTCTCGTCCCACACAGCTCTGTCCACTGTCCTTGGGATCGGCTGGTCAAACAAACCGCAGCCCAGCAACTCTTCTCCAGTGCCGCTCGTGATAGTGAAGCCCAGGCTATACAACAAATCACATCCCATTATGTTCTCTCCACCAGCAGTCATGGTGAACCTCAGGTTGCACTCCTCCTCCGACTTGTACCGAGCCGTCAGTCTCACCATTCCCACCGTGGCCAATCTTCCTCCTCCATAACCACAAAGCGGCATCAAATCACCTCCAATCCTATAATGTGGGGAAAAAACTCCTCATGGTTGCCCAATTTAACACGGGGCCAACCACTCCTGTGTCGATCAGCAATGGCACTGTCACCCATCCAGTTCCACAATACAGTAGGAACGCCCATTGGCGAAATGATGCAAGAGTCCACACTTGCCACAGTGCTTCCCTCTCGCCGGACACTCCTTGGCCTTACAGCGGTGCTTCGTGGACCCACAGCCCAAACACATGGGTGTTTCCGGGGTGGACCTCATTTTGACAGCATTAGTCTAACTTCCATCACCTTCCACGCTATTGTCGCTATCCGGGTCCACTGCTTGCGGCATCGACTGTGGTTCAAGCTGGCGATGTAGCACACTCCCACTGAGCTCCCGTGATAGCTTGTCTGCCGCTTCCAACTGTTGAGCTAAATCGATGGCCGTAGATAGCGTCAGTTTGCCCGAGAACGTAAGAAGCTTCGACCTTGTAGCAGGGCAGATAGTATGTTCCGCCAACTGGTTGCAAACCATCTCCTCCTCTAACAATCCAAACTGACAGTCCCTGGTCAGCTGACGCAGGTCTGCTACAAACCATTGCACCAACTCGGCAACCCGCTGGTGGCGCTGTCAAAACTAAATCCTGTGGACAATGATGTTTTCCGGGGCGCGAAAATGTCGCGTCATTAGCTTCACCACTTCTCCAAAGCTATCACACTCATCCAAAGTACTCAAGATACTCTGTCCTTCCATTCCCAGATTCTGAACCATCAGTCCCGTGCCCTCAACTTCTCCAGCCTCCTAAGGTCCAGCGCCACCAAGTATCTGAAACGCGGCGAACCATCTCGCCCAAGAGACGGGCGGCTCACCGGGAACCTCCGGAAATGGCCGAATAGATGTTACACATGTGTCCATACCTTTTATCCTCTTCGCCAAATGTTATGTCAGTGATAGGAGCCAAGGACGAGATTAGGTGTTGAACTGGACACTCGTTTATTAATGGACACTCCACAGTACATCAGCGTGCCCGCCAGGCAGAGAGGTGGCCGAGACTGCCCCTCCCTCTTACTGTTTTCTTATACCCTGGGTGGTAGAGGAACTGGAAAGGTGGAGCCACCACCTGTGTCACACAAATAAAGGTCCCAAACTCCAACACAACAATTCCCCAGACCAAAAAGAGGGATGAAGAGCTGATGAGGTGATGACAGTTAATACGTGCTGATGTTTTTGTCACTTCAACAACAGGGTGTGTGTGCATATGTGTGTGTGTGTGTGTGTGTGTGTGCGCACTTGTGTCATCGTGTGTCGTGAGACAGGCCGTGCACGTGTGTGCACGTGCGTAAGAGCTGAAGGGGGGTAGACGATCTTCTCTGAAGCAGCCCAGGCAGGCATCAGCACTCAATCATTCCAGATCTGCCAGACGACACCAGCAGAGAAAACACATTACCCGTGTCGTGTTGCCTCGTCTTCCTCTGTTGTCTTCTCTTTATTATATTTAGGGCTGCCTTGCCTCAGGGTCAGGTGACAATCTGCATTCTCGTTCTGCAAGTTTTCTTAAAACTGTCTTGAGTTTTTTTTTTCATTATTTTATTTTTTTGTGTTTTATTTTTCAATATTTTTTTCTGCCTCTCTGTTAAAGGAGATCTGTTGATGGTTTTTAATCCCTACATGAGTCCCTTTGCAGATGACTCTGCTGGCATGGTGTCAGAAAGAAACTAACAGAGAGCAGCGCTACGCATTAGACAAAAGATGAATACCCTCAGAAGGGAGGGAGGGAATAGAGAGAAGAGGCAAAGAGCCCATTTGAAGTGCTTGTCTAAGTTTTAGTAAAAAATGAGTTCTTTATAACGGCATATAAATATATAAATGGAACACTTAAAGACATTATGAGGCACTTTCATTCCCCATGCCTTTTGTGTGCCGGTTGAGGTGGGAAACAGGAGGGAAGTAAACACATCTGCATATCTGAGTCATTGGTTCCAAGGGAGCTGTTATGGGCTGTCTCTACAAATCTCTTCTCTGCGCTGCTTATAGCCCACCAGCAACAAAATCACCCCCCGTACACCGCTGATGCCAGGTCAGATATTTCAGGAGATTTTTTTTAACTGATGTGGTTAGATCTGAAGGTGGCAAATCTGATTTCAGATCCCGTGAATTCAAAAGTCTGAGCACCCTTTTGGGTTACTTTTTCCCGGGTTTGAACACATATGCCCAGGGTGTATAGCAGAGAAAGGCGGCGTTATGTGTCTCTGTTGTTTAGTGTCCAGTTGACAGTAACTTGGCACAGTTGGTGTAACAGAGGGGGCCAAGACCGGTCAGGCCCTCTGTCTCCATGCTAGCTGTCACCTGGATATGTAAGCATGCCAGCCCTGTGGCCACATCTGAGGAATCAAAACAACTGCATCGACTGGCAGCAACTATGAAGATGCTAGCTTTCTGATTTTTAACATACAGTACTGTATGTTGATATAAAGTACACATAAAACTGGGTAAATTTAAAAAAAATCTACATTCTACAAACTTAGAATATGTATATTTGAATAAAAGCAGTCCTCAGAAATACAGGTTTACCTTTGGTTTCTTAAAGACACACTCCAGCGGCTCTAAAACCACCTTAAAAACAAATGTTTATTGCCCAAAACAGTATGTTTTGGCTTTTTACCCACACAAAAACTTCCATTGCCTTAGAATTGCTTGGAAAGAGCTTTTACATCTTCCACCTACTTAACTATGTGCAGATCTGTGAATATTCTAATTAGCTTCACCCATACTCCTGCCCACCAGTAGCATATGGTGCAAGGCCAGCCCTCCCCTCTCCTCTGACCTGAGAACACCGAAGGCTGCTTTGCTAAACAATGGCCAACTTGCCTCCCTCCTCCAGAGGGAGCAGGGGGTTTAATGTCTCCTCCTATGTCCTCCCTGGCGGGGATGGAATGGACAGCCCACGGGGTTTGTGCCACCCCACCCCCCGAAAACCCCTTCACCAAACCGAGTCAAACTAATGCAAAACAGACGAGTGGTGGTCTTGGCGCTTTCATCCCCTGAGAGCAGACGTCTCTCTGGTTCGGCCTTCCGACCGTGTGCCTCCCATTCCTCTGGGACCCTGCATGTGTGGCACAGCAGCCGGTGGACTCCAGTCTCCAAGCTGACTGCACCCCATATGGGCTATAGGATTCTGGAATACGGTATCCCCAGCAGTGGAAAACTACAGGCAGCCACGGTCAGTTTGCATCGTCCCCGGGAAGGGACGCTGACTGTCAGCGTGGTCAGTGGTAGGTAGACCGTGAGCCTCCATCTACAGAGCCACATCGGCTCCTCCCTCTTCCTTTGGGGGAGTGAACTCAGGTGTTTAGCCATGCCCAGTGCTTAGCCTGATTGGTTAATGTTATAACCAATCAGGCTAGGCAGGAATGCTTACGTACTGTAGCTAAAAACGCTCTGTCCAAAGTCACCCGTTTGGGTGGTGGGGGGGGGGGGGCGCAGAGCTTAACTGGAAATTCGCAGTAGAAAGACACAGACTTGGGACTGAGGTCTGATTTTGCTCTTGATATGTCTTGTAAGTCACAAAAAAACAAGTTACACACATGTTCTTGAGCTATAAACATCCTATTCTTACCTTCCTGTCAGCAGTTTTGGGAGAAATTTCTTAATACTGACTGATATTTTCCAACTAAAAAAAGGTAAAACATAAGATATAAGCTGATCATGAATCATTACATATACATATGGCATACATCATGAATGTATGTCCTGTTACACTGGCACAGTCACACTTCCTTCTTAGCTACACTTAGCTGCAAATGGTTTCTGGTTTTAATGCTGCTTGGCCAGCTAAAGTTAGCTGCCAGCAGTTTGAAGTGCTTCCAGTTCACATGTTAACAGTTACTGACAAATGCAGGTTGAGTTGCTCCATCTTAGGTGGCCTAACAACCACAAAGTTAGCATCACATCGAGAACACAATGCTTGCCATCCCTACATCCTCACTAACTACTGTATAAGACCCTGACCGTCGTCAGTGTAAATCCTGAAACCATAGTCCAGTCCGCGCACAGCTGTAGACACATTTCAGCTGCCGGTCTCGTTTATCTGTACAGACATAAAAGACACGGCTACGGCTTGCAACACTGAGTTGTCTTTGTATTTTTAGTCTGCATTCAGTCTGGTCCTTGAGAGGGAATGCAGGACCAGGCACACACGACAGGAATAATGAGCCACTACGCTGTTCTGTCGCAGCGAAACAAACAAGGCTGATAAAAAAGACAGACACCAGGGGTCAAATACAAAGCGCTGGCTCACTCTCTCCCTGTCCACCACGAGCCAAAACACACACACACGCACACACTTTTTTTTTTACTTCTTAAATATTGTATGTCCCGGGTGTGTAACGTCACCATGGTAACCTTGACTTCAGCCATAAATAGTTAGGATATTGTGATGGGGCCTTGGCCAAAGTTTATTGATCTACAAGAGTTGCCTGTTTCAGAGAAAAAGCTTGTTCTGCGTTGTTGAGACTTGTGATCGATATCAAGAAATCCCTGGAAACAGGCCTGATGAATTGATACCCTTGAGTTTATGGGCTGGGTTTATGAGTTATTTCTGGCTTGTTGTTTGTTCCAGTTGATCGGTTCTCGCTGCGTTTGGTTATGCTTTTGTGTACTGGGTGCTGCATGTGTTCCATGGGTACTTCCTGTGGTTAGATCTGTGCGGAGATGACTCATGACTTTCAGTGCTGGTTCAAAGAGAGAAAATTCACACTATAAATTTGCCTCTTTCCAACACTCTATGTCACAGTCATAAATATATACACACAAACTCTCGAGCTTACACTGTTCCGACTCCCACACAAAAAATCATTTAAAAAAGAGTGCATCTTCATTTGAGATTTTTTTTTTTTTTTTAGGGTAACTGACACAAATGAGGCAAAAAATACCTCTCACATGCACCCATTATACATTTCCCCTGAGTAGCAGCTTATGGTCATGGGTATAAATATCTTAATCACATCGCAATCTGCAACATTTGCTCATTCGTGTAAAAAGCAGTTTCTGTGACAGATAACTAAAAAAAAAAACCTCTCTTAATTCAAAGCCGCACGCTGCTTTATCGGGAGGTGCTGGAGCACATTTGCCTGCGTAGTACAAAGTCCTCCTGAAAGGCTGTGTGCGCTGTATGCCACGTGTAGCAGAGGTCACGGCAAATAAGAGCACACAGGAAATGAGAGTGCCTACGACAGCACGAGCGCCCCTGAACATAAGAGAAAAAATGGGAGCTATGTTTGTCGCTATGAGTGTGCATGCTTGTTGAAACAATCTAGTGCAACAAAGCATGCACATTACTGCAAAATCGAGCAAAGTAGCAGTAATAATAGAAGCCAAACACAGTCTGCCGTTCACCTTATCACCGCTGCCTATATTGTGTTATCTTTCAGGGGAAAGTCCACACACAGGAAACTTTGCCGTTCACTTACAGTCTCCACTTACAGTTCAGCCAACATTTTTTTTTTTTTTCTATCAAATGAAGCCACAACTTCCTGGTTGCTTACTTTCCTCGCCTGTCTGTTGCCCTCTGTCTTTTCTTTTCTTTTTTTTTTTTCCGACTGTTGCGTCACTGGGTTGTGGTTTACTTACTACTCACAGAACACAGGAAGTGTGTTGTGACAAAACAGGTCCCTGTCACTGTTTCCACTTCTCACTGGAGGACCACAGAGCTAAATTTACACCAATAACAAGATCACAGGTGCCCAAAATACTCACTTCCACATACATGATGCTTAATTTAACTACTCTGAGCTATTTATACTTAACCATACTAATGCGCTTATGTCTGGGCTGAGGTTAAGTTTACTGTGTGACGCAGGGAAGCAGCCTAAACCAATTAAAAGCCTCGGGGTTACAGAGGAGCTGTTAAGTCAGGACAGCTAGCCGCTAAAACACAACTACCCTCAGTGATCATATAAATAAGGTCTGGACAGAAGATCGACTTACTGACACATGGCTGGGTGCCAGGGCATAGTTTTGATGTAGTTGTGATCTTCAGTGATACGTTCATTGGCTTAGCGCTTCACTTTAGCTCAGGGATCTGCAACCTGCAGCTTGAGGCCTTGACAAAAAAAAGACAACTTTCAGTAAAAAGAGGACACATTTGTGGGGAAAAAGTTGCTAGAAAATTAACAAAATCATAAGAAAAGATTAATGCCAAAAATTAACAAATTTGCAGGAAATTGTCACAAAATTTCTGGTAAAAAGAAAAGCACAAATTTACTGGAAAAGTTGCAACTTTTTGAGAATAATGTTACAAAGTTATGTGAGAAGTTCTACAAGTTTCTCTGAAAAAGAAAAATTACAGGGCACAAATAGGACAATTTTATTCAAAAATGCTGAAGATTTATGCCAGAAAAAAATTACAAATTTGGGGGAAAAAGTTGCAATCTTTTGATAAACACACTTGCAAATTTGCAAGGAAAAAAAAAATCACAAAAGGTCACAAATTTATGTGGAAAGATGCTGCAACTTTACCTGAACAGTAACACATTTTCAAAGAAAAATCTGACAAATTTATCAGAAAACCAGAAAATTTATGCCAAATATCTCACAAATTTTGGGAAAAAAAAAAAGTAATTTTTTGAGGAAAAACCTCTGAATATTGATGGTGTCAGGCCAGTTTGTACTGGTGACATTGGTGTTTTACCTCAGTTTTATGGCTCAGATATTTTTATGACTCCAGGTGGATTTTGCTGATCAGAAATCTCTCAGAGTGGCTCTTTGTGTAGCAGAGGTTGCCAACCTCTGCTCTAGCTTAATGGTGTCACATAAAAACACAACAAGTGGCTTCTGCCTGTATCGCACAAAACACGTGATCCGGTTCAGGTCAGCCGAATTTTAGAGAAGTGAAATGCCACGTCAAAACCACTAACATCTGCTGTCATGTAGGTGTAAAAACAGAGTTTGATGGGTTATTTTAATCACTGAAGTGGTGCAACAGTTGATGCAGGGTGGAAAGGGGAAGTGGAAACAAAAGTTCTCTGTTACTAATAAGGAGAAAAATGCAGAGAGTGAATGCAAACTTGAAGAGGGGGCGATCTGACACTGAAAAGTGAGAGATACGGTGGGTCTAAAAATGGACAAGTGTTTTTTTTTAAAAAAAAAAGTGGTCAATGGAATTAAGAAAACACGACTGAGGAAATATCACAGGGTGAAACAGATTTAAGATGAAGTCCAGGAGTTTTATCAGTAGAGCAGTATCAGTGTCAGCCCCTTTGTCTGAAGCGGCTCCTTCTCTCTCCCCGCCGTCTGTGGGTCAAAGGCACGCGTATCGAGGCCTCATCTGAGCCCACCTCTGCCTCAGGAGGCAGTATCAGTCTTGCCAAGATGGGAGAGGGTTCCGAAACAGGCCACTGGATCTGCACCGCAGCCATCGCCGGGAAGGGCCTGTGTTTGAGCTAAAGTTGCTATCTCTGCTAACTGATTCTGGATGAGAGCGAGAGCCAGTCGCTGGGCAGTTGCTCCAGCACTGGCGAGTCATGTCGGTCAAAGTCAGGGCTGGCTTTATGGAGGTGTAAGTTCCACGACTGGCATGCGTGCCACAGCACACATGCTGAAAAGATGGACATTAACAACACAACCTCCTTCATTTATACCCTCGTCTGTCCCTTCATCCCTAAGAGACTTCTTCTGCTAGTGTGGGATCAGTCGACGTAAAGTCTAAAAGACTTTAGAGAAAGTGTTGCAGTCACCGGTTAAAACAAGCCAAAGGGCCGGCTATAAATAGACAGATTTACTTCAAAGCTCGGCGGGGGATCAGAGCAACTGTAAGGCCAGGGTCAGTGTGTTACTATGGTGACACGGTCCTGTGTGAGTGTGTCGTGGGCTGAGGGCGTACGTGTACTCTGAGTGTGTGCGTATGTCTGTGTGTGTTGCACTGGATGTGTCTCTGCAGCGGCAGCGGCAGCCGGTCTCCCAGCTCCCGTAGAGCATGTTGGGTAACAGCAGTCTGGAGTTCCCCTGGACTTGCTCCAGACCTCCTCTCCCTTCCCTCCTGCCTCTCTCCCACAGTCCTCCCCACGCTCTCCCACCCGCTGCTCCCTTCTCCCCATTGACACTCACTTAGGAGGGATACTCTGTGTGTGTGTGTGTGTGTGGACATGGTTATTCCCAACAGCCCTTACAGTACAATTAGTGGTTTATTTGTCCTAATCACAGCGGGTCATCTCCTTTTTGACATCTTTAGCGATTTCAACACCACCCTTCCTCAGATTACCGCTCTCAGGCTGTTTTTCCATTAACCCCTGCAGGCCCCATTTCCCCATTAAACAATTACGCAGAACTGATCCCAGTTCAACTGTCTCAGCATCTCCACACATCTGCTTCTGACTAATTTTTCTTTCATTCCCCTTTCTGAAAATGAGAAACAAAGACGACTTTTGAAACAATCTGTGCCTATTTGTGGCTCCGGCCCAGCCCAGTCACAATGCCATCATCATCATCATCATCATCACTGCTGTCACCGTCGCAGCAACAAATCTCCAGCAATGGGTGACGAAACACTTACAGCTCCAAGTGTGCACCGAGGGGTTTGTTTGAAGAATCCTTTCAATGAGATTTACAGTTAAACAAGTGTTGTAACGAGTAAGAATTTGATTTAAAAGGTCGACTGTGTGTGTTTTAGCAGTCTGATCTACAGTGGTGTGAAAAAGTGTTTGCCCCCTTCCTGATTTCTCATTTTTTTGTATGTTTGTCACATTTAAATGTTTCAGATCATCAAACAAATTTAAATATAAGACAAAGATAACACAATTAAACACAAAATGCAGTTTTTAATTGAAGGTGTTTATTATTAAGGGTAAAAAAAAATCCAAACCTGCATGGCCCTTTGTGAAAAAGTGATTGCCCCCCTGTTAAAACATAAATTAACTGTGCTTTATCACATCTTTGGAAAGCTGAGATCAATTTTCTAGCCATTTCTAAAGCTTTGGGACTCCAGCGAACCACAGTGAGAGCCATGATCCACAAATGGCAAAAACATTCGCAGGAGTGGCCGGCTGACCAAAATTACCCCAAGAGCACAGCGACGACTCATCCAAGAGGTCACAAAAGACCCCACAACAACATCCCAAGAACTGCAGGCCTCACTTGCCTCAGTTAAGGTCAGTGTTCATGACTCCACCATAAGAAAGAGACTGGGCAGAAATGGCCTGCATGGCAGAGTTCCAAGATGAAAACCACTGCTGAGCAAAAAGAACATAAAGGCTCATCTCAGTTTTGCCAGAATACATCTTGATCATCCCCAAGACTTTTGGGAAAATACTCTGTGGACTGACAAGACAAAAGTTGAACTTTTTGGAAGGTGTGTGTCCCATTACATCCGGCATAAAAGTAACACAGCATTTCAGAAAAGGAACATCATACTAACAGTAAAACACGGTGGTGGTAGTGTGATGGTCTGGGGCTGTTTTGCTGCTTCAGGACCTGGAAGACTTGCTGTGGTAAATGGAACCATGAATTCTGCCATCTGTTCATGACCTCAAGCTGAAGCGCACTTGGGTTCTGCAGCAGGACAATGATCCAAAACACACCAGCAAGTCCACCTCTAAATAGCTAAAGAAAAACAAAATGAAGACTTTGGAGTGGCCTAATCAAAGTCCTGACCTGAATCCGATTGAAATGCTGTGGCATGACCTTAAAAAGGCGGTTTATGCTTGAAAACCCTCCAATGTGACTGAATTACAACAATTCTGCAAAGATGAGTGAGCCAAAATTCCTCCACAGCGCTGTAAAAGACTCACTGACAGTTATCACAAACTCTTGATCGCAGTTGTTGCCGCTAAGGGTGGCCCAACCAGTTATTAGCTTTAGGGGGCAATCACTTTTCCACACAGGGCCATGTAGGTTTGGATTTTTTTTTTTTCTCTGAATAATAAACACCTTCATTTAAAAACTACATTTTGTGTTTACTTGTGTTATCTTTGTCTAATATTTAAATTTGTTTGATGATCTGAAACATTTACGTGTGACAAAACGCACAAAAAAATGAAAAATCAGGAAGGGGCAAAACACTTTTTCACACCACTGTAGATTTGCTCTGAGTAGCATGAACCCTCCCAAACTCAGACACGGCGTGACGACAGACAATGAGGGGAAGAAAGCAGATATTCGGATGTGAAAGATGCCAACAAGGCAGCACAACTGAATGAGCGTGCCTGTCTTAGCATGTTTACCTGCACCCACTTCATTCAGTGCTTGAACAACAAGCCTCTGCACGCTTCTGCCACAAAGCCGCACAACAGCAACTAACCCTGCCTTGCACCCTGCGCTGACAAAGCACAGCGTCACACTTTCCGAAACCTCTCCTTCCACTTTTGCATCACGCTACCTGAAAAAAAAAAGTTCACACACTGATACTGAAAACTAAAGTGAGGTTTTTTCTGTAGATTAAAGGCAAGCAGTTCTACTGTACATTTCACTGTATCTTAAACCTTTATAAATATGCTGTTGAAGCTTAACAGTTCTTGATTTTTACTTGAGTGAAACAATTTGCAAAAGCTAGTCCACCCAAAAGAGACTAATTTAAGAAACAACCAAATGTTACAAGCTTGTCTAAATACAGTGTATATTTATCAAGAAAAAAATGGGTTTTCGCACACACTGTATACTTAAAACTAAATGTAGCTTTAGGGTACATTACAGGAGATTGAGAACATATTTTTGAATACGAAGAATTCTTGATAAAAACAGATTTACTTGAGCAAAACACAATCTGCAATTGATAATTCACCCAAAAGAGACAAAAATAAGGAATGAGCAAATGCTACAGGCTTGTCTGACAACTGCTGACGCATGCAAGTTCAGGGTGAGAAGAAACTTTATACATGCTGATTTAGGCTGGTCAGCGGAGAGTAAAACTGAGGGAGACTTTATAGTATGTGACTGAGTAGATAAGTAACTTAAATGGCATCTTTTTATGTGTCTGGCTGCTCTTAAACACGACCACAGAGTCTGGCGTGTCTGAGCCATAGCCATAGCGCACTGAGTGAGAACAAAACACAGTCTACTTCCTCTTTCCACCCATCAGCCCAGCTCCTGTCTGCCTTTTTATTTTCTCTTCCTTTCATTCTGTCATTTCTCAGACTGCAGCCATCACGGAGCAACGGATGTGATGTCACTTCCTGTTTGGCTTTGTCGCTGCTGCTGCTGCCAGCCGCTGAGGAAGCTGACAGCTGTGCGTGGAGCTGGAAACATGCAACAGAACAGGGTCAAAGGTGACAGCGTGCTGATTGGAAGTGTTTGTAAGCTCTCGCAGCTGCTCTTTAACGCCACTTAACTTTTTCAGTTCATACTTTTGTGGATTAGTTTTGAGCTTGTTGTTTATGAGAGCCACAAGTTACACAAATCACTTCAGCTTTTTAAAAATATATTATACAACCAAGCAGCAGGCGCGCTCCTCAACGCAGAAAGTGTTTCACAATAAAACAAATAAAATAATTACCAATAGACACGCACAAACCAGCCAGATGAAAGCATCTGTATGCATAAAAATGTTTTAAGAAGTAGCATTAAAACATTTTTATTTTGTATTATATTAAATGTTATTTAATATAATATGTGCCTTTTTGTGCCTTGTGCCTGTGGGACCGTCACTTGTGGTAACGTATCGTCACTTCCTGTATTGCTGTCTGTCCGTGTGGTTTGCTCTCCTCACTCTCCTGAGGTTTTTACTTTTAATTGCATTTTAACCACTTTTTTCCATCTACCGTTAGTTCTCACTTCTGTTTATCAAGCCTCTTGCACCTGTGTGTGCACTCCATGTCACCTAATCACCCTCTTTAGCCTTCTGTTCACCTTTCATCACTGTTTTTGTTAGCTTCAGGTTAGCCACTAGCTATGGCTACTAGCTCTCCTTCCTCTCCTCCTCTGGTGTGCTCTCTCTGTCAGACGTTTAGCTACACCTCTGCCTCTTTTAGTGATAACGGTAAATGTAATAAATGTTGTCTTTTTGAGGTGCTCGAGGTGAGGTTGTCTGATTTGGAATCCCGGCTCCGCTGCATTGAAACACCGTCTGCGCCAGTTACTCTCGACGGACGTCCCCTAGCTGCGGCGGAGCTAGCTAGCATAGCTAACCCTGTTAGCGGTCCTCCGGCTCTCCTCAGCAGCGAGGAGACTGGGTGGGTGACGGTGAGAAGGAAGCCTAGTCGCAAAGCCCCGGTACACCACCAACCTGTTCACGTTTCTAATCGTTTTTCCCCACTCAGCAACACACTCGCTGAGGAAAAAACTCTGATCATTGGCGACTCTGTAGTCAGAAACGTGAACCTAGAGACTCCAGCAGCCATAGTCAAATGCATTCCTGGGGCCAGAGCAGGCGACATCAAGTCAAATTTGAAAATGCTGGCTAAAAGTAACTGTAAATACTCCACAATTGTTATTCACGCCGGCATTAATAACATCCGTCTCCGGCAGTCGGAAGTCACAAAACTTAATGTAGAATCGGTGTGTGACTTTGCCAAAACAATGTCGGACTCTGTAGTATTCTCTGGGCCCCTCACCAATCTGACCAGTGACGACATGTTTAGCCGCTCGTCATCCTTCAACCGCTGGCTGTCTGTGTGGTGTCCTGCAAACAACGTGGGCTACATTGACAATTGGAACTCATTTTGGGGAAAACCTGGTCTTTTGAGACGAGACAGCGTCCATCCCACTTTGGATGGTGCGTCTCATTTATCTAACAATCTGGCATCTTTTTTATCCAAATTTCCAAAACCTTGACTACTCAAAGTTGGGACCAGGAAGCAGAGTCGCAGTCTTACACACCTCTCTGCAGCTCCTCTTCATCCGCCACCCCTCAACTTAGCCCCTGTCTTCCCCATCAGAGAATCGTTGTCTGCTCCCTCCAAAGCAAATAAAAATATAATATATAAGCATCCCAAAGTGATTAAGCAAAAAGTTGGTAAAACTCAAATTAAACATGAAACCTCTAAATTTAATGATTTGGCCTCTCTTCCTCCTCATAATTTAAAAATTAAATGCGGTTTGTTAAATATTAGGTTTCTAACTCCCAAGTCTCTGCTAGTCCATGATCTGTTAATTGATCATCAGATTGATTTAATTTCCCTTACAGAGACTTGGTTAGGGCAAGAGGATTATGTTGGTTTAAATGAATCAACTCCCTCTGGTTATTTAAACTGTCAAAATCCCAGAAGTTCTGGTCGTGGAGGAGGAGTAGCAACAATTTACCATTCCAAATTATTAGTTAATGTAAAGCAAAAAACATGTTATAATTCCTTTGAGGGCCTGGTCCTCAGTATTGGGCATTTTAGCAATTTTAGGCTAAACCCAATTTTATTTGCCATAGTTTATCATCCTCCATCAACCTACTCAGAATTTTTATCCAAATTTGCTGATTTCTTAGCTGATTTAGTGCTGAAATCTGATAGAATAATTATAGGAGGGGACTTTAATATACATGTAGATGTAGATAGTGACTGCCTTAATGTGGCATTTAATTCAATATTAGATTTGATTGGGTTTTCTCAGAAAGTAGGGAATTCTACTCATTATCTCCACCATACGATGGACCTTGTTCTGACATATGGCATAGAAATAGAAAATCTTGTAGTGTCTCCTTATAACCCTGTACTGTCAGACCATTGTTTGTTAACCTTTGATTTTACTATTTCTGATTATTTGGCTCCTAAAGAAAAATAATACTATAGTAGATGCCTCTCAGATGATGCTGTTACCAAATTTATGCAGATTGTTTCCTCTATGTCATGTGTCAACACACCGGAAATAAGCTATAGACAGCTTGCTCCTTCTGTAATTGATAGCATGGTGGATAGTGTTACAGCTTCTCTGCATCAGACTCTAGACTTGGTGGCCCCCTTAAAAAAGAAAAAGTCTAATCAGAGATTTCTAACTCCTTGGTTCAACACAGAAACTCGTAGCTTAAAACAGAAGACTCGTCAATTAGAAAGAAAATGGCGCTCCACTAATTTAGATGAAATCTATTTAGCTTGGAGAAATCATCTTTTAATTTATAAAAAAATCTCTTAGAAAAGCTACAACGAGTTATTATTCTGCATTAATAGAAGAGAACAAGAATAATCCCAGGTTTCTTTTCAGTACTGTAGTCAGGTTAACAAAGAGTCAGGACTCTGTCAATCCTAGCATTCCCTGTCCATTTCGTTCCAGGACAACATGGCCAATTGTGAGTAAACACTGTCTGATATATTTAAAACAAATTGGCGATAACAACATTTGAGGTGAGAAATGGGAGGTGCAGTTAATTAATTTGCCAATATTTGATACCTAAAAAAGATGGTTTATTTATTTGCCTCTTGTCCAGCAACTTGGCAAACAGAACATATATCTGATTGCCTTTTTGTGCCAGACACATTTACTTTGTCAAAAGGAGCTCTGCTCATATTTGTATACTGTATAGAAATAGTGTTTATCAGCTCCTCTTGCTGTATAATAACTTTAATACTTTATTTAAGTTGTCTTACTCATGCTGGACCAGACAGGGGGAATGGGGGAGGGAGATGAAGGGATATGAAGTGGTCAGAGTGGGATGAGGAGATAAAGAAAAAAAAAAAACTAATTTAATTGCTGGTTTAAACATTCACATCCCAGGTACCCACCACCCATAAGCCGGCAACCATTAGCAGCTTCTCTAGCCCACAGCCTGGCAAACCGCACCACTGGGAGTGCACAGGGACACCAAGGCGTGGCTACACACCTGCAAGCAGTGCCCCACAAAAACCCCTGGGGAGCTCCACAACTCAGGGAAGATACAAAACAGCTTGATTAATGCTACCGCAGTAGTGGAAGTACACTGATGTAATGCAGCACCCTAGTATGTTGTGTTTTTGGTAGAGTATTAATGGCTCTACAGCTGTGGTGTTGTGGTGATGGTATTGCTAGGTGGATGAAGTCATGTGGAAAATCACTGAAGGCCCATGGGCTAAATGCATGACCCACCACCGTGTTCAGCTTATTTATACCTTAATGCAGATTTTTGATCGTTTGAAAGAAGAAATGCAAAATGATATCTGATTCCATCAATAACATTGCGTAAATTATTTACGAAACAGACAACATCGTCAGTCACCTCACACCTGGGAATGTGGGTGACTGGATCATCCTTGTGGATTTCCCTAAAGCTACAGTCACAAAGATTTTTATGAACGATGGGTTCATAAGAATCTCTCAGCTCCTATGAATTCTGGTGTTTGCAGACATTTGTGGAAGGGGGCATAGTTTCTTACAGCTGCTGTTCAATTCGTAAGAGCAACTTGAGGCATTCTTGAGAAATGAGGTGCTTTTCTGTTGTACAATGGCCCAAGAGTTCTTACGTTCTTTGTAAGGGTGCCTTGGGATCTTCCTACGGCATACTTACAAAAATTTTTTGTGCAACTCACGGCACTCTCAAGTCATTGGTAGGAAGCTCTTACAGCTTTTGGCAGATTTTGTCAGCACAAATGTCGCTCCAGTGACATACTTCCGCCTTATGAGTGCCTCACTAGCGCCTTACACACGCTGTACAAATTTCTGTATGAACGGGGATTTGTATGGCATTTCCTACAACCGGGGTAAGGGGCTCTCAACAACAACTTAAAGGAAACCTGTACTGGTCATTATAACAACATTAATCATGTTTTAGGTATTACTTATAAACCAAAAATGTGTTTATTCAGTAAAAATAACCCCCTAGAGTCAGTATACGGAATAATTTTATCCCATGAAAACCACTCGGTCAAAACCAATTTGGAGCAGCCATTGCCGGCCGGAAGTGACATACATTTGTTGATTCCGGCTTTATCACGGACGAGTAAATGTGTTTACCGCGGATGAGTAAACATGTTCAGCAGATGCCCAGTGGGTCGAGATCCGAGTTGAAAACAGTGCAAAATGTGCAAAGATATATACTGCACAAACCATCCTTGGAAATGGCCTTTATTGATGGCATGATCCGCATGTACCTCTGGGGACCAGCAGCTGAAGGGGACCTGACAAACAGGCAAGTTCCCAGTCAAGTAACTTCAGAACACACTGAATAAATCTTGATATACTGTATTAGAATTTTATTTCATTAAATTATATGGGGGTAGACTTGCTTGTACATGGTTGTAAAAAAATTACATAAATTCTGATGTTAAAACTTTGTTGTTGACTGCTATACTGCAGCCCAGTCAATCGCACAAAGCAACAACTGTGCGTCACTACTGTGCTGAAACTGGCCATGGAGGAGACAAGATGTCCCTGACCATGACTGACTGACTGACTGACAGAGCAGTGGCTTGAAACTCACGTGTATTTGAGAAGGAATCATGACCAAAATTACTGGAGGGAACCACTAGTATCATATTTGATCCTTTAAAATAGCTATTGATTAAAATTCACTACAGGTACCCTTTAAGGTGTTCTTGAGGCACACTTACGACCAACATCTTGTGTAGTTCATGCGTTGTTTCTATGGCATTCGTACGGCCGCCCTGCGATGAGGGGAATCCGTGGGGTGTTTGTAGAAAGCTTGGACAAGACCATCGACCTGGCCACGAATTTACGAATGGTCTACGAACGCTGGATTCGCCTATGGCCGCCTTAAGGTTGTACAAAATGGTCCAAAAATCATTCGTACGGTGTTTGCAGCCGTTCATAAGGGTATTTGTGACTGTAGCTTAAGCAGTGGGCCTGGGGACTGAAACACTTTTGCGGAGCTCCAAGCCAAAATCTGACACCTGCGGTGCATGCTTCAAGCTATTGAGACCAAGTGCCGGGTGCTCACTGAAATACCTGGCACTGGGTGCTCATCTCAATAAATTAGATGTAAATTAGATGACCAGCACAGTAGATGTGTTGGTCTACTGTGTTTTATCAAGACCAAAGTCAGCGCAGTCGTCTACCAAGAAATTTTAGAGCACTTCATGCTTCCCTCTGCTGACAAGCTTTATGGAGAAACTCATTTCATTTTCCAGCAGGACTTGGCACCCTCCCCCACACTGCCAAAAGTATCAAAACCTGCTTTAATGACCATGGCATCAGTGTGTTTGATTGGCCAGCAAACTCTCCTGACCTAAACCTCATAGAGAATCTATGGAGTATTGTCAAGAGGAAGATGAGAGACACCAGACCCAACAATGCAGACGAGCTGAAGGTCACTATCAAAGCAACCTGGGCCTTCATAACACCTCAGCAGTGCCACAGACTGATCACCTCCATGCCAGGTCACATTGATACAGTAATTAATCCAAAAGGCGCCCCAGCGAAGTATTGAGTGTGTACATGGACATACTTTTCAGTCGGCCAACATTTATATTAAAAAACTATTTTTTTAAATTAATTTTATATAATATTCTAATTTTTTGAGAAACTGAATTTGGGGTTTTTGTGGGCCGTAAGCCATAATCATCAAAATTAAAATAAATAAACACTTGAAATATATCAGTCTCTGTGTAATGACTCTATATAATATAGAAGTTTTGTTTTTTTTTAATTGAATTACCTAAATAAATCAACTTTTTGTTGACATTCTAATTTATTGAGATGCACCTGTAGTTGATCAAGTGGGTCTAGAGGACCAGCACACTGGAGCCAGAGCAGCTGCCACCAATAATCCAATTTTAGTTTCTTTTTCCTATTCAGAATTTTCATAAAGAGTGATCAAAACATGACTAACAAATAAAGTTGTCTTGAAGACTGTCCACTAACTGATTACTTGAGACTAGTTTCAAAAGCTAGGAACATCCTATTAAAATTGTGAGTGAATTTTCACCTTTAGAATTGAAATGAACCTGTTTACAGCCTGGTAACTAATTTCCTCTTTCACAACAGCTGTACTGTCAGTGATTTTTAAAAAGACAAATGTACCAGTTATGCTTAAAGGCTGTGTTGATATAGGGGGAGTTTATGTTGCCAACTAAACAAGTTTGTTTAATAACTTAGAACTTAGTCGTCTTGTTAAATGATTTTTTTCTTCAAAAAAATCAAGATGTCGATGACCATAAAGTTGAAGGCCTGTTTCCAAAGGACTACCTAAAAATCAACAGCATGATTTATTCATCTACGTCCATCTTTTACATATAATCGATGCATCACACAAGCAAGGCCACGTACTAGTACCTTGAGGACAATACTCTTTACTGTATTATACTTATATACAGTGGTGTGAAAAAGTGTTTGCCCCCTTCCTGATTTCTCATTTTTTTGTATGTTTGTCACACTTAAATGTTTCAGATCATCAAACTAATTTAAATATTAGACAAAAATAATGCACGTAAACATAAAATGCAGTTTTTAAATGAAGGTGTTCATTATTAAGGGTAAAATAAAATCCAAACCTACATGGCCCTGTGTGAAAAAGAGATTGCCCCCTAAACCTAATAACTGGTTGGGCCACCCTTAGCAGCAACAACTGCAATCAAGCATTTGCAATAACTGGCAATGAGTCTTTTACAGCGCTGTGGAGGAATTTTGGCCCACTCATCTTTGCAGAATTGCTGTTGTTCAGCCACATTGGAGGGTTTTCACACCACTGTATATGCTGTATTATCTGTTATGCCAAAAGGAGCGGCAGTGAGAAAACTCCTTTGCCTCATCATCTGTCGTTAGCTGAGAGTCTCCTGGTGACAGACAGGCAGGCACTGTGACACCCAGCCCTGGTAATAGAAGGCAATTATAAGCCCTGGCAAGAGCTGTGGCAATGGGGAAAACTTTTATACAGCCCCCCTCCTGGGGCGCTGACATGCAGACACACTGAAATTAATTGCTACAAAACATCAGACGAGTCTGACGCACACATGCGCATAGTCAAACTCCTGGAAAGGAGAAGGATGAAACAATATGCATCATGCGACGTTACAGTGATGTTCGTGAGGAGGAAGAAGAAGAAAGGAAAGGCAGCAAAGAGAAGCAGCAAAAAAACAAGTAGATCCCTTCCAACAAATCATGTTTTCATCTAAATAAAGAAGCCAAAGACAATAGACTTGGGTACCTTGGAGACCAGGAGGACTATTTCTCCATGGCAACCAGTGTGGTGTGTGACAATGCCGCAGTGCGAGGGTTTGAACTGCTAAAGCTGTCTGGGAATGCAGAGATAGATGGGGAGAGCGAAACTCAGAGAGTGAGACCCACGGAGGGCTGTCGGTGTGCTCGTAATGAGAACACACACTGTCACAATCCCACCGCCAGAGAAATGGAAGTTCATGACTTTCCAACTCGCGTTCTCTCTTTTCTTTAACTCTTTAAGTCAATACAAAGCGAAAACCTGCTCATAACTAAATTATGACACGAAGCCCGTGTATGTTTTCGACAGTGCAAATCCAAATATCCTCATAAGCAAACATTTCTCTGGTGTTGCTATGGAGTTGTTCCCCTGTTTGAGTGTTCGAGAAAAAAAAACAGTGCAGAGTGTCCATTTAAGAGATTTATTTTAATTGTGAGATGCAATGTGGCCAAGAGAATGGCAGGCTATATGCAAGGAGTGTGTCATGAACACACCTGTGAAAACATGTAGCCGTGTCAGTCCCAGGACCCAATGGTGTGTGTAGGTAGGTGTTCAATACGTCACGTGGGCACTGTGTTTGGACAGCAAAACAAAGACAAATGAAGGAATGTGTTGTGTTCTTGCAGCAACTTGTGAGGTAGAAAACACTAAGGACAAATGCAGAAAACATTTCTCCATAACAATGAAATATCACCATGAAATATCCTAATTGATTTACTTTTTTGTATTATGTTTTTTGAAATGTTATTTTTTAAATGTTAGCAAATGGAATCTCTGCAGTTGTGAACAATAAATTAATTCATATTCTTTCTCTGAAGACAGCATCCGCTACTGAAGACATGGTTGAACTCTGGAATGGACAATGTGGTTTGAAATGCTATTATTGATATGATTTGATATGTATTGCTTTATTTTCAGGAAGAAATTAACTTTTGCATGCTTACTATCACAAATTAATCACAGTTGCAATGTAGACACATTGTTTGTTCCCTTATTATTGAGTAGAATATCTTAGTCACTAAAGTTTAAGGAATGTATGCTTTCATAGCCAACATATGTGTTTTAGGAGGATCTCACTTTTCATATCAAATGTCTCTGTCCCTCCTCTCTCTGCTCTTTGGGAGACAATAGCTGGACTTTGACTGACCAATAGAGTTCCAGGCTTCACTGTGTCTCCTTTTTAAGTCGAGTTTATGACTTCTGTTGAATAAAACTCCATGTAACTGGTTCAGCTCAGTTTCATGAAATTCAGTGAGATTCTGCCACACTCGGAAAAAAAAAAAGTTTCAGTTTTGGGGCGGTGGTCAAGCTGTAAGGAGCAGACTTCGCTGCTCTCCCATTTTTTCTATCTTCCAGGTAAGGCCGAGAGCCTGTCATGCGCTGCGAAAATCCTTTTCTCTTTTGTTTAAAGTTCACTTTTTCTTATTTTAATCTTTTTCTTTAAATTACCTTGCAAGAAGATTTTGTTTGATTTTTTAAGCTTAAACCATTTCATTTCAGCCACAAAACATCAGAAGAAACAGACCTGTGATGTGTCCATGTCCCAATTTGACTCTCTGATGGGACTTTGTACAATAAACAAACTCCTTCTTCAGTGCATAAGAGAAAACTGAGGCCAGCCTGCTGAAGAACCAGGCTCTTTGTGATCTCAGGAGGAGGCCATAACCATGGTAAAGAACCTGTCTGCCAGTCTTCTAACACAGCCCACGCTAGTCCAGTTGAAACAGAATCCAATGGACCGCCTGCTACCCACTGGGACACAATGATTCTGCTTGGCTGATGGTCTGTTCTTTAATTTAAACTCAATTCTTCAGAATATTCCTGGTATAAGTTATTTAAACTTAATTTCATGCAAACCCCCATCAGAATTTCAAAATGCATTTTGTCCTTTCATTAATTTACGTTCTTCAGAGTAACACCAATTTTCCATTTTTATAAATAGTTTAATCCTCATTTTCTTCATAAAATTGCATCCACTTTTCTTAACCAATGCTATTTCATGGTTTTCCAATTTCCAGTATACTGACAAGTCAAACTATGGTTTATTTGGTTTCACAAATGTTTGATTCACAGGTGATGTTCAGTAATTCAATAAATGTCTATGATACCCATGATACATGTTGAATTCTTTGTTTTAAAACCATCTGAATGTGTTAACCTCTTCTGACATTTCTTACTAAACTACTGAAAGACATATGGGAGTTATTGTTTGATTTCATGTCCATCTTCTTGATTACACCGGGTTACAAAAATAATTTTTTTGTAAGTTGTCTGTGTTTTTTCAACTGATTTAAGACAATTTTGCACCGCTGAATCCGAAAATGACATCTGTTTCTCTCCATCAGGTGCTAAGTAAAAACCTGTACTTAGTTAGTACTTACTTAGTACTGTGCATGTACTTACCTTTATATAAAGGTGAGTACATGTAAATTGAATGTTACGTCATCGTTGTTCAAAATTCAGAGAATTTCAAGACATAAAAAAAGAATTTTGCATCATATAAAGCGAAAATACCCGTACATGTAAACAAAAACGTATAAAACATGTGGCCAAATTCAAAAAGTTGACCTGATTGAGCAAAACCAGTGTGATTTTTTTGATTCAGCACATCAAAATTGTCCTAAATCAGCTAAAAAAAAAACAAACCAAAAACTTAGACAATAAATTTGGTGTTGACCAGTGTTATCAGCAGACAAGAACACACATGGGATTATTTTTTGACACTGATTCATAATTGGTACAAATAAAGAATTGTTAATAAAACTGTATATTATCTGGAGTGGTGCCCTATGAGGATATGAGTGTAATGAAAGGAAATCTTCATTCCTACTCACATTCATATTTACATTAATACTTGTACCAACAATAAAACACCTATAAACCCATTAATCTAAATCCACTACAAACTCATCAACAAAAGCTAAAACAAAATAATATAAAATAAATTGTGTGTGTGTGTGTGGGTTTTTTTTGGGGGGGGGGCTGCACTATCAAATGCTGCATTTCATATTGTATATATTTACTTTCCCATAAATTCCATAATTTATGTACAGTCCTGTGAAAAAGTATTTGCCCCTTCCTGACAATATGTATGTGACAATATGTATGGGTACATATTCATACCATGTAGGGTAACTAAATAGACAGTTATGCTGTTTATTCCATCTAGCTACAATGCTCCGCACTGTGTATGTATATTTATATATTTATGTGTACATATGTATATTCACTGCTCTTATTTTCTTATCTTCTAAATTATTGCTCTGAGTGTTGCTATACCTGTGCTGTTGCAATCCTGGAATTTCCCCAGTGTGGGACTAATAAAGGCTCATCTTATCTTATCTGATTTTTTTTTTTTATATTTTTGCATATTTGTCACACTTAAATGTTTCAGATCATCAAAGAAATGTTAATATTAGACAAAGATAACTTAAGTAAATACAAAATGTGTTTTTAAATGATGATTTCCTTAAGGGAAAAAATCTATCTAAACCTACCTGGCTCTATGTGAAAAAGTAATCCCCCACCACCATCACCATTACTATATCATAAATTAACTGTGATTAATCACATTTTTTGGAAAGCTGGGTTAAATTTCACCAGCCACACCCAGGCCTGATTACTGCCAGACCTGCTGAATCAATAAATCACTTAAATAGAACCTGTCTGACAAAGTGAAGCAGGCTAAAAGATCTCAAAAAGCAACACATCATGCCACTATCTAAAAAAATTCAAGAAAAGATGAGAAACAAAAACCCAGAAGAACATCTAAACAACTGCAGGCTCCATATGCCTCAGTTTGGACACTGGTCCATGATTCAAAAATAACAAAGAGACTGGGCAAAAACGGCATCCATGGGAGAGTTCCAAGGTGAAAACCACTACTGACCAAAAAAAACACAAAAGCTCATCTCTCTCGTATTTGCCAAAAAAACATCTTGATGATCCCCAAGACTTTTGGGAAAAAATTCTGCAGACTGACAAGACAAAAGTTGAACTTTTTGGGAGGCATGTGTCCCATTATTTCTGGCATTAAACTAACACAACCTTTCATAAAAAGAGCATCATGCTGACAGTCAAACATGGCGGTGGTAGTGTGATGGTCTAGGGCTGCTTTGCTGCTTTAGGACCTGAACAACTTGCTGTAATTGATGGAACCATGAATTCTGCTCTCTACCAGAAAATCCTGAAAGAGAATGTCTGGCCATCAGTTCGTGACCTCCAGTTCAAGCCCTCCAATGTGGCTGAATTAAAACAATTCTGCAGAGAAGAGAGGGCCAAAATTCCTCAACAGCGATGGAAAAGACTCGCTGCCGGTTATCGCAAACACTTGATTACAGTTGTTTCCGCCAAGGGTGGCACAACCAGTTATTAGGTTTTGGGGGCACTGCTTTCTCATGTAGGACCAGGTAGGTTTGGATAACTTTTTCATTTGATAAATGAAATCATCATTTAAAAACTGCATTTTATGTTATCTTTATCTATTATTAAAATTTGTTTGATGATCTAAAACATTTAAATGTGACAAATATGCAAAAATATAAGAAATCAGAAATGGGGCAAATACTTTTTCACAGCTCTGTATGTATATATGTTATCTATATTTATGGGTAAGTACCCTCCTCAGTTTACAGAGGATCATTCGATTTGCTAAGATTTTAGTTCCAGGCCTTAGTAAACTTAATTTTATTTCAGCTTATCAAAAATCTCCAAATTGTCCAGTTCTTCAAGTAGACCTAATTTTCCTGTAGTGTCCTCCTTTAATGTTGAAAGATGAAAATGTTCCTATGTTATTCCGCCGCTTCAAACAGGTCAAAACCCCTGATTTAACTAAGATCTTTGTTCCATAATGTTGACTTTAGCTGCTACGAGTTTTTTGTTATTATTTTGGGTTCAAGCCAAGGCTACTGGGTGTTTTTTTTTTTTTTTTCCAAACTGTGCACTTCTGCAAGTTTGAACGCTGTCCTCGTCCATTTCTCCTTGTCAGCATCGCCCGACAACCATCAACATGCAATCTCCTTTGTGTGTCTTTAGTTTTATTTGCAGTGCGCTTTATAGAAATTCATTACACTGTCTGCCGCCAGCGTAGGCAGAAAAATATTCCCCCAGCTCGGCTGAACTCTCACCCTCCTTTAATGTAAACACGTCTCACCAGTCACGTTTCTCCCATTAAGGTAAATGCCTGCATTATGCATGAATTTAGTCTCCTTAATCCAGTTGCACCATTAACCTGCACATCCAGTTGCTTCAAAGGCCTCTCATGTTGAGAAGGAGAGGCAACTCCGACTCGGTTTATTTGCCGGAGATAACTGCATTAGAGCAAATCAGATTGCTAATAATTGCATATCACTTCAGATGAGATTTATTGTCTGGCTGCACCTGAGCTTGAATTTAAAATCTGCTGGTGAATCTTTAGTGCAACTGACCTAAACTGACATCTGGCCCTCAGGCCGCAACTCCTGAAAAATCCATCGTCCCATAAGCCAAATGCTTCTGACAGTTATTCATTTATTCACCCCACCCCACCCCCCACCCACCACATCTCTGGTTTCTTTTTCTTTTCCTTGGAAGCTACAACGACCGCTTCAGTTATTGTTGTTTGTCATCGAGTCTGTCTGCCGTGTCAGCCGTCATCCCCGTTGACACACGGCAGTCACGGTTAAATGATTATCGTGTGATTGCAAAGGGTTGGGGGACTTTCTGATGGAGCCCCATCTCCACAGCCCTGTAGGCTATCCCACATCGGCAGTCTCCAGCTGGGGTGGGGTGGGGTGGGGGATGGGGTGGGGTAGAGGGTGAAGAAAGCGGAGGGGGGGGGGGAGGGGTTTACCTGAATCAACCTGTCGTGCCTGCCCTCAGGCTCACCTGTCAACAGCCCCAGTAACAGTCACTTTCACTTTTGTTCTGTCTCTTTCGGGCTCTTCTGTTTCATCACTTCTTCTACTTCTGCAGCCCTCCTCACCCATCTATCTCCCTGCCTCGCACCTTATCTGCACCTTCGCTTAATTTCTGCTCCGACACAACAAAATAACTCTCACCTGAGCAGAAATCTCTCTCGCTCTCTTTCTCTCACTGACTGTCATTTTCACTTCAGAGTTATTGGAAACAGCTCTGGTCACTGGACCTGAGGAGACTATTTGTTTTGGCAATTCCTGATCTGACTCAAAACTCAAACAAACTCTGGAGAACAACTTATAGGTTTGGGTGTGTGTGCCTTAACGGTTTGTGTAGCACCAGATTTAGACGGGTCATGGCTCTGAGAGGCTGGGCGATCTCAGGGTAAGTTTACCAAATTTTCAGTGGCTCGGGCTTTGTGTTTATATTTCTTCATCCACAAAGGAAGGGAAAAGATCAAAACCAAACTTGCTCCCCTTTCCTACCATTGCTTTCATAAATGTCAAGGGTCGACGGTCTGATGCAATAATAAACCCACGCTGCGTTAGGCTGCTCTTCCACATAAACAGATGTGGACGAGCTCTGCTGTCTGCGGCTGTGCAGCAGAGTCTACATTCCTGCCAAGTAAAATCTGAAGACTGCAGAAGAATAAAAACGGCCCTGAAAGGCTGATGGCCACTCCGAGTTCGCCCGAGTATGAGTCACACCCGAACGTGTTTGGTAAAAGTAACACATCAGTTGCGTTTCAGTCTGACCGCACGGGCCACATCGCTCATTGGCTCTTCCTGTCTGCCTCTCCGCCCGTGTGAAGATGTCAGCAAAGTGGGGAGCAGCTCTGTCTAGCTGAAAAAAATGAGGAGGTTTGAGTGGAATCAGGCAAAACCTTCAGGAATGACTAATGTAGCAAGTCAAAAGTTAAACATGTTTTTAAAGTTGTATTAGACAAGTTACTCATCGCTTCTTCAAGTGGGCAAATTAAGAGCAAAAAACAACTCCTTAATAGATGGAAGAATATGCATTTATTCTTCCAGTTTTTACAGTTATGGCTAATAAATGAGCACATGCTGCAGGCTAATAGGAAGCCAGAATAAGGAAGACAATGGTGAGGATAAATTAGCAAAGTTAATTTCAGCAAGTTCCCAAAACTGTATTTGTTAAATCTGGGCAATGATAACCAGGGGCAGCTGTGCCGCAGGTGTAGAGTGTGGTTGACCTCTGATCGGAGGGTTGGTGGTTTGATTCCTGCTCTCTCTGTGGTCTGCATGTCGAGGTGTCCGTGAGCAAGACACTAAACCCAGAGTTGCTTCTGATGGGTCAGGTGAGCACCTTGTATGGCAGCGCCAACGCCATCAGCGCGTGAATGGGTAGATAGCCGTATCTATAAAGCGTGATAAAGAGTGAACCAGGGATGAGGAAAAAAAGCACTATACAAGCCAACACTCTTTACCACAATTTCTGAATTCCTCAGGATGAAAAGGTTGCACTTCCTTTCATCTGTCTTTATTTAAAGTCTGAATTTGAATCTAATTGTTCCTAACTCAGCTGAATAAAGGGGTTGATATGACCTCTGCAATATGAACTGAAGACAAATGATCTAAACCAGTGGACTGCAAAGTGAGACTACAAAGACTTGCTGCTTTGGCAAAAAAAAAAAAAAAAAGAAAAAAAACATTTTTCCAGAAAAAACAAATAAATTAAAAATCCATAAATTTGCAAGAAAAAAATGTTTCACATTTAAGGGAAAAAGATTGTTAAATTTGACAGAAAAAAAATGGAAATCTATGAGAAAAGTCACTAATTTCTAAATGAAAAGCTACAGGGTAAAACTGACGTGTTACTAGTGTTGTTCTTACTATGATAACTTGTCTGGTTCACTCACCTTTTATGACCTAATATGTTCTGTGGCTCCGTGAGACTTCTTTTGGTTAGTTTTTTTTTTTCTAAAGTAGGTCTGGGTAACTGATGCTTTAAGAGGGCTGCTCATTAAAGATTTCTCCTGACCCACCTCTGGTTATTGTAGGAGGCTGAAATTGTACATGTACAATAATACAGTACATATCACTATGGGCCACATGGTAATATGCAGTTCTGAACTCCAAAGAGTTTCTCTTTTAAAGGTGCTAAGGTGGAGTAAGAAGAAACCAACTTTACTGTCATTCAGTCCATACAGCCAGTCATGTACAGTAGAATGAAACTGCGTTTCTCCTGTCTACAATGTTAATCATATATAGAATCAGAGGGGTCACACCTCAAACAGCTTCTCCTTCCCCCATTCTATTACGCTGAGCACCAAGCTAGAAGGCGGGAAGTACCATTTTTATATGGTCTTTGGTATGACCCGACCTGGACTTGAACCATGACCTCCCAGTTGTGGGGCGGATGCTCTATCAACTAGGCCACCACTCCGAGTAAAGTGTGATAATGGAGCCAGCTGAATGTAAAGCGGTCATTAGGGTCCTGTACATGAGAGGCTGAACACCATGGGAGACGTTCAATGAGATGAAAGAGACTAATGGTGAGGATGCCCTATCGCATGATGTAGTCAAGCACTGGTATCGACAGTTCAAGTGTGGTCGGACATCGGTACAAACGGCACCCATTCCCAAATGACCACTGTGTGCCTTTGGTGAAGACACCATCCACCAAGTTTTGGGGCCAGCATGGAGTATTGATGATGGATTTCCTGGCAAGGAGTAGCACAATCATTGAGATTTACTACACTTCACTGCTGCAGAAATTACAAAAGCCATCAAAACTGAGAAGTATGGCATGCTGACCAAAGGTGTCCGTCTCCTGCAAGACAATGCCCCTGTACACAACTTGCATGCTGCCCAGATGGAAGCACAGTCCTGTGGCTATGCAATCCTTCCTCATCCCCTTTCTCTCCTGACCTCGCACCATCTGACTTCCACCGTTTTCCAAACATAAAGTCACTTTTGAAGGGCAACCACTTCCAAGATGATGAAACGCTGATTTCCAAGATCAAGTTGTGGCTTCTACAGTAACGCAACCTGCAGACTTCTAGGTAAGGTCTCCACTGCTGCATAAAGCGATGGGAGAAGGGTGTGATGCTTGGTGATACCCATGTAGAGAAAGACTAATAACTGTGCCAATTTTCTCAGTCCATGGGAAATGAGTCAGGGGAATATCTTTAATAAACAGCCCTTGTAAACAGACAGTTCCAGAATAGTCTAACACGTAGCTGCCACCTGCGAACATCTTTGTTTCTCATCAGATGAAAGAATCTTCAATTTTGTCTTTCCTTCTTCAAAAATCAAAGACACAGTCTGTATAAAATCAGTATAATTCAATTATCAGTGAAAAACTCCAAAGCCAGTATGTTTACTCATCTTCGAAAGTAAAATTAGTATTTAAAATAGATTTTACACCGAGCAGAAGCCACTGATTTTTTTCTTTTGATCTCCTTGAGTGTACATCAGCTGCTTGAGTTTCAAACAATTCATCAAAACGTTCTTCACAGCTGACCTGTTTTTCTGTGCATCACTTCAATAAACATGTCAGAGTCACCCACAGATTATGCCGTGCACAGTTCTGATGCAAACAAAGAAAGAAAAAGGGTTTGGTTGCAACCTTTAAATGCTACCCGCTGCTGTGGCTGCATGGTGCGGGGAAGCCCCGCTTTTTATCGTCACTCACTGGGAGCAGAAAGGTCAGGGGTCAGATCTTTTGTCAGAGGCATCAAATAAACACGCGGGATCGGGGACTCAGAGTGAGTCACACTTCCTCGGGGACACAAGAGGGGTCACATCGGGGCGGGCGCTGTGTTGTACTTGGTAATGGTGTCACTGTCACCTACCACCATCAAGATGCAAAAACAGACAGAAAAGCATAATTTAATAATCCATAATTTAATTCCAAATAGTTCATGCAGTCCGCCAAGGTCTCCGCCTTTGACTGCCACCTAATCCACATAGCACCGGACTTCCATGATCCCTCCTGCAGGTGGTGAACCTACTGGAGGGCGGACCCATGTAACTCCTTCGGGCTGAGCCCGGCCGGGTCCCATGGGTGGAAACCCGGCCACCAGACGCTAGCCTTCGAGCCCCTCCCCCAGGCCTGGCTCCAGGGTGGGGCCCCGGTAACCCCATACCGGGCGGGGTACACTGAATCCTTGATATACAATTTATCATGAGAGTCTGTTGGATCGTTCTTCGTCTGGCCCTTCACCCAGGACCAGTTTGTCTTGGGAGACCCTATCAGAGGCAAATTGCCCCAGACAACATAGCTCCTGGGATCACTGGGGCACGCAAACCCCCCCACCACGATAAGGTGACGATCCATGAGGGGGCTTGTGGGACTCCCGAAGCAGCTGAGGTGTACCGGCAGGCCAAGCGGAGTGCAGCTCGGATGGTTGCTGAAGCAAAAACCCGGGTATGGGAGGAGTTCGGTGAGGCCATGGAACAAGACTTTCGGTTGGCTTCAAAGAGATTCTGGCAAACTGTTCGGCGGCTCAGGAGGGGAAAGCAGCTCCCCGTCCACACTGTGTATGGTGCGGATGGGACACTGTTGACTTCAACTGGGGATATCGTCGGGCGGTGGAAGGAATACTTCGAGGATCTCCTCAATCCCACTGATACGCCTTCCACAGAGGAAGCAGGGTTTGGGGACGAGGGGGATGACTCGCCTATCACAGGGGCTGAGGTCGCCAAGGTGGTTAAAAATCTCCTTGGTGGCCGGGCCCCGGGGGTGGACGAGATTCGCCCCGAGTACCTCAAGGCCCTGGATGTTGTTGGGTTGTCATGGTTGACACGCCTCTGCAACATTGCGTGGAGGTCGGGGGCAGTGCCTTTGGCATGGCAAACCGGGGTGGTGGTTCCTCTCTTCAAAAAAGGGGACCGGAGGGTGTGCTCCAACTTTAGAGGGATCACACTCCTCAGCCTCCCTGGGAAGGTCTATGCCAAGGTACTGGAGAGGAGAGTCCGGCCGTTGGTCGAACCTCGGATTCAGGAGGAGCAATGTGGTTTTCGTCCTGGCCGTGGCACATCGGACCAGCTCTTTACCCTCTCGAGAATTCTTGAGGGTTCGTGGGAGTTTGCCCAACCAGTTTACATGTGTTTTGTGGACTTGGAGAAGGCATTTGACCGCGTCCCTCGTGGATTTTTGTGGGGGGTGCTTCGGGAGTATGGGGTATCGGGCTTGTTGTTACGAGCTATTCGGTCTCTGTACGACCGTTGTGAGAGTTTAGTTCGCATTGCCAACACTCGGTCGGAGTCATTCCCAGTGAGAGTTGGACTCCGCCAGGGCTGCCCTTTGTCACCGGTCCTGTTCATAATTTTTATGGACAGGATTTCTAGGCGCAGCCAGGGAATGGAGGGTGTCATGCTTGGTGACCACAGGATCTCATCTCTGTTGTTTGCAGATGATGTTGTCCTGTTGGCTTCATCCAGCAATGACCTACAGTTCTTGCTGGGACGGTTTGCCGCTGAGTGTGAAGCGGCTGGGATGAGAATCAGCACCTCCAAGTCCGAGTCCATGGTCCTCAGCCGGAAAAAGGTGGATTGTCCTCTCCGGATTGGGGACAGGCTCCTGCCCCAAGTGGAGGAGTTTAAGTATCTTGGGGTCTTGTTCACAAGTGAGGGGAAAATGGAGCGAGAGATCGACAGACGGATTGGAGCAGCATCTGCAGTGATGCGGACGTTGTACCGGTCTGTTGTGGTGAAGAGGGAGCTTAGTTCTAAGGCAAAGCTGTCGATTTACCAGTCAATCTACGTTCCTACTCTCACCTATGGTCACGAGCTTTGGGTAATGACCGAAAGAACGAGATCGCGGATACAAGCGGCTGAAATGAGTTTTCTCCGTAGGATTGCTGGACTCACCCTCAGAGATAGGGTGAGGAGCTCAGTCATCCGGGAGAGGCTCAGAGTAGAACCGCTGCTCCTCCACATTGAAAGGAGTCAGTTGAGGTGGTATGGGCATCTGATTAGGATGCCTCCTGGACGCCTCCCACTTGAGGTGTTTCAGGCACGTCCCACTGGGAGGAGACCCCGGGGCAGACCCAGGACTCGGTGGAGAGACTATGTCTCCCAGCTAGTCTGGGAACGCCTTGGTATCCCCTCTGAAGAGCTGGAGCAGGTGGCTGGGGAGAGGGAAGTCTGGGCTTCTCTGCTTGAACTGCTGCCTCCGCGACCCGGACCTCCGGAAAAGCGGTAGAAGATGGATGGATGGATAGTTCATGCAATTATAGGGGAATATTTCAAGCCTTTTTTTTTTTGTTTTAATTTGTACTGTACTGTATATGCTGCGTCCAGTCCTGCCTGTGGGGTAATATGACAGCAGACGATGCCTGCTCTGACACTGCAGTGCAAGCAGATTGTTTTTCAAACGGGGCCCCGAAGCCTTAGCGGGCCCACTCCTGCAGCAGAAGAAAACTTGTGATCATCTCGCCGGTAAAGCATAGATTCCCCACAGTGGCATTCTGGGAGCAACAGGTGCTGTGCTATAATCGTCTGAGCTGTATTGTCATGGGCTGTGTTAGATTTTAGTGACTGAGCCGAGGTTTACAATGACTGCAGCTCAGAGCGGAGGTGTCAAGTGTTTAAGCAGACGCGTTTTTACTGACAGCACTTTCCAGAATCCCATTAGATCCATTTTTCTTTTCATGAACTTCAGTTGGTTCAGACTTGTCTGTGACCTCTTCACACAACCATGCTTCCTCTGTGTTTGAGTGATTTTATCCTCCTCACGCCTGCTCATCTTTTTTTTTTTTTGTTACGCTACATCCCCGGAGAGGATGGGGGAGTGCTGTGATCACTCTGGCTTTGCGTGTTTGTGTTTCTACAGTAGAAATTGATGCTCAAATGGCTATAAATCAGTAACACACTGAGCAGTTTCAGTCAAATTTGGTAGAAGGGGTTAGAGGACCATAGCTGAGTGACAGGGATTAAACTGAGACCAAATTTCAAAAGGCAAAGTCAGACAGGGTGAGAGAGAGCAGACCGGTGCCGTTGGGAAGCCTGTGGGACATGTTTTTATTTTGCTTAAGCAGTTTTTCTCTCCAATGTCATTTTCATGGAGGGAGATAAAGGCAAAAAACTCAAATTTGATTCAAAATGTGTTTGAATTAACCTTGTATTCAAAAAGACATGTCTAACAGGAAGATGAGGATAGATTTTAAGGTTCTTTTACTGGTTTATAAATGTCTGCGTAGCCTTGGGCCTGTTACATATCAGAATTGCTTTTAGCATATGAGTCCCCACAGCACCTGAGGTCCTCTGGCATTGGTCTTTTAATTATCCCTACTGTCAGAACGTGCACCCATGGTGAGGCAGCTTTTAGTTACTACAGCTCACATCTGTGGAACGGCCTGCCGGAGAACATCAGGGCTGCCGAGAATGTTGAGGTTTTAAAAAGCAGGCTCAAGCCCTACTGTTTTAACCTAGCTGTTGATTTGTTTCCTATTTTAATTGTCTTAATTTATGATTTTAAACCTCTTTTATGCCACTCTGGTCACAATAATTTATTTTACTACAAATTATTACTTATGAATTCATGTCTGTTTGTGCCGTTTTATTCTTCTAATCATCTTAACTGCCTAGTCTTTTTACCAGCAAATTATCTTATTATTATTTATCCATGATTGTTGTATTTTTTAATCACCCTGTCCAAGCTCCGCCGTTTCCTCATGGGGAGCCCTCCCACGGGGAACTGTGTCTGTTTTCTGGCCGCAGGGCGCTGGCCTGTGATTGCCCTGGTCCACCCGGCTGAGGGGATCGTGCACTGCAGCACCACACCTGCAGCGTCGACCCCTCGGATTGGACTTGGACGGTCTCAGAGGTGGTGTTCCTGTAGCCGTGGACCTGGCACTTTCCCTGCTGGTGATGGCTCCCTAGTGATGGTGCTTCCACACTCGGATCTTCGGGGCCCAGCCATAAGTCTTACACAGACGAGAGTTTCTTTGTGTGTGTGTGTGTGTGGGGGGGGGGTTGTGTTTTACCTCAGTGTGTGAAGCACTTTGTGTTACATGTTTTTGTATGAAAAGTGTTATATAAATTAAGCTTTGATTGATTGATACGTGAAATTTCACCATGATAGGTCAAAGGTCGTGATCACAGAAAACATTTGTGTCATCTCAGGAAGTACAGGCCGGGTTGTTTTTCCTACATGTCTTGAGCTGCGGGTACCTCACAGCTGGCACTGAAACCTGCAGTAGTTCACAGTATACATTACGTCTGGCTGTTGTGAAGCCCTTAAACCACGGGGTAATTCACAGTGAGGGTGCGGGGCGAAGCCTGCCATCCCCGACTGCTGTGTTTTACTCTGCATGTAAAAGGGGTTGGGTGGCGTGCTCCTGCTGATGTCACTCGAAAATCAGGGCGAAAAGTGACATTCATCAAATAGCCTCGTATCATGTTCTCTGCTTCTCTCCCTGTCACTGTGTGACTACGGGCTAATATTCAGCCTGTCACTCTGCCCGAGACCATCAGGCTCCCGCTCTTCCTCCCATTTAATTTTGAACTCTCGCTGTGTCTAACACATCCAGGCCACATTTAATTTCTATCATCACAAAATCCACAACTCTCTCGCCTTCCCACACAGTAAACTAAAATGATCCTGCGCTCCAAAATAAGCAGGTCCTCCTCCTCCTCTCCATCATCTCACCCCACCCCCCTCCCTCCCATCTCCTCTGCCACATTATGTAATCCAGGCTTTGGTGGCTGTCATCACCCAGCAGGCGGAAGACACCTGTATGCTAATGGCAGGGGATTGCTCCACAGCTCGGAGTGGGCAGCCCAGGAGGTGAGGGGGTGTGACGGAGGAGCAGGAGTCTCCGCTCGTATGTCTGTCCTGACACTAGCCGCTGACAAATGCCAACATAAAGCCTGGTATTTTGCTCCCACCAACGATATGTGGGTGTGAGGATTCTCTCTCAGATTCTCTATTTCTGTATCTCTGTGACTCTCAGCCTTCTTCATCTCCCTTTTTCTTAAACTGCCTCCAATTCTTGGATATCTACACATATTTAGCTTCTGCACCCCCTCACACCCCCTCACTAATATTTTGTTCCAGCTCCTCTTCTCTCTTCCACCTTCTTTCTTTTCTTCTCGGCTTTTCTGTGCACACCACACTTCCTAATGCTCTCGCTGCAGATTGGGGCATGATTAAATATTAACCGGAGCTCACGCAGGGCGTGTTTGTGTGTCGGAAAAGGGGTGTGGTGGCTGCGTAGGTAATGTCAGGGCTTTCTTTTTCCTGCTGGCTGCCTGAGCTTTGGCGTTTCATCAGGCTAGCACTCCTCTGGCTGGCTTGTGTGGGTAGCACTGGGGAACACACCGAGGAGGAAGAACGGGCCGACCCAAACACAGACACACAACACGTGTTCTGAGCATCGACACACACTAGTTCTCCTTCCCCTGCCCTTACAGCATCTGCCTTCCTACCCTCCATGCATCAAGAGTGAAGGAAGGCCCAAACAGCCCCAGTAAACTGTTTATCATCTTTATTACTTTATTACTTTTCTGGGAGTTTTCCCTAACCTGATTTTATTACATTGTCACCAGATGATGAGTTCTCTCATCTGCGCTCGCTCCCCTTTCTTCTTTGCTTTGCCGCACACTTATCGAGCTGGGGAACTGATGCCTGACACCCGTGGTGGATGGAGGCAGAAGGTTAGACTCGGTGTCACCACCGTGCCACGTGTGCAGTCACTCACCGGCACCAGCATGCCCGTGTGGGCCCCACCAAAGCCTTATGGGTCCCATGTGGGCCCCAGCTGTGTTTGCCCACGCTGACTTTTTCCCTCCTGATTTCACTTTTGTTTTCTTGAAACATGATCATAAATTTGCAACTTTAACTGTAAACTTGTGACCTTTTCCTCATAAAGCTGTGATTTTTTCTTGTAAATACTTGTAATTTTGGGACTTGCTCAGAAATTTGCCACTTTTTTTTACTCTAATCTTGCAATGTTTTCCTCATGAATTTTTTACTTTTTTCCTTATAAATTTGCAATTTTCTTGTAAATTTGTGAGTTTTTCCCATAAATTTGCAACATTTTTCTTATAAATTTGGAACTTTCTCAAAAAACTTCTTTTTTTTTACTGTAAACTTATGTTCCTCATAAATTTGGGACATTTTTTTGGAAATTTTTATTTTATTTACTCATATATTTACTAGTTTTTTGTTCATTTGCAACTTTTTCTAATTTTTCCCTCATAAATTTGTGACTTTTTCTTGTAAATTTGCAAATTTTTCTCCTAAATTTGTGCAAATTTTCTAGTATATTTGTGATTTTTTTTTTTTACAAATTTATGAGAAAAAAGTCAACATTTATGAAGTTTTTCTTGTAATTTTGCCTGAAACCTGGGTTTAAAGCGAGTAAACAGACTCCCTGCTTATCTGCACCACAGGTAAAGTCCATGTGGGCAAACACAGATGGGGCCAACGTGGAAGGTGCGGACAAACCCACATGGGACTCATAAGACCGCCCGGGTTTAACCTATCGTGGGGCCCACAGGGACGTGCTAAGTCTGTTACCCCTGAAAGTAACAGGCCCCCAGAGGAGACGCGGCCCCCACTGCTAGATAAACCCAATCAGCCTTGAAGGAGGCGACCAGTTTTCCCTGTAAAATCCAGCAGTGACTGTGCAGTGCCACATAGCTCCAAAAGTTATTAGAGCTGATCATTTATACGTACAGTATCTGCATGGGCAGACAGCACAGCACACGCTCCAGCTGTGCTCTCCACTCCAGGCATATTTGGATTTAGTGAAGGAGCCTCTGCTCCAGATCATCCATAATATATGACAGATTTTTGCCATCAGTCTAATGGGGGTAAACAGAGACACCAGCCAGAGGCTCCATGCAAAATGCCTGGGAGAGAATGCAACCCAGTCCAGCCCAACTGGCCCGTCATCAGTCAAGCATGCCTGTATTTATCTGACATGGTTTAGCTGAACCTGCTCGGACTTACCTGCACGGCTAACACCTGCACCGCCAGCGGCTTTCTAAGTTTAACACTGAACTCAGCTCGCCTGTCTTTCTCTCGGACCACCCCGACGTCTCCAGCCCACCGCGTTTCCCGGAGAGTTTGCTCGCGTCTATAGATCCAGCCGGCAGCGGGGGAACGCATCGATTAGCCGTCACCGTGCGCCGGCTGCCGGCGCGCACAGCCCGGGCTGAGCAGCGTCGGTGCCCCGCAGGCGTCCTGGCAGCTGTGTGCGGCGGCGCTAATGCGGCCCATTAGGCCGCTGAGTGGCAGAGAGATTCCCCCGATATTGAGCCGGGGACACCCCTCAATTAGCGCGGCGGCCGCGCGCGGCGTCAGCGTCCGCGGGTGTCTGTCCTCATTTATCAATGACACCGCTGGGAGAGGGAGGCAAAGTTCATTTAGCAGAAGTTTGCACAGCCCTGCGTTTTTAACCCAACCCCCCCCCCCCCCCCCCCGGCTTTATCAGCCAGTTCTTCTTAAAAAATACACCTGGAAACTTCATATAAACTTTTAAAATATTCAAACTTATTAAAAACAATCTAAACTTTGCTATATGGAAGCTTGCTGCGACGTAATTTGTTGCGTCATAATAAAAATATGTATTTTCTCTCTGCTTTCTGTCTCTAAGCTTTTATAAAGCAAGTTATATGTTTAAGTTTGCACACACTGGTTTTACTGCGCACATTAGCGCCCTTTAACGCAGACAAGCCCGCTTCTACCGACAACATGAGTTATTATGAGCGCTGGACATGATTTGCTCTCCAGTCTCTCATTCACTGCCAAACACCGATCGGAGGAAGTTCCAAATAAGGACAGGGAAATGGAAACCCACCGGAATAGGTCCTTATGTAGTCACGACCTTATATGGCACGGCGGAGCCGGGCTTTCCGGCGCGGCAGCCTGCTGCACGGATGGGAAATCCAAACCGAATCTGCGGGGCAGCGGGGACAGAGTCACGCTGCTGTCTGGAGGAGCTGCTCGGATATGAAGGCACACGGGTCCGGGACAGGGGAAGAGCGCCGCTGTCCCCGCAATTTACCGTGCGAGCTTAATATCAAGTCTGTTCTCTCCGTTTCCCCCAGGCCAGCGTCATGTGTCCTCGCTGCAGTGCCTAAATATGGGCTTCCTCTGCTCCATATATGGACATCTACGTCACGCAAGAAGGTATATAAGCAGCAGGGAACCCTCCCAGCTCACAGAGCCGTGAGAGCACACAAGAGCAACTGTTAGAGCAGGAACAGAGACACTCAAGTCCCTAACTGCGAAATACACAACCAGTCAAAAGTCAACTCAAAGCAGACGCCATCCAAGAAGGTTCAAAACCTGACTGGATAAACAAACAACAATCAAGATTAATCGGTTGATTAATTTTGATGCATCTTAGGGAAAGAGTTTATAATGGACACTTCCGATTTTTTCTGAAAAGACAAGTGGATCTGCACCCATTTGTGAGCCGAAGGAAACGAGCAGAAGAACTGGAGCCACGGAGTAAAGCAGAAGGCTGCATCTTCCTCGGCACCAGCAGAAGCGTGCAGCGCTCCCAGAGCAGGACTCGGTGATCTTCCCGCTGCTCTGCCCAGCCTCCCGCACCCAAGAGCCGCCACCAGCCCTGCAGCCTCAGCACCAGCAGAGGATGGCTGCAGCCAAAACCGAGATGATCCTCCCAGCCCTGCAGATCTCAGAGCCTCTCAGCTTCCCTCACTCGCCCATGGATAACTACCCCAAGCTGGAGGAGATGATGATGATCAGCTCCGCGGGGACCCCCTTCCTCACCGCCTCAGCACCAGAGGGGGCAGGATTTGGCTCCGGGGAGCCAGGAGAGCAGTACGACCACGTTGCTGGAGGTAAGAGACTGAGATTTTTTTTTTTTTTTTTTTTTTACCTATGGTGCACATGTTTGCCAGTAAAAGTTAACTGAAGCTTCTCTAAATCAAGAAAAAATGTTATCATCTTGACAGAATTAAACTGTTGTTTTTAACTTCTATGTGCGTTTAGTAATTCTGATTGGTGATCACATCATATTAGGAATAACAAATCAATGACAATATTTGGATTTCAGATAAATAAATGGAGTCAACTGATATAATAATATATATCTAAAAACATCTTCATTAAAACTAATTTATCGATAGCTCTAACTCCCCTGTCAGCTCAGTCACCAGCATGCTGCTAGACCTACAGCTCGATTCAAATTGCATTCCTAAAACCAGCTGAACTGCACTTTCTGTAATCAATTGCCTCTGGCTCTGATGGGCTTTAAGAGTGTGTGTGTGCGTGCGTGCGTGCGTGCGTGCGTGCGCGCCTTACAGGAAGACAGAATGATAGAAGGTTTGGGAGAGGTTGAGTAAATGAGTGTAAAAAGCCAGCATATCACCTGCTGTTGAGTTAGAGAGGAGACAGTTTTAAGGGGACAGCTCTTGGGTCTGGGGGTGTTTCCCTGCATGGGCACCTGTCTGAGTGTTCCAGGAGAAAGGGGTGATACACTGTCCACGGCTCTGGCAGGAATTCCCTCTTCCTCCCTCTGAATATTGACAGTTTGATTAATGTCCCTCCTCTCTCTGTGCTCCCTGCAGATACGTTACCTGATATCCCCTTCAACTGTGAGAAGCCAGTGGTGGAGCAGACCTACCCCACCCAGAGGCTGCCCCCCATATCTTACACGGGCCGCTTCACCCTTGAGCCTGCCAGCGGCGCCTGCAGCAACAGCCTCTGGGCGGAGCCCATTTTGGGCCTGTTCGGTCTGGTGGGCAATCCCGCTCCGAGCTCCAGCTCTTCCTCTACTGCCTCACAGACCACCTCATCTTCCTCTTCATCTGTCCCATCCTCCTCGTCCTCCTCTTCTTCTACCTCCGCCTCTTCATCTCAGAGTTCCAGCCTCAGTTCCTCAATTCACCACAGCGAACCCAACCCGATCTACTCAGCTGCTCCAACCTACTCCAGCCCCAACGCTGACATCTTCCCAGACCAGGGCCAGGTTTTTCCCAGTTCAGCTGGAGCAGTTCAGTACCCGCCACCTGCCTATCCAAACAGTAAGACCAGCACAAGCTTCCCTGTCCCCATGATTCCTGACTACCTCTTCCCTCAGCAGCAGGGGGAGATCAGCCTTGTACCCCCTGACCAGAAACCCTTCCAGAACCAGTCCAGCCAACCCTCCCTCACTCCTCTGTCCACCATTAAGGCCTTTGCCACTCAGACTGGTTCCCAGGACTTAAAGAGTGTCTATCAGTCCCAGCTGATCAAGCCCAGCCGCATGCGCAAGTACCCCACCCGTCCGAGCAAGACACCTCCACATGAAAGACCGTACGCTTGCCCTGTGGAGACCTGCGATCGTCGCTTCTCCCGGTCAGATGAGCTGACACGTCACATCCGCATCCACACGGGTCAGAAACCCTTCCAGTGTCGCATCTGCATGCGCAACTTCAGTCGCAGTGACCACTTGACAACACACATCCGTACGCACACCGGTGAGAAGCCCTTCGCCTGTGAGATCTGTGGACGCAAGTTTGCCCGCAGCGACGAGAGGAAAAGGCACACAAAGATCCATCTACGGCAGAAGGACAAGAAAGCAGAAAAGGCAGGAACTGTGGCAGTAACTGCAGCGCCGGTATCAGCACCTTCACCGGCCTCCAGCTACCCTTCTCCCATCACATCTTACCCTTCACCGGTGTCTTCTTACCCCTCCCCGGTCACCTCCTGCTACTCCTCTCCTGTCCACACTTCATATCCATCTCCTTCTGTCGCCACCACGTACCCATCAGTGTCCATGTCCAGCACCTTTCAATCCCAGGTCGCCGCCTCTTTCCCCTCGTCAGTGGCGTCCAATATCTACACTTCCCCCGTCCCCACTCCACTCTCAGACATGCAGACCACCCTTTCCCCAAGGACAATTGAGATCTGCTAAGAAAGAGCACAGAGAAAAAAAAAAAAAAACTTTTTAAAAGCCTCTCTGCACTTCTCTTTCTGTAAGGTTTTTTGAGGGGAAAGAAATCAGCATCAAAAGGACTTTGTTCCCCCCCACCTCCAAAAAGCACTTTTCTGCTCTCTGTGCAGTGTTAGGTGAATCTTGAGATTTACCTGAAAGAGAGAAAAAGACACACGTCAAGGACTGGGCAAAAACAATAAAAGATGAAGTGGGATCTTTTTTTTTCTTCTCTGTAAAACAAATGCAGCGCTTCAAGTGCACAAGGGACCAGAGACAGAGAAACTGGCGCTGGCAGGTCTCTGCTGTTAGGTACACACAAACCAAGACATGGATGCCTGCGGTCGCGGTGCTCAGGCACGTTTGTCCTTGCAAGCACTCTTACAGTACAAAAGACATTGAATGATATACATAAGCTATCATATATGTATATTGTACATGTGCCATGTTTGGTTTTTTATCATTCTTTGGTACCACTGATGTGAACCGTTATTTGCATATTTGCATTGTATTATTTGAAGTGAGAAGGGCCATATTTTCTACATATTTTCTCTATTATGTAGTGATGATGCTGTGATACGTTTTGACATTGAAAAAAGCACTTAAGTATTCAAGCATGAGTAAGAGTGATGTTAGTTTCTGTTTGTAAATATCATCCATTGGTACTCTCTCTTTCTCTCTTTCTCACATGTGACATATCCCTCGGTTATATGGAAAAACAGAGAAAAGAAGTTTTTTTGTTTTTTTTTTTCCAGAAAAGTCTAAATAAGACAAATGCTCCTGTTATTTGGTGCCTTTTGTGAAGCCTTGTTGATGTTGTGACTTGGCTGAGCGCGCAAGAGAGAGAGAGAGGATGCAGAGCATCTCGCCTTAAGGGTGGAGGGAATATTTTTGTTACAGAATGTAAGTCATACAGAGAGGGAGGAGAAGGGACGAGCTACGAGGGCACCGCTTCATTTTATCAGAATGTAAGCAAAAAGGATAAAAATTATAAAGTATATTTTTGTAAAACTGAAGTGTAAATATCCACATCTTCAAGAGCTGGAATGTTGAAGTTACCTACTGAGTAGGCATGGGATTCTTTTGTATGTTCTATACATGCAGTTCATTATTTTGTGGTTATCTTTATTTTGTAATTGTGTTTGTTAAAACAAGTGACTGTTTCTGGCTTCTCAACACATTGAATGCGCTTAACTGCCAATGGGATATTTGGTGTACAAGATATCCTCCCAGAAATGAAATATAAATAAAAATCTAAATGAAGATGCATGTTGTTGTTTTTTTGTTTGACTAAATTTTTCCATTGTTAAATGTTCATTTTTTGTTGCACATAATCTCTCACATTCCACCATCTTCCATGCTAACTGTGTGCAGATTATCAGTGGATCCATAACAGCTCCTCATAGCTGTGAGCTACCACTTAATTTAAGGGCAAATCTGCACAGCATGAGCTCTAAAAAATTCTCTATATTAATGATAACACTACCACATGACTGCCATGTCTGTAATCACTGGAAACGAGGAATTCCTCACCCCAATCCGAGTTGCTCTTGAAGATATTAAGCTTATCTAAATTCATATTTCATTTTAGATTTGGTGATATGCTGTTGGCCTGCTGTCAAGTCCACAGATTTCCAGCAGTTTCATCTTCTGATCTTAACTAACGGCAAAAGAAAAAGTGTTCTCCTGCGGATGACAGGAAAATAATTTTAGGATACCTCAACCCAGCTGTGCTTAGACATGCACTGGGTTATTTTTACTGGGTGCAGGTGAAATCCATCACACAATAATTACCATCTTTTCTGTTGATGGCGAGATGCTGTCACCTCGTAGTGAATGAGCTGTAACAGACAATTGGGCAATATCACTGAAGGTTAGTCTGAATTGTTGCATGGCAGCAGCTGAACAGAGCGGCCCTGAAGGTTTAAATGCCGTGTCTTTGGTTTTTTTTTTTCCTTTTTGCCAAGCAGAATATAATAACAGCTTCCCCGTGCCATCATTATTCATCTGCCACTGTTCCTTAGGCAAGGAGCTCTTGCTACATGTTTGAGTATGGAAATAAAGCTGCTTGGATTTTTTAGCCTATGTAGACATAAACCCTCCTCTCTGTGAGCTTTGGAGTAATTCTATGTTGTGAAATACGCTAAACCAAAATACTCACAAATGCAAACACAGTAAAAAATAGAATGGAGGAAAACAAGTAGAGGGGAGTGATGGGGGGGTGGGGGGGGGGTGGTGGTGGTTAAGATAATTGGTCTCCTGATCCTAAATTTCCAAATCGAGTCTGAAGAATTCAGTGTGGCTGCATCTGTGTGCATTTTTTTTTGTGCAGGTGCTGTATACAGGCATCAGTGCACGAAAGATATACATCTACTACATCTGCATCTACTGTAGATATAGAGAAGGCATTTGATCCAAGATGTGTGCAGCTGATATTTATACAAGTGATCCGAATTTACAAAGTTAACTGGATTTGTTCAGTAGGTAAGAAAACATGATGATGGTGCTTAATGAGATGCAGCAGTTTTACTGAAGTCCTGTTTTCTTCTTAATGGCCTCTCCTTTGCAGCTTTGATTTTATAAATATGTCATGTTCCTGCAAATATAAGCTGTCTCTGCACCAAGTTAAATCACTTTCATGTTTAAATAACAACGATCCTCACTGGCAGCTATTTCCTGACCCCATTTTTTTTTTTAAATCAGATCAAGATTCCTTGTGTGGCTTTAAAATCACAAAATCTGTCATTTCCTGTCATTGTTTACCAAATTATTTTCGGTCCTTGGCTTCCCTTAAGAAAACCGAGCCATTCAGCATCTTTTGCAACAAAACCTTCTCGTATTTCTGTACTCTCAGGAAAGTCCTTTACTCAATGTGAAAACCACAGCCCGTGCTTCGCTCAGCCCTTTCCCGTGTTCAGAGACTGCTTTTGGGTCACGCAGGGGAGGCTGTGGCCCCACTCCAGAAGCGAAACGCTAGAAAGCCAGGCGGCCGCTATCATCGACAGTATTAGGGAATTGTGTAGCCCATCACATCCTTTGATTCGAGGCTCTCCCTTGCATATCAAAGCTCGTGCACTGGGCCCATTCTGTTTGGGGAGGTGCGAGAGGAGTTTAAGAGGATTTGGGAGTGCGGGCGCATCGTCGCTTTACTCTGTTGTAACCCACGATGGAGCCACCTCGTACCCCCCCAATGGGCCTCTGTTTCAAGAGCCTTGCCTTTGTTCAAAAATGTATTTGTTCTCTTATTCTTTTTGGGAACTGTGTAAAACAAAAGAACGAATGGCGAAAAGAACCGTTCTTTCCCCCTTAGCCCTCCAAAACCCCTGTCTCTCTCTCTCTCTCTTTCCCTCACTGGTCGTGCATATTATGCTGCAGATGCTAATGATCTCCCCCCGCTGTATTCTGATGCAAGGTCTGTCTACACTTTTCCCTTTCATCCACATACAAATGTGCTCTTATTGCCTCTTCGCCCTCGGGCCTTTTAAGATGCCTTTTTGAAATATGCCTTTTGATACGCACATCATTGGCCAAGTCCCTGCAGTGATTAGAGCTCTCTTTAACGTGAGCAAGTTAGAGAGTGAATGAGGGGCTCCTGGGCCGGCAGCTATCCATTCTCGTCTGCCCTCACCCCTTGACATCTCGCGGGCCGCTGGGGAGAGCCCGTGTCAGCGAGGGCGACCCAGAGTTCGCGAAGCCACAGCCGGCCCATCCACGGTCTTTCATCGCCACTTGGAGATTGAACACAGGAGGAGCGACGCTGGAGGATCGTCTCTATAGAGGCACGGTACTGTATGCTGGAGGGCCAGGTTGCTGTACTTTATCACAGGAATGTGACAGGAAGACTGTTCTCTAATGTCTTTTAAATATGCTTCATTGATCTCATGTTCAGAGCCTCACTATATCTCACTGGGGCTGCTTTAAAAAAACAGGGATGGTGACACCATCATCAGGTGCTTTCTCCTCGTTTTCCCCCTTTGCACCCAACACCTGTTGCATCGTTTGGAATAAGTAGGTTATATTCCAGTCGGTTCATTTCCAGCCTCCTCATAAGCGCATTTCACATGGATTGCAGCATTTATACAGACATGGTGTGCAGGAATCATGCCTGACATATTCCAGACTGAAAGAGTGAAAAGCTTTCTGCTGTGATGGGCCTGAACAAAATGCAGCAGCCCCTTCTGCTTTCAAACATCTCCCCCATACCTGAAACAACAGATGCTCCTGTTGAATCTAAAGACACACATTTCAGATTGTCAGGATATCACACAACTGTGTTCTCCATTTCTGGGTTAAGACGTGTGAATGTGCTGTTTGTAGTGTACCCGCTCAAAAAGGCTCGAGATGTAAAAGCAGTGCAGCTCACGAGTATCTTTGAAATTATTTGTGGCACACAAAAGGGATTTTGACGTATCACATCAACAATAATCTACAGGTGTCCTGGCAACTTTAGCTCTACTTAATAAGCCATGCTTGTTTGAAGTACATGGCTTTGAACAGACAACAAAACAGTGCATGCTTAAGTACCTCCAAATATGACACCTCTTCAACTCAGCATCAAGTACACTACAGCTTTACAAAAGGTACCTGGGTGGCTCTGAAATGCAAACAGGCCCTCGTAAGTCTTTATGTGTCAAGGCTAGTAAGTGGGCTTGAGTTATTTTCTTTTTAGTCGGAGTCTGAATATCATATGCAATCCCTGTGCGGGGTCTGTGAGACTGGGTAAATAAATGCAGTCATGCCTCTCAGACTCTTTTCTGTTTTTATCAGAGGGATGCATGTTGTGCAGCAGATGGCTTCCAACTGCACATTAGAGGCCTCTGACAGCTCTGTGAAAGACCCAGATTCCTACGTGCAAAAATTGGTGTAAGTTTGGATTAAAAGTGGCAAATTATTATTCTGGCTAACAGAGCACCATTGTTCCAAACATTTACTCCCATGACCCCCTTCAAAGCTGGGCAAAATCACATAATTCACTCCTTTTTAACAATAAAAAACAACTTAGACTCCGGAGAGTGTGGGAGGGTGTGGGGGGTAGCAGCCCAGGGGTTTGCAGCTCAACTGAATTCAAGACAATTCTGCACTGACTCAAGTATTTTCAAGTACTGTAATTTCCCAGTTTAGGATCAATAAAGTCTATCTATCTATCTATCTATCTATCTATCTATCTAGTACTTCTATACCCATATCACTACAAGATAGCACTATTTATAGCAATCCATCCATCCATCCATCTATCTTCTACCACTTTTCCGGAGGTCCGGGTCACGGAGGCAGCAGCCCAAGCAGAGAAGCCCGGACTTCCCTCTCCCCAGCCACCTACTCCAGCTCTTCAGAGAGGATACCAAGGTGTTCCCAGGTCAGCTGGGAGACATAGTCTCTCTAGCATGTCCTGGGTGTGCCCCGGGGTTTCCTCCCAGAGGAACATGCTTGAAACACCTTAAGTGGGGGGCGTCCAAGAGTCATCCTGGTCAGATGCCCAAACCACCTCAACTGGCTTGTTTCAATGTGGAGGAGCAGCAGTTCTACTCTGAACCTCTCCCGGATGACTGAGCTCCTCACCCTATCTCTAAGGGTGAGTCCAGCAATGCTACGGAGAAAGCTCATATTGAGCTGTTGTACATAGTGCACGAGAGTCAATAAGTCACTGAACACTAAGTGACTTATTGACTCTCGTGCACTATGTACAACAGCTCAACCAGACTCATGTCAATCATCACTGTTTTCTTCCTGCATTACCGATTGCACTATATGGTTCTCCACAGTATCTGCTGCTCGCTAATATATTTTAACTGCTGACCAGTATCACTTACTCTTATTCTACACTTTATTGCATGTATAGTTTATTTCTTTTATTTTATCATGTTTAATGTTGCAGCATTGCACCGAGACAAATTCCTAGTTTGTGTACTACATGAACAATGGCAATAAATCTGATTCTGATTCTGATTCTGATTCATTTCAGCTGCTTGTATCTGCAATCTCATTCTTTCGGTCATTACCCAAAGCTCATGACCATAAGTGAGGATAGGAATGTAGACTGACCAGTAAATCGACAGCTTTGCTTTAGAGCTCAGCTCCCTCTTCACCACAACAGACCAGTACAACATCCGCATCACTGCAGAGGCTGCTCTCTCATTCCATTCTCCCCTCACTCATGAATGAGACCCCAAGATACTTAAACTCCTCCACTTGGGGCAGGAGCTCGTCTCCAACCCGGAGAGGACAATCCACCTTTTTCCAGCTGAGGACCATGGACTCGGACTTGGAGGTACTGATTCTCATCCCAACCACTTCATACTCAGAAGCAAACCAGTAAGACCTGTAGGTCATTGTTCGATGAAGCCAAAAGGGCAACATCATCTGCAAATAGCAGAGATGAGATCCTTTGGTCACTGAACATGACACCCTTTGTTCCTTGGCTGTGCCTAGATATCCTGTCCATAAAAAATATGAACAGGATCAGTGACAAAGGACAGCTCTGGCGGCCTCCAACTCTCACTGGAAACAAGATCAACTGGGTGTTGGCAATACAAACCAAACTCTTACTATGGTCGTATAGGGACCAGCTGGCTTGTAGCAACAAGCCTGAAACGCCATACTCCCACAGCATGCCCCACAAGAGACCACAAGGAGGCGGTTGAATGCTTTCTCCAAGTCCACAAAACACATGTGGACTGTTTGGGCAAACTCCCACGAACCCTTGAGGATTCTCAAGAGGGTAAAGAGTTGGTCCGATGTGTCACAACCAGGACAAAAACCATATTGCTCCTTCTGAATCCGAGGTTTGACCAACAGTCAGACTCTCCTCTCCAGTACCCCTGCATAGACCTTCCCAGGAAGACTGAGAAGTGTGAGCCCCCTAAAATTGGAACACACCCTCCGGTTCCCCATCTTAAAAAGAGGAACCACCACCCCAGTTTGCCATGCCAAAGGTACTGTCCCCAACCTCCACGCAATGTTGCAGAGGTGTGTCAACCATGGCAGCCCTACAACATCTAGGGCCTTGAGGTACTCGGGGCAAATCTTGTCCACCGCCGGAGCCCGGCCACCAAAGAGTTTTTTTAATCTCGTCAGCGACCTCAACCCCTGTGATGGGAGAATCGTCTCACTCATCCTCAAGCCCTGCTTCCTCTGCGGAAAGGATGTCAATGGGATTGAGGAGATCCTTGAAGTATTCCTTCCACCACCCAACGATACCCCCAATCAAAGTCAGCAGTGCCCCATCCGCACCATACACAGTGTGGACAGGGAGCTGCTTCCCCCTCCTGAGCTGCTGGACAGTTTGCCAGAATCTCTTTGAGGCCGACTGAAAGTCTTGTTCCATGGCCTCACCAAACTCCTCCCAAACACAAGTTTTTACTTCAGCAACCACCCGAGCTGCACTCTGATTGGCCTGTCGGTACACCTTAGCTGCTTCAGGAGTCCCACAAGCCAACCAAGCTCAGTAGGACTCCTTCTTCAGTTTAATGGCTGCCCTTGCCACTGGTGTCCACCACTTGGTTCGGGGGTTGCCAACACGAGCTTCACCAATGATCTTGCGGCCACAGCTCTGGGCAGTTGCTTCAACAGTGGAATTGGAGAACATGGCCCATTCAGACTCCATATTTCCAGACTCCCTTGGAATGTAGTCGAAGTTCTTCCAGAGGTGAGTTGAAAACCTCTCAGACAGGGGCCTCAGATAGACGTTATAGCACACCCTGACTATACATTTAGGTTTACCGGGTCTGAGTGGCGTCCACCTCTTCCATCGGATCCAACTCACCACCAGGTGGTGATCAGTTGACAGCTCTGTACCTCTCTTTACCCGAGTGTCCAAAACATACAGTATGGTTGCAGGCCAGATGACACGATTAAAAAATCGATCATTGACCTATAACCTAGGGTATCCTGGTGCCAGGTGCACATGTGGACACCCTTATGCTTGAACATGGTGTTCATTATGGACAAACTGTGGTTGGCACAGAAGTTCAATAACTGTACGTCACTCGGGTTCAGATCGGGCAGGCCGTTCCTTCCAATCACACCACTTCAAGTTTCACTGTCGTTGCCCATGTGCGCATTTAAGTCCCCCAGTAGGACAATGGAGTCTCTAAGAGAAGCACTCTCCAGCACCCCAGTCAGAGACTCCAAAAAGGGTGGGTACTCTGATCCATCATTTGGTGCATAGGCAAAAATGATGGTAAAGACCCATTTCCCAAACCGAAGGCGCAGAGAAACTATCCTTTCATCCACCGGGGAGAACTCCAATGTCGAGGCAGCAAGGTGAGGGGATGCAAGAATATCCACCCTTGCTCATTTTCTCTCGCCCGGGGCAACTCCAGAGTAGGCCAAGCTCCAGCCCCTCTCCAGGAAACTGGTTCCAGAACCAGAGCTCTGCGCTGAGGTAAGCCCAACTATATCTAGCCAGTATCTCTCAACCTCATGCACCAGCTTAGACTCCTTCCTCACCAGAGACGTGATGTTCCATGTCTCAAAAGCCAGTTTAGAAAGCCTAGGATCAGACCGCCAAGGTCTCTGCCTTCAACCGTCACCTGATCCACATAGCACCGGACTCTATGGTCCCTCCTGCAGGTGGTGAGCCCACTAGAGGACAGGCCCATGTAGCCCCTTCGGGCTGAGCCCAGCCAGGTCTCATGGGTGGAAACCCAGTCACTAGGTGCTTGTCATCAAGCCCCTCCCCCAGACCTGGTTCCAGGGTGGGGCCTCAGTAACCCCATACCAGGCGGGGTACACTGAATCTTTGATATTTCATTCATCATGAGAGTCTATTTGATCGCTCTCAATCTGGCTCTTCACCTAGGACCAGTTTGTCTTGGGAGACCCTACCAGAGGCAAACTGCCTTGGACAGCTTAGCTCCTGGGATCACTAGAGCACACAAACCCTCCACCACGATAAGGTGGCGATCCATGGGCGATCGCCAACATTAACTTCATGGGGAAGTTAAAGTTGTGTACGTTATTTTTCCATCCATCCATCCATCCATCCATCCATCCATCCATCCATCCATCCATCCATCCATTCATCTTCTATTGCTTTTCCTCGGGTCAAGGCCATCAAAGCAGCAGCCTAAGCAGAGAAGACCATGACTTTCCTCTCCCCATCCACCTTCTCCAGCTTTTCACAGATGATACCAAGGCATTCCCAGGTTCTACTCAGAGACATGGGCTTTCCAACATGTCCTGGGTCTGTCCCATGGTCTCCTCCCAGCAGGACATGCCTGAAACACTTCAAGTGTAAGGCATCCATGAGGCATCCTAATCAGTTTTCCAAACCACCTCAACTGCTTCCTTTCAATGTATAATGACTCTACTCTGAGCCTCTTCCGATGGCAATGATGAAGCATGGTCCTCCTGCGGCTCCATCTTTGACATGGCCACCTCTGATGATGGAGTCAAACAAGAGGTCAGTGAGGTGACACCACAGTCATAAGCAGAGACTGTGGGGAGTGTGCTTGGGTCCACCCACCAGCAGCAAGGGAAGTCTTTTCAAAAATAGTGGTAGAACATAAATGAAGAGGTACTTGCCTTAACTCCTGGTCTCCTGCTGCCGGGGTGACAACCTCAGGAAGTTCTGCAGGAGAGATGGCCGGTGGAGCTGGTACTAGAGCTGGGAAGCGCCGAGGGGCAGGTACTGCAACTGAAGAGCAATGAGGAGTCAGCACTGGAGCTGGGATGTGCATCACAGAGACTGCTGAAGGTAAAGCATCCTCCTCCATCCCTGTCGCAGCCACCTCGGACAAGAAGGAAGAAACATAGGATGGGTCGCCACAGTTGTCAGCGGCAGAGACCGGTGGAAAGGACCCAGAAGCAGATGAGTACTGCACCTGGGACCCGCCACCAGAAGCAAGACAAGTCTTTTCAAAAATAGATGTTGAAAATAAGGGGAAAAGCACTTGCCTTAACTTCTGGTTCACTGCTGCTGAGTTGTCGATCTCAGGTGAAGCTGCTGGTGATGTGACGACCTTGGAAGACCCCGGGGAGCTGGTGTGATGGCTTCTAGAGATGCTGGCAGAACAGCGGAGAAGGCAGTCTGAAATAAAGCTGTGGGTGAGAGTACCAGCACAGCACCTGTGGGAACCGACGCTGCAATTGCTGTGGAAACTGGCGTAGGAAGGCTATCCGGGGCTGAAAACTCCATGGAGCTGGAGCAGAGGCAGTAGAGTGGCAAGGAGGAGAAAAAGCTGGAGCTGAGGGCGTTTGAGGCTCCACTGAAGGAGCAGCAGTGGAACGCCGGGAGAAGCAGCATCTCCCAGAGCCTCCTTTCCAATCCGGACCGCCACATGCCCTGCACGTCCCGTTGTACTCCACGGAGACTGAGGGAACGGCAGCAGATGGCGGGTCGGAAAAAACGGGCTGTGAAGCTGGTGAGGCTGGCATTGGAGCTGAAGGGCAAGGAGGACGGGATGGTATCGGAGTCAGGGAATGCCGTCTCGATGGCACAGGCTCCGGGCTTTTTACCAGTCCGTGGACAGAATTTAGCAAGTCATTCAACAAGGTGAACAGTACAGTCAGACCGGGGTAGTCCCACAGACTGGGGTGATCCATAACCACTCTGGCCACCACGTCCAGGAACATCACGGATTGCTCCCAAGTGTGGCATGACCGGGCTTCAGAAATGTACTCCTCAGTCAGCTGAGCTGCCCCACACTCAATCTAGTCCAGCCCAAACATGCTGTAGTCCGTGCCCGCTAAGTCCTCATTTGGTGGCATCATTCTGTCAGATACAGCCTCCGACAGATGAGGGAGAAATTGGACGCACAGCGCAGGCAGAACTTCAGTGTAACAGTTTATTAAAAGGAGAAAATAAATGCAGCTCGGTGGCTGTCAAACACAAAAAGTCAAGGACTTAATAATGAACCTATGATGTTGATGATGAACCGGAGGGAATGCTCTGCAATGATGCCATGGGGAGAAATGAAAACAGCGGGTATATATAGAGACACAGAAAATAACTAACACAGGACAACTGGGTAGCTAATTAGGGTCAAATGAAAACACATGAGTGGCTGGAGAAATGGGAGGATGACGGGAGAGACTAGAAAACAATAACTGAAATAAGAAACTAAGGATACATAAACTACTACTGATAACAAAATTGTGTCAATAGTTTAAAAAATAATAGAAAGCATGGACAGAATGTCCAGATCATAACACTTTAAGGGTGGCTGGTTTTAGGGAAACTGCACATGAAGAGTTCAAAACAACCCCTCCGGTCACAGTAGCCCAGTTTAGAAGTTATAGAGCCACAGTTTCTGTGTTTTTATGCGTGCAGGCTTTGTAACCAAGTGACACATTGACTATATAGCTTGGTTTTTAGTTCTTTTGCATTTGCCTATTTTTTATAGTCTTACACTAATAAACTATAGGCTCAAAACCAAATTGACATGGCTCCCAGGGTCCAATCAGATCATCCTGCGTCTCGCTCAGATACATCAAAAGCTAAGAGAGACAGAATAGAAAATCTGTGCCCCCCCACCCCCCGCCAGATGTGCCCTGCAGTGACTTCACCACCTGTCATTCAAAAGGTGGAGGCCAGGTGTCTGCTCCAACATCACAGCCACCTGTTCTGTTCTGAGATGCAACACACACACACACGCGCGCGCGCGCGCGCGCGCACACACACACACACACACACACACACACACACACACACACACAGAAGTGTAAGAGAGCCGCTTTCAATAGAACATCAGTAGTGACTGTAACTTAATCTTGACACACAGTCAAAAATAATCCCTAACCCATTTATTAGGTAAAACCTGCACAGTTAGTCAATAATAAAGATTTTCATTTACCATGGAAATGAAGCGCCAAACATAAAATTAAAAGTTTTTATATTACCCAACTTCAGGCCCAAAATAATCACCGTAAAAGTGCTAAAACAAAGCATCCTTTGTCCTGGAGTTGTAGAGTTGTTGAACAGCAATGATGGCTTTGTGGAATAATGCAGTACCAGGTGATACAGAAGCCAGTCTTACTATCCAAGCTTATTCAAATCCTAATCTACAGGCAAAGATGCAAAAACATTGAAAAAGCACTCCAATTCCTGCTCAAAATAAATGTTCAGAAAACAGGTGGATGCGTGTGTTTGTGTGTTCCAATGAGCGTATATATGCATGTTTATTGCACGCGTGCCTATGTGCAGCAGCCGTTGGGTGTCATCAGTCTCTGGGGTGACAGCGTGATCGCAGGGGAGAGGGACAAGTGAGGCTGGTGAATGCGTATCATCATCTGGCCAGGTTTCCTTTCCCGCCCCCTCACTACAGCTGTCCTCCGTGTCTGATGAACGCCTCGGACTGCTATATTTGTCCCTCAGTGATGAGGTGGAACTAATGGCTACTTTCACACCATCTGATGTCATCAGCGTGCTGCGTCTGGGGAGCCAGAGAGCGGGATACCTGCTGGGAGCTTCTGTTGTCCACCACATAACATGTGTTTAAATACTTTTGATCAAGTTATACCCAATTCTTCAACTGGAAACTCTTAAATCAGAAAGTGCAAAGAAAATCTTTGCAATCTTGGTAAAAGCTGATGCCATATTTGCCAATAAATTTTAGATGGAAAAACACTTTGTTCATGTCAGATATGGCAACAGGATAGCATAATTGGTCAAATTAGTAATATTCCAAAAAGATTCCAAAACTGTTTTTTAATGTAATCTACCTTTCTGTGCGTTCATATAAATAATCTCTTTCCTTCTTTGTGTTTTTGTCTCTCCTCGTCTGCCTCCAGCTAGTTACCAGTAGGCAGTGTGTGCTCAGCCACATCTCTGTCACATCCACGCCGTTAGGTCCTCATTTAGGGCCTGTGACTGCATGCAGTGGCGTGTCAGCATCTGTCAGCTGTGTCAAGGAGTGTATGTAGACTTTTACGCCTCCTAATGTGAAACAGCTGACAGGTTATTACTTCCTTGACCACAACTATAACCCAACTTTAACCCAGGATTTTTTTCTTTTTTGGCTTGGTGCTTAAATGGTGTGACAAGGTGATAGAAAAATAAAGTTTTCCATACGCTCGACTCAAACAAGTTTTACATTGCTGTGCTATCATGCTTCCATTAGGATATGTCTGTGATCAGATCATAAACTCAGCACGCTTTCAACACTTCAATCATTTGGCTATAAATACCTCAGATGCCCCCTCAGTGAAATTACCCCTTCAGCAGCCATATCTGCTTCTGCCTTCCATCATTTTCATCCCCTAATGTACATGAAGCCGCCAATAATGGTGCTAGATTACAAACAGTGTGCAGAGCTTGTGTGTGTATGCTTGTGTGTGTATGCTTTTTTACAGCTTGGAAATATCCCCGCAGTTAAGTATAATTTGCACAAAGAGGGCCACACATTTGACCCGTACACATCCGCACACACTTTGCTGTGCTCGCTTTGCACCTCGGGGTGCTGGTGTGTGTGCATTTAGCTGTGTACACTCCTGCTTAATAGAGTCCTCCATTGTGAGTAATGACCCCAGCTCTTTGCTGTTATTCTATCCAGACCAGCGGGCTAAAAGCTGCCGTGAGGATGAGAATGAGGGTCTATCCTTTATCTTAAAACGAGGAGAAATTGCACTTAAATGAACAGCTGTTCTTCTGCTCTGCGGTTTCCAAACACACAGCATCCATCTTTCACTCTTTCACAATCCTCATTTTGTCAGTTCCTTTTACATATATATTCATGTATATTTTAGTCATGTTACTCTATCCATGTGTGCATTAGCAGTAGAACTACGGTGTACTTCATCTCTACTGTGCATCATACAGTCCAGAGAAACATAAAAATAGGTGCCAGTGACCATACTCAGGTGTGCTCACTCATTTACCTCCACCAAGCAGGTAATGTGATCACAGTGGTTTGTTGGTTTGTTAGCAGGATTATGCAAAAACTCCTTATTGGATTTTGCTGAATTTTTAACAGAGGTGGCCTTTGGCCTATGAATGAATCTATTAGATTTTGGAGGTGATCCGAGACTGCATACCTCTGCAAAGGCCTTCGATTGTGTGCAGAAGGATTACACAAAAACTACTGGATGGATTTTGATTAAATTTTCACCAGAGGTGGCCCTTGGGCTGAGGACGAAGGCAGATTGAGGGACAGATGGATGGACGGGTGGACGGAGAGATGAAGGAAGGGAGGGATGGATGGACCGCTGCTCTCAGGTTTTTAACTTTATTTGTGAATGCTTATATCTGTGCACAACCAGAGCTTCTATAGCAAGCAAATTTTTGTCACTCTGCTCGTGTGAATACAGGCACTAGAGATGAGATCAGCACGTGACAATTCACCCTGCGGAGACGCGGGGTTAACTTCATAATTTCTGCAGCTGCTTTGTACCTGCTGTGGAAATACAAACAAAATACCATCATGTTTAAGTTCACCATACGATCAGGAGGGGCACACAGATGGGAAAATGTCACTGCCTGATCCAGAAATTGCATCTTGATGTCGGCTGTTTTCAGCATTGAACTAGAGGAGTGCACACCTCTGCCAAGGCTCTGTCCCTTCATATCTCCCTCCTACATCTGTGTGTCTGTTCCTCTGTCCATCTGTCAATCCGTCCCTCCATCTGTACATTGTGAGACAGAGCCTTGGCAGAGGTATGCACTCTCGGATCACCTCCAAAATCTAATGGGTTTATCCATAGGCTAAGGGCCACCTCTGGTGAAAATTTTATCAAAATCCTGTTATGATCTGGACATTCTGTCATTGCCTTCTGTTATTTTTGAAAAGTTTGCACAATTCTGTTATCACTAGTTTGTTGGGTTATCCTCAGTTCTTAGTTCAGTTATGTTTTTTCCCTGATTTGGTTTATTTATGATTATTGTCTGCATTATTTGCCCTCTGTGTTCTCCAGTGTCCTCTCTCTGCACAGCCCGGCCCGTCCTGTTTGTAGCTGCTTCTGTTACTTCCTAATTAGCCTCAGCTGTCTCATATTAGTTTAAATTAGTTTAATTATCCCGCTCCCTATATATTTGTCAGCCTGAGTTTGTGTTATCGTGGGGTTATTGTCGGTTACCTTCCTCATAGTCTGGTCATAGTCTTCATCATCTTCTGTAAGTTCTAGCAGCATGTTTTGTGTTTGACAGCCCCTGTGCTGCTTTTCGTTTGTTCTTTTTGTTCATGAATAAATCATTATTGCACCAAGTCCTGCCTGCGCTCTTGGGTCCCACTTAAGAAACACAACTGCCTTCCAAAGCAGTATCTGACAGCAGGCACAGACTACAGCGAGTTTAGGTTGAACAAGGTCGAGGGTGAAGCAGCTCAGCTGATCGAAGCGTACATTGCTGAAGCCCAGTCATGCCACACTCGGGCACAAGCCATGATGTTCCTGGACATGGCAGCCAGGCTGGTTATGGATCAACCCAGTCTGTGGGATTACCCGGGACTGACTGAACTGTTTAACTCACTGTACAACTCGCTGAATTCACTCTACAGATTGGTGAAAAGCCCGGTGCCTGTGTCAACATCTTCAGCCTCTCCTCGCTCACCAGTTCCAGTCTGCCTCTCCCCAGCTCCACAATTACCTCACAGGCTGGAGGAGAGCTCCCAAGCAGCAGCTCCTGTGTCAGCAGTAAAGCCGGCTCCACGTCATTTTCCACCTGCAGCTCCGGCTCCCACATCTGCTGTACGGGAACCCATGCCCACCGCCCCATCAGCTCCAGTACCTGCTCCAAGGCACCTCCTGGTTCCAGTGCCGGCTCCTCATCGCTTCCAGCTCCAGTACCAGCTCCACCGGCCATCTCTCCCACAGTTTATCCTGAGGTTGTCACTCCAGCAGCAGGAGACCTGGAGTTAAGGCAAGTACCTTTTCATTTATGTTCCACCATTACTTTTGAAAAGATTTGTCTTGCTGCTGGTGGGGGGATCCAAGTACACTCCTCACCAGTCTCTGCTGCTTATGACTGTGGTGTAGCCTCACTGACCTCCTGTTTTCCTCCATCGTCTGAGGTGGCCGTGTCAAGGATGGAGCTGCAGGAGGACCACGCTCCATCATCTTCATCATCGGAGCATGCCGCTCCATCATCACTGTCATCAGAGTCGTTTGTTCCTTCCCGTCAGACAGGGGGTTGAGCCATCTGCTTGACCCTTCATTCAAGAGGTCAGGAGACCTCCATCCTTTGTCCAAGAGGTGAGGAGACCTCCACCCATTGCCCAAGGCACTGAGCAGTCTGGTCCACCTGGGCCATCAGAGCAGTCCGCTCTACCTTCTCCGCCTGGGGTTGCTGCTCCTCAGCTGCTGTTGACCCCTGCACTAAAGGCCCCTCAGGTACTATCATCTGAACTAAAAACTCTTGTGTTGTTGACCCCTGAGTGTAAAGCTCCTCTATTGGTACCTTTTGAACTAGCATCGCCTATATTGGTGCCTCCAGAGCTAAAAATTCCTATATTGAGGTCTGTGGAGTTAAGAGTTCCTCCTGTATCATTATCTTCAGAGCCAAAAGCTCCTTTGTTATCTTCAGAGCAGAAGGATCCCGTGTTATCATCATCTTCAGAGCAAAAAGCTCTCGTGTTGCTATCTTCAAGGCAGAAACCTCCCATGTTGTTATGTTCAGAACAAAAGGCGGCTCCCGTGTTGTCATCTTCAAAGCAAAAGGCTACTGTGGTGTCATGTTCAGAGCAAAGAGCTCCCATATTGTTATGTTCAGAGCAAAAGCCTCCTTTGTTGTTGTTTTCAGAGCAGACAGCGCCTACATGGTTATTTTCACCTCACATTCTGGTGGTCCAAGGACTTGGGTAGGTCACCAGACGCGTCATATTCCACCTAGTGGTGGTCTTGGGACTTTGGCTGACCACCTGATGAACATTCTTCTGTTGTTTATGTCCTTGTTTTTGCCCCGCAGTACCATTTCCCTCCCTCCTCCTGCCCGATTGGGGTGTTCTTTATTTTATTTTTGGGCATCTGGAGTCCACCCTTAAGGATGGGGGTGGGGGGTGGGGCACTGTTATGATCTGGACATTCTGTCCTTGCCTCCTGTTATTTTTGAAAAGTTTGCACAATTCTATTATTACTAGCTTGTTGGGTTATCCTCAGTTCTTAAATCAGTTATGTTTTTCTCTGATTTGGTTTATTTATGATTATTGTTGAAATGATTTGCCCTCTGTGTTCTCCAGTGTCCTCTCTCTTCACAGCCCCGCCTGTCCTGTTTGTAGCTGCTTCTGTTACTTCCAAATTAGCCCCAGCTGTCTCATATTAGTTTAATTATCCTGCTCCCTATATATTTGTCAGCCTGAGTATGTGTTATTGTGGTGTTATTGTCAGTTACCTTCCTCATAGTCTGGTCATAGTCTTCATGATCTTCTGTAAGTTCTAGCAGCATGTTTTGTGTTTGACAGCCTGAGCTGCTTTTCGTTTGCTCTTTTTGTTCATGAATAAATCATTATTGCACTGAGTCCTTCCTGCGCTCTTGGGTCCCACTTAAGAAACACAACTGCCTTCCAAAGCGGTATCTGACAAATCCATTGAGTAGTTTTTGCATAATCCTGTTAACAGGTGTCCTGTTTTATGGGCTGCTAGCCCTTGTTAACAGGTTAGTAGCAGCCTAGCAGGATATCACGGGTGGATGAAAATTACAAACATACTATCACAGCTGCAGAGCTCCGGTCCATCTGTCTCCAGTGAGTGGAGGTCTCATTTTCAAACTAATTTTGCTCTCCATTGTTGATACTCCTGGTGACCGTGGAATCTCAGTGCTGATTGGCCATCGCGATCAAGCGTCAAGTGAATTTTTTTGCTAAGTTGAACAAAATCAATTTTGTGTGGATGTGAATTCGCATCACCCAGAACAAATTTACATGTATTTGCATCTTTCAAATGACTTTGCATGGAATTGCACCACATGAAAAATTTGCTTTGTGTTTGGTCTGAATAAACTCTTAAAGTATAAAGTTGTGAAAATTAAACTGAAAGACGACAAACCCAAAGTTGCATAAGTTACATCATTGTTAGTGAGCCCAGAAGGAACCGACTAACAGCCTGTGGATTACCTTCAGCTCTCAAAATGCAGTACAATTAGTAGTGTTGGCGTTATCGCGTTAATCACCCATTAACGCTTTACCCTCATTAACGGTGACAAATTGTGTGATCGCGGTTAATGGCAGTTAACGGCAGAAAGCAAAACAGTACTTTTTGGCCTAGCAGCTCTCCATACCAAAGCCGCTCTGGCCACAGACACTGTGCGCACCATGCAGACATTGCAAAGTCAAACAAGCTGGATTATAGCCACGGAAATCTCCAAAGTGCTATCATGTTTAAGTTTACGCAATCTGTTGGAGCTCTCACCTGGATAATTGTTACAGCCTCCTTCAAAACCTCACCTGGATGTTGGGTTGTTGTTCTTCTGTGAAAGCTAGCTAGTTGGCCAGTAGCTACATGCTAGGTTGTAGCTGACCTCCAGCAGCTGACACGGACAGAAATTCACCTGTTTTCATCCTCATAGCTTTGGGTCCAACTGTTGGTGAGTACCAATCTAAAAAAATTCTCAAGCTGTGTTTGTAATGTCCATTCACTCCCCCACCTTTTTTGCAGCACGGTGGGGTGTCATCATGGGTGAGATAGCTGTTTGTTTGTGTTTGGAATTTTTCTGCTAAAAGGGAAATTGTGTCTGTTGTGACACACGAGCTCTATGGTTTTGCGTTGATCTGCTTAAAAGTTGTGGATGTTTACTATAGGAGAAAGAGCAAGCTCCATTTGTGGCTGCTGGCTGGTTGGATGCTAAGTTGTGCTGCAGTGACGTTAATGAGCCCTGGCATTTCGTTGTTTGCACATGCAGTCTACTTTGAGAATTTTCTGGAGAATATTCTGGATAGTTTTTGACATTTTGGATATGTTGAGAACTTTAATAAACCTGCAGGTGAAGACAGCAAGCATATTTGTCCACTCCCATGTTCATCACAGTATAACAAACTTGAAAAATTACCAACTTAAGGTACACTGTTTCTGTATGGAAAAACACGCAATTAATGCATTATTAATCGTGATTAACTCAACATTCCAAAAGATTAATCGCGATTAAAAATTTTAATCGTCCAACACCACTAAATACAATAGATTGGTACTGTTTTTCTCCTCTTTAGATCCTTCATTCCTTGGTCAGAAAAAAAGAGGTGAGCTTTGAGAACGTAACCACCATAATCGTGATTGGTGATGTGTATTGTTGTATCTTAAAATGTTAAAATATTATATTATTGTGTGATGAGGGTGGTGGCTCCACCTTTCCAGTTCTGCCACCACCCTTGGTATAAAAGGCCAAGGCGGAAGAGACGTGGTCTCTTTTTGACCTTCGCCTCTGCCTGTAAGGAGCGCCTTGTGTGTATGAGTCTACACAATAAAGCTCAGTTCTATTGCACCTCCAGCCTCGTCATTTGGTTACGGATTATGGACATAACATGTATAGTGCGAGACAAATAGATGTAGCTCGCTAAGTGATTTCACAGAAACTAAATAGTACTCTTTCATTATACAAAACAACAAAAAACGTTAACCAAGAACACTGTTCCCAGTGAAATTGAATTTAAGTTTTCTTTCATGTTTAGGTAGGCTTTTACATGAAATTTATATTAAGCTCTGGTCACAGTTCCTCTGAATTCTGGAGTTCACAGACATTCATGGAGGGGGGTGTTATGTCCATAATTGATGGAAAATGAGCACACTGTTGTTTATAGTTTACGGAGCTTTATTACATATAAAGTCAATGTACGTATATAAAGAGGCTTACGGCATCCGCCCTGCTGACCAGGTGGCTCCCCGATGAAAGAGGCAGAGCCTCTTCCGTCCACACTCTTACACCAAGGGCAGCGTCACCACCGGAAAACGGCAGTAGCCACCCCAGTGTAACCCATGACCAACCTGGCCACCATCTTACTCATACAGCCCGTTTACATACACAACATTTCCCCCCCCCATCAAAAAAATGCCAAGTGTACAGATAGATCCCCCACAAACAATTTGCTTCCCGACTCACGCACTAAAACACAGTAAATACAAAGACATATAAATGACCTATCCATGCACACAACTAACTGGGGGTCCGGGTAGACCACTGGCACCCCCATACGGCTGGGCGGATTATTCTACCGCTGAACACAGAACCAAGCCATGTAACTAATAAGATAAAACAAATCAAAATAACCCCAGAACAGCTCCACACATATCACATAAACATAAGACAAAGACTAGCTACTGGCGGCTTCTCCCCCAACACACCCTCACAAACTGGACACTATAAAACCGTTGGGTATGTAAACCAATTAACAGGGTCAAATGTACCCCCCACCACCACCCCAAATCGGGCACATAAACAATAACCTAATAAAATTTCTAATCACAAAAATAGCACATAATTCACTCAAATAAATTTACACAGAAGAATTTACACGGATGAGCCCCACTGGTCAAAATCACACAAATAAGAACCATAATTACAATTAAACAATTTACCATACCAAGAGCTCATACTTCCCAAATTCCCATAATCTTCATAATTTAACACACCCACATTTTTTGAATTTCAACAGGGTACCAACCAGCAACAAACAAACAAAAAAAAAACTGGAAAAAGAAAATAACTGGACTGAGCAGAAGAGACACAGACAAATAAAATAAAATTATTCTCTCAGTCCTCCGGCGGTCTTTTTCCCGACGGCTCCGTCTCATGACCTCCAGGCTCCCCCCGTGTCATCCCGTCTCCTCCACGTTGCGCAGCTCATTCGGGTGCCTACAGGTCTGGTCGGACAAGCGCAGAAACCCATCACTCTGCACGGCCTCCACTCGAAGCCGCCTCCCCCTGTCGCGCTGCTCTCGCAAACCTTTTTCTCCTCTCACCCGGGCCTCAACCCTCGGTCGCACCAGATTGCCGAACTGCAGGGAGGCCTGTGACTTCTTCTTCCAATGACGATGGGGCTGACTGGTCTCCATCAACGGTCCGGTCAACTCTTGGGCCCAGTCCGTGTTATCCATGGTTGACCGATCTCCCGAGCGTTGAAACAAACTGCTCACTTGTCCTAGTCTTACTGTATCCAGCATGGGCGCCTCGTCCTTACAGGCTGCCTGTGAGGTCCCGTCGTACCAGTCCACGCCCCCAGTTTGGGCATCAGACAGACCGGCATCACGTCCTACCCACAGCATCCTCGCGTAGCGCTGAATGTGCTCTCCTTCTTGACACATGTCCAACCAGTCCGATTCCCTCATCTCCATGCCGTCCGTTGGCGAAGTCGGCCGGTTCCACAGTCCGAAGCCCGACCATTCCTCACCCGACACGTTGGCAACTGAAAAACCCAGGCTATAAAATAGGTTACACCCCATGATGTTGACGTCTGCAGCGGTGACATGAAAGCGGGCTTGGGGCACCACGACCGACCCGTCACAGGCTTGTACCTCCATAAAGCCCATCACAGCCAGTCAATCCAGTCCATAGCCGTAATAGTCTCTCTCTGGTGGATAGATGGCACAATGAGGAAACAGACTGTTCACGGTCGTCATGTTCAACACTGAGATGACAGCACCAGTGTCAATCAACAGCAGAACCACGATACCGTCGAGCATGACATCACAACCAATCCTCCCCGTGGTCACTGGGGAGACCATATGCACGATGGTGGGAGACTTCTCCACAGCACCTGGGTATCTCCTACGGCTCCTGTGTACGAAGTTGTCGCACATCCTGGCGACGTGGTCATGCAGACAGCACTTACTACACCGCTTTCCTGCCACTGGGCACACACTGGCTTTATAGCGATGAACAGGGGACCCACACCCATAACAACGGGGCATGCCAGGGTCAGACTGTATCTTCACTACTGTGGCATACGAGTCACCTCCGGCGTCACTGTCGTTAGGGTCCCAACGCGGCGCCTTTGTGCAAGCATCATCTTCGCTCCGAAGAGCCTCGTCAGGCAGGCCCCTCGCGATGATCCCTGTTGCCTCAAAACGCTGGGCAAACTCAACAGCCGTGGTCAGCGTCAACTCTCCTGGGAACCTCAACAACCTGGACCGGAGCGCTTCACTGCAAACGTGTTCTGCTAACTGGTCCCAAATCATTTCTCCCTCAAGGTGTCCAAACTCACATCCCCTCACCAGCCGGCGGACCCCAGCCACGAACATTGATACCGGCTCCCCCAGACGCTGTCGGTGCTGTCGAAAATGGATGCGTCGGACTGTGACACTCTCACCAGCGTGAAAATGGCACGCCATTAATTGCACCACTCTGTCGAAACTGTCGGCCCCACCCAGACTGTACAACACTTTTTGCCCCTCAGTGCCCAACATATGGATTAACACTGACCTCACACGGAGCCTCTCATGCTCACCGAGGTTCAAGACCACGAGGTAGTTGGTAAAAGACGAGAACCAGCGAGGCCATGGCACGGGCGGCATGCCCGGGGTCTCCAGAAATGGCCGAAGTTCAGCACAAACGATATCCGTTCCCGCTTTTATCTCGTCCCCAAATGTTATGCCCATAATTGATGGAAAATGAGCACACTGTTGTTTGTAGTTTACGGAGTTTTATTACATATAAAGTCAATGTCCATCACAGGGCCATCTGTCCAGGGTGTACCCTGCCTCTCGCCCAGAGATGCTGGGATAGGCTCCAGCCCCCCCGCGACCCGAAAAGTATTAAGCGGAAGAAGATGAATGAATGAATGAATGAATGAATGAATAAAGTCAATGCATATAAAGAGGCTTATGGCATCCGCCCTGCTGACCAGGTGGCTCCCTGACGAAAGAGGCAGAGTCTCTTCCACCCACACTCTTATACCAGGGGCGGCGTCACCACCGGAAACCGGCAGTAGCCGCCCCGGTCTAACCCATGACCAACCCGGCTGCCATCTTACTCATACAGCCGTTTTACATACACAACAGGTGGCTTCATTTTTTACGGCTGCCGTTTCTTGGCTGGCATTCTTGAGAAATGAGGGGCTTTTCTGTCATATGATGGCCCTAGAGTTGTCACGTTCTTTGTAAGGGTGCCTTGGGATCTTCCTACGGCATACTTACTGCCATCTTATAAAATTTCTTGTGCAACTCACTGTGACGAGCCCATAAAAAGGACAGACTTTTAGACCCTGGAGAGGAAAACGGGTGTGGAGTGAGCAGCAGAAGAGGAGGGACTTCGGAGAGCGGGAAAGGAGAGAGAAGTTGGCAGCGAGCAGCTGAAGCTGGTGAGGGATCCATGTGAACAAAAGTAAAGCTTTGTTTAATGGTCAGCTCACCTTAATCCAGAATCGTGTTGGACCGAGTGGACCATCAGATCAAGTGTCATGAGGGAGATGGCGCTTGGATCTGCTGTGGACATTGAATCAGCTCGGCAAGTGGAATGTGTTTTTCCTCTCTCTTCCCCTCTCCCCACAGCCACGTCTGTGAGTATTTCCCTGCCACTCGACTTCATTCACTATAGTACTGGGTTTAAGGGAACTCCCCTCTGAACTGCAATTCACTTGCTTTTCCACTGGCTATCGTGCATTTCCCCGCATATGCACCTTGTGTGAATTGGACAACCGTACAAAGTGAAAGTGAAACCAACGGACATTTTGTGAATGGTTTACGGAGCTACAGACTCATTACCACTGCTGAAAGTACTGAGTGTTACTTATTTTGTCTGGGAAGACAGCCCAACTGTTCTTAGGAGGAATTCAAGTTGACATGTATGGTTTAAATTAATACCTACGTATGTGCTTGTGCTTTTGGGTACTAAAAGCAGCAGTTGCTCTAATTTCGCTCATTGTGTTATTGATATTTGTCATGTTAGTGAAATTTATTAACAAAAAGAATTAACACATCATCATCATAGCAGTCTGTTGTGGGCGACAATGACTGTTTCATTTAGGTCTGATCACATTCCTCCACACAGCTCTGCCCTTAGCCTTCCGCTGCCAGGAACTCCTGTCTATGTCCAACTTCTTCAAGTTTCTTTTTACAGTGTCTTTAAATCTGAGCCTTGGTCTACCCTCAATGCATTTGCCCTCGCATAACTGTGAGTAGAGTAACTGCTGAGGGAGACACTAGTGATCCATCCTCTCAACATGTCTGAGCCATCTCAGGTTCATCTGTATTAGCATGTCTTCCACTGATGGTGGACCAGCTCGTTTCAACACTTCTATGTTGGTTATCTTGTCTTTCCATGAGATGTTCATTATGGCTCGAAGGTGTCTCATCACGTACACGTGGAGTTTAACACAACGTTCCACAAAGTGCTCCAAGAAAGAAACAGGTGAACAAGAAGGAGATTACTTACAGCTTGACTCACCAGAGCGGACGAAGCTCTGGTGGAGGAGAAGGAAGACATTTCAAAGCAGTGACAACATAAAGTGAACCACAGGGCTCTTAAATAAGGCTTAAAACCCATTAGCTAATACATGGCAGGTGTGAGCACTGAGCGGGCAGGAAGGAAAAAGATACACAATTGAGATCAGCTGCGACTGAGAGAGAGGCAAACCCAACTAAAAGCTGGCAGGCCACACCCTTGACAGCTGTCACAAGGAAAGAAAACAGAGAAATACAGGATGAGATAACACCATATCAAAAAATACAGAATAAAAAAATAAGGCACTAACAAACAGAAAAAATGGCAAACACCAAACCCCAACAGGCATAAAATACAACAGATGAAGAATAAACAAGACAAAGGCCATGAAACCGAGTCTGGAGAAAATCTCCAGCCCCAGGTTCATGACAGATATTGAGTGCACTTGCAGAGGTGTTGAAGAGAAATTATTGTGATTAAAGGTTATCAACAGGTCTGTGTCATTAGAATGCATTACTGCTTAGAGAAAAGTCCACTTTAAAACAGTGGCAGTTAAGACCTCCACCTGTGTGAGAAGTTAAGGCTGAAGTTAACATTGGAAAGAGCAGAAAGGTCACCGAGGCCCTTTTCCTGTGGTGTTTGTCAGCTTTTGTTTTCATTTTGGGTTCTTTTATTTGTTTGTTTTTGTTTGTTTGTTTTGTTATCATTGCTTTAATGCCAGTCCTTCATCCCGTCAAAGTGAGTTCATGCTCAATAAATCCGTTGCTATGAACAGCTTATAAATGCAGTCTTTGATCTGAGTTAAGGGGTGGGACATAGAGGGACATACTGTACGTCCATGTAGGCCTTACCATGCTGATCCCAGCCACATTCACTTTAATTGCTCAGGTAGAATAAAACTCTCAGTCGTCCCATGCATTTTATATAGGGTGTATCCCCTCCCTTACATCATGGCACTCTCAAGTCATTGGTAGGAAGATCTTACAGCTTTCGGCACATTTTGTCGGCACAAATGTTGCATGAATGATGTACTTCCACCTTATGAGCGCCTCACTACCGCCTTAGCATGCTTAGCAAATGGGGACTCGTATGGTGTTTTCCTACAACCGCTGTAAGGGGCCCCCAAGAACAACTTAAGGTGCTCTTGAGTCACACATACGGCCAACATCTTGTATAGTTCATACGTTGTTCCGATGGCATTCATATGGCTGCCCTATGATGAGGGGTTTTTGTGGAGTGTTTGTAGAAATCTTGAACAAGATCATCAACCTGGCCACAAACTTATGAACAGTCTACGAATGCTGGATTCTCCTACGGCTGCCTTAAGAAGTCCATACGAAATGGTCCAAAAATCATTCGTATGGTGTTTGCAGTTGTTCGTAAGGGTATTTGTGACCATAGCTTTAGATCATACAAACTCTCCATCCAACTGATACTGGCTGGCCTACCTGTCAAATTTGAAAACTCATTGTTGCTCCTGAGCCACAAAGTTTGTCCACCCCTGGTCTATCCTTCCTCATCTCCCTTTTCATTTCCATCCATCCATCCATCTTCTTCCGCTTAATCCTTTTCGGGTCGCGGGGGGGCTGGAGCCTATCCCAGCATCTTTGGGCGAGAGGCAGGGTACACCCTGGACAGATCACCAGTCCATCGCAGGGCCAAAACAGAGAGACAGACAACCATTCACTCTCACAGTCATACCTAAGGACAATTTAGAATCCCCAGTTTTTGATGCCAATTAACCTAACTTGCATGTTTTTGGCATGTGGGAGGAAACCGGAGAAATCCCGGAGTAAACCCACGCAGACACGGGGAGAACATGCAAACTCCACACAGATCACTGTTGGTCAGGTATCTGTTGCTTTTTCTTAGAGAGAGCAAGAGAGAGCCAGACTTAATATGCCACTTTACAGATTTATGTATGATTGGAGCACTCACTGTTTACCAGGAAACATCTGTCTGTGTGTCTGTCTGTGTGTCTGTCTGCTTTGTCGCAGTTTAAATTTACTGTTAAGACAAGGGCACAAATGGCTGATCATTGAGGAATGGAGCAAAAGCCCCTAGCCCGGTTTCACTCTCTGGAAAAAAGAAATTATAATTCTGGGGTTTGTATTGCTGCATTTTCTTTGGAAAAAGAGTATGGAGATGATGCAACAGATCAAACACAAAAAGACACACAATGATAAAAGAGTCCATATACAGCAACCAAAGTTGTTTTTTTTTTTTTTCTGCGAACTTAGCAGACATTAAATTAAATCAGAATGCACCTCAAATATCAGACCCCATTGAAACTGAGGCTTTAATTCTTACACATATTTTCATCTGAAAATTGTAAAAGTCAAGCTTTATGTGAATTTTGTTGTGAAATCACATGAAGAAGCCAAGTAATCATGATCCTTGACCTTTTGATCCCGAACCTAGATCAAGTTCAGAGCAGGAACCATCCATCCATCCATCCATCTTCTACCGCTTTTCCGGAGGTCCGGGTCGCGGAGGCAGCAGTTCAAGCAGAGAAGCCCAGACTTCCCTCTCCCCAGCCACCTGCTCCAGCTCTTCAGAGGGGATACCAAGGCGTTCCCAGACTAGCTGGGAGACATAGTCTCTCCACCGAGTCCTGGGTCTGCCCCGGGGTCTCCTCCCAGTGGGACGTGCCTGAAACACCTCAAGTGGGAGGCGTCCAGGAGGCATCCTAATCAGATGCCCATACCACCTCAACTGACTCCTTTCAATGTGGAGGAGCAGCGGTTCTACTCTGAGCCTCTCCCGGATGACTGAGCTCCTCACCCTATCTCTGAGGGTGAGTCCAGCAATCCTACGGAGAAAGCTCATTTCAGCCGCTTGTATCCGCGATCTCGTTCTTTCGGTCATTACCCAAAGCTCGTGACCATAGGTGAGAGTAGGAACGTAGATTGACTGGTAAATCGACAGCTTTGCCTTAGAACTAAGCTCCCTCTTCACCACAACAGACCGGTACAACGTCCGCATCACTGCAGATGCTGCTCCAATCCGTCTGTCGATCTCTCGCTCCATTTTCCCCTCACTCGTGAACAAGACCCCAAGATACTTAAACTCCTCCACTTGGGGCAGGAGCCTGTCCCCAACCCGGAGAGGACAATCCACCTTTTTCCGGCTGAGGACCATGGACTCGGACTTGGAGGTGCTGATTCTCATCCCAGCCGCTTCACACTCAGCGGCAAACCGTCCCAGCAAGAGCTGTAGGTCATTGCTGGATGAAGCCAACAGGACAACATCATCTGCAAACAACAGAGATGAGATCCTGTGGTCACCAAGCATGACACCCTCCATTCCCTGGCTGCGCCTAGAAATCCTGTCCATAAAAATTATGAACAGGACCGGTGACAAAGGGCAGCCCTGGCGGAGTCCAACTCTCACTGGGAATGACTCCGACCGAGTGTTGGCAATGCGAACTAAACTCTCACAACGGTCGTACAGAGACCGAATAGCTCGTAACAACAAGCCCGATACCCCATACTCCCGAAGCACCCCCCACAAAAATCCACGAGGGACGCGGTCAAATGCCTTCTCCAAGTCCACAAAACACATGTAAACTGGTTGGGCAAACTCCCACGAACCCTCAAGAATTCTCGAGAGGGTAAAGAGCTGGTCCGATGTGCCACGGCCAGGACGAAAACCACATTGCTCCTCCTGAATCCGAGGTTCGACCAACGGCCGGACTCTCCTCTCCAATACCTTGGCATAGACCTTCCCAGGGAGGCTGAGGAGTGTGATCCCTCTAAAGTTGGAGCACACCCTCCGGTCCCCTTTTTTGAAGAGAGGAACCACCACCCCGGTTTGCCATGCCAAAGGCACTGCCCCCGACCTCCACGCAATGTTGCAGAGGCGTGTCAACCATGACAACCCAACAACATCCAGGGCCTTGAGGTACTCGGGGCGAATCTCGTCCACCCCCGGGGCCCGGCCACCAAGGAGATTTTTAACCACCTTGGCGACCTCAGCCCCTGTGATAGGCGAGTCATCCCCCTCGTCCCCAAACCCTGCTTCCTCTGTGGAAGGCGTATCAGTGGGATTGAGGAGATCCTCGAAGTATTCCTTCCACCGCCCGACGATATCCCCAGTTGAAGTCAACAGTGTCCCATCCGCACCATACACAGTGTGGACGGGGAGCTGCTTTCCCCTCCTGAGCCGCCGAACAGTTTGCCAGAATCTCTTTGAAGCCGACCGAAAGTCTTGTTCCATGGCCTCACCGAACTCCTCCCATACCCGGGTTTTTGCTTCAGCAACCACCCGAGCTGCACTCCGCTTGGCCTGCCGGTACACCTCAGCTGCTTCGGGAGTCCCACAAGCCAACCAAGCTTGATAGGACTCCTTCTTCAGCTTAATGGCCCCCCTCACCACTGGTGTCCACCACTTGGTTCGGGGGTTGCCACCACGAGATGCACCGGCCACCTTGCGGCCGCAGCTCTGGGCTGCCGCTTCAACAACAGAGGTGGAGAACATGGCCCATTCAGACTCCATGTCTCCAGACTCCCTCGGAATGTGGTTGAAGTTCTTCCGGAGGTGGGAGTTGAAGACCTCCCGGACAGGGGCCTCAGCCAGACGCTCCCAGCACACCCTCACTATACGTTTGGGTCTACCAGGTCTGAATGGCTTCCTCCCCTGCCATCGGATCCAACTCACCACCAGGTGGTGATCAGTTGACAGCTCTGCACCTCTCTTTACTCGGGTGTCCAAGACATACGGTCGCAGGTCTGATGATACGATAACAAAATCGATCATCGACCTGCGGCCTAGGGTGTCCTGGTGCCAGGTGCACATATGGACACCCTTATGCTTGAACATGGTGTTCGTTATAGACAGACTGTGGTTAGCACAGAAGTCCAATAACTGAACACCACTCGGGTTCAGATCGGGCAGGCCGTTCCTCCCAATCACCCCCCTCCAGGTTTCACTGTCGTTGCCCACGTGCGCATTGAAGTCCCCCAGTAGGACAATGGAGTCTCCAGGAGGAGCACCCTCCAGCACCCCAGTCACAGACTCCAAAAAGGGTGGGTACTCTGAAACATCATTTGGTGCATAGGCACAAATGATGGTCAGGACCCGTTTCCCAACCCGAAGGCGCAGGGAAGCAACCCTTTCGTCCACCGGGGAAAACTCCAATATAGAGGCAGCAAGGTGGGGCGATACAAGAATACCTACCCCTGCTCGTCGCCTCTCGCCCGGGGCAACTCCAGAAAAGGCCAAGCTCCAGCCCCTCTCCAGGAGACTGGTTCCGGAACCGGAGCTGTGTGTTGAGGTGAGGCCAACTATATCTAGCCGGTATCGCTCAATCTCGTACACCAGCTCAGGCTCCTTCCCCACCAGAGAGGTGACATTCCACGTACCAAAAGCCAGTTTAGAAAGCTTGGGATCAGTCCGCCAAGGTCTCCGCCTTTGACTGCCACCTAATCCACATAGCACCGGACTTCCATGATCCCTCCTGCAGGTGGTGAACCTACTGGAGGGCGGACCCATGTAACTCCTTCGGGCTGAGCCCGGCCGGGTCCCATGGGTGGAAACCCGGCCACCAGACGCTAGCCTTCGAGCCCCTCCCCCAGGCCTGGCTCCAGGGTGGGGCCCCGGTAACCCCATACCGGGCGGGGTACACTGAATCCTTGATATACAATTTATCATGAGAGTCTGTTGGATCGTTCTTCGTCTGGCCCTTCACCCAGGACCAGTTTGTCTTGGGAGACCCTATCAGAGGCAAATTGCCCCGGACAACATAGCTCCTGGGATCACTGGGGCACGCAAACCCCCCCACCACGATAAGGTGACGATCCATGAGGGGGCGACAAAAAGTAGGTCATCTCAAGGGGACCTTAAGTCCCTCCCCTGTACCATGGGTAGTGACCTTCAGGTGCTTTCACACCTAAATTTGTTCACTTTGATCCGAATCAGTTGATAAGTTGGTTACTTTGTGTCATTTCTCCTTGATTCGGTTCCCTTTCACACAGGCAACAATTCAAGCGGACCAAATTCCCCCATGTTAAATCCTGCGAGACTTACGTCAGAACATTCTCTGTTCTTATTGGTCAGATTTTTTTGCTGCGAGAACAAGTAAGGTAAATACAGGAAGTAGGATGACTTCTGTGCATTTATGCATTTCTGGGGAAAAAATAATACAAATCGTAGTGTAATCTACAGGGGGTTGTCATCGCCCGGGTTATTGTTTATTGCATTATGTGCATATACCACTTTCAACAAATCGCACAGTTTGAAAATGAAGTGCAGCTACGGATGGAAATAACATGTTAACATTCATTAATCCTCCAGAACCATGACAATACCTCAACCATAGATATTTTCGAAGATCCATCAGGTATGTACAGTGGCATAAAATATTTTACAGATTGCTGCTGGTCCTGTTTAAGTACGATCCCTTTCTCACCTGCAGGACTGCACCAGTGTTCACCATTTGATTCGAACTGAGACCACCTCTCTCAAGAGGTCTCAGTACGGATGGTTTGGTGCGCACCTGTGAGCGATTACCATGTTCTCACCAGACAAAACGAACCACACTAACAGAGAAAATGAAGTTGAGTTCGATTGAAATGAACTAAAGCCTGCAGGTGTGGAAGCACCCTTAGTCTTTGTGGCTCTTAAGTTAGAGCTGTGGACACATTGTGGTGATCCGAGCTGTGTGTTGTTTTTCTCTCATTAATTATGTTTCACAGCTGCGGTTTCATCCACACCTGTGCTCCTTAATTAAGCAGCCTTTATATGGAGTGGGGCCCTCCACTCCTGCATGGAGACGTCTACGTGTGGTGTAGTGAGTGTGGTGTGTGTGTGTGCTGCCATACCCGCCCCTGGTGTGACGTCAGGCGGGCATGGCCCTTGTGTATAAATAGTTCTGTTCCCATAGTAAAGTGTGGATTTGCTGCATGACAGAAGAGACTCCAGTTCCTCATTCCTCATACATAACATTTGGTGACGAGGAGAGAAATTATGGCAGCGTACGGGCTACCGCCACCACTATCACCATTTTTAGAGTACACAGGAGAGCCAGTGATCCTGTGGCCGCAGTGGAGGGCCATGTTCGAGGATTACATCGGGGTGCTGGGCTTAAGTAAACTCAACGGGAGACAATGGCGAGCACTTCTGGTCCACCACCTCAGCATGGAAGGCCGAAGAATTCTCAGTATGTTGGGTGAAACGGAGTACTATGAGGATGCTGTCAAGCAGCTGGCCGAGTACTTCGATGAGCAGACGAGGACGATGAAGCTGTGGGTAATGGAGCTGTTGGCGCCAGGAACAGCTAAGCTAGTTAGCTTGGAGAAGCTAACGGCCCATTTGGTGCCTATGGACAGGTTAGCCGCTAAGCTAACTTCACGCCAAAACCAAGGTACGAGATACCAGCTAGACTTCAAGGTAGGACCGAGGCCATGAGTGGAGAAGTCCCCGGTCACTGAAGACGGCGGGCCAGTCAAGGAGCTCAGCACGGTACAGGACCATAGCGCTGTTGAGTCGGACGGAGCAGTGTGCGATGACAGTGGAGAGGGAGAGCTGGAGGCTAGGCAGTGAGTGAGCGGGACCATGGAGGCTGAGAGCCCCGGGGACAAATAGTGACAGTCGGGCATGGAGACAATGCAGCGGGGTGCCTGGAACGAGGGTACTGAGAGCAGCGACGAAACGCCCGGGTTGGAGAGTGATGCCAGTGAGAGTGACGCTGAGAACCCCGAGGGAGAACAACAGCAGCCGGACACAGAGGCAGCACAGCGGAGCGCCCTGGATGAGGCTACTGGGTGTTACAGCGAGGCACCCGAGGCAGCGAGCAGTGCCGACAAGCAGGCTTCGGGTCTCCCCGGAGTTCTGTCACAGGGAGTCGGAGTGTTCGGGGCAACAATGGCAGCTGCAGTGATGTTGAAAGTGGATGGGAGTGGCCCGATGAGCACGAAGAGATGGCATACCGGACAGCAGCACGGCGGGTCCCGAGGAATGAGGCAGTCGGTGGTGAAGAGTGACATTTTGGCAGGAGAGGATGGTTTTGATCCCGGAGGCAGACGGTGGCCAGGGGTGTTCATGCCATGGGGTTGCCCGGGACCTCTGAGCTGGTCTTATCTTCAACGGCCAGGGGCATGCATGATTTGGGGCTGCCCTGGTCCCCCGGGCCGGTGTTACCTCTGGCTGCCGGTGGAAATAGATGTGACTTAAATACCCTTGATGTAAATATGTATACATATACTCTGCTGGTGTGCATGTGAGTATGTATGATTTGGGATTATTTTACTTATTTTGTGTATATTTTGAAAAAAAAATGCTGGTTTTAGTTTTATGTGAATGTGATAGGTCATTCTCCTACAGTTCATGATTCCTTGTTCCTTAGTGCATGAGTTGGGTCCTAAATTGGGGAGGGTCTCAATTGGGTGTGTGGTTTGCATTTTTGTAAGGGGGAGGGGAATTGTGGTGTAGTGAGTGTGTGTGCTGCCATACACCGGCCCTGGTGTGACGTCAGGCGGCCATGGCCCTTGTGTATAAATAGTTCTGTTCCCATAATAAAGTATGGATTTGCTGCATGACAGAAGAGACTCCAGTTCCTCATTCCTCATACATAACACTATGCTCACATGCAGCTAAAGTGCTATTCCACGTTTGTACAGCTCTTCTCACCTCCAGCTGTGAACTTCGCCTCAGACTCGGCACACCATAAGCAACCTCTCAATTTGTTCTCACCTCCCTGCATCTAAACTCTGCTTGTCTTGGATACCTGTGCACAGGTGGGCCATCTCCTTGGCAGACCGGCACTACTCCTGGCGGCGGACTAGGATCCTTTCCCGGAGCTGGTGTCTCCTCACCCCCATCCGCATCCTGTAAGTGCCTTAATCATTAGACTGAATTTTCCCCTTTCCCCTCAGATGAGGAATTACACTTGCTCCTGGCACTGTATATATCTGCACCAGCACCTCCTCACCTTTGCGGGACCACAGCAACCAGAAGAGAACGAGGCCACAGGTTGTTTCATTTCAACCGCTCCCTGCTCTGTAAGATTATAATTAACTCCACAATATTCAACTGTGTGCAACAAGTTACTCATTACTCCTCTCTCTCCTCTGCAGGGTTGCCAGACTCCTCCCGCTCTGCACTCACACATATTCACACACACTCACCCTCAATAAAGATTATTGTTATAATCGAGTCTGTTGTCTGCTCCTGGGTCTGTTACTAAATCATGTCAGTATGTCTCCGTCAGTCAGACCCAGCAGACGGTGCTACCGCACACAGATTGAACATCATGGAAGCTCAGTTAGACCAACTCACTTATCAGCAACAGGTAATCTTGAATCAATTAACTCAAATAAATACACGGCTCGACCAGCTTACCGCAGCTCTGCCCTCTCAGATTGGTCCCGGAGTGTCAGCTGTTCTGCCACCTCCGTCCTCCCATTCGGCACGTTTTCCTTGTCTAACTCCAGTCCCCACACCGACCCGCTTCAGCGGTAGGCTGGGCAAAGCCCGGGGGTTCCTCCTTCAGTGCAGCCTAGTTTTTCAGTGAGTACCGGAGGATTTCCCCACTAATCATAGGTAGATTAGCTACGTGGTGAACTTGCTGGAGGGGCGGGCCTTAACCTGGGTGCATGCTATAATGGATCACCCCGATTACCAAAGCTACACTTATGACCGATTTGCATCTGAGTTCACCCAAGTGTTTGACCACTATGAACGGGATAACATCCTCACCACCCGCCTTCTCAATCTTCGGCAGGGGGCCAGGTCCGTGGCCGACTACTCAGTAGATTTCCGGGTTGTGGTGGCGGAGATAGGATGGGAGGATGCATCACTGTTTAACATCTTCACACGCAGCCTTAGCCCTAGCCTTTGTGATGAGTTTGTATGTTTAGATAAACCCTCCTCGTTACACGAGCTAATCTTCCTGGCCATCAATATTGATAGTCACTTAAGGAAACAGGCCAATGAGCGCCACCTTACTAATCACTCGGTCTCTCAGCTGCGCCTTTTCTCTCAGCCCCCTCTTCCAGCCCTCCCTCCTTCTGAACCCTCTGACACCGGGGAACCTATGTTGTTGGGACGGTCTAGGTTGCCTCCCACTGAACGACAGCGCCGCTGCGATCTCGGGTTGTGCATGTATTGTGCTAGTGCTGAACACAAGGTTGCATACTGTCTCAACCAGCCAAAAGAGGGGATCTGTTCGCCACAGTAGGGGGGTTAACGGACGTGGGCAGATCTAAATCCCTTACACGATTTATGTTGCCCATTCACTTTGATCACTGTCACACTGACTTTTGCACTACAACTCTCATTGACTCAGGTGCTGAACAAAGCTTCATTTCAGAGAGTCTGGCAACTCAGCTGTTGCTCCCATGTCAAGAGCTGGAGACTCCATTGAATTTGGTTGCCATTTCCAGAGAACCACTCACCAGGGTCACTAAAAAGACCGCTTCCATTTCCATTTTGGTTTCAGGCAACCATCGAGAGCATTTGAGTTTCTTTGTTTTGCCCGTCTCTGCCTCCCCAGTCATTTTAGGGTATCCTTGGTTAAAACTCCACAACCTGGTTATTGATTGGCAGGCAGGAAGGGTTATTTCCTGGAGTATCTCCTGCTTAGCTGCCTGTTTGCAGTCTGTTCCCCCTCTGTTAGTATCAGTCCATCGCCCACCCACATGCCTGATCTCATCTTGGTTCCCCCTGAATATCATAATCTTGCTCCAGTTTTCAGCAAGTCTAAGGTGCTTTCTCCACCCCCCCCCCCCCCCCACCACCACCCTTATGACTGCACCATTGACCTCCTTCCGGGAGCTGCATTGCCATCCAGTAGGCTGTATAGTCTATCTGCCCCGGAGCAAGAGACGATGGATAAATACATCAAAGAGTCGTTAAGTTCAGGCATCTTCAGGCTGTCTTCATCGGCAGTGGGGGTGGGGGGTTTTTTGTGGGTAAGAAGGATGGTTCTCTCCGACCCTGCATTGACTTTAGGGAGTTAAATGACATTACTGTGAAGGACAATCACGCCTTGCCACTCCTTAACTCCGACTTCGACTCGCTTTAGGGTGCCACTGTTTTCACTAAGTTGGACCTGCGCAATGCCTACCATCCGGTCTGGCTCAAGGAGGGCGGTGAGTGGAAGACAGGGTTCTGCACACCTAATGCCACCTAGATCTGATACTACCGTATCATCCTAACAGAGCACTACGCTCCCAAAATGCAGGTTTACTTGTAATACCTAGAATCTCCAAAAGTACAATGGGAGGCAGAGCCTTCAGTTATCAAGCTCCTCTCCTGTGGAATCAGCTGCCAATCTGGATTCGGGAGTCAGACTCGATCTCTGTTTTTAAGAATAGGGCTAAAACCTACCTTTTTGATATAGCCTACAATTAGGGAGGGATCATGTGTTTTCTGAACCCTCCCTTAGTTATGCTGCTAATAGGTTTAGTCAGCCGGGGGACCTCCAGTAATGCACTGGGCCTCACTCCTTTCCTCACTCTCTATGAAATATTTTTTTTTTTTGCTGGTCATTAACATTTGTTTGTTCTCTCCCATAGATTGAGTCCCCATCGTGCTGTTTGCTCTCTACATGTCTGTTCTTTTCTTCTTCTCTATCCCCTCACCCCCCAGCCAGTCGCAGCAGATGACTGCCCCTCCCTGAGCCTGGTTCTGCTGGAGGTTTCTTCCTGTTAGAAGGGAGTTTTTCCTCTCCACCGTCGCCAAGTGCTTGCTCACAGGGGATCGCCTGATTGCTGGGGTCTTTCTGCAACTGTGGGGGTCCTCCCTACAGTTGATAGTGCTATGAGATGACTGTTGTTGTGAAATGGCGCTATATAAATAAAGTTGAATTGAAGTTGAATTAATGGCCACTTCGAGTACTTGGTGATGCCTTTTGGTTTGACAAACATGCCAGTGGTGTTCCAACGGCTCATCAGTGACGTTGTGAGGGACTTCCTAGATTCCTTTGTGTTTGTGTACCTGGATGACATACTCATTTTCTCTCATTCTTTAGATGAGCATTGGGTACACATGAGGAGGGTCCTTCAGTGGCTGCTGGAGAGCCAACTTTACATCAAGGCAGAGAAATGTGAGTTCCATACATCCTCACCACTTTCCTGGGGTTTGTCATCGCCCATAAGGAGATCCGGGCTGACCCAGGTAAGGTGAAGGCAGTCGTGAAGTGGCCTGTTCCTTCCTCCCGCAAGCAACTACTGCGTTTCTTGGAATTTGCCAACTTTTATCAGTGCTTCATCTGCAGCTACAGTGTGATTGCTCTGCCTCTCACTCGCTTCACTTCCACCAAGGTTCTTTTTCGATGGTCGAAGGAGGCTGATGTGGCATTTTCTGAACTAAAGTCTCGCTTCTCCTCTCCCCCATCCTCTCTCAGGTGGACCCATGTTTGCAGTTCCTGGTGGAGGTGGACGCCTCGGACTCCAGGGTGGGGGCGGTCCTTTCTCAGCATTCGATCACCGACAATAAGGTCCGTCCCTGCGCGTTCTTCTCCCGACGCCTGTCCCCAGCTGAGAGGAACTACAATGTGGGTGACCGGGAGTTGCTGGCAGTCAAGTTGGCCTTGGAGGAGTGGCACCACTAACTGGAGGGAGCCTCGCAGTCATTTGTGGTCTGGACCGACCATAAGAACTTGGAGTACCTCAGGAGGGCTAAACAGCTAAACTCGACAAGCCCGCTGGTCCCTGTTTTTTGGCAGGTTTAATTTTACCATCACTACCACCCAGGGTCCAAAAACATCAAGCCTGATGCCCTCTCGAGACAATTCTCCGCTGACATGACATTGCCAGAGCTGCACCCCATTGTTTCCCCCTCGTGTGTGGTTGGTGTGCTCTCCTGGGAGATCAAGGAGAGGGTCAAGAGGGCACAGGACACTGAGCCTGACTTGGATGGGGGTCCTGCGGGACAGACCTATGTCCCTTCCTTGGTCTGTGGTGAGTTCATCGATTGGCTACACTCTTCTAAGGTTATGTGTCATCCCGGTGTGTCTCACACCTTGTCGCAGTTGCAAAGGACCTTCCGGTGGCTGTCGATGAAGAAGGACACAAATGAGTTCATCCGGTCCTGTACCCAGTGCGCCACTGGCAAATCATCCTCTTCTCTTCCCTTGGGGCTGCTGCACCCCCTACCCATCCCCAGCAGGCCATGGTCCCATGTGGTGTTGGACTTCGTGACTAGGCTTCCCCCCTTTGCTGGACATATGGTCATCCTCACCATCATGGACAGGTTCTCGAAAGTAGTTCACTTCATTCTCCTGAATAAGCTCCCGTCTGCCAAGGAGACGGCCAACCTTTTCATCCTACACGTTGTCCGCCTCCATGGGATTCCAGTGGACGTGGTCTCAGACTGGGGTCCTCAGTTTGTCTCATAGCTTTGGCAATCCTTTTGTAAGGCCATTGGGGCGACGGTCAGCTTGTCCTCTGGGTATCACCCTCAGAATAATGGCCAGTGTGAGCGAGCCAACCAAGAGCTGGAAGCAGCCCTGAGGTGTGTCATGGCTTCTAATCCTGCATCCTGGAGACATACCTACCTTGGATTGAGTATGCACACAACTCCGCCACCTCTGTGGCTACGGGTCTCTCCCCCTTCAAGGTGTCCTTGGGTTACAACCCCCATGTTCCCGGAGGGGGAGGTAGAGATTACTGTACCATCCGTGCAGTCACACATCAAGCATTGTCACCGGATTTGGAGGACCACCAGCGCTGCTCTTCGCCACACTGAGGATCGCAACTCTGAGATCGCCAACCGCCGGAGGACCCCCCCCGTCGGATTGGGCGAAGGTATGGTTGTCCACTAAACACATGAACCTTAAGACTGATTCCAGGAAGCTCTCTTCTCGCTTTTTTGGTCCTTACCCCACCTCTCACATCATCAATCCAGCTGCTGTTCACCTGTCTCTTCCCCCTGCTCTCCGCATCTGTCCTACCTTTCATGTTTCTCAGGTAAAGCCGTTGTCCACCAGCCCTCTGTGTCCTCCATCAAAGCTGTCTCCCCCTCCGGTGATGATCGACAGCGGTCTGGCGTATAAGGTCAACCGCATTATAGATGTATGATGCAAGGGGCGAGGCCTACAGTACCTGGTGGACTGGGCTGGGTACGGACCTGAAGAGAGATCATGGGTCCGGGCAGCCTTCATCACGGATCGGGAGATGGTCAGGGCATTCCATTGGTCCCACCCGGGGAGGTTGAGTCGGCCCTCGGGAGGCGTTTCTTGGGGGGGGGGGGCACTGTTGTGATCTGAGCTGTGTGTTGTTTTTCTCTCCTCTCATTAATTATGTTTCACAGCTGTAGTTTCATCCACACCTGCGCTTCTTAATTAAGCAGTCTTTACTATATGGAGTGGGGCCGTCCCCTTCTGCAGCTAAAGTGCTCCTCCATGTTTGTACAGCTCTTCTCACCTCCAGCTGTGAACTTCACCTCAGACTTGGCACACTGTAAGCAACCTCTCAATCTGTTCTCACCTCCCTGCATCTGACCTCTGCTTATCTTGGATACCTGTGCACAGGTGGACCATCTCCTTGGCGGACCAGCACTACTTATGGCGGCGGACTAGGACCCTTTCCCGGAGCTGGTGTCTCCTCACCCCTGTCGGCATCCTGTAAGTGCCTTAATCATTAAACTTTTTCCCTTTCCCCTCAGCTGAGGAATTACACTTGCACTTGGCACTGTATATATCTGCACCAGCACCTCTTCACCTTCATGGGACCACGGCAACCAGGAGAGAATGAGGCCGCGGGTTGTTTCATTCCAACCACTCCCTGCTCCGTAAGATTATAATTAACTCCACAATATTTAACTGCGTGCAACAAGTTACTCACTACTCCTTCTCTCTCTCCTCTGCAGGGCTGCCAGACTCCTCCCGCTCTGCACTCACACACATTCACACACACTCACCCTTAATAAAGATTATTATTATTATAACCGAGTCTGCTGTCTGCTTCTGGGTCTATTACTAAATCATGCCACACATGGACAGGCAGACCCACAAAAACAAGATAAAGTGATTGGTCCCCTTGAATAGCACAACATCATGCACTTACAACACTATGTAAGACAACAAAATAGACCACATACAGCTCCTGAGATCTATACAACAAGATGCCCAGAACTGCTGTGTTTTTATCTTTACAGAAACATGGCTAAATGACAATATCCTGGACTCTGCTATTCAGTTAGCGGGGCTAACATACTATTGTGCCGATCGGGTGTTCATGGAAGGACGGAAGACCCGTGGGGGAGGTGTGTGTATTTACATCAATGAAGCTTGGTGCCGAGATGCAACTGTTGTACACAAACACTGTTCTCTGTAGGTGGAATTTACGATCATCACGTGCCAACCCTTCTACTTAGCGAGAGAAATTACATCTGTCCAGCTAGTCATCATATACTGTACAGTATATCCCGCCCACCGCCATCGGCGAGAGGAGTAAAGCACTAAGTGAACTCTATCAGCCCATCAATGAGACAAAAACACTGTATCCAGACTGATTCCTCATCACAGCAGGAGACTTCAGCCATGCAGATTTAAAGGCCCTCCTACCAAAACTACACCAACATGTGGACTTTCAAACAAGAAGAGACAGTTTCTGGACCTGGTGTACACAACTTACAAGAGAGCATGCAGAGTCCCCCACCCCTTCCCCACCTGGATCTTTCTGATCACATCACCATCTTGCTAAGTCCTGCATACAGACCCAGAATGAAAGCCATCAGACCAGCAAAAAAGCAGATACGTGTGTGGCCAGAGGGGGCCTCGGATGCTTTGAAAGACTGCTTCAGCACTACAGACTGAGACACTTTGAAGCATGCAGCCACTCACAATGCGCATACAAACATAGATGAGTACATGAACAGCTGCTAATGCAGTGATGATGTCACTCACCGCAACACCATCACTCTCCGTGCCAACCAAAAGCTATGGATTACAACAGAGGTCCAAAGGCTCCTGAGGGCTTGGGACACAGCCTTCAGGGCCAGTGACACTGCAGGATGAACAACAGCTAGGGCCAACCTGTCCTGTGGTATCAAGGAGGCAAAACGACAGTACAGCAAGAAAATATCTAGCCACTTCAGCAACACCAGAGATGCACGTTCCCTCTAGCGTGGCATACAGACCCTCACCAACTACAAACCTCCACCTCAGACCTGTGCGAGTGACATCACACTGCTTAAAATCTGAAATCACTTCTTTGACCGCTTTGAAGCACAAAACAGCAAATCAGCACAGAAGACCACTCTTCCCCCTGACGAGCAGGCTATAAGTCTGGATCCGGCGAGCATGAAGAGGACCCTCTGCAGGATCAGCCCACGCAAGGCAGCTGGACCAGACAACATACCAGGTCGCATTCTGAAGGACTGTGAGGAGGTGCTCAAGAATGTCCTGGTCGACATCTTCAGCATCTCTCTGAGTCAAAGATTCAAGATTCAAAGATTCAAAGATTTTATTTGTCAATACTACTATACTTACAGGACATACAGGAGAACTGAAATGGCATTTCTTGCTCTCTTCAGTGGTGTGCAGTATGTACTTGGTTTTTCCCACGTTCAGGAAGAGGTTATTGTCTTTACACCACTGGACCAGTTGGTTCACCTCATTTCTGTAGTTGGCCTCCTCGTTGTTGGTGATGAAGCCCACCACCATCGTGTCATCGGCAAAATTGATGATGTGGTTGGTGTTGTAGACTGGTACACAATCATGGGGGATGATTGTGAATTCTTAACTGAAGTCCAAGAACAGCATTCACACATAGGAGTTCTTTGAATCCAGGTGGGTGAGGGCTGGATGGAAAGCAGCAGTGATGGCATCTTCTGTGGATCTGTTTGACCTGTATGCAAACTGAGATGGGCCGTGGGAGGGAGGGAGGATGGACTTGATGTTCTGTATGATCAGCCACTCAAAGCACTTCATTATGATGGAGGTCAGTGCTACGGGCCGGTAATTGTTGTGGCTGGATGGGACTGGCTTCTTTGGGACTGGTATTGTGGTAGCAGTTTTGAAACACGTGGGGACAACAGCTAAATAGAGAGCTAGGTGGCGCATGAACATACAGCAGCCTCCCTTCTCTCGTTGTGCTTTGTGCCACTTAGTGTTGTTTGAATTACGCCTAAATGTATATTTATGTGTTTAATGTCTGTATATGATGCTGCGTACAAGCTACAGTTGCCACAGCCTCCTGGAGATAAGGAATATGATCAAACATTACGTCCTGGACCAGAGCATTACAGAGGACTTCCGTGGGCCAGGCCTTCTCTACCAGACCTCCACACTCCCCGACTCGACTGCTGTGTCTCATCCCAAATGAAGATGCCGTAGATGGTGTGAGCGGCTACAAAAGAGAGGTAAACAAGGAGGTATCCGAATGAAGCTAACCGCTAGCCCACACAGACTGCCGATTCCTTCCCTCATTCTGGACAACGTATGCTCCCTAGACAACAAAACAGACCCCCTACAGCTCCTGAGAACTACACAACGTGATGCGCTGAACTGCTGTGTTTTTATCTTCATAGAAACGTGGTTAAATGACAATATACCGGACTCTACCATTCAGTTAGCAGGGTTAACATCCTACCGCAGTGACAGTGTGTTCATGGAAGGAGGGAAAACCCACAGGGGAGGCATCTGTGTGTACATCAGTGACGCTTGGTGCCGTGATGCAGCTGTTGTACACAAACACTGTTCTCCATTGGTGGAGTTTATGATCATCAAGTGCTGACCCTTTTACATTCCGAAAGAATTTTCATCTGTCCTACTGGTTGCCGTATATGCCCCACCCACTGGCATCGGCGAGAGATGCAAAGCACTAAAAGAACTCTGTCAGGCCATCAGTGAGACACAAACAGTGCATCCATATGGATTCCTCATCACAGCAGAAGACTTCAACCATGTAGATTTAAAGGCCCTCCTACCAAATCTACACCAACACGCAGACTTTCCAACAAGAGGAGACAATTTGCTGGACCTGGTGTACACAACTCAAAAGAAAGCATACAGAGCCTCCCCCTTTCCCACCTGGGTCTCTCTGATCACATCACCATGTTGTTAAGGCCAGCATACAAACCCAGAGTGAAAACAATCAGACTAACAAAAAAGCAGGCACGTGTGTGGCCAGAGGAGGCCTCTGATGCTCTGAAAGGCTGCTTCAGCACTACAGACTGGGACACTTTCAAGCATGTAGACACTCACAATGGACACACAAACTTAGAGGAGTACACTGAGGTTGTTGAAGCATACATAGCTAAATGCATTGATTATTTCACTCACTGCAAAACCATCACTGTTCGTGCCAACCAAAATCCATGGATGACAGCAGAGGTCCAAAGGCTCCTGAGGGCTCGGGACGCAGCCTTCAGGGCCAGTGACACTGCAGGACGAACAGCAGCTAGGGCCAACCTGTCCCGTGGCATCAAGGAGGCAAAACAACAATACAGCAAAAAAATATCCGGCCACTTCAGCAATGCCAGAGATGCACGTTCCCTCTGGCGTGTCATACAAACCCTCACCAACTACAGACTTTCACCTCAGACCTGTGCGAGTGACACCACACTGCTCAACAACCTAAATGACTTCTTTGGCTGCTTTGTAGCACAAAACAGTACGTCTGCACAGAAGACCACTCCTCCTCCGACAAGCAGGCCATGAGTCTGGATCCAGCTAGAGTGAAGAGGACCCTCTGCAGGATCAACCCATGCAAGGCAGGCAGCTGGATCAGACAACATACCGGGTCGCGTCCTGAAGGACTGTGCAGAGGAGCTCAAGAATGTCCAGGCTGACATCTTCAACATCTCCCTTACTCAAGCTGTTGTCCCCACATGTTTCAAAACTGGCACCATAATACCAGTCCCAAAGAAGCCCGTCCCATCCAGCTACAATGATTACCGACCTATAGCCAATCATAATGAAGTGCTTCGAGCGGCTGGTCATGCAGAACATCAAGTATATCCCCCCCCCCTCCCACGACCCATGTCAGTTTGCATACAGGTCAAACAGATCCACAGAAGATGTCATCGCTGCTGCTCTCCATACAGCCCTCACCCACCTGGACTCAAAGAACTCCTACATGCAAATGCTGTTCTTGGACTTAAGTTCAGCATTCAACACAATCATCTCCCAGCACCTAATACAAAAACTCAGACACTTGGGACTCAAAACCTCTCTCTGTAACTGGGTGCTAGACTTTCTCACAGGGAGGCCATAGAATGTGTGGGTTAGCAGCAACACATCCCAGACCATCATACTGAGCACAGGGGCCCCACAAGGGTTCGTGCTCAGCTTGCTGCTCTTCACCCTGCTGACCCATGAGTATGTGGCCAACTACAGAAATGAGGTGAGCCAACTGGTCCAGTGGTGTAAAGATGATAATCTCTCCCTGAACATGGGAAAAACCAAGGAGATTGTGGTCGACTTTAGGAGAGGACACACACAGCATCCCCCTCTGATCATCGATGGAGCAGCTGTGGAAAGGGTGAACAGCACCAAGTTCCTGGGGGTGCACATCTCTGAGGACCTCTTCTGGTCCAACAACACCACATCACTGGCCAAGAAGGCTCAAACTCACCTCTATTTCCTCCCCAAACTGAGGAGAGCACGAGTCCCTCCCCCCATCAAGTGCTCATTCTACCAAGGCACCATTGAAAGCATCCTCACTAGCTGCATCACGGTATGGTACGGAAGCTGTATCGCCTCCTGCCGGAAGACACTACAACATACAGTGAAAGCAGCCAGCAAGATTATTGGTGCCCCTCTGCCCACCCTCTCGGACATCTACCACACCCGTCTCACCCGCAGAGCCACCAACATTGCAGGCCCCACTCCTCACACTCCCTCTTCAGACCTCTGCCCTCGGGGAAAAGGTACTGGAGCCTCCGGGCTCGCTCCCCAAGACTGCTAAACAGCTTTGTTCACCAGGCCATCAGGACCTTGAACCCCACCCCCACCCCCCACCCCCCACCCCTGGACAGTAACACACTCACCCACACAATAACTACCTCAACTGTTTGCACAAAAAGACTTGGCCCACCAACAGTAATACATCTGCTGCTGTATGTCTCTGCATCTTACTGCAACCATTTGTACAAATGCCATACCTGCTGCTGTCTGTTATTGCAATATTGATCATGTGCAGTCCAATCTGTCACTGTCTTCACATACACTACTGCACTGAACTTGCAATTATGGGTATGACGGCTTCACTTTTTCTGTATATAGGATTTCTGGCTTTTATCATTTATGTTTTTTTGCACTACGAGATTGCTGGGTTTATCTTTTGTCTTCATTTGCACTACGGGTAGCATTACTGTACATAGACTGCTGTTATTGTTTTACATCCTTACTTCTTCTTTTCTTATATATTGCGCACACTACTAAGAGAGAGAGAAACGGCATTTCAGTTCTCCTGTATGTCCTGTACGTATAGAAGTATTGGCAAATAATAATCTTTGAATCTTCATTTTCAACTTAATGTTTTTGGAGTGATTTTAGAAACTATTTTTAAGTTGAAAATGTTGCTTTAAAGGAAAATTAAGTCAAAATAATCCATTGTTTGAGTTTTATTTTTGAGTTTAAAAAGAAACAGTTGGAAAAAATAAACGTTGCAGTCCTTGTTGGATTTATGATGACTGTCATATAATGTGATAATTGTGTGTGCTGTGTCTTTAAGACTGTGGTGACGTCACAGGTCAGAGTTGACCTTCACCGAGTGATATAGTTATGAAAATGGCGATGTGTTGATGTTGCCGCCTGTTAATGTTTTCCGCTCCTAGTTGTTAAAAGAGAACTTTGTTGAAACCACTATTCGTGTGGACCTCAGTTCTTTACATGGTGTCAGAAGTGCTTGACGGATGCTCTGCTTCAGTAAGATGGCCTTGTTTAATCCCCCGGAAAGTTTTCCTTTTCATCGTCCAAATGAATGGGCGGGCTGGAAAGAGCGCTTTCTGCGTTTCCGGACGGCTATAAAACTGAATAAAGAGGACGGCGAAATTCAGGTCAGTTCACTGATTTACGCCATGGGCCCTGAAGCTGAAAACATCTTCAAATCATTCTCATTTACTGAGGAAGCGGATCAAAAGAAGTTTGATGTTGTGTTAGGAAAATACGACGAGTACTTCTGTCCCAAACGGAACGTGATCCATGAGCGCGCTTGTTTTCACCAGAGGCTGCAGCGGCCCGGTGAGAAAGTGGAAATGTTTATCAGAGCCCTTCATGAGATGTCAGAACACTGTGACTTTGGTGTAAAGAGAGATGAACATATCCGTGACCGAATTGTTGTGGGCATCCTTGATAAAGAGCTGTCACGTAAACTGCAGATGATGGCTGATCTAACGCTTGCCCAAACCATTCAAACAGTTCGCCAGTCCGAGGAGGTTGTCCTCCAGGTTCACCAGCAGGGGGAGGCACACGCCACGGTGCAGGAGATCCAGGGAAAAGCTGCAGGCAGAGGAAGATCTCCATTTAAACCAAGGAAGGGAAAAAGTGGAGAGCAAAAAGACTCATGGTGTGGAAGATGTGGAAAATTAAAACACAGAGATCCTGAAAAGTGCCCAGCCATGAAGTCAACATGCAACAAGTGTAAAAAGGTGGGTCACTGGGAAAAGAAATGTCACAGTAAATCAGTCAGAGAAGTCACTGAAGAGACAGTTTCCCAGACACCATTTTTTTTGGGCGCAGTCACAAAAACAGACAGAAATGATGACCCATGGACCATACAGCTTACAATTGGAACAACACCAGTCAATTTTAAAATTGATACGGGTGCAGATGCAAACATTATGGGACAAAAGACATTTAACAAACTAGTTCCTAAGAAGGAATTAGAGCCATCTAATGTCACACTGTGCAGCCCGGGTGGTCAGTTGGACTGTATAGGGAAATTTCAAGCCTTCACAGAATACAAAGAAAAACCATATACTTTTCCTGTGTATGTCATCAGTGGCAATAATGCAAACAATTTGCTGGGCAGAGACACAGCAATGTCAATGGGGCTTGTGAAGCGTGTTGAAGAAGTTCACAAAGCATTTGGTGAGCATGGAACACTTAAAACAGAACCAGTTAAAATCCTGTTAAAAGAGAATGCTCAGCCATACACAGTGCACACTGCCCGTCGTGTCCCTTTGCCACTTTTGCAGAAGGTTAAAGAGGAATTGCAGCGTATGGAGGAGAATAATGTGATTGAAGCTGTGATTGATCCTACAGATTGGTGCGCGCCAATGGTACCAGTCCCAAGGAAAAATGGAAAAGTGCGGATCTGTGTCGATTTAAAGAGGTTAAATGAAGCTGTACGAAGAGAGAGGTATGCTCTTCCTACTGCAGAGGAAATCACTGCAAAACTTAGTGGAGCAACCACATTCACATCATTGGATGCTGCCTCCGGGTTTTGGCAGATTCCTCTCCATCCAGAAAGCAGTAAATTAACAACCTTTATCACACCCTTTGGGAGATATGCATTCAAACGTCTTCCATTTGGGATCTCAAGCGCTCCTGAAAATTTTCAGCGCAAAATGACAGAAACCCTCAACGGCCTGGAAGGCGTGGCTATCTACATGGATGACATACTGGTGTACGGCGACACTCCTGAACAGCACGACCAGCGTCTCAGCAAGGTACTGGAAAGGATCGAGTCAGCCGGACTTAAACTGAACAGAGAAAAATGTAAGTTTAGACAAAACAAGCTTCACTTCTTGGGCCAAGAAATTGACAAATCAGGCGTGAGACCCGACCCTGATAAAGTCAAGGCAATCCGCGAGCTCCCTTCACCACAGAACGTGCATGACCTCAAGCGTGTCCTAGGCATGTTTAACTACCTAGGGAAATATATCCCAAATCTGTCGACAGTGGGCCAGCCACTATATGAACTGTTGAAATCCAAGTCAGTGTGGATGTGGGACCATTCTCAGCAGGAGGCATTTCAACGCATCAAAGACATTCTGTCTACTTCTCCAGTTCTGAAATTCTATGATGTGAATCGACCTACTGCCGTATCAGCCGATGCCAGCAGCTATAGTATAGGTGGAGTACTACTGCAACTGCACGATGGAAACTGGAAACCTGTGGCATACTGCTCACGTCGTCTGTCAGAGGCCGAGACTAGATATGCACAGATAGAGAAGGAGTGTGTGGCGAGTGTCTGGGCATGTGAGAGATTCGAGAAGTACCTCTGTGGTCTGGAAGATTTTAAGTTGGTCACAGATCACAAACCCTTGGTGCCTCTCATGAACAAAAAGGACCTGGACAATGTGCCAATACGGTGCCAAAGGCTACTTATGAGACTTATGAGGTTCAAACCGACAGCCGAATATGCTCCGGGAAAGACCTTGGTAGTAGCTGATACACTCTCAAGAAGTCCACTACAGTGCGTAGAAAACGAGACTGATACTCACTCTGATGTAGCATGCTACATAGCAGCAGTTATTGATAACTTGCCAGCTACTACACATAAAATAGACACTATAAAGACCTCTACAGCAGCTGACTGTAACCTACAGTTGGTGTTGCGGTACATCAAGTCAGGATGGCCAGAATACATAGGCAATGTCCCAGCAGCTATCAGAGACTATTTTCCCATTAAAAATGAACTGTCTGAATGCGATGGAATTATCACCAGAGGAAGCCGCATGTTGATTCCGGATGTGCTCAGAGCAGACATCTTGGATCGAATACATGATGGACATCAAGGTCTGACAAAATGCAGAGAGCGGGCCTGCACATCTGTGTGGTGGCCTGGTATCTCATCTGAAATCAAACGCAAAGTCCATTCCTGTCAGGTGTGTCGTGAGATGAGACCAGCTCAGCGAAAAGAGCCTCTCTTGTCAACCCCTCTACCTGATCGACCCTGGAAGAGACTTGCTGTTGACCTGTGTGAGCATAACAAGCACACTTACCTTGTTGTGTCAGACTATTTCTCTCGGTTCCTCGAAATACTTCATCTGCCAGTAACCACTGCTTCTCAGATGATCTTAAAGCTGAAGGCAGTGTTCGCGAGGTTTGGTTGTCCAGATGTGGTTGTATCTGACAATGGGCCTCAATTCTCATGCCAAGAATTTAAAAAGTTTGCAAGGGAGTTTGACTTTTTGCACATCACCTCAAGTCCACATAACCCCCAAGGAAACGGACATGCAGAGAGGGGAGTTCAAACAGCAAAAAGAATCTTAAAGCAGCAAGATCCTTTGCTCGCCCTCATGTGCTTTCGATCAACGCCCTGCACCACCACAGGCGTGAGTCCCGCAGAGCTACTTATGGGTCAAAAGATCAAAACAACTCTTCCTACACTCGAAGTGAATCTTCAGCCCCGATGGCCTGATCTGGAAGTCGTCAGGAACAAGGATGCAATGGAGAAACAGAAACAAGCATTCTACTTCAATCAGCGCCATGGAGCTAAACCCCTACCTTCGTTGAAGCCAGGAGATTCAGTCTTCACAAAGCTGGACCATCAGAAATCCTGGAAAACACCCGCTGTTGTCACAGGAGAAAGCTGCACACCTCGCTCCTTTTTTATTGAAACACCCCAGGGAGCAACTTTGCGACGCAACCGCCGTCACTTGCAACATGATCCTGAAACAGCCAGAGAGATACACTCTTCAGCTCCAAATGACCTGCAGCCAGAGATTGTCGATCAGCAGCCTGAAACTGCAGCTGCTGCTGACACTATTTTACCAGAATCCAGTGTCAAACCGCCAGACCCAAAGCAAGGACTGTTGTTTACCCGGTCTGGTAGAATGATTAAACCTGTGCAAAGACTAGATTTGTAGAAAAAAAAAAAAATGAATGAAAAAATAGAGAAATTCACGTGTTCACTGTGATAAGTGTGGTTATATGTGGTTCAAGGATTAAGCCATGGGCTGTGGGGAAGGGTGAAATGGGAATGAAAAATGTTTGAACTGAAAATTGTTTTGTTCTGAAAAAAAAAAAAACTAAAAAAGGGGGAGATGTCATATAATGTGATAATTGTGTGTGCTGTGTCTTTAAGACTGTGGTGACGTCACAGGTCAGAGTTGACCTTCACCGAGTGATATAGTTATGAAAATGGCGATGTGTTGATGTTGCCGCCTGTTAATGTTTCCCGCTCCTAGTTGTTAAAAGAGAACTTTGTTGAAACCACTATTCGTGTGGACCTCAGTTCTTTACAATGACAACTAAAATAAGGATTAACATGGCTGAGGTGGTTCCAGACGTCCCAGTGTATTTTTCCCAGATACATTCATATCCACATGTTTACCATGCTACCTTCATGCTGACCAGCAGGATGGATTACTATGCTGACAGAGCATGAACATGTGCCATGCTACCTTCCTGACACTTCTGTGGTCATTAGTGCCCAAGGCTGACCCGTGGAGTGCCTGCTGCAGTATTAAGCCACAAGTGCAGGCTGTGTAGTGAGTCAAGTACAGCTGAGATCAGGGAGGAGGCAGCGCTGCAGCTGAAACCGGAGAGCGGGCCTAGCCCTTCCCTGCTGGCGGTCTACTACCACCCCTACAACCTCCTTTGAGCTTTCATATGATCCCCTCTCCAGAAGCCAAACAGGAGAGGAAATGTCAGTCTTCCAGCCAGCCAGGAAACCTCCATGCCCAAACAAGGAGTTTCCTGCCCTGACACAGCTCTTCCTGTGGGCTATGTAAGGACTTTCCTGCTCTCTCCCGCTGTCATTCCCCTTCCTCTCTCTCTTTCTCTGTCTTTGTGTCTGCCTTTTGCTCCTTCTCTCTCCCACTCTTCTGGCAGACTGCCCATGGGCAAGCTGCCTCAGTGCAAGGCTTTCTTCCCCTTTTGCTCTCTTGCTAGGTGTGCATGTGTGTTTATATTGTGTCCATCCCCCTGTAGTCACACTATTCAACTATCTACAACATTTTGGTGGTTGTGAGAGAATTTTGTGTTTCTTTGTGTGTTCTTTCACAGGAAGGCCAGTACTGTTACTGAAGCATAATTCCCATTCCAGAGTTTTTGGTCCATTTTTCAATCTAGTAAATTTACTGGAAAGCCACAAAATATGGTTGAATACATATATAAACAGTGAATAACATTGTTAGAATTTCAGCAGAGACTAAGTGATTTGTCAACCACCTGTTGAGGTACTGCAGGAGTATTTATAAAATTACATTTATATGGAAGGAAATGAAAAAGCAGTCAACATTATGCTTGTATTTTAGAGCCCAAGACTGCCAGTAATTGTCTCCAAACATAGAAAACAGGGATGTGCACAGGTACAGGCTATTGCTGCCCGGGCAACAGCCCATTTGCCGTCTTTGGCTGAGCAGATAGCTTGTGGCTTTTTCATAAACCTGTCTCTTTATACCAGTAAATATGCAGTTTTTTTCTGGCTTCTCTCATATTTTTCCTTCATGTAACTTTGAGACTTCATTCTTGGGTTTGCACTGTATTATAGTAAATCTGGAAATTTTTAAGTATAACTTTGTGACTTTTTCCCTCTGAAACTGTCATGTTTTTGGTACAGTTTTTGTTCTTGTAAATTTGGCATTTCGTACAAACCTCAATTCTAATGAAGTTTGGACTGTCACGAGCTGAGTCTGATGTTCTGCTGGGCTCAGTCTCATGGCTCTTTTGTTGTATTCTGATTTATTTATCTGTTGTATTTTTGGTGCCCTTTTTGAGTTGTCACTGTTTTCTATTTGTCCGTGTATGTTTCAGTTTGTTTTGACTACATCCTGCCTCATTTGCAATTATTCCCTAGTCTGTATTTGGTTTTGTTTGTATTTATTCTGTGGGCAGCGAACTTCGTAAAAAGTTACGTGGATGAAGCTGTCAAAGCCCGAGGACCCAAGAAGGTATGGGAATGTTTGTATGGCGTGGTGGGAATCCTGGAGAGCTGTTATCCACGGTGTCTGCGCTCCTGCAATCATTTCCTGACCTGAAGATAGAAGCGTTTTCAGCGCAGCTGAAGCAGAGGCGTTCCCCTCAGCAGAAGCCCATCCTCTCTCCCGGCTCTACAGCTCCAGCTCCCAAGAAACAGCGTCGTCCCATACTGAACCGCCAGAGGAAGCCCCCCTCCTCTTCGGCAGCCATTTTCCCAATGTCTAGCCCGACGAGTCCCGCAGCCGAGCCTCTCTCTCCTTTCTCTTCACCGGTTGTTTCGTCAGCCCATTCTCTCTCCATTCCTGCCGCAACTCCAGTCGCCTTGACGTTCCATCCTGCTGACGAGAGGTCCTCCAGGGTTTCCCCGGGTACGCTCACTTCCGTGTTCACAGGAGCGGCTCCTCCAAAATCCACTGAGGGATCCAGATTCACTGTAGGCACAACTGCCTACCCACTGCAGCAGAAAACATCATTCACTGGGATGACAGGCAAGTGTCCTTTATTTTTTCCCCAAGTTATGATGATATGCCTTGCCTGATTCCCGGTGATGAGGCTCAGGGTTTGCAGTCCCCTGAGCTCTCTCCACCTGTTGCTGCGAATTGTTCCTCACCTATCCTGTCCGTGTCTCCCCCATCTTTTCCTGAGTGTCCGCTGGCCCCAAAATTAAGCCACCAGACAACGGAGGAGCCTGTGGCCCTGGACGACCAACTCCAGTGCCAACACGGAGCCGACCCCCAGCTTCCACGCCGGAGGAGCCACCAGCATGGGTTACGGCAGCTGGGGCGATGAAGACTGCAATCACCATCATGCCTGCTGCGGATGCCACCGCAGCAGAGCAAGAGGGGGCCTCTAATGCTCTGAAAGGCTGCTTCAGCAGTACAGACTAGGACACTTTCAAGCATGCAGCCACTCACAATGGACACACAAACCTAGAGGAGTACACTGAGGTTGTTGTAGCATACATAGCTAAATGCATTGATGATGCCACTCACTGCAAAACCATCACTGTTCATGCCAACCAAAAGCCATGGATGACAGAAGAAGTCCAAAGGCTCCTCAGGTCTCGGGACGCAGCCTTCAGGGTCAGTGACACTGCAGGATGAACAACAGCTAGAGCCAACCTGTCCCGTGGCATCAAGGAGGCAAAACAACAGTACAGCAAGAAAATATCCGGCCACTTCAGCAACACCAGAGATGCACATTCTCTCTGGCGTGGCATACAGACTCTCACCAACTACAAACCTCCACCTCAGACCTGTGAGAGTGACATCACACTGCTTAAGAACCTGAATGACTTCTTTGGCCGCTTTGAAGAACAAAACAGCACATAAGCACAGAAGACCGCTCCTCCTCCAGACAAGCAGGCCATAAGTCTGGATCCGGCTAGCGTGAAGAGAACTCTCTGCAGGATCAACCCACGCAAGGCATTTGGTCCAGACAACATGCTGGGTCACATTCTGGAGGACTGTACAGAGGAGCTCAATGATTACCGGCCCGTAGCACTGACTCCCATCATAATGAAGTGCTTTGAACGGCCGGTCATGCACAACATCAAGTCGATCCTCCCTCCCTCCTACAACCCATCTCAGTTTGCATACAGGTCAAACAGATCCACAGAGGATGCCATTGCTGCTGCTCTCCATCCAGCCCTCACCCATCTGGACTCAGAGAACTCCTATATGCGAATGCTGTTCTTGGACTTCAGGTCAGCATTCAACACAATCATCCCCCAGCACCTAATACAAAAACTCAGACACTTGGGACTCAAAACCTCTCTCTGTAACTGGGTGCTAGACTTTCTCACAGGGAGGCCACAGAATGTGTGGGTTAGCAGCAACACATCCAAGACCATCTCACTGAGCACAGGGGCCCCACAAGGGTAGCTGCCAGGGCAGCTGTGGCTACAGTAGTAGCTTGCCACTACCATTGTCTGTCTGGAGTGAATGAATAATGTATCTACTTGTAAAGCGTCTTTGAGTGTGTATGATAAAGCGCTATATAAATCTGATGCATCATTATTATTATTATTCGGGTGAATCCCTGCTCTTAAGATGAGTTGATCTCACAGGCAGTGGCCTTAGATAACCCTTTCCGGGAGCATGCCAGGGAGCAGAGGGCCGCTGCTTCCTCGTCTGCAACTCAGCTGGTCTCCCCACCGCCTCGTGCAGCGTCCACGGCATCACCTTCGGAGCCGATGGTCCTCGGAAGGACTCATCTGACTCCAGAGGAGCGCCGCCACCGGGAAAAGGTGAGGGCATGCATGTATTGCGGGAACACTGATCACACTATCTCCAAATGCCCAATTCAGCCAAAAGAACCGGCCCATCAATAACTGCGGGGGATCTGGCGGGAGGTTCTTCTCGAAATCCCCCCAGCTGTTTTACACTTCCGGCTCTCATCCAGTTACCAGGAGCCAAGTGTAAAACCTCCACTCTGGTGGATTCTGGGGTGGAGCAAAGTTTCATTCACCAGGAACTGATCCAAAGGTTTCAGATTCCCACCAGGAACCTCCCGACACCTGTTAATGTCTCCGCCTTGTCTGGTTGTAGTCTCGCGGCAGCAAACTGAGCCTACCTTGGTCATTTTGTCCGGTAACCATTGCAAGACAATCCAGTTCTTTTTGCTATCACAGTCTTCTGCTGCCATGATTCTGAGGTATCCATGGCTTCACAAACATAATCCTATAATTAACTGGGCCCAGGGTTCAATCTCTTCCTGGAGCCCATTTTGTTTGTCGTCATGTCTTTGTTCGGCTGCTTGTTCACCCTCTCTTCCTATCTCCTCCCCCCCGGCTGAGCCGATGGCTCTCAGCCGCATGCCCGAGGTCTATCAAGACTTAGGGGAGGTCTTTAGTAAGTCAAGGGCCCTATCTTTGCCACCTCATCGGTCCTATGACTGGCTTTATAGTTTATATGGGCCGGAGAGGGAGGCGATGGAAAGCTACATCAAAAATTCCCTTAGCTCCGGCCTTATTCGCCCGTCATCCGCCCCTCTTGGCGGGGGGTTCTTTTTTGTAGGGAAAAAGAATGGGACCTTGTGGCCGTGTGTTGATTATCGCAAGCTTAATTCCATCACCGCTAAAGATAAATACCTGTTGCTGCTCATTAATTCGGCCTTTGATCTCCTCCAACAGGCGCAGGTACATACTAAGCTTGGTCTCCGGAAGGCATATCATTTGGTATGTATCCGCGAAGGGGATGAGTGGAAGATGGCGTTCAAAACACACCTGGGTCATTTTGAATATCTGGTCAAGCAGTTCGGCCTGACCAGCGCCCCCGCTGTCTTCCAGCGTTTAATCATTGATGTCCTCCGTGACATGGTGAACAATTTCTTTTTTGTTTACTTAGATGACATTTTGATTTTTTTCTCACACGCTGGAGGAACATGTAGTCCATGTCCATACTGTCCTGCAGCAGCTGCTTGAGAATCAGCTTTTTGTGAAGGCTGAGAAGTGTGAGTTTTCCACCTGCTCCACTTCTTTCTTGGGGTTTACTGTGGGTGGGGGCATGTTAAAGGACGACCCGGCTAAAATTCAGGTGTTAGTAGACTGGCCTACTCCCTGAACCAAGAAGGAGCTTCAACACTTCCTAGGTTTTGCCAATTTCTACCGCCGGTTTATCTGCGATTATAGTCAAAGTGCTCTGCCCCTCACCCAGCTCACTTCCACCAAAACCCATTCAGGTTGTCCGAAGTCGCCGAACGGGCTTTTGCTACACTCAAGGAGCACTTTACCACTGTGCCTATTTTGTTGCAGGTAGACCCCCAAGCGGAGTTCGTGGTCGAGGAGGACACTTCTGATTCGGGGGTGGGCGCTGTGCTCTCACAGCATTCCGGCTCCGATCAGAAGCTCCATCTGTGCGCGTTTTTCTTTCAGTGGCTGACCCCAGCCAAGAGAAATTACAACATAGGAGACCGTGAACTGCTGGCCATTAAATTGGCACTGGAGGAGTGGAGACACAGGTTGGAGGGAGTAAATCAGCCGGTGATAGTTTGGACAGATCACAAAAATTTGGAATATCTTAGATCTGCCAGACGATTGAATGCCCGGCAGGCTTGGTGGGCCCTGTTTTTCCTTAGATTTAATCTCTCCATCACATACCGCCCAGGGTCTCACAACGTTAAACCTGATGTTCTCTCACACCAGTTTTCCTCCGACTCCTCCTCCACCTTTCTTTCTGCAGCCGCTGCCTCCCTCCCAGACACTATCCTGCCCTCCTCCTGTATTTTGGGAGCCCTCACTTGGGATATAGAGCAGAGGGTCCGACAGGTTCAGTCGGTGGAACCGCGGCCGTGGGAGGCCCGCACAACACGCTATATGTGCCCTCCCCCTTACACAGTGATGTTATCCAGTGGGGGCACACAAGTTTTTTTGTCTGCCATCCAAGCATCGCCCGCACTGTGGAATTAATTCAGCGTGTGATTTGGTGGCCTTCCCTCAGGAAAGACATGAAAGACTATGTTAAGGCCTGCCACACATGTATTGCTAACAAGTCTGACTCTTTACCCCTGGTAGGTCTCCTCCATCTCCTCACTGTCCCTTCCCGCCCCTGGTCCCATTTGGCCATCGACTTCGTCACGGATCTCCCTCCATCCCTGGACAACACTGTCATTCTTACCATCGCTATCGTTTTTCTAAAGCCATTCATTTAGTTCCCCTCCCAGGACTCTCATCTGCCACCAAGACAGTTAAGTTACTTTCCCTCCACATTACCCACTTGCACGGCATTCCTATGGACATTGTGTCAGATCAATTCAATTCAACTTTATTTATATAGCGCCATTTCACAACAACAGTCATCTCATAGCACTTTCAACTGTAGGGGGAACCCCCACAGTTGAAGAAAGACCCCAGCAATCAGGCGATCCCCTGTGAGCAAGTGCTTGGCGACAGTGGAGAGGAAAAACTCCCTCTTAACAGGAAGAAACCTCCAGCAGAACCAGGCTCAGGGAGGAGCAGTCATCTGCTGCGACTGGCTGGGGGGTGAGGGGACAGAGAAGACAAAAAGAACAGACATGTAGAGAGCAAACAGCACGATGGGGACTCAATCTATGGGAGACAACAAACAGATGTTAATGACCAGCAAAAAAAAAATATTTCATTGAGAGTGAAATAAAGGAGTGAGGCCCAGTGCATTATTGGAGGTCCCCCGGCTGACTAAACCTATTAGCAGCATAACTAAGGGAGGGTTCAGAAACACATGATCCCTCCCTAATTGTAGGCTATATCAAAAAGGAAGGTTTTAACCCTATTCTTAAAAACAGAGATCGAGTCTGACTCCCAAATCCAGATTGGCAGCTGGTTCCACAGGAGGGGAGCTTGATAACTGAAGGCTCTGCCTCCCATTGTCCTTTTGGAGATTCCAGGTATTACAAGTAATCCTGCATTTTGGGAGCGTAGTGCTCTGTTAGGATAATACGGTAGTATCAGATCTTTTAAATAAAAAGGGGCCTGATTGTTTAGAGCTTTGTAAGTAAGAAGAAGGATTTTAAACTTAATTTTAAACTCTATGGGAAGCCAATGAAGGGAGGCCAGAACCGGAGAGATATGATCTCTCTTTCTAGTACCTGTTAAAACTCTTGCTGCAGCATTTTGGATCAGCTGAAGACTTTTTAAAGATATTTTAGGACAACCTGATAATAAAGAATTACAATAATCTAATCTCGAGCTAACAAAAGCGTGCATCAGTTTCTCAGCATCACTCTGAGACAAGATGCTCCTAATCTTGGCAATATTACGCAAATGATAGAAGGCAGTCTTAGAAACAAATTTAATATGTGAATTGAAAGATCTTGATCAAAAATAATTCCAAGGTTCCTCACAGAGCTATTAAGAGAAAGAGTAACCGCATCCAAACTGAAAGTTTGATTTGGAAAGGTATTTCTAAGGTTTTCTGGACCAACAAGAATGACTTCAGTCTTATCTGAATTTAATAGCAGGAAATTACAAGTCATCCAAGCTTTGATTTCCTTAAGACAGGCTTCCAACTTGGCTAATTGATTACTATCATCTGGCTTTATTGACAGGTATAAATCAGGTATAGATCAAGGACCGCAGTTTACATCACGGGTATGGAGAGCCTTCTGCCAATCCTTGGGCTCCAACGTCAATTTCACCTCTGGATACCACCCGCAGAGCAACAGTCAGGTTAAGCATGCCAACCAGTCTTTGAAGGCCACCCTGAGGTGTGTGGCATCCTGCAACCTGACTACCTGGAGTTCCCATCTAACTCTGCCATCACCTCTGCTACGGGGCTGACGCCATTTGAGGCCTCTGTGGGGTACAAGCCAGCGCTCCAGCCTGTGGCAGAGAGGGAGATCACAGTGCCTTCAGTGGAGGTCCACGCATGTCGCTGCCGCTGTCTCTGGAGGTCCACCCGGGCTGCCCTTTTCCGGTCGTCTGAGCGGAACTGTCAGTATGCCAACCCTAGATGGGTGGCAGCACCAAGGTACTCCATGGGTCAGGAGGTCTGGTTGTCGGCCGAACAGGTTCCTGTGAAGACAGAGTCCTGAAAGTTGTCTCTGCGCTATCTGGGTCCGTTTCCTATCTCCCGGATCATCAACGACGTCACTGTTCGGCTGACGCTACCTTTGTCCCTCCGCATTAATCCCACCTTCCACATCTCCAAGATCAAACCCCTCTCCGCCAGTCCCTTGTGCCTTCCTCCGGACCCCCCTCCTCCATCTCGGATCATCGATGGCCATTCTACCTACACCATCCAGAGGATTCTGGATGTTCGCCGTCAGGAACGGGGCCTTCAGTATCTGGTACATTGGAAGGGGTATGGTCCGGAGCACAGGTCGTGGATCCCTCTGTCATACTTCTACGATCAGGGCATGGTAAGGGCCTTCCATCAAGCACACCCCCAGAAGCCCAGTGGTCTGCCAGGAGGCGTTCCTTGAGGAAGGCAGGGCACTGTCATGATCAGGCGAGCGTGCCTCCCCCTCCCTTCCTTTTTCTGTTTTCCTGACTCCGGAGCTCATCAGCGCACCTGCGTGATTACACACCTGTGCTTCCTGATTCACCTGTGTATTTAAGGCCAGAGTGTGAAGAGCTCTCTGCTGGATTGTTGGGTATTGCTGCTTCACAGCAAGCAGTCAATATTGTTTGGCAAGTTTATTATTTCTCCCTGTTGTCTTACCTTTTTGTCTTCTCCTTTCCTCAGGTTTGCTGCCACCTCCAGTAGTGTGTCTCCGGAGCTGTGTGTGCACGCTCGCCTGAACCAAACTACCTTCAAGACTACAGCTTCTCCACCAAGGTCACCCAGTCATTCCTCTTCCTCCTTCCCTGCAGTCTCCAGTTCCCCTTCATCTCTTCCATGCTGGAGTTCACTGCTGGGCTCTCTGCTAGTGTTGTAAGACTCATTCCCTCTGCTGTCATTTCCCCATTGACCGTACTCAGTATTAACCATTCCTCTCCTCTCCTTTCTCCTAGGCTGCATGTGGCTCCAGCGTGCATCTTTTTTCTATGTACATAAATTGGCATTTTGGTTGCGGGTTTCATTAATTGTGGTGTATGTACATATTCTTTAAGTTAGCGTGTTTGTATAGGGGTTTTGGGTTTTCATTAAAGTGGTGTTAATCTTTCATCTGAGTCTGAGTGTTCATCTGAAGTGGTTTGCCCAGCACTTAAGCCTCCTCAAAACATTAAATCATGACAAAGAAGGCTCAAATTCACCTCCATTTCCTCCGCAAACTGAGGAGAGCACAAGTCCCACCCCCCATTATGTGCTTATTCTACCGGGGCACCATTGAGAGCATCCTCACCAGCTGCATCATGGTGTGGTACGGATGCTGCACTGCCTCCTGCTGGAAGACACTACAACGCAGAGTGAAAGCAGCCAGCAAGATCATCAGTGCCCCTTTGCCCCCCCTCACAGACATCTACCTCACCCGCAGAGCCATCAACATTGAAGGCGGAACTTCCCACCCCTCATACTCCCTCTTCAGCCCCCTGCCCTCGGGGAAAAGGTACCAGAGTCTCTGGGCCCGCTCCACAAGACTGCAAAACAGCTTTGTTCATCAGGCCATCAGGACCCTGAACTCTGTCCACCTCCCACCCACCCCTGGACCGTAACGCACTCACCCGTACAATAACTACCTCAGCTGTTGGCATAGAAAGACTGGTACACCAACAGTAATGCATTTGCTGCTCTAAGTCTCTGCACTTTATTGCAACCATTTGCACAAATGCCATATCTGCTACTGTCTGTCACTGCAATACTGATCATGTGCAGTCCTATCTGTCACTGTCTGCACTTACACTACCGCATAAAACTTGCTACTACGAGTATTACTGCTCTACTTTTCTGTATATAGGTTCAGGTTCAGGTTCAGGTTACTTTATTTGTACCCGTAGGTAGATTTGTTTTGCAGTCTGGTGACATCCATATTTACAAGCCACTAATTACATTCAACATAGACGCAAACACAGGCACACATCTTACAAAATAGGTAAATATAAAATATGTACAATATAATTTTTATAGCTTGTTCAACTCTTTGACAGCAGCAGGGACAAAGCTGTTTTTGTAGCGCTGGGTTTTGCTTTTTGGGACAGCAAACCTCCGTCTGGAGGGAAGAAGCTGAAAGTTGCAGTGCAAAGGGTGGGAGTCATCATTTAAAATCGAGTTGGCCATCCTCTGTACTTGTCTGGTGTACAGGGATGTCAGGCTCAGCTGTGACTCACCAAGCAAACGACTGGACCATCTAACTACCTGATCCAAGGATTTCCTCTGTTTCAGTTTTATCTGACCAAACCATGACATTAAAGAAAAGGATAAAACAGATTCAATAAAAGCCCGATAAAACATAGTCATTATGGTTCGGTCAATTTGGAAGCGTGCAAGTTTCCTCAAACAATGCAAATTTTGCTGACCCTTTTTGCACACCCTTTCACAGTTCACTTCAAAGTTTAATTTACTATCAATAATCGTCCCAAGATATTTGTACGATTGTACACATTCGGTGGTCTGGCCTTTTAGTATGGTGACTTTGTGCCTGGGAGTTTTCCTCCTAAAGTCAATAATCATATCTTTCGTTTTTGTTGTATTCAGCTGCAGGTTGGAATCCTCACACCAGTGAACAAAGTCATCAACTACTGGGCTATGGCCACTCTCACCATCCTGGAGGAGACTGACAATGACTGAGTCATCAGCATACTTTATAATGTGTCTGTTGTCATGTCTGCTCCGACACATGTTTGTGTACAGGATGAAGAGTAGTGGTGACGACACACACCCCTGAGGAGAGCCAGTAGAAGAGCACTTTAGGTCAGACAATGTGCCATTGACCCTTACTCTCTGCGTCCTGTTGGTTAAGAAATCCAGAATCCAACCCACCAGATTATTGCTCAAATCAAATTGCTGCAGGAGCCTTTCAACTAAAATATGAGGTTGGATTGTATTAAAGGCAGAAGAAAAGTCCACAAATAAGAGCCTGGCGTGTGTCCCATTAAAATCCAGATGTTTAAAAAGCATGTTAAACAGAGTGACAGTGGCATCCTCCACTCCTCTGTGAGGCCTATAGGCAAACTGCAGAGGATCCAATGCATGTTCAGTCTGCCTTAGGACCTCACATCTGACCAGTTTTTCAAAAATTTTCATTAAAATTGAAGTCAAAGCAACTGGTCTAAAGTCATTTACCATTTTAGGACAGCTGGATTTTGGAACGGGAACAACCACGGCATCTTTCCAGATCTTAGGCACATGTTGTGTCTGTAAGGACTTATTGAAAATGTAATGAAATATAGGACTCAGTTCATGTGCACAGGACTTTACCAGGCGCCCACATATATTATCAGGGCCCTGACTTTTGTTCACTTTTACAGCGCAGAACTCCCTTTTAACATCCTGCATCTCAATATTGGCTGCACGGTGGTGCAGTGGTTTAGCACTGTGGCAGCACAGTTTTACCCTCGGCCGGGGGACTGCGGGGATTATGAGATCGTGGGTTCGATCCCAGCCCCCGACCAACAGTGAGCTGTGTGGAGTTTGCATGTTCTCCCCGTGTTGCGCGGGTTTACTCCGGGATTTCTCCGGTTTCCTCCCGCACACCAAAAACATGTAGGTTTAGGGCGCTCGCGCACGCAGTGACCAGCAGCCGGTGGCTTGTCACCAGACTGCAAACCAAGTCTACCTACGGGTACAAATAAGTAACAAAAAAAAAAATAAAAAAAAATATTAAAGTGCTGATTGTCTTTGAGTTTCTGTTTCAAATCTTGGATTTCTGTGCTAAAATCAAAGGAGTCAAAATGACCATAAAAACAATTAAGAGCATTAGCCAGCTCTGTGTCTGAACTAAAACCATCTAAAATTCAATTCAATTCAATTCAACTTTATTTATATAGCGCCATTTCACAACAACAGTCATCTCATAGCACTATCAACTGTAGGGAGGACCCCCACAGTTGCAGAAAGACCCCAGCAATCAGGCGATCCCCTGTGAGCAAGCACTTGGCGACGGTGGAGAGGAAAAACTCCCTTTTAACAGGAAGAAACCTCCAGCAGAACCAGGCTCAGGGAGGGGCAGTCATCTGCTGCGACTGGCTGGGGGGTGAGGGGACAGAGAAGAAGAAAAGAACAGACATGTAGAGAGCAAACAGCACGATGGGGACTCAATCTATGGGAGAGAACAAACAAATGTTAATGACCAGCAAAAAAAAAATATTTCATAGAGAGTGAGGAAAGGAGTGAGGCCCAGTGCATTACTGGAGGTCCCCCGGCTGACTAAACCTATTAGCAGCATAACTAAGGGAGGGTTCAGAAACACATGATCCCTCCCTAATTGTAGGCTATATCAAAAAGGTAGGTTTTAGCCCTATTCTTAAAAACAGAGATCGAGTCTGACTCCCGAATCCAGATTGGCAGCTGATTCCACAGGAGAGGAGCTTGATAACTGAAGGCTCTGCCTCCCATTGTACTTTTGGAGATTCCAGGTATTACAAGTAAACCTGCATTTTGGGAGCGTAGTGCTCTGTTAGGATGATACGGTAGTATCAGATATTTTAAATAAAAAGGAGCCTGATTGTTTAGAGCTTTGTAAGTAAGAAGAAGGATTCTAAACTTAATTCTAAACTCTATGGGAAGCCAATGAAGGGAGGCCAGAACCGGAGAGATATGATCTCTCTTTCTAGTACCTGTTAAAACTCTTGCTGCAGCATTTTGGATCAGCTGAAGACTTTTTAAAGATGTTTTAGGACAGCCTGATAATAAAGAATTACAATAATCTAATCTCGAGCTAACAAAAGCGTGGATCAGCTTCTCAGCATCACTCTGAGACAAGATGCTCCTAATCTTGGCAATATTACGCAAATGATAGAAGGCAGTCTTAGAAACAAATTTAATATGTGAATTGAAGGACAAATCCTGATCAAAAATAACTCCAAGGTTCCTCACAGAGCTATTAAGAGAAAGAGTAACTGCATCCAAACTGAAAGTTTGATTTGGAAAGGAATTTCTAAGGTTTTTTGGACCAACAAGAATGACTTCAGTCTTATCTGAATTTAATAGCAGGAAATTACAAGTCATCCAAACTTTGATTTCCTTAAGACAGGCTTCTAACTTGGCTAATTGATTAGTATCATCTGGCTTCATTGACAGGTATAATTGTGTGTCATCTGCATAACAGTGAAAATGTATACAGTGCTTTCTAATAATGTTGCCTAACGGAAGCATATATAAACTAAAAAGAGTAGGGCCAAGCACAGATCCCTGTGGAACTCCATGACTAAGCTTTGAGCTGAGAGAAAACTCACGATTACTGCGCTCTGTGCTCTGAAGGCCTGCAATAGTTTTCATACTGGCCCAGGCTGAACCAAGTTTATTTGCTGCCATCTTGCTTTCCAACTCTGATTTATAATTCTGTTTTGCTCTTAAAATTTCGGCCTTCAGCTCCTTAGTGGCAACCTGTAGCTCAGAAACAGACCCCTGTTTAAAGGCAAGTGCTTTCCTCTGTAAGCAGGATTTAACTGATTTTGTAACCCATGGTTTGTTGTTGGGGTATATTTTGACACGTTTACGTGGAACAATCTTATTTTGACAGTAAGCCATGTATGAGCATGTGAGCTCAGCCAGAGAGTCCAAATCATCCCCGCAGGCCATTATGAACATCTCCCAGTCTGTACAGTCAAAGCATTCCTGGAGGCTGTGCTCTGAATCTTCTGTCCACACCAGGATTGCTGGGTCTCATCGTTTATCACTATTTGCACTGTGGGAGGTCTGGGTCTATCTTTTGTCGCTATTTGCACTACAGGTAGCATTACTGTACATAGACTGCTGTTGTTGTTTTTCCAGCCTTATCCCTTTTCTTTTTTATATTGTGCACACCACTGAAGAGAGAGAGAAATCCCATTTCAATTATCCTGTATGTCCTGTACGTATAGTAGTATTGACAAATAAAATCTTTGAATCCTTGAATATATCACCACCTTGATGTGGTATATCCATGTGGTCTTAGGCCCTCAGTTGCCTGCATCAGGCCTACAATAGAATCAGCATGGTGATATGTTCAGATACCATCATAGCCATTTTCTCCATAGGGCAAAATACGCAAAAGCTATGGACTCTCAGCTGCTGAGGGGGCCGCCAAGCCATAAGGTGAAAATCAGTGTCAGCATGAAGAAATTCACTGTATTGATAAGTACATTTTCTACATTAAAATGGCTATTATGATCCACCAGGAGGCAGCCTGTCTCTCAAATAGTAGAGCAACGAAGGGTGGTCTGTCTCTCCTGTACCATACACACAAATGGTGGTCACAAAGATAAGTTTCAAATATCCCAACAGAAACAACTAGCACAGCACTAACACACATTAAAATGACAATCTAATTAAGCAGAACATGCTTATTTTCTAACATTTTCCATCAGCCTTTGTGGCTGCATTTATTCAGAAGGCTGCAATAGTTTTGAGAGGACTAAAGGTAGCTGTCTGCATTTGTACCATCTAAGCTCCTTATATGTTTAATGAAGCACTTAAAAACTAAATGTAAAATATAAGCAATACTAAACGGCTGTGACAATGAAGCTTTATCACGGTTATAACTTTGATATATGAACAGAGCTTGAAGTAACAAAGTCACTTAAAAAAAAAAAAAAACTTTACTGAATGGTATAACAAGATCACTTCCCCAAGACATTTTTGCTGTTACGTTTCTAAGCTGTCAGCATGTCACAGAAAAAGAAGTTCATATTTTTAAAAAAAAAATGAGAGAAAAACAAAGGAAAAAAATTAAGAGAAATTAAGTTTTGGATAATTTATGGGCTGAGAGAGAGAGAGAGAGAGATACTTTATTGATATGCGGATAAATAAGCATGAAGATAAGAAGATTTTAATGTTTTTTTATAAATATTGCTTTGGCTTTTAAAACCGTTTTTTAAGCGATATTTTAATGGACAATAGATCACACACAATATGAATAGCAAATTTAAAAATATATAAACATACAAAAGTCACTGTCCTCTGTTATAAAATCTTATATCTTCACATAAAAATATCAAAACCAAACAAAAAAAAAGGTGTTGTTGAGGTTTATAAAGGAGATTATGACTTAAAAACTCTTTCAAAGCTCCTTGGGTTTATTTAGGTGGAAAATTTAGCACTTAGGCTGCCTAATTTACTTTTTCGTTTTTGCATGTTTTTCATATTGTGTTTAGTCATTTTTATATGTGGCACGCTATTCATTTATTTTGTATTGTGCAAAATGTACTAGATGTGGTGTGTGCTCTCTGCAAATCTACATTTGCAAATGTGTGTGTGTGTGTGTGTGTGTGGGGGGGGGTTCTGGAGGTGTTTCTATTGGAGGGGACAACCAAAGCTTGCATAGGCCCCCCAAAACCAGGAGACGGCCCTGGATGCCATATTCCATCTCATGTAATATTGCTTATAAAATACTTTTATAGTTTATAGTTTAATTGCTGGCTGCTCTACCCAGCTCTGATTTTTTACTTAAGAATAACACAGTCAAGTCCGAGGTTTGCATTGTGCCTGTGTGCATTTTATTAGATGTGTGGAAGAACATACTGCTGCTGTTTATTGCTTTACTATTTTCTGTTTCGCTGTTTGTCTAATGCAGTGAAAAGTGCAATAAAAGCGCCTTACTCTATTTGAGATGTCGAGTTACTGTAGTTTAGGTCAAGATAGCACTAGCTGATTCTCAGTGAATGTTCTCATGACTTTTGTAACCCTTGCCTTATGTTAATTAGGTAAGGGAAATTATTAAGTGTAGACCAGTTGCTAGGTTCGTAAGGGTTACAATAGGGAATTAGAGTGAGTGTGGAATGAAATAGCTGGAGGCAAGAAATGAGCAATTCATATCTGTTATTAATAAAGATAAAAGGAGCAAAATATACAAACAATGTACAAATATACAAATATAACAACGGCCGGCATGAAATAAAACCCCAAAAATGTCCTACTGAGCTCAGTGTTTGTTTGTTCGTTTGGTTTAGCCGTTTGACCAGTCAAGATATCTTGTATCTCCCGGCTCAGGTTTCTTTTCCTCTTTTAAAGTGGCAGCTTGAGTTGTTACCACTTCAATGTTGTGCACTGGAGAGAGGAGGGATGTCCTTCAATCGAAACCTTGGTCAGACCTCTGTTCAATCTCGGTTCAATCTCGGGTCAGGCTCGCCATCTCCATTCGGAGAAAATCCAGGATCCAGAAGGTTTTTGGTCGGCAACCAAAAAAACCTAGCCTGCACGACAATAATGGTATTATTGTTTACAGCTAGAGTAATTCGTCTTCCAATCCCTTCTTATATAACACCATAGCTTAGTGTTTAAATTCTTCTCTCATATTACTATTATCACAATCCAGCAATATTGTAATATCTTACATTTCACATCTTACATCTTACATGCATGTGTTCTTTTTCTCACAATCTCTCTGGTAGCACATGAAATACCCTTTTTTTCATGTAACCAATTAAATGAATTCCTCTGTTCATCTCTACATCATTTAACCATGAAATTATGATTAATCCTCTCTAACCTTGTCTCTGTAAATCATGAAATGAAATACAATTAATTTATCACATAACCAGGGAATATACTGTCCCATCACTTCCAATATTCCCTTTTAAAAATCAGTAAAATCCGGTCTGAGCTACTGGGTTTAGCATAACCTATGCTTTTACATAGGGGACCAACACCATGTGCTTTTAGCATCAACCTACACATTTCATTTGACAGAAATAGTGCATAAGAACTAAAAGTACTTCAGCATACTGTTGGGAACTGAAATCACATTTAGGAAAACCATACAGACACAAAGACAGCCTTTTCCATTGCTTTTAAACAGGAAAAAATCCACTCGCGATTAGCATTACCATAATGCTAACGTTAGCATGTATCTGACTCACCAAGATGAGGTATCAGTGTGAACACAGCAAAGGGCACAGCCACAATGCCCCTCATGCTCGTGCTCCCGTCAACTTAGGATAATAAAGGTTGCAAATTAGCGTTTGGAGAGTGTTTAGATCCATTTATAGCATTTTTTCTGAATTAACTCACCAAGAAGAGGTATCAGGTGAACCAGATCGCTCACAGCCTCTCTCGTCCGCTCTCATATCGTGAAAGACCGAAACCCGAGTGCGCGCTTGCTGCCTGTACTCGGAAGGCAGGGCTAATATCACTCTCAACGAATGGAAAGACCCAGATCACCCAACGTGACCATGAAATGGGAATTTAAAAGATGGATAACGAGGATCGCGCTTCCTCTTCCCAAAATAACCGTTTTTCAAAATAAAATCACACACTTTCATTAATACAAATGAAATCTGAGAAGAAGGGTCATTTTCTCAGCTGGGTTACACCCTCCCCCGCTAAATATCATGCACGTCCCGTTGCATGTGTAACCAAGACTGTCCATCATCAGTATTTAGAAACTCTGAGAAGGCTGTATTCAAACCTTGAAAAAGGGACTTAACAACAGTCACTAGAGCAGGGGTGTCCAACCATGTGCCATGGAGAGCCAAGACCCTGCAGGTTTTCTCTTCTACCCAGTCTCTTCAGCAGGTGTTTTCACTTATCAGCAATCAGTGGGAAGAAGTTCACAGAAATCTGCTGTTGAAGACACTGGTTGGAGGTAAAACTTGCAGGGTCTTGGCTCTCCATGGCACATGGTTGGACACCCCTGCACTAGAGGATTTCCTAATTCAGGATACTCTAGTCTTTTTGGGAGTTGTCTGATTCTTTCAGATCGTCGTATTGGTTGAATTGCAATGTGATCATTTTTGTCCATTTCATCAGGCAAATCATTCGATTGGTGTTCTTGCCCCTCGACTGAATTGTCAGAAGGTTCTTCTAGTATTGTTGCTGTTTCATTTTCCACAGGTTTGTCATTCTCATTATTGTCTCCTTCCGGTATCATTTCCACAGGCGAATTATAGGAAGATTCAATCTCAATTGCATTATGCTCCCTATCCGGTTCTGCATTGGCAGTGGTCTCAGGTAAATCACAACCAGGTGGGTTTGTCATTTCCAGTGTTTGCAAAGGTTTTGGATAATCATGTACAGTAGTAAATCTGGTTATCTCTCCACATGGGGAATCCTCAACCCACGGAATCAGAAATCCATTTTCAATTTCGGTTAACTCTTCGTGATCATTGTTCTCTGCAACAGTTGTTTGGCGTGTCTTAGGGTGGTGAATAGGCTCTGGTTCAGGTGTTTCTGCTGTGGCAACAGGGAGGAAACTGCAGGGAAGCAAAAGGTCTCTGTGTAAAGTTCTTGAGGGACCTTGCTTTGACTCGGGCTTAACTGTGTAAACGGGTAAATTACCTGCACGTTTGACTACCACATGAATATCGGCCTCTCATTTATCAGCAAGCTTATTTTTTCCACGCAGTCTCACATTTCTAACTAAAACCCTATCCCCAGGTTCAAGTTCAGACACAGTGATTTTGCGGTCAAACCTGGCCTTGTTCTTGTCTGCAATCTTTTGTGCATTTTGTGAAGCTAACTTGTAGCTTTCTTCGAGCCTTTTCTTGAGATTTTCAACGTATTGCAAGTGAGTAACTTTCTGATCTTTGTTGAGAGGAAGTCCGAACGCTAGATCAACTGCCAATCTGGGTTTTCTACCAAACATTAATTCGTAGGGAGCAAACCCGGTTACATCACTGCGTGTGCAGTTGTATGCATGTACTAACGGCATAACATAGTCTTTCCAGTGGGACTTTTGTTTGGACTCAAGCGTTCCTAACATACTCAGTAGCGTTCGGTTGAATCTTTCAGTAGGGTTACCCCTGGGGTGGTATGGGGTTGTTCTTATTTTCTTTATGCCTGAGATCTCACAAAGGTCTTTTATTAGTTTTGCCTCAAAATCAGGACCCTGATCGCTGTGCAGGCGCTCAGGTATACTGTAGTGAATGATGAATTGATCCCACAAGCACCTGGCAACCGTTTTGGACCTTTGATTTGAGGTAGGCAACGCAAGGGCAAATTTAGTAAAATGATCAGTTATTACAAGAATATTGCTGGTATTGCTACTGTCTGGTTCCAGACTGAGGAAGTCCATGCAGACTAGCTCTAAAGGTCGTGTGGTGGTTATGTTGACCAGGCTAGCTGCTTTTTCAGGAGGACTCTTCCTTCGTATGCACCGATCACATGTTTTTACCTTTTGCTTGACATATGTTGCCATACATGGCCAATAGAATCGTGTTCGGACCAGATCAAGGGTTCTGTCAATACCTAAGTGGCCCATGTCATTGTGCAGACTTTGGAGTACGGGAGCTCTGAGCTCCTCTGGAAGAACGAGCTGGTGGGTCACTTGATCTCCAATTTGTCTTTTTCTGTACAACACTTCATTGTATATCTCCAACCTATGGAGTTCTCTGAGTAAAAGAGGGAGATCTGGGAGTTCTTCTCTAGCAGTCGGTGGGGGTGTTTGGCCACGTTCGATTTGTTCAATAACTTGTCTGAGTGTCGAGTCCGCTATTTGTTTGTCTTTGATTTCTGTTTGAGACAAGACAGGGATATAGTGGGTAAGCCATTGTCTTGCTCCAAAACATACAAGTCTGGGATTGCGTCAGCTGAGATGGTAAGTGACTCCACAAGTGTAACACCACTATCCTGATTGTCATCACGAATTTTAACAAGGTGGTTTTGACAAATGGCTTGAACAGCTTCATCATTTACAATCTCTGTGGTGTCACTGTCAGCTAGGTGGCGCTCTACAAAGTGGCTTACATGCTCCTGCTCTTTCCTGGACTGGACATCGTCAACGAGTTCACCATGAGGACGTCTAGACAACCCATCTGCATCTAGATTTTGCTTGCCTGCTCTATACTGTAACTTAAAGTTGTAGTTAGACAAAGCTGCAAGCCACCTGTAGCTTGTGGCATCTAATTTAGCAGAGGTTAAGGTGAGTGGGTTACTATCTGTAACTACCGTGAACTGACCACCATACAAATAGTCATGAAACTTTTCAGTTACTGACCATTTTAGAGCTAAGAACTCTAGCTTGTGAGCTGGATAATGTGCTTCGCTCCTTGATAACCCGCGACTGGCAAAAGCTATGGCCCTAAGCTGACCGTCCTGCTCCTGATAGAGTGCTGCCCCTAAGCCAGTGGTACTAGCATCGGTATGGAGTACGTAAGGCAGCTTCGGGTCTGCAAAGCCTAAGATAGGAGCTGATGTTAACTTTTCGATGATGGAGTCGAAAGCTTTTTTTTTTTTTTTTTTTTTTGACAGTCTGTGGTCCATCGACTCTCAAATGGCAGTTTGGGATCAAAGTAGGTTTGGTCAGTGACTTTGGATTTTGACTTTTTGTTGAGTGGTGGGTAACCGCATGTGAGGTCATTAAGAGGGCGTACTATAGACGAGCACCGGAGTGGTGGCTCAGTTGGTAGAGCATCCGCCCCACACCCAGGAGGCAGGGGTTCAAATCCCAGCCGGGTCATACCAAAGACCATATAAAAATGGTACTTTCTGCCTTCTAGCGTGGTGCTCAGCATAATGGAATGGGGAAAGTAAAGTTACGCACAGAGCTACCAGAGGACTGACCCCCCACTGTAGCTTTCACTACTTAAAGTAGCTGTGTGACCTAGGGTCAGAGAAACGGAGATAGGCGCCGCCCCATACACCAAATGGTGTTCCACATGCTGTGGAAGGGGTGGGGAATTAACTAACTATAGACGAGTACCCTTCAATGAAGCATCTTTAGTACCCTGAGAACCCTAAAAAGGATCTCAGTTCCGTGAGATTCTTAGGCCGTGGCCAAGTCTTAAGGGCCTGAATCTTTTCGGGATCTGTCTCGACACCGCTTTCGGAGACTACATGACCTAGGTACCGGACTGTTGTTTGAAAAAATTTACATTTTTCTGGCGATAACTTTAGCCCGTACTCTTTAAGACGATGGAGTACCCGCATGAGTCGCCGTTCATGTTCTTCCAAACTATTTGAAAAGATGATGAGGTCATCTAGAAAGACTAGCACCTCATTTAAGTTCATGTCACCGACGCAGCGCTCCATGAGCCGCTGAAAGGTGCTTGGGGCGTTGGTTATGCCCTGCAGCATGTGGTTGAACTCCCAGAATCCAAGGGGTGTTACAAAAGCAGTCTTTTCTTTGTCTGCTTCTTCTACCTCAATCTGGTAATATCCAGACTTAAGATCGAGGACTGTAAACCACTTGGATCCTGTGAGCGCCGAGAACGTCTCCTCTAGATTTGGGAGAGCGTAAGAGTCCTTTCTTGTTTGCAAATTGAGTTTGCAAAAGTCTATACATAGACGCACATCATTGTTTCGCTTCCTCACCACAACAATGGGGGACGAGGAGGGAGACTGGGACTCTCTTATCACACCTGCAGCGAGCAGCTCTTGAAGGTGTTTACGCATTGCCTCAAGGTCTTGGGGGTGTATAGGGCGTGCACGGTGCTTAAAGGGAGTCGGATCATGAAGACTGATGGAGTGTTTCACTTTGCTCGTACACCCAAAGTCCAAATCATGGAAAGCGAATACTTCCGGGATGTCATTTAGTTGTTTGGTTATTCGCTCTTTCCACTCTTGTGGAATCGGTGAGTCACCAAAGTTGAAACTCAGTTGTGTCTTGTTTGTGGCCGACTCATTTGCACTGACGACATTGTGCTGGGACAGGATACAATGGAAAGCTCCAAGTTCTGCGATGACACACGTGGACGGCATTATGACATCTTGCTCTGTTTAGTTCGTAATCATTACAGGCACTTTGTGTGGAGCTCGGGAAGGAAGTGTTACCAGGCAAGTTTTAACACAAAGGCCACCCGGCAAGGAAGACTGAGAGGGGTGTTCCACTATAGCACAGGTGTCTGAGGTACAGTGAACGTTGGTAGACCCCTCTAAAACTACAGTTTTACCTGCTGGGACTACAGCTGGGGCTTTGCTTGACAAGGTAACTAATCCAATGTTCCCATCTTTGTTCTCTGTATGTCTTAGTTCGAGGGTTTTCAACAGTGTCCTAAAACCGTAAGAGCTAGGTAAGTAATCAGGAGTCTTCATGTCTAAATACTTTCCATAAAGAGCATCAAGTGTGTTTGTTCCCACTAACACTGGTGTCTGACTATTAGGATTGGCATCTGGAACAATGAGAGCTAAGGTTGGTATGTCAATCTCTGTGCATAAGAAGTCTTTTGGAAAGGTGATACACATCTCTATATAACCTAAATAGGGAACGGGCTGACCTGCAGTGCCCTCTACTTCGAATAGATCATAGAGTGGTTTAAGGCTTTGATCAGGAAAGTTCTGTTTGTAAAACGACTCGGTGACTGTAGTCACTTGTGAACCTGAGTCAAGAAGACAGTGCACATTAACATCAGAAATGCTAACTACAGCTGTGCATTTGGAGCCAACTAACCCTTTTGGTAGGCTATACTTAGGTGGGTTAGTAACAGATTGCTTAAGGCTAGCGCGTTGCTTGCACTTAGGGGGACGTGAGTGTCTGGCTACAGTCTCCATTTGCCCCGTAATAGAGACTGTTCCTAGTTTAACCCGTCTTTATTAGCTGCGGGATTTTCAGACCCCCATCTCTTTTGTTTCTCTTTAAACAGCTTACGCTTTTCGGTAACTAAAGCTGGGTTTGGTTTGTTTTCGCAGCTCGGCTTGATGTGGCCATCTTCTCCACATTGGAAACAGTACCACGGTTTGGGTGGGGTACTTCGAGTTCTGACCGTTTGTTCTGTGGGTTCCTTTGTCAATTTATTCGGCTTTTGTTTCTCTTTTGGCTTTGTACTGGGTGTACTTTTTGAGTTTTGAGCTTTTGGTTTTGCAGTTAGTTTTGCTAGTTGATTTTGAATTTCTGCAACTTGTTTTGAGAGTTCTTGAATTGAGTTTACCGTGATTTTGTCCTCATTTTCATCTGAACTACATTGCACAGTTTGCACGTGGGATGTCACTTTTTGTTTTGAACTGCTCAAATGTTGTCTCATTCGCAAGGCTTTGGCAACATTTTGGTCTTCTTCAGTACATAGCAAGCGAAGCAAATCAGGAAAAGTTGGGGGATTTGTTGGTTTTTGTTTTAACTGGAGTGCAGTTAAAAGGGAATCATCCCAACAACCTCGACAAAACTGTGTGACAAGCAGCCTGTCAAAATCCTGGCTTGAAGCACCACCACGCTTCACAGTGTGAGTCAAAGCTACTTGAAGACGTTGTAGATATGATGAGGGTTTCTCACCTGTGTTTTGGAAGGTGTCAATAAACTTGGCGTAAAGCTCTCCGCCATCTTGAACCGTACCATAAGCAGAATCTAAAAGCTGAAGATATTCTGATGGTGAGCTGTTGGGGTTCAAGTACTTGACTACATCAGCTGCTGGGGGTAAAAGAGACTCAATGATCTTTCGGGATTGTTGCAATTTGGACATAGCAGGATCAGTCAAGATTAATTCTACACTGGAGCGCCAAGTATCATAATCTAGCTCATAAGTTGGTCGGAGGTCTTTGCCAGAAAAAGCTCTGAGCTTTTGTGAAAACGGCTGCACAGAAAAATCCTCCCTTTTTACAATGTGCTCGACTACCACACGTTGCACTTCTGGGGGATTTGAATCATGTGCAGGAGTGGTGGGCATACTTCGAGCTGGGGTGCTCGCAGTGTGATTTGACTCAGAAATCTGTGACATCATGTCTTTCAGGACATCTGCAAAATCTCTGTCACTCATCTTCGCTAGGTTTTTAATATCAGTGCGATGTAACTTGATCATCTCATCAAGTTGCTCATCTCCAGCGATTTCACTCACTATCACTGCATTTGGAATTTTCACAGATTCATGCTCAACAATATCCATTTTGGGTACGTTAAAGGCTTGAAATAATGTAAGGGAGGGAAAAAAAAAGGCTCCTGGCTGGGCTCGCCACTGCTTATTGTAACCCTTGCCTTATGTTAATTAGGTAAGGGAAATTATTAAGTGTAGACCAGTTGCTAGGTTCGTAAGGGTTACAATAGGGAATTAGAGTGAGTGTGGAATGAAATAGCTGGAGGCAAGAAATGAGCAATTCATATCTGTTATTAATAAAGATAAAAGGAGCAAAATATACAAGCAATGTACAAATATACAAATATAACAACGGCCGGCATGAAATAAAACCCCAAAAATGTCCTACTGAGCTCAGTGTTTGTTTGTTCGTTTGGTTTAGCCGTTTGACCAGTCAAGATATCTTGTATCTCCCGGCTCAGGTTTCTTTTCCTCTTTTAAAGCGGCAGCTTGAGTTGTTACCACTTCAATGTTGTGCACTGGAGAGAGGAGGGATGTCCTTCAATCGAGACCTTGGTCAGACCTCTGTTCAATCTCGGTTCAATCTCGGGTCAGGCTCACCATCTCCATTCGGAGAAAATCCAGGATCCAGAAGGTTTTTGGTCGGCAACCAAAAAAACCTAGCCTGCACAACAATAATGGTATTATTGTTTACAGCTAGAGTAATTCATCTCTACATCATTTAACCATGAAATTATGATTAATCCTCTTTAACCTTGTCTCTGTAAATCATGAAATGAAATACAATTAATTTATCACATAACCAGGGAATATACTGTCCCATCACTTCCAATATTCCCTTTTAAAAATCAGTAAAACCTGGTCTGAGCTACTGGGTTTAGCATAGCCTATGCTTTTTAGCATACTGTTGGGAACTGAAATCACATTTAGGAAAACCATACAGACACAAAGACAGCCTTTTCCATTGCTTTTAAACAGGAAAAAATCCACTCGCGATTAGCATTAGCATAACGCTAACGTTAGCATGTATCTGACTCACCAAGATGAGGTATCAGTGTGAACACAGCAAAGGACACAGCCACAATGCCCCTCACGCTCGTGCTCCCGTCAACTTAGGATAATAAAGGTTGCAAATTAGCGTTTGGAGAGTGTTTAGATCCATTTATAGCATTTTTTCTGAATTAACTCACAAAGAAGAGGTATCAGTGTGAGCCAGATCGCTCACAGCCTCTCTCCTCTGCTCTCATATCGTGAAAGACCGAAACCCGAGTGCGCGCTTGCTGCCTGTACTCGGAAGGCGGGGCTAATATCGCTCTCAACGAATGGAAAGACCCAGATCACCCAACGTGACCATGAAACGGGAATTTAAAAGTTGAATAACGAAGATCGCACTTCCTCTTCCCAAAATAACTGTTTTTCAAAATAAAATCACACACTTTCATTAATACAAATGAAATCTGAGAAAAAGGGTCATTTTCTCAGCTGGGTTACACTTTACTTTCATACTCTTCATTCTATGTTGTGGAACCTCCAGTTTAACAACAAACACAGATTTTCTTCTATTAAGAATATATAGGATATACCGCAGTGTTGCTTTTCATGTGGCAAAGGATCTTGAAGGTAAGTGTAGCTCATATAATGGGGAGACATGCAGTAGGTGCGCGGTTTGGCAATGCTCTGTGGGAGTTCTTGTGTAAATTGTCATTCTTCTGTTTACTGCGTAATCCTTGCACATTACATGCAAATATTCTCTTTTGCCTTTCAAAGTGGAGCATGAAATTTATTATCTTGAGATCTGCCTCTGAATGTCATGCATGCTGGCAGACAAAATTACAAAGTTGGGGTTTTTTTTGTCATTCCAAGAAAATATTTTGTCCACGTTGCTTCTTCCAGCGCTAAACAAAGGTGACAGAAATTACTTATTTGTTTACATTAAAACATTATTTTGTCATATCTTTTTTGACATTTTTGACAGATTTTGCAGTTTTTTTGTGTGTACATTAACCCCAAACATGATGCAGATTTCTGCCTTGCATTATTGCATGAAACAGATACTGGGCCTTCTGCAACTTTATAACAAGGCAGACACACAGACTAGGCCCGCTGCTAGACCCATTTAAAAAAAACACACAAACACGGACTTCCGGGAAGATGGCGGAGAGACATAACACTTAAACAAAGAGCTCTCCCTAGCCGGATTAAAAATCATCGGTAAATGGCCAACTCGACATAAACGAATCAATAAACTAAGGGATGAAAACACGAAGGAACCGGGCACAAGGACAAAAACAGGGTAAAATTGAAGAATTCCTCTCCAACAACGCAGGAAAAACCGCTGTACGCAAAGCCCAAAAAAACGAGGTGTCTACAGCAGAGAAAATGGAAGACACCAGACTCGACAAAATGAACGCTGGCATCGCCAGTTTGGGTGAAGAGTTAAGAGAATTCAAGCGACAGCTACAGCAGGATTTAGCGGCTCTTAAGGAGGAACTGAAAAAAGAAATTAAGGAGGAAATCATGGACCTCCGAAGAGAAATGGAGCGTAAATTAACGGAAAACATGGAGGAGCTGCGCTCCCAGCGGGCGTGTATGACAGAAGCGCAGACCCGAATTTCGGAACTAGAAGATTGGAAAAGCGAGGCAAACGAACAACTACAGACCCTGACGACGCAAACGCAGAGGATGCAGGAGAAAATAAACGACTTGGAGAGCAGATCCCGACGAAGCAATATGCGCATCTTTGGAATTCCGGAGGGCATTGAAGGCAACTCGATGACAAAATTCATGGATCAGTTCTTAAAAAAAGAACTGGAAATACCCGGAGAAACGGATCTGCAGATTCAACGGGCGCACAGAGCACCGGCACAGAACCCGAAAACAAACTCTCCACCCAGGTCAGTTGTGGTAAACTTTGTGAAATATGACATAAAGGAAAGAATCCTGACGCAAGCATGGAAAAAAAAGATACGAATCGGCGACAAACAGGTATTTTTTGACCATGACTACCCGACAGAAATCGTGCAGCAGCGGAAGAAATATGTCAATATTAAAAAAACGCTGAAAGAGAAAAAAATTAGATTCCAAACACCGCTAACGAAAATGAGGATTCATTGGGAGGAAGGCACAAGAACCTACAACACGGCCGAAGAGGCAGCGCGGGATATGATGGAGCGGGGCCTTGAGGTGAGCGTGCCGAAGGAGACGGCTGGAGCAGCGGCGGCCCTGAACGCACCACGACAGACGGAGTGGAGACGAGTGAACGGCGGAAGAAGGGGGAGAGACGTAGAGCAGCGGGCCCAGGACAAACTACAAGGCTTTCAACTGAAAGCCTAGATCATAACAAAGATTAAGAAAGGCACAGAAGAAATGAAGGCCAAGAAGACAAGGTAAAAGAGAAACAGACGGCTAGGAGAGGTTTAAGTGATATTTGTTGGACATTTCTAGACTTATGACTATTACTTTGATAGTAATTAGAAGTCTAGGGAGGGCCCTTCACTCTGTGAAGACAAACCCCCCAGCCACCAACAGGGACCAGTGGGCAGAAGAAAGGCCCAAAGTACGGAGGTCGAGATTTTTTAATGTGTTTTTATATAAATATGTGTTATTTTTGTTGTTAAAGGGGCTAGGAGCACAAGTTAAAAAAATGGAAAAACATGAATATGGGTAAAAATCTTAAGATAATGACATTAAACGTGAATGGTCTGAACTCACCTGTTAAAAGGGAAAGAATAATAAGAAAATTCAAGAAGGAAAAAGCTGAAATTATATTTATGCAAGAGACACATTTGAGCAAGACAGAACATGTGAAACTAAAGAGATTTGGCTATAAGAACTCCTACTACAGTTCATTTAAGGGAGGAACTAAAAGGGGGGTTATGATACTAATCTCAAACAAAATACAATTTGAAAGTGAACAGGAAATCCAGGATAAAGAAGGCAGGTATGTAATAATAAAGGGTAGCATAGATGGAATGCAGATTACATTAGTGAACATCTATGCCCCACCAGAAAGTGACAAGGGTTTTTTTCAACATCTGTTTGATTTCATAGCAACACACAGTGAAGGAGTCCTAATTTGTGGAGGAGACTTAAATGCTGTCATGGATCATGAAGTTGACACAAGTGTTAAGAAGACAAAAAAAACATGTAACAAAGTTCATAAGAACCTCACTGGCAGAAATGGGTATGGTAGACATATGGAGGGACCTGCACCCACTCGAAAAAGACTATACACATTATTCAGCAGTCCATAAAGTACACTCTAGAATAGATTACTTCCTTATGAATGAAGGTGACAGACACAGGGTGAGAAATTGTTGGATTGGAGGGGCAGAAATATCAGATCATAATCCTATATACATGGAAATATATTTGAACAATAGAAAACGACAAACAACATGGAAACTTAACGTAGGACTGTTAAATGATGAGAAAATGAAAGAAAGAATAAAAATAAACATAAACGAATATATCCAAGAGAATGACAATGAAGAAGTGGACCCAACAATACTATGGGACACACTAAAAGCCGTGTTAAGGGGTAAATTAATTGTTGAAACAGGAAAAGCAAATAAGACTAAACTGGAAGCATATGAACAAAGATGTGAGAGACTGAGGGAACTAGAACGTAAACATCAAAGCACAAATGACCCAAAAATATATCAAGAAATTAAAGAAGAAAAAACAAAGATAAAAGAAACACAAATGGATGAAATTGAAAGGAAAAATAGATATCTAAAGCAAAAATATTATGAAACGGGGCCAAAAGCCACAAAACTGCTGGCAAAACGGTTAAGAAAACAACAAACAATGAATAATGTATACAAGATTAAAGACCCCACCACAAATAAAACCACAGTTAACCCAGAAAACATCGAAGAAATTTTCCATAATTTCTACCAAGAACTATACTCGCAACCTGAAGAAACAAATACTAAAGATATCAAAAAATTTCTAGACACATTGGACTTGCCATCAATAGGAAATCAACAAAATGAAAAACTAACAGCAGAAATAACAACACAAGAGATCAGAGATGTGATTAAGTCACTTAAAAATGGTAAATCACCAGGTAGTGATGGATACCCATCTGAGTTTTATAAACTGTTTATAGAAGAACTCATGCCACAACTCCTAAAGTCATTTAATTGGACGCTGAACAACAACAAAATACCTCCATCATGGAACGAAGCAATCATTTCAGTTATTTTAAAACCAGGGAAAGATAAAGAACAATGCGGAAACTATAGACCAATCTCTTTATTAAATGTAGATTATAAAATATACACAACAATTATATGTAAACGAATAAAGACATTCTTGACGGAATTGATAGAAGATGATCAAACTGGATTCATAGAGGGACGCCAAACACATGACAATATCAGGAGAACAATACATATAATTAACCAAATACATAAAGAAAAGAAAAGCGCAGTAATAATGAGTTTAGACGCAGAAAAAGCATTTGACAGGGTTAACTGGAAATTCCTATATAGTGTACTGGAGCGCTTTGGATTTAACGAAAAATCAGTACAATGCATAAGGACGCTATATCAAGAACCTGTGGCAAGAATCAAGATAAACGGTAGCTTAACAGACAAAGTAAATATACAAAGATCAACTAGGCAGGGATGCTGCTTATCGCCCACCTTGTTTACTCTGTTCATAGAACCATTGGCTCAAGCGATATGACAAAATAAGAAATTAAAAGGTGTAACAATAAAGGAGGCGGAACACAAGATTGGGCTATTTGCAGACGATATTATAGTTTACCTTGAACAACCAGATAAATCAATAATGGAAATGATGAACTTGATAGAAAATTTTGGAAAATTATCAGGATACAAGATAAACATAACAAAAACACAAATACTGACATTCCACTATAACCCTCTAAACCAGATAAGTGATAAGATCAAACTAAACTGGAAGCAAAAAGAAATAAAATACCTTGGAGTGAACATACCTAAAGACCTAAGCAAAATATATAAAGCAAACTATGATAGGTTGGAACAAGAAATAAAAAAAGATATTGATAGATGGTCAATCTTAAATATGGATCTGAATTCAAAAATTGAGACAGTCAAAATCAGCATACAACCTAGATTACTTTACCTCTTCCAGGCTATACCAACAGAGATTCCAGATGCCCAATTCTCAAAGTGGGACAGGATGATATCGAGATTTGTTTGGGGAGGTAAAAAACCAAGAGTGAAATATAAAACCCTCCAATTACCAAAAGAGAAAGGAGGCATGGGCCTACCGAGTCTAAAGGAATATTACTACTCAGCACAAATAAGATATATCATATGTTGGTGCGACGAGGGATATGAGGCAAAATGGAAAGAAATGGAAAAGGAAATTGAGGGAATCCCAGTACAAAGCATAATAGGGGATAAAGATGCATATAAGCAAATCAAACAAATAGACCCAATCACTAAATTTACTTTAGAACTGTGGTATAAAATAGTACAAAAATATAATATAAGGGAAGACATAAAACTATTGAAATGGGTAGCATTTGACAGTCAGTTTGAACCGGCAAAACAAGATAGGGGATACAAAAATCTGGTGAACAAGGGAATCACAGCATGGGGCAATATCGGAAAAAAAGATCTCGGGAGCTTTGTAAATATCAGGAGAAAATTTAAATTAGAAAGATCGGAATTTTTCAGATATCTGCAGATGAGAGATTACTATATGAAGAAGATTAGGCATAACCTCCAAACAGATGTGAACGAGATTATACAACTTATTTTAAGCTCATATGTAGGAAATAAAATAAGAATTATTTCAAAACTATATCAGAAACTTATGACAAACAATCATACAAGTAACTATATAAAGGAGAAATGGGAGAAAGAGCTCAATTTAAACATAACAGAAGAAAGCTGGCAGGAAATATGGAAAACACAACACACATCAACAAATTCAAGGGCATGGAGGGAATCTGGATGGATAAACCTGATTCACTTTTTCATTACACCACAGATTCAAGGAAAATATACAAATACCCAATCTTTATGCTGGAGGGGATGTGGGGCTCAAAATGCAGACCACTCACATATGTTTTGGAAATGCTACAAAATATCATCATTTTGGAAATCTATGCATGTGACAATACAGAGGATATTAGGATATAATATACCAATGAACTGTAACCTGATGTACTTATGTGATCTTAAAAAAGACAATGTTATACAGGCTGAGGACAGATATCTAGTTAAAATCTTGTTGATTGCATGTAAAAAAACTATCACAAAAAAATGGCGATCAGAAGTTCTTCCTGACCAAGAACAATGGACTGACATTGTTGAGGACATACGTATGATGGAAAAACTAACATATCGACGAAGAATGCAAGAAGGAATATGGGAGAAAAAATGGCGGAAATGGACACACTACAAAGTGCAACAACGAGGCAGAAATTGAAAGAATAACCAAAGACACTGAAAAAACCAGAAGAATTAAGAGATGGAAACTAAAAACTTGATGCTCCAACATTTGCCCCCCCCCCTTTAATTTTTTTTTTTTTTCCCTACCCTAACCCCTTTGTTTTTTAAATGTAGAATGTGATCTGAATGCATTATATATGATGAAAAATGAATAAAAATCTAAGTTACAAAAAAACAACAACACACAAACACAAGCACACATACATGGAGACAAACTGATCACAGCACCTCACAACACCTGTGAAACAAAAATGCTGGTTTGAAAATAAGCCAGAGGCATTACTGCTACCAGTTATTTCTGCCTTAAACCAACACCAAAATTTGAACCACAGCTTTTATGTGTTGTTGATCCCCCAGAGTTGCCAGAAACAAGTCAAGTCAGAGTCCAGGACTGCATCTGTAACAGCACAGTTTTACTGCCTGGGGTCAGGACAGCTGCCTCTACTTCATACTGACCAGAATCTCAGAGACTCAGAATTTTTTGACACCTCTCAAAATTTTGGATCATCCTATTGTGATTCTTTTTTTTTAACTTTTGCAAATATGAATTACTGGGGCTGGGAATGTTGATGCGTTAACATAATTATTTACGGTAGTCTAATTAATGGATTAGAAAAGTATTACCAAAATGAACACCCCTCACACCAATTCCTGTTATTTTCCACTCCAGCTCAGTTGGTGACGCTGATGCACCTCGATCCTGGCATGCAGTCACTCAGAAATGCTGCTTCCTGTAGCTACATGCTAATTTCAAAAGTCAAGTCAAAGACAAAGCCAACTTTATTTTCAATTCTGCCATATGTACAACACATACAGAGAATTGAAATTACGTTACTCTGAGACCCACAGTGCAGCAAGGTAGACACTAAGTAGGAAATATGAATATAAATTATAACATCTAACATCTAACACCAAACATTAAACATTGAACATCAAACATCAGTGCAAAGAAAGCCAACCCTCAACCAAAAGCTAACTAAAAATACTAAGGGTGTGCAAAATAACTAAATACACTAAGATAAAAATTAAGACGGCATGTCGTGACTTAAGGCACATATCATGGCACATAGAGGGTTAAAATGGCATGTAGTGCAAAGAGAGCAGTCCATCGCTGCATAAAGTGACTGGTGGAGCCCTGAGATCAGTGTGTGTGCGTGTGGGAGTGAACAGTACCTGGGGATGGCAGAGTTCAGATGCTGAAGGGGGGGGGGCAGAGTCCAGGATTCATGTGAGGGGGGGCAGAAGGGGGAAAGGGGGCAGAGCAGGAAGACAGTTGAACTTCCGGACAGCCTGGCGGATTAAGCCGTCTTTGAGTCTTCTGGTCTTGGCCTGGAGACTCCGCAGTCTCCTCCCTGATGACAGCAAACTGAAGAAGCTGTGTGATGGGTCGGTAGGATCACCTCCAACTCAGTGGGCTTTGCGGGTGAGACAGGTGCTGTAGATGGCCTCAAGGGAGGGGAGAGAGGCACCAACGATCTTCTCAGCTGTTCTCACTATGTGCCTGAGGGTCTTGCGGCAGGACGTGGAGCAGGTGCCATACCACACGGTGATGCAGCTGGCCAGGATGCTCTCTATGGTGCCTCTGTAGAAGGTACACATGATGGGGTCAGAGCTTTGGCTCTTCTCAGTTTGCGGAGGAAGTAGAGACGCTGCCAAGCTTTCTTGGCCAGTGATACAGTGTTGGTGGTCCATGAGAGGCCCTCTGTAATGTGCACACCCAGGAACTTTGTGCTGCTCACCTCTCCACAGCAGCGCCATTGATGGTCAGGGGAGCATGCTGGCTGTGCACTCTTCTAAAGTCCACAACAATCTCCTTCATCTTCTCCACGTTTAGAGAGAGATTGTTGTCTTCGCACCACATGGCAAGGCAGCTCACCTCGCTCCGGTAGTTTGTCTAGTCTCCATTGTTGATGAGACTCACCACAGTTGTGTCGTCCGCAAACTTGATGAAGAAGTTGGAGCTGTGTATCGGTGTACAGTCATGGGTCAGTGGAGTGAAGAGGAGGGGGCTCAGCACACATCCTTGGGGTGCCCCTGTGTTCAGATTGATGGTGCTGGATGTGTTAATGCAAGCCTATACTGCCTGTGGTCTCCCTGTCAGGAAATCCAACAGCCAGTTTCACAGTGAAGTGTTGAGCGACAGCTGGTCTAGTTTGTGAATGAACTGTTGGGGGATGATTGTACTGAATGCTGAACTAAAGTCTATGAACAGCATTCTGACATAGGAGTCCTATGTGTCCAGGTGTGTGAGGGCTGAGTGGAGAGCAGTAGAGAGGGCATCATCGGTCGAGCGATTGGACCACTATGCAAACTGAAACGGGTTCAGGGAGGGGGACAGGGCAGACCTGATGTGCTGCATGACCACCCGCTCGAAACACTTCATGATGACGGCAGTGAGTGCAACTGGATGATAGTCATTGTAGCAGGAGGGAGATGACATCTTGGGGACTGGAATGATGGTGGTGGCTTTGAAACACATGGGGACAACAGCTTGTCTCAATGAGATGTTGAAGATGTCTGTGAAGACACCTGTGAGTTCTTCTGCACAGGTTCTCAGTATGCGACCAGGTATGTTGTCAGGACCTGGAGCTTTGGATGCATTGAACCTGCCAAGGGATCTCCTCACGCTGTCCGGGGACAGTGTAATCACCTGGTTGCCAGGAGGAGGTGGTGACTTCTGTGCAGGGGTACGGTTGAGTACCTCGAAGCGAGTAAAGAAGTCATTCAGCTCGTTCAGCAGAGAGGTGGAGCTGTCGCAGGTCTGTGGTATGGGCTTGTAGTCCGTGATGGTCTGTATCCTCCACCACAGACTCCAAGTGTCTCTGCTGTCACTGAAACGGAGGGCTATCCTCCTGGAGTACTGCCTGTTGGCTCCTCTGATACTTCGGGACAGGTTGGCCCTAGCTGTTTTCAGGTCCACCTCATCCCCAGCTCTGAAGGCAGCATTTCAAGCTTTCAGGAGCTTGTAGACCTTTCCTGTGAGGGAGAAAGAAAGGGTGGAGAAGGAAAAAGACACAGTTTTAGATGGAGAGTTTGCCTTCAAAAAACTGGACAAAAGTGACATTCATGTTCTACAAGGCAAAATGGATTGCTATAAACTGTTGCTCATTAACACAGTAGAAGATAAGGAACTGAGAAATGTTGTATGTGTCACAACAGGAGACCCATTTTACGGTCTTCCTTCATGGAAAACCATTATGTTAAGAATAGAGACGTTAATGAGAAAGCAGAGAAGTTGAACGTACTTTACGGTGATTTTGGAACATCTTTAAATAATGAAAACCATCTGTGTGGAACAGCTGACTTTACTGTTGAAGCATGGACTCTATCATGGCTTGTGCTAACTGGAAGTAAAAGTACAGAACAAGACTGTGCAGATGCATGTGCAGAGCATTTCCAGTGTGTGGTAAAGGAATGGAACCCAGAAAAAAGTGAATCAAATGAAATAAAGATCCACTGATAAGGCCTCTGGTGCAGCAAAACAGCAAAGTCACCATGGTGACAGAAGCTGAGCTGGCAAAGCTGCAGAAGTTGGAGGGAGCACTTGAACCTTGCAGGTAAATTGTATTAAGCAGGTTATGCTTGCAGTGTGTAATACAAAAATTTTGCTTCTAAGACTGTGCTTGGTAAAGGTGGATTCATACTACAACATTTGGACCGATGTTTACTGCCATTTTCGCAAATGCCTGGCTCTGCTAGCAAAAGTTAATGATAGTTGGTGTTTGTTGGCAAACGCTAGTGAAAGTTGTGTTCTTTGAAAATTTTCAGCATGCTGAAAATTTGACGATGTTTGGAAATACATGTTGGTGAAAGTTATGCTCAGTTTGTAAAAGTTCTTGAGCGCTGGGCTAAGTTATGCAGAGTTTACCTAAGTCGGCCTAAGTTAAAGCTGGTTTCACACTATAGCGTTTGGACCTACTTTTACAGACATTTTGAAAAATCAGAGAAATTAGTCCAACCGTCAGTGAAATTATGTTTGTGATCAGGTTTTTTTTAATCCAGCACACACCAACTTTTACAAACTTTTGCTAGCATTTGCCAGAGTTGCATTCAGCGTTGGCAAACTTTGTCAACTTAGGCTAGCATATATGTTGCTGTTGCCAACTTAGGTTAACTTAAACAAACAAATACTCAGCGCAAGTCAGCTGACATCTGCGTCAGGTGACGTTCATATAAAGATCAGCGTTTGTGGAGGCTTCCTGCCTTTCTGGACCTGCTTTTGGAGTGAACACATCTCCCTTGGGCATACGTTTCAGTATTTATTTTAGTTTTATATTCCTATGTAGTTACTACTGCATGCCCTTTGTCCCTGTTTGTTCATTCATTCATTCATTCATTCATTCATCTATCTATAAATTCAAGGGATCAGTCTGTTTGTGTGTCTCTGTGTGTGTGTGTGTTCCTCAGATATCTCTCAAACCATTCGTCACACTGACCTAAGATTTCAAACGTGCTAAGCTGAAGCTACGACGGTGTGCATCCCCGAACATGGAGTCACTCAGTCAAAATATGTAATTTTTATCAATGAAAGTTTAGCCACTGCCGTGTGACCACTCTATGTCTTCATCCCCTGGCTTCAAGAAGTGTGGGCGGGGTTTTGGATTGACTCCGTGCTCATTGGAGAATACGCCGCATCACGGCCTTGGATAATACAGCATCACGACCTGTCAGTCACCACAGTGCTTTGCAAACAAAGATTTTAGAAGTGCTTTGCTGCATAGGTGTGCATCCACAATTATGGAGCAGTATGGACTATGGAGCACTCATCTCCATCCATCTTCTTCCGCTTAATCCTTTTTGGGTCGCGGGGGCGGGGGGTGGGGGCTGAAGCCTATCCCAGCATCTTTGGGCGAGTGGCAGGGAACACCCTGGACAGATCGCCAGTCCATCTCAGGGCCAACACAGAGAGACAGACAACCATTCACTCTCACAGTCATACCTAAGGACAATTTAGAATCCCCAGATTGATGCCAGTTAACCTAACTTGCATGTTTTTGGCTTGTGGGAGGAAACCGGAGAAATCCCTGAGTAAACCCACGCAGACACAGGGAGAACATGCAAACTCCACACAGATCACTGTTGGTCGGGGGCTGGGATCGAACCCTGGATCCCCCGGCCAAGGGTGAGTTGCTATATACCATAAAGTTGCTGTGATTGTATAGGTCTAATGGATACAGTATATCTGGCATAGAGAACATGAGGTGCGGGAGGGAGGGGGGCTGCCAGGGACCCGTGGTGCCGCAAACCTGTCAGTCACCACAGTGTTCCCTGGACAAAACAAGGAAGTGAAAAATGACAAATTTGACTAGAAAAAGATAATACTGAAGATTTAATGCTTAAAAAAATTATACTATAAAGTTGCTGTGATTGCGTAGATCTAAAGGATAATTTGGCGTGTGTGGAGATCATGAGGTGTGCGAGCAGACTGGGCGGAACGTCAGTGGGGACCCGGGTCTGACAAAGAATACCGGTGTATCACACAGAGCATGCCGGGAGAAGCAGCAGCCTAACCGGGTGGACCACGGTCCTTCACGGGAAGGCACACCCAGCCTGCCCAGTCAGTAGTAGACGGGAGTACCTGCTTCTGCTTCACCTGTGTGGTACCACTGTACTTCGCAGGACTGCGAGTCCCCCCTCCCGCACAAGTATCTAAAAATTACTTAATACTGCCATGATTGTGGAGCGGAATGGCCGGAATGACTTAACGACCAAACACAGGACAGAAAAACACCCAAATAATGAATTAAATCATTTTTAGTTAAATATTTACTGACAAATGGGCAACACTGATGGAACGGTTTCAGTCAAACGGGTCCTTCTGCTGTGAATAATAATAGATAGACTTTATTGATGTTGAGTTAATTCGGTTGAATACAGTTTTAAAAAACTTTTAATAACAAAATATTGCTAAAATATAAACTGATGCACTACAATGGGTCTCAAATATTTGTAAACGTGTCCTGTTATAGCACTGCATGAGTTTATTGATGATACACAGAAGAACTTCAATATTACACTGAACTCCACTCACTGAACAGTGATAGTGTGGAGAGAGGAATAACCAGGCCAGGCATTCACAGCAGACAAACTTTATTCACTCTCTCACATCTCTCAGAATCAGAAAAAGCATTGACCTCATGCTGCAGGGTCTCTCCTTTATATTACAACACTCACTCCTCCTGCTGCCTGAGGTCTTGCATCACAATACATTCTCGCATCACAATTCCTATTGTCCCCCAGTTGCTTAATCCCCCATGCTCTTCCGGCAGAGGAATTTACTGCCTCTCCCTTCCTTCCAGTCTGAGATAAATATCACAACATGGGTTCCCCATACCCCACCCCCACCCCAGAGTCTCAGACTGAGCGTTAACTCTTACGTCCTTTCGGCTTCAGCCTCCTCCCATATCTGCTGTAACGAGGGGTCTTCGGCTCCACAGCGCTGCTGTGCCGGTGGGGGTTTCCTGGGGGCGTGTCCATCTGTTGGTGGACAATGGGGGGGGGGGACATTCAGCATGCTCATGTGACTGCTCTGACGAATTGTTTACCTGGGGAGTTCTCAGTGGGGGTCTTACCCGCCGAGGAGCTTGAGCCAACATCACCTGCTCGTCTGCCACCACAAAGGCGGGCTTAACCCTGTCTATATAGATTTTCTCCCGGCGACCCCCCAAGTCTAACACAAAATGTTTGTCCCCTGGTTCCAGCACTCTAAACGGGCCATCGTAGGGTGGGTGCAATGGGGGCCGGTGGGAATCATGCCTGACAAACACGAACACTGCGCTCTTCAAAGTTTTCGGCACAAAAGCGCGTGGAAAACAGTGGTGGGCTGGGCCAGGTAGCGTGCCTGAGTCTGCGCTATGCCGTGAGCGCGGGAACGGATGGGTGTTCGGCGCGGGGTTATCTGGTAAAAATTCCCCGGGGAGTCGCAACAGCTGAGAAAAAACCAGCTCTGTTGGGGAAGCCTCCAAATCCTCTTTTCGTGTGGAACGCAACCCTAATAGAACCCACGGCAACCGGTCCACCCAATGTGCATCCGTAAGCGAAGCCCTGAGCGCTGCTTTCAGTGACCTATGGAAACGCTCACATAACCCATTGGCCTGTGAGTTGTACGCGGTTGTGCGATGAATTGCGATGCCCAGGCTCCGGGCCATCATAGACCAGAGGTCGGAAACAAACTGAGGGCCCCGATCGGACATGATGTCCGAAGGGATGCCAAAACATGCCACCCATGTTGTCAAAAAAGCACGTGCCACATCTGCAGACATGGTGGAAGCTAGTGGGACTGCTTCTGGCCATCGTGTGGTGTGGTCCACCACTGTCAGGAGATGCGTGAACCCCCATGATGGCGGGAGGGGGCCCACAAAGTCCACATGAACGTGGTCGAAGCTCTTAGCTGGGATATGGAACGGCTCCAAAGGGTCCTTTGTGTGCCTGTGCACTTTGGCTCGTTGGCACGCTACGCAGGCTGCAGCCCACTCTTTCACCTGTTTACGCAGGCTTGGCCAGACGAACTTCACTCCCACCATTTTGACTGACGCACGCACTCCTGGGTGCGCTAGGGCGTGAACGGACTCAAAAACGTGGCGGCGCCAAGCATGTGGGACCACCAGGCGCGGGCGTCCTGTGGAGATGTCACAGATTGGGGGGGGGGGGGGCCCGTCTTGCAGTACCCTGCTCTCCAGCCTTAATCCTGTTGGTCCAGACTGGAGTGCGCACAATTCCGCATCGCCATTCTGCTCTGCAGCCATGGCCGTGTAATCTATCCCTACGCAGACTGGGGCCACTACTGCGCGCGAGAGGCAGTCCCTCACCACATTAAGTTTACCAGCCACATGCTGAATACCGGACGTAAACTCCGAGATCGCGGCCAGCTGTCTCTGCTGCTGGCCCGACCATGGTTCCGAAACCTTGGCCATCGCGTACGTTAGCGGCTTGTGGTCCACGAACGCAGTGACGTTGTGCCCTTCCTGCCAGAACTGGAAGTGGTGTATGGCCAGGTGGAGAGCCAGTAACGCTCTGTCGAACAGACTGTATTTACGCTCACTGTCGCGCAAAGACCTGCTAAAAAAAGGCGAGCGGCTGTCAAGAACTGGCGACGCATTGCTCCATGACAGTCCCTATGGCCACATCCGAGGCGTCGGTAGTGAACGCTATCCGAGCCGCCGGGTCCGGGTGTGCCAGCAGTGCGGCGTTTGCCAGGGCTTTTTTAACCTCAGAGAATGCCTGCTCCCGCTCAGGAGTCCAGTCGACACTGTCCACCGGTTTCCGTTTCTTGAGTGTGGCGTACAATGGCTGCATGAGCTGGGCTGCGCGGGGGAGGAAACGGTTATAAAAGTTAACCATCCCCAAAAACTCCTGCAGCGTCCTGACCGTCTGAGGCCAGGGAAAATTTTCCACTGCGCGCACCTTGTCCGGCAAGGGTATCGCTCCCGCCGGTCAGATGCGGTGGCCCAAAAAATCGATCCCCGCCACGCCGAACTGGCATTTTGCCGGGTTGATTATTAACCTGTGCACCTCTAACCTCCAGAAAACCGTCCTGAGGTGGGTTATGTGTTCGTCTTCGGACGCGCTGGCCACCAGGATGTCATCCAAGTAGACAAACACAAATGGCAGATCGCGCAACACCACATCCATCATGCGTTGGAATGTCTGTGCCGCGCCTTTTAATCTGAAAGGCATGCGTACGAACTCAAACAGACCAAACGGGATTATTACTGCCATTTTGTATGTGCCCCGCATGCACCGGGACCTGGTGGTAACCACGGACTAGGTCTATCTTAGAAAAAATACGTGCCCCGGCGAGGTGAACGGAAAAATCCTGAATATGAGGGATCGGGTAGCGGTCGTGCGCTGTGGCGTTGTTTAATCTGCGGAAATCTCCACAAGGTAGCCACGATCCCTTGGCCTTAGGGACCATATGTAGTGGGGATGCCCATGGGCTGTTTGAGCGCCTGATGATGCCCAGCCTTTCCAAGTTGGCAAACTCATCGCGCGCTATGGCCAGTTTAGCTGTGTCCAGGCACCGAGGTCGTGTGAAAACAGTGGGCAAACAGAAAATGCCCGTCGTCTGTGCCCATCAACGCCAACATCTTCTCCATCAGTTCGATCGCCGACCCATCTCCTAACTCGGAGTGCGTCAGGAGCCTCTCTGCTCTATCGCATTCCGAGAGCATGTAGCGCTGGGTCAGCACGGCTTTGAGAGCCCCATATTTGTCACGGGCTGGGGGCTGTTGGAGCAGGCTCGCTACTTGCTGAGTTGTGCAAGCGTCCAGCGCTGCGACCACATAGTAATGTCTGGTGTCATCTGCCGTTATTCCCCGGAGCGCGAACTGGGCTTCGGTGTGGAGGAACCAAGACTTCGGGTCGTGCAGCCAAAAGTCTGGTAGTTTGACCGAAACAGCACACGCGTTGCTGGGGCTTCACATCCGGGTCATCTCCGGGGTGTTTGCCTAGTGTTCCATTATTCGTCAAGGGTCACCAGTGTGGAGAGAGGAATAACCAGGCCAGGCATTCACAGCAGACAAACTTTATTCACTCTCTCACATCTCTCAGAATCAGAAAAAGCATTGACCTCATGCTGCAGGGTCTCTCCTTTATATTACAACACTCTCCACCTGCTGCCTGAGGTCTTGCATCACAATACATTCTCCCATCACAATTCCTATTGTCCCCCAGTTGCTTAGTCCCCCATGCTCTTCTGGCAGAGGAATTTATTGCCTCTCCCTTCCTTCCAGTCTGAGACGAATATCACAACATGGGTTCCACATAATATAAACTAAAATAATTATAACAGTGACTGAACAACTCCCATTCCCCAAAATGAAGATGCAGAGAAATAAGTGATCTGACAAACAAATAAACAAGGGATCTGAAACAGTCGCTCATATTGGATGTCCCATTCATTTTCAGTAATTCAGTATTCTGTAATTGATATTCACACAGTCAAATAAATCTTGGTGACATTTACTCCCTTTTATATTTGTCAAAGTCTAACATGTGATTGATTACCTACATATAGGCTACATCCCTTTGTATTCCACTTTCAAACACAGCCTACATTTGGGCCTGTAAAGCCTGATTGGGATCCCTGTTTCAGACAGGAATACTTGCGTTCTACAGGCATGCACTAGTTCCTCTAAAAAAATACATTGATGCCTATAGACTCCAACAGCAAGTCTGCAATGAAAATGTGAATGTGAATGGAATAAAAAAGTGTATCATCATGTAAATAAAATGACGGGTGATTATATTTTGACTGTTACAACTCTCTCCATTAAAATAACATAAAATCCCATTAAATGTCATTTAATTTTTGACACCATATCAGCGCTGTTTGATTCCCACAATGGAAGCTGAACCAATAAATCCTGGAGAATGATTATGCATGGAGTAGAAAATTAAGAAAAGTACATTTCTCACTGAGGAGATTTTTTTTTCTTTTGGACTGTCACATTTTTGGGAGGTTATATATATTTTTTTCTTTTTTTAAATTCCAACTTCTCTCCATTTCTCTTTCGTCCGCGCATGTTTGAAGTGAATTTCAGTCTAAAAACCTCTGCTTCACCCGGTATTTTAGTCCACGTTTACCAGTGGAGCTTAGGCCGACTCTTCCTGCCTGCCTCAGGGACTACAGATGAAAATTAGTGAGAACACTACAGTCTGATACTGAGCATCTTTACCCTGTATTTAATGTTTTTTTTTTTTCTGTACATGGTCTCTGACAAATAAACCAATAAACTAAACTAAACTAAACTTAGACAAACTCTGCATAACTCAGCCCAGCGCTAAGGAACTTTTACAAACTGAGCACAACTTTCACCAATGTTTATTTCCAAATGTTGGTAAATTTTATGTATGGTGAAAATTTTCAAGGAACACAACTTTCGCCAGCATTTGCCAACAAACACCAACCATTATTAACCTCCTCCTCTGGTGTGCTCTCTGTGTCAGATGTTTAGCTACACCTCTGCCTCTTTTAGTGATAACGGTACAGTGATCCCTCACTTATCGCGGTTAATGGGTTCCAGAACCGACCACGAAAAGTGAAAAACCGCGAAGTAGCGTCACCCCAATGACGTCATCCATAAACAATACGTACGTTCATTCTCTCACTCTCATATGATACGTGTGTGTGTGTGTACGTGTACATACATACGTAGATGTAAACAAAGTGTACATAAATATGTTTTTAGAACTCTTTTATTCTTATAACAAGATACGTAACTCAAGATGAAGATGATTTACTGCACAGGTTAATGAGAGCTTTACTGCTCCTCAGGTGACGCCTCATCATGAGGTGCTGGAGGCGCAGGATCATCGAGGGCAGCTTCCGATAGAGCTGAAGCTGCAGGAGGCGGCGTAGTGGCTCGACAGGAAGACTATTTCGCACAAAATGGCACAAGAGAACAGCAAAAAGTTCCACGCGGCGAGACTAAGTAACACGAGCGATAAAAAGCAATGAATGCGGTCTTCCTTCCCTTCATGGGTGCTCGGCAGGGAGAGGAGGTGGGTGAGACGACTCGGCCAATCAGCTTGCGGGGTGAAACGTCTCGGCCAATCAGCTTGCGAGATTTCCGAGCCCAGCCAACACGACAACAGCGAACAGAGAGTTGTGCGGCTCTCCGTGTTGACACCTGATGGTCTAATGTAGTCTCCCTGCCTTCTGCTAGCACCCGCCCATTATTTCTCAATTTTGAATTTTTGATGAATATTTTTGAAAAATCCGCGATGCACTGAGGGCGCGAAAAGTGAAGCGCGAAGTAGCGAGGGATCACTGTAAATGCAATAAATGTTGTCTTTTTGAGGCACTCGAGGCGAGGTTGTGTGATTTGGAATCCCGGCTCCGCTGCATTGAAACACCGTCTGCGCCAGTTAATAATGACAGCCGCCCCTTAGCTGCAGCGGCGCACCGTAGCATAGTGCGGCCTGCTAGCTGTCCCCCAGCTTCCACCTCTCCTGAGCAACCAGGAGAGAACGGGTGGGTGACGGTGAGAAGCAAGCATAGTCGCAAGCCCCTAGTTCACCACCAACCTGTTCATGTTTCAATCGCTTTTCCCCGCTCTGCAACACACCCGCTGAAGAAAAAACTCTGATCATTGGTGACTCTGTAGTCAGAAACGTGAACCTAGAGACTCCAGCGGCCATAGTCAAATGCATTCCCAGGGCCAGAGCAGGCGACATCGAGTCAAATTTGAAAATGCTGGCAAAAAGTAACTGTAAATACTCCACAATTGTTATCCATGCTGGCATTAACGACATCCGACTCCGGCAGTCGGAAGTCACAAAACTTAATGTGGGATTGGCGTGTGACTTTGCAAAAACAATGTCTGCCTCTGTAGTATTCTCTGGGCCCCTCCCCAATCTGACCAGTGATGACATGTTTAGCCGCGTGTCATCCTTCAGACAATGTGGGCTACATAGACAATTGGAACTCATTTTGGGGAAAACCTGGTCTTATTAGACGAGACAGCATCCATCCAACTTTGGATGGTGCATCTCTTTTATCTAACAATCTGGCATCATTTTTATCCAAATTTCCAAAACCTTGATGACTCAGAGTTGGGACCAGAAAGCAGAGTCGTAGTTTTACACGCCTCTCTGCAGCTTCTCTTCATCCGCCACCCCTCAACATAGCCCCTGTCTTCCCCATCAGAGAATCATTGTCTGCTCCCTCCAAAGTAAATAAAGTATAAGCATCCCAAAGTGATCAAACAAAAATTAGGTAAAACTCAAATTAAACATGAAGCCTCTAAATTTGACTTGGCCTCTCTTCCTCCTCATAATTTAAAAATTAAATGCAGTTTGTTAAATATTAGGTCTCTAACTCCCAAGTCTCTGCAAGTCCATGATCTGTTAATTGATCATCAGATTGATTTAATATCCCTTACAGAGTCTTGGTTAGGGCAAGAGGATTATGTTGGTTTCAATGAATCAACTCCCTCTGGTTATTTAAACTGTCAAAATCCCAGAAGTTCTGGTCGTGGAGGAGGAGTAGCAACAATTCACCATTCCAAATTACTAGTTAATGTAAATCAAAAAATATGTTATAATTCCTGTGAGGGCCTGGTCCTCAATATTGGGCATTTTAGCAATTTTAGGTTAAACCCAATTTTATTTGCCATAGTTTATCGTCCTCCCTCAGCCTACTCAGAGTTTTTATCTAAATTTGCTGAATTCTTAGCTGATTTAGTGCTGAAATCAGATAGAATTATAGTAGGGGACTTTAATATGCATGTACTGTAGATGTAGATGGTGATTGTCTTAATATGGCATTCAATTCAATATTAGACTCGATGGGGTTTTCTCCGAAAGCAGGAAATTCTACCCATTATTTCCACCACACATTGGACCTTTTTCTGATACAGTGGGGAAAAAAAGTATTTAGTCAGCCACCAATTGTGCAAGTTCTCCCACTTAAAAGGTGAGAGAGGTCTCCAATTTTCATCATAGGTATACCTCAACTATGAGAGACAAAATAAGAAAAAAAAAATCCAGAAAATCACATTGAAGGATTTTTAATGAATTAATTGGTAAATTCCTCTGTAAAATAAGTATTTGGTCAATAACAAAAGTTCATCTCAATACTTTGTTATATACCCTTTGTTGGCAATGACAGAGGTCAAACGTTTTCTGTAAGTTTTCGCAAGGTTTTCACACACTGTTGCTGGTATTTTTGCCCATTCCTCCATGCAGATCTCCTCTAGTGCAGTGATGTTTTGGGGCTGTCACTGGGCAACACAGACTTTCAAATCCCTCCAAAGATTTTCTATGGGGTTGAGATCTGGAGACTGGCTAGGCCACTCCAGGACCTTGAAATGCTTCTTACGAAGCCACTCCTTCATTGCCCGGGCGGTGTGTTTGGGATCATTGTCATGCTGAAAGACCCAGCCACGTTTCATCTTCAATGCCCTTGCTGGTGGAAGGAGGTTTTCACTCAAAATCTCACGATACATGGCCCCATTCATTCTTACCTTTACACGGATCAGTTGTCCTGGTCCCTTTGCAGAAAAACAGCCCCAAAGTATGATGTTTCCACCCCCATGCTTCACAGTAGGTATGGCGTTCTTTCTCCTCCAAACACGATAAGTTGAGTTTTTACCAAAAAATTCTATTTTGGTTTCATCTGACCATATGACATTCTCCCAATCCTCTTCTGGATCATCCAAATGCTCTCTAGCAAACTTCAGACGGGCCTGGACATGTACTGGCTTAAGCAGGGGGACACATCTGGCACTGCAGGATTTGAGTCCCTGGCGGCGTAGTGTGTTTCTGATGTAGCCTTTGTTACTTTGGTCCCAGCTCTCTGCAGGTCATTCACTAGGTCCCCCCATGTGGTTCTGGGATTTTTGCTCACCGTTCTCGTGATAATTTTGACCCCACGGGGTGAGTTCTTGTATGGAGCCCCAGATCGAGGGAGATTATCAGTGGTCTTGTATGTCTTCCATTTTCTAATAATTGCTCCCACAGTTGATTTCTTCACACCAAGCTGCTTACCTATTGCAGATTCAGTCTTCCCAGCCTGGTGCAGGTCTACAATTTTGTTTCTGGTGTCCTTTGACAGCTCTTTGGTCTTGGCCATAGTGGAGTTTGGAGTCTGACTGTTTGAGGTTGTGGACAGGTGCCTTTTATACTGATAACGAGTTCAAACAGGTGCCATTAATACAGGTAACGAGTGGAGGACAGAGGAGACTCTTAAAGAAGAAGTTACAGGTCTGTGAGAGCCAGAAATCTTGCTTGTTTGTAGGTGACCCAATACTTATTTTACAGAGGAATTTACCAATTAATTCATTAAAAATCCTTCAATGTGATTTTCTGGATTTTTTTTTCTCATTTTGTCTCTCATAGTTGAGGCATACCTATGATGAAAATTGGAGACCTCTCTCATCTTTTAAGTGGGAGAACTTGCACAATTGGTAGCTGACTCAATACTTTTTTGCCCCACTGTATATGGCATAGAAATAGAAAATCTGGTAGTGCCTCCTCATAACCCTGTACTGTCAGACCATTGTCTGTTAACCTTTGATTTTACTATTTCTGACTATCTGGCTCCTAAAGAAAAATATTACTACAGTAGATGCCTCTCAGATGATGTTGTTGCCAAATTTATGCAGATTGTTTCCTCTATGCCATGTGTCAACACAACGGAAATAAGCTATGAAGAGCTTCCTCCTTCTGTAATTGATAGCATGGTAGATAGTGTTACAGCTTCTCTGCATAGACTCTAGACATGTTGGCTCCTTTAAAAAAGAAAAAGTCTAATCAGAGATTTCTAACTCCTTGGTTCAACACAGAAACTCGTAGCTTAAAACAGAAAACTCGTCAGTTAGAAAGAAAATGGTGCTCCACTAAATTAGATGAAATCTATTTAGCTTGGAGAAATCATCTTCTAATTTATAAAAAATCTCTTAGAAAAGCTAGAACAAGTTATTATTCTACATTAATAGAAGAGAACAAGAATAATCTCAGGTTTGCTTTCAGCACTGTAGCCAGACTGACAAAGAGTCAGGACTCTGTCAATCCTAGCATTCCCTCAGAGCTTACTAGTCAGGACTTTATGAACTTTTTCAATAATAAAATTTCATCTATCAGAGATAAAATCGGTCAGATTCTTCCCACCATTAACTTAAATACAGTAACTACTACAGCTCCTCCAAATGATATCTGTTTGGATGAGTTTACTCCAATTGACCTTTTAGAGTTAGACAAATTAATTTACCCATCCAAGCCTTCAACTTGTCTTTTAGACTGTATTCCTACCAGGATATTTAAAGAAGTCTTCCTATTTACTGGTAGCTCTATTCTTCAAATAATCAATTCTTCATTAACATTAGGACATGTACCACAGGACATGGTTCCACAGTTCCTGTGGAACCAGCTGCCAATCTGGATTCAGGAGTCAGACTCGATCTCTGTTTTTAAGAATAGGGTTAAAACAAATAATGGGTATACTGTATTTCCCAATGCAATGAAAATAGCTAAAGTAATTCCGATATACAGTACAAGACGGGTGACAGAGGGGAACTTTCAAACTATAGACCAATTTCACTATTGCCGCAATTTTCCAAGATACTTGAAGAAATATTCTGTGAGAGAATTGATAACTTCATAATGAAGAATAATTTATTGTGTGAGCAGCAATATGGGTTCAGACACAAGAGGACAACTGCATTTGCTATAATGGAATTTATAGAAAAAATATCAACTGCCGTTGAAAATAAAGAGTATTCAGTTGGGGTTTTCCTGGATCTTAAAAAAGCATTTGATTCAGTGGATCATAATTTATTATTAAAGAAACTACAAAATTGTTGTATTAGGGGGGTATCACTGTCCTGGTTAAGTAGTTACTTAAAGAATAGATATCAGTATGTATGTGTTGGTAACAAAAACTCACAGTTACTGAAGGTTACTTGTGGAGTCCCACAGGGTTCAGTTTTGGGGCCATTGTTATTCAATATGTATATACGTAAATGATATATGTAAAGTCTCGGAAAAAATGGATTTAATATTGTTTGCCGATGACACTAATCTATTATGCAGTGGAAGCAATTTGGAACAACTTTTGGATACACTCGGAAAGGAATTAGGAAAGCTTAAACTGTGGTTTGATTCAAACTAATTAACGCTCAATTTAAGTAAGACAAAATTTATAGTTTTTAACAACCATCGCAACAACTTAGTATCTAAACTCAGTGTAAATGGTGTAGAAATTGAAAAGGTATCTGAAACTAAATTTCTTGGAGTAATAATTGATATTACCCTCTTGCACGCCGGTGTACCGCGGACGGGCAAGAGAGCTCCCTCGTGCGCTCTAGGACACACGAGGGCGCTGCGTCCAAGCGCGCACTGAAAATAAAAGCTGCATTTTCGTTCTTCCACTGCAGACACAGCCGCGAACAGATTAGTTCATCTGATTGACCTCCCATTTGACTAATAAGAGCCTTGAATTGGGTTTCTGAAACCTTGAAGAACCAATGACTGAAAACCTAGCAAGAAGGACCCGCCTACCAACGCTGTGAATGCAGCGAGCCAATTGAAGCACAGAAGTTCGCGAGCTGTTTTTTGTAAGGCTGGGTGAAGACAGACTGCTGCAGCAGCAGATGAAAAAAGGACCCGCAGGAAGAACCGTCACAGACCCAGCAGCACGGAGACCATCCACAAGTGCGACCTGTGTGACAGGGACTGTCATTCGCGCATCGGCCTCTCAGTCACAGGCGGTGCTTTTTTTTTTTTTATTACAACAGAATAGACATTTAAGATTCTCTTCCATGGTCATCATAGACCGACGGAGGCCGACGACGAAGGTCGTAAATCATTCGCCAAAACCGCAATCATGGAAGCGCAAAACCGCAATAATGGAATTATGTTTTGACCGGGTTGCCGAGACCAGAACCACGAGTCCGTAACAAGGAACCAGCGTCGCGTTCGTCTGACAATGAGGAAGAGAAGTTCGCCAGGACACTGCTGCTGTGAAGAGGTAAGGTGTTATAAGCTAAATTATTCTTTATCCCTGAAAATTGTAATCAAAAATTACTTTTGACCGATCGGTAAATTACAACTGTGCGGCGCACGAAGTCCGAAGTTCGTGCGCCGCGGTACACGGGTCGTGCGCCGCGTCTGGACCGTGAACGCCCCCCCCCCCCCAGCTACTCTTCTGTAGCGGGGGGGGGGGGGAAGCCACGGTGACTGCGCCGTGGTTGCCACATGACTATTCCGTCATGTAGCGATGGCCGATGTCCGTCCTCTGTAGCGAGGGGGGGGACAACCCCCCCCCCCACACACACACACACACACACAGCCCTGAGTGTCACCTTTCATTAGAGCCCAAGATGAAGCTTCTATATTGAATCATTCAAAAGTTACAGACGTTTTTCCAAACTGTGCCATTTGGCACAATTTGGCACAGTTCAAAAACGCCTGGGAACTACCTGAGGAAAAAGCTGTGTAATATATTCACTTTTTGTGGTATTGTTACAAAATTTTGACCTCAGCTGGATAACACTTGGTTCTACATTTCTGTTGCATTTTCCAGCCCAGATCTGAAGCTGTGTGTTATTTGCAAGCATTTGTATCCAAAATAACACCCAGGCCAAATTTATTTTCTTCAAGTTCAGTATGTTTAGATGACTGTAACTCAGTGGCCGGAGCACTTAGAGAGATTATGACTGTTTTGCCAAAAAATTCAAAGTGTTTTCTTTTAAATGAGACCAACCCCATGAAGATGCTGCAAAGGGTTGAAGAACAGCTTTCGATTTACTTTGGGCACGCTATTTTTTGGCGTTTTTAGGGAAATTGACCGGAGTGCAAGGGGATAAACTGTGTTGGACGTCACATATTAATTATATTAAAGGTAAAATATCTAAATCAATTGCAATGCTACGCAGAGAGAAATATTTGCTGAATCAACCCACACTATATACCTTGTATCATTCATTAATACTCCCATACATGACATATTGTACTGAAGTATGGGGAAATACATATAAAACAAACATATATCCAGTCTTTATGCTTCAGAAGAGAGCTATTAGAATAATAAACAAAGCTGCTTACAGAGAACCAACAAACCCACTTTTTCTTAAATTAAAAGCTCTCAAGTTGAAAGATCTGGTTGACTTTAAAACTGCATTAATAATGTTTAAAGTGAAGAATCTATCACTGCCCGCAAATATCCAAAAGCTGTTCCAAATAAGGGAGAAACAATATCATTTCAGAGGAACATGTATATTTCAAAAACCTTCAGTGAGAACTACCACCAAGCAACACTGTGTTTCAGTGCAAGGAGTCAGATTATGGAACGATTTTGGACCTGAATTAAAATCATGTACAATGCTTGGACAATTTAAACAAAAACTAAAGGAAGAAATACTCCAAACATATATACAAGATGACATGTAAAATCACATAAGGATTGTCATATCCAGTCTGTGTTGTGTTGTTGCTTAGTTGTTTTCTTTTTTGTCACATTTTGTCTTAGCTTTGTTCCGAATTATAATCGCTCTTGTTTCGTTTTTCTTTTTAATTCTTGGATGGAATATGGGTGGGCAATATAAGCTGCGGCTTCAGCCATCACCCATTTCAGATAACTTATGTTGAACTGTATAATCAGAGGAGTTATTGTTTAATTTGACCTTGTTGGATTTTTTTTCCCCTTTGTTATATTATTCTGTTTCTTTTTAATCTTTACTTTTAATCTATCCAAAATAAAGATTCATTCATTCATTCATTCAACCTTCCTTTTTGATATAGCCTATAATTAGGGAGGGATCATGTGCCCCTAAACCCTCCCTTAGTTATGCTGCTAATAGGTTTAGACAGTCCGGGGACCTCCAACTATGCACTGGGCTTCACTCCTTTCTTCAGTCTCAATGAAATATTTTTGCTGGTCATTAACATCTGTTTGTTCTCTCCCATAGACTGAGTCCCCGTCGTGCTGTTTGCTCTCTACATGCCTGTTCTTTTCGTCTTCTCTATCCCCTCACCCCCCAGCCAGTCGCAGCAGATAATTGCCCCTCCCTGAGCCTGGTTCTGCTGGAGGTTTCTTCCTGTTAAAAGGGTGTTTTTCCTCTCCACCATTGCCAAGCACTTGCTCACAGGGGATCGCCTGATTGCTGGGGTCTTTCTGCAATTGTGGTGGTTTCCCCTACAGTTGAAAGTGCTATGAGATGACTGTTGTTGTGAAATGGCGCTATATAAATAAAGTTGAATTGAATTGAATTTTTTGTATGTTTGTCACACTTAAATGTTTCAGATCATCAAACTAATTTAAATATTAGACAAAGATAACACAAGTAAACACAAAATGCAGTTTTTAAATGAAGATGTTTATTATTAAGGGGGAAAAAAATCCAAACCTATGTGGCCCTGTGTGAAAAAGTGATTGCCCCCTAAACCTAATAACTGGTTTGGCCACCCTTAGCAGCAACAACTGCAGTCAGGTGTTTGCGATAACTAGTAATGAGTCTTTTACAGAGCTGTCCAGGAATTTTGGCCCATTCATCTTTGCAGAATTGTTGTAATTCAGCCACATTGGAGGGTTTTTAAGTATGAACTGCCTTTTTAAGGTCATGCCACAGCATTTCAATCAGATTCAGGTCAGGACTTTGATGAAACCTCTCCAAAGTCTTCATTTTGTTTTTCTTAAGCCATTCAGAGGTGGACTTGCTGGTGTGTTTTAGATCATTGTCCTGCTGCAGAACCTAACTGCGCTTCAGCTTGAGGTCACGAACTGATGGCCGGACAGTCTCCTTCAGGATTTTTGGTAGACAGCAGAATTCATTATTCCATTTACCACAGCAAGTCTTCCAGGTCCTGAAGCAGCATAACAGCCCCAGACCATCACAGTACCACCACCATATTTTACTGTTGGTATGATATTCCTTTTCTGAAATGCTGTGTTACTTTTCCACTGCCAGGAACTCCTGTCTACTGTATGTCCAACTTCTTCAACAGTCATTATCGCCCACGACAGACTGCTATGATGATGATGATGATGATGATGTGTTACTTTTATGCCGGATGTACCGGGACACACACCTTCCAAAAAGTTCAACTTTTATCTCATCAGTCCACAGAGTATTTTCCCAAAAGTCTTGGGGATAATCAAGATGTTTTCTGGCAAAACTGAGATGAGCCTTTATGTTCTTTTTGCTCAGCAGTGGTTTTCATCTTGGAACTCTGCCATGCAGGCCATTTTTGCCCTGTCTCTTTCTTATGGTGGAGTCATGAACACTGACCTTAACTGAGGCAAGTGAGGCCTGCAGCTCTTTGGATGTCGTTGTGGGGCCTTTTGTGACCTCTTGGATGAGTTGTCGCTGCACTCTTGGGGTAATTTTGGTCGGCCGGCCACCTGGGAAGGTTCACCACCGTTCCATGTTTTTGCCATTTGTGGATAATGGCTCTCACTGTGGTTCACTGGAGTCCCAAAGCCTTAGAAATGGCTAGAAAATTGAACTCAGCTTTCCAAAGATGCGATAAACCACAGTTAATTTATGTTTTAACGGGGGGGGGGTGTCACTTTTTCACAAAGGGTCATGTAGGTTTGGATTTTTTTTACCCTTAATAATAAACACCTTCAATTAAAAACTGCATTTTGTGTGTACTTGTGTTGCCTTTGTCTAATATTTACAAGAAGGGACAGCGCAGGCTGTTCCTACTGAGGAGACTCAGGTCTTTTGGTGTACAAGGGGCGCTGCTGAAGACATTCTATGACACGGTGGTGGCATCAGCCATCACTTTTGGAGTGGTCTGCTGGGGCAGTGGCGTTACAGCAGCCGATAGGAAGAGACTGAACAAACTGATCAAGAAAGCTAGCTCTGTCCTGGGGCAATGCCTTGACCCAGTGGAGGAGATAGGAGAGAGAAGGATGGTGGCTAAACTGTCATCTCTGCTGGAGTCCGAGTCCCACCCTATGCAGGACATACTGAACACACTGAGGAGCTCATTTAGCAGCAGACTACATCATCCTAGGTGCACAACCGAGAGGTTTCGCAGGTCCTTCCTACCTACGGCTGTCAGACTGTATAACCTAAGCAGGGCTGCTCACAGAGATAGCAAAAAAAAACGTGACAACCTAATAGTATTGAATGCAAAAGACGCAATAGACTTACACAATGGTCCCCTCCGGTATACAACTAGGAAAATACTGGTCGCTACGGAGGGTGACAATATGTATGGGTACATAATCATACCATGTAGGATAACTAAGTAGACGGTTATGCTGTTCATTCCATCTAGCTACAATGCTCCGCACTGTTTGTTTATATATTTATATATTTATTCCATCTAGCTACAATGCTCCGCACTGTGTGTGTTTATTACCTCCGCCAAGGAGGTTATGTTTTCATCGGCGTTGGTTTGTCTGTCTGTCTGTCTGTCTGTCTGTCTGTTTGTTAGCAAAATACTCAAAAAGTTATGGACGGATTTTCATGAAATTTTCACAGATTGTCAGAAATGGGGTATCCTACAGATGATTAGATTTTGGTGGTGATCCGGATCACCGTCCAGAAGAAAACCGCCATTACGGAAAATGCGATTTTCGTGAATAACTTCTGAACCACTAATCCTATCATTGTCAATCCAATTGCTAGTCATATGTTTTCATGGTCAAGGAATCTGAAAACGTACACACAAACACTGTATGGGGGAACTGTGGCACTTGGCGGAGGTCTGCGCTCTCCGAGTGCTTTTCTAGTATATTTATATATTTATTCCATCTAGCTACAATGCTCCGCACTGTGTGTTTATATATTTATATGTACATATGTATACTCGCCGCTCTTGTTTTTTCTTGTCTTCTGATTGTTGCTCTGAGTGTTGCTGTCCCTGTGCTGTTGCAATCCTGGAATTTCCCCATTGTGGGACTAATAAAGGCTTATCTTATCTTATCTTATCTTAAATTTGTTTGATGATCTGAAACACTTAAGTGTGACAAACATATGAAAAAATGAGAAATCAGGAAGTGGGCAAAAACTTTTTCACACCACTGTGTGTGCCAGCGTGATAATGTCACCAACCGGTTGAATCATCACGCCACATATTACCACAAATCCTATCATCACATTCTCCCCTCCTTTGCAAAATACAGTACACTCCTAATTAATCAATCTGCTAGTTAGCCCTTCCCAATTTAGTACCCCCTATAAGCATTGTTAACATTCAGCATTTTTAAAACATCAAACAAAACCTGGAACTAGGGTCCTTGGGTGGACTGCCACCAGACCCGGCGTGGCTAAGTGGAGTATTCTGCCACTTGTTTAGCCGCGCTTCTACTAAAACCGTTTTTTTTTTACAGTCTCCTATGGTAAGGGTGGTTCTACCGGGAAGGGATCTGCAGCAGCCCTGTGGTGGACACATCCCTGGAGACACTGGGCCCCCGGGACAAGGGCCAACCTTCATAACACAGGGGCTCGGATCGCACACCACATCCACTGACTCCCGCACAGCCTCGTCATCCGGAGCAGCCACCTGGACATGCCGCAGCTGGTTTTTGTGTTAAACTGAGTCATCTGTCAGCTGAAAACATGCCATCCCCAGCTTCGCCATGATCCTCAGTGGTGCCCGTTGTTTTGCTGGCTGTGGCCCAGCCAGTCGTCGCCCCGGTCTCTCGTCGGCACGAACCCAAACCCAGTCCATGACCTGGAGCGGTACCTTGCTTGGCTTTATGTGTTGCTGTACTCCCGGTGGCTCTGCGCATTCATTTGGCTTGGTACCTCCGTCGTACTGCAGCGTCTTGGCAGTCACTGCATTCACAGCGGACCCTTCACCCTTCATCTCCGTCATCGGTTGGGGCTCATCACGGGTACCAGAGATGTACGGTACTCCCCCGGCATCACTCGTCGAGGCGGACCCTTCACCCGTCAGCTCAGTCACCCCCACCGTAGCTTGTTGAGCGAGGGTACTGAAGCAGTCCAGTTCCTCCTCCGGGCGGCTGTACTCCCAAGAGCGTGAAGTGTGTGCTTTGGTGTCGGTGCCGTCCGTAATTACTTCATCCCACACCACAATGCTGTCCTCCAGGTCCAGTGCGCCCCAACTGCTGCACCTGGACAATTCGAACCAAGCGCTGTCCCTAATGGCAAAGCCCAGTCCATAGAAAAGGTCGCATCCCATAATGTTGTCACCATGCGCTGCTACCTGGAACATGAAGTCGTGCACAGCTTTGAACTTGTAGCGAGCAATCTGTTCCACTGTTCCGACATTGCACACTCTGTGACCACTGTACCTGTACAGCAGCATTGGGTTCTTCCTGATTCTGTGGTTGGGGAAAAACTTTTTCACCATGGCCCAGTTTAGCATTGATCGCACTACTGCCGTATCGAGCAGGAGCGGCACAGCTACTCTGTCCAATTCAACCATGCAGTATGAATAACTGTTGATGTCAGGGCTCACCGAGTGAATGGTCATTGCTGGCGGGTGGGCTGGCTTACTTAGAGGGCCCCACAGTGCTGGCGACCAGTGACCTTCGGTTCACTGCATTAGCCTCGTACTCTTCTGCCGTGTACTCTTCGTCCTTCATGTCCACCGCGTTGGCTAACGTCGTCTATTCAGGCAGCCTCTGTGTTTGGCGCCCATTTAGCTCCGAGGCTAACTTTTCTGCTGCTTCCAACTGGAGTGCTAGCTCGACCTCTCTAGCTAGTGTCAGGTCACCAGGAGCCGTTAGCAACCTAGCCCACAGCCCAGTGTTACATGTGTGTTCAGCCAATTGGTCCCGCACCATTTCGTCTTTCAGCAGCCCAAAATGGCACACACTAGCCAACTGTCTCAGGTCAGTGATGAACTCCTGTATTGGCTCACCAACTCTGTCGTCTCTGGCAAAAATGAATCCGTCGTACTGTCATGCTGTCCGGTATGGTAAAATATTTAGCTAGCAGCTCCACAACCACCTCATACGAGTCCGTCGCGCCGAGCGTGCAGAGAATCCTTTGGCCCTCTATGCCTAGGTTGTGGACAAGCAGCGCTCACGTCCTGACCTTATCCAATTTCCCTAGGCCCAATGCTGTAATATAAGTCTCAAATTCTTCCAGCCATCGTGGCCATGGGACTGGTGGTTCCCCTGGAAGCTCAAGGAAAGGCCATAGCGGTGTCACGCACGCCTCCATGGTTTATCCTCCGTTGCCAAATATTGGATCCACAAACCTGGCAGTAAAGAGACGGACGAGGATGCTGCACTGGAACTGGGCTTTATTACAGAACTGGGTACATGGCATTACACACACTGGCCTTCTGCACACACACTGTCACCATGCTGAGTCGCTAGGGCAAGAGAGCCCTGTAATGGCAGACACTCCCATATGTATGCCAGCGTGATGACGTCGCCAGCCAGCTGCGTCATCACGCCACATATTACAACAACTCCCATCATCGCAATGTCTTTCCAGATACATTTCTGAACTCCTATGGGAGAAAAGTACATTTCCTGTTCAGTAGTGCTGCCACCTATTGAGGGTCATGGAGCCTTCAGAGGATGATCCAGTTTACACTGTTCAGTTTAAAAAGCATTCACTGCAGACCAAACATTTTACCTCACCTATGTGGCTGTTCCAGCAGCTGGCTCATTGTAAAAGAGTTGGCCTTGTCTTTCAGGCTTTAATTTTGTAAAGTTTGCACAAATCACACTGCAAACTTTGAAGCTCAGTTTGTGCTTTCTTAAAAACTAAGGTGTTGCAGTTATAAAAAGCAATAAAAAATGTTGCTTAAAATGCTTAAAACAAACTTTAGAAATTAATTGGAGTTAACTAATCTCAATAATCATAATCAACCACAGTTAATTATAGAAAAATGTGCAATTAATTAGTTAAAAAATTTTTAATTGATTCACAGCCCTATTAATTACTATGTCTCAGTGAAAACGAAGGCATACAGTAATCGGTCAATGTGTCTGTGTGTGGTTGGTCGTATCTGTCCGCCTGTTTGTTTCATCTCGCCCAGTCAAAATTAAGTGCAACTAAAGGCTTCTATCATTGTTTCACCATATTTTCTCGACTTAATTTGCCAGAATTTCGGGATAAGGTTTTCTTTTCAAAATAAACACAAATTTAACTCACCATTGCCGTGTAATGGAGCCAGGGAAAAAGGTACTGTAATAATAACTATGCCGGACCAGTAGAGGCGGCAGTGTGACTTTTTTATAGCACATAGCCACCTCCTGTCACAGTCAAGCTCTAGCTGAACTGTTCTAAAATAGCTGAAAAGCTGAGAAAAAAACACGTATTCAGCAAGTACACAATTTATTCATAGCATCAATTGTTTTCACACTGGTTTTGCTGTTTAGATTTGCAGAGGAAGGACAAGGTATTTTCTTCCTTGAGTTTTCAGTTCATCGCTAAAAAACTACAAGTCCCAACATTCCTCAAGTTAAAAACATGGCGGACTACAGCAGAGAGCTGAATGCAGCAAAAAAAAAAAAAAGCTAAAAAGTAAGTTTGGGGCTTTAATTATGCAGTGATTTTAAGCTTATGTTACATTGTGGTAGCACTGTGTGGGGGATTTTCCACCCAGAGTCGGAAGCCGGGGGGAAGAGGGAACAATGGACTCAAGGAGGAAGTGGTACCGGGGGGTCTCAGACAGAACAGAAAGGACTATTAGCTGTCACGATTTGCTGCCTCTCCGGGGCAGCAGAGATGAGAAAAACCCAGGTGCAGGAGGATGTTGGGCAGTGCAGTGGCGCAGTGGTTAGCACTGTGGCAGCACAGCAACTCATCCTTGGCCATGGGATCCCTGGTTCGATCCCAGCCCCTGACCAACAGTGATCTGTGTGGAGTTTGCATGTTCCCCCCCGTGTCTGCGTGGGTTTACTCCGGGAGTTCTCCGGTTTCCTCCCACAGGCCAAAAACATGCAAGCTAGGTTAATTGGAGACTCTAAAAGTGGCCCTAGGTGTGAATGTGTGTGTGTGAATGGTAAAGGGATAGCGCCGTACCGTGGCTGCTTCATCCATCCAGGTGGATGCCCTCAATTTCCCCTCTGGGGATCAATAAAGTATACAAAATCAAAAAAAAAATGTTGTGTTTATTTTTTTTTTCCACAATATCTTTATTGAACCTTTTTTTTTTTTTTAACAAACATGATACAAACAATCAAACACTAACACTAAAGTACTACAAAAAAAAAAAAAAAAAAATGCACTAAAAACACCAACAACCACCAACAAAATCAAGTCTTTAACAATGCTCCTCTGTTTAGTCTAGACAATCCAATACATAAGTATACATATTATGTTCACCAGTTTGGAATTTACAAGGTCCACACACATCATTCACCTTCTTCTTCAAGAGTTATGTTTAAATTTTTTACATAATCAATAAAAGGTCTCCATATATTCTCAAACACAATTTCCTTTGATTTCAGTATATATGTTATTCTTTCTAATGGAAGGTTTGTTAACATCTGTCTTAACCACTGAGTCACATCTGGTCTATGAGTCTTTTTCCATAATAGTGCAATACATTTTTTGGCATTAAGCAAACTGAGGTCTATGAATGTTCTTTCACTTTTATTAAAATTATGCTTTTCTGGGTACAGACCCAACAAAAACAGTTTAGGATTCAATATGATTTGTTTTGAGATTATTTTTTCAATTGTTACCCTCACCTCTTCCCAAAACATTCTTATTAATCTACATTCCCATAAACAATGAAATAGGGTTCCTTTACTTTCCATGCATTTTGTGCATGTATCTGGTATATTTTTGTTATATCTATTTAACTCCTCTGGTGTAACATACATCCGCATTAACCATTTGAAATGTATCAATTTAAGGCGTGCATTTATTGATTTGGTTTGAGCTTCTGTACAAGCCAATTCCCATTGTTCCTCTGAAATTTCAGTTTGCAGATCTTCTTTCCAGTAGTTTAATCTTTTCAGTGAATTTTCACTTGAAGATAGTGTCAATGAGTTATAAAACTCTGAAATAATACCCTTTCTTTTACTATCTTTCATCATCATTTTTTCCAAGGATGAATAAATAGGTCGAGTGAGAGCTTTATTTTGATTTGATCGAATAAAGTTTCTAAGTTGAAGATATTTAAAAAAATGTGTTCTATTGAGATTAAATTTGATCCTCAGCTCTTCAAAAGACATTATGTTGTCTGCACATGGCAAATATAAATCCTGAATCTTTTGTATCCCTTTTAAATTCCATACTTTAAATACAGCGTCCGCTCTCCCTGGTTTAAAATATTGATTACCCCATATTGGACTAAATTGTGACAATAACTATGGTTCTTTTAAATAGTTTTTAGCTTCACACCATATTTTGATCATATGCTTTACAAATGGATTTTTAACTTGTTTTTGTAATTTTTTTTGCCAAATCTGAGTATATGAATATGGGAAGAGGTAAAGGTAAATTGTATGATTCCATTTCAGTCCAGTGAGGGAGATCATTTGATGAAAAATAATATGTCATAGACCTCAGTTGTGCCGACCAATAATACAACATAAAATTTGGACATTTCAGACCTCCACGATCAAATGGTAAATATAATAAAGACAAACGTAATCTAGCCCTCCTGTTGTTCCATATAAATTCCACTAACTTTTTTTTTATTCTTGAGAATAGATCTAAAGGTGGTGATAAGGGAATGTATTGAAATAAATAAAGTATTTTAGGTAAAATATTACTTTTAAGTATATTGATTCTCCCGATCATCGACATTGGTAGTGACATCCATCTCTGAGTTAACTCATTGATATCTGACATTAAGGCTTCATAGTTGACACTGGCGACTGATTCTAGCTTAGGCATAATTTGGATTCCTAAATATTTAAACTGATTTACAACATTGAATTGATTTACCTCAGGGGCTGGGTAATTTCTCTGGGTCTCATTTAGCATTAATATTGAAGATTTAGTTTTATTTATTTTATATCCTGATATTTCCCCAAAATTCTTTATTAAATTCAACAAGGTTGGAATTGATTTTTTTAGATTCGACATAAACAAAATTATATCATCGGCGTACAGGGAGATTTTATGTTCTGTTGGTCCAACTTTAATTCCATATATTTGTGAATGTAAACGTATCGCTATCGCTAAAGGTTCAATTGCCATAGTAAACAGTAAAGGTGAAAGTGGACAGCCTTGTCGACATCCTCTATTGATTTTTATTGGTTTTGAAATATTGTTATTTGTTAGGATTTCTGCTGTAGCATTGTTGTATATTATTTGAACCCATTTTATGAAATTATTTCCAAGTCCAAACCTTTGTAGGACTTCAAAAAGAAAGGGCCATTCAACTCTATCAAAGGCCTTTTCGGCGTCCAATGATAGGAGAGCTGTATCCGGTGCTTCTTTATTAAAATAAATAATATTAAATAGTCTTCTTACATTATGGAAGCCTTGTCTACCCTTTATAAAGCCATTCTGATCTCGATTAATAATATTTGGTAAAATTTCTTGTATTCGTCTTGCTAAAATTTTACAGATTATCTTAAGGTCGGCGTTTAATAGGCTTATTGGTCTCATATTTTCACATTTATTAGAGGGCTTACCTGGTTTTGGCAGCAGTATAATTAAGGCATTATTCATGTATGATGGTAAATTATTATTTTGAAATGCTTCTAAAACCATTTCCAAAAAAGGTTTTATTAATTTATTCTTAAATTTTTTATAAAGGTCAACTGGAAGACCATCTGGTCCTGCACTTTTTCCTGATTTCATATTATCAATGGCTAGCCCAACTTCTTCTTGACTAATTTTAGACTCCAATATCTCCCTGTTTTCATTTGGAATACACGGTATAGATAGTTCGTTCAAAAACCCATTTAGTTTTGTTAAATCAGGTTCATTTTTGGTATCATATAATTTTTCATAGTAATCTCTAAAGGCTCTATTAATTTCTAAAGGATCTATAACTACCTGTCCGTTACTTATAATACTGGTAATTGGTGTTTTAATTTCCAATTGTTTAATCTGCCATGCTAATAATTTTCCTGATTTTTCACCTTGTTCATAAAAAGATTGTTTCAATCTTAGAAGACTCGAGGCAGCTCTATTCGCTGATTTTTTGTCGTATTCAGCTCTCAAAATCAGTAATTCATTCTCCAGCCTTGGGTCACTTCCTGTATACACTTTTTCCTGAAGACTTTTTATTTTATGTTCCAATTTAGCTCTCTCCTCTCGCGTCTTCTTAGATTTTGATCCTGTATAACTAATAATATGTCCCCTAATAAAAGCTTTGAAAGCCTCCCACTTTACACATGCTGATGTTTGTGTAGTATTGATGTCAAAGAACTCGTCTATCTGTTTTTCTATATACTTGACAAATTCCTCATCCTGAAGCCATTTATGCTGAAATTGCCATCTACCTGATTCCTTTGTCAATTTTTTATCTACATATATTAGACAACAGGGTGCATGATCAGAGATCACGATGTTATCATAAAAGCAGTTTTGAATCTTGGACCTTAATTCTGTGGAAATCAAAAAATAATCAATACGTGAGAATGTCTTGTAGGTACTGGAATAACAAGAATAGGCTTTAACTTGTGGTTTCATTTCTCTCCATATATCTAACAATCTCAATTCTTTCATAAAATGATTAATAGTCATCCTACATCCAATGTGCGTACAATCCAGTCCTGTTGATCTATCCACACCTGGATTCAATGTACAATTAAAATCCCCTGCTATTATATGTTGCCCTGTAAGTGATGATAAGATGAGAAATAATGTTGTGTTTATTAACATAAATATCCAAACAATAATACCAACGAACAACCAGGTGAGCTTGAACAGTCAAAGGTTAATGTACATTGTCCCCAAATGAACTGGCAACGGACAACATGGAAAAATTAGCCCAAAGCGCTACCAGACGAAATGGTGAGCGGGGGGGAAGAGATAAATAAACCCAGAACATTCCTGAGCAAAAATGCAGGTTGGAGCCGGGCAACCCAGGGCTCTACAGGCTGCACCAAGGTAGCGCCGGGAAAAAACAGAGAAAACCAAACACTGCAAACAACTGACTGGTGCTGGTACTTACAGAGAGGAAAACACCAGAGCAAAGGCTGCTCTCACGACCGGAGACAATACAATGAACCGACAAATTACCAGTGAGCAAACAGAGCTTAAATAATACAAGACCTAATCAGCTGAGTGAACCCAGGTGGTTTGTGTGTGTGTGTGTGTGTGTGTGTGTGTGTGTGTGTGTGTGTGTGTCTGGGGGGGGGGGCGGGCTGACCTGAGCAGAGAGAGGAATAGGCAATTACAAATTGGAACGAGCTGTCATGAGTTGACAGGAGAGGGAGGCGTGGCTGCCAGCAGACAGGAGGCACACAAGCCCCTGACCGCTGACAGTCACAAAATAAAATATAAACAACCCAAAAGCAGACTAAGGAAAAACTACAACGGATAATCAAATTATCCAGAACATAAACAGACAAATAAAAGGCACCCAACATACAACAAGGCATGGCAATACAAGCTAGACAATGAAACACAATATGGAACTCAAAAGGTAATATAAAACACAGATACATGTAACTATGGAAAAGGAAAAAGCCATGAAGCCGAGCTTGGGAGGAACCCCAAGCCTGGTTCATGACAATTCACCCCCCCCCCCCCCCCAGGGAGTTCAGGAGATGCCAGAGCCACTGGAGAAAGAGAGGGTGTGAGAAGCGGGTCTGGCATTATATGATGTGAATGTGCCATGCATGTCTTTGTCCACTGAATGCATTGTAGTTGGGCTCCCTGGGTCTCCTGGGATGGAATTAAAGGTTGTAAAAAGAAGGTGCCCTGAGACCCAGTGAAAGTTTTACTGTACTTGATGTTGGAAGAGGAATAAAGTTCGTGTGTTGTTTAGCTCATTGCCTCATCTGCTTCCTTCTTCCACATTGGTGACCCCAAGACGTGCCATGGAGAAAGGGCCGAGCACCTTCCCGGAGACGACCCAGAGGGAGAGCACCAGCGCAGCCTTTTGGGAAAATACTCTGTGGACTGACGAGACAAAAGTTGAACTTTTTGGAAGGTGTGTATCCCATTACATTCAGCATAAAAGTAACAGCATTTCAGAAAAGGAACATCATACCAATAGTAAAATATGGTGGTGGTAGTGTGATGGTCTGGGGCTGTTTTGCTGCTTCAGGACCTGGAAGACTTGCTGTGGTAAATGGAACAATGAATTCTGCTGTCTACCAAAAACTCCTGAAGGAGAATGTCCGGCCATCAGTTCATGATGTCATGGGTGGCGAGAGTGCGCCCCCTCCTTCCCGTTCATCTCTCCACTGTTCATCAGCGCACCTGAGGGAAAGGACACACCTGCGCCCTCTTATCAGCCAGCATATTTAAGGAAGCTCGCCTCAGTGATTCAACGCTGGCTTGTCTGGGAACTAATGTTCCTAGTTCTCCCACATTCATCTTGCCAAGAAGGATGGCTCGCCCCGCCCGTGTATTGATTACCGTGAGCTCAACGCCAAATATTCCCTGCTCTTGATGAATTCCGTGTTGAATTAGACACTCATCATCGACACATGACCTCAAGCTGAAGCGTACTTGGGTTCTGCAGCAGGACAATGGTCCAAAACACACCAGCAAGTTCACCTCTGAATGGCTTAAGAAAAACAAAATGAAGACTTTGGAGTGGCCTAGTTAAAGTCCTGACCTGAATCTGACTGAGATGCAGTGGCATGACCTTAAAAAGGCAGTTCATGCTTGAAACCCCTCCAGTGTGGCTGAATTACAACAATTCTGCAAAGAAGAGTGGGCCAAAATTCCTCCACAGCGCTGTAAAAAACTCATTGCCAATTATTACAAATGCTTGATTGCAGTTGTTGCTGCTAAGGGTGGCCCAACCAGTTATTAGCTTTAGGGGGCAATCAGTTTTTCCACACAGGGCCATATAGGTTTGGATCCTTTTTTCTCTTAATAATAAACACCTTCATTTAAAAACTGCATTATGTGTTTACTTGTGTTATCTTTGTTTAATATTTAAATTTGTTTGATGATCTGAAACATTTGTGTAACAAACATACAAAAAAATGAGAAATCAGGAAGGGGGCAAACACTTTTTCACACCACTGTATATAACACATAAACATCAGGTATGGGACATTCATACAGAAGTGAAAACATACCTGGCTCTTGCCTTGGTGTCTGTCTTGTGTCTGTACCGCCAATCACACAAACGATCCTTTTCAGCTTTAGGTGCATGATCTACATATTGCTGTTGAAGCCACAGATTTAGCTGTGCTTATCTGTGAGGAGCCTCACCCCGAACAGCAGCAATAAGTACCAGAACTATGCAAAAACATTCAAAAATACAAAAATTACAACTGCTGAAATTAGCTGCCACTTAACTGCAAAACACGTATGTGGACTATACATTAAAACAAATTTGAAACACTTAAAAACGCTGTTTTAAATGCCCCACTGCTCCATTCTTTCAGACAGATTTAACACTACTTCACCCGAAACCAGAAGTTGCCCCCATAATCGTTTCTACAGCAGCGCCGTCAGGAATAAGGTGGCTAGTGAATCAGCCGTTTTGTCGTGCTGTTAGAAATCTTAACAGAAAATTTCATTCACTATATAGTATTTATATGTACGATTCACTATGCTCACTCTGGGACACTATGGGACACTATGGAATGGTGGGTGGGACAGCACTGTGTATATCTGTGTTGTTTGAGGCTGGTTTTGATGTATGGACATCAATGTATGTTAGGATGGCTGGGTGTTAATGCTGATATGTACAAAATACAGCTAATTGTTTACTTGGGGTCTTAAATGTGGTAATTTGTATATAATTCACATGGGTGTATTTATGGAAAAGAGGAGATGGAATTAATAAGTGTTCACTTCTTCCTTCTCCCTTTCAAACTCTGTATACTGTTACTTTATTGCATTTGTCATTTGTTTTGTTTTTGTTATACTTTTTTGTTCAAAATAAAGTATCTATCTATCTATCTATCTATCTATCTATCTATCTATCTATCTATCTATCTATCTAGTACACTCAAAATATCCCACATGTGGCGGTTTGGTGTAACCCCCACAACAGACTGGACAGACACAGCGCTCGGCTAGAGCAATTAACAGAACAGTGAAATGTGTGTATTAATGTCTACAGGCAGCCCCGCTTCTTCTGGCTCACTTCTGTGTTGTTAATGTGCCTTTCATGCGTTGTGTTCATGCGTCCTGTCCTTACTGTGACCTAGAGACCGAGATCAATATGTCGCTCAAATGCAAATGTCTCATGCCTGTTCTGTTATCTCTTTGATCATACCAACTGCTGGGGAATGCTCTTTTATGTATTGTTGTAGTTGGGTATATATACTGCACTGTAACCCATGCTCATCCTCTCATTCACTCACTCTTCAGCTGCTGCTGCAGACACACACTGTGTCTCCTCTCATTCGGCTTCAGCCTGCTCACACTATGGGCTGGAGCCGAGTTCCCGTGAAGGCGGTATGATTTAATAAACTCTGCTTAAAACCTTCACCAATGCCGCTTCACTGGTGACCCCGAACATGCACACGTTTTGTGCAAAGCAACCTTCTGGTCTGGACGGCCACGCTGGCGACCCGACGCTGACAAAAACAGGCTGCCAGCGAACACAGCAGCCTGACGCAAACGAGCTGCCCTCCCTTCTGCTTCAGGGAGACCTCGACGCGGAGCCAACACAGGCGAGCTGCTCTCCGGACATCACCCACGACCGGGAAAACTGCAGAAAACATCATGGCGCGACCCTCGCCTGAGATCAGGACGTCCACGCTGGACCGGCCGAGGGACACAGAACGTTTTCTCCCTCTCACCGCTACTCCTCCCTCTCAGCGATCCTACTCATCTACCCGAGCCTGAGGAACAAAGATCGTCTATCTCCCCTCACCGCTCCAACGCACCATGACTAATCTGCAGCCACAGCTCATCATAGATGATTTATCGGCACCAACTGCGCCGATCTCCACCAAGTTTTCTGACCCTGGTTCTCCTCTCCAGCTGGTCCACCCATCACGGAACCCCGGCGCACGCACCGGGGAGTTACGAGGACGGCGCACCACGCACGGGACACATACGGCTACACTGACCGCCTTCCTTCTGCTGCACACCGCCCTTCAGGCTTGCTCGTTCACCTGAGGCACGCAGCTTGCTCACTGGGTTTTATGGTCTTAGCCACGGCACACAAGGGGAATTCAGCTGTCTGCGGTTCCCGAGGCTTTAGTGTTGCGCCTGCACCTAAAAGTCAAACACGCCAAGTCCCTTTGCTTCCTTTTTTTTCTTACAGCCGCTCCTGCTTTTCTTCATGGCCACAAGAGGAGTCAGAGACTAATTTTTCTTCTTGCAGACCTCCGCACGTTCAACGGGACAGCCCCTCGACGTCGCGGACCAGCAAGCAATTTTTGCGCGGCTCGGACGATTTCACCGTCCCCGTCCAGCACGTACTACCCCCCTCCTCCCTCCCCCTCCTCCTGCAGAGAGCTTCTCCTGCTCGCTACCCAAGCTGAATGATCGAGACCTCGGCCTCTTGCCGAGCCCTCTGGGAGGGAGCGTGTGGCGGTTTGGTATAACCCCCACAACAGACTGGACAGACACAGCGCTCGGCTAGAGCAATAAACAGAACAGTGAAATGTGTGTATTAATGTCTACAGGCAGCCCCGCTTGTTCTGGCCCACTTCTGTGATGTTAATGTGCCTTTCATGCATTGTGTTCATGCGTCCTGTCCTTACTGTGACCTAGAGACCGAGATCAATATGTCGCTCAAATGCAAATGTCTCATGCCTGTTCTGTTATCTCTTTGATCATACCAACTGCTGGGGAATGCTCTTTTATGTATTGTTGTAGTTGGGTATATATACTGCACTGTAACCCATGCTCATCCTCTCATTCACTCACTCTTCAGCTGCTGCTGCAGACACACACTGTGTCTCCTCTCAGAGAGCCTGAGGAATTCGGCTTCAGCCTGCTCACACTATGGGCTGGAGCCGAGTTCCCGTGAAGGCGGTATGATTTAATAAACTCTGCTTAAAACCAACACCAACGCCGCTTTATTTCATGCCGCTTCACCACAATGCATTTTGAAAAGTAGTACAACAGATGGTCACTACATTAGCCAATATATCCCATAATGCAATGAGAGGAGAGCTGCACATCACGACATAAACTACCTTTCACCATTCACACCTGGGGCCACTTTAGAGTCTCCACTTAACCTAACTTGCATGTTTTTGCCATGTGGGAGGAAACCGGAGCAATTTTGGAGTAAACCCATGCAGACACAGGGAGAACATACAAACTCCACACAGATCACTGTTGATCAGGGACTGGGATCAAACCCAGGATCCCCTGGCCAGGGGTGGGTTGCTGTGCTGCCGTGGTGCTGACCACTCCGCCACCACGCTGCCCAGACATCACTCTATATATAATTCAAGAAATCTCTCGGCCAGCTGTCTCTGCTGCCGGCCCGACCAAGGTTCCGAAATTTTGGCCATCGCAAAAGTGAGCAGTTTGTGGTCGACAAACGCGGTGAAACACCGACCTTCCAGCCAGAATTGGAAGTGGCGAATCGCTAAGTGGAGCGCTAACAGCTCCCTGTCAAATGCGCTGTATTTTCACTCGGCTTCGCGCAAGGATCTGCTGAAAAAGGCCAGCGGCTGCCAAACCCCGGCAACGTGCTGCTCCACAACCGCCCCTATGGCCAAATCTGACGCATCAGTGGTGAGCGCTATACGGGCCGTTGGGTCTGGATGGGTCTGGATGAGCTAACAACGCAGCGTCTGCCAGGGCTTTTTTTACCTCCGCGAATGCGCGCTCCCGCTCCGGGGACCATTCGATTGCATTGGAGGGTTTTTGCTTTTTAAGCGCGGCATATAGTGGTTGCATGAGCTGCGCTGCGTGGGGGAGGAAACGGTTATAAAAATTCACCATTCCTAAAAACTCCTGTAATGCTTTGATCGTTTGTGGCCGGGGAAAATCTGCCACTGCGCGCACCTTGTCCGGTAGCGGAACCGCCCCTTCTGGGGAGACGCGGTGCCCAAAAAAATCGATCTGCGCCACCCCGAACTGGCACTTAGCTGGATTGATTATTAACCCGTGCTCTCCCAACCTCCGAAAAACTGCTGTGAGGTGTTTTTCGTGTTCCTCTTCGGATGTGCTGGCAACCAAAATGTCGTCCAGGTAGACGAACACAAAAGGGAGATTGCGTAACACGGCATCCATCATGTGTTGGAAGGTTTGCGCGGCGCCTTTGAGGCCAAACGGCATGCGTAAAAACTCAAAAAGTCCAAACGGGGTTATCACCGCTGTTTTGGGAATATCCTCAGCGCGCACTGGGACTTGATGATAACCGCGGACCAAGTCTATTTTAGAAAAAATGCGCGCCCCCGCCAGATGCACCGAAAAATCCTGAATGTGTGGGATTGGGTAGCGGTCGTACGCTGTGGCATTGTTTAACCTGCGGAAATCACTGCAAGGTCTCCACGAGCTGTCAGCTTTAGGGACCATATGCAGTGGGGAGGCCCATGGGCTGTTTGAACGGCGGATGATGCCCAGCCTTTCCAGGTTGGCGAACTCCTCGCGCGCTATGGACAGTTTAGCTGCATCCAAGCGCCGAGCTTTCGCGAAGACGGGGGGGCCCGTTGTGGTGATAAAGTGCTCCACCCCGTGTTTCGCAACTGTTGCCGAAAAGGTGGGAACTGTGAGTGCTGGAAACTGGGTGAGGAGTGTGTGAAACTTACCGCCTGCTGTGGCGACGTTGGTCTGTGCTGGTGGCGGGGACACTCGAGCTGCACAAGGAATGGAATAAAAGGAGAGTGCATTAACCAGGCGCCTATTGGCAAGATCAACTAACAACCCATGTGAGCACAGAAAATCAGCGCCTAACATGTTGAAACTCACCTCCGCTATAATAAAAGTCCATTCATAAGTGCGGCCGTGCAAGGACAGAAGCAGAGTCCTTTCGCCGAAGGTCTTAATGCTCGAGCCGTTCGCCGCTGTCGCCCCATCACCACGGGGACCCGTCAGCCGGTCAGCGTAGGTTGGGGTGATGAAACTCACTTGGGCACCCGTGTCCATGAGGAAGTGCCACCCAGAGCGCGCATCCGTGAGGTAGAGCAGCTTGTTTCACTCGCCGAGGGCCGATGCTGCTAAGCTCTTGAACTGGCACGGCGGTACACACTTGTGCACCCTCTCTGCGAAACGCTGATGGTAGAAGCAGCAGTCGTCTCCTCCGCTGCGTCGGGACCTCGCTGCTGCCATTGTTGGTGGTATTGATTTCGCCGCCTCTGGCCCACCGCTGCTCCCGGGCGCCGCGCCGAGGTCTGCCGCTGCTGCGGTGGCCGCATGCTCCTCGCTGGAGTCGAGGATCCGCTGTGCTTCTCGGGCCAGCGCGCGGAAGTCCCGCTGGGTCACGAAATGAGTGCCTGCCAGGGTCGCCCTCGTCTGCGATGGAAGCGTTCTCAGGAAGATGTGCGTGAAGAGGAAATCATCGTTGTCTGTGCCTCTCAGCTGCAGCATGTCCTCCATCAGGTCGACCGGCTTGCGTCCTCCCAAGTTGTGTAGAGCTAGAAGCCTCCTAGCTCTCTCCTCGGCTGAGGGCATGAAACACTGGATGAGGGCAGCTTTCAGCCCGCTGTATTTGTCGCCAGCGGGCGGTTGCTGCACCAGGCTCCGCACGTGTCGAGCTGTGCGGTTGTCGAGCTTGGCGATGACGTGGTAGAATTTTGTGTCATCTGCTGTTATTCCCCCGAGTGCGAACTGGGCTTCGGCCAGGAGGAACCACGAGTCTGGGTTGTCCTGCCAGAACTCTGGTAGCTTGACCGAGACCGCGCTTGCTCGAGCGGTCCCTGGCGAGTCTGGTTCGGGGGAATCGTCTCTGGTCATTGCACGTCTTAGGTCACCAATGTGGAGAGCGTGAAATGAAGAGGCTGAATTATTCTCTCAATTCAGGTTTATTGACGATCTCACATCTCCAGCATGCTCTCAACAGCAAAAAAGAGACCGAACTCCCCCAAACCCCCACTTTTATACCTGGGACACCAAAGAACAGAATCACATTGTCATCAAACCCCCCATCGACAATAATTCTTGCCCCAAGTCCCTTCGTCCTCCATCTGACCCCAGGAGGTCAGGAAGTCCTCTCAGAGTCCTCGCCAAAGGCACCTCCACCTCCTGCTGTTATCCCCAGGAGGTCCAGACGTATTGTTCCTTCAAAGACGTGAGGTCACAAAATACACATGCAGTCCTAAGCATCTCACTCACTGTGCTATGCATATGCAGTCAAAATATGTGAACCACAATAATCATCTATGTAGTGATTATTACTGTCAGGCCCAGTGTTACACTTTTAATATTTACTAGTGCATACCTGTGCATGCCCATGCAAGCCTGCAGAAACCAAGTATAAGCAGTTCTGCATGCGCGTAGGAAGGAAGTGTAAGCAAGCATTTCTGCATTCCTGCCTTTGATCTCTGACATGGTTACCATGGCAACAGTAACCCTGGTGAAACCTGCCTTTGATCTTTGATGCCACCACTCGTTCAGTAATGCCTGTCTTTGATCTTTGACGTCACTACACGTTCAGTGATGCCTGCCTTTGATCTTTGACAATGTCATACAGTGATGCCTGCCTTTGATCTTTGATGTCACCACTCACTCAGTGATGCCTGCCTTTGATCATTAACGATGTCATAGCGAGTCCTATGAAACCTGTCTTTGATCTTTGATGTCACCACTTGTTCAGTGATGCCTGCCTTTGATCTTTGACAGGGTTATTGGCAACAGTAACCATGGTGAAACCTGCCTTTGATCTTTGATGTCACCACTCGTTCAGTGATGTCTGCCTTTGATCTTTGATGATGTCATACAGTGATACCTGCCTTTGATCTTTGACGTCACTATTCATTCAGTGATGCCTGCCTTTGATCTCTGACATGGTTACCATGGCCACACAAAGTCCTATGATCGTGACATCGTGACATCATGACAGACAGAGACTTGAATTATATATAGAGTGATAAAAGTTCTCCTGCACTTTCACAAGCACAGCAGCATTCTACTGAAAAAAATGATCTGATTGATGGCAAAGGGGAGTGAGTGAGAGGATTTTCAGCTCAAAACAGGTTTGCAATGTCCACAAGCTATAACAGTCAGCTTTTAGAATACAATGATGCACATGGATTTTGCTTAGAGTTGCTATACATAGTAACTTATTTTTTTAATGGTTGTGGTATACTGTAGCAGTTAAACCATAACCATCTAAATGACATTTATTGTGGTAAATAATAAAACTCCCATTTCTTAAGTCTGGTTTGTCAATGTTCTGTCATTCAATTCAAAATTATTCACCAAAAGTTTGAAAGACTACCAGACTGTCTAATATAGTTGTGTATCATACAGTCCAGATAAATATACACAAGAACCAGAAACCCTGTGATGACATGGTGAATCATTTTATTTGGCCTTGATTTGATTGTGAAAGATGGAAAAGAAAGTCATTATTCTCCTCCATCAGTTTAAAATGACACATGTTAATTCACAGTGTGGTCAAGTGTCATCTTAATGATTAGATATCAAGTGAAGCTCTCATGTCTTGATCTTGATGGTAGCTACTGTGAATATGAGTCCTTGAACTTTGTTCTTGCCTCACAGCACTGAATAGAAACAGTGTAGAAAGAAATGGGAAACAAAAGACTAAAGAAGACTGCAGCAAATGCATACACAGTACTTTAGCTCACAAAAGCATGGAAATAAACCCATAAACAGGGGCTTTACGTGGCCTTTGAAGACTTACAACTAGACATTTGCTGCCAAGAATCTCAAAGTTCCACTGACCTCAAAACCTTTATATGCAGGAGTGGAGGATGTAAACAGACCACAGATGCCTCGTCTTTAACACACACTGATGACACTCTGAGAATAAACAGATTAATTGAATCAAAGTGGAAAAAAAAATCTTTTGATCTGTGCAAATCGATTTTAACAAAGTAGTAAGTAGTCATTTTGGAAAATGTGGCTGTCTGTGGAATCAAAGCTGTTAAGATTTTGTTCTGAAGGTGTTGCGGTTTGACAGGACGTTAGCTATGCTGTTACAACACCTTGGAAAGCATCACCATCATCACTGTTTCTCCATCTCTCTCTCACACACGCACATGCACACAATGCTGAGATGTATTCACACACCCCGACGCACACATAACATGAATTCTCTCATATGGCTGCCTGTCTTGCGGCAATTACATGATGTGCGGTAATTGCCAGTCTCTGAAGCGGGCTCTTCAGACACACTTCAAAGGGAGTGGAGCGCGTCCACGGACGCAATTAACAAGATCAACGGAGCCCAGATGAGCTGGCGGGGCCCGCACTTCTCTCCCCATTGTTCTCATTTTCACTCTCATTAGCGAGTAGGCAGTGGGTGGGGGGGTGGGATGGGTTGGACACCTGCGGGAACGCGGGGTGCGCAGTGTACGGCGCAGGGAAAAGGAGCGACACGGAGCAGCTAACACCAGAAGCGCAGGGACAGTGGCGTTAATGACGGCTGTCTGAGCTACTGGAGGGAAGGGCACAAACAGCTGTGTGTGTCGAGGCATGTGAGGAAGTGGAGCCGAGCAACAGAGGTGTGTGTGTGCGTGTGTGTGACTGATGCACCTGGGAGAGGATATCACCACGGCAACTGGACTGAGGCTGTCAGTGTACTGGAGAGGCTGCAGCTTCTTCTTCTTCTTTTTTTTTTTTGCACGCACAGATTCACATGTGGACACACTTTCTGAACACACACTTCAGATAAAAGTCTGCCTCGTCTGCTGTGGCCCCTGAACATCTTTAGTGACACCTAGAGGACGCCAGGCGGAAACAGACAGACAGGCATGCACACAGACAGAGACAGGTGTGGATACTGCGCCTCTGCTCTCCGACACTAATGTCATTTCTCAGCTGAAACCAACGAGGAATTTTCTTTTTTTTTTTTACCCCACAGATTTCCCTGGTGAAATTTGTCATGGCCCTTGTTTGGTATAACTGGAGTTGATCTCGAACAGTGCAGACAGTTAATGTATGTGATGATACATCACTGTTCATCAAAGGCTCCGCAGAATGTCCATCCTTCACTCATCTGTCTATGTATATGGCTCAACTAGCAGCTCTCCTAGGACCCCCCAAGATGTGAATATTGCATCTCTGTGGCACCAATTCAATTTCTTCAAGCAATAAACCAAATGACTATATATATATATATATATATATATATACTGTATGGTGCACTTCAATGCATTTGCCACTACCAAAGGGAATGCCTTTAACTTCAGTTGTTGCGCTTTCAAAGCTGGATTTCCTGCCGTCTAGACCACTTTAGTCTTTGTTTTTTATTTGAATGCAGCCTGGTAGGCTTGTAAAGCCTATTGGTTAGAGCTTTTAAGAGTTCTTTCATTTGTTTCTCCTGAATGTTTAATGCAACAGGCGCAGTGGTGCACAAGACTTAGAAATGAGGGGGATGAATACTTAAGTGTGGCACACGTAGCAGCAGCCGGTCAACTCTTATCATGTAGCAGTGCATTAAAATATATTACTACCATTCAGCTCAGGAGTGCCTCTGAGACAAATGGAGCGGAGAGGTGAAGAGAAAGGAATCACGCTAACCTGACTCTTTCCTGCCCCTACTCATGCATTCCTAATGCAAAAATCCTAAGAAAGATGTGCATCAGGACACACTGCATATTTTACACACTTTCACAGAAACAATTGCCATTAAAGAATCTAACTAAGAGAGTATCCTGTCCAGTCATACCCAGCCCAAACCACACTCTTCCCCTGCCAAACCACAAGACGACAAAGAATGTGGTGGAGCAGGAACCACGGGTCGATGGCAGTACCAGTTGTAAGAATACTTTAGACATAAAAAAAAAACCCACTGGTTTTAATGTACATGCTTTTGTTATTGTCATTTGGCTTTTATAAGCTGGAGTGAAAAAGTTGTTGTGTGAAAACAAGGTATTAAAACTGTTGGATGCATTTCTCATTGGCACTTGGCCTGTTGACAGTAATAGACCGATCTAGCTATAGTTGGCTGCCTCGCTGTGATTTTTACGGCAAAGCAAGTGCTTTGGAACAAATTGTACCATGCGGCAGAGGGTATAGAATTTGCAGCTTTATTCAAGCTACTTGGAGCGGCGTAAGAAAGAAAATGTTGGCTGATGTACGCTCATGTTTCTGCTCATGTGCACTCGGGCGCATTCACACGCATACAGGTGCACATTCACACGTACACACGATGAAACCATTTTTGGCTGGTAAGAATACGCGACATACAGCACAGTTTGGTAAATGTCTGTCTCTGCAGCTTAGCAAGAAAGAGAACACTGTGTGAATGTGTGTTTACATCTCATCTCCAATGCTGTGAACTTCATTTCACAGCAGCCAGATGGAGATTTAGCATGTGAACATGCACGCCGAGTGATGAAAATACACATAGAGAGAAGGACTAAAAACAGTCCTGCCTCTCTACTAAGGACTGACTAACCACAGCTTTTATAATGGGGCAACATGGTTGTTTAATCACAAGGTTTTGAAGAACAGACATTGAGCAGCTGGACAAACATGTCCAATCAAGTCATAAAGCTTTTTTTTTTAACAACTAATGGATGACAAGCTAAATCAACTTAACATTCTCTAATAGATCTTGGAAGTCCAATTCTGATAAAACAAATATTTGAAAAGAATTGGGTTACAACAATTCCAATAGTGTAACAAGCAGTCAACAATCACATTGTTTTTTAAAGTAACACTCTGCAAAAAATCGAGTTTTTTTCTTGTTAACATGTCTGTAACATGTTTTTTTATGACTTACAAGACATATCAAGAGTGAAATCAGTCAAATGGCTCATATCTGTTTTTTTGCTGTAAAGTTTCACTTAAGCCCTGCCCCCTGAAAAAAGGTGAGTTGAGACGGAACATTTTTGTTGACGTTGTGGGACACATATGTGGGTTTCATATGCTTCACATGTATATTACTGTATGCTTACTGTATGCTTCACGTCTCAGATGAACAAAAGGACTGAGCCTCCTAGGAGATAACAGGAGGATGTGAAATGTGGCCTTTTGTATGCAAAGAGATGGCCTTGGGGGATTTCCTGGCCACCAGTGACTTTAGGTGGAGGTGAGAAGACCTGGAAGAAGACGCATTGTGACTTGGGATTAAATACAATGTGACTGTGTGCTTTGATGTCCTGGGGTATAAAGGGACGAATGTCTGGGGGTTTCTTCCTCTTTCTGTTTTTGATGATGTTGGAGAATGTGAATAAACCTGACTCGTGAGATAAACTCAGCCTTGTCATTTCCACATTCTCCACACTGGTGACCCTAAGACGTATCATGAGTGAAAGAAATTCTCCCGAGCTAGACTCGTCAGGAGCCAGCCAAACGAATGTAGCCACAGTTCAGCTACCGGACTTCTGGCAGAACAATCCGCGCTCCTGGTTTAACGCGGTCGAGGCGCAGTTCAACCTCCGGAGGATTTCGGTAGACGCCACAAAGTTCTACCATGTGGTTGCAAAACTGGATAACCACACAGCCCAGCATGTGGAGAGCCTGATCAACCAGCCGCCGGACAGCGACAAGTACGGCGCGTTGAAGGCTGCACTCATCCGGTACTTCACCCCGGAGGCGTGCTGGACGGATCATAGCCGATCCCTCACACCCTGGTCACGTACTGTTTGCCCCTCTCCCCTCAGGTAGAAGACTTTGGTCCATCCAGACTAAAACCTCCCTTCACATGAACAGCTTCTTCCCCTCTGCCATCAGACTGCTGAACACTAAGTGACTTATTGACTCTCGTGCACTATGTACAGCAGCTCAACCAGACTCATGTCAATCATCACTGTTTTCTTCCTGCATTACCGACTACACTATATGGTTCTCCACATTATCTGCTGCTCGTTAATATATTTAAACTGCTGACTAGTATTACTCACTCTTATTCTACACTTTATTGCATGTATAGTTTATTTCTTTTATTTTATCATGTTTAATGTTGCAGCATTGCACCGAGACAAATTCCTAGTTTGTGTACTACATGAACAATGGCAATAAATCTGATTCTGATTCTGATTCTCATTCTCATTCGACTAATAAGAGCCTTGAATTGGGTTCCTGAAACCTTGAAGAACCAATGATTGAAAACCTAGCAAGAAGGCCCTGCCTACCAACGACCGCGAATACAACAAGCCAATTGAAGCAGAGAAGTTCGACGATTGAAATGTGTGCATCCCGTGCGTAAAATCTGTTTTGTCTAAGCCACTGGGTGACACACATTGAGACCTGTGTGTAACAGTAGCGTTAGCCAGTCTTTTTTTATTACTACTGTTCTTAATTGTTTTGAAAAATCGTTCGTAAAAACCGCAATCATGGAAGCGGAGATGGTTTGACCGGGTCGGGTGACCAGAACCACAAGTCCGTAACAACCGGACCAGCTTCATGTTCATCTGACAATGAGGAACAGATGTTCGCCAACGACACTGCTGTTGTGGACAGGTAAGTGTTATAAGCTAAATTATTCTTTATCAATGAAAATAGTAATAAAAATGACTTTTGACTGATCAGTAATTACAACGGTCCGTCATGGCCACAAGTTTTTTTGTGCGCCGAGCTCCTCTGTAGCGGGGGGTGGGGGGGGAGTTGTTATCCTCTACATTGCAGATGTTTTAGTATAATTTTTATTGCACTGTAGGTTATTTTTTTCTTGTAAAAAAAGGCCACACATTTTTTACGTGGCATGTTTCTTTGTGTGTGGGGGGCTTGTTTGTTCATTCATTCATTCATGAATGAACAAACAACCCCCCCCCACACACACACACAGCCCTGAGTGTCACCTTTCATTAGAGCTTAAGATGAAGCTTCTACTGTTGAAGCATTCAAAAGTTATAGACGTTTTTCCAAACTGTGCCATTTGGCACAATTTGGCACAGTTCAAAAACGCCTGGGAACAACCTGAGAAAAAAGCTGTGTAATATATTCATTTTTTGTGGTATTGTTACAAAATTTTGACCTCAGCTTGATAACACTTGGTTCTACATTTCTGTTGCATTTTCCAGCCAGTATCTGACAGCTGTGCGTTATTTGCAAGCCTTTGTATCTAAAAAAAACACCCAGGCAAACTTTTTCTTCAAATTCAGTACGTTTAGATGACTGTAACTCAGTGGCAGGAGCACTTAGAGAGATTATGACTGTTTTGCCAAAAAATTCAAAGTGTTTTCTTTTAAATGAGACCAACCCCATGAAGATGCTGCAAAGGGTTGAAGAACAGCTTTTGATTTACTTTAGGTATGTTATTTTTAGGTGTTTTTAGGGAAATTGACCAGAGTTCAAGGGGTTAAGTGTGACAAATATACAAAAAAATGAGAAATCAGGAAGGGGAGCAAACACTTTTTCACACCACTGTATCCACCTTTCTTCTCTCCATCATATCAGCCAAATCTCTGCCTTTACCAGTCATAGTCCCTACATTTAATGTCCCTACTCTCACCTCCACACTTTTACCTTTCCTTTTCTCTCTCTCCCTCCTAACACACTTTCCCCCTCTCCTCCTCCTCGATCTTCGACAAACAGTAGCCCAATTTCCACTGACACCCTGTCGGTTAACAGCACCGGTGGCAGTCGTTGTTAACCCAGGCCTCGATCGATCCCGTATGAAAGATCTGCATGTTTGATTTGGCAACGGTTTTACGTTGGATGCCCTTCCTGGCACAACTATCCTCATTTACTCGGGCTTGGGACTGGCACTAGGAATACACTGGCTTGTGCACCCCCTGTGGCTGGGTTGGCATGTCCTTCAACCAGTAAGTTTTTTTATCACAGGATTTTTTCTGATAATGTAGTACTAGCTACTCTTAGCCTTGTGGTGTGTTGTTGGGCCTAGTAATTACTGATTCTGGCATTGGTGGGGGGGGGGGGTCAAAAGATTTTCATATGAAACTGTAAAACAATGAAAGGTTTTTTGTAGAAAAAAGGGCATAAGGTACCATTTTAGACAATATAGATTTGTTTTCATAGAGGATTTATATCCACTGGAGTGTGTCTTTAAGCAGAGACAGATGTAGAAAAACAAAACTTTTGACCCACATGTCATCAGAAAGTGCTTCTGTATTTGTGTGAATGTTAATGTTTGTATGTATATGGGCGTGGCTATGACTGGGTACAGGACCAGGATGCAGACAGACAGAGAGCGCGCCCCGACTTTAACAGGGCCTGTGTAATTATGGTCAACCGCACTCCCCACTGCCACCTTTATTTATAGGGCTGCAAACACACTGGGGCTTCTGAGTTCTTTTCCCTGTACATTCCAATTCACTGGGACTTTTTCGACTGGGATGTAAACAAATTATATTTTAAGCTAAGCGTAAAGGGTTAGGATTGCTTTTATGTTTGAACTGTCAGATTTAAAGATAGGTCAGATCTGTGAAGTAAAATCTCTACAACACCAGCCCCTCTAGTTCTTCTTCTCCGCCTTCTGTGTGGATAACTCTGATCGAGGCAGAGAATAAGTCATGCTAACTTATTCAGACAGATCTCATCAAAGAAACATGCCATTGAGGTTTGGTCAGAATCAATGGGGACAGATGGCCTCTGGTCACAAACCTCTGAGGACAGCAGGCCCGTTCGTCCCGTTGCCTTCAGGCACGAGCCACAGTAGCAGAAGCCAGCCATCACCTTGGGGATGCAGCGGAGCGGAAGTGAACAGACGTGGGCTAACATGAAGAGAAAAGAAGAAAAACATGAATATGAACTGGCTCCTTTCTCACTGGTGGATGGAAAGCAGTTCCAGCCCTGCCTCGTGTTCTCCATGGCTTTGTACCAGTTGGGCACATCTGCTGCACAACTGAAGGAAACGTAAAATGTTCAGGATATCCTGTTGCAATGAAACGGCAGGTTGAATGAAAGAGAGCGGTGCGGGTCAAAGGGGGAGGGGCTGGTTTGCAATGCCCGTCAGTGGACACATGACACAGAGTGATGATGAGAGCGGGACTACTGAAGAACACATGAGCAGGTCTTGCATGTGTGGGGAGTTTGGGGGGGCTCATATTGAGTGCAGGTGTGCTGTGAGAGACTGATGTTGGGGGGGGGGGATGTTATAAGATGTGAACAGGGAAAATTAGGGCCTTTGATGGAAATCAGAAACATCTGTGATTATGGTGTGTGTCTCCGTGCATGCTATGCATATGCTTGGCTGCCACAACCCCAGGTGTGCTATCCAGTTTTCTATCTACTAGAGTTGTAATGCTTCCACATTCAAAACCAGTGCCCATGGTCTGGCGTTCCCCTTTTTCTCATGATCACAATTCCACCCCTTTGTCACTCCCCACCAGTGATGGATAACATTAGTTTTAAAAGTACCTTGTTATATGACAAGATTACCATCCATCCATCCATCCATCCATCCATCCAGCCAGCCATCTTCTATCACTTATCCAGGGGTCTGGGTCGCGGGGGCAGCAGTCCAAGCAGAGTAGCCCAGACTGCCGCTCAGTTCACATCGCTCCATGATCCCTCCTGAAGGTGGTGAGGCTACCGGTAGGCGGACCCACATGGCTCTTTTTTGTACGCTGGATCCTTGTTGTTACTTTTCATGGGGATCAACTGGACCACTCCTAGTCTGGCCCTTCACCTAGGACCAGTTTGCCTTGGGAGACCCTACCAGGGACCCCAGCTCCTGAGATCATTACGGCATGCAAACCCCTCCAGCACGATAAGGTGGGGGTCCACCGAGGGGATTACCAAATTACTACCTCTAAAATTATTTGTGATATGTTCTGCACTGAAAGTATGTTTTGCTTAACTGAAAATCTACACTAATTTCATGATCTTCTGACAGTGCCCAGAGGATGTATAGCTCACTGCATAAGGAGTTGATAGTCATAGTTTTGCCACCTCGCAGCCAACAGTGAACTGGATAATTTCCCTCAGCATGACACTTTAGCTGAATCATAAACTAACTGTTACAACTGGGAGTAATAGCAGCAACATTATTCTCCTTCTGCGTATATTACTTTACAGGTGCTACTTCAGATGTTAAGTAATTATCATCACCCTGGTGAAAAAAAAAATCAGTTGTCACGGTGTTATAAGGCCTGTTAGAGAACTGCACATAGAGAACATAGAACAGGACTCCACAACATACACAGGAATACATGGCAGCATGCCAGCAAATTGGAGGACATTGCGCTGCAAATGCTTATGAGTAAGCATTTGCAGCACGTTCCTCTCCTGTGGAACCAGCTGCCAATCTGGATTGGGGAGTCAGACTTGATCTCTGTTTTTAAGAATAGGGTTAAAACCTTCCGTTTTGATATAGCCTACAATTAGGGAGGGATCATGTGTCTCTGAACCCTCCCTTAGTTATGCTGCTAATAGGTTTAGACAGCCGGGGGACCTCCAACTATGCACTGAGCTTCACTCCTTTCTTCACTCTCAATTAAATATTTTTGCTGGTCATTAACATCTATTTGTTCTCTCCCACAGATTGAGTCCCTGTCGTGCTGTTTGCTCTCTACATGTCTGTTCTTTTCTTCTTCTTCTCTATCCCCTCACCCCCCAGCCAGTCGCAGCAGATAACTGCCCCTCCCTGAGCCTGGCTCTGCTGGAGGTTTCTTCCTGTTAAAAGGGAGTTTTTCCTCTCCACCGTCGCCAAGCACTTGTTCACAGGGGATCGCCTGATTGCTGGGTTTTTTCTGCAATTGTGGGGGTTTCCCCTACAGTTGAAAGTGCTATGAGATGACTGTTGTTGTGAAATGGTGCTACATAAATAAAGTTGAATTGAATTGAATTATGGATGACTACATCGTGGGAGAGTCATCAAGTGATGCAGCTCACTTTGGCCTTCCAGAGTATAAAAAAAAAAATCATCTTGGTTTGAAAAAAGTTAAATTTAATCTGAATTTTAGTAAACTTCTTGTCACTAACCCTGAGCATGTGTGTGGAGAGAATATTGACTTTCGGCTACCAGCTCAGGTGAATTTGTAAGCTGCAAAGTCTCTGCTACGCAGGCAGTTCATTAAAGATTTCCCTTGATTCATTTCCCATGGATAGAGAAACCAAACTTGGCACAGTTATTAGTCTTTCTCTGCATAGGTACCACCAAGGGTCACACATTTCTCTCATGTTGTGGAGACCCCTCATCTGTAGAAGACTGCAGGCTGCAGCAGAAGCCACGACTTAACCTTGGAAATCAGCATTCATTGTCCTGGAAGTGCTTGCCTTCAAAAATGAGTTCATGGTTGGTGGAAGAGGTGGAAGTCAGATGATGTGAGGTTGGGAGAGTAATTGGGGTGAGGATGGATCATCCTTCCGCCTGGGAAACATGTGAGTTGTGAACCAGGGTGTTGTCTTGTAGGAGGCAGACACCTTTGGTCAGCATGCCACGCCTCTTGGTTTTGATGGCCTTCCACAATTTCTGCAGCAGTGAAGTGTAGTAAGTCCCGGTAATTGTGGTATCCTTTGCCAGGAAATCCATCATCAATACTCCATGCTGGCTCCAAAAAACTGTGGGGGCAAGACATTGGGCATTGAGAATTGGACTTGTGCCTTCTTTGGAGGTGGTGAGTCATAATACTTCCATTGCTTCAGCTGGGCTTTCGTCTCTGGTTCATAGTGATGGACCCATGCTTTGTCCTGTATGATTAGCCTGCTGAAGAAGTCCTCCTCATTTTCTTGGCACATGGCCAAAAGAGCCTGGGAACATGTGACTCTTTCTTGCTTCTGGAAAGGTGTGTGCAACCGGGGGATCCATTGTGCAGACAGCTTCTACATGTGCAAATGGTCATGGATGATTTTTTTCCACAGACTTCACACTGATCTTGACATCTTGGGCTAGCTGGCAAACAGTTATGTGGGAATCCTCCAAAATGATGTCCTCCACTTGCCAGAAGGTGTCTTCATCATTGGCGTACTGTGTTCGCCCAGGAATGGGTGCCGTTTCCACCGATGTCTGACCACACTAACTGTCAATGCCGGTGCTTGACTTCATCCTATAATGGGGCATCCTCCACCTAAGTCTCTTTCATCTCATTGAATGTCTCCTGTGGTGTTCGATGACTGCTCTGCATTCAACTGACTCCATCATCACACCTTACTCCACCTTAGCGCCTGTTAAAGGGAAACTCTGAGGAGTTCAGAGCTGCAAGTTACCATGTAACCTATAGAGATATTTATCATTATGTACATGTGACATTTCAGCCTCCTACAATAGCTGGGAGTCGGTCAGATGAAATATGTAATGAGCAGCCCTTGTAAAGCTGATAAGGAAACTTAGACATTTAAAGGTGATAGAGACAAGATTCTGACCTCCTGACCAGTCGGTGTCATATGGGGGGGGGGGGGGGGGCTGAAAAGTTCATAGTGGTCAAATTTGACCAAATGTGGTTTATTTTTCAACATAGTCTCCCCTTTGGACCACACACTTCTCTCATCAGCGTTGCAGTGCTCGAATCCCTACATTTGAAAAATAAACCACATTTGGTTAAATTTGACCACTATGAGCTCTTCAGCCTATGAACTTTTCAGCCCCCCGAAAACTTACTGTTCACTAATGGATTGGCAGACACACGTGACATCAACCCAGTTATGCTATTGGCTATGACAGGCTGTGATATCTTTACTGGCCATAGATAATATCTAAACATTAGGTAGAACATGGCCAGCCACTAGGTTAGTCATGTTTTGTATACATAGTTTACTTATATTATTGCAATAAATACAATGAACAATTGTTTGTGTCCTGTTATCGCAATGGTGAAGGTTCTGTCAACCATTATAATTGCCTACAGAATATGGCACCTCTGTTTGCCATGAAAATGTTAGACATGTTCTATCTATGGTTTTATCAATGGTATCATATGTTTGTGGCTGTGGCGCAGGTGTAATGTGGCCAACTACTGATTGTAGGGTCAGGGGTTTGATTCCCACTCTGTCTGCCGGCTGCATGTCGAAGTGTCCTTGAGCAAGACACTGAACCCCCAGCTGCTCCTGGTGGGTCAGGCCAGCGCCGGTGCATGGCAGCTCCACCGCCATCAGTGCGTGAATGGGTGGATAGCATGATCTGTAAAGCGCTTTGGTTATCTAGATGTGAAAAAGCACTATATAAGTGAATGCCATTTATGTTACTGGCCCTCAGTGTTGGTAGTAAGGTGTTACTTTAACACCACTACTTTTGCAGTAATGTGCTGTGTAACGAAATAACTGTTTAAATATTCAGTAATGCATTAGTTACTGAAATTTGATCAGACGCGTTACTCATTACTTGTTTTATTAATATGGAAAGATATTTTTGGCACAAATAAATACAAACTGACCCTACGTAGCTGACATAGCCATCAGTTAACGTGACCTGTTGCAAAGAGCCTGTTCACTACTGAGCGGAGGAAAAGATGAAGTTACTTTGTTTTTGTGGAAATAGATTATTTTTCCTTTGTTGCGGTTAAGGACAAAAGCATATTGGTAGGCCATTTGAGACCGACTGCAATCTTCAAAAGCACCTTAGAACAGCAACAAGATCCTACAAAGCTAGTGCTATGCTATACTACCAACGCCGTGTTAGTGGATTTACACTATCTGAACAGCCACGGCTGGATTTCAAGCACAGGTATGCATCTGGACAGCTTGTGACCCAGCAAGAATTAAACTGACTGATTGTCAGATACGTTACAGAATGAAGATGTGATAGCAGTCATTTTCCATCAGACAGCTGAGACTGTGAGACACTGAAGTTAAAACACATTTACTTGCTACCTGGATAAAGATTATTCAAAAATGGATTTGATCTCCAAAAGGAATTTCAGGGACTGGATCATGTCTCTATCACAGCAGACATTTGGGCTGTGGATAATGGACATTTTCTTTGGATCACTGCACATCGGATTAAATCCATAATATAAAGGTAAGATAAAACATTGACAGCTTTATGCAGTGTTGCCAACTCTCACTCTTTGAGTGATTCTCACTCTTTTTCCCTCTCTCTCACTCCACAAACCCTATTTCTCACTCCAAAATGAGGAAATTTGTCATGATCTGAGCATGGGGGGTTCCGCCATGTTCAGTCTCATTGACTTTTTCCGTATTTGTATATTTGTTGTATTTTTGAGTTCTTAGTTTCCTGTCATTTTATCCTTGGTTGGTTTCCATATATCTTGTATTGGAAACCAACAAATAATAATAATAATAAACCAATAATACGATATCTCTGTATTATTTCTTAGTCCTACTCATTCTCCTGTTTACGCTCTTTGCAGTCTTGTCATTTATATATTTGGTATTATCTGTATTTATCCTTCAGTTTATTCCATCCATCCATCTTCTTCTGCTTGATCCTTTTTGGATCGCGGGGGGGGTGGGGGTGCGGGTGGGGCTGGACCCTATCCCAGCATCTTTGGGCGAGAGGCAGGGTACACCCTGGACAGATCACCAGTCCATCGCAGGGCCAACACAGCAAGACAGACAACCATTCACTCTCACAGTCATACCTAAGGACAATTTAGAATCCCCAGTTTGATGCCAGTTAACCTAACTTGCATGTTTTTGGCATGTGGGAGGAAACCAGAGAAATCCCGGAGTAAACCCACGCAGACACGGGGAGAACATGCAAACTTCACACAGATCACTGTTGGTCGGGGGCTGGGATCGAACCCAGGATCCCCCGGCCAAGAGTGAGTTGCTGTGCTGCAGCGGTGTTAACCACTCCGTCACCGCCCTGCCCCCTTCAGTTTATTATTTGCCCTTATTTTAGTTGTCTGTATTTGTGTTTTTGCCAGTACCATTTAATCCTATGTTTTCTCTCTCTCTCTTGCTCTCTCTCCGGGGCTGCAGCTGTCAGTTGCACTTCCGGGTTTTGCTCCGGTAGTGGGCAGTGCTCCTGTCAAGGTGTCAGTCCCGTCTCCTCTCCTCTCATGACTCACAGCTGATTCAAATTGTGTAATCTCTCTCACTGCCTGCTTAAGCCTTGTTCCTCTGTTTGTCCATCGCTGGGTCATTTATTCATCTTTCCTCATCCCGAGATGGCGTTCTCATCTCCATGATTCTTTGTAATCGTAAGTCCAGCTCTGCTGGGATTTTGTAGTTGTATTTCTCCCTAATCGTATGTCCAGCTCAGCTGGGATATCGTAGTTTACTTGTCTGCTCTGTTGTGTGTGTTTTTGTACGTGTGTCATTTATTAAATATGCAAACTCACTGCTTGCATTTGGTGTCATCCGTTTGCCCCGTGAACGGGTGGTCCATGACAAAATTACTGGCAATTTCATGTTGATTTTCTTCAGATTTTTTCCACAATAAGAGTTCTCAAGGCAGGATAAAGCAGACTGAACACGTTCTAAAAGCTCTGTCTGAAACAGTCTGTTTTCCACCAGACATTAATAAGCCTGTAATGTAATCCATTAATTAAATTATCTTGCTATGCGTTCAAGATGATTTAACTATGCATTTAAAAGTAACGTGAAAGTTACTTTTCCAAGTAACTAGTTACTTTAATCATGCAGTAATTGGTAAGTAACTTAGTTCCTTTTGAAAAGAAGTAACTAATAGCTGCAACTAGTTACTATTTTTCAGTAACTTGCCCAACTGCTGGCCACAGGAGCACAGGCTGGAGTCTTGTCATCCAGCTGCTCAGAACTAAATATGATCATTTCAGCCCCATAAAAATTAAAATATTTTTTCATCAAAATATTATCTTTTTTTGAAGAATAGTAAGACTTGATATCTGCACCTTTCTTAACATTTTTGATGCATTTTTTAAACATATTTGTTTTCATGAAAATATAGTCCTGTTCACCTTTAAATTGAACATCTGCTTAAACATTTTTATTGATTTATTTAAGGCACAATTTGCGTTTGGCTTGTTTGCCAGGCGAGGTGCTCCATGCCTGGTAAAATTATACATTTTTTGTTCTTAATGCAACCATAGTTGTGTAATTGTGATGAATGTAAAATTTTGGCCTTTTCTCCATTTTCATCCTTTCCTTTAGCGCCCAAGTAATTCTAAAACCATGATTCTCAAGATGAGTGGCCTCTCCACACAGTCAGTGGGCTTGATAATCGATGGAACTTCAATGGTTTCATATAATATCAAACTCCTGCACTCACCGATGCAGTCGCCCCTTCATCACCTCTCTGAAGACCAGCGATTTCACTCTTAGAACGATATCATTTTCTCTGTAATGCAGTGACAGTGCAGCTGACCCAGCTGTGATAAAATCTTCTCTGGATTAAGACCTTGTGTATTGTCTCTGTGCAGAGTGAGGCTGCAGTGTAAAGCTTTACGTGCAGCAAATGAGGAAAACGGATACATGAATTCTCTATAGAACCCAGATGGCTGACATTTCCTCTCTGGGGATCAATAAAGTACACAAAATCAAAATCAAAAAAATCAAAAAATAGGGAATCACAGGAGCCACAGATAAACAAAGCAGTGAAAAAGTCAGAGAGGGAGGCTTCTCACAGTAACGAGCGGTGTATTGTGAGCCTTTTCTCAGCGGTCGTGTTAACCTCACTCACTCCTCCAGGGGTAATTTGGGGAGAGGAAGGGAGACAGAAAGTTAGACAGAGTACAGGGAGACCAAAACTAGCAAATATCTGTCAGGAGGCAGTCTGTCTCCTTCAGTGTTAGGTGTTTCGTGATGGCAAACACACGGAAGCAAGAACCAAGTGGCACACCGATGCATCTGCAGATGCAACTACAGCTTTTCTACTTTGTCTCTTTCCAGAAATGCAAACTCTCACAATTGATGATGAGTTTGATGCAGAGCATAGGTATAAGTGTCTGCTCTGGTACAGTTGTTAAAGAGAATACTCATTGAAAATCCTAAAATAAGCATATTATTACCTCTACCGAAAGCTGAGAACATAATAAACATGAACATAGTACTTTTGTAGCCTTAATTTCATCTAGAAAGAAAAGAAATGGAATTTTTCCATTCATTCTGTGCACCCACGTCGAGGATCTGACTTCCATATTTGCCGACTGATTTGGGTGACGTCACCAGTGGAAACAAAACATCAGTGGCTCCAGCGGATCCAATCCGCACTCTTGGTTATGCATCTAAATTGTAGAAATAAATGAATATTGCAGACAATGGACCTTGTGAAGATTCTGATTGTTCGATCATTCGGTGGCGAGATCAATATTCTCAGTGCTAGCATGCAACTTGCAAGAAGAGGGTGAAGATATGAAGCAAAAATGATGATCAAGACGTGTCTAAAAATCATCCCGATCAATAAAGCACATACATTTGAAGAATAAGGTCTACCCTTGCTAAAACATAATTTGGTATTAAACTAAGAAACACTCTAATTTCTCTAAAATCTGATGAATAATTTTGGCTGAGTTGCCGATCACTCAGGGACAAATTTTACACATTTTTATTTTTTTTAATTTAGAGAAAAGACAATCACAAAGTGGATTTCTAAATTTTCTATAATATAAAAGTAAGACAAGAAACATCAATAAATACATTTACATGTACCGGTTCACAGTGTTGTTAGGGTTAAGCTGCGACTCGTCCTCATTTCTCCTCGGTTTATCATCACCATCACGGAGGTTCAGCCCGGAGGAGGTGCACCGACCCCCGCGTCTCTCCACTCTGATCTAGCGGCTGGCAAATGGCTGCCCCGGGGCGCGGAAGTGAAGGAAGGACCACCGTGGACTCGGACATCGGTTTGGTGGAAGCCACTTCAGCCACCGGCAGCGGTGGGACGATGAGGGAGGAGCAGTCGGGCAGGAGGACCAGAGCTAACGGCTAACAGGAAGTAGCTGGATGTTGGAAAAAAAAACCTACGGGACTGATTAAAGAGGGACTCACCTTATGACTGTCTTGGACCTGGTTCATGCAGGTAAGCTGCAGGGACTGCAGCCGCAGCATTAGCACTACTTTGGTTTTCGTCATTGGCTTCAGGTTTCAATCGCCCAAACATCATTATCGCTATCTGCTAAATCACTCTCTTCACCTTTGTCTTCCTTTTCGTTGGTATCCACTTCGAAACTCAGATCAAGAATGCTTTCTTCCCTTTTCCTCAAAATATGAATGCGATCTTTTTATTTTCAGGTTGTAACAAGACTAGTAATTAATTCATCATTCCACTGGTGATGTCATGCATTTCAGGCTAACATTCCCAGCGATTTTTGGTCATCTGCCACTTTTGCTGACTTTTTCCTCTCTCAGGATCACGATTTATTCCAAAAAATGGTGATATTCGAGAAAATTATATCATTTCCTGTGTAAACTTACCAAATTCGGCCTAAATAACAATCAATATATAATATTGATAGTATATTGATATTGATAGTATATAGTATATTAAGCTAGTAAACATGGCGGCGCCCATAGTTGCAGCAGCTCAGTGGTTCACCAGTCGGAGCGGTATTTGGATGTGTTTTCTGTTTTACGTTGTTAACCGTTCCTGCTTCTGGTCTCCTAACCGTGGTTGGGGGACGCAGGGGAGATCCGTCTTCTCCAGGGCCGGAGGCGCTTTTCCTCCTCCGGGGTCAACTCCCGAGTAAAACCTCACTCTTGTTAAGCAGGAGATATGGTGGTACACAGAGGCACAGGCCGTATTGCTGAAGCGTTGGGGCTTTATTTACAGACTGCACTGTTGATAGCAATGATTTCTACCTGCTCCGGTCGCCTCGCTCTCTGTCTCTCATCCGCCCAAAATCACACACACCGTTCACTCGTCGGGGCCATTTTACACACACCTGGGGCGCGCTTCGGCTGCGCGCACGCACTCACTCACGTTCACGCACTGAGCTGTCCTTTCTAAACACCTGCATTAGGCACATCTTACAACAACGTGTTTGTTTTGTGCACATTCTGCCGAGCGAATATCACCTATAGCCGGCATGATATTCTGAAGATCGGAATACACAAGGACAAACAGACTCAAACACAGCTTCTATCCAACAGCAATAACCATTCTGAATAAAATGAGGAAGTAATGTGCTAAATGGACATGATTGTATGTTGTTGAATGCTCTTTGCGATGACTGTGTGTGCATGATGTCCTGTGTTGATGTGTGAGTGTGGCTAGATATTTATTCTTTTTAATTATTATTTTTAACTGCTTTTTAGTAATTTTAGGTCTATGTTTTTTTTTTATAATGGAGCAATGTTTTTATAAATGGGGCACTGACTGGAGAGCACTTTGAATTTCGTTGTACCTGTGACAATGACAATTAAAGATCTATCTATCTATCTATCTATCTATCTATCTATCTATCTATCTATCTATCTATCTATCTATCTATCTATCTATCAAGAATTCTCTCCTTTAAGCAAAGATTAACAAAACACCTTCAAACTTGGACATAAGCAACAGTTCAGTCCCATCTGCCATTCAACCATGGCTGGCTTGCAGAAGTGGAAACAGCTTCACACCCTCCCCTGGCCTGTCCTTAGCCAGCAGAAGGATGAGAAAAATGCCCAGACCAGGGTCACCAGTTGGGTCAAGCCTCTGCTGGCGACTTGGTCCTTTCTGTGTGTGAGGGAGGTGACACTGAGCCAAGCGTCAATATTGACTGTCAACCATCCGTGAGTTTGGCAGGACAGTGCAGGACAGTTCAAACTTCTATTCCTTGCAGTTTATAGTGGGTAGGAAAAGTTGGGGGGGGGGGATGAAAATGTGGGATCATGCATCTCCAGAACCTCAGGCAGTGAAGTCACATCTTTGCTAATTGCATTCAGCAAAACATATCTCTACGATACTTTTATGCATAAATGACCATGTACTGCATTGTTTTGAGCCAGCGATGCTAAGAAGAGAGTTAGGGTTTTGTGACTTTTGAAGTGATGTCATTCCTAGCTCACTGTTGGGATGTGCATCTTTACTGGAACACAACCTCATCTTCACCTGACATTAGAAGGCATGTAAGCAGAGATTTCATGGACAGCAGAGTGAGATTTGCAGGAGAAGAAACAGAAACAACGATAAGAGCTGAAGAAAAAGTGAGAAGGAAAAAGCCCTTTGGAGGGCAGATAAAAGGTCAGGATGCTGTGAAATTTAAAATCTGATTATAATGTGATCAGTCAGGCTTCTTATATTTGTATTAAGTGGACTCTGTCAGCCCATCTCTGGTGCCCGTTTGTCTTTTGGCACTCTGTGCGAGGCTGATCTGACCATCCCCACCACACACACACTCACACACACAGTAAATACTATCTGCTGATCCAAATCCCTGCAAGCTAAATACTCACACTAGTGTTGACACTTCTAAGATATGGCCCATAATGCTCGAGGCTCACCGACAGAAGGAGTCGCTCCGGGCCAACGACAATACTACATGAAAACACTTCAGACACCACCACAGACCAAAGCCACTCAAGGGGAACTATGCTATGGCTATACTGGTATTTACCCGTGTAGATTAAGGCTTTACTTTAAACATGAACACTGTCTTAACAAACAAAAAAAAAAAGCTGGGGACATGCTTGCTGGACATCCACTGCTCTGATCTGTAGGCTTTTCATAAAATCGCTCGAGTCTCAGCCAACCGGGACAGTGCAGACTAAACAGGTGGTCTACCTGCAGTCTTGTGGGAAGCTGCTAACACTACATGTCCGAACACACATGGAGCACGTGAATAAATATACTCACTGGCCAGTTTAATAGGTACACCTTGCTATTACTGGGCTGGATCACTACTGCCTTCAGAAGTGCTTTAATTCTTCATGGCACAGATTCAACAAAGTGCTAGCAACGTTCCTCACAGATAATGGCCCATTTTGATATGCTAGCATGACACAGTTGCTGCAAATTTGTTGGCTGCACATCTGTGATGTCCCATGCATGCATCCAGTCTGACCCTTCCATCAGAATGTTGCAGCAAAAACTGAGACTCAGAGCAGGCAACATTTTTTCCAATCTTCTTTCGTCTAGTTTTGGTGAGCCTGTGTGAACTGTAGCCTCAGTTTCGTGATCTTAGCTGACAGAAGTGGCACCAGTTGAGCTGCTGTAGCCCACCTGCTTCAAGGGTTAATTTGTTGTGCCTTCAGAGATGCTCTTCTGTATACCTAGGCTGTAGTGAGTGGTTATCTGAATTTCTGTTGCCTTTCTGTCAGCTTGAGCCAGTCTGACCATTCTCCTCTTTCCTCTGGCATGAAAAAGGCATTTGGGACAGAAAACTGGATATTTTCTCTTTTTCAGACCATTCTCTTTAAAACCTTGTGGTGGTTGTGCACGAATATCCCAGTAGATCAGCAATTCAAATCACCTTTCTTCCTCATTTTGATGCTTGGTTTGAATTTCAGCAGCTCATCTTGATGACTCGTACCTGCCTAAATGCATTGAGTTGCTGCCATGTGATTGGCTTATTACCTCCGCCAGGCCGAAAGGCCAGGAGGAGGTTATGTTTTTGCCGGGGTTTGTCTGTTTGTTTGTCTGTCTGTCTGTCTGTCTGTCTGTTGGTTAGCAAGATAACTCAAAAAATCTTGGACGGATTTCCATGAAACTTTCAGGCGTTGTTGGAAATGGTACAAGGAAGAACTGATTAAATTTTGGGGGTGATCCGGTTCACCGTCTGGAATTTTTTAAAGCATTTTTCATTCAACACTGTGACATACAGCCATTTTCAACATGTGCGCAGGCGCAATGGAGGGCGCTGGTCGTCGTGTCTGCAACACAAACTCTGCGTTCTTCAACGTTTTAGGCACAAAAGGACGCGGAAAACACTGCTGGCCTGGGCCCGCCAGCGTGCAACTGCAAAACCTCACACGGGCAGCTGCCCGCCGACGGATTCTTTGGCAGAAATTCCCCGGCCAGCCATAGGAGCTGCGCATTTGGCAGAAATTCACCGGCCAGCCATAGGCGCTGCGCAAAAACGAGCTCTCTGCCGGCGAAGCTTCTAAATTGTCATTTGCCGCGGAGCGCAACCCCCAAAACAATAATATTGTAGCGAACTCAATATGAGCACCCTACTTGGCTTGCCAAGTGGGTTGACCCTATTGGCGACACAAGTAGAGTGCGGGACTCCGGAGCGGGAGGCGTGAGTTCGAACCTCCCGGTGGGACGTCGCCATGTCGAGCAGCACGTTACAATATAATATAAAACCCACGGCAACCTGTCTACCCAATTTGCATCCGTCAGTGGAGGAGATGGACACAACAGCAACACTTCAGTTTATTACCTCCGCCAAGGAGGCAATGCTTTTACTACTGAACCACTAATCCTATCACTATCACATTGATTGTCATTGATTAATTGTGTGTTTATTGCACTGTCCCTGTCAAATAAACAAATAACCATTGTGAATCCAATTGCTAGTCATATGTTTACATGCTCAAGGAATGTGAAAACGTACACACAAATACTGTATGGGGGGAATTGTGGCGCTTGGCGGAGGTCTGCGCTCTCCGAGTGCTTTTCTAGTTATATAATAAGCAGTTCAGTTCAATTCAACTTGATTTATATAGCGCCATTAACAATAACCACGGTCATCTTGTGGCACTGTCAAACTGTAGGGGAAAACCCCACAATTCCAGAAAGACCCCAGCAATCAGGCGATCCCCTGTGAGCAGCACTTGGTGACGGTGGAGAGGAAAACCTCCCTTTAAGCAGGAAGAAACCTCCAGCAAAACCAGGCTCAGGGAGGGGCAGTCATCTGCTCCGACTGGCTGGGGGGGTGAGGGGATAGAGAAGAAGAAGAAAAGAACAGACATGTAGAGAGCAAACAGCATGACAGGGACTCAATCTATGGGAGAGAACAAACAGATGTTAATGACCAGCAAAAATATTTCAATGAGAGTGAAGAAAGGAGTGAAGCCCAGTGTATTGTTGGAGGTCCCCCGGCTGTCTAAACCTATTAGCAGCATAACTAAGAGAGGGTTCAGGGTCACCTGATCCCACCCTAACTATAGACTATGTCAAAAAGGAAGATCAAGTCTGACTCTTGAATCCAGATTGACAGCTAGTTCCAAAGAAGAGGAGCATGATAACTGAAAGTTCTGCCTTCCATTGTACTTGTAGAGATTCTAGATATTACAAGTAATCCTGCATTTTGGGAGCATAGTGCGCTGTTGGGATGATATGGTAGTATCAGATCTTTTAAATAACAAGGGGCCTGATTATTTAGAGCTTTGTAAGTGAGGAGAAGGATTTTAAACTTAATTTTAAATTCTATGGGAAGCCAGTGAAGGGAGGCCAGAACCGGAGAGATGTGATCTCTCTTTCTAGTACCTGTTAAAACTCTTGTCGCAGCATTTTGGATCAGCTGAAGACTTTTTAAAAATGTTTTAGGACAGCTTGATAATAAAGAGTTACAATAATCTAATCTAGAGCTAACAAAAGCATGGATTCGTTTCTCAACATCACTGAGACAAGATGCTCCTAATTTTGGCAATATTATGCAAATAATAAAAAGCAGTCTTAGAAAGAACTTTAATATGTAAATTTGAACAAGTTGAACAGGTGTACCAGTTAAAGAGTCTGTTGAGTGTAAATTTTCCCATTGAACAGCATTTTGGGCCAGAAACATCTTGTATGAAGCTTTATTTTTCCCTGTTGTATGTAGGTTTGTTCATGTCTAACACTGCTTGTGAAGTTTCTGGTGAAGAAAAACAGAAAATTATAGAAAGACACAAACATGCAGAGAAGTAGGGTGAGTGAGAGGAGGATGTGGAAGAGGAGTTGTGATCATCTTGGAGCGACTGCTCCTTTGTTATGATGTATTAATCTCCTTTTTTCATTCCCCTGCTTCTTCTTTGATCCGCTGTTGGATCATCCCCTTGATGATTCACTAACAGAAAAAGAAATTAAATACATCGGATTGATGACCAGCTCCCCTCCTCTCCCCCATTTCTCCCTTCTTTTCGCCACCATTGCCTCCCTCCTCATTTCCTTCTTCCCCCCCTTTTCTCCCCGCGGCCTCTATTTTTTCAATAGATAAGCAGCAGATCTGCTCTTTATCGCTTCACTCTCCATCTCTATCCCTTTCCCTTCTTTCCTCTTTTCTGCTTTTCTTTTGCGCTGTGCTTAATCCCAGCCTTGCGGTGGATGCGTGTCAGAGATGTAATTCTATTGTTCAACATGCTCCTCGGAGCCCCCACCACACCCCAAACCCAGCCACTCCCGGGGCCATATGCATATTCATCAGCCATCAAAAACAAAAGGCAGATCACAGTGCTCATGTACTGCAACTAGTGCTATTCAGAGTGCTCCCTTCTTTGCTGCTTCTAGGGGATTAGTGCATGTTAAACATATCTCAGACACACAAATCCTAAATACTAACAAGCAGACATTCAATCAGTGAAAAAGAGAGTCTGTGCTTTCCTCAGCACGCTGGCAAAAGCTCCCCATCACTTGGCAATTTAGGCAGCATATGCTGACGTTTAAAAAAAACGGTGAACACACTGGCGTACGTCTAATAAGTTAAGGGTAAGTTTTGTTTAAGTTAAGAGCCCGCTGAAGCATGCTGGTAAACGTCGTAGTATGGCTTATGGCTCATATGTCCCGCATACGTGGGCCGTAAGTTATATGTAAGTTATATGATCGTTCACACACATTACTTGTAAGTTACTCATATGTCGAAATATGTCGAGATAATGTCTAGCATACCCAAAACTTATTTCTAACCTATGAGTAATGCGCTTTAAACCTCTGTGCAACTTACTGAATGGGTTTCTAACTTACAGCTATCGTATAATGGCGTATTGGCAGTGTTGGTTCACAGGAGAAAACCGTCAAGACTCTATGGTGAGCAGATGTCCATGTCAAACTGGTCTTGTTCTTCTATTCAGACAAAGTAAAGAGATGTTTCATACCCTGACATGTTTCGACTGTCATCTGACGTTTGTGCCATGTCACATCAGCTGTTTTATCCTTTCTGTAGGCGTGACCGATCGCCCCGCTATGCAGTGGTCTTTGGAGGAGACAATCATCTCGGTTGAACTGGGATGATGGACCTTTCATGCTCTTGCACACCTAGGATTCATGGATCGGGAGGCGACGGCAGTTTGGCAAGACTATCATTGGGCATAAGTTGTGAACTGCCAGCAACACGCTAAGCATTCATTGATATAAGTTATTGAAACGTTCTATATAAGTTACTAATACAATATGCATACATCCAACTTGATATGGATACACGATGCAAACGCTGCCTAAACTGTCAAGGTGTGACAGGGCCTGCTTTCCCGTACGTACAAACTGGACAATCTGGGGAGAGTGTGGAGTGCTGTGACAGTTGTGGACAATAAGCAACAAAAAGTCGAAGAACATGTTTGAAAAGTGGCCATTTATGCAAAGGGACGTGTTTGTCTCTTTGTGACTGTGGGCCATTCATCAGGCGGTCGGAGTCAGCCTGTGAGTCCTGCGAGCGTCTTCTGGGTGATGTCTAGGATGCACCGGCACACAGCTCCAGGTTCCAGGCTCCAGGGCCAGACAGATGTAAACACGGCCTGACCGCACACAGAGGCGCAACGCCAGCCTGTCCTCATCTCGCGCATAAACAGTCAAGGAGGCCAAACTGTGGGCCAGGGGGACTGACAGAGAGCACTGATCTTGGCTGGAGGCAAGGAGGGAGGTTGGTGCAAGGAACAGGGGAGGAAAGGGAGCATGAGGCAAAGATTTTATGCTTGTTAGAGCGGTTCGTGTCAGTAGGAAAAAAAATCAGTGGCATCAAGGCTCACTTGCTGCAACACTGTGTACATTCTATTGTTCTCATTATTTGCAGTTCATGCCACCAGCGGTGTGTGCATTTGGGTGGATCTGCTTAGATATTTTCTCCAACACCCTGTCATGACAGATGCACCGGGCTCCTCGGCGCCTGTTTGATTTATGCGTCAGGACAAATATGGGTCAAAATGAAACACCCAACACAGTGGCTTCTTCTTGCTTGTTCTTCTTTCTTCTCTTTCATTCCCTTTGCACTTTCTTCTTTTCAAAGCTCGGCTCAGTGGGACCGTGCGTCTCTCGCTGCACCACAGCCACGTTGTGTGTATGTGGTGTGTGTGTGAGTGTTTCCGCGTGCACGTGTGTGTGATGAGACGTGACAAGCGCCTTCATCCTCCCCTCAGACGCCACATTCCACAACGCTCCGCCACTCGCTCCGTGTGGCGCGCTTTTCATCTTTCCTTTACCCGTTTGTTCCTTTCCCCTTTTTTCTTCTCCTCCTCTTCCCTCTCCTTGCTCTTCTTCTCCTCACTCTCACAGGTGGAAGAAAGGCGAACGGAGGAATGAAAGGGACAAGATTCTAATTAGAGGAGGAGGCTGAGACAAAAGCGGGGGGATAACGAAGGGAAGCAACGATAATGCATGTAAAACACAAAGCCTTAATCTTAGAGAGCATTTGGAGGAATCTCTCATTTCTTTCCCTCTACAATGAAGCAAAGCAGCGTGTGTGTGTGTGTGTGTGTGGGGGGGCTGCATGAAAACACGAGGGGATAGGACGTGATTATGAGCGCGGGGCTGACAGACAGATAGATTGGCATGTGTGTGTCGGGGGATATGTGCGCCTATCCCCACAGGGCCTTCAGATCCCTCTGCTCATAGGGACCAACTTAAAAAACACTAACACACACACACACACACGTCTGTGTAAAAACAAGCAGCCAGTTGTACTTTTTGTATTGTTTACTTATTTAGAGACGAGCTTAACAAAGTACCTATTTATTCAAGAAAGTATATCTCTAGCCAACACCTGTAACTTTTAAGACATATCGCTTTATTATGCCTCGGTGAAACGGAGAGGCATACGGTAATCACTTAATGTGCATGTGTGTGTGTGTGTGTATCTGTCCGTCTCTCTGTTTCAGCTCGCCCGCTCAAAATTAAGTGGAACTAAAGGCTTGTGTCGTTGTATCGCCATATTTTCTCGTTTTTTAATTTGCCAGAATTCCGAGATAAGGCTTTGTTTTCGAAATAAACACAAATTTAACTCACCTTTAATGTCAATGAAGCCGGAGGAAAAGGTAATGTGATAACTATGTTGGGCCACTAGAGGAGGCAGTCCGACTTTTTTTATAGCGCAACATAGCACTTTTTTTTTTTACAGCATGTTGAGCTGAACTGTTATAAAATAGCAGTTACTGGAAAAAAAACCACGTATTCAGCAACTACACCATTTATTCATCACATCGATTGTTTTCACACTGGTTTTGCAGAGAAAGGATGAGGTAAAAGTTGTTAAAAACTCGCTAAAAACTACAATTGCCAACATTCCTCGCCTGCAAATGGTTACAGTGAACTGCGCATGTGCCGGGAAACTCCCGCCACAGGGAAGTACTGAGCAATCCGGCAATACTGGGTGAACAAATGACCGTCTGTTTGCCCATCTGCTTTCTTCCTCTGCCACTCAACAACAAAAGCTCCTGTTCATCTTGATTGTCTTGTATTCACGTACCTCCATCACTTCCTCCATTTAGCGCTCTTCTTTTGTGCTTGGATTGCAGCTGTTCAAATCAGTTTGGTGGCTCTTGGCTGCCATGACAGTACAGGCATGTGAACTGCAGATAATTTTCACTGTGCATGCCTGTACTCCAAGACTACTGGATAGATTTGGATGAATTTTTTTTACCAGAGGTGGTCCTTGGGCTAAAGAGGAACCCATAACATTTTGGTGATGATCTGAGAATGCATACCTCCTCCAAGGCTCTATCTTCTCACAGTGTTTTAGCAAGAATACTCCAAAACTACTGGATGGATTTGGATGGAATTTTTACCAGAGGTGGCCCTTGGGCTAGAGAGAAATTCACAACATTTTAGTGATGATCCAAGAATGCATACCTCCGCCAAGGCTCTAGCACCGAGGCATCAGCACCTTGGTGCTTTCATTGTATGGAAAGGAATGGCAGATTAAAAATCGATTAATTCCATAAACATCATCACTTCCTGTCTGTTTGGCCAAACAGAACCACTGTCTGCTTTTCAAACTTCCTCCCTCACTCCATCTGTGCATGTGGATTCTGTCTGTTTGCTTATGTTTGTCACCTCTGAGCTCCTCTGACATGCTGCTGAACCTCCAGGGTCCTCGGGTGATATGATGGAGCTCGGGGACGTTGGTTTCCTTGCCACTGCTGTGAAACTCCATTCAGATGATGAAACTGCGGTGCAGCTGTGTCTGCAGCTCACGGTGGGATGCTGGTGTCTTCATGGCTCTCTGTAAGGCTGAAGAAAATTCTCACTGATGAAAGAGTCTGCAAATGTGGCTCTTAGCCTAAATATTTTCCTCACAGAAAAGCCAGTTTTGACTGTCATCTGGCTTCCCATACCTCTGTGTGTGTGTGTGTGTGTGTGTGTGTGTGTGTTGTAGAACTGGACCGAAATATTAACTTATCCAGATATTCTTTTGATGCATTTGGTTTTCAAATTAGTTATTTAGATTTTTTTTTTTTGTCCTTCTATAATTTGTTGCCTTTAACAAAAGTAAATTAGAAATTTAGGAGAAAAAATATCTCACAAATTCACAAGAAAAAGTATAGATTGGAAGATAGTCACAAAATTGACCAAAAACATTAAATAAATAAATAAATAAATGAGTGAATTTGCAAAATATGCAAGAAAATGTCTTAAATTTACATGACAAAAATTGCCAATTAATTAGAAAAACATCCCAAATTTATTAGAAAAGCAGCAAAAATATGAAGAAAAAATTGAAAAAACCCATATTTATATGAAAAATGTAGCACATTTATGAGAAAAAAACTTTATATGAAAAGTTGCAAATTTATGACAAAGTTTATAAGAAAGGTCACATTTCTGAAAACTACGATGTTGATGGTCCAGTAATGAGAGAAAAAGACAATACGGACCAAAACTGGTATTCACACATTAACAGCTTCTCATCTTTTTATCTGTTGTATTTACAGCCCTATGAAATGCACTCAGGAACCCCCTCATCACCCCCACCCCTCATATCCAAATATAAAACATTATGCCAAGGAGGTAATGTGATTGGAGTGGTGTGTTTGTTGTCTGTCTGTTTGGTAGCAGGACTACGTGTGGCCCTTGGTCTACAGATGAACCCATTAGATTTTGGAGGTGGTCTGAGACTGCATACCTCTGAAAAGATTCAAGATTCAAAGGCTTTTATTATCATGTGCACAGTTAAGAAATGCTACATTTCCTGAGCAATGAAATTCTTACTTTGCTCTCCGAACGAATGCCAAGGTAATAGGTACACAAACAACAGTTCTAATAAGGTAATGACACACTAACACAGTAACTCAATCCTAATACTAATAGATGCTAATAACACACACCAACACAGAGTTAGGCAATTAGGACTCCTTAAGCACACCTTGATGCTTAATACTAAAACTAATGAGTACTAATAACACACACTAGGCAATTTGGACAGTTAAATCAGTTAAAGCAGTCAGACAAGAGGAATGAAATTGAAAATTCACTGGATGACTAAAATGATAGTGGTATATTGATATCAGAGATGATGTGAACCTGAGATGGAATAAACCTATGTACAGTGTGCAAATAAGCATTGTGCAACAAGCAGTGTATAATTACAAATTACAAATTATCACCCGGTGCTAATCACTCTATTAAAGCAAGAAATCTGTGTGTGTGTGTGTGTGTGTGTGTGTGTGTGTGTGTGTGTGTCTGTCTGTCTGTCTGTCTGTCTGTCTGTCTGTCTGTCTGTCACGTTTATAGGACATCATAGGACGGCCTATGATCTCTGCCTGGACATCATAGGACGGCCTATGAACACAGGCATTATAGGATGACTCGCGATGCCAATATGACGGCACATAGACAAATGTGTCTTTATGATGTCATATACATGAAGCCAACGGCACATAGACAAATGTGTCTTTATGATGTCATATACATCAAGCCTGCCTTCATGTCTTTATGATGTCATATACAGTGACATCAGGCAACATGTCTTCATGATGTCATATACATCAAGGCTGCCTTCATGTCTTTATGATGTCATATACAGTGAGTCCATGCCAGAAAGCCTCTTTTTGCTCAGATCTATTTTCATGATCCTGTCCATGAACTAGAATTACGACGCACCTATTCCTCAACCAGTGGTCTCAACGAAGAAGAAGAAGACCCACCAGATGGAGAGCAATAGAATGATGACAATTGCTACACGTCAGAAAAGATGCCATGAAGATGAAACACCTGAGGTTCCAGCAGTACATTGCACCCGTCTGAAACAGGAGGAGACCCTTCACCAGCATAGGGTACGACAGACTTTAGAGCACGTTTCTAGGACATCATAGGACAGCCTATGATCTCTGCCTCATCATCATAGCACATCCTATGAACTCAGGCATCATAGGACGACTCGCCATGCCTACATGACGGCAAATGTGTAACCTTGACGAATGCCAGTCTATACTTCAAATGTGTAAAATGCCAAGCAAAGCGTTAATTTTCTTCGGGTGCTCCTGTTTCTTGGTTTCTACAGGCATGCACGGGTCTTTCTGAACACGGTCGAAAGCCACCCTTCACCAGCATAGGGTACGACAGACTTTAAAGCACATTTATAGGACATCATAGGACGGCCTATGATCTCTGCCTCATCATCATAGTGCGTCCTATGAACTCAGGCATCATAGGATGACTCGCCATGCCTACATGATGGCAAATGTGTAACCTTGACGAATACCAGTCTACATTACAAATGTGTAAAATGCCAAGCAAAGCACTGATTTTCTCCGGGTGCTCTGGTTTCTTGGTTTCTACGGGCATGCATGGGCCTTCCTGAACAGGGTCGAAAGCCATTTTTTCAGGATTGTGCCCATGAACTGGAATTACGACGCACCTATCCCTCAACCAGTGGTCTGAATGAAGAAGAAGAAGACCCACCAGATGGAGAGCAATAGAATGAGGAGAACTGCTGCACGTCAGAAAGGATGCTGTGAACATGAAACACCTCAGGTTCCACCAGTACGCCACAGGCATGACTGTGAACAACACAGCCGTCTGAGACAGAAGGAGACACTTCAGCAACGGACATGCAGAAATACTTGCTTATACTTGGTTTCTACGGGCATGGACCAGTATGCACGGGTATGTACTAGCTTCTCTGTAATGATAGTACCAGTAGACTGTGCATGATAAATAGCAGCAGAGATGATAATTAGCAGCAGAGATGATATGGACATCAGGCAGGTGAGACTATATCTACTGTACAGGTGAGCAATGTGCAAATTTAGCAGCTGGTGTGTGAGTTCCATTATGCAAAGCTGTGTTGCGGAGTTTGGGAGTTATTTGTTCAGGAGTCTGAAGGCAGTAGGAAAGAAGGAGTTTTTCAGTCTGGTTGTCCTGCATTTCACACTTCTGTACCTCTGGCCTGAGGGTAGAAGTGTGAACAGTCTGTGCTGGGGGTGGGTGGGGTCCTGGAGGATGGTGTCAGCTCTTCTTTGGACTCTGCGGTGGTAGATGCTCTGCAGAAAGGGGAGTGGAGTCCTGATGATCTTCTCTGCTGTCTTCACCACTCTCTGCAGGCATTTGTGGTCCAGGGCAGTGGTGCTGCCGTACCACACAGTGATGCAGTTGGTCAGGATGCTCTCGATGATGCAGCTGTAGAAATTGTTGAGGATCCTGGAGGACATGCCAAACTTCTTCAGCCTCCTCAGAAAGTACAGTGGCTGTTGAGCTATCTTAACCAGCTCTGTGGTGTTGTGTGTCCACTTAAGGTCCTCGCTGATGTGGATGCCCAGGTATTTAAAGCTGCTCACCCTCTCCACCTCAAGCTTCCAGATGAACAGCCGTTGATGGGGTCTCCTCCTCCCTTTCCTCATGTCCACTATCATGTCCCTATGTATGTATGTATAAAAAGCCATATGTTGTATTGGTAAAGAAAGAGAAAAAGTGATCTAGAATCCACATCCTGACGTGGATCACCTCGTCACCACAGGTTCATTTGTAGCCCAAAGGTCACCTTGTCTGAAAATTTCATCAAAATCTGTCCAGTATTTTTTCCGTAATCCTGTTCACAAACAAACAGACAGACCTTGGTGGAGGTATGTGCTCTCTGACTGCCCTCTAGTTAGAGTTTACATTCACCTCAGCTGATAATCTGTAACACCTGACTTTCTATTTCACTCACTCCTCCATCAATTTCAGAACCCATCTGTTAGTCACACTTACCCTTTTGGACTTCCAGTGTAATTATATCCACACAAAGATTTTAGAGTTTTCTGCTCACTGATTATAAATTCAGATATACTTGTATAATAAAAGCAAATAAAATGTTTATTTGATGCCAACCACATCCAGCGCATCTCAGAAAATATTCTATTTACCTGCCTGCAAATAAAAGCACATATTCAATTTCAATGATAATTACACATGAAAATCTGAAAACTTGCAGCTCGACAACTCTTGTCATTCACCTACATTCTAATGCTCCGTCTTTTTATTGAGATTATTCATCTATTAATTTCAAGGTTGCTAAAACTCAATTAAAGGAATATTTGTTTTCTTTATAAATGCTTTACACCTTATAAAACCTCATAAATAAGAGATAAACTCTTGAAACTACTAACTAGTTTCAAGAGTTTATTCGCTTATTAGCACCAGCAAATTCAGTTGTTAGTGATGAAGTCTGGTAGAAACACATCATTCTGCTTTTTCATGATTTAAAATGTTAAAATGTTGTTTAGTATGCCTCACAGAGAGGCATACGGTAATCAGTTAATGCATCTGTGTGTGTGTGTGTGGTTGTATCTGTCCGTCTGTCTGTCTGTTACCAGCTTTTCAGCTCGCCCAGTCAAAATTAAGTGCAACTAAAAGCTTGTATCATTGTATCACCATATTTTCTCAACTTTTAATTTGCCAGAATTTTGAAATAACAGTTTGTTTTTGAAATAAACACAAATTTAACTCACCATTTCTGTCAATGTCGCAGTAAAAAAAAAAAATAAAAAATGGTATTGTAATAACTATCCTGGGCCAGTAGAGGTCGGAGTGCCACTTTACAGCTTCCCATGCTACCATGCCACAGGCACTGAGGCACAGCACCTTGGTGCTTTCATTTTTCACCAGAAATTTAGAAATGTTCATTTAGGTAACCATTTCTGACAATTAGCAATTTTAGCCATCTTGACATTTAATGTTTTTATTTATGGCTAATAATCTTCTCATTACAAGTTTTTAGCATTAGATTTGCATTTCAGTAGTTGTCTATTTTAGCATTTGCCAATTGTTTTTAATTTTTAAGTTGTTTCAGATTAATTGAAAGTAATTCTTTCAACCCTCTGATTAGGCGACCCACGAGTATTTATACTGTATATGTATGCGATGGACTGGTGATCTGTCCAGGGTGTACCCTGCCTCTCGCCCAAAGATGCTGGGATAGGCTCCAGCCCCCCCCGCGACCCGAAAAGGATTAAGCGGAAGAAGATGAATGAATGAATGAATGAATGTATGTGCATATAAATTCATATCTGTAGGCCATAGAATATAAAAAAATAAGTAAACTATGACATGTAGCATGTGACATGTGTCAGTTTTCTTTCCTTAGAAATCCTGCCACCATGTTAGAATACTGTGAGTCACGGAGAGACTGAAAATAACGGCAAAAGATAACCTGGCAGAACACATTTCCACACAGTCTTCCCTGAGGTGATGCAAGACTTTAGACAAATGTCTTGTTTGTTCACCACTGAATGGCCATCTTTCAGTGGTGGCATGCCAGTGTGTGCGCACGCACGCACGCACGCACGCACGCACACACACACACACACACACACACACACACACACACACACACACACACACACACACACAAAAATGCACATAGGCTCAGATCATTTTTCTTCCCCATGAAGTAGGTAGCACGAATATTACAAACCAAAATCATAATGCATTGCCTTCAGCCAGAGGTTGGACGAGGAGAGAAGCAGCTCTGTAATAGCATTACAGTTTGACAGACAAGTAGCTAGCTAGCTAGACAGATAGATAGATAGATAGATAGATAGAATTTGTGTGTGTGTGTGTGTGTGTGTGTGTGTGTGTGTGTGTGTGCACGCGCGCGCGCCCATGAGAAGTGAAAGAGTGACGGCAAACAGCCTTATCCAACATTAATAAGAGCCACTAATCCCCTGATGTGATTACCTCTCCCCCCTCTCCCTCCATCCTTCCACACTCTTTCTCCCATTCAGAGGCGCCAGCCACTTGTCTTCTATTGCAGAGCTCGGCTGGTCCAATCCCCTCAACGGATCCAAGACTTCCACTGTGTTCCGCTGCCAGGACGATGGAGGTCTTCCAATCCTCTCATCACTAGAACTCGCCTCTGGGCAGGTGTTTAAAAAAGCAAAAGTCAGTGGTGGTAGCGTAGGGAAGGAAAGACATTTAAACAGATTAAGACCCATGCCTCTGTTCAAAGCTCTGACACTTAATGCAGCTTGAATGAGAGGTGACGTGTGATATGAATCGTACATGCCATGGTTTTGGATGCTTGAACGTTTATGGAAAATATCTGCAAGCATTAAGGATTATGGGTGTGCAAAGAGAAGCAACAAGCATGTCAGTATAGCTATTTCTGTCCTCAATGAGAGGCTGCCAAATGCATTTTTTCCTCAGCATTTTATAAACTCAGCTACATCAATATAAAGTCGAGTGTGTTTCTATGGAAACTTAGACCTCTGAGAAGGTTGAAATTCGTCTCTTAGCTCAAGATCTGCTCAGCTACACTAAATCTTTATAATGTGACCATTTTTCCTCATAGAGTTCACTTATTTTATGTAGTTTGCCAAACATGCATTGTGATAACTCTTATTTAACATGCATATTTATCTCATTTCCTTATCACATGTAAAAGAAAAAAAATGTAGTGCATATCTGAATACATGCAGAGCTTCATTTACACAAGTATGCAGATAAACAACCAACCAGCACAAGCACTCATGGGTAGATAGGTCCCTCCTGGAAGTGACAGCACAGGGCAACAACACTGCACTTGGTTTAGTGGGTCTACTTGGTCATATCTCCATGGTAACTGTTATGTCTGACCTTCAAACATGTGCACTGCCTCCTATCTGGCTCAGGTCGGCTAATCAGATCACATCAGCGCACACACAAATGAACTGCTGAATTACAATGGCCTCATCAATGGCTACATTTACATGGTCACTAATAAACCAATTATAATCAGATTTCCGGAGTTATCTGATTATTCAAGTAGTCATGTAAACAAAATTGGATAAGGACCATTATCGGGTTATGAGAAAACACATTAAGTCAAGTAGTTACTGCCCAATTATTATTTATTTAGCGAATGCAAAGTCCTTAAGCCAAGCAGTTGCCTCCTGGTTTGCTGTATGGAGGGTGTGTAATCCTCCTTCCAGTCTTTGGAGCGGGCAAGCCTCTATGATGTGTTCCATTGTTTGCTCCTCTCCACATGCGCACAGTGGGCTAGGGCTACTGCCCCATCTGTGAAGGCTGGCCAAGCAGGGGCCATGTCCAGTCCTGAAGCGATTGAGTGTAGCCCACTGTCTCCTTGGAAGGTTGGTGCCCGGGACCTGTTGGTTGGGGTTTATCACCAGCTGTTTGTTTGGGACCTCCTTGGTCTCCCATTCCTCTTGCCAAGCTGTCTGGATGGTAAAGTCAGCTGGGGGAGGGTTTTTCCAAATCGGCCGTCTGGATGAAAGTCGGGCAGTGGGTGGGGTGTAGATATCTGCATGGATTGGTAAGTGAGGAGAATCTTTAACTTTTTGGAGCATCCTTTGAGTTAATGCTGCTCGCCGGATGTGTGGAGGGGCTATGTTTGACAGTACAGAGAGCCAGGGGAGTGGTGTTGAGCGGATTGTTCCAGTTATAGTTCTCATGGTTGAGTTGAGCTGGGTGTCTACATGGTGTGTGTAAGATGACCTGGACCAGACAGGGGCACAATATTCTGCTACAGAGTATGAAAGGGCCAGTGCTGAGGTGCGCAGGGTGGAGACTGCCGCCCCCCATTTTGCACCAGCGAGCTTGCAGAGCAGGTTGTTTCGTACCTTCACCTTAGCAGCCGTCCCCTTTAGATGTTCCTTGAAGGATAAGGTCCTATCAAGGGTCACTCCAAGATAAGTTGGATTTGGGGCATGCTTAAGCTTGAGTCCGCTCAGGTGGATGTTTAGTTCTCTGGCAGCTTTTGCATTGTGGAGATGGAATACACTGGAGACGGTTTTTGCTGGGCTTGGTTTTAGGCGCCAGATTTTGCAGAACTGGTCCAGTTTGGCAAGATCTTCCGTGAGCACCCGTTCCAGTGGTTCAAAGTCTGGTGCTTGGAATGCCAAACAGATGTCGTCTGCATAGATGAATTTGCGGGATTTTGTAGTAGGCAGGTCGTTTATGTAGAGGTTGAACAGAGTTGGAGCTAGAACTGAGCCTTGTGGGAGTCCGTTTTTCTGCATTCTCCATGCACTTGTGTTCTGACTGAGGTGGACTCTGAACCTTCGGTTGGTCAGCAGGGTTTTTATAATTGCTGTTGCCCAAGCAGGGATCGCCTTTATAAGTTTCAGGAGGAGGCCTTTGTGCCAGACCGTATCATAGGCGGCTGTAAGATCGAGAAACACAGCCCCTGTCTTCAGTCTGCTCTCGAAGCCATTTTCGATGAAGGTGGTTAGGGCCAGTACTTGTTCTCCTGTACTGCGGTCCTTGCGGAAACCTGCTTGATCCACACTTAGAATATCCTCTATTTCTGGGGAAATGCCCAATAATGCTTATTCAGTGCATGTAAACTCATCAAATCTGATTATTACCATTATCTGTTTATTCCTAGTTATCAGATTATTGTGGCCATGTAACTAGGCTCAATGTGTGTATTTCCTCAGCGGATTACCTGATGTGGTCCAGATGCACTGACTACCACCTGTGTCTCATCAGCTGCAGCCTTGAACAGGGAACGGATCCCCTTCCCTCATCACAGAAATGTTAGACTACATGCCAGCTGCATGGTGTGTTCTGCTCGCCTGTGTGCCAACCTGAACTGCTCCTGTGCCTTCCTCCTTGCCTTGTTGGTCACTTCCTGAGGTAACGTATTGTCACTTCCTGTGTTGCTGGCTACTCCACAATTGTTATCCACGCCAGCATTAACGGCATCCGACTCTGGCAGTCAGAAGTCACAAAACTTAGTGTGGAATCGGTGTGTAACTTTGGCAAAACAATGTCTGTCTCTGTAGTATTCTCTGGGCCCCTCCCCAATCTGACCAGTGATGCCATATTTAGCCGCTTGTCATCCTTCAACTGCTGGCTGTCTGCGTGGTATCCTGCAAACGATGTGGGCTACACAGACAATTGAAACTCATTTTGGGGAAAACCTGGTCTTATTATATGAGACGGCATCTATCCCACTTTGGATGGTGCATATCTTTTATCTGACAATCTGGCATCATTTTTATACAAATTTCCAAAACCTTGACGACTCAGAGTTGGGACCAGGAAGCAGAGTTACAGTCTTACATGCCTCTCTGCAGTTCCTCTTCATTCACCTCCCCTCAATTTAGCCACTGTCTTCCCCATCAGAGAATCATTGTCTGCTCCTTCCAAAGTAAATAAAAATATATGGTATAAGCATCCCAAAGTGATTAAACAAAAAGTTGGTAAAACTCAAATTAAACATGAAGCCTCTAAATTTTATGATTTGGCATCTGTTCCTCCTCTTTTATTGGGTTTTAGACCTTTGAGTTTTTAACCTCTTTGACTAGTTTTTAACTTTTATTATGACCCTTCTCTCTTACCTCTGGTTTTTCTCCCATCTCTTTGTCTTTTTATACCCTAATTGATGGAGCCTTGAGTATTCTTATCATGTTTATAGTTAGCTTCATGTGTGCCTGTGTTTGTGTCTATGTTGAAAGTAATTTGTGGCTTGTAAATATGGATGTCACCAGACTGCAAAACAAATCTACCTACGGGTACAAATAAAGTAACCTGAACCTCTTAATTTAAAAATTAAATGTGGTTTGTTAAATAATAGGTCTCTAACTCCCAAGTCTCTACTAGTCCATGATCTGTTAATTGATCATCAGATTGATTTACTATCCCTTACAGAGACTTGGTTAGGGCAAGATAATTATGTTGGTTTAAATGAATCAACTCCCTCTGGTTATTTAAACTGTCAAAATCCCAGAAGTTCTGGACATGGAGGAGGAGTAGCAATATTTTACCATTCCAAATTACTAGTTAATGTAAAGCAAAAAAACATGTTATAATTCCTTTGAGGGCCTGGTCCTCAGTATTGGGCATGTTAGCAATTTTAGGCTAAACCCAATTTTTATTTGCCATAGTTTATCGTCCTCCCTCAGTCTACTCAGAGTTTTTATCTGAATTTGCCCAATTCTTAGCAGATTCAGTGCTGAAATCAGATAGAATGATTATAGTAGGGGACTTTAATATACATGTAGATGTAGATAGTGATTGCCTTAATATGGCATTTAATTCAATATTAAACTCGATGGGATTTTTTTCAAGAAGGAGGAAATTCTACTCATTACCTCCACCATACATTGGACCTTGTTCTGACATATGGCATAGAAATAGAAAATCTGGTAGTGTCTCCTCATAACCCTGTACTGTCAAACCATTGTCTGTTAACCTCTGATTTTACTATGTCTGACTACTTGCCTCCTAAAGAAAAATATTCCTACAGTAGATGCCTCTCAGATGATGCTGTTACCAAATTTAATCAGATTGTTTCCTCTATGCCATGTGTCAACACAACGGAGATAAGCTATGGAGAGCTTGTCCCTTCTGTAATTGATAGCATGGTAGATAGTGTTACAGCTTCTCTGTATCAGACTCTAGACATGGTGGCCCCTTTAAAAAAGAAAAAAGTCTAATCAGAGATTTCTAACTCCTTGGTTCAACACAGAAACTTGTAGCTTAAAACAGAAGACTCGTCAATTAGAAAGAAAATGGTGCTCCACTAAATTAGATGAAATCTATCTAGCTTGGAGAAATCAACTTCTAATTTATAAAAATCTCTTAGGAAAACTAGAACAAGTTATTATTCCACATTAATAGAAGAGAACATGTCTGTTCTTTTCTTCTTCTCTATCCCCTCACCCCCCAGCCAGTCACAGCAGATGACTGCCTCTCCCTGAGCCTGGTTCTGCTGGAGGTTTCTTCCTGTTAAAAGGGAGTTTTTCCTCTCCACCGTCGCCAAGCACTTGCTCATAGGGGATCGCCTGATTGCTGGAGTCTTTCTGCAATTGTGGGGGGTTTCCCCCTATAGTTGAAAGTGCTCTGAGATGACTGTTGTTGTGAAATGGAACTATATAAATAAAGTTGAATTGAACTGAATTGAATTAATCCCAGGTTTCTTTTCAGCACTGTAGCCAGGCTGACAAAGCATCAGAACTCTATCAATCCTAGCATTCCCTTAGAGCTTACTAGTCAGGACTTTATGAACTTTTTCAATAATAAAATGTCATCTATCAGAGATGAAATCAGTCAGATTCTTCCCAAGGTTAACTTAAATACAGTAACTACTACAACTCGTTCAATTGATATCTGTTTAGATGAGTTTACTCCAATTGACCTTTTAGAGTAAAATAAAATAATTTCCTCATCCAAGCCTTCAACTTGTCTTTTAGACCCTATTCCTACCAGGTTATTTAAAGAAGTCTTCCCATTTAGTGGTAGTGTGGCGGCATGGGTTAATAAGGAGCGAACTGAGAGTTTTTAAGGGAGTTTATTATCATTCATCCCGCCATCATAGAACTCACTCCAGCCCTGTGCAGGCGGGCTGGAGCGGGTCCTCAGGCTCTCGTGAGGAGACACAGAAAGCGTGTCGTCAGAAGCAGTGGTCAGAGAGAGAGTGAGTTACAGAGCAATGCAGTTTTTATACTCCACTACAGACAATACATGAAAGGCATGTTATCATCAAAGAAACTGCAGGAAGGCATGGGACATTTGCATCACAGTCAGAGCAGGAAGCATGAACATTTGCATTTGAGTCATACATATCGACAGTAAGACTGGCAGGAAGAAGCTAGACAAAGAGAAGCTGCCTATTGATCTCAATACACACATCTCATTGTTCTGCTAATTGCCCCAGCTGAGCGCTCTGCTTGTCCCAGTCTGTTGTGGGGGTCACCCATACATTCCCCCCCAGAGGGCTCACCGGGAAGCTGAGGCCTCGATAGTCCGGCTTTGGAAGCGAGCTGCGGGGAAAGCTCACTGCAGGCGGCGGTGGAGGGAGGGGGGTGGGGGTAGCAAGTGCCGGCCCAGGACGGCGAAATTGTTTGGGCCGCACAAAAATTGCCTGTGGATCCGCAATGTTGAGGGGCTGTCCCGTTGAACGTGGCAGAGGTCCACAGCGGCTGTGCGAAGAAAAATTTGTCTCTGACTCCTCTCGCAGCTATGAAGGAAAACAGGAGCTGCAAGGCTGTGTAGTGGCTGTGAGAAAAAAGGAGCTGCAGCAGTGAGGGGCTTGGCGTGTTGGCTTTAGGTGCGCGCGCACAGCCCTAAAGCCCTCGGGGACAGCTGACGGCTGAATTCCCTTTGTGCGCCGTGGCTGAGACCCGTACAAAATCCTGTGAGCGAGCTGCGTGTGTGCTTCAGGTGTGTGAGCAACCCTGAAGGTTCTGTGTGCAGCGGCGAAGGACGATGGCGGTCTGTGGAGCCGTTATTGTCCCGTGCGTGGTGCGCCGTCCTTGTAACCCCCCGGTGTGCGTGCGGGGTTCGGTGCTTGGCAGGTCCGCTGTAGAGGCGAGTCAGGGTCAGGGAGCTTGCTGGAGATCAGCGTAGTCGGCGCCGATGGTCCTCCCTGTTGAGCTGTCGCTGTAGATTGGTCATGGTGCATTCAGGTCCACGCGCTGCATTCTCCTTCGGCCCTGGAGGTTGCCGTCGTGGAGAGAGGACGAGGTGCGTGCGCTCTCGTGTGGAGGAGCTGTGAGAGTGGCCGGTCCCAGCGTGGATGTGCAGATCTCAGGCGTGCAGATCTCACCATGAAGCATTCTGCAGCTTTCCCGGTCGTGGGTGATCTCCGGAGAGTTTCGCCTGGTGGTGGCTCTGCGTCGAGGTCTCCCTGTAGCAGAAGGGAGGGCAGATCATTTGCGTCAGGCTGCTGCGTTCGCTTGTCGTCGGGTCACCAGTGTAGCTGTCCAGACCAGAAGGTTGCGTTGCACAAAGTGTGTGCTTTCTCGGGGTCACCAATGTGGCGGCATGGGTTAATAAGGAGCGAACTGAGAGTTTTTAAGGGAGTTTATTATCATTCATCCTGCCATCACAGAACTCACTCCAGCCCTGTGCAGGCGGGCTGGAGCGGGCCCTCAGGCTCTCGTGAGGAGACACAGAAAGCGTGTTGTCAGAAGCAGTGGTCAGAGAGAGAGTGAATTACAGAGCAATGCAGTTTTTATACCCCACTACAGACAATACATGAAAGGCATGTTATCATCAAAGAAACTGCAGGAAGGCATGGGACATTTGCATCACAGTCAGAGCAGGAAGCATGAACATTTGCATTTGAGTCATATATATTGACAGCAAGACTGGCAGGAAGAAGCTAGACAAAGAGAGGCTGCCTATTGATCTCAATACACACATCTCATTGTTCTGCTAATTGCCCCAGCTGAGCGCTCTGCTTGTCCCAGTCTGTTGTGGGGGTCACCCATAGTAGCTCTATTCTTCAAATAATCAATTCTTCATTAAAATTAGGCCATATACCACAGCCTTTTAAAACTGCTGTAATTAAACCCTTTCTCAAAAAGCCAATGCTGGATCCAGAAGTTTTAGCTAACGATAGACCAATCTCTAATCTCCCTTTCATTTCAAAAATCTTAGAAAGAGTTCTTGCTTTGCAATTATTTGACCACTTGCAGGGAAATGGTTTATTTGAAGAGTTTCAATCTGGGTTTAGAATCCATCATAGTACTGAAACAGCCTTAGTGAAGGTCAACAATGACCTCCTTATCGCATCTGATAATGGACTTGTTTCTGTACTAGTCCTTTTAGACCTTAGTGCAGCTTTTGGTACTATTGATTATAATATTCTACTTGATAGATTAGAACATCATGTTGGACTTAATGGAACTTTGTTGCAGTGGTATAGATCTTATTTAGCTGATAGGTTCCAGTTTGTTCGTGTCAATAATGAGTTTTCTTCCAACTCAAAGCTCAGTCATGGAGTTCCACAGGGATTTGTGCTAGGCCCTATTCTTTTTAGTTAATATATGCTTCCGCTAGGCAACATTATTAGAAAGCACTGTATACATTTCCATTGTTATACAGATGACACACAATTATACCTGTCAATGAAGCCAGATGATAGTAATCAATTAGCCAAGTTAGAGGCCTGTCTTAAGGAAATCAAAGCTTGGATGACTTGTAATTTCCTGCTATTAAATTCAGATAAGACTGAAGTCATTCTAGTTGGTCCAAAAAAAATTAGAACTACCTTTCCCAATCAAACTCTTAGTTTGGATGCAGTTACTCTTTCTCTTAATAGTTCTATGAGGAACCTTGGGTTATTTTTGATCAAGATCTGTTTTTTAACCCTATGAGTGTGTATGTTGCCGAACTGCAACATAACCCCTAGTGGTCAAGAGTGGTAAATATTTTTTGTCAATAAAATAGTTCAGATTTCAAAGGCTATAACGTGAAAGTGGTAAGAGATAACGGCTTACTGTCAATTAGAAAGATATAAAATATGATCCAAAGTTTCAGATAGGAATAAATTTACACATCTAATTTGCATAATGTCATGGCACCTCTTTAAATTCTATAACTCAGTCAAAACTGTACTTTGGACGTATTTACACAAAAAATGGTTTAGTCTTTCAACACCGTTTTTTGTACAGAGGTACCTCATCATCTTATCTTCAAAGGATAAGAACAAGAAATAAGTACATTAAAACCCCCCTCAGAAATTTCTCATTTACTTTTGACAAAGGGGGGCTGGCTGGCTGGGTGGTGAGGCCACTGCGTTTTCACCCATCATGGTCCATATTTTGCATTCTGCTGGTAATTTAAAATCTCTACTAAATCTACAAAGTCTTATGATTATCCCACATAAATTTCGCTTGTATCCCACGGCTATTTTCTGCATACAAAGCCAAAAAAGTGACGTGACGATTGTGGCCATATTAGCTTTCTGGGCTAACTGCTACAAAAGTAAAAGAAAATGAGGAGTTCTTCTTCTTTGGTCTATTATGTGTCATCCACTGAGTCCTCCAACGGATGTCTGCCACCTTTTGAAACCGGCAAATTAGTACAATAAGTACAAATTCCCAATGCAGGCGATCACGTCAGTGAGAAGGCAGGCGCAGTGCTGCGCTCTGCCACTAGGGGCATGCAAATTCTCACACTCAAAGGGTCAATTTACATATTAAACTTGTTTCTAAGACTGCCTTCTATCATCTGCGTAATATTGCCAAGATTAGGAGCATCTTGTCTCAGAGTGATGCTGAGAAACTGATCCACACTTTTGTTAGCTCTAGATTAGTTTATTGTATCTCTTTATTATCAGGATGTCCTAAAACATCTTTAAAAAGTCTTCAGCTGATCCAAAATGCTGCAACAAGAGTTTTAACAGGTACTAGAAAGAGAGATCATATCTCTCCAGTTCTGGCATCCCTTCACTGGCTTTCCATAGAGTTTAGAATTAAGTTTAAAATCCTTCTTCTCACTTACAAAGCTCTAAATAATCAGGCCCTTTTTATTTAAAAGATCTGATACTACCCCATCATCCTAACAGAGCACTACACTCCCAAAATGCTGGATTACTTGTAATACCTAGAATCTCCAAAAGTACAATGGGAGGCAGAGCCTTCAGTTATCAAGCTCCTCTCCTGTGGAACCAGCTACCAATCTGGATTTGGGAGTCAGACTCTATCTCTGTTTTTAAGAATGGGGTTAAAACCTTCCTTTTTGATATAGCCTATAATTAGGGAGGGATCGTGTGCCTCTGAACCCTCCCTTAGTTATGCTGCTAATAGGTTTAGACAGCTGGGGGACCTCCAACAATGCACTGGGCTTCACTCCTTTCTTTAGTCTCAATGAAATATTTTTGCTGGTCATTAACATCCGTTTGTTCTCTCCCATAGATTGAGTCCCCGTTCTGTTTGCTCTCTACATGTCTGTTCTTTTCATCTTCTCTATCCCCTCACCCCCCAGCCAGTCGCAGCAGATGACTGCCCCTCCCTGAGCCTGGTTCTGCTGGAGGTTTCTTCCTGTTAAAAGGGAGTTTTTCCTCTCCACCATCGCCAAGTGCTTGCTCACAGGGGATCGCCTGATTGCTGGAGTCTTTCTGCAATTGTGGTGGTTTCCCCTACAGTTGAAAGTGCTATGAGATGACTGTTTTTGTGAAATGGCGCTATATAGATAAAGTTGAATTGAATTGAATTAACCTTAACACTGGAACTCATAAACTACAAACAATTCAATCTTTACCTTTTTGTCAACCTCCATATTTTCTAAGAAACCAAACTCTCCTTTCCTCACGGACAGGAAATCCTACCTGGTGGAACCACAAAAAGTGGAAATCCACCATCCCATCCCAATTAAATCAGTTCCTCATTATCTGCAAATTCTACTCACCAAGTCCTCGGGCCCGGGGCACCCTCTCCCAGAAAACACCCTCTCTCCAGAAACACAACTCACTGGAATAGAACTGGATCAATACTCACCTGATGAAGGCTGGCATCCACCTCTAAATACACTCACCGCCCTGTTAAGTATCACAACATTTCACACTTTTATTCTATTGTCATAAACATAACTCAGTTACTTACCATTAGCTCCCTCTCCTCTCTCCACAGGGTTGCCAGGTCCTTATCCACCAGCCCAGTCTCATCTAAAAAATGTATAAAAGCAGTTTTTTACTCAGAGAAAATGTGCATACCCATGGAAAAAACATTTTTCACGTGCACTGGATATCAGGCATTTACACCTTTAAGAAACGTGTCTGCTGGCATCATAACATTTGTCTGCCACTTTCTGTTTTTCTCCCTTTCTTTCAATTCAATTCAACTTTATTTATATAACGCCATTTCACAACAACAGTCATCTCATAGCACTATCAACTGTAGGGGGAACCCCCACAGTTGCAGAAAGACCCCAGCAATCAGGCGATCCCCTGTGAGCAAGCACTTGGCGACGGTGGAGAGGAAAAACTCCCTTTTAACAGGAAGAAACCTCCAGCAGAACCAGGCTCAGGGAGGGGCAGTCATCTGCTGCGACTGGCTGGGGGATGAGGGGATAGAGAAGATGAAAAGAACAGACATGTAGAGAGCAAACAGCACGATGGGGACTCAATCTATGGGAGAGAACAAACAAATGTTAATGACCAGCAAAAAAAATATTTCATTGAGAGTGAGGAAAAAAGTGAGGCCCAGTGCATTACTGGAGGTCCCCCGGCTGACTAAACCTATTGGCAGCATAACTAAAGGAGGGTTCAGAAACACATGATTCCTCCCTAATTGTAGGCTATATCAAAAAGGTAGGTTTTAGCCCTATTCTTAAAAACAGAGATTGAGTCTGACTCCCGAATCCAGATTGGCAGCTGGTTCCACAGGAGAGGAGCTTGATAACTGAAGGCTCTGCCTCCCATTGTACTTTTGGAGATTCTAGGTATTACAAGTAATCCTGCATTTTGGGAGCGTAGTGCTCTGTTAGGATAATACGGTAGTATCAGATCTTTTAAATAAAAAGGAGCCAGATTGTTTAGAGCTTTGTAAGTAAGAAGAAGGATTTTAAACTTAATTCTAAACTCTATGGGAAGCCAATGAAGGGAGGCCAGAACCGGAGAGATATGATCTCTCTTTCTAGTACCTGTTAAAACTCTTGCTGCAGCATTTTGGATCAGCTGAAGACTTTTTAAAGATGTTTTAGGACAGCCTGATAATAAAGAATTACAATAATCTAATCTCGAGCTAACAAAAGCGTGGATCAGTTTCTCAGCATCACTCTGAGACAAGATGCTCCTAATTTTGGCAATATTACGCAAATGATAGAAGGCAGTCTTAGAAACAAATGTAATATGTGAATTGAAGGACAGATCTTGATCAAAAATAATTCCAAGGTTCCTCACAGAGCTATTAAGAGAAAGAGTAACCACATCCAAACTGAAAGTTTGATTTGGAAAGGTATTTCTAAGGTTTTTTGGACCAACAAGAATGACTTCAGTCTTATCTGAATTTAATAGCAGGAAATTACAAGTCATCCAAGCTTTGATTTCCTTAAGACAGGCTTCTAACTTGGCTAATTGATTACTATCATCTGGCTTCATTGACAGGTATAATTGTGTGTCATCTGCATAACAATGAAAATGTATACAGTGCTTTCTAATAATGTTGCCTAACGTAAGCATATATAAATAAAAAGAGTAGGGCCTAGCACAGATCCCTGTGGAACTCCATGACTAAGCTTTGAGTTGAAAGAAAACTCATTATTTACATGAACAAACTGGAACCTATCAGATAAATAAGATCTAAACCACTGCAACGAAGTTCCATTAAGTCCAACATAGTGTTCTAATCTATCAAGTAGAATATTATGATCGATAGTATCAAAAGCTGCACTAAGGTCTAAAAGGACAAGTACAGAAACCAGTCCATTATCAGATGCGATGAGGAGGTCGTTAGTGACCTTCGCTAACGCTGTTTCAGTACTATGATGGATTCTAAACCCAGATTGAAACTCTTCAAGTAAACCATTTCCCTGCAGGTGGTCAAATAATTGTGTAGCAACAACTCTTTCTAAGATTTTTGAAATGAAAGGGAGATTAGAGATTGGTCTATAGTTAGCTAAAGCTCCTGGATCTAGCGTTGGCTTTTTGAGTAAGGGTTTAATTACAGCCGTTTTAAAAGCCTGCGGTACATGGCCTAAAGTTAATGAAGAATTGATTATATGAAGAATAAAGCTACCAATAAGTGGGAAGACTTCTTTAAATAACCTGGTAGGAATAGGGTCTAAAAGACAAGTTGAAGGTTTGGATGAGGAAACTATTTTGTCTAACTCACAAAGGTCGATTGGGGTAAACTCATCAAGACAGACATCAATTGAAGGAGTTGTAGTAGTTACAGTATTTAAGTTAACTATGGGAAGAATCTGATTGATTTTATCTCTGATGGATGAAATTTTATTATTGAAAAAGTTCATAAAGTCCTGACTAGTAAGCTCTAAGGGAATGCTAGGATTGACAGAGTCCTGACTCTTTGTCAACCTGGCTACAGTGCTGAAAAGAAACCTGGGATTATTCTTGTTCTCTTCTATTAATGCAGAGTAATAACTCATTCTAGCTTTTCTAAGAGATTTTTTATAAATTAAAAGATGATTTCTCCAAGCTAAATAGATTTCATCTAAATTAGTGGAGCGCCATTTTCTTTCTAATTGACGAGTCTTCTGCTTTAAGCTACAAGTTTCCGTGTTGAACCAAGGAGTTAGAAATCTCTGATTAGACTTTTTCTTTTTTAAGGGGGCCACCAAGTCTAGAGTCTGATGCAGAGAAGCTGTAACACTATCCACCATGTTATCAATTACAGAAGGAGCAAGCTGTCTATAGCTTATTTCCGTTGTGTTGACACATGGCATAGAGGAAACATTCTGCATAAATTTGGTAACAGCATCATCTGAGAGGCATCTACTGTAATAATATTTTTCTTTAGGAGCCAAATAGTCAGAAATAGTAAAATCAAAGGTTAACAGACAATGGTCTGACAGTACAGGGTTATGAGGAGACACTACAAGATTTTCTATTTCTATGCCATATGTCAGAACAAGGTCCAATGTATGGTGGAGGTAATGAGTAGAATTTCCTACTTTCTGAGAAAACCCAATCGAGTCTAATATTGAATTAAATGCCACATTAAGGCAGTCACTATCTACATCCACATGTATATTGAAGTCCCCTACTATAATTATTCTATCAGATTTCAGCACTAAATCAGCTAAGAAATCAGCAAATTCGGATAAAAATTCTGAGTTGGTTGATGGGGGACGATAAACTATGGCAAATAAAATTGGGTTTAACCTAAAATTGTTAAAGTGCCCAATACTGAGGACCAGGCCCTCAAAGGAATTATAACATGTTTTTTTGCTTTACATTAACTAGTAATTTGGAATGGTAAATTGTTGCTACTCCTCCTCCACGACCAGAACTTCTGGGATTTTGACAGTTTAATAACCAGAGGGAGTTGATTCATTTAAATCAACATAATCCTCTTGCCCTAACCAAGTCTCTGTAAGGGATATTAAATCAATCTGATGATCAATTAACAGATCATGGACTAACAGAGACTTGGGAGTTAGAGACCTAATATTTAATAAACCACATTTAATTTTTAAATTATGAGGAGGAACAGAGGCCATATCATTCAATTTAGAGGCTTTATGTTTAATTTGAGTTTTACCAATATTTTGCTTAATCTCTTTGGGATGCTTATATATTATATTTTTATTTACTTTGGAGGGAGCAGACAACGATTCTCTGATGGGGAAGACAGGGGCTAAGTTGAGGGGTGGCGGATGACGAGGAGCTGCAGAGAGGCGTGTAAGACTGCGACTCTGCTTCCTGGTCCCAACTCTGAGTAGTCAAGGTTTTGGAAATTTGGATAAAAAAGATGCCAGATTGTTAGATAAATGAGAAGCACCATCCAAAGTGGGATGAATGCTGTCTCGTCTCATAAGACCAGGTTTTCCCCAAAAAGAGCTCCAATTGTCAATGCAGCCCACGTCATTTGCAGGACACCACACAGACAGCCAGCGGTTGAAGGATGACGAGCGGCTAAACATGTCATCACTGGTCAGATTGGGGAGGAGCCCAGAGAATACTACAGTGGCAGACATCGTTTTTGCAAAGTCACACACCAAATCTACATTAAGTTTCGTGACTTCCGACTGCCGGAGACGGATGTCATTAATGCCAGCGTGAATAACAATTGTGGAGTATTTACAGTTACTTTTAGCCAGCATTTTCAAATTTGACTCGATGTCGCCTGCTCTGGCCCCAGGAATGCATTGGACTATGGCCGCTGGAGTCTCTAGGTTCACGTTTCTGACTACAGAGTCGCCAATGATCAGAGTTTTTTCCTCAGCGGGTGTGTCGCTGAGTGGGGAAAAACGATTAGAAACGTGAACAGGTTGGTGGTGTACCGGGGCTTTGCGACTAGGCTTCCTTCTCACCGTCACCCACCCAGTCTCCTCACTGCTGAGGAGAGCCGGAGGACCGCTAACAGGGTTAGCTATGCTAGCTAGCTCCGCTGCAGCTAAGGGCCGTCCGTCAAGAGTAACTGGCGCAGACGGTGTTTCAATGCAGCCGAGCCGGGATTCCAAATCAGACAACCTCACCTCGAGCGCCTCAAAAAGACAACATTTATTACATTTACCGTTATCACTAAAAGAGGCAGAGGTGTAGCTAAACATCTGACAGAGAGAGCACACCAGAGGAGGAGAGGAAGGAGAGCTAGTAGCCATCGCTAGTGGCTAACCCAAAAGCTCAGGAGAGTGAGGAGAGCAAACCACACAGACAGACAGCAAAACAGGAAGTGACGATACGTTACCACAAGGAAGTGACGATCAATCCAGTGAGGATTGATCGTGAAGAACTGGTTAGCCAAAGCAGTCTTTCCCTTTAACCATCAGAGGTGAGGCCTAACATTAACATTTTTTTCTAATCTGAACCATTAGAGGAGACGGCACCTAAGCCTAACCTTTTCCTAACTGTAACTATTAGTAAAGTGACAAATATCCATCCATCCATCCATCCATCTTCTTCCGCTTAATCCTTTTCGGGTCGCGGGGGGGCTGGAGCCTTTCCCAGCATCTTTGGGCAAGAGGCAGGGTACACCCTGGACAGATTGCCATTCCATCGCAGGGCCAATACAGAGAGACAACCATTCACTCTTACATCTATACCTAAGGACAATTTAGAATCCCCAGTTAATGCCAATTAACCTAACTTGTAAACACAAAAAAAGTAAAAGTGATAAGCAGCTCAGTGTGGGGCACAAACTCGCAGCCTGTTGGTTGAAAAGGCAGGTAAATAACCATCCATCATCTCCCACCCACCAACCAACCAACCAACCAACCAACCAATCAAATGAGTATTGAAACCTTGTTAAAACGGGAGTTGTTTTGCTCATGTACAGTGAGAACAGGCTGTTCTTTTTGTGCAGAATGACGACGGATTCCACTTCATGTAATGGGTGGTGAGGCGTCAGCGGAGCGCTAGCAGGCCAAGGCTAACACATTAGCATGGACTCTTGAGTAGCTGACGCCACAGAGAGTCACCAGACACAGAATATGTATTTCCACTCGATGCTTTATTTTACAACAATCTAAACAAGACCATATTATACTAGGCCTCCACGGCGCTACGTACTCTAATTCATACATGAATAGCAGAACATGTGCAACTTGACCGACACCTACCAGTTACTATAGAGCTCTCCTACTGCGTGGTTTAGCTCTAAGCTATTACACTGCCAACACCATCAAAGGAGAGTGGCTCCACCTTGTGGCATCCTCTGGTATTACAACAGTGTAAAGTGAATGTGACATCCGTATCTCAGAATCAGAATCAGAATCAGATTTATTGCCATTGTTCATGTAGTACACAAACTAGGAATTTGTCTCGGTGCCATGCTGCAACATTAAAAACATGATGAGATAAAGAGATAAACTAAAAAACTAAAGGACTAAAAACGTGCAATAAGTGTAGAAAAATAAGTAATAATAATAATAATAAAAGTAACAATGAGTAGTACTAGTCAAGGCAGTTTTTAAAAAAATTAGCAAGTAAGATAATATGGGGTACCACAGTGCAGTTGATAATGCAACAGGAAAAACAGTGATGAATGACATGAGTCTGGTTGAGCTGCTGTACATAGTGCACGAGAGTCAATAAGTCACTTAATGTTCAGCAGTCTGATGGCAGAGGGGAAAAAGCTGTTCATGTGCCGGGAGGTTTTAGTCCGAATGGACCGAAGTCTTCTACCTGAGGGGAGGGGGGCAAACAGTACGTGACCAGGGTGTGAAGGATCGGCTATGATCCGGCCAGCACGCCTCCGGGTCCTGGAGATGTACAGGTCCTGGAGAGATGGGAGCTTGCAGCCGATCACCTTCTCAGCAGTACGCACGACGCGCTGCAGCCTTAGTCTGTCCCTGGCAGTGGCTCCTGCATACCACACAGTTATGGAGGAGGTGAGGATGGACTCGATGATGGCCGTGTAGAACTGCACTAACATCTTGGTGGATAGCTTGAGCTTCCTCAGCTGCCGCAGAAAGAACATCCTCTGCTGGGCCTTTTTGATGAGGGAGCTGATGGTTGGCTCCCATTTGAGGTCCCGGGTGATGGTGGTGCCCAAGAAGCGGAAGGAATCTGCAATGGTGATGGGAGAGCCTGTGATGGTGAGGGGGGGCAGGGGGGTTGTGACTTTCCTGAAGTCCACAAACATCTCCGCAGTCTTCAGAGCGTTCAGCTGCAGGTTGTTATGGCTGCACCAGGACACCAGCTGGGCCACCTCTTTCCTGTAGACGGACTCGTCACCGTTGGAGATGAGCCCGATGAGGGTGGTGTCATCCGCAAACTTAATCAGCTTAACAGACTGGTGGGAGGAGGTGCAGGAGTTGGTATAAAGGGAGAAGAGTAGGGGGGAAAGTACACAGCCCTGGGGTGATCCTATGCTGATGCTAACAGGGTTCGAGACAGACTTCCCCAGCCGCACATGCTGCCTCCGGTCCGTCAGGAAGTCGGTGATCCACCTGCAGAGGGAGTCAGGCACGTTGAGCAGGGACAGCTTGTCCTGGAGCAGATCGGGGCGGATGGTGTTGAATGCGGAGCTGAAGTCCACAAACAGAATCCTGGCGTAGGTTCCCGGGGAGTCCAGATGCTGCAGGATGGAGTGGAGGGCCAGGTTGACTGCGTCGTCCACAGACCTGTTAGCACGGTAGGCAAACTGCAGCGGGTCTAGGAGGGGTGTGGTGATGGACTTGAGGTGAGACAGGACCAGGCGCTCAAAGGACAGGTAGGCTACATGGTTTTTCACGCATGCTCAGTGAGTAAAGGCGTTACCGGTACTCCGTATCTAGAAGAAGAAGAAAAAATGTATTTATATAGCACTTTTCACAGATAAAGATCACAAAATGCTTTGACAATAAAAATGCAGAGTAATATAAAACAAGCAAATAAGATAACACAGCAATTTAAACAAAAAGAAACATTAAAACATACAACTGAAATGATAAAATAATAGAATGAATAATAACCAGGCCACCAGTCAATTAAAAGCTTGCCTAAATAACAGTGTCTTCAACCATTTTTTAAAAGAGTCAACCGAATCAGTCAGATGGAGAGAGAGAGGGAGAGCGTTCCACAAGCGGGGAGCGATGGACTGGAACGACAGATCACCTCTGGTTTTATAGTGAGTTTTAGGGACCGATAAAAGATTCTGACCTGAAGACCTAAGTCATCGACCTGAAGAATATGGGATTAAAAGATCACAAATGCATTTTGGGGCTTGGCCATGAATTGCTCTAAAGGTCAAAACTACAATTTTAAAATCAGTACAAAACTTGACTGGTAGCCAGTGAAGAGTGACTAAAATTCTGGTGATATGGTCCCATTTGCGAGCTCCCGTTAAAGGCCTGGCAGCAGCATTCTGAACAATCTGTAGGCAGTTTAACAAACCCCTGTTAAAACAGGTACAAAGAGAGTTGCAGTAATCAATTCTGGAAAAAATAAAAGTGTGAATAATCATCTCTAGATCTGAGCTAGATAATACATTTTTGAGTTCAGAAATGTTCCTCAGGTGGAAAAAGCAGTTTTTGGCTAGTTGCTTTGAATGGCTAGCCAAGGCCACTGAACTGTCAAACAGCACCCCCAGGTTTCTGATGCTCAACCGTACTGTGGAGCCCAGAGATCCGAGGTGTTGCTCGATGACAGGAACTTTCATGTCAGGTGCAATAATCAGTGTCTCAGTTTTATCACCGTTCAGATGGAAGAAGATATTGTTTAGCCATTTTGTGATGGTAGACAAAACAGTCAAGTAGATTAGATACTGTAGCTTGTTTAATTCAAATTCATAAAATGAGCAATAAAGCTGATATCATCTGCATAAAGGTGATAGGACACATCCTTAAAAAGGCTTATAAGCCTTCCAAGAGGAGTCTACTCTGTATCTCAGGTACGTGTTCTTGTTGTGTTACGTACAAATGCATGTTTTTGAGGGGGTGGAAAATGTGCATTTGGTACGAGTTTGAGTGAGACTGGTTTGCACTGACACTCACACACGATCAATAAAACTTGTGCTAAACTGTGCAAAAACTGCCTCCTCTCAGCGTCTGCTTCTGGGTCTATTAAATACAGACATGTCACAATGAGGTGATTTTTTTTTTTTTTTTTACATTTTCAAACTACTGTCGTTTCTTTGAATTTCATCCAAGTCACACTTCCCCTGTTTTCATTTCCAGCCATTCGACAGGCATGATATCGCTCCAGCAAGATGAAAAGTTTCCGGATGTAGTTTGCAGGGGGGCTTTGATAAGGACTTGAATCAATTATTGTTTCTTTCATCACCAAATAGGGCCATACCCGTGCTCTTGCTGTGGGCTTTTACACACTGCCTCTGTGCTGCCATTCTTTTTTTTTTTCGTTCCACCTCACCACTCTGCCCCTTTCATTTCTGTTCTGTTCAGTACTCTCATCTGCTCTGTTGTTCCCAAGTTCATAAGGCGCTTCAGAAGGACCAAACATCTGGCAGCTCCTTAAGCCCAGAGCCTTGCATCTGTTTGAGGGAAACAAGGCCTGGAGATCAGCCCCCCCCCCCCCCCCCCCCCCCGTGGAGCACAGTCTTTGGTGCACGCGGGACCACTCAGTGCCTCCACTTCCTAAATGTTGGTGCCTTGATGTGGCCACGACCATGTATACAGATGCATGATTTATTGCCGAACTAACTTTGTCCCTACTGCCTTATTATAACCATACATTGCCTCGTCCACCTGCAGCTGCCTTCCGTAGACATAACTCACCCAGCTTTGTGTGGCCTACATAAGGGGTGTAGTGCTGTGATGGGTGTTTGGTCTCAGAGGACAAGACACCATGCTGTGAATGGGGTAACAAAGCTGTTGTAGGGATGACACATGAGATGCGCTCAGCTCCCCTCCTCTGGGTACTGACCACTGGTTTGCTGCTTCATTAGGTGGTCACAGACGTGTCCCAAGCAGAACCACTGGGGCTGTGGGCGGAGGGGGTAAATTGGATTTTGGCTCTGTGGCCAATCAAAGGGACCCCATCAAAGTCAGCCAAGCAGTTCTTCACCACTGCCTTCCTTGCCTCTTTTCGTCTGTTTGTGTAAGTGCCACACAGGGTAATCGGCAGCATTTGAAGAACGAGGAAGATGGATGAAAGTGGGAGAGGAAGCAAGAGATTGGAGAAAAGCGCCACACGAGCTGGCAGTGACATGTGTGTAAGCAAACTCAGATTGAGGAGGTATAGCGTAAAGCAGGAAAATGGCAGCCGGCACCAGCAGTGAGGGGTTCAGAGAGGAGAGGAAGTCCAGAGAGGAGGGATGTGGTGGAGCTGTGTTTACAGGCCATGGTCACACCGTGTACTGTGACTCTGTGCGTCAGCAGCTCTAAGTTTGTGATGGGCTACCACAGCAGACCAGGAATCAAGCAATATTTACACTACTGTAGACAATTAGTCTATTTCCCAGGAAGTGTAACACTTCAGTTTGTACAGTTTAAAACAACAAAAAACAATTCTGCCATGTGTGGCTTTGTTGTCGGGCAATAGGGAGTCATACCACAAACCACGGGAAGGATATGGAAGTCCCTTTTTGGAGTATTCATTCATATCTATTTGCACACATACAAACATTGATCCCTACTGTGCCATGTGTTCCCCGCTGACACGCGCGGCTTAGGTATCCCCCCCGTGATCCCCCATTAGAGGGAGACTCCTGCCCAGGCAGCTGCCTCAAAGCTCTGAGGAGGTTTCAGACTCTGCCTCTTCCTCTTCTCCTTAATTAGGACAATTAAGAGATTTACAGGACAGATGGATGGAAATCCAGCTGGCTGCAGTGCCAGTCCCTGAAGACTGCTCTCTTGATGATTTGAGATCTGAGGGAAAGGTGCGTGGTACCGCACTGGTGGGACTCTGGTGCCCTCTTGTGGCTGTAGAGGGATACGCGTGGATAGTGTTGAGATTAGCGTGATTTTTCAAGTGTGTGTGATTTTTATCATTTGAATCCTGTACTCTTCTTTCAGTGTTTTGTTTCCGAAACCAAAACTGAACAACCAGAATTAACTGTTATATGGTTTTGGCCTTGTCAAAATAAAATCAGAATTGAGTCAAAATAGGGATAACGGATCTGATTTTTTTTAAATTGGTTTTCACGTGACTTCCGGTGGGCTTGCCGGCCATTAAGGGCGGTATAATCACATTGTAAAATGGAACAAAAAAAGTGAAACATTTACAGTCCATTATGAAACTCTCGATAATGACAGACAGCGGCATGACAACAAATTAGTTTTAATTGACAAGCAAAACTGGCCAAAAGACATGGAGAAGTGGGCTAACGTCACCTGTCCAGACATGTACAAAGCTAAATATTTCTTCATCTTCATAACACTTATCATGCATGTTTATCCACATCAGCCCATAGATTATTCACAGAGCCCTCAACTTAATTTCTCCTGTTTGTTTTTCTCTGTTTTTGCTCTCAGTTTTTTTTTTAATATGTGATCTAACTTGATTTAGCATCAGCTAAAGACTGGCTTCATTCAGCACACTCACCTGTCCAGGTGCTTTCAGATGAAGTTAGACATCGTTGTCTTGGTGTCTAAACGTTATCCCTCATTGTTAACAATAAGCAGTTGATTTGTAGACTCCCAGGTACTTGTAATCCTCAAAGCCAAAGGTTAATTAGCCGGTGTTCTGACATTTTGGCATCAGAACAGCAAAGCTTGGGTCACTACTCCGTCATTTTCTTCAGTTGTTGTTCAGAACAATTAAGACTTCCAAGCGAGTGACACTCTTGAATGCTGGTGAAGTCTGGATCTCAGCGTCGTTCTTGAAAAGCCTTGACTCCAGCTAAGGTTAGCTTTAGCAGCCTTTTCACGCCCCCAGTTTGGGCATCAAACAGACCGGCATCAGGTCCAAACCGTGGCATCCTCGCGTAGCGCCGAGCGTACTCTCCTTCTTGACACATGTCCAACCAGTCCAATTCCCTCATCTCCACGTCGTCCGTCAGCGGAGTTGGCCGGCTCCACAGTCCGCAGCCCAACCACTCCTCACCCGACACATTGGCGATCGAAAAACCCAGGCTATAAAATAGGTTGCATCCCATGATGTTGACGCCCACAGCGGTGACATGAAAGTGGGCTTGGGGCACCACGACAGACCCGTAACGGGCTTGTACCTAGAAAAAGCCCATCACAGCCAGTCTATCCAGTCTCTCTCTGGTGGATGAATCACACAATGAGGAAACAGACTGTTCACGGTCGTCATGTTCAACACTGAGATGACAGCACCTGTGTCAATCAACAGCAGAACCACGACACCATCGAGCATGACATCCCAACCAATCCTCTCCGTAGTCGCTGGGGAGACTGTATGCATGATGGTGGGAGACTTCTGCGCAGCACCTGGATATCTCCTATGGCTCCTGCGTACAAAGTTGTCACACATCCTGGCGAAGTGGTCGCGCAGTCCACACTTGCCACACCGCTTTCCTGCCGCTGGGCACACACTGGCTTTATAATGATGAAAAGCATGGTGCACGGTGGTGCAGTGGTTAGCACTGCGGCAGCACAGTTTACCCTTGGCCGGGGGATTGTGGAGATCGTGGGATCGTGGGTTCGATCCCAGCCCCCGACCAACAGTGATCTGTGTGGAGTTTGCATGTTCTCCCCGTGTATGCGTGGGTTTACCCCGGGATTTCTCCGGTTTCCTCCCACATGCCAAAAACATGCAGGTTAGGTTAATTGGAGACTCTACAGTGGCCCTAGGTGTGAATGTGTGTGTGAATGGTTAAGGGATAGCGCCGTATCGTGGCTGCTTCATCCATCCAGGTGGTGGATGACCCTCAATTTCCCCTCTGGGGATCAATAAAGTATACTAAATCCAAAAAAAAAAAAAAAAAAAAAGGGGGACCCACACCCATAACAGTGGGGCGTGCCAGGGAGAGACCATATCTTCACCACTGTGGCATACGAGTCACCTCCAGCGTCACTGTCATTAGGGTCCCAACTCGGTGCCTTTGCGCGAGCATCATCTTCGCTCCGAACAGCCTCTTCAGGCAGGCCCCTCGCAATGATCTCCTCTGCCTCGAAACGCTGGGCGAGCTCAACAGCCGTGGTCAACGTCAACTCTCCTGGAAACTCCAACAACCTGGACCAGAGCGCTTCACTACAAACGTGTTCCATTAACTGGTCTTGAATCATTTTCATCTTCCAGGTGTCCAAACTCACACCCCCTCACCAGCTGTGGGAGCCCGGCCACGAACGTTGATACCAGCTCCCCCAGACACTGGCGGCGCTGTCGAAAATGGATGCACCGGACCGTGACACTCTCACCAGTGCGAAAATGGTGCACCATTAATTCCACCACGCCATCAAAACTGTCGGCCCCACCCAGACTGTCCAACACTCTCTGCCCCTCAGTGCTTGACATATGGATTAACACTGACCTCGCACTGAGCCTCTCACGCTCACCAAAGTCCAAGACCACGAGGTAGTTGGTAAAAGACGAGAACCAACGAGGCCATGGCACAGGCGGCATGCCTGGTGCCTCCAAGAATGGCCGAAGTTTAGCACCAAAAATATCCATTCCTGCTTTTACCTAGTCGCCAAAGTTATGTCCATAACTGGTGTTAAATGAGCACACTGTTGTTTGCAGTTGAACGGAGCTTTATTACATATATTGTCAGTGTATATAAAGAGGCTTACGGCACACGCCCTGCTGACCAGGTGGCTCCACGACGAAAGAGGCAGAGCCTCTTCCGCCCGCACCTTTATACCAGGGGTGGCGTCACCACCGGAAACCGGCAGTAGCCACCCCGGTCTAACCCATGACCGACCCGGCCGCCATCTTACTAATACAGCCGGTTTACATATACAACACAGTCAAAGGTAAGAACTTGGCAAGGAGAGCTAAATAGTGAGTTGGATCTTCATAATATCCTGTAGCTTGAAATTGTGACACTTAAATTGTCTTGGATCCCCGATAGGGCCTGTTAGACAAACAGGTACGTTTGTTTACCTCTGCGCGCGCGCATGTGTGTGTGTGTGTGTGCGCTGCTGGCAGCAGCTGAGCTGATCAGAACAGGGAGCTATGAATCTGTGAAAACGTCCACAGAGCATCACAGACTCTTCAACAATATTATTAGTCAATTATTTCTACAAACCTATTACAAAATGGTCAGAGCACCCTTAAACTGGAATACAAGGAAGGCACCACGTCAGCTCTGCTAATACTAATAGGAGAAAACCAAATTCTCCTCCATTTCTCTGATAGTTTCCAAGTTGACTCGCCTTGGTTCAAAATAATTGCAGGTAATTGATAAAAAAAAACACTTTCACTTTCCCACCAGTGTTTGTAGAACCAATTATTCCACAGTAGTGCATTATATTTACATAATTTTTGGCTTTATTCATTCATTCATTCATCTTCTTCCGCTTAATCCTTTTCGGGTCGCGGGGGGGCTGGAGCCTATCCCAGCATCTTCGGGCAAGAGGCAGGGTCCACCCTGGACAGATCGCCAGTCCATCGCAGGGCCAACACAGAGAGACAGACAACCATTCACTCTCAGAGTCTGTGGAGTTTGCATGTTCTCCCCGTGTCTGCGTGGGTTTACTCCAGGATTTCTCCGGTTTCCTCCCACATGCTAAAAACATGCAAGTTAGGTTAATTGGCATCAGACTGGGGATTCTAAATTGTCCTAAGGTATGACTGACTGTGAGAGTGAATTTTTGGCTTTAATGAAATAGAATCACCCCCTGCAGCTTCACTCTCAATATGGCCGCTCATATAGCAACTGGCAGCCATGTGACGTCATCTTAAAACTATGAATTGTTTTGGTCGCAACCGGAATGGATTAAACTTTTGTTTCATATTTAGAATTATCCGTTTTAGTTTTTTGGTAAAGTATCAGATTTAGCTTTTGCTGTTTCCAGTGTTTGTTTTATCAAAATTATCACATTGAATTTTCAATAAATTAACATAATATAAATTGTAAAGGCACACGTTTTTTGTAACACCTGGCTCTTACTTCTGCCTGTGACCACCACCCCGTCCCTCCCCCAAAAAAGAAAAAAGAAATCAGATCCATTATCCCATTTTTGCTCAATTCTGTTTTTATTTTGACAAGGCCAAAACTATATAACAGCTATATCCGGTTGTTCTGTTTTTACTGAAAGAACAAAGACTACACAGATTGTAATGGATCAAGTTTTGTTAGTTTTACATGTTGAGCAGTGTTGCAAAATTGGAAATTGTACAACTGCTTAAAATTATCATATTTTGAGGAAAATTTTCATACACACTTAAATTTGCATTTTGACGTGGCTCAGGACCACCTGCTTCAATAACGCATTATCACAGACCCTGCATGTTGTAGTCTGTAACACACTTTTACCTTTAAATAATCTGACAGAACAGTTGGGGGAAAAAAACACCTCTTGCAGACCAGCGCCTCTACCTGTGGAGTGCAGAATGGCCTGCGCAGCCCTGAATACCAGTCATATTTAACTATCTTCTACATGGCCTCTGTTGGCCTCAAATATTTTGAGAAGTACTCTGTTTTTATATTAGGAATAAACAATCAGTCCACCTTAACTATTAAAATGCCTCTGATAATTGAAGAACTTCCTGTAGAAACCTCTTTCACAGTTTTATTGAGACTCACAATCCAGTGGCATTTTTGCACAGACATTTGCACATTGCAACAGTAACAGAAAGCTTTAGTGCTAATGCCAGCTACAGGTTTTATCCACCCAGTAAAACTGGTGTTTTTCTTCATGCATTTCTCAAGCCTGCTGGTGATGCTGCTTACTTTCTGAGCCTGCTGTGCCTGCATTAGTGCTGTAACGCTCACAAATGATTTGTTCGAATGTACTACATTTTTACAGGTGAACATACCGTACTGAATCATTTACTGGAACTGTACTGGAAGCCAGGAATCACCAGCTGAACCACCTGCCTAGGCAGCAAATGAGCCCTGTCTGTTATGTATGGGAATTGGACTTTAGGGTTTGCCGTAGCACTGCCAGGGTGGGGGCAGTAGGTGACGTCAGGCGGGCTACGGTGGGGAATATAAATTGGAATAAGAGCTCAATAAAGTTCAGTTGTATGTTCCTCAAGAAGCTCTCCGTTCTGTGTTATTTCGGACTTAACATTTGGCGACGACGGAAAACAAATGGGCGCTTGGATTGTAGAACCACCTCCGCTCCTGCAGTGCCAGGGTACGCCAGTTATACCATGGGCATGGTGGAGGAATATGTTCGAGGTCTATGTGACAGCAGCCAGACTCGGCGATATCACCGACGAAAGACGGAGGTGCTTGTTGGTGCACCACCTGGGTGCGGAAGGGCAGCACATTTTCTTTGGGCTGTGTGGTGATGGCTCACTGGAAGAGGGTTTGCTAAGGATGGACATTATTTTCGGCAACCACTCCATAGTCACCGAAAGAAGATATGAGTTTTTTGACCGTCAACAACATGCTAGTGAGTCAACTGTGTCATTAATTATGGAGCTATGCAGCCTAGGGGGAAAGTGCGCCTTTGGGCCACCAGCAGACCAGCTAGTGAGGGACAAATTAGCCCATAGAACGACCAGTCCATGGCTGGGGAGCATGCTAAGGTTAGCCCAGCAGCCTTTATCCCTGGATGGGGTAGTGGACTTGGTCAAGCTACAGGAGTCTGCGTCTCTACAGAGGCTAAGTACGTCAGCTAGCGAGGAGCCAGCAGACTAGGCCCCCGTGCCAAGGGCGATGGTTAGCATGCTAACAAGACCTCGAGGATGGGCTGGGAAGTGGTACGCGACAGGGCCCATGTAATGGTTACGAGCCCAGTGAGAGAGGGACCCAGGGAAACGGGCCGTGTGTGTGTAGCACGTGTGGGAAAAGGGCCCCTCAAATGGTATGTTGTGCAGCTAGATGGAGTTGAGGTGCCCCTTTTGGTGGACTCGGGGGCTGGCAGATCTATCCTGAGTTTGGCTACGTTGAGGAGGCTGTTCCCAGTGAAGATAGTCAAGGCAGGAGCAGTGAGGATGTTCAGCTATGGCCGTGCTGAGATTGATATGGTAGGCAGGGCGGAGTTTGATGTAGCATCCGGGCTGAAGAAGGTGCCTAAATTCGCCCTCCAGGTGGCACGACAGGGGAAGGACCTGTTAGGGATCGATCTACTGGGGGAGCTGGGCTTCTCCATAAGGGATCCGGTGGGCTCAGTGGTGTTAAAAGTATACATCGACTGGCAAGTTCGTTGGCTGCCATTGTTCACAGGCTTGGGCCGGATCGACACCTTCTATCATCACCCGCTGGTGGATGAGACGGTAACACCTAATATTCACCCGTTGTGGCGCCTGCCCCTAGAGCTACGAGACGAAGTCTCAGCGGAGCTGTCTAAGCTGCTGGATTCCAGGATCATTGAGAAGGTGGACGCCTTGCCTTGGATTTCTAACCTGGTGGTGGCGAAGAAGAAAGGGGGGGGATCAGGCCTTGTATAGATCTGCGGATGGTAAACAAGGCGATCATAGATAGATAGATAAGTAGATAGATCCCAAACTGGGAAATTACAGTGTAACAGCAGCATGACAGTAGACAACCAAACGACAGAAACACACGCATGACAGACAAAGGATTTACCCATGGAAAGTAAAACTAACACAACTATAAAACCTATATACATCATAGCTTAATATATGATGACCCGTTTAAACACGAGTCATCCCGTTGCACAGTGAAGGACTATCAGGAGTAGAGTGAAATGTGAGGTATCAGTTAGACTGTAAGGTGTAGTGTGGCAGCATTGTTATGACCAGAATACAACATCACAGTGAGTTATTGTACAGTGAAATGGCATGTGGCAGGAAAGATTTCCTGTACCTGGCCGTTTGACAACAAAGCTGTAGCAGTCTACTGGAGAAAGTGCTCCGCTGTCTGTCCAGTGTGTGGTGGAGAGGGTGATCAGGATTGTCCATGATGGATTGCAGTTTATTTAGTGTTCTCCTCTCCACCACTGTCTCAAAGGTCTCCCTCCGGTCTGAGACCAGTTACAGAGCCACCCCTCTTGATAATCTTGTCAAGTCTGTTGGTGTCTCTGGCCCTGATACTGCTACCCCAACAGACAGCAGCAAAGAAGATGGCGCTGGCGACAATGGTCTGGTAGAAAAGCTCCAGCATCTTGCTCCACACATTAAAGGATCTCAGCTTCCTCAGGAAGTAGAGTCTGCTCATCCCCTTCTTGTGCGCAGCATCAGTGTTGGCTCTCCAGTCCAACCCGCTGCTGATCCTGACACCCAGATATTTGTAGTCCTCAACCACTCCCACATCCTCCCCCCTAATCTGCAGTGGCTGAGAAGGCATCTTCCTCTTCCTGAAGTCAATCACCCTCCTTCTGGTCTTGCTGACATTCAACCTCAGGTGATTCTGCTCTGTTCACTCCACACATCTGTCTACCAGTGCCCTGTACTCCCCCTCCTCTCCTCCTCTTATACACCCCACAACAGCTGAGTCGTCAGAGAATTTCTGCAGGAAGCATGACTCAGTATTGAGTATTTATTGGGACGTGAGTGGCTCAGGAGGTACAGCAGGTCGTCCAATAACCGGATGGTTGGCAGTTCGAATCTTGCTCTCCCCAGATATTCTGCCGTTGTGTCCCTGGGCAAGACACTTTACCCACCTTGCCTCCTGTGTCCATAACACTGGGTATGAATGTGTATAAATGTTTGGTGGTGGCTGGAGAGGCCGTTGGCGTGGATTGGCAGCCACGTTTCCGTCAGCCTGCCCCAGGGCAGCTGTAGCTACAGTAGTAGCTTGCCACTACCGTTGTCTGTCTGGAGTGAATGAATAATGTATCTACTTGTAAAGCGTCTTTGAGTGTCTATGATAAAGCACTATATAAATCTGATGCATTATTATTATTATTATTGTACTGAAAGTCAGTGGTGTATAAGGTAAAGAGAAAAGGAGAGAGCACAGTCCCCTGTGGGGCTCCCATATCATTAGCCACCACTCCAGACAAGACACTGCCCAGCCGGACAAACTGTGGCCTGCCATCCCGGACAAATACCCCCTTCCGACCATGGAGGAGCTTACAGCGACGTTTAGTGGATCCCAGGTGTTCACGAAGCTGGACCTCCGACAGGGTTATCTACAGGTGCCGCTCCACCCGGACAGCAGGAACCTGACGGCGTTCGTGACCCACATGGGGGTCTTTAGATATACTAGGATGCCATTCGGACTGAGCTCCGGCCCCAGCTGTTTCCAAAAGGTGATGTCAACAATGCTGGCGGGTCTTAAGTGTGTGGTAACCTATTTGGACGATATTGTGGTGCACGGCACGTCAAGGGAGGTGCATGATGAGAGGCTGGGGAAAATCCTGAAAACGCCGCAAGACTATGGGGTCACCTTAAATGGGGAAAAACGTCTCTTCGTGGAGGACGCCATCAAATTTGTGGGTTTTTTGTTGACGGGGAGGGGCCTTCAACCACTACATTCAAACGTGGAGGCGGTCCTTCGCATCCCGGACCCTTCTACGCCTGCCCAGATCTCATCATTTCTAGGCATGGTGAGCTTTTATGGGTGATTCATTCCACACTATTCGGAAATGATTGAGCCTCTCCGGGCCCTGCTAAAGCAAAATGTGCCGTGGGAGTGGACACCAGCCTGTTCGGCGGCGGTCTCCAAGTTGAAGTGTCAGCTCACCTCCCCACCGGTGTTGGCGCACTTTGACCCTAACCTTGAGACGGTGGTGACCTGTGATGCATCTGGGTCGGTGCTGGTTGCAGTCATGTCACAAGTTCAAGGGGGTACGGAGAGACCAGTGGTGTTCGTGTCAATGTCCCTCTCTGTGACAGAGCAAAAATACGCTGTGGGGGAGAGGGAAGCACTAGCTTGTGTCTGGGTGTGTGAGAGGTGGCATATATACCTCTGCGGGCGCCGTTTAACATTGAGGACTGATCACCGGGTGCTTACAACCCTACTGGAGATGTCGGGGTCGGGGCATAGACCACTGAGGATACATAGGTGGTCTGAGCGATTGAAGGCCTATGACTTTACCACCAAGTTCACCCCAGGCAGGGAAAATATAGTAGCGGACCTCCTATCCCGGGCCACGGCGGGGACTCCCCAAGCGGACGACAATGACGCTGACTCAGCTGAGGACGAACTGGTCAACGTATTGTGCGGACCCCTCCAGGGAGTCGTTTCTCCTCAAGAGCTCAGGGAGGAGCCAGAGTGGGACCCTGTTTTGGTACAATTACGTGCGGTGATCAGAGAGGGATGGCCTGTGAGCGTGCGAGGCGACCTGGCACCCTATCACCATTTCAAGGATGAGTTAACCCCTTGAACTCTGGTCAGTTTCCCTAAAAACGCCTGAAAATAACATACCCAAAGTAAACCAAAAGCTGTTCTTCAACCCTTTGCAGCATCTTCATGGGCTTGGTCTCATTTAAAAGAAAACACTTTGAATTTTTTGGCAAAACAGTCATAATCTCTCTAAGTGTTCCTGCCACTGAGTAACAGTCATCTAAACATACTGAATTTGAAGAAAATAAAGTTCGCCTGGGTGTTTTTTTAGATACAAATGCTTGCAAATAACACACAGCTGTCAGATACTGGTTGGAAAATGGAACAGAAATGTAGAACCAAGTGTTATCAAGCTAAGGTCAAAATTTTGTAACAATACCACAAAAAATGAATATATTACACAGCTTTTTTCTCAGGTTGTTCCCAGGCGTTTTTGAACTGTGCCAAATTGTGCCAAATGGCACAGTTTGGAAAAACGTCTATAACTTTTGAATGATTCAACATAGAAGCTTCATCTTGGGCTCTAATGAAAGGTGACACTCAGGGCTGTGTGTGTGTGTGTGTGGGGGGGGTGTTTGTTCATTCATGAATGAATGACTGAACAAACAAGCCCCCCACACACAAAGAAACATGCCATGTAAAAAATGTGTGGCCTTCTTTTACAAGAAAAAATAACCTACAGTGCAATAAAAATTATACTAAAATATCTGTAATGTAGAGGATAACAACTCCCCCCCCCCCCCCCGCTACAGAGGAGCTCGGTGCACAAAAAACAGTCCGTCAACGGTCCGTCATGGCCACATGATGGACCGTTGTAATTACCGATCAGTCAAAAGTCATTTTTATTACTATTTTCATTGATAAAGACTAATTTAGCTTATAACACTTACCTGTCCACAACAGCAGTGTCGCTGGTGAACATCTGTTCCTCATTGTCAGACGAAAATGAAGCTGCTACAGTTGGTGGCTCAGTTGGTAGAGCATCCGCCCCACACCCGGGAGGCAGGGGTTCAAATCCCGGCCGGGTCATGCCGAAGACCATATAAAAGTGGAACTTCCTGCCATCCAGCTTGGTGCTCAGCAATAATGGAATGGAGGAGGGAAATCCGTGGCGGCGCCTTGCATGGCAGCGGCCCTCTGATTCTGCACTTGGGGTGTGTGTGATTGACACTGTAGATAGGTAAAGCACAATCTCGTTCTACTATACATGATTGGTTGTACGGTTGAATGACAGTAAGGGTGATTTAATTAATTTTGTTACGGACTCGTGGTTCTGGTCACCCGACCTGGTCAAACCATCTCCGCTTCCATGATTGCGGTTTTTGTGAACCATTTTTCAAAACAAATAAGAACAGTAGTAATAAAAAAAGACTGGCTAACGGCTGAGAGCCAGTCTTTTTTTTTTTTTTTTTTTTACGGCTGAGAGGGGCGAAGATCTTGAGGAAGTACAGAACTTCAAATACCTGGGAAGCTACATTTCAGCTGACAGCAACATCGAGAGAGAGATCTCCACAAGAATTGGTCTTGCGGCACAGGCTTTCAACAGACTGCGAAATGTATGGAAATTGTCAGTCCTGCAGAACAGTACCAAACTGAAGATCTACAAATCAAACGTTCGCTCAGTCCTCCTCTATGCCTCAGAGACTTGGAGAACAAACAAGAAAATTGAAAGCCACCTCAGAGGTTTCGAAGGATGGTGTCTACGTCGAATCCTCAGAATCCACTGGGAGCAGCGCATCACCAACAAGGAAATCAGCAGACGCACAGGCATCAACAACATCGTGGACGAGGTGAAGCAGAGACGCTGGAGGTGGCTGGGCCACGTTCTGCGCATGAACAAAGCCAGGCAACCACACGCAGCACTCAGATGGGCACCGCCGGGGAAGAGGAGGAGAGGCAGACCCCAGGGCACCTGGAGGAGGACAGTGGAAGAGGAAATGAAAGCAGAGGGCAAGACCTGGAACGAAGTCAGCTGGCTCGCCCAGGACTGAGATGGCTGGAGGAGACTCGTTGGCGCCTTATGCCCCAGCTGGGGCGAAGAGGATTAAGTAAGTAAGTAACGGCTGAGAGTGGCTAATGCTACCGTTACACACAGGTCTCAATGTGTGTCACCCAGCGACTTAGACAAAAAAGATTTTACGCACGGCCACGCACGCGTTGCAATCGTCGAACTTCTCTGCTTCAATTGGCTCGTTGTATTCGCGGTCGTTGGTAGGCAGGTCCTTCTTGCTAGGTTTTCAGTCATTGGTTCTTCAAGGTTTCAGAAACCCAATTCAAGGCTCTTATTAGTCGAATGAGAGGTCAATCAAATCTAAACCAATCAAAACACTCCTTTGGCTTTCTGTTCGCGGCTGTGTCTGTACTGGAAAAAAGGAAATGCAGCTTTTTTTTTTTTTTTTCAGTGCACACTGAGACGCACTATGATGCAGAGACGTGACCGCCCGCGGAATCCCGGAGTTCAAGGGGTTAACCCTTTGAGTGTGTATGGTGCAGAACTGCGACATACCCCCTAGTGGTCAAGAGTGGTAAATATTTTTTGTCAATAAAATAGTTCAGATTTCCAAGGCTATACCTTGAAAGTGGTAAGAGATAAGGACTTACTGTCAAATAGAAAGATGTAAAATATGATCCAAAGTTTCAGACAGTAATAAATTTACGCATCTAATTTGCATAATGTCGCGGCACCTCTTTAAATTCCATAACTCAGTCAACACTGGACTTTGGATGTATTTACACAAAAAATGGTTCAGTCTTTTGACACTGTTTTTGTACAGAGGTACCTCATCATCTTATCTTCAAAGTATATGAACAAGAAATCAGTACATTTAAAAAAACCCCAGAAATTTCTCACTTACTTTTGACAAAGTCAGAGTGAGAAAGCAGGCGCAGTGCCACACTCTGCCACTAGGGGCACACAAATTGTCACACTCAAAGGGTTAAGTTGCTGGAATGAGGTGTATGTGGCCATGGACCAGTGCGCTCTGATCCCAACTTCCCTGAGGGTGCGGGTCCTGGAAATGTTGCATGACGGCCACCTGGGGGTACTGAGAGTGAAACAACGTAGTAGAAGATTGGTCTGGTGGCCAGGCATTAATAATGACATTGAGGCCATGGTGAAGCACTGTGTACCATGCCTGGAGAGCGGCAAGACCGGCAGACCTCCTCCCCCACCACTCACGCCAGTCGTATACCCGGAGGGGCCCTGGAAATACGTTGAGCTGGACAAATGTGGTGAACTCCATGCAGCGTCTTCAAACAGCCAATTCCTGCTAATGGCCTATGACATGTTCTCAAAATGGCCGGAGGTGCTCCCTACCAGCTCAGTAATGACAGAAGTGGTTACGGGGTTCCTGACGTCTTTGTTTGCCAGGTGGGGGACCCCAGACACGCTCACGATGGACAATGGTCCGCAGTTTGTATCAGGGGTGTTTGAGGAGTTTTTAAGCGGCAGGGGTGTGGAGCACGTGAAGACGGCATTCTACCATCTGCAGGCCAACGGAGGGGTCGAAAGGTTTAATAAGATCCTAAAGAACGGACTGAGAGCGCACCTGGCGGATGGCTTCCCCTTTTCGGATTTCCTCCAAAACACATTACTTCACTATAGGGCGTCAGTCCACACCACGATGGGCTGTTCCCCGGCGACCCTCATGATGGGGTGAGAACTGTCTTTGCCGGTAAACCGTTTGGGACCACCAGTAGTGTCGCCCCAGAAGGATATGGAGGCACTGAGGAGCAGGGTCACTGGTCAGCAGCGCAGGATGAAACGGCGATTCGATAAGAAGCATAGAGTGAGGGACCACGGCTTGAGGGAGAGGGATTGAGTTTGGGTCAGGTATCCTGACTCACAAGTTGCAGCCATTTTGGACGGGACCATGGCAGATCACGAGGCAGCGGGGCCCGGACACTTTCGAACTTGATGATGGGTCCAGGTAGCATGCCAGCAGACTGAGACGCTCATTGCCTGACTGGGATTTGGATACCACGGAATGTCTCAGTGAGAGCTGGGACTGGGCAGCCCCACCTGATGTGGACTCACAGGCTGTACCGACGGTGCCTGGTGCAGTGTCCCTTCGTGGGGGACACCCGGCTAGAGTGCATTGGAGGCCTGCGTATCTGGACGATTATGTCACTAGAACTATTATGGATGGTGCCGGTTGGATTTAGTGGCAGAATAACCTGCTCCAGCCTGGCAGGGCGCTGTGGTAGTCTACCCAGACGCCCATAGGTTCATTTGTTTATATTCCTCAAAAAAAAAAAAAGGACTGAGTTTATTATATTAACTGGTGTTGATTTTGATGGTGTGTCGTGTTTGGAACTTGTGAAGGGGGGGGGATGATATGTATGGGAATTGGACTTTGGGGTTTGCCGTAGCACCGCAGGGGTTGGGGGGAGTAGGTGACGTCAGGCAGGCTACAGTGGGGAATATAAATTGGAATAAGAGCTCAATAAAGTTCAGTTGTATGTTCCTCAAGAAGCTCTCCGTTCTGTGTTATTTCCAACTTAACACTGTCTGCTCCGTTTGGCCGACTCTCAGTTCAGTGAGTGGTAGACAGTTGGAGCTCCATACAGCACTGAATGATTCGGTGTATAACTATTTTGAATGGATCTTTTTAACTCGACTCAGTACATTTCAGTGAACTGTGGATCCCATTACTAGCCTCCATCCACAGCCTCATCTCTGCTACCATGGCGTGGGTCTTCTGTCTTCTTTTCCACACTCTTGCATCACCATGTGCTGTCGTGCGTTGATTGCGCGCGAGACGATGTGTAAAAACAAGCATAGTATGTATGCACAGGATCCGTATCCTGATTGTGTTTGCTAATGTATTAACTTAGCCACGTCATGAAGGCATCAAATTATCATATGTTATGGGATTTTAGAATTATTGATTGTACATCGTACAGAGGGCAAAATTATCTTACAAATACGATTATCACACGTCTGGCAACATTGATGTTGAAAATTTTTCAAAAAAGATTTTATTCATTGGTTATATTATTGTTATTAATTAAAGCAATTAACAAAGAAAAGCTTATACACACAAGTACACCCCCCCCCCAAAAAAAAAGGTTAACACCTCATTCACAACTGCGATGACCTTTGTTCCAAGGGGACCTCAGGGCTTCAACAAGAATTAATGTGCAAATCTATGTATTTGGGATTTTTATGTTTACAAGCTGTTTTTCAGTGCATTTCAAACAACTTTATTTAGTACAGGTCATCGGTGGCAACTATGGGGTAACCAGGTGTGTTAATGTCTTCAGCAATAATCAAACCAACTGTACATAAGCAGTTTCTGTTCAAGTCTTTCCTGCAGCTGCATGGTCCCACTTGTTTCCAAGATTTAGTCACACCTACTGCAAGCATTGGAAGCTACAGTGGAGGGTAGCTCCGTGCAGTTTTCCCCATTTTATTTATGCTGGACATGAAGGTAAAAGGCAGAAAGCGTCTGTTTTATAATATTTGATATGATCTGGTTGTGGCGTGAACCACAAGGCAGCACTCACGTCGATACATCATAATTTAGTGAGTAACAAAGGACATTATTCAGAGTTCCCACAGGTGCTGGAAATCCTTGTGACTGCTTGAAATGCTTTAATGTGGTGTTCTCAAGGTTTGAAAAGTGCTTGGATTTTGTAAAAAAAAAAAAAAAAAAAAAAAAGTCCTTGAAAATGCTTGAAACTGTAAACACAACAAATGGCTACCTGACTAGACAAATATTCACCACAGTTCACCTGTTAGATGGAGAAATAAAATAATTGGAGAGCCTCAACGAAGACTGCTCTCTCCCTACCTCAGTCCACTTCTGTGTGTGACTGGCAGTTTTCTTGTGTGGACCCTCCCCACCATCACCACCACCACCACACACACACACACACACACACACACACACAAAGACGCACAGGTGTAGTCAGTGTCAACGTGACTGTGCCATCATGCCAGGGAGTTTTTTTTTTTTTTTTTAAATTGAGCTTAAAAAATAAATAACCAATGGCTAAGATGAGGATAAAATCTGCCAGTAGCTTCCTGCAGTGTGTAAAAATGATGTAGTTTTTCACAGCTGAAGAGTCAGCATTCTTGAGTCACATGAAAACTGGTAGCTGAAAATTTTCAGATAGGTTAATGCTAAGTATTAATGTTAATTTCACTATGCCAACCGTTAGTCATCTCTTATATTGATAAAGGAGCATGTAAGTATTCGTATAAATGTTGGGCCATGATGCTCACAGAGCTGCAGTGAGAGTAGGGAGCAGGTGGAAGAGAACCTGAAAAGGTGGAGGTATGCACTGGAGAGAAGAGGAATGAAGCTAGACAGAATACGTCTGTGTACATGAGAGGGAGGCAGGTGTAACTATGAAGATGCAAGGAGTCGAGGTAGTGAAGGTAGATGAGTTTAAATACCTGGGGTCAACCGTCCAAAGCAATGGGCAGTTTATTATTTTCATTTAACCTTTATTTATACAGGCAACCTCTCTTTCACAGATGCCCTGTTGACATTCTCACAGTTACACATTCACATTTGGGAGCATCCCAGTACAACCACAGACTAACAGATGTGATTAGAATTAAGCAATATTTCACGAGAGCGAGTGCAGTATCAATGAATATTTTAACCGGCGGTGATTCGTCGTACGCCCAATGCAGAGCAGAGGGCGTACTACTAATCACTGCCAGTTAAAATATTCATGATATCGCAACGAGCTGGAGTGTAATATTTCTTTTATACAACAGTTCCACAAGGACATTTTATTAAATGACAGCAATATTGGACAAAATATGATGATTTATTTGTTTAACCAGTTATTTTGCGCAGCTGAGAGAAAAACAGTCCCTTCTAAATGTAGCCAGTAACTAGTGCTAAGCACCTAAATACATACCTGTCACCTGTTGAGTCGGTACTGCAGAAGGACCGAGAGTGAAAAGTGGCAAATGCCGGTAGCTAGTTAGCATGCTAGCAATTTGGCTTTGGCACACTTCGCTTGCTTTTTTCTTGCCATTTTGAGATGAAACAAAGACTCCATCTCCACAAAGGTATTGTGGTTTTCTAATTAAATCAATAAATTCAACTTTAACCTGTTTTGTTTAAACAGATATAAAATATGTCACCAGATGTTTAAAAGGACAGGACTTCCGGATCAGAGAGGTTTGGATTGAGACTGTCTAGTTTTTCAAACAGCATCTAACTGTGGAAATTAAAGTATCTAACACAATGTTACGTTTCTCACATGTAAAAAGCAACCGATATTAACTTTAATTTAAAGATTATCAAAATGCAGCTGAATTGGAGTGATATATATTCAATGAAACGTCTGAGTATGATTACCCTGGAATCCCAACTGTCCAATCAGATTGCTCGGTTGGAACTAACTATTGTATAATGTGTTGTATAAAACACATACCTTATTATCATCATTATTTCTTTGTTTAGTTGTAATCAATGAAAGACTAAAGGTGCGTTCAGACCAAACGCGAATAGCAAATTTTTCACGCGGTGTGATTACATTTTAACGCAATGTAAACACGCGAATAGACACGAATTCACCATCTGAGTGAGTTGCAGACAGGCGAAGTTGCCTTTATAACTTCTGTAGCTGTGTTCAACCTGCTGTAGAAATTTCCAAAACACTGTCATGCTTAGGTGTACACTATCTGACGGGGTCTTACCTGAGAAAATTGCACCTGCCTCCAGAGTTTCACCTGGATTATGGGTTGGTTACATTGCTAAACTGCTAGCCTTGTTGGCGCGTCTGTGGCAGGACTCCGTAGGTATAAACCTCTGACACTACAACTGGGCTGCAGAGCTCCCGGTCCATCTGTCACCAGGTGAGTGTCAGTCTCCTCTTCAAACAAGTTTACTCTCTAATGTTGATACTTTTATTCCAGTGACGGCAGAATCTCAGGGCCAGCTAGCGCTATATGAACATGCAAATGTGTGAGATTTGCATATGCTCGCCTCTTTCTGTTGACTTTGTATGTATTCGCGCCGTGCGAAAAATTCACTTTGTGTTTGAGCTAAATCAGGGGTCACCATCTGGTGGACTCCGGTCCGGATCCAGACCCCGAGAGTCCTCAGTCCAGACCCCGAAGCCTTTTGATACAATTTGGGGAAAAGGGAGACTGTTTTATTTTGGTGGGGAAAGAAGCTGAACTGAACTGCTGCACCAGCGACCGCCCGACAGATTATGGCACGAGCATTTGGGCGCTCCCCTGCTGCAGACTGCCCCCTTCGCTCTACCACGAACGTGGTTCCAGCTGCTCCAGAGAGTATGCAGTGGGTTGCAAAATCAGGTTCGCTGTACCGCGCCCCCCCCCCCCCCCCACACACACACACACAACGTAAACATCCACCCCGGACAGACCAGTCTGTACCCACAAAAAGAAGCGCTGTTGTGAGCCGAGAGTAGTCCATGCTGGGATGCAGCGGTGAGGTCGCTGGTTATCACATAAAAACTCTGCAAAAGCTCCGTGTGTTACTGAACATAGAAAGTGCCACTTCCCTCTCCCTCCATGCTGTAACAGAGTTTACTGTTGAGACTGAAAACAATGTGGAGGAATTCTGTCCTGGAATTATATGTTGTGTCCTTTTTTTTGTCTTACAGTTTGAAACAGTTTTTTTTTTTTTTGCACTGAAAATATTGTATAGAGGTGGGCTTTTTGTAAAATTGTGTTTTTTTAGATATTAATCTTTTTTTAATGCAATACAATTTAGTTTGTGTTCTCCTTGGTAACATTTTTAGGATTTTAGTTGTAGATTTTAGAATTTTTGACCTATTTATTTGGAGTCAACAAACACATTTAGTGTTCTCCTGTATTATAAAATTTTATATTACGTTTTGTTTGAAATTGAACAAAGAATTCATTTTAATATTTTTTTTTTGTTTAAAAATTAATCTAGAGCTAAAAGCAGCTAAAACATGAGCTTAATAAAATAATGTGTGAAAGCAAGTTAAAGGATCCTGGCCTGTCTGGAGACAGCTGTGGTCTTCTGAAAGAATGTCAATGAAAGGATGACAGTTCTGAAAAACACATTTTGAGATAAATTTGTCCACGTTTATTTTATTTTTTTATTTAACCTTTATTTATACAGGGTAGTTCCATTGAGAAGAAACCTCTTTTTTTCAAGGAAAAAATGTTCACATTTAGACCATGAAGCTGCCCAGTCCAACCACAGACAGACCTGTGGCCACTGAGCAGCTCCACTGGAGCAGCTGGGGTTGAGGGCCTTACTCAAGGGCACCACAGTGGGGGGCAGCACAGTGGTGCAGTGGTTAGCACTGTTGCCTTACAGCTAGAAGGTTCCTAGTTCAAATCCCCAGGTTGGCAGGGGTTGGAACCTTTCTGTGTGGAGTTTGCATGTTCTCCCTGTGCTGTGTGGGTTTACTCCGGGGGCTCCGGTTTCCTCCCACAATCCAAAGACATGCATGTTAGGTTAATTGGCTGTTCTAAATTGTCCCTAGATATCTGTTTCCTATAGGCCCTTAGAATAGAGGGTTAGTATTAGTGAAAGCGCTTTGAGTGGTCTTTGTGATTAGAAAAGCGCTATATAAGTACAGGTTAGTTAGTTAGTAGTTAGTTAAGGAGGGTGGGGTAAACACTGCTACATTGTCTGTCCCACCCAGATTTAATCCTGCCGGTCCAGGGATCAAATCTGCGACCCTCCCCTCACCAGTTCACATCCCTAACCATGAAGCCACCACTGCCCACCATGTATCAGATTTCTCGTCCATTTGTTTTAATAAAATATGGAAGTAAATTCATGAGTCATTGCAAATACTTTGCTTTGAAAGGGCCAGGTTGTCTCACAGTGAAAGGGAAAAATTTTGAATAGAAAAAAAAAAATTGTCAAGATGCATTGAGAATGATTTTAGAATCAAGTCAGAGTTCTGAATCATAATTGAATCATGAGGTGCCTAAAAATTCCCACACCTAGTTCAGACCTCGGCTGGGGAAGAGGACCGACTTATCGGACCTTTTGCAGTTTTCGTTGGTGACCCCTGATCTAAATGCACCTTTAGGTGAGGCTGGTGAGCTGTAATCAATTTTTTTTTTCACAATGTCAAAATAAACACAAAATCGTTACTTATTTTCACATTTCATATAATTCAAAATCCCCTTTGCTTTCAAGCTTAAAAGTGTTTCACAGCTCTTGTACGGAATCAGAGCGTCTGTAACGCAGCCCTCCGTTGGTCATCCACCTGCAAGTAATGAAAAAAGTCAAAGGTGTTGCACAAAATAAAAAGGAAACACAAGTTCCTTCACTCTCCATATAACTGCAGCAAATACTGCAAATACTCACATGTTCAGGCTTCCCCTTTTCTGTATAGTTCCTGTGAAGAGAGTATGTCAGGGTCAAATTAAGAAAACTGGGTTATTAAAGAACCAACGTTGCTCGGCACACTCACGATGAAATTGCCACACAGTTACCGCGGCACCAATTAACACCACCAGCACCACTGGCACAATGATGGCGACCAAGTGACCATTTGGTCTCTCTTCAGCGCTCACCTAACAGAGGGAAATTACAAGTTAAAGCGTGATTAACCAAACCTGTCCCCTTCTGCAATCAGGGCTGTGAAACCAAAGTGAGATGCAGAGAGGGGTTAAGGCTCTTTATTCAGACTCCACTTTGATACTCACGGGGGCTGTAGTATAAGCTGATGTGGTCATGGGATTGTCCTTGTGGTGAACTGTAAGTCACAAACACAGTGGACAGCTGCCAGGAGGAAGTGTTCCTTTTCACAAAACAGCTTACCACACAGAAACATCAAAAATACCCTGCTGTAAACATGCTGCTTGAGGAATCATGGTTATATTTGTATTTTTTGAACTCTGGCATTAATTAAGATGTGAAAGGGGGTTATTTTTTTTTCCTGCTTTTAGGAACATAATATCAGCAGCCATGATATGATATGATGATGATCTGCTAATACCTGGTTCTCCAGTGGTGATCGTGAGGACGTTGCTGGGTGAACTGGTGCGCCGACTGTTCTTTGCGAACATGCGGATGTTATATGTGGAGGGGTTTATCTCTATTATTGTAGCCTCCGTCTGGTTGGGGCCAAAGTCTACAACATTTTTCGTGTAGTCCCACAAGGCTGTGTTGAAACAAATTAAAGGGAAAAAGTTCAGATTGGCCTTGTAGTTGTAGTTACGTAGGAAATTTAATTAAGTTGTCTCCTACCATTTGCGGCTTTGTATTCAAGGACATATCCAGTGATGGGACTGTCGCCTTCAAATCCAGGAGTCCACAGAAGAGAAACTGTATTGTCTATCACCTCTTTTAACTCCACTACTGGGGGATCTGGAGGCACTACAGAGGAGAGACAAATATTTAAGAAATATAGAATTGCAGGATTTTTTATTTTTTTTGCTTCTGTATAATTTAAGCTACGGTCACAAAGATTCTTACAGACGATGGGTTCATAAAAATCTCCCAGTTCCTACGAATTCTAGAGTTCACAGACATGCGTAGAGGGGGGCATAGTTTCTTATGGCTGCTGTTCAGTTCACAAGAGCAACTTGAGGCATTCTTGCGAAATGCGGTGCTTTTCTGTTGTACGATGGCCCTAGAGTTCTTACGTTCTTTGTAAGAGTGCCTTGGGATCTTCCTACAGCAAACTTACTGCCATCTTACAAAAATTTTTTATGCAACTCACGGCACTCTTAAGTCGTTGGTAGGAAGATCTTATGGCTTTTGGTACATTTTGTCAGCACAAATGTCAAACGAATGATGTAGCTCTGCTTTATGAGCACCTCACTACTGCCTTAAACACGCTGTATGAATCTCTGTACGAATGGGGATTGTGTGATGTTTCCTACGACCACTGTAAGGGGCCCTCAAGAACAACTTAAGGTGCTCGTGAGGCATACTTATGGCCTACATCTTGCATAGTTCTTACATTGTTCCTATAGCATTCGCATGGCCGCCCTACAATGAGGGGTTTTCATGGGGCGTTCATAGAAATCTTGGACAAGGCCATCGACCTGACCACAAACTTCTGAATGGTCTATGAATGCTGGATTCTCCTACGGCCACCTTAAGAAGGCTGTACAAAACGGTCCAAAAATTGCTCATATGGTGTTTACAACTGCTCATAAGGGTATTTGTGACCGTAGCTTTAGTTTCCTTGTTTGAATTTGTCTTCAAATTTCTTATGTGGAATTTGCAGAATATCTCAATTGTGCATAGCCATTTCCTCCATAGGACAGTGTACACAAATGCAATGGGCCCCTGGTGATTGAAGGGCCCCCCAAGCTACAAATGTAGCCTCAGTGTTTGAGCATCAATTGCCATAGCAGTTCCACTCATGGTGCCAAACACAAACATTATCTAAAACTCAAATATCCCAGCAACAAAAGCTTCAACATATGTAACTGTAGCACAGACTAAACTGACAGTCAAACAAAGGCGATTGTGCTTATTTTCCAATATGTAACATTTCCTATCAGCTCTTTTGGTTGCATTATTTTTAAGAGATTTAAAAGTGCCTATCTTCATTTGACGATTATGGTAACAATTTTTGAAATTATAAATCATATTCAAATTTCCTGAGAGGCACTAGTATTATTTTTGGTAGGTTTAAATTGCTTGGGTCAACTAGATCTTTCATGGGAATTTCAGATCAACAGATCTAGCCTGTTTTCTTCTTAAAGTGTACCAGAAATATCCATGAAGCATCTTCCACTGCTTGACAAAAACAATCTTGCATAGGACACCCCCCCCCCCCCCAAAAAAAAAGCAGGAAACAGCCCTGTTCCTTGATTGTTTGGTTTTCTAAACATTAGAATTTAGTCATTAAAAAACACACTGGTCACTTTAGAACTCATGGTGATCCTATCAAATGTTATTTCCTCACATAATTAAAATGAAAAAAAAAACATGAAAAGTTACTCAGTGTGGTTGATTAATTTTGTCTTTGTTGACTAAATAAGGTTTATAAGACTGCGACTCATAATGTCAGTTTAAAGAAACATAAAGCTATCTGGATTATTGGTTTATTGGAGCACAGCCTGATGATTTAAAACCCTGAATAAAAAACAAATGTCAGCAGTCATTTTTATAGCAATATTGATGGTAACTCAGATGAAATAAGTAAATGTGCCAGGAACTGAGCCGGCTTGGTTTCCCCCGGCTCGGTCCTGAGCTCTCTGTGGGTTTAGGTACCATTGTATATGTATGTATAGTATGTATTTCAGTGTTTCCATATCCATAGCCACTGCCTGACCGGCAGCTGTTAGACAGCCACTGTGACCTACTTTCTGTGACACTGCTGACAGTCTGCCGGTCCGGCCACGCCCCCCCTCTCTCTCATTTCCATCAGCTGTTCCCAGTCCCGTTTGTCATCTTTCCCGCGCCTTGCCCAGGTGTTCCCAATTTATTATGCCAGTGGTGTTTATACTTAAGCAGCTCTTTGCTAGTCAAACACCGCCGGACCATTGTACGTGCTCACATGGTTTCTCTTTGCCGTGTGACCATCACATCATGAAGGATTATTGGTGTGTGTACTCGCTGGTGGGCTTGGATGACTCGGACTGTTCCTGCACGGTGAGTAAGAGCTGTCTGCGTTTCTGTTTGCAGTTGTGCTGCTACGCTTGTCCGTAGCCTTTCCCCTTGCAGCACAACTGCTACGCTTAGGCACTGCTGCCCAGCGCTTCTCCCGTGCCAGTCGAGCATCCTGGAGAACTCTAAGTTTACCCGAGCAGTTAGTCATTTTGTCCTGTCCGTTTTTGTGGCCATGGTGCACAGTGGTCTGCCCACTGCACACAATTCGTGTGAGCCGTTTTGTGCACAACTGTTACATTTCTGTAAGTCTTTATTTTTGAACTGTTTGATATCAATAAATGTGTGTTTGGTGTAACCCTGCACTTAAATCCTCATTCCCTCTTCTCTTCCTCCGTGCGCTGTGGAGAAGTGCATGGGGAAGTTTATGACAGAATGGTCCAGCCAGTAAAAAGGATTTAGCGGGTTCACCCACACACCTCTTTATTCCCTTTTTGTGCATTGCTTGTTGGAACTAACTTGGTTTTGAGATGTCTTTGGGCCAGCGTTATCCGATGAGTCTTGGTTGGGAATGCTGCCGAGCTCTCATGGACATCGATGGCCTGATATTTACGGCGAGCGGTTATTCCACCCCGGCGGACGTCATGTGGTACGTCAAGCTGGCGGAGGCAGAGGTTCAGCGATGCCCTCAGCTCTCCAAGCATCCCAAGAGAGTTGAGCGGATATCCCAGCTGGCAGCGCTCCAACGCGAGTACGGCGAGAGGGAGAGGAAGTCTCCGAAGAAGACCAGGCTCACGGCGGGGGGAGGGTGCTCCAGGGACTCCGCTGAAACTGTCGCCCGCCAGGTGTCCGCTCCCGCTCTCACCAAGCCGGTTCCTGCAAACAAGAGGCAGCGTCGTCCTGCGTGGAAGCGCCAGGAAAAGCCCTCTCCTCTGTCAGCTGCCATAGTCCCTCTGGCTGCTGCGAAGTCTGCTGAGGCCATCCTGGGAACACCCATCTCCGTTGTCGTGGAGACGGCTCCTCCACAAGCCCTCGAGAGGACCTACGTTACCGCTGGCACAGAGAGGGACGAGTGCCTGCTGCCTACAGCTGTGGATATCATCGACCAGGATGACAGGCAAGTATTTTTTCATTCTAAACCATTCATTAACAGTGAATCTTGTCTGTCTCACGAGGGAGAGGCCCAGTATCAGCAGTCCACTGGGTCCTCTCCTCCAGCTGCAAACAATGATTCTTTCCTTCCCCTCTCCATGTCTCCTCCTTTAATTCCTGAGGTCCTGCCGGTCCAAGAACCGAGCCGCCAGATGGTGGAGGAGGTGGAGGTCTTGGATGATCCTGCCCAGGGACCCGCATGGAGGCGTTTTCCTGCAGCCACGCTGGTAGAATCTCCAGCGTTGGAGCCACTGCAGGAGGACAATAGGACTGCTATTACCATCTTGCCAGCTGCGGCGGTGTCTGCAGCAGATTGGGAGCCAGAGCTGGACCTCTTGGGAGGCCGGGACCGAGTGTTCATCGCCAGGATCGACGGAGTCCTGGACAGCGGTGGAGCTCGAGCTCAGGCAAGTGTTCTCTCTTGTTTTTCTTATGACAGTTTTAGAGCGATCTTGTCTGGCTCTAGGTGAGGAGAGTCAGGCACAGCACACAGCTGCGTCTGAACTTCCCTTGCCAGGCTCCACCACTGCCGGCGACCCTAACGACCCTGTTTCTTCTCCCGCTCCTGAGCCATTTTCTAGGGTCACTAGAGAGGAACAACCATCTCCAGGGGTCCTTGTGGAGCCGGTCTCACCACCTGACGACGTCGCGGGTCCAGCTCCCCTGAGGTCTGAGGTCATCATGTGGTCCCCTCCGCAGGCTGTGTCACCATGGGTGCAGTGGGCTGGCTTTGGACCCTTGTGGGGGCTGCACCCCAGGACTAGCCTGACGTGGGTGCTGCGCTCCTGCCCAGACCCATCATGGACACCACGATCCAGGTCAGGGTCCACCGTGGGTGCAGCATCGGCCCAGTCGGGGTCCACCGCGAGTGCTGCAGAGCCTCACCCGGAGGTCACCGTGGGTGCTGCAGAACCTCAGCCGGAGGTCAACACGGGTGCAGCGGAGCCGGCCCGGTTGGGGTCCACCGTGGGTGCAGCGGAGCCGGCCTGGTCGGAGCCCACTGGAGGTGCAGTTGTGTCCCAAGCTGGAATCACCGAGGGTGCTGCGGACCACCCTGAGGACACCGTGGTCCCCTTCTCCCTGCCCAACGCCATGGAGGTTCCCTTGCCCCGGTCTGGTTACCCACCAGTGAGCTTTTCAGTGGGCAGGCCACCTCCTGCTTCACCCCTTTGGTCCTGGTGGCTAAACAACGCTGGCCGGCCACCGGAAAAATTGACTCCCTGGGTCTGGTGACCCATGTTTTCCGGCAGGCCGCCGGACTCTGTCCACTGGACCTTCTGCTGGGCCTGGGACTGTGGGCGGCCTCCTGAGCCCCAATGCCTGTGGACTTGGGGGGGAGGGGTAATTGTGGGCCCTGGGTGGGGTATTGTGTTCCTTCCTTTCCTGTTCCCCCTACCTCCTACCCGGGTTTGTGTTGTTTGTTGCTGTTGCTCCTGTTTTGTTTTTGTTTTTTTTTTTGGGGGGGGGATCTTCATGATGTTACCTTGGGTGTCTGGAAATTCACCCCTTAAAGGGGGGGGGGGCTCTGAGCCGGCTTGGTTTTCCCCGGCTCGGTCCTGAGCTCTCTGTGGGTTTAGGTACTATTGCATATGTATGTATAGAATGTATTTCAGTGTTTCCATATCCATAGCCACTGCCTGACCGGCAGCTGTTAGACAGCCACTGTGACCTACTTTCTGTGACACTGCTGACAGTCTGCTGGTCTGGCCACGCCTCCTGTCTCTCTCATTTCCATCAGCTGTTCCCAGTCCTGTTTATCATCTTTCCCGTGCCTCGCCCAGGTGTTCCCAATTTTTTATGGCAGCAGTGTTTGTACTTAAGCAGCTCTTTGCTAGTCAAACACCGCTGGACCATTGTACATGCTCACATGGTTTCTCTTCGCCGTGTGACTGTCACGTCACGAAGGATTATTGGTGTGTGTACTCACTGGAGGGCTTGGATGACTCGGACTGTTCCTGCACGGTGAGTAAGAGCTGTCTGCGTTTCTGTTTGCAGTTGTGCTGCTACGCTTGTCCGTAGCCTTTCCCCTTGCAGCACAACTGCTATGCTTAGGCACTGCTGCCCAGCGCTTCTCCCGTGCCAGTCGAGCGTCCTGAAGAACTCTAAGTTTACCCGAGCAGTTCGTCATTTTGTCCTGTCTGTTTTTGTGGCCATGGTGCACAGTGGTCGGCCCGCTGCATGCAATTTGTGTGAGCCGTTTTGTGCACAGCTGTTACATTTCTGTAAGTCTTTATTTTTTAACTGTTTGATATCAATAAATGTGTGTTTGGTGTAACCCTGCACTTAAATCCTCATTCCTTCTTCTCTTCCTCCGTGCGCTTCTCCACAGCGCACGGGGAAGTTCATGACAAAATGCAACAAACTGGAATTATGTCACCAATAAAATGCCCCCAGAATACAAGTACACTCACAGTAAATGAGTTACTACTACAAACGCATATTTTTGAGTAAGGTTTAATTTGTAGAAATGAGTTTGCATGTTCTCCCCGTGTCTGCGTGGGTTTACTCCGGGATTTCTCCGGTTTCCTCCCACATGCCAAAAACATGCAAGTTAGGTTAATTGGCATCAAACTGGGCATTCTAAATTGTCCTTAGGTATGACTGTGAGAGTGAATGGTTGTCTGTCTCTCTGTGTTGGCCCTGTGATGGACTGGCGATCTGTCCACGGTGTACCCTGCCTCTCGCCCAAAGATGCTGGGATAGGCTCCAGCCCCCCCGCGACCCAAAAAGGATTAAGCGGAAGAAGATGGATGGATGGATGGATGGATGGATGGAGTGACTCCAATTTTTTGAAGGATTTATTTTTTTTGACTTACTGTACTTATTGTTAGGTTTATAGTGTCGTTATAAGTTACTGGTAGTATATGTCTCTTTAGATCCTTCTGTACATTCATTCCTGACTAATGAAGTTATTTGGATAAATGGTGAAACATTTGAGAAGTAAAAAATATTTGATTCCAGTTGACTTGACTTAGCTCCCATACCTATAATTACCCACATGGATGACTCAGAATCTTCATCAAATTCAAATTTGGGCATTTAGTATTGGGTATTTATTCTTTTCTTTAAATGTGGTCAATCCACAAGAAGTTAAAAGAAGAACATATATAAACAAAACACACTGACATACCTGAAACGATTATTGTCGAGGTTTGTTCTCTTATTGTGGCAGCAGAAAGAGCTGCAGCTGTTGAAGTTGAATGAGCCTGGGACAGAGCTTAAAAAGGCAATTCAAGTCAAACTTTGTTCATCTTTTCCTTAACAGAAACAGTCAGGAAAATTGTTGTACAATACCACGAACCTGTAGTCGAAGTTGTGTTGTTTATCCTTACAGTGGCAGCAGCAGGAGAAGATGGACTCGTCCATGCTGTTGTTTCTGGAACTTCAAACACAACACAGATTATCACACTAGTTCTACTTACGACAATCCAAATGAATTACTTTTTTTCCACGTTTTTTTTTAATCATGTCCAGAAGTGGGCAGAGTATCCAGAAATTGTACTCAAATAAAAGTTGTCTTATTATGTTGATTACACAAGTATAACTTGAGTAAGAAAGTATCTGCTAAAAAGTTGAGTATTGATGAATTTACTTTTGCTAGTATGTGGTTTTTCTTGTAAATCTGTGACATGATTATTACCTCCACCAAGGAGGTGATGTTTTTACCGGGGTCCGTCTGTCTGTCTGTTACCAAAAATACTCAAAAAGTTATGAACGGATTTTGATGAAATTTTCAGGAAAGGTGTATAATGGCACGGGGAACAGATGATTAGATTTTGGTGATGATCTGAGAGTGCATACCTCCATCAAGGGCTTTGTATTTGTGCAGCAGGATTACACAAAAACTACTGGATGGATTTGGATGAAATTTTCACCAGAGGTGGTTCTTGGGCTAGAGAGGGACCCATTATATTTTGGTGATGATCTCAGAATGCATACCTCAGCCAAGGCTCTTATCTTCTCACAGTGTGTTAGCAACCATACTCCAAAACTGATGGACAGACTTTGATGCCATTTTCACCACAAGTGGCTCTAGGCCTACACATAAACCCATTACATTTTGGAGGTGATCCATGAGAAACGGAAGGAGCCTTGGTGGAGGTATGAGTGCTTTTCTAGTTAAATAAAGTAACCTCATTTCCTTCAAGTTTGTGGCTTTTTGGGATAAATTTGCCACTTTTGGATACATATTTGAAACCTTTTACTCAAATGTCCAACTTTTTTCTTATAAATTTGTGACATCATTCGCAAAAATTTGCTTTTTTCTTCCACTGTAATATTTGCAGGTTTATATTTATAAATTTGCAACTATTTTTTTGTAAGCATGTGATTGCTCCCTCCAATTAGTTGTTTTTACTTCAATGTGTCAGTCAAAGGAAAACTGAATATAAACTATGTTCTCTCTGCTAATTACAATCATTCAAAGGGGAAGAAAAACTGATCTCAAATGCACTTAAGTCCTCAAATAACTCTGTAAAACATTTTACACCACGTTCCAAATTATTATGCAAATGATATTTGTCTCTGATTTTCCTAAATAGTCGATGCAAATGACTGATGATGTTAGTATAATTTTCAAGTCATCAGTCATTAGAGCATAATTCAAATTTTATTGAACAAACCTCCCAATGATAACAGTTTTTTTTGCAAAAATAAAAAAAACTCAATGCACTGTTCCAAATTATTATGCACAGCAGAGTTTCAAAACATTTTATTGGTTGTAAGGAACTGAAAATGGTCATTTGTTGAATTTGTAGCATTAGGAGGTCATATTTACTGAAATCAAAAGCTATTTCAATCAAAAACATCTTAACTAACAGGCCCAGCTGCATGTTAATGTAACCCACTTGCTAGGCACCAGTTCCTCAAGCTTAGCCCTCCTGAGCCTCTGCGTTGTGTTTTAATATACAAGATGTGGTGGGTGAAGAATGAGACACTGGAAGCAGGATTCTGGAATGTGGCAGTGGACTCCCAACTGTCATTTATTCTCCTTTGACCACAGCTCTGTCACACACGGCAGACCCCTTGACCTGCTTTCAGCAACATAAAACAGAGTGAACAAAAATGGTGCCCTATGCAAATATGTCCACAATACGGTAGCACACTAGGACAGACTGGCCACAAAATCCCCAAAGAACTAGGCTAATGGTGCCCTCAAGAGGACAACCTCGACATCCACCTTACATCTACCCCTTCTTTATTTGATGACGCCCCTGTCATCAATACAAAAAAACAGATAAACCATTTCCTTAGCACGAATGCACTCGAGATATGAAAAGAAAAATACAGATGGCAAGACATTGTTTTATTAGTAAATGCAAATGTGCTTATGCGTGCTTGCAATAAGTTTGTAGTGTTTATGTATGTCCTGCAGTCCTCTTTGACTTGACTTTTTGCCACAGTTGTCTTCCTCTCTCTCTATCTTTTGCTGGTCGCTTTCCAGAACACAGGACTCAAATAACAATTTACTTGGTGAGACACATTTTCAGGGTGGGTTCCTTCTAGGTATGATAGGTGCTTGGGGACACACGTTCTCCTTGTCCGTTGCTCCCACTTCTGCATCAGCATCCTCGATCTCTTCTGGGTCATCCTCTATCTGCATGTCCTCTTGTTGGATACCTTCCATGCTTGTCTCAGGGGACTCTGTCTGGGACTCCTCTGGTGACTCCCACTCTGTCTCTGCTGTCTTTAGCTCACTCTCCAGCTGTTCCACTCCTCCTGTCTCCACAGGAAGAAACATGCACTGTGTAAGAAGGTTGCGATGAAGTACTCTCTCCCGTCCTCCATCTTCCAGTTGTACCACATACACTGGGATTCCTGATTATTTCTTTACCACAATGTATGGCTGTGCTTCCCATCTGTCTCCCAACGTCTGCCTCCCTTCTACATGGCAAACTCTGACCAGGATTCGATCACCAGGTTTAAAGATGTCGCCATGCACCTTTTTGTCATACTGTCTTTTTTGTTGTTCTTTGGCCTGGCGAGACATCTGATTTGCATGGGAATATGCATATGAGAGACAGTCTTGTAGGGTTTGGACATACTCACTGTATCCATTTGTATCCTGGGTGGTAGGCAGGTTGAAGACCAAATCAACTGGAAGTCTGGGATGTCTGCAGAACATCAAGAAGTATGGTGTAAACCCAGTTGAATCATGGCATGTGCAGTTGCATGCGTGAGTCATAGCTTCGACATATTCATGCCAGCGAGGTTTTAGGTGAGGCTCCAGTGTCCCCAGCATGTTCATGAGGGTCCTGTTGACCCTTTTTGTGGTCCCATTCCCCTGAGGGTGATAGGGGGTTGTGTGTGTTTTGCTAATGCCAGTACATTTACACAGCTCCTTCACTATTGCACTCTCAAAATTACACCCTTAGTCTGCATGCAACTTACTTTGGAAGCCAAAGTGACAAAAGAAATTCTTCCAAAGTATTTTGGCCACTGTTTTGGCTTTTTGGTCTTTGGTGGGGTACCCCTTTGCAAACCTGGAAAAGTGATCGGTGACAATGAGCACATTTTCAATACCACCTTTTGACTTCTCCAAGGTCAGAAAGTCCATGCAAACAAGTTCCATGGGTGAGCTTGTGTGAATGCTAACCAGGGGGGCTTTAACACCTGCAGCTGGGGTCTTTCTAAGGCAGCATCGTTCACACCTTTCACACCAATCCTTGATGTCCTGGAACATCTTTGGCCAATAGAACCGCTCTCGGATCATTTGGAGAGTCCTTTCACACCCCAGATGCCCTGAGTCATCGTGGAGGGAAGTCTTAACTGTTGTATGAAATATCTTAGGAAGCACCAATTTTTCCACCATCCCCCTTTGATCAACTTTTACATGTCGATACAAGATGCCATCTCTCACTACTAACCTCCTCCACTCTTTTAAGAGAAGCTGCATTAAAGCCCCACCTCCAATCCTTTCACTTCTATCAGGTTTTTTGTTCCTCATCCTGGAATGCAAGATTGGCCCAACAACAGGGTCTTCTTTCTGTCGTGCACGCATCTCTTGCTTGGTCATGGCAGGAAGTGAGTCCATCCCCACATCGCCACAGGGCTCACTGAACCCTCCAGAGGGGTTAAGGTTATCAGCTACAGGCGGAGCTGGCAGGCAGTCTGGGCTGGAGGTTACATCATTGGTTTCCTGTTCACTGACCTCCACCCTCTGTGGGGAAATGTGTAGGGCTTGGTGGACCTCCTGGTTGGACATTTGTGAGAGGGCATCTGCATTTGAGTTACTCTGTCCCGTGCGGTACTGGATGTCAAATTCAAAGATAGCCCGCTGAGACACCCACCGCTGGTGTCTGGCAGAAACTTTCCTCATTATGCCTTTATCTGCAAGAACCTGTCTGTGCTCTGAATCTGCCACAAATTTCTTCACAGTACGATGATCACGCTTAAATTTTTGTGAAATATCTAATGTTTTCATACCTTGTCCAAGACATTGCACTATTTGACTCTTTTCAGCAGCGAAGAGATCCTTTTGTTTCCCCATATTGCTTGAAACCTGTGGCATGCTTAGTAATGTGGAACATCATTCTTAAGTAGTTTTCCTTTAATTGGGCTCACCTGGCAAATTAGTCATGACGGAGTATACCATCCATACCGGAGTGGTGGCTCAGTTGGTAGAGCATCCACCCCACACCCGGGAGGCAGGGGTTCAAATCCCGGCCGGGTCATGCCAAAGACCATATAAAAGTGGAACTTCCTGCCATCCAGCTTGTTGCTCAGCAATAATGGAATGGAGGAGGGAAATCTGTGGCGGCGCCTTGCATGGCAGCGGACCTCTGATTCTGCACTTGGGGTGTGTGTGATTAACACTGTAGATAGGTAAAACACAGTTTTGTTCTACTGTACATGATTGGTTGTACGGTTGAATGACAATAAAGGGTGATTTAATTTTAATTTAATTTAGTGACAGGTGTCTGAGATTGATATCAGTGATCCAAAGAGCCCTGAGACACAATACCATCCATGAGTTTAATTGAAAAGCAAAAAATAGAATGTTTGGCATTAAAATCCTATTTGCATAATAATTTGGAATGTGGTGTAGTAAGAAAATTACTTATATAATTATATATGTACTTGAATTAATGTAACTAGTTACTACCCACCTCTCTGATCATGCCATATTTCCAAGCCTACCTTCTTCTGTAGAGGAGAATAACATTCCAGATGAAGCCGGTCCGACTCCTGCATTTGTTTTGGCCTGTATAAGGACCATATACTTGGTAGAAGGCCTCAGGTTCTTCAGGACAATGCTCTCCAGTTCCTGTGTGGCCGGCACACTAACATGCTGCCACCTCTTAAACTGTTTGTCCACAGGGTCGTACTCTCTGTAGCTGATGCTGTAGCCCCGCAGAACGCCATTTCTGAGGTCAGCCTTGGGAGGCTGGGCAAGACAAAATGATTAAATTATATTTAAAAGAAATGTTCCTGAATGGTGTGTTCTTTTTTTTAATTGTTAATGGTGTAGAAGTAAAGAAAAGGTAATTATTCCCTTCCAAGTTTGCTTTTGTGACTTTGATGACATCTATAAATTAACTTGTTGCCTAAAATGAGTAAATGTGCACATTTTTATTTACTTAACCATCAGGCATCAGTTTAATTTACTACCCTTTAGAGTCATTAAGGATGAAATTGTCCACTTCCAAAAAACTGCTATAAAAATTTTACAGTTTAATATTTTTTTCTGTTTTTTTCCTGCATAAATCTCTTCAGCAACTTCAGCCCTGCTCAAAACTACCAAACAGTCAATCATTTTGAAAATTTTAACTAAAATCAGCCATTTCCCCGTTGTAGGTCTGTGCATAAAATGCTCGTCTTCTCATTAGTTTTTGTGCTTGTGTTAGGCAGCAGTCACACAGCAGGTTTTAATGCTCAATTCTGATTCCATCCATCCATCCATCCATCTTCTACCGCTTTTCCGGAGGTCCGGGTCGCGGAGGCAGCAGTTCAAGCAGAGAAGCCTAGACTTCCCTCTCCCCAGCCACCTGCTCCAGCTCTTCAGAGGGGATACCAAGGCGTTCCCAGACCAGCTGGGAGACATAGTCTCTCCACCGAGTCCTGAGTCTGCCCCGGGGTCTCCTCCCAGTGGGACGTGCCCGAAACACCTCAAGTGTAGTCTCAGCCAAGGGTAGTCCCCCTTGGCTGAGATCGTCACTTCCTTGTGGTAACGTATCGTCACTTCCTGTTTTGCTGTCTGCCTGTGTGGTTTGCTCTCCAGCTCTCGAGCCACTAGCTATGGCTACTAGCTCTCTTTCCTCTCCTCCTCTGGTGTGCTCTCTCTGTCAGATGTTTAGCTACACCTCTGCCTCTTTTAGTGATAACGGTAAATGTAATAAATGTTGTCTTTTTGAGGCGCTCGAGGCGAGGTTGTCTGATTTGGAATCCCGGCTCCGCTGCATTGAAACACCGTCTGCGCCAGTTAATCTCGACGGACGCCCCTTAGCTGCAGCGGAGCTAGCTAGCTTAGGCCCCCCTGTCACCGGTTCCCCGGCTCTCCTCAGCAGCGAGGAGACTGGGTGGGTGACGGTGAGAAGGAAGCCTAGTCGCAAAGCCCCGGTTCACCACCAACCTGTTCACGTTTCTAATCGTTTTTCCCCGCTCAGCGACACACCCGCTGAGGAAAAAACTCTGATCATTGGCGACTCTGTAGTCAGAAACGTGAACCTAGAGACTCCAGCGGCCATAGTCAAATGCATTCCTGGGGCCAGAGCAGGCGACATCGAGTCAAATTTGAAAATGCTGGCTAAAAGTAACTGTAAATATTCCACAATTGTTATTCACGCCGGCATTAATGACATCCGTCTCCGGCAGTCGGAAGTCACGAAACTTAATGTAGAATCGGTGTGTGACTTTGCAAAAACGATGTCTGCCACTGTAGTATTCTCTGGGCCCCTCCCCAATCTGACCAGTGATGACATGTTTAGCCGCTCGTCATCCTTGAACCGCTGGCTGTCTGTGTGGTGTCCTAAAAATGACGTGGGCTACATTGACAATTGGAGCTCTTTTTGGGGAAAACCTGGTCTTATGAGACGAGACAGCATTCATCCCACTTTGGATGGTGCTTCTCATTTATCTAACAATCTGGCATCTTTTTTATCCAAATTTCCAAAACCATGACTACTCAGAGTTGGGACCAGGAAGCAGAGTCTCAGTCTTACACGCCTCTCTGCAGCTCCTCTTCATCCGCCACCCCTCAGCTTAGCCCCTGTCTTCCCCATCAGAGAATCGTTGTCTGCTCCCTCCAAAGTAAATAAAAATATAATGTATAAGCATCCCAAAGTGATAAAGCAAAATATTGGTAAAACTCAAATTAAACATAAAGCCTCTAAATTGAATGATTTGGCCTCTGTTCCTCCTCATAATTTAAAAATTAAATGTGGTTTATTAAATATTAGGTCTCTAACTCCCAAGTCTCTGTTAGTCCATGATCTGTTAATTGATCATCAGATTGATTTAATTTCCCTTACAGAGACTTGGTTAGGACAAGAGGATTATGTTGGTTTAAATGAATCAACTCCCTCTGGTTATTTAAACTGTCAAAATCCCAGAAGTTCTGGTCGTGGAGGAGGAGTAGCAACAATTTACCATTCCAAATTACTAGTTAATGTAAAGCAAAAAACATGTTATAATTCCGTTGAGGGCCTGGTCCTCAGTATTGGGCACTTAAGCAATTCCAGGTTAAACCCAATTTTATTTGCCATAGTTTATCGTCCCCCATCAACCTATTCAGAATTTTTATCCGAATTTCCTGATTTCTTAGCTGATTTAGTGCTGAAATCTGATAGAATAATTATAGTAGGGGACTTTAATATACATGTGGATGTAGATAGTGACTGCCTTAATGTGGCTTTTAATTCAATATTAGACTCGATTGGGTTTTCTCAGAAAGTAGGAAATTCTACTCATTACCTCCACCATACATTGGACCTTGTTCTGACATATGGCATAGAAATAGAAAATCTGGTAGTGTCTCCTCATAACCCTGTACTGTCAGACCATTGTCTGTTAACCTTTGATTTTACTATTTCTGACTATTTGGCTCCTAAAGAAAAATATTATCACAGTAGATGCCTCTCAGATGATGCTGTTTCCAAATTTATGCAGATTGTTTCCTCTATGCCATGTGTCAACACAACGGAAATAAGCTATAGACAGCTTGCTCCTTCTGTAATTGATAACATGGTGGATAGTGTTTCAGCTTCTCTGCATCAGGCTCTAGACTTGGTGGCCCCCTTAAAAAAGAAAAAGTCTAATCAGAGATTTTTAACTCCTTGGTTCAACACAGAAACTCGTAGCTTAAAACAGAAGACTCGTCAATTAGAAAGAAAATGGCGCTCTACTAATTTAGATGAAATCTATTTAGCTTGGAGAAATCATCTTTTAATTTATAAAAAATCTCTTAGAAAAGCTAGAACGAGTTATTACTCTGCATTAATAGAAGAGAACAAGAATAATCCCAGGTTTCTTTTCAGTACTGTAGCCAGGTTGACAAAGAGTCAGGACTCTGTCAATCCTAGCGTCCCCTTAGAGCTTACTAGTCAGGACTTTATGAACTTTTTCAATAATAAAATTTCATCCATCAGAGATAAAATCAATCAGATTCTTCCCACAGTTAACTTAAATACTGTAACTACTACAACTCCTTCTATTGATGTCTGTCTTGATGAGTTTACTCCAATCGACCTTTGTGAGTTAGACAAAATAGTTTCCTCATCCAAACCTTCAACTTGTCTTTTAGACCCTATTCCTACCAGGTTATTTAAAGAAGTCTTCCCACTTATTGGTAGCTTTATTCTTCATATAATCAATTCTTCATTAACTTTAGGCCATGTACCGCAGGCTTTTAAAACGGCTGTAATTAAACCCTTACTCAAAAAGCCAACGCTAGATCCAGGAGCTTTAGCTAACTATAGACCAATCTCTAATCTCCCTTTCATTTCAAAAATCTTAGAAAGAGTTGTTGCTATGCAATTATTTGACCACCTGCAGGGAAATGGTTTATTTGAGGAGTTTCAATCTGGGTTTAGAATCCATCATAGCACTGAAACAGCCTTAGCGAAGGTCACTAACGACCTCCTCATTGCATCTGATAATGGACTAGTTTCTGTACTTGTCCTTTTAGATCTTAGTGCAGCTTTTGATACTATTGATCATAATATTCTACTTGATAGATTAGAACACTATGTTGGACTTAATGGAACTTCGTTGCAGTGGTTTAGATCTTATTTATCTGATAGGTTCCAGTTTGTTCATGTAAATGATGAGTTTTCTCTCAGCTCAAAGCTTAGTCATGGAGTTCCACAGGGATCTGTGCTTGGCCCTACTCTTTTTAGTTTATATATGCTTCCGTTAGGCAACATTATTAGAAAGCACTGTATACATTTTCACTGTTATGCAGATGACACACAATTATACCTGTCAATGAAGCCAGATGATACTAATCAATTAGCCAAGTTAGAAGCCTGTCTTAAGGAAATCAAAGTTTGGATGACTTGTAATTTCCTGCTATTAAATTCAGATAAGACTGAAGTCATTCTTGTTGGTCCAAAAAACCTTAGAAATTCCTTTCCAAATCAAACTTTCAGTTTAGATGCAGTTACTCTTTCTCTTAATAGCTCTGTGAGGAACCTTGGAGTTATTTTTGATCAGGATTTGTCCTTCAATTCACATATTAAATTTGTTTCTAAGACTGCCTTCTATCATTTGCGTAATATTGCCAAGATTAGGAGCATCTTGTCTCAGAGTGATGCTGAGAAGCTGATCCACGCTTTTGTAAGCTCGAGATTAGATTATTGTAATTCTTTATTATCAGGTTGTCCTAAAACATCTTTAAAAAGTCTTCAGCTGATCCAAAATGCTGCAGCAAGAGTTTTAACAGGTACTAGAAAGAGAGATCATATCTCTCCGGTTCTGGCCTCCCTTCATTGGCTTCCCATAGAGTTTAGAATTAAGTTTAAAATCCTTCTTCTTACTTACAAAGCTCTAAACAATCAGGCTCCTTTTTATTTAAAAGATCTGATACTACCGTATCATCCTAACAGAGCACTACGCTCCCAAAATGCAGGTTTACTTGTAATACCTAGAATCTCCAAAAGTACAATGGGAGGCAGAGCCTTCAGTTATCAAGCTCCTCTCCTGTGGAATCAGCTGCCAATCTGGATTCGGGAGTCAGACTCGATCTCTGTTTTTAAGAATAGGGCGAAAACCTACCTTTTTGATATAGCCTACAATTAGGGAGGGATCATGTGTTTTCTGAACCCTCCCTTAGTTATGCTGCTAATAGGTTTAGTCAGCCGGGGGACCTCCAGTAATGCACTGGGCCTCACTCCTTTCCTCACTCTCTATGAAATATTTTTTTTTTGCTGGTCATTAACATTTGTTTGTTCTCTCCCATAGATTGAGTCCCCATCGTGCTGTTTGCTCTCTACATGTCTGTTCTTTTCTTCTTCTCTATCCCCTCACCCCCCAGCCAGTCGCAGCAGATGACTGCCCCTCCCTGAGCCTGGTTCTGCTGGAGGTTTCTTCCTGTTAAAAGGGAGTTTTTCCTCTCCACCGTCGCCAAGTGCTTGCTCACAGGGGATCGCCTGATTGCTGGGGTCTTTCTGCAACTCCTCCCTACAGTTGATAGTGCTATGAGATGACTGTTGTTGTGAAATGGCGCTATATAAATAAAGTTGAATTGAATTGAATTGAATTGAAGTGGGAGGCGTCCAGGAGGCATCCTAATCAGATGCCCATACCACCTCAACTGACTCCTTTCAACTGACGATCCCCCTCATGGATCGTCACCTTATCGTGGTGGTGGGGGTTTGCGTGCCCCAGTGATCCCAGGAGCTATGTTGTCCGGGGCAATTTGCCTCTGATAGGGTCTCCCAAGACAAACTGGTCCTGGGTGAAGGGCCAGACTAAGAATGATCCAACAGACTCTCATGATAAATTGTATATCAAGGATTCAGTGTACCCCGCCCGGTATGGGGTTACCGGGGCCCCACCCTGGAGCCAGGCCTGGGGGAGGGGCTCGAAGGCTAGCATCTGGTGGCCGGGTTTCCACCCATGGGACCCGGCCGGGCTCAGCCCGAAGGAGTTACATGGGTCCGCCCTCCAGTGGGCTCACCACCTGCAGGAGGGATCATGGGGGTCCGGTGCTATGTGGATTAGGTGGCGGTCAAAGGCGGAGACCTTGGCGGACTGATCCCAAGCTTTCTAAACTGGCTTTTGGTACGTGGAATGTCACCTCTCTGGTGGGGAAGGAGCCTGAGTTGGTGTACGAGGTTGAGAGATACCAGCTAGATATAGTCGGCCTCACCTCAACACACAGCTCCGGTTCCGGAACCAGTCTCCTGGAGAGGGGCTGGAGCTTGGCCTTTTCTGGAGTTGCCCCGGGCGAGAGGCGACGAGCAGGGGTGGGTATTCTTGTATCGCCCCACCTTGCTGCCTCTATATTGGAGTTTTCCCCGGTGGATGAAAGGGTTGCTTCCCTGCGCCTTCGGGTTGGGAAACGGGTCCTGACCATCATTTATGCCTATGCACCAAATGATGTTTCAGAGTACCCACCCTTTTTGGAGTCTGTGACTGGGGTGCTGGAGGGTGCTCCTCTTGGAGACTCCATTGTCCTACTGGGGGACTTCAATGCGCACGTGGGCAACGACAGTGAAACCTGGAGGGGGGTGATTGGGAGGAACAGCCTGCCCGATCTGAACCCGAGTGGTGTTCAGTTATTGGACTTCTGTGCTAACCACAGTCTGTCCATAACGAACACCATGTTCAAGCATAAGGGTGTCCATATGTGCACCTGGCACCAGGACACCCTAGGTCGCAGGTCGATGATCGATTTTGTTATCGTATCATCAGACCTGCGACCTTATGTCTTGGACACCCGAGTAAAGAGAGGTGCAGAGCTGTCAACTGATCACCACCTGGTGGGGAGTTGGATCCGATGGCAGGGGAGGAAGCCATTCAGACCTGGTAGACCCAAACGTATAGTGAGGGTGTGCTGGGAGCGTCTGGCTGAGGCCTCTGTCCGGGAGGTCTTCAACTCCCACCTCCGGAAGAACTTCAGCCACATTCCGAGGGAGTCTGGAGACATGGAGTCTGAATGGACCATGTTCTCCACCTCTGTTGTTGAAGCGGCGGCCCAGAGCTGCGGCCGCAAGGTGGTCGGTGCATCTCGTGGTGGCAACCCCCGAACCAAGTGGTGGACACCAGTGGTGAGGGTGGCCATTAAGCTGAAGAAGGAGTCCTATCAAGCTTGGTTGGCTTGTGGGACTCCCGAAGCAGCTGAGGTGTACCGGCAGGCCAAGCGGAGTGCAGCTCGGGTGGTTGCTGAAGCAAAAACCCGGGTATGGGAGGAGTTCGGTGAGGCCATGGAACAAGACTTTCGGTCGGCCTCGAAGAGATTCTGGCAAACTGTCCGGCGGCTCAGGATGGGAAAGCAGCTCCCCGTCCACACTGTGTATGGTGCGGATGGGACACTGTTGACTTCGACTGGGGATATCGTCGGGCGGTGGAAGGAATACTTCGAGGATCTCCTCAATCCCACTGATACGCCTTCCACAGAGGAAGCAGGGTTTGGGGACGAGGGGGATGACTCGCCTACCACAGGGGCTGAGGTCGCCGAGGTGGTTAAAAATCTCCTTGGTGGCCGGGCCCCGGGGGTGGATGAGATTCGCCCTGAGTACCTCAAGGCCCTGGATGTTGTTGGGTTGTCATGGTTGACACGCCTCTGCAACATTGCGTGGAGGTCGGGGGCAGTGCCTTTGGCATGGCAAACCGGGGTGGTGGTTCCTCTTTTCAAAAAAGGGGACCAGAGGGTGTGCTCCAACTTTAGAGGGATCACACTCCTCAGCCTCCCTGGGAAGGTCTATGCCAAGGTACTGGAGAGGAGAGTCCAGCCGTTGGTCGAACCTCGGATTCAGGAGGAGCAATGTGGTTTTTGTCCTGGCCGTGGCACATCGGACCAGCTCTTTACCCTCTCGAGAATTCTTGAGGGTTCGTGGGAGTTTGCCCAACCAGTTTACATGTGTTTTGTGGACTTGGAGAAGGCATTTGACCGCGTCCCTCGTGGATTTTTGTGGGGGGTGCTTCGGGAGTATGGGGTATCGGGCTTGTTGTTACGAGCTATTCGGTCTCTGTACGACCGTTGTGAGAGTTTGGTTCGCATTGCCGACACTCGGTCGGAGTCATTCCCAGTGAGAGTTGGACTCCGCCAGGGCTGCCCTTTGTCACCGACCCTGTTCATAATTTTTATGGACAGGATTTCTAGGCGCAGTCAGGGAATGGAGGGTGTCATGCTTGGTGATCACAGGATCTCATCTCTGTTGTTTGCAGATGATGTTGTCCTGTTGGCTTCATCCAGCAATGACCTACAGCTCTTGCTGGCACGATTTGCCGCTGAGTGTGAAGCGGCTGGGATGAGAATCAGCACTTCCAAGTCCGAGTCCATGGTCCTCAGCCGGAAAAAGGTGGATTGTCCTCTCCGGGTTGGGGACAGGCTCCTGCCCCAAGTGGAGGAGTTTAAGTATCTTGGGGTCTTGTTCACGAGTGAGGGGAAAATGGAGCGAGAGATCGACAGACGGATTGGAGCAGCATCTGCAGTGATGCAGATGTTGTACCAGTCTGTTGTGGTGAAGAGGGAGCTTAGTTCTAAGGCAAAGCTGTCGATTTACCAGTCAGTCTACGTTCCTACTCTCACCTATGGTCACAAGCTTTGGGTAATGACTGAAAGAACGAGATCGCGGATACAAGCGGCTGAAATGAGCTTTCTCCGTAGGATTGCTGGACTCACCCTCAGAGATAGGGTGAGGAGCTCAGTCATCTGGGAGAGGCTCAGAGTAGAACCACTGCTCCTCCACATTGAAAGGAGTCAATTCTGATTTTTTTGCACAAATGTGACCCATATCTGATTTTTTAAATGACAGTCTGAATGGCACAGATCTGGTTTTTTCACACCAGACCCAGGCCACTTTCATATGTGGTCCTAATTCAGATACGTATCTGATATTTTCCAAAGCGACCTCAGTCTGAACGGTCATCACATGTCATCCGAGTTTTTCCTCACTGAAGTGAGACAGACGCTACAGTTCTGCTGTGGAGGATGCAGCAAGCGTGGCAGACACAGCTGATTTGTGCTCTCTTTTTAATCCAACCCGGTCTGAATAAAAAACGTATCTAATATACGTTTTCCCACCCCTCTAAAAACGTACATTTCCACGTTAAAATCAAAAAATAACGTGCCTCGCTACGTTTTCACAAGTTCACTCACTGCGCAGTCCTCACCACGCATTCGCACAACACATCTTTTACTTTGCTTTCCCAACACTCATTTGGTTAGTGGGAGGGGGATGGTGGACGGCTACTTACACAGCTGTTTCACCAAAAACACATGAGTTCGACTCCCACTCTTGTCTGTCACTGACCTTTTTCTTCGTTTTTTTTCCTTGTTTTTTTTTTTCCTTAGTTTTTCACTCCACTAATCAAAGGTTCCTATGAGGTTAGGGTTCAGCATTAAAGTATGGGTTAGGTTAGGTTAGTTGCTCCATGCTCACACACAATAAAAGTGAAAAAAAAAAAATACCGTCACACACATTTCTTAAAGCTGTAAATGCCACATACAACACTGCATGTCAAAAATCCTTTTTACATACCTCTGTACGTTTTCTCTGACTGGAAAAACGTGCTATTGAACATTTTTTTGCTGAGACTGGGCTGTTTTAATCAATCTTCTTCCCTTCATCACTGGATTGTAATTTTGTTGGCTCCAACTGCACAAAATTTCGGGGAGGGGAGGGGGTGGTTCGGGGGTGAAACCATCAGACAAGCAGGTGCACAGTAACGGCACATTTACGGCCCTTTTTAATGAACACTGCAAATTCCTTTTTCCCTCTAAACAGCACATCGTGAGTCCTATAATATCTAAAATGTAAAGTTAATACCGACATGACTGTGGAGCGGAATGGCCAGATATGGGAATATGAGGACATTAGAGGGGAGTCTGGTGGCTTCTCTTTCCTGTGCGGGACCGGTATGAGCCACACTGTTTAGAGCCCGAGCCACTGACAACGTCAGTGGGCAAGAGCCCTATTGTAATCACTAGGATTATTTAGTATTAACCTTAATTATACACGTAATCCCATGAAGACACGGGCTGTCATTTTCAAGAGAGCTGTTTAATGGATCAGTTCTATTAAAGCAGAGCTTTAACAGAACTGCTGTCCTTTTTTTTGAGACCTGCCGTCTTTCATTTTTGATCAAGATCTGTTTTTCAATTCACATATTAAATTTGTTTCTAAGACTGCCTTCTATCATTTGTGTAATATTGCCAAGATTAGGAGCATTTTGTCTCAGAGTGATGCTGAGAAACTGATCCACGCTTTTGTTAGCTCGAGATTAGATTATTGTGACTCGTTATTATCAGGTTGTCCTAAAACATCTATAAAAAGTCTTCAGCTGATCTAAAATGCTGCAGCAAGAGTTTTAACAGGTACTAGAAAGAGAGATCATATCTCTCCGGTTCTGGCCTCCCTTCATTGGCTTCCCATAGAGTTTAGAATTAAGTTTAAAATCCTTCTTCTCTCTTACAAAGCTCTAAATAATCAGGCCCTTTTTTATTTAAAAGATCTGATACTACCCTATTATCCTAACAGAGCACTACGCTCCCAAAATGCAGGATTACTTGTAATACCTAGAATCTCCAAAAGTACAATGGGGGGCAGAGCCTTCAGTTATCAAGCTCCTCTGTTGTGGAACCAGCTGCCAATCTGGATTGGGGAGTCAGACTCGATCTCTGTCTTTAAGAATAGGGTTAAAATCTTCCTTTTTGATATAGCCTGCAATTAGGGAGGGATCATGTGTCTCTCTCTCTCTCATTCTCATTGAATTTTTTTTTTTTTTTTTGCTGGTCACTAACATCTGTTTGTTCTCTCCCATAGATTGAGTCCCCATCGTGGTGTTTAATCTCTACATATCTGTTCTTTTCACCTTCTCTATCCCCTCACCCCCCAGCCAGTCGCAGCAGATGACTGCCCCTCCCTGAGCCTGGTTCTGCTGGAGGTTTCTTCCTGGTAAAAGGGAGTTTTTCCTCTCCACCATCACCAAGTGCTTGCTCACAGGGGATTGCCTGGTTGCTGGGGTCTTTCTGCAATCATGGGGGTCCCCCTTACAGTTGAAAGTGCTATGAGATGACTGTTGTTGTGAAATGGTGCTATATAAATAAAGCTGAATTGAATTGAATAAAGTTGAATTAACAGCGGTCATCTGGCATGTAGAGGAATAAAGCTGTTCTTTATTTTTGTGCATAATAATTTCTGAATGATTTTAACATTTTATTTTGCTGCGCTGCATCAAGGTGAAGAAGTTCTGTCCCCCTCAGTCGTTCAGGGCTCATTTACTTCTGTAAACACAACGCTGTGTCTGATGTGACGTTTTCTTCTGCACATGCGGGTCACTTCATAGCTGGAGACTGTTCACACTGGAGTCTGATGGGGGTCGCATTTAAATTATAATGTGAATGCCCACACAAAAGAATCAGATCTCAGTAAAAAATCAGAAATGAGCATTAGCCCTTAAGCTGTGTACTTTCGTGTGCCCCTAGTGGCAGAGCGCAGCGCTGCGCCTGTCAACTCATAATAATGTGCCAAACACTCCCCAGCTGTACTGAGGATTTGTACTGATCATGCCAGTTCACAAGGTGGCAGGCACGCGTTGGAGGACTCATGGATGACATGTAATACACCAAAGAGGAAGAAATCCTTATTCGTCTTCATCGTTTTTGAGATTACAACACAAAATGGATGGCAGCCATCATTGTAGACATCTGCGATCACAGACAAACGAGCAAATTCGGAGGATTTGGTCCCGAATTAGCCAACTATGATTCTAAAACAAGATTATTTAGCTTATGAAGGTAGATGTTTACATGCTCTTTTAACACAGGGAGTGTGAAGCTCATTGATTTGACCTGGCGGCACCTGGAGTGCCATGTGACTGTGGAGCAATTGCCGGTTGCATGTCGTCATATAAGATAAATTTGCTACGGAATAAAAGCAAAATTAAGGTGGAATGATCAATAACAGTTTATGTATGTAGGAGAGAAAGCTAAAATTACCGGGAGAGGACAAAATTATGACCAAAATGCTGCAAAAGGACCCCGCCTTGCCAGCGGTAAGTGACGAATGTCTTTGTTTGTTTGAATGCAAATTAGATGTGTAAATTTCTGTCTGAAACTTTGGATCATATTCTACATCTTTCTAATTGACAGTAAGCCATTATCTTACCACTTTCAAGTTATAGCTTTGGAAGTTCTGACATCTGACCTGAATAATTTCTTGAAAAAAATCTTTACCACTGTTGACCACTAGGGGTTATGTCACAGTTTGGCGACATACACAGTTTAAGAGTTTTTAAGACCTGCAGTGTGACTGTATTAGTGGTTAACATTAAAAATGACAAATTTTACTATTTTTCTCAAAAATAAAACCCTAACATTACTGAATTCATGGCTATATTTTGTAATAGCTATGAGATCAAAAAATGTGGTTTTATTGGGACTTAATGGGGAAAATGAATGGGACTTAATGGGTAGTAAATTTTAAATCTGATGCTACACAAAAACTAATAATGCATCAAAGTCAATATTTTGGATATCCATCCATCTTCTTCTGGTTCATTCTTCTTGGGACAGGAGGTGGGAGGGGGCTGGAGCCTATCCCAGCATCTTTGGACGAGAGGCAGGGTACACCCTGGACAGATTGCCAGTCCATCGCAGAGCCAACACAGAGAGACAGACAACCATTCACTCTCACAGTCATACCTAAGGACAAATTAGAATCCCCAACTGATGGCAGTTAACCTAACCTGCATGTGTTTGGCCTGTGGGAGGAAACCGGAGTACCGGAGTATAATCGTTGACATATCCAAGACTGATTTTTAAAAAAATCCCCAGCCACCCAACATTAGTTTTATAGAAAATAACTCATGTTTTGTATTTTTTCCCCAAAATAACAACATTGACATCTAGTAATCAAACTGGCATTTAAAGGGTTAAAATTTTCAAAATGATTGACTGTTTGGTGGTTTTGAGCAGGGCTGAAGTTGTCGAAGAGATTTATGCAGAAAAAATATTCATCTGTAAATTTTTATAGCAGTTTTTTGTAAGTGGACATTTTTATCCTTAATGACTCTGTAGTAAATTTGTTTCAGTGTCCCAATGGTGTATTAGAAAAAAATTAAAATTGAATTCCAAAATTTGTCTAGAGAGAGGCTTTGTTACAAAAGACTGTGCCATATGCACTAACACAGCCAAAATGATGATCAGATAAAGAAGAAAATGTCTGATGCCTGAGGGTTAAGGTCAGAACAGAAACAACGTTGACGTGTATGTATGCAACTTAACCCAACTGCAGCAAAATTCAGAGAAATAATTTCCATTTACTTTAGGCATAAGCAACTAGAAAATAACATTTGAAGTACCGCAAGCTGTAAAATTATAAGTGTAATTACTCATAAAGATACTTTATGTAGTGCATATATTACTGCAGTTGTTTGTAGTTAAAGTGAAAATCATGGCTTTACCTTCCAGCTCACTTTAATACTGTATGCACTGACAGCCTGAAGCTGCATATCAAGTGGAGGACCTTCTGGTGCTGAAAGGAAGACGGATGATAAATCTGCTTTTATCTTTAGTTCTACATAATTCTAATAATGTCAGACAAATCTGTAAACGTACCAGCTTCTTTTGTGGTGATGGTCAGAACGTTGCTGCCTTCACTCATTCCCACGCTGTTAATGGCGAACATGCGAAGGTTGTAGGTCTTGAATGGACGCAAATCCACCAAAGTCACCTGAGTGAGTTCGGAATTTGGCACTTCTGTTCTGACTGCAGTATCCCATGGTGCTGTGCAACAGGGAAAAGGTAAGGAATACATTAAAATTATTATAATTAGCTTTTTAGTGTTGGGTTTTCTTGTGCTGACCTTGCTTGTTTTTTAGATCTACCCTGTAGGTTGTGATGGCTCGACCACCATCAAACACGGGACTCCAGCGAACTGTGATTGCTCTTTCCTTCACCTCTCTTAGCTCAAGCTTTAGGGGACTGGGGCATGCTGAACACAAAAGACAGACAAAATGCAAGAGTTGAAGCTGGGTTTTTTTTTTTTTTTTAAATTTAAGCAATTTGAATTATGTCCAGCTGATGCATTGCATACATGAAAGATTCTGAATCGATGTACAAATGTCACAATAAGAAGCAGCAGTATAAAGCAGCGCTGAAGAGGGAGTAACCAAGTACTGCAGTGGGATATACAGTATGTTGGTTAACTGTAACAGTCCAGTTGACTTGCCACATATCTGTTTCATTTTTTTAATTAATAAAAGATTGGAACTTAATGTATTAAGGATCATTGAAAATACACAGTGAGAAAAAAGAAATCTGAATAGAAAAAAAGATACACAATTATCATTTTTAAGTATCTAGAGCTCAGAGTCCGTGAAGTCTCCCGTACAGCTATTTTTCCGTACTACAGCCAGTTTCCAGAATTTGAGTTGACAATCTTTTTCAGATCAAAACCTTTTCAGATCAATTCCAAACCAGCTGCCACTGTGGCTTAGGTAGATAGTTCCTGTGACCAGAAGATTGCTGGTTTGCGTCCTGCTTTTGGCACCTTGCCCAGACCATTTTTCTTGAGGTTAAAAGTGTTAAAAATGTTAAAATTTAAGAGGTTAGCCTTAGGATTTGGGAGTGGGTAAGGTTAAAAAGGTAGTAAACAGGACGTCCCGGATGAATAGCCTGCTGTGAAATGGGTCTGGATCTGGACCAGTAGCAACAGCCTAACTGTTTTATCATTGCATCACAGCCTTCTGACTTTCAAGCGAATGAAATTGAAATTCCCACCGCTCATCTCACCTGCATTTACTGCCAGAGTCACCTGATGTTTATGGTCATTGAACCAGCCCGGTATTTCCACACGGCAGCCGTACATCCCAGAGTCGCTCTCCTCAACCTGCCTGATGGTCAGGGACACATCACCCTCACCAAGACTACCCATCAACAGGTAGCGCTCTGACAGTCTGCTGATCACTGATGTACCATCTGTCTTGATCACCTCATTGGCACAGCCGCTGTTGGGTATGGCCCCGCGGCCCCAGCAGGCAGAAAGCCTGCCGTAGTGCTCAGCGTCATATTTGCACTGTAGAGTCACATCTGTTCCCACTGTGGCTGTGATGGTCTTTGCAGAAGCACGACCTGAAAAATCAGTGAGCCACAATGTTTAAGTGACTATGCATTCATCACATATTACTGAATAAAAAAGCAAATCTGAGGCACAATTGTCTTACCCAGGAGTAGACACAAGATAAGGCTGAAACCCAAAACAAGCATTTTTTTTCAGCTCGTCTCACAATCAAAGGATGGTTAGTTCACCTGCTAAACAGCATTGAAGCACAGAGTGGTTTCAGCTTTGAAATGCTTCCAAATCACATGACACTCTCCTTGATATGTTCACACAAGCAACTTGTGCTGGCAGAAGTGGAATGCTGAGAAAAGCTACTTCCTTTTCTGTGGTTTTGGTTCCCTCTACTATGAGGGGCACACTGTTACATTTTGATGATTAGACAGAGACACAATCAAGGCTACCTCACTCTTTGTTCTTTTTCAGTGACAGAATGACATCTTAAATTTTTAAACACTTTTTTAATCATTCATTGTGTTAATTTCTCTTTTGGAAGGAAAAGCTTACAGAGTATCTTTTCACACCATTAATTTTCATATGTTTTACCCTCCTAAAATGCTTATTTTTAATCTTAGAAATATTCATACACTCTTGCCACAGCCAATATGGACCAATCCAGAGAAATGCCGACATAAAGCTACTGTGACCACTTCTAGAGATACGCAACTGTTTAAGCACAAGTTGTGCTTTTAAACCACAATTTCTTTTGATTTTTCCTTTCATTTAATGTCACTTTTAAGGAAAATACAAAGGAAAGCCTGAAGAATGTGGGCAGTTCTAAGATCCGTTTGAAAGTTTCGTACATGAATCCCTCAGTGTCGTACTGGAGCTCCGACTGCCTACCACTCACTGAACTGAGAGTCGGCTGAGCGGAGTAGGTGGGTCTCGTTCGCTGCCTAGATGGGTGTTTCAGCTGATGATCCCTGGCATCTGATACAGTTCTGTTAAATAGTTCACCCATAAAAACTAGCACAATTGTTCATGAATGTTACAGGACTATTACACAGATTCCTTGAGTGTTCAGTGGATAAAGATGCTCGATAAAATTGGGTCAAGAGTTAAGACTATTACCAGAACGAATTTTGTTCCTAGTAACAAGGACAAAATGTTTAGCCTTATTATCCTTTCAGAAATTTTCTTTGTGTTTGTGGATTCAACCAGACAAATGCAATCACAACAAATCTTGCACAATGTAGAGCAGGGGTGTCCAATCATGTGCCATGGAGGGCCAAGACCCTTCAGGCTTGACCTCCAACCAGTCTCTTCAACAGCAGATTTCACTGAACTTCTTCCCACTGATTGCTGATAAGTGAAAACACCTGCTGAAGAGACTGGGTAGAAGAGAAAACCTGTATAAAACCTATATAAATTGATACCGTAACAACATCGAGTGTAATATTGCTTTTATACAACAGTTCCAGCAAGCACAATTTCGCTGAGAAAAAAATAGTCCCTTCTAAATGCAGCCAGTAACTGTTGCTAAACACCTCAATCAGCACAAAGACATCTATTGTCATTTCACACTCGTGTAAACAAATTAAATACTGTCAAGTGCAAAAGTAATAAGTGTTTATAAAACATATACCTGTTGAGTCAGTACTGCAGAAGATCAAAATAGCCAATGCTAGCCAGTAGCTAGTCGTTATACACTTTGGCACACTTTACTCGTTTTTCTTCGCATTTTCAGATGAAACAAAGAGTCCATCACCACAAAGGTATTGTGGTTTGTTAATCAAGACAATAAATCAAACTCTAGCACTGCCTGTTTTTTTAAACAGACATGAAATGGCTTAATGAGCTTAATGATGGGCAAACAGTGCCTCACTGTGGAAATTAAAGTATCCAAAACAGTACTGAAATTCTCAGAGAATTGATAGTAAACTAGAAAAGCACTCAGAGAGCGCATACCTCCACCAAGGCTCCTTCAGTCTCTCATGGATCACCTCCAAAATGTAATGGGTTTGTGTCTAGGCGTAGAGCCACTTGTGGTGAAAATTGCATCAAAGTCTGTCCATTAGTTTTGGAGTATTGTGGCTGACACATGGTGAGAAGAGCCTTGGCTGAGGTATGCATTCCCAGATCATCACCAAAATGTAATAGGTTCCCCTCTAGGCTAAAAGCCACGTCTGGTGAAAATGTCATCCAAATCCATCCAGTAGTTTTTGTGTAATCCTGCTGCACAAATACAAACAAAGCCCTTGATGGAGGTATGCACTCTCAGCGGCTGCCGCGGCCTTGGATGCGCTCTGCAGAGCGTGCCCAAATGCCAAGTCACGTTTCGTTACCTTGTATTCATACATGTGTAATGACAATAAAGTTGAATCTCAATCTCATCTCATCTCACTCTCAGATCATCACCAAAATCTAATCATCTGTTCCCCGTGCCATTACACGCCTTTCCTGAAAATTTTGTCAAAATCCGTTCTTAACTTTTTGAGTTATGTTGGTAACAGACAAACAGACAAACCCCGGTAAAAACACAATCTTCTTGGCGGAGGTAATTACTGTTAGTAATTAACGGTTACATGAACACCTTTGAAGTGGAGTGATACATATCCAATGAAGTTGGAGTGCAGTTATCGTGGAATATAGTAACTCCTGGAATCCCTATTGTCCAATCAAATTGCTCAGTCAGAACTAATTGTTGATTAATGCATATTATATAATATCAAATACAAAAGACATCTCATCTTTGATTTCAGTGCATTGTATAGAAAATGTGACAGTCAACAAATACATCTGGGTCTTTCCAAACCAGCAACCCTGGATCACCAGTGAGGTCCGGGCTCTGATTATATATATATATATATATATACAGTATATATATATATATTTTTTTTTTTTTTTTTTTTTAATTTTGTGTACTTTATTGATCCCCAGAGGGGAAATTGAGGGCATCCACCTGGATGGATCAAACAGCCACGGTACGGTGCTATCCCTTTACCATTCATTCATTCATTAGAGCTCGCAACTCAGCCTTCAGGCAGAGGGACAGCTCTCTGCACAGCACTGCCAGAGCCAACATGAGAAGAGGCATAAAACACGCTAAGAACGCCTACAGGAGGAAGGTGGAGGGCTTCCTCACAGACAACAACCCGACAGATGTGGCGAGGCATTCAGGCCCTCATCAACTACAGGGGCGAGTGCCCTCCAACATCAGACAGCAGCCTCACTCTGGCAGAGGAGCTTAACAGCGTCTTTGCCTGGTTTGAGCACCAAGCAAACAACCTGAAACTGAATGTCCAAAAAAATAAAGAACTCATACTGGACTTCAGAAAGAACAGACAGGACCACACACCCCTCCTCATAAATGGCGACCGCGTGGAAACTGTCCCCACCTTCAGGTTCCTGGGCACCCACATTTCCTCTAACCTGTCCTGGTCTGTCAACACCAAGGTCCTGTGAAGAAAGCCCAGCAGTGGCTGCACTTCCTCCATGTCCTGAGAAAGAACAACCTGGCCCAGAAGCTGCTGCTGGCCTTCTACGGCTGTTCAGTGGAGAGCGTGCTCACCTACTGTCTGGGTGTGTGGTACCCCAGCTCCATGGCCAAAACCAGGAAGGCTGTGCAGAGGGTCATCACCACCACCCAAAAAATCATAGGCAGCCCTCTGCCCTTCCTGGAGGACATCTCCAGATCCTCTTGTCTCAGAATGATGAAGGCCATCACTGGAGATCCCTCACATCCCGCTCATCACCTGTTTGACCTGCTCCCCTCTGGATGACGGTTCAGATCAACCAGGTCCCACGCCTCCAGACTGAAACAATTTCTTCCCCTGGGCCAGGGGTGCTAAATATGTTTATTGCGATCGACTGGTAGATCACAAACGCACTGCGGGTAGATCACGAGACATTAAAAAAAAAAAAAAAATAAGTTTTTAATTCTTTCGCCTATCTTCCATCTGTCCTCTTATTGGCATTTACCATTTGATTGATGTACAGGGCAGCCAATCAGGAGAGGTCCTGTCCTCTGTCATAGGTCACCCTGCATGCTCAGTCAAACACGCTAGCTAGCTACTGCTAAACTCCAGTGAGCTGTGACCGTGTTAGCGCTTCAAATTTCGAGCAACTAAAGAAGGGATATTAAAAATGAATGTGAGAGCTGAACCCAGTAAGAAGACAAAAACTTACCACTTCCATGCGGAATGGGAGGAAGATTTTTTTTTCACAATGTCATTTTCGAAGTGTATTTGTCTGATCTGTCAATCTATCGTTGCGTTTCCAAAGAAGGGAAATGTGGAGAGACACTTTTGAACCGTTCATAAAAACTACAACACTAACTTCCCTCTGAAAAGTGAGCTGAGAAAAAGAAAGGTGAAGGAACTGAAATCTAAGTTAATCAGACAGCAGTCATTTTTCACATAGCTGAATTCAAAGGCAAAAGCAGCCACTGAAGCATTGTTCTGGGTGAGTCATTGCAGTATTAAGCATAAGAAGTCCTTTCAAGATGGAGAGATGATAAAGAGGCCTTCATTGGGGCAGCGGAGTTGTTGTTTCGGGATTTTACAAACAAACCAGAGATATTATCTTCAATCAAAGCTCTTCAGCTATCATGAAGTACAGTTACAGACACAGTAGTTGCAGTTACTGTGAAATAATGGCCTATGATTTGACACAGCAGCTTTGGAAGGACATCGCAGAATGTGAGTGTTTCCCACTCCAATTAGATGAGTCCACAGACATAAGCGACACAGCTCAGTTGTGCATTTTTATTCGGATGGTGTTTACCGATATGACTGCAAAAGAGGAGCTGTTAACAATACTGCCCATGAAAGAACACACGCGAGGAGAGGACATTTTTCACTCTTTAAAAAAACTTTACTGAGAAAACCCAGCTTCCATGGGTTGTGGGTCCACGAAGCACCAACTGATCCCGAGAGTGGTGGATGGCGGGGATGAGGAACTGCCTGGCACCCTGGAGAGTGAGCAAGACTAATATCGCCCAGGGTCATCACAGGAGGGTCCCTATGCCAGAGCCCAAGTCGTCTCGAATTGCGTCTCGAAAAGCCTCTGACAACTAAGTCCAACTCCTAGCATACCCGTGTGGTTTAGTCTCTAAGCCCGGCGGAACTCCTTTTACTAATAGGAGAAGGGGCGAGGGCGGATCTCTGGCGTCTTAAAACCAGATGCTTCGGGTAGATGGTGGCTCGTCAACCTGGGAAGGTAGCCCATCTAGGGGAAGATAAACCCTGATTTCAAACCTCCGCTGCCGTGCGGCACACCCGGTCACGGGAAAGGCTTCGGGAGTCAACCCTGAGGAAAAATCCGGAGTCGGAGCCCCTAAGGCAGTTCTATGTTGTGCTCAACATCGTTCTGGCAGCTCCTGCAACTGCGCTGGTGTCAAACTGTAGCAGCCCTGCTGTTCCTTTGGATTCATCAGTGACGTGGAGAGGGGGGACATGCTGCATGGGCAACATCTTGTCCTCCATATCTTCCTGCCCAGGCTTGAATCCTACCAACGCCCAACGCTGGAAGGTAGAACTGCTGGAAGGTAGAACACCAGATACGGTCTGGCACAAAGGCCTCCTCCTGAAACTTATAAAGGCGATCCCTGCTTGGGCAACAGCAATTATAAAAACCCTGCTGACCAACCGAAGGTTCAGAGTCCACCTCAGTCAGAACACAAGTGCATGGAGAATGCAGAAAAACGGACTCCCACAAGGCTCAGTTCTAGCTCCAACTCTGTTCAACCTCTACATAAACGACCTGCCTACTACAAAATCCCGCAAATTCATCTATGCAGACGACATCTGTTTGGCATTCCAAGCACCAGACTTTGAACCACTGGAACGGGTGCTCACGGAAGATCTTGCTAAACTGGACCAGTTCTGCAAAATCTGGCGCCTAAAACCAAGCCCAGCAAAAACCGTCTCCAGTGTATTTCATCTCCACAATGCAAAAGCTGCCAGAGAACTAAACATCCACCTGAGCGGACTCAAGCTTAAGCATGCCCCAGATCCAACTTATCTTGGAGTGACCCTTGATAGGACCTTATCCTTCAAGGAACATCTAAAGGGGACGGCTGCTAAGGTGAAAGTACGAAACAACCTGCTCTGCAAGCTCGCTGGTGCAAAATGGGGGGCGGCAGTCTCCACCCTGCGCACCTCAGCACTGGCCCTTTCATACTCTGTAGCAGAATATTGTGCCCCTGTCTGGTCCAGGTCATCTTACACACACCATGTAGACACCCAGCTCAACTCAACCATGAGAACTATAACTGGAACAATCCGCTCAACACCACTCCCCTGGCTCTCTGTACTGTCAAACATAGCCCCTCCACACATCCGGCGAGCAGCATTAACTCAAAGGATGCTCCAAAAAGTTAAAGATTTTCCTCACTTACCAATCCATGCAGATATCTACACCCCACCCACTGCCCGACTTTCATCCAGACGGCCGATTTGGAAAAACCCTCCCCCAGCTGACTTTACCATCCAGACAGCTTGGCAAGAGGAATGGGAAACCAAGGAGGTCCCAAACAAACAGTTGGTGATAAACCCCAACCAACAGGTCCCGGGCACCAACCTCCCAAGGAGACAGTGGTCTACACTCAATCGCTTCAGGACTGGACATGGCCCCTGCTTGGCCAGCCTTCACAGATGGGGCAGTAGCCCTAGCCCACTGTGCACATGTGGAGAGGAGCAAACTATGGAACACATCATAGAGGCTTGCCCGCTCCAAAGACTGGAAGGAGGATTACACACCCTCCATACAGCAAACCAGGAGGCAACTGCTTGGCTTAAGGACTTTGCATTCGCTAAATAAATAAATAACTGGAGAGGACACTCCAGCTTCGCCTTTGATGTAGAAAAAACACGGGGAATGACAGTTACCGGTTATAAGCCACCGCTCAATTGGCGTAGAGCGCGGCGCCAGGGGTTGTTCCCGACGGTGGGAGGGATCATCGGATCTCACTGGACAGCTACCGCCCGCCTCAAGCTGGGCAGCCCCCATACAATAAGGTGTTGTCCCGCCACAGCTTGCTTTCCTCATTGGGTGCATGGGGATGAGGAGAAGTCCGAACAGCAGGCTGAGAACCTTCGCACCAGGCAAGACAATAAAACAAAAGAGACCAACTCTAAAACTGGGAACTTGGAACGTCCGCACTATGATGACAGGACTCACTGCTAACCTCAAGGACATCAACGACACCAGGAAGACTGCCATCATCAATAATGAGCTGAAGAGACTGGGAGTGGATATCGTCACTCTCCAGGAAACACGGTTGGCTGATGCAGGCACACTGAGAGAGAAGGACTACACGTTCTACTGGCAGGGAAAGGGCAGCGACGAACACAGGGAACACGGAGTGGGCTTCGCAGTGAAGAACACCTTGCTGAAGATGGTGGAACTGGGCAGCACTGGCTCTGCACGACTCCTCACCCTCCGCCTGAACACCACTCAAGGCCCAGTCACCCTCGTCAGTGTGTATGCCCCAACACTGACACCCACACCAGAGGCAAAAGACGAGTTCTACGAGAATCTCACAACAACTGTCAGGACCATCCCCAACTCTGAACAACTCATTCTCCTTGGAGACTTCAATGCCAGAGTGGGTGCTGACCACGACTCCTGGCCCTCCTGTCTTGGACTTTTTGGCGTGGGCAGAATGAACGACAACGGACAGCGGCTGCTCAAGTTCTGCACATATCACGATCTGTGCATCACAAACTCGTTCTTCAAGACCAAGCCCCAACACAAGGTTTCCTGGCAACATCCACGCTCAAAGCACTGGCACCAGCTGGACTTGATCCTGACTAGGCGCACCTCACTGAAGAACGTGCTAATCACCCGTTCGTTCCAGAGTGCAGATTGTGACACAGACCATTCATTGGTGTGTTGCAAGGTCAAGCTGCAGCTGAAGAAATTCCATCGTGCTAGACAGCCTGGAAAGGCACAGATTGACACCAGCAAGATGGCTCAACCAGAACTTGTTGAGCAGTTTGCCTCCACCTTTGAGAAGGAACTTGGTGTACCACAAGAAGGAGAATCTGCAAAGCAGAAGTGGGAAGTGCTGCAAAACACCATCCACCGCACAGCCTTGGCTACCTTTGGGAGGAAGACCTTGAAGTCACAGGACTGGTTTGATGCCAAGTTGACCGAGATGACCCCCATCATTGAAGCCAAGCGCTCAGCACTTGCTGAGTACAAGAAGTACCCAAACGAGAAGAATCTCCAGATTCTTAGGGCTGCGAGAAGCAAAGTTCAGCAGACTGCTCGGCGCTGTGCCAACGAGTACTGGACTCAGCTCAGCCAAGACATTCAAACCGCTGCCATAACAGGGAACATCCGTGGTATGTACGATGGCATCAAGAAAGCACTTGGTCCGGCTCAGAGCAAGACGGCCCCCCTCAAATCCTCCACTGGGGTGATGATCACAGAAAAGAACAAGCAGATGGAGAGATGGGTGGAACACTACTCCGACCTCTACTCCAGAGAGAACACCGTGACACCGTCAGCCCTTGATGCCATCGACTGCCTGCCATCCATGGACGAACTTGACGCCGAGCCAACCATCGACGAACTCAGCAAGACCATTGATAGCTTGGCCGCTGGCAAGGCACCCGGCAACGACGGCATACCCCCTGACCTGATCAAGCACTGCAAGACCGCCCTACTGCTGCCATTGCATGACGTCCTCTGCCAGTGTTGGAAGGAAGGTGCCGTACCACAGGATATGTGGGACGCCAAGATCATCACCCTCTACAAAAACAAAGGGGAGAGAAGCGACTGCAACAACTACAGGGGCATCTCCCTCCTCAGCGTTGTTGGCAAAGTCTACGCACGAGTTGTTCTCGTTCGTCTACAGAAGCTTGCCGAACGTGTCTACCCCGAGTCTCAGTGTGGCTTCCGCGCTGAGCGATCGACGGTAGACATGATATTCTCCATCCGCCAACTCCAGGAGAAATGCAGAGAACAGAACATGCCCCTGTACGTCACCTTCATCGACCTCACCAAAGCGTTCGATTTGGTCAGCAGAGAGGGCCTTTTCAAGATCCTGCCAAAGATAGGATGCCCACCAAAGTTGCAAAGCCTCATCGAATCATTTCACACCAACATGCAGGGGATAGTGCAGCATGATGGCAACGTCTCAGAGCCATTCAACATATGCAGCGGAGTGAAACAGGGCTGTGTACTTGCCCCAACCCTCTTTGGGATTTTCTTTGCTATGATCCTGAGGCATACCTTCAGCACAGCAACAGAGGGAATCTACCTGCACACAAGATCTGACGGTAGGCTTTTCAACCTCACCCGCCTGAAAGCCAGAACCAAAGTACGCAAGGCTCTAATCAAAGACATGCTGTTCGCAGACGACGCTGCAGTCGCAACCCACACACAGCAGGAGCTTCAGACCCTGATGGACCGCTTCTCCCAGGCATGCAAGGACTTCGGGCTTACCATCAGCCTGAAGAAGACTAACGTCTTGGCGCAAGGCACGGAAGCACCACCAACCATCACCATCGACGACTACGAGCTGGAGGTCGTGAATCAGTTCACGTACCTGGGGTCCACGATCAGCAACAACCTCTCCCTTGATACAGAGATCAACAAGAGGATTGGAAAATCAGCCTTCACACTCGCTCGCCTCACCACACGAGTGTGGGAGAATCCCAAACTCTCTGTCAAGACGAAGATGGCAGTGTACAACGCCTGCATCATCAGCACACTGCTCTATGGGAGTGAGACGTGGACAACATACACCCGGCAGGAAAAGAGACTGAACTCCTTCCACTTGCGCTGCATTCGCCACATCCTGGACATATCCTGGCAGGACAAAGTACCCAACACAGAAGTTCTGTCCCGCGCCGGCCTTCCCTCCATGTTCACTCTACTCAGGCAGCGCAGGCTCCGCTGGCTAGGCCACGTTCACCGTATGGAGGATGGCAGAATCCCAAAAGACGTCCTCTACGGAGAACTGGCAACTGGCAGGAGAGACGTTGGCCGCCCACAGCTGCGCTTTAGAGACGTCTGCAAGAGAGACATGAAGGCCCTGGAGATCAACACAGATCACTGGGAGGACCTTGCAACGGACCGCTCCAAATGGAGAGGCACCCTGACCAGACAGCTCAAGGCGGGTGAAGAGAGACTGACTGCTGCAGCAGATGAAAAAAGGACCCGCAGGAAGAACCGCCACAGACCCAACAGCACGGAGACCACCCACAAGTGCGACCTGTGTGACAGGGACTGCCATTCGCGCATCAGCCTGTTCAGCCACAGGCGGTGCTGTTCCAGCAGAGTAGACGTTTAGGATTCTCTTCCATGGTCATCATAGACCGACGGAGGCCGACGTATCCAATTACATCTGGCGTAAAAGTAACAACATTTCAGAAAAGGAACATCACACCAACAGTAAAATATGGTGGTGGTAGTGTGATGGTCTGGGGCTGTTTTGCTGCTTCAGGACCTGGAAGGCTTGCTGTGGTAAATGGAACCATAAATTCTGCTGTCTACCAAAAAAATCCTGAAGGAGAATGTCTGGCCATCTGTTTGTGACCTCAAGCAAAAGCGCACTTGGGTTCTGCAGCAGGACAATGATCCAAAACACACCAGCAAGTTCACCTCTGAATGGCTTTAGAAAAATGAGTGGGCCAGAATTCCTCCACAGTGTTGTAAAAGACTCAATGCCAGTTATCGCAAATGCTTGATTGCAGTTGTTGCTGCTAAGGATGGTCCAACCAGTTATTAGGTTTAGGGGGCAATCACTTTTTCACACAGGGCCATGTAGGTTTGGATTTTTTTCCCCTTAATAATAAACACCTGCACTTAAAAACTGCATTTTGTGTTTACTTGTGTTATTTTTGTTTAAAATTTGTTTGATGATCTGAAACATTTAAGTGTGACAAACATACAAAAAAATGAGAAAACAGGAAGGGGGCAAACACTTTCACACCACTGTATGTCTGTGTTGGGAAAAACAATACAAAGTTTTCTTCTTTTAATACTTTCAGCATTAATTAATATTTCAGTATTATTCCCCACTCTGCCAAATGCTTCACCACAGTAATACCCCTTTGAAGAGACTGTGTCCAGTATTCACACTCCTCACTGAACTGTTTTTTGAGCTCCTAGTCCACTGTGCCATGCTCAGCTGTCTGATTACACCGCGTTCCAACTTATGCAAATGATATTTGTCTCTGATTTTTCTAAATAGTCAATGCAAATGACTTTTCATGAATTTTCATGTCATTAACCGTTAGAGCATAATTCAAATTTTATTGAACAAACCTCCCAATGACGGCTATTTTTTTGCAAAAAGAAAAAAACCCTCAAAATGCACTATTCCAAATTATTATGCACAACAGAGTTTCAAAACATTTTATTGGTTGTAAAGAACTGAAAATGGTCATTTGTTGAATTTGCAACATTAGGAGGTCATATTTACTGAGATCAAAAGTTATTTCAATCAAAAACATCTTAACAAGCCAAGTTATATGTTAACATAGGATCCCTTCTTTGATAGAACCTTCACAATTCTTGCGTCCTTTGAACTTGTGAGTTTTTGGAGAGTTTCTGCTTGAATTTCTTTGCAAGATGTCAGAATAGCCTCCCACAGCTGCTGTTTTGATGTGAACTGCCTCCCACCCTCATAGATCTTTTGCTTGAGGATACTCCTGTTACGTCTACAAACCTGGTAGTGAAGGAGGCAAACAAGGAGGTTGCACTGGAACGGACCCTTCACCCGCCAACTCGGTCGCTCCCACTGCAGCCGGCCAAGCACAGCTACTGAAGTCATCTGGTTCATCCACTGAGCCGTCCGAAGCACTTTGCTGTGCTACACCGTGCACTGCATCCGAGTTCATTTGCTGTCACTGTGCATTGTTGCCCCCTGCATGCTTGGACCCCCCTTCCAGGCAGCTCTCCCCCTGAGAGCGTGGAGCATATGCTTCGGTGTCGGTGCTGTCCATAAATACCTCATCAGTGTTTGTCTCATTAAACCCGGGCTCCCTCCCCTCCAGCATCGGCTCTGGCTGCACCAGGGACAGAGGTGAGTCCGGTCTCTGTTCCTTCTCCATGTCGTCTTCACCATCCGTGCCATATACACTCTGTGTGTTACGTTCACTGTCAACACAGTGCTCCTCGATTGCATTCATGCCCACGAAGCCTGGGTGAACTGGGCCTGGGCCGCTGACCATCTGCTCACCGTCTGTGACAGTAAAACCCAGCTCACTGAATAAATCCTACCCCATAACACTTTCACCCTGCCGTGTCACACAAAACCGGAATGCTGGAATCACTTTTTCACCATACTGCACTGCAAATGTGATGTTCCTACCGGTACCAGAGCCCCCGTCGTCCAGTAGTTCCACCACATCAGGGCGCTGGAGGGGTGAGCCTCCGAACCATGGCCTCACTCACTATGGACTGCGTGGTGACATTGGTCACCATCATGGACACACTCACACCGTCTAACCTCACCACATGCTGCAGACCTGACCAACCTTGGGTCCCACAATGTTTATACCATCTCCGTAGGGTGTAGGATTATTTAGCTTAGCTTCTCATCGACGGTAGTGAGTTTTTGTGCGCTGCGCCACATTTTTGGACTTAACAAAGTAGCTAGTTAGCATCTTGATAGCCTCCTCACAATAGTCCGTCGGACCAAGCATTTGAAAAAGTCTCTGACCTTTCGTGTCTAGGTTGTGGACAAGTAACGCTAGTGTCCTCATCCCCTCCAGCTTCCCAAGGCCCAAAGCCGTGATGTAGGTTTGGAAAGCCTCAAACCAGCGGAGCCATGGCACCGGTGGCTCGCCGGGAAGCTCCAGGAAAGGCCGCAGCGGTGTATCACACACCTCCATTTGTTAATCCTCAGTCGCCAAATGTTATCTAACTAACTAACTAACCTGCACTTATAGCGCTTTTCTAGTCACAAAGACCACTCAAAGCGCTTTTCACTAATACTAACCCTCTATTCTAAGGGCCTATAGGAAACAGATATCTAGGGACAATTTAGAACAGCCAATTAACCTAACATGAATGTCTTTGGATTGTGGGAGGAAACCGGAGCCCCCGGAGTTTGTTATGTCTACAAACCTGGAAGTGAAGGAGGCGAACAAGGAGGTTGCACTGGAATGTAGCTTTGTTGTAATAATGAGTGCAGCACATACAATACCGTGGCAGAGTCATCCAGGTCAAGAGAGACAGCCCTAATGGTGGATTCCCCGTATATAGGGCAGTGTGATGACGCAACAGGAAGGCAGCGTCATCACACCGCACTTCACAATAAATTCCCATAAAACAGCTCCAAAGATTCTCAGTAGGGTTGAGGTCAGGGGAGGATGGGGGCCACATCACAAGTTTCTCCCCTTTTATGCCTATAGCAGCCAATGACAGAGGTATTCTTTGCAGCATGAGATGCTGCATCGTCATGCATGAAGATAATTTTGCTACAGAAGACATGGTTCTTCTTTTTGTACCATGGAAGAAAGTGGTCAGTCAGAAACACTATATACTTTGCCAAGGTCATTTTCACACCATCAGGGACCATAAAGGGGCCTACCAGCGCTCTCCCCATGAGAGAGCTCCCCATCCGACCCAAAACATGACTCTGCCACCTCCTTGCTGATGTCACAGCCTTGTTGGGACATGGTGGCCATCTACCAACTATCCATTAACCGATCCATTTGGACTATCCAGGGTTGCATGGCACTCATCATTAAACAAGACTGTCTGAAAATTAGCCTTCATGTATTTCTGGGCCCACTGCAACCATTCTGTTTGTAAGCATTAGTTAGGGGTGGCCAAATAATAGGTTTATGCACAACTTCAAGCCTCTGAAGGATCCTACACCTTGTGGTTTGTGGGACTCCAGAGGCATCAGCAGCTTCAAATACCTGTTTGCTGCTTTGTAATGGCATTTTAGCAGCTGCTCTCTTAATCAAATGAATTTGTCTGGTAGTAACCTTCCTCATTATGCCTTTATCTGCACAAACCCATCTGTACTTTGAATCAGCCACAAATTTCTTCATAGTACGATGATCATGCTTAAGTTTTTGTGAAATATCTAATATTTTCATACCTTTTCCAAGGCATTGTGTAACCCTTGCCTTATGTTAATTAGGTAAGGGAAATAATTAAGTGTAGACCAGTTGCTAGGTTTGTAAGGGTTACAATAGGGAATTAGAGTGAGTGTGGAATGAAATAGCTGGAGGCAAGAAATGAGCAATTCATGTCTGTTATTAATAAATATAGAAGGAGCAAAATATACAAACAATGTACAAATATACAAATATAACAACGGCCGGCATGACATAAAACCCCAAAAGTGTCCTACTGAGCTCAGTGTTTGTTTGTCCTTTCGGATTAGTTGTTTGACCAGTCAAGATGTCTTGTACTCCAGACTCAGGTTTGTTTTCCTCTTTTAAAGCGGCGACTTGGGTTGTTACCACTTTAAATCCTGGGCACTGGAGAGAGGAGGGATGTCCTTCAATTGAGACCTTGGTCAGACCTCTGTTCAATCTCGGTTCAATCTCAGGTCAGGCTCGCCATCTCCATTCGGAGAAAATCCAGGATCCAGAAGGTTTTTGGTCGGCAACCAGAAAAAAACCTAGCCAAGATGAGATTTCAGTGTGAATACAGCAAAGGACACAGCCACAATGCCCCTCACGCTTGTGCTCCCGTCAACAAGAAAGAGGTATCTGTGTGAATCGCTTCACAACCTCCCTCGCCCGCGCTCATATCGTTAAAAGACCGATTTCCAGCATAGCGCCTCAGCACTTTGCTTGGAAGGTGGGGCTAATCTTGCTCTTAACGAATAGAAAGACCCAGATCACCCAACGTGACCATGAACCGGAAATTCAAAAGTTGGATGACGAGGATCGCACTTCCTCTTCCCCAAGATAGTCGGTTTTCAAAATAAAATCACACACTTTCATTAATACAAATGAAATCTGAGAAAAAGGGTCATTTTCTCAGCTGGGTTACAATTGCACTATTTGACACTTTCTGGCAGCAGAGAGAGAGATCCAATGAGCCCTGAGACACAATACCAGTCATGAGTTTTATTGAAAAACAAAAAATAGAATGTTTATACCACAAAAATCCTATTTGCATAATAGCTTGCAATGTGGTGTAATGTAAGCTATGATGGCTTTTCTGTGAATGTCAATGCTTTCATGTTCTGCTATCCGTTCACTAGCATACTTCCAATTTGAGTAGCCTACACTGGCAAATGGTGACTTTTCTTTGCTATCGCCAAATATTATGCATGCAATGCACAACACACTACCTTGTGTTGATGAACAGTGTTGCCAGATGTACAATAATTATTGTATTTGTACGATACCATTCAACACTTTCTCTAAATGTGAAATAATCTGTAAGCATATTTACTATAAGTAAACAATATCTCTTCCCTTCATATTTGGTTAGCTCAATGAAGTCCATGCAAATGTTCTGAAATGGGTATGTTGATGATGGAAAACTACCCTTCTCTGTGTTGACATTGCCCTGGACATTATTTTGTGCACAAATTAGACATTAATACTGGCAAAATTTTGTAGCAAAATTTTCAAGCCCATAGGCTGTGATAACTAATAACTAATATCACCATCCCTCCCTTGAACACATGACAAAGTCTATGTGTTCAAGTAGCAACATAGTGAAATAATTTTTGTGGGAGGATGGATTTACCCTTTGGTCAGGTATAAATTTGGGAACCTTGATTAAAACCAGCACCTTTATTTAATCACCTATAGACTCCAACCTGTGGAGGTATGTTTTGGTTGCATATTTCTTTATCAGGAGATGCCAGCAATATATCATAAAGGAGCAATTGGTTTCTATTAGGAGGTATAAAATGTGCAAGATTTGCTGACACTGACTAAGGAAAAATTGGAGGAGACTCCCAGTACCCCTGTGGTAGTCTGGTGAGTGTGTACTTTATGTTTTCAGATATGAATGCAAACCAGAATTGATGATCTGTGTGTGCTGGTATGCCAAAAATGCATTATTAATGATTACTACTGTGCAAAGTTGCATTTGGAGTTCTAGTTCATTCAACAAAGTGTGTGATCCTGGTACACAATGAGCACAAAGTATTATAGCTTTGCTAATTCCTGCAGGTCCTGCATCATCAGGATGTTTCCTACAGGAATGAGGAGGCTGAGCATGGCACTTATAACATCTGCTGCTTTTAGCTCTTTTACAACCTGTTTAACACCTTTTTGAGCTTCTAGACGGAGAGGATATTGTATGACTTTGATGCTATAGTGACATATTTTGCTTCCTTTTATAAGACCAACATCTGTTTCATCTTTTTTACATGAATTTGGAATTTGCTTCAAATTTTCTCATCCTCTCTTCTGTTAATGTTAAGATTGGTCATGTAGGAGATTTCTGGAAAGGATGAGGCTGAGTTATTTCTCAAGTTCCATTTTATTCTCGACACACTCTCCAACATACAAATCAGAAAAGAGGCCGAACCCCCAAACTCTGCCAGTCTTATACCCCTGACATCAAAGCACAAAATCCCATTGTCTTTAAATCCCAAACACAATGCATCCCCCCTGCAGTTCCTATCTCTTTCACCCAAACCTCGGTGGTCAGGAAATCCTTCATGTCCATCTCTTTGCATATCCAAAGGTCAACACTCACATCCTCCTCATCTCCCTAGGAGGTCCAGACCTTTTGTTCCTCTTCAGACGTGAAGCCAAAGTAAGCACACAGGAATATACATGAGAGCATATGAACTGTCATATACAGTACATGTGAGCCCATGAAACTACATATGTGCACCACATATAACCCCCCCCCCCCCCAAACGTCTAAGAGGGAACAACCAAACACAGATTGCATGTCATAATAAAATCACCACACATCAGTCCACATGCTGTCTTGGTCTCAACCGTCTGCCGTATCTGCTGCAGGCGGGCTTAACCTCTTCCGCAGCGCCCTCCTGCTGTGGAGCTGCTGTCTGGGGATTAAAACTGTTAGTCAATCTCTGCGAGTGTACTGGGGACTGCTCCCTAGGGGGTCTACCCCATCACGGGGCCCTCGCCAACTGCACAGTTTCATCAGCCATCACAAAAGCAGGTTTGAGTCTGTCTATGCCAATCATCTCCTTTCTGCCACCCAAATCTAGCAAAAAATGCTTATCACCTATTTCCAGCACCCTAAATGGTCCATCGTATGGCGGTCGCAGAGCTGTGCGATGGGCATCATGCCTGACAAAAACAAACTCTGCATTTTTTAAAGCTTTAGGCACAAAAACACGCGGAAAACTGTGGTGAACGGGGCCGGGTAGGGCACTTGGGCCATTGCTATTCTGCAACCGCTGAGCCGAGGAGAACTCTGGCGCTGGGTTGTCAGGGAGAAATTCTCCGGGCAGCCGAAGTGGCTGTGCAAACACTAGCTCTGCTGGGGAGGCGTCTAAATCCTCTTTAGGTGCAGAACGCAACCCCAATAAAACCCATGGCAGTTTGTCAACCCAATTTGCATCCGTAAGCGACGCTCTGAGAGCCGCCTTCAGCAACCTGTGAAAACATTTGCATAACCCGTTAGCCTGCGGGTGATACGCGGTCGTGCGGTGGATCGTTGCCCCCAGGCTGCGGGCCATCGCTGACCAAAGTTCGGAAACAAATTGCGGGCCTCTGTCAGACGTAATATCTGACGGAACTCCAAAACGCGCTACCCAAGCAGTTAAAAAAGCGCGCGCCACCTCCTCGGCTGTAGTTGACGAAAGGGGAACCACTTCCGGCCAGCGCGTGGTGCGGTCGACCATTGTCAGAAGATGTGTGCAGCCCTGCGAGGGCGGTAGGGGGCCTACGAGGTCCACGTGGACATGCTCAAACCTTTTAGCTGGAATATGAAACAGCTCCAAAGGAGCTCTCATGTGTCTATGCACTTTGGACCGCTGGCAAGCTATGCAGGCTGCCGCCCACTCTCTAACCTGTTTACGCAGGCCCGGCCATACAAATTTCTCCCCCACCATTTTGATTGAAGCGCGCACCCCCGGGTGCACCAGAGAATGAACCGAGTCAAAAACGCGGTGGCGCCACGAGGCCGGAACCACCGGACGGGGTCGCCCGGTGGAAACATCACAGATTAGGGGGGGCATACCGTCTTGCAGTACCCTGTCCTTCAGCCTTAACCCTGTTGGTCCAGACTGGAGCGCGCGCACGTCCGCGTCACCACCTTGCTCCGTGGCCATGGCTGCGTAATCTATCCCTACGCTGACTGGGGCCGCGCGCGCTTCTGCGTCGCTACCCTGGTCCGCGGCAACAGCTGCGAAATCTACCTCTACGTGGGCTGGAGCAGCCACGGCACGCGAGAGGCAGTCTGCCACCACATTAAGTTTGCCCGCTACATGCTGGATATCGGTAGTGAACTCTGAAATTGCGGCCAGCTGTCTCTGCTGCCGGCCCGACCAAGGTTCTGAAATCTTGGCCATCGCAAAAGTCAGCGGCTTGTGGTCAACGAACGCGGTGAAATGGCGCCCCTCGAGCCAAAACTGGAAGTGACGAACAGCCAAATGGAGGGCTAACAACTCCCTGTCGAATGCGCTGTATTTCCGCTCACTATCGCGCAAAGTCCTGCTGAAAAACGCGAGCGGCTGCCAGGCTCCAGCCACATACTGTTCGACAACCGCCCCTATGGCCACCTCTGATGCGTCAGTAGTGAGCGCTATGCGGGCCGTTGGGACTGGGTGTGCTAACAACGCAGCGTTTGCCAAGGCTGTTTTGACTTCAGAGAATGCGCGCTCCTGCTCGGGGGACCATTCGATTTTATTTGCGGGTTTTTGTTTTTTAAGCGCAGCGTACAATGGTTGCATGAGCTGCGCCGCGCGGGGAAGGAAACGGTTATAAAAATTCACCATTCCCAAAAACTCCTGTAACGCCTTGACCGTTTGTGGCTGGGGAAAATTTGCCACCGCGCGCACCTTGTCAGGCAGAGGAACTGCACCCTCGGGAGAGACGCGATGCCCCAAAAAATCAATCTGCGCCACCCCGAACTGACACTTCGCTGGGTTAATTATTAGCCCGTGCTCTGCCAACCTCCGGAAAACTGCCGTGAGGTGGTTTTCGTGTTCGACTTCGGACACACTGGCTACTAAAATGTCGTCCAGGTAGATGAACACGAAAGGAAGATCGCGCAACACCGCGTCCATCATGCGTTGGAAAGTCTGCGCTGCGCCTTTAAGCCCAAACGGCATGCGCAAAAACTCAAAAAGCCCGAAAGGAGTTATTACCGCTGTTTTGGGTATGTCCTCAGCACGGATTGGGACCTGATGATAACCGTGCACCAAGTCTATCTTAGAAAAAACACGCGTCCCCGCCAAATGAACTGAAAAATCCTGGATATGTGTGATTGGGTAGCGGTCGTGTGCTGTAGCATTGTTCAGCCTGCGAAAATCACCGCACTGCCGCCATGAGCCATCAGTTTTAGGGACCATGTGAAGCGGTGAAGCCCAAGGGCTGTTTGAACGTCTGATGATGCCCAATTTTTCTAGGTTGGCGAATTCCTCGCGCGCTATGGCCAGTTTAGCTGAATCCAAGCGCCGAGCTTTTGCAGAAACAGGCGGCCTGGTGGTAGTAATAAAATGCTCCACCCCGTGTTTAGCCACGGTCGCCGAAAACGTTGGCACCGTGAGTGCTGGAAACTGATTGAGGAGTGAGTGAAACTTACCACCTGCAGCTGTGACGTTGGCTTGTGCTGTTGGCGGAGTCACTCGTGCTGTACAGGGAATAGAGGAAAAAGAAAGTGCATTAACCAGGCGTCTGTTAACAAGATCGACCAACAAACCATGTGAGCACAAAAAAATCTGCACCTAACATGTTGAAATTGACTGCTGCTATGACAAAAGTCCACTCAAATGTACGGCCGTGGAAAGAGAGAGACAGGGTCTTCTCCCCGAAGGTCTTAATCGTCGAGCCGTTCGCTGCTGACGCCACAGGGCCACTGGAAGGTGCCAGCCGGTCAGCGTAGGAAGGTGTGATGAAACTCAGCTGGGAGCCTGTGTCCACGAGGAAGTGCCTCCCCGAACGCGCGTCCCTCAGGTAGAGCAGCTTATTCTCTTCACCGAGAGCCGCAGCTGCTACCGACTCCCGGTCTTGGCGTTTCCCGAGCGCTTGAATTGGCATGGTGGAATGCACTTGCGTGCCCTCTCGGCGAAACGGCGATGGTAAAAGCAAAGGACGCCGTCCGCTCCGCGTCTCCTGGCCTCCGCCGCTGCCGTCGTCAGTGAGCCTGGTGCTGCAGCCTCTAGCCCCCTGCCATCTCCGGATGTTGCGCCCAGCTCCGCTGCTGCGGTCGTGGCCGTGTGTCGTCTATGGGCGTTGACGAGTCGCTGCGCCTCCTGGCCCAGCTCGTGGTAGTCTCGGTGGGCCAGCAGCTGTGAACTGGCCAGGGTAACTCTCACTGCTGATGGTAGTGTCCTGAGGAAAAGGTGGGCGAAGATAAAACAATCATCTTCGGAGTCTCTCAAACTCAGCATCTTCGCCATCAGGTCTGCAGGTCTGTCGACCTCGCCCTCAGTCAACACCAGGAGCTTCTCTGCTCGCTCTCCCAGTGAGAAGGTGAAAACACGGATGAGAGCAGCCTTCAATGTGCCATACTTGTCGTCGTCTGGCGGGTGGTTAATCAGGCTCTCTACTCGCTGGGCTGTGTGGCTGTCCAGCTTTGCAACCACATGGTAGAATTTCATGGCGTCTGCCGAAACCCTCCGAAGATGGAACTGTGCCTCGACTGCGTTAAACCAGGAGCGCGGGCTATGCTGCCAGAAATCAGGTAGCTGGACTGTGGTAGCTGCATTAGCCTGGCTGGCTCCTGATGAGTCCGGTGCAGGAGAATCGTCACCGGCCATAATACGTCTTAAGGTCACCAGTGTGGAGATGTGTGGAAAGGATGAGGCTGAGTTATTTCTCAAGTTCCATTTTATTCTCGACACACTCTCCAACATACAAATCAGAAAAGAGGCCGAACCCCCAAACTCTGCCAGTCTTATACCCCTGACATCAAAGCACAAAATCCCATTGTCTTTAAATCCCAAACAGTTCCTATCTCTTTCACCCAAACCTCGGTGGTCAGGAAATCCTTCATGTCCATCTCTTTGCATATCCAAAGGTCAACACTCACATCCTCCTCATCTCCCTAGGAGGTCCAGACCTTTTGTTCCTCTTCAGACGTGAAGCCAAAGTAAGCACACAGGAATATACATGAGAGCATATGAACAGTCATATACATGTGAGCCCATGAAACTACATATGTGCACCACACTTTACTAATTCCTGCAGGTCCTGCATCATCAGGATGTTTCCTACAGGAATGAGGAGGCTGAGCATGGCACTTATAACATCTGCTGCTTTTAGCTCTTTTACAACCTGTTTAACACCTTTTTGAGCTTGTAGACGGAGAGGATATTGTATGACTTTGATGCTATAGTGACATATTTTGCTTCCTTTTATAAAACCAACATCTGTTTCATCTTTTTTACATGAATTTGGAATTTGCTTCAAATTTTCTCATCCCCTCTTCTGTTAATGTTAAGATTGGTCATGTAGGAGATTTCTGGGTGTCAATTATGCACAGCCTTTTGTGCTATGGTTACCCAGTTACGTGTCAATGCATACAGTATGTTTCTAATTTAGGAGAATATTCTATCTTAAGGTCAGATGTGGGCTTCCCATGGATGGCTATATTCCTCAACAGAGGTGACAACATGTCCAACATTTTTCCAATCCATGTGTTTGGGTCTGACCAGTGAGATGTGTGGAACCCACATTGTTTAAAATGTCTCTTATCCTCATCAAGTAGGACACCAGATGCTTCCACACATCCCCTTGGTGATCAGTACAAGTTTTTTATGACCAGTCTGGAGGATGGATTTGCAAAAAACGTTTGTTCATAATTTGGATTAGATCCATTCCATTGCCTATAGTACATGGTACAATGATACTGATTTGGAGATTGCCAATCAGTAGGAACTGTGGATGTAAAATGCTGTGATATCACTCAACATGGTTCGGCCGAGACCAGATTGAGTAAGCATCAGTATTTCAGTTTGGAAGTCTCATAAACTATGTTTACTTCCTCAATATGTGAGTAGCCTCTGACAAAACGAACCACCCTTCAACAATGTTACTGATAGTAAGATCCTTTACTTTTACAGATTTTGATAGGTATTCTACTGTTGCCATTTGCAGATTTGCATTTGCATTTCAGTTTGCCATTTGCAGATCTGTTACTTTTCCTTCTGACTTTGAAAAGCCCTGAACATCATTACCTGAAGTTACTGATCTACATGCACCCGTGTCACCCAAATTTAATTGGAGTACCTTGAACTTCCAACATTACTTCTGGTAAACACTATATTATTAACAATAGATCAAAGTCAGGTAAATGGAAGATGTCTGCTCTTTTCTAATAATTTTCGAATAAACTGATTTTCTGCTAATTTTCTGTATATGTGTAGGAGTGAGTCCACTTATCTGTTTTAGTCTTAATCACGCAGTCCAGTTCTGTCGTGGTGGGTGTGGGTCATGGGTTCCTCCCCCTTCCAGCAGCTGGTCTTGCCATCACTCAGTTTCCATTATGGGGTGCGTTCCCTCCTCAGCCACGGCCCCTCCTCCTCCACTGCTGTCCTCCCTCTCTTCCTTCTGGCTTCCTTAATAAAAAAAAAAAACAGTTTCATAGGGATCCCCAGGCTCCCATGGGTCAGCCATCACATAAGTAAGTGCAGGTTTTTCTTTAATTTTTTTTATTTTCCTTTCATACATACCTAGATTCCCAACACCAATCTGTTAATATCTTGAAATTTAGTACAATGTCAAACAATATTTATAAGTGATCCAGACCAGTTGAGAGGTTTGTGTAAATAGTTTGCTGTTATTCTAAGCTTAGTTTTCACTAAATAACTATATTTTATTTGTCTGAATCAAGTCTAAGAGTTTAATCCCTATAAACTAGATTTCATGCTTTGATTTAGGTTATAATTAAAAATAAGGATGATTTAAACATTATTACTTCATCTACTTCCATATCATATTAGATGCAAAAAGATTCTAAACGTTGTTTTCCCAATAACTTAAGAACACACTGTTCCATTATTCATCAGATGGATATAATTCTGATTTTTATTGCTTTGACATGAAGTGTGCACCTTGCTTCTAGGTTAGGGTGCAGAGTTGAAAAAGTAAGGGAAAATAATCTTTATTTCCACATTAAACAGTGAATTATAGCTAGAGTGATTTTTATTGTTTTTTTACGCATACATTTTAAACTCAAATTGTTGTAATGTGTCATAATGCTCTGCAAAGTGGGGGAGTCTCAGCTCAGTGCGATATGGATATGTACAATTTTGAAAGCAGTTCACGGCGCCCATCTGAAATCTAATTTCAGGTGTATTTTATGCCATGGTTGTTTAAAGTAATGCCATTCCAAGACAGTAAAAATGCTTTTTACAACATAGCATTACATTCAGACTTATGCTGTGTCTTCGTGTCGGTTGCTGCAGCTAGGTTTTTTCCTCTTCTCTTTCTCTCTCTTTGACTTTTAGTGAATGAAACTGCTGGTCAGTTATTGTGAAACGTGACTTTAGCGGTAATTATGCAATCTTCAATTTTTGTGAACACATGCTCACTACAGATGACTCACGAATGCTCTTTATGCATGCTTGGAGAACTTATGGGCAGTTTGTTGGATCTGGAGTGGCCTGTTAGTACTAACACAGCTTCCTAGCAAAGTACGCATGATTTACACAAACTAACACTAAAATGTTCTTGAATGAGATCCAATATTTGAGACGCTATCAGAAAAGTAATTGGAAAATAACAATATAATGTATTTTACTTGCGTGTAGTGGGTTTGATCATCTTTGTCCCATCTCTTGATGTCCCTTTGTTTTAAATTCTTTTACTGTAGTCACGGAGCAAGGAGGGAGTCATTAGGCGATGACGTGGAAAGGGCGACTGCAGTCAATTCAAGTGGGTCTGAAGAGGAACTCACACGGTCGCTGGGGTAGGGAGGTGGATTCACAGCCACCACCATCGTCTCGCATTAATAGATAAACAGACAAACCATTAGACAGCGTCATTTTTTTTCTTTTTTCATTTTTTCATGTTTATTATATTTTCATCTCACCATTGCTGCATTAGTCAGTCTTTCTTACATTTTTTTCTTCTCTTTTTCCAGTCTTCTCCATACTTTTCCCTTACATCCTGCACAAAACTTTCACATTCATCAGCCTTTAACTTTCCTGTAAAACCAAACTTCCTTCTCCATTTCTGTTTACTCTCAAAATTCACTTCACCATACACGCATATCTCCACATTTATTTTCCTTACTTTTTCCTTTTTTTCAGTAATGTTTTAAATTACCTTATTTTTATATATTCTCAACCTAGGATTTTCACTACAATATATTACTTTTTATAATTAGGAATAAATCTACTTATTCTCTCCTCTGCCCAGATTAAAGTTGAACCTCTTCACTCTCCAGCTGACTGGGTAGCTTCTTTTTTGCCTCACCGCTTCAAAAACTTGTTATTGAATAAGTGGGGGAGGACTTTTGTTCAGCCGTGCGCATGGTCTTAAAGCTTTCCTTTCAGCCAGAGAGATACTAAGGTCCCCAAAATTATTAGAAAAATCTGAAGCTTGATTTGGAGATAAATTTATGAAAGAATACAATTCTTATAGTTGACCACAAGATGGAGGCAGTCCCTTCTGCACTCAAGGAGGAGGAGACACAGTGATGTCGCTTGGAGGCGTTTCAAGATGGCGTTTACATGCACATGTGTACTGAATGCCACTTGGCCATTTCAGTCACACGCAAATGTGAACGCACAGCATGGCCACCAAGCCTACTGATCACAAACCACACCTTGTTTTTTTTTTTTTCAAAGAAACTGGTGCACCCTCTCCTTAAATTTAGCTCTAAACATTCAAGAATAATCTTACAACTTTAACTTAGTGTTCATTTCAGCGCTGTTCCTCAAACAATCTCCTCTCAATAACTTTTACCATGTTTTAAACACAATTTCTCAGCTCATTCAGGAGAGTAGGTGAATTTCCTTCCTCCCCTTTTTTGTGAACAAAGACACACATGGACTTGCCTTTGTGCTGCATGGCTAGAAGTGTGCCATTTTTAGTTAAATCATCTAAATATATATACTATGGGAAAAAGAATTAGTAGATATTTACAGCCCCCGTTATTTCTCAACCCACACATTTATCCCCTCAAGATTCACAGAATCAGCTTGCACCATAAGGACAATATATACAGAGGTTATTGTGTATTTTGAGTTTGTACTTTTTTTCCCTGCTGCTTAATAAAACCAATTTAACTCCATATAGAGGTTATTTTCCCTGACTCCGCATCCAAAATCAGAACAATTGATAGCTTATTATGGAGATTAGTCCAACTAATTTTAACAAACTGGCCAACACAGTTACTCACTATTTGTTGATACTTAAGTTTGTTGTATTGTGTTGTATATTCCTTATATTCCTTATGATGACACAATTCACTCTATTTGTTTTTACTTAAGATTCTTGTGTTGTGTCCTCTTATTCATTAACATATAAAAGCTTTATTTCACACTAAGACTTCCCATGTGTCCATAAAAATTCATAGGTAACATGTGAAAGTCTTAGTGTACATCAAACCTTCCTATGTAGCTTTGGTAACATATAAAAGTCTCAAAACTTTCCATGTGTCATTAGTAACATATGAAAATCTTATTTACATAAAGACCTTCAATGTAACATTAGTAACATGTGGAAATCTTAAGACTTCCTGTGTATCTATAACATATGAAAGCTTTATTTTATATTAAAACTCCCTATGTATCTTTAAAAAGCGGCTCATTAATCTGTCCCTAACATATGAATGCATGCATGCTTTTGACTCCTTGCGTGTTCTTACAATCATAGAAAATAGCCACAAAATATAACATTATCTTTATACTAAGTTTTTTCAATAGAATTTAAAAAAACTAAAGACTTAATTTGACTGAATGTCACAGACAATCCTACAGAGATTTTAGAAGAGGTTCTCTCACCTTCTGATCAGTGGGCCCTGATTGTCTGCAACATGCAGACAAAGGCTTTGTCCCCTGATGATATCCATTCTTCCAAATAGTTGGAAAACTGCCCGCATCCTCCACCACCATTGTAAAAATTAATTTTCTGGACTGTTCGCAGAATCTTTTCAGTTAATCAACCAAAAATCACAGAAGAAATACCATTTCTCAGCTTAACTTTATTGGACGATGCAAGGAGTCACATGGCCATGGATCCTTCCAGCCCCCTCTACTGGAAAAGACCCCAAACAAAGGGAGTCCCTCCTATATGTAGCCTCTGAGTGGGTGGACGTTACTTTCCACAATACATGTCCATTGTTACCTCCGCCAAAGGGGGAGGTTATGTGATCATCGGCGTTAGTTAGTTTGTTTGTTTGTCTGTTTGTTTGTTAGCAAGATAACTCAAAAAGTTATGGACGGATTTTCATGAAATTTTCACAGATTGTCAGAAATGGGGTATCCTACAGATGATTAGATTTTGGTGGTGATCCGGATCACCATCTGGATCCAGGAATTTTTTGTTTGTTTTTTAGCAAGATAACTCAAAAAGTTATGGACGGATTTTCATGAAATTTTCACAGATTGTCAGAAATGGGGTATCCTACAGATGATTACATTTTGGTGGTGATCCGGATCACCATCGAGAAGAAAACCGCCATTACGGAAAATGCCATTTTCGTCAATAACTAATGAACCACTAATCCTATCATTGTGAATCCAATTGCTTGTCATATGTTTTCATAGTCAAGGAATCTGAAAACGTACACACAAACACTGTATGGGGGGAACTGTGGCGCTAAACCGCCATTACGGACAATGCGATTTTCGTGAATAACTACTCAACCACTAATCCTATCATTGTGAATCCAATTGCTAGTCATATGTTTTCATGGTCAAGGAATCTGAAAACGTACACACAAACACTGTATGGGGGGGGGAACTGTGGCGCTTGGCCGAGGTCTGCGCTCTCCGAGTGCTTTTCTAGTTTCAAACTGTCCTCTTCAGTGTCCAAAATGGCTTCAGAGCTCTTTCCTGACTTCCATCCTGTCCAGATGTCTCTCTCTCCTGTTCCTGCCTTTATGGCTTTATGACTTCCTCTCAGCATCCATGTTTTCTGTTCAGACTTACACATGCCCATATGTGGAAACAAGAACAAAGACCTTCCTGTGGAGTTTGTATGTGTGTGTGCATGTGTGTGTAGTCTGTGTATGTAGCAACGGATGTTTATATGTGAATGGTGTATATGTGTGGGTTTGACTTTGCATGTCTGCGTATGTGTGTGTGTGGATCTAAGAGATATGTGTATGCACTTTGTGTAATGTCTAATTAACTAATCACTATTTATTTAATAATAATAATAATAATAATAATACATCAGTCTTATATAGCGCTTTTCTAAATACTCAAAGACGCTTTACAAAGCAGCATAGGGACAAACATATAGAGGACGAGTAAACAGACAAGGTAGGTACACATAGGTAGAAGAGGCAGTCAGTTTTTGTAGGTAGATTTGAAAAGATGGGTTTTGAGTTCACTTTTAAAAGAAGCAAGTGTGTTGGCAGACCGGATGTGAAGGGGCAAGGAATTCCAGAGGGTTGGTGCGGCAATGGCGAATGATCTATATATTTATTATAACAATGGCAAATAGCATGGACCATGTGTTGATGTAACGGGTCCCCTTTTTGGACACTGACGATACCAGTGTGATGGTTCCTACTAGGGCACCCTTAAACGGCTGTGATCGGGGACACTAGTGTATACATGTAGGCGGCATATGGATCACGATGACACCAGACTGATGTTTCCCACAATTTATTTGCTCCTGTTGGAGAAATAAAACAATACACATCACTCTTCGTCTGTACCTCGATCCCACACAGGCTCCCCCAGCAAAGCAACGCGGTACTGTGTGGGAAAGGGAGCTCTAAAATAATTTCACAATACATAAAATAAATTACATGTATTCACTTTTTCACATTCACATCACCACCAACAAAAGAACACTCCATCAAACAAGAGCCAAACTTCAAAATGAGATACATCCCCTCCCAACAAACACAAAAAAACACCATTTCCCTTTTCCAACAGGGTTAAACCATATAAAGATACATGAAATACGCCCTCTAGTGGACATTAAATGAAAATAACAGACCAGCAGAATTACATTACAAATGAGAAAATTTACCAAAAACAGACATACCTGTTGGAGAAATAAAACAATGCACATCACTCTTTGTCTGCACCTCGATCCCACACAGGCTCCTACATTTACAAAGACATAAGTTACACAACGGCACAAGCTGCCAGAGTCACCATAGAGCTTATATTGGCGCGCAAATCTAAAATGGCGACTAGTGGACTTCTAAGGTGTGCCGAAAACATCCATAAAACTCTTATTTACAATATAAACAACGAAAAATATACTACAGTAGCATGTTAAATTAACAAGGAACAATTACAAACCAAGGTTGCAGTTTAAATGATAAAACTAATGAGCAAAACAGTCATTTAACGCCAGCAACGTTTTAGGCACGACTTACCCCCAGCAAAGCAAAACGGTACTGTGGGGGAAAGGAGGCGCTACCGGAGCCTCGGAGGTACGGGAAGAGTGGATGTGGGCAGTGTACTGCCAAAATAAAAGCACTCAAGTAAATAAAATTCACAATAATATAAAGGAAAACATTGTAGCTCATGTATTTTTACCTACATATGTATAAGCACTATGGGATGCTTGAGATTGCATGTGTGGATTGACCTCACGTCTTGGATGGAACAATATGTCTGGACTGCCTGTGGATAACAGCAAGAAGACGGAGGTACGGCGATAAGGAGCTGAAAAGACTTCCTGACCTCCTGGGGGCCAGGCAGAGGACTGAAGGACGCGGGGGGAGAGTTATTGTCAATAGGGGGTTTTGACGGTGATATGTGATTCTTCCTTTGTTCTGAGATGTATAAATAAGAAGGTTTTGACTCAGCTCTCTCTCTTCTGTTCTTGAGAGATAGCTGGGGGTGTGATTGCAACAATAAAACCTGAATTAAGAAATTCAGCCTTGTTATTTCATGCTCCCCACATTGGTGACCAAGAGACATGAGAATGCATAGAAGGGATTCTCCTGATGCAGACTCGTCGGAGTCTGCCCAAGCGAGCGCCGTCTCCATTAAACTGCCAGAATTCTGGCAGGACAACCCGGACTCGTGGTTCCTCCAGGCTGAGGCACAGTTCACGCTCGCAGGAATAACGGCGGATGACACTAAGTTTTACCACGTCATCGCAAGGCTCGACAACCGCACAGCTCGATGCGTGCGGAGCCTGGTACAGCAGCCTCCCGCTGACAACAAATACGGCGAGTTGAAGGCTGCCCTCACCGAGTGTTTCACACCCTCAGCCGAAGAGAGGGCTAGGAGGCTCCTGGCTATGCACGGCCAGGGAGGGCGCAGGCCAGTCGCCCTGATGGAAGACATGCTGCAGCTGAGGGAATCGGACAACGATAATTTCCTATTTATGCACATCTTCCTAAGTAACCTCCCATCGCACATGAGAGGAACCCTCTCTGGCATGCCTTGTGTGACCCAGCGGGACTTCTGTGCGCTGGCCCGAGAGGCGCAGCGGCTCCTCGACTCCTGCGGCGAGCAGACGGCCACAGCAACAGCGGCAGACCTAGGTGCGGCGACCCGAGGCAACGAAGAGCCAGAGACAGCGGAGCCAGCCCCACCAACAATGGCAGCGACGCGGCCCCGGTGCAGCGGAGGAGATGGCCTCTGTTATTATCACCGGCGTTTCGCAGAGAAGGCACACAGGTGTGTGCCGCCGTGCAGCTACAAGAGCTCGGGAAACTCCAGGACCGGGACCCGTTAGCAGCTTCGGCTCTCGGTGAAAGAAATAAGCTGCTGTACATCACAGATGCGAGCTCCGGGCGGCACTTCCTCGTAGACACCGGAGCCCAAGTGAGATTCATCACCCCGACCTATGCTGACCAGTTGGCTGGCCCCCGTGGTGACGGGGCAACGGCGGCGAACGGCTCGAGCATCAACACCTACGGAGAAAGGACTTTGTTTTTGTCCTTGCACGGCCGCACTTATGAATGGACTTTTATCATAGCGGCAGTGAGCTTCAATATGTTAGGTGCCGATTTTCTATGCTCGCATGGTTTGTTAGTTGATCTTGCCAACAGGCGCTTAGTTAATGCACTATCTTTCTATTCTATTCCTTGTGCAGCTCGAGTGTCCCCACCACCGGTGCAGACCAACGTCGCCACAGCAGGCGGTAAGTTTAACACACTCCTCACCCAATTTCCAGCGCTCACGGTTCCTACTTTTTCGGCAACAGTTGTGAAACACGGGGTGGAGCATTTTATCACTACAGCGGGCCCCCCTGTCTTCGCGAAAGCTCGGCGTTTGGATGCTGCTAAGCTTTCCATAGCGCGCGAGGAGTTTGCCAGCCTGGAAAGACTGGGCATTATTCGTCGTTCGAAAAGCCCATGGGCTTCGCCACTGCATATGGTCCCTAAAGCTGACGGCTCCTGGAGACCTTGCGGCGATTACCGCAGACTATACAACGCCACAGCGCATGACCGCTACCCAATCCCACACATTCAGGATTTTTCGGTGCATCTAGCGGGGGCGCGCATATTTTCTAAAATAGACCTGGTTCGCGGCTACCATCAGGTTCCAGTCCGGCCTGAGGACATTCCTAAAGCAGCAGTAATAACCCCTTTTGGACTTTTTGAGTTTTTGTGCATGCCGTTTGGTCTTAAAGGCGCCGCACAAACATTCCAACGTATGATGGATGCCGTGTTACGCGATCTCCCTTTTGTGTTCGTCTACCTCGACGACATTTTAGTCGCCAGTACTTCACAAGAGGAACACGAAAAACACCTCACTGCGGTTTTTCGGAGGTTGGGAGAGCACGGGTTAATAATTAATCCAACCAAGTGCCAGTTTGGCATGGCGCAGATCGATTTTTTGGGGCACCGCGTCTCCCCAGAAGGGGCAGTCCCACTACCGGATGAGGTGCGCGCAGTGGCAGATTTTCCCCAACCACAAACGGTCAAATCATTGCAGGAATTTTTAGGAATGGTAAATTTTTATAACCGTTTCCTATCACATGCAGTGCAACTCATGCAACCATTATACGCCGCGCTCAAAAAACAAAAACCCTCCAATCCTATCGAGTGGTCTCCGGAGCGGGAGCGCGCATTCGCGGAGGTAAAAAAAGCCCTGGCTGACGCCACGCTTCTGGCTCACCCAGATCCATCGGCCCGCATAGCGCTCACCACTGACGCATCAGATTTAGCCATAGGGGCGGTCGTGGAACAGCAGGTTGCAGGGGTTTGGCAGCCACTGGCATTTTTCAGCAGATCCTTGAATGAAGCCGAGCGGAAATACAGCACGTTTGACAGGGAGCTGTTAGCGCTCCATTTGGCTGTCCGCCATTTCCAGTTTTGGCTGGAAGGTCGGCGTTTCACCGCTTTTGTCGACCATAAGCCGCTCACTTTTGCGATGTCTAAAATTTCAGAACCTTGGTCGGGCCGGCAACAGAGGCAGCTGGCCGCAATTTCGGAGTTTACCACCGATATTCAGCACGTAGCGGGTAAACTCAACGTAGTGGCAGACTGCCTCTCTCGCGCGGTCACAGCACCGGTGCACGCGGAGGCAGATTATACTACCGCAGCCGCAGGGCAAAATGACAGCGCGGAAGTGCACGCGGCCCCAGTTCACGTGGGGATAGATTACGCAGCCATGGTAGCGGAACAGGGTAGAGATGCGGATGTGCGCGCGCTCCAGTCTGGACCAACAGGGTTAAGGCTGGAGAGCAGGTGTTTGCAAACCGGTATGCCCCCCCCTAATCTGCGATGTATTGACTGGGCGACCGCGCCCGGTAGTCCCGGCCGCGTGGCGCCGCTGCGTTTTTGACTCGGTTCACTCCCTGGCGCACCCGGCAGTGCGCACTTCGGTGAAAATGGTAGCGGAGAAGTTTGTTTGGCCGAGCCTGCGCAAGCACGTGAAAGAGTGGGCAAGGACCTGCATGGCTTGCCAGCGGGCCAAAATTCACAAGCACACGAAAGCTCCCTTAGAACCGTTCCACATTCCGGCCAAGAGATTCGATCACGTGCACGTCAACTTCGTAGGCCCCCTACCGTCATCGCAGGGTTTCACACATCTTTTGACAATGGTGGACCGAACCACACGTTGGCCGGAAGTGGTCCCACTGGCATCGACCACAGCTGCAGAGGTGTCTCGCGTTTTTTTGACGGCCTGGGTAGCGCGTTTCGGGGTTCCGTCGGATATTACGTCCGACAGATGGGCCTCAATTTGTCTCTGAGCTCTGGTCAGCGATGGCCAGCAGCTTAGGAGCGAAAATTCATCGCACTACCGCTTATCACCCCCAGGCTAATGGTTTATGCGAGCGTTTTCATAGGTCTTTGAAGGCAGCCCTCAGAGCGTCGCTTACGGATGCAGATTGGGTAAACAAACTACCATGGGTTTTATTGGGGTTGCGTTCTGCGCCCAAAGAGGATTTAAATGCCTCCCCAGCCGAGTTAGTTTTTGCACAACCTCTCAGGCTGCCCGGTGAGTTCCTACCAGAGCATCTGGAGCCGGGGCTCCCCCCGGCTCTGGGGCCGCTGATTGGCACGGGAGCAGACATGATCCCGGGCCCCGTTCATCACACTTTTCCGCGCGTTTTTGTTCCCAAAGCTTTGAAAAATGCCGAGTTCGTTTTTGTCAGGCACGGGGCTCTGAGACCGACCCTCCGCCCGCCATATGATGGTCCATATAGGGTGCTGGAAACTGGTGATAAGCATTTTGTGCTAGATTTGGGAGACAGGAAAGAGACAGTTAGTATTGACAGACTAAAGCCTGCTTTTGTGATGAACGACAAATCTGTACGGGTGGCGAGGGCACCTCGACTTGGCAGACCCCCCAGGGAACAGGTCCCTGAGCCCCCGCAGGGATCAAATAACCACTCTCTCCCTATCTCGTTGATTACACTCACTTACGCTTGCTGTTGGTGATTTGACTGTTTGTTGCCGTCCAAAATGTCGCAGTAAACAAAAGATACGTGACTCGTGTGACGTCGGTGCAACCCCTCTATAGAGCGGTGCAGTGGCGGAAGAGGAAGTGGCCACTAGTGATGTGCGGATCCATCCTGAAATATCGATACCTCCGATACCGGATCTTTATGCTCTAAAATCGATACTCAAATCAAAATATCGATACTTTTGATGCTTAAGTCATTTGAGGTAAGGTATAAGATAAGATAAGATACGATAAGCCTTTATTAGTCCCACAATGGGAAAATTCCAGGATTGCAACAGCACAGGGATAGCAACACTCAGAGCAATAATCAGAAGGCAAGAGAAAAACAAGAGCAGTGAGTATACATATATACTGTATATCCTTAACAGAAACACGGTGAAAAGTAACTAAACTATTGAGATGTTGTCTAAGTGACACGCGGTTGGTGGGACTACTTTTCCTTCTGCCTGGGTAAGTGTGTCATGCGTTTTTTTAGATTTAAAAGACATATTAGGTGTAGTCGCAAAAAATATCGGTATCGGTATCGGTATCGCCGATACCAGCATGAATTTTACTCAGTATCGGATCGGAAAGGAAATCAGTGGTATCGAACATCACTAGTGGCCACCACTACACCGCACTTTTTTTTGAATGAATTTATTTTTATTTTTCGGATAGTACATTACAGGTTAAAAGAAACTGTATAATATAACAACAAGGTCAAATTAGACAAAGACTCCTTCTACTATACAATTCCACGTGAGTTATCCGAAATGGGTGATGGCTGAAGCCGCAGCTTATATTGCCCACCCATATTCCATCCAAGAATTCAAAGGAGAAAAAAGAGAAAACAAGACAAGAGCGATTACAATTTAAAACAAGGCTAAGACAAAATATGACTGAGAGAAAAAGAAAACTGAGCTAGTCTAAGTTAAGCGGTTACTATTCAAAAACAAATCTAAGACATAGTGTCACAGAGAAAAAAGAAAAACTAAGCTATAACACAACACAGGCTGGAAATGTCAATCCTTATGTGAGTTTACATGTCGTCTTGTAAATATGTTTGGAGTATTTCTTCCTTTAGTTTTTGTTTAAATTGTCCAAGCTTTGTACATGATTTTAATTCAGGTCCAAAATCGTTCCATAATCTGACACCTTGCACTGAAATACAGTGTTGCTTGGTAGTTGTTCTCACTGTAGGCTTTTGAAATATACATGTTCCTCTGAAGTGATATCGTTTCTCCCTTGTTTGGAACAACTTTTGGATATTTGCGGGCAGTGATAGATTCTTCACTTTGAACATTATTATTGCGGTTTTAAAGTCGATCAGATCTTTCAACTTGAGAGTTTTTTGTTTAAGAAAAAGTGGGTTTGTTGGTTCCCTGTAAGCTGCTTTGTTGATTATTCTAATAGCTCTCTTTTGAAGCATAAAGAGTGGATATATGTTTGTTTTATATGTATTTCCCCATACTTCATTACAATATGTCATGTATGGGAGTATTAATGAATGATACAAGGTGTATAGTGTGGGTTGATTCAGCAAATTTTTCACTCTGTGTAATATTGCAATTGATTTGGATACTTTACCTTTTATATAATTAATATGTGGCTTCCAACACAGTTTGTTATCAATTATTACTCCAAGGAATTTAGTTTCGGATACCCTTTCAATCTCTACACCATTTACACTGAGTTTGGGTACTGGGTAGTTGTGATGGTTGTTAAAGACTATAAATTTTGTCTTGCTTAAATTGAGCGTTAATTTGTTTGAATCAAACCACAGTTTCAGCTTTCCTAATTCCTTTCCGAGTGTATCCAGAAGTTGTTCCAAGTTGTTTCCACTGCATAGCAGGTTAGTGTCATCAGCAAACAATATTAAGTCCATTTTTTCTGAAACTTTACATATATCATTTATATACATATTGAATAATAATGGTCCCAAAACTGAACCCTGTGGGACTCCACAGGTGACCTTCAGTAGCTCTGAGTTTTTGTTGTTAACACATACAAACTGATATCTATTCTTTAAGTAACTTCTTAACCAGGACAGTGCTACCCCTCTGATACCACAATTTTGTAGTTTCTTTAATAATAGATTGTGATCTACTGTATCAAATGCTTTTTTAAGATCCAGGAATACTCCAACTGAATACTCTTTATTTTCAATGGCTGTTGATATTTTTTCTGTAAATTCCATTAAGGCATATGCTGTTGTCCTTTTGTGTCTGAACCCATATTGCTGCTCACACAATAAATCATTCTTCAGTATGAAGTTGTCAATTCTCTCATAGAATATTTTTTCAAGTATCTTGGAAAATTGCGGTAATAGTGAAATTGGTCTGTAGTTGGAGAGTTCCCCTCTGTCGCCTGTCTTGTAAATCGGAATTACTTTAGCTATTTTCATTGCATTGGGAAATATACCTGATTGGAGAGACAGGTTACAGATATACATCAGTGGTTTCACTATGCATTCGATAACAGTTTTGACTAGTAGCATATCAATACCATCGCAGTCAGTAGATGTTTTACTTTTGAACGATTTAACAATTTCAATGACCTCTCTTTCGTCTGTGTTCTTTATGAAGATGGTGTCTTTTACAGCAGTGTTATTGCATATTGAATCACCTGTTGGCACCGTAGTGGGTATTTCTCGGGCCAGTTTAGGTCCAATGTTAACAAAAAAATTATTAAATTCATCTGCAGGTGAAGCTATATTCACATTCGGAGTCGATTTATTATTTTTTGGAGTGTTAGTTGGGTAGCTGGTATTTCTGCTTTTATTTCCAAGGATACTGTTGATTATTGTCCATGTATTTTTAATATTGTCTTTGTTTTTTTCCAGTTCTTTACTGTAATAGTCTCTTTTACTACATCTTATTATATATGTTAACTTATTTTTGTATGTTTTATACCGCTGCTCTGCTTCTTTTGTCCTTTTCTTTATGAAAGCTTTATATAATAAATTTTTCTTTTTACACGCCTTTTGTAGTCCTTTGGTTAGCCATGGTTTGTCAGTAAATTTGTGTTTAAGCTTTTTTTTAACTAATGGGCAGTTTTTTTCATAAAGAGTGGTTACAATGTTTGTAAATGTGTCATAGGCTTCATTTACATCTGATACATAGACTTCTGTCCAGTCTTGCTTCAGCAAGTCCTCTTTAAAAGAACTGATTGCGTTTGGTGATTTGTGTCTGAACGATTTTGAGATTTTTTCTGGGTTGGGCCCCGTGTGGCCATGGATAAGTGCAAAGATTGGCAAGTGGTCGCTTATATCATTTATCAATAATCCACTTTCTATTTTCTTGTCGAGAACATTGACAAACAGGTTGTCAATAAGTGTAGCAGAGTGAGCTGTGATTCTACTGGGATGTGTTATTGTGGGATATAGACTCATGCTGTACATAGAGTTCATGAACTCTGTAACTACATTTTGTTGATGTGGATTAAGTAGGTCAATATTGAAATCTCCACAAATTGCTACCATTTTCTTACTAGTAATATTATTGTACAGCTCGACTAATTTATCTCTGAATGTCTCAATGCAAGTTCCCGGCGTTCTGTATATGCAGCTTATGATTAGATTTTTTGTTTTGTCTAGGTCAATCTCAACAGTAACACATTCCAGAATCCCTGGTAGTGCTAAGGACATTTCATTTACAAGCTTACATCTATATAGGTCATCAATATACAGTGCAACACCACCACCCTTTTTTTGAGATCTGTTAATGTTAAACATCTGATATCCCCCTATTGCCATCAGGGGAGCCTGGTCTGCATTAAGCCAGGTTTCAGAGACTGCTATAGCTGTGAATTTTCTGTTTAGCTGTTTTAAATAGTCCTGAATCTGTGAGAAGTTTTTGTTAAGACTTCTGCTATTGAAGTGTATTATTGACAGTTTACCATCTAATTGCACTTGACTTTTGAATTGCTTTTCAGTGTAATATTCACAGTGGTTATGAATATTATTGAAAAAGTGGTTATCAGGATCAATATCATTCTCCATCTCTTGTGGTTTATGTTCAGCATAGTGGCATATTTTTAGAGTTTGAGTTTCCTCACTCTGTGTTTCATAGTCAGTGTTCATCTGTATTTATCTAAGTCAGTAGCATCTCTGATCATTATACTTTTTGCTTGCTCAGGTGTTCCATTTAGTTTAATCCAAATTCTACAATTTCTTGTCCAGGTTGACTGTATCTTATTATGTTTCTTTAGCATCCGTGCCTGCCGTGCTAATTCAGCGTTTTTTTTTGTCAGGTGTTCATTTAGGTAAACTTGAGTTTCCTTTAGTTTTTTGGCCTGCCTCAGTATGTCATTTTTCACCCTCCTGTTTACAAAGCGCATCACAATTGATTTCTTTGTTTTGTTATCTTTCTTCGGTAAAGCATAACAGGCTGAGATCGCATTGGCTTCTACCTTAATGTCTTTATCATTAAGGAACTGAAGCACTTGGTTTTCTAAGGACATTGATTCACTTATGGAAGCATGTTCACCACTCAGTCCTGTAGCGGCATGGGCGTACGACTGATATCTGATGTCTAGTCCACTTATAACTATGTCATCAATGCGAGAACCTTGTTCAAGATCCTCAACGCGTTGCTCCAAAAGACACCCGTGTTGCTCCAGGTCCATAATTTTTTTGTCTTTTTCTTTTATTATTGAATGTAGGGCTTGTACCTCCTGTATTAGGTCTAATATTTTGTCCTGCTGGCTAGTCACTTTGGCCAGTTCATCTAACACAAAGTTCAGAGTTTTTTTAATTTCTTCCATTTCCTCTTTTTTGGGTGGCATTTTACTGACCTGTGGATAGAAATAAGCAGAGAATCCGGCTAGGCCTCAACTAGCTCGGTCACTACTGGACCCGCCGCTCCTGCGCAGCTTCTCCGCCGAGTGACGCTGCTCAGCTCCGCAGATCACCGCCGTCTATCGCCGGCGCCTGCCTCCGTCTACCTGGCCAGTTGTGTCGTGCACCGCCGGTGCAGCCGGAATCCACCGATCACAGCCACTCGTCGCCGTCTGGCTAGGCGGCTCCTCCGCTGGGCCCCGTCTAGGCCCCGTCACCGACCGCCGCCAGTCACGATGCAACAGATATATAGATTCATTTCTGTTTGCAGTGAACTGACTGTAAACACAGTCAGCAGTGCTGGGCAAGTTACTAAAAAATAGTAACCAATTACAGTTACTAGTTACTTCCTTTCAAAAGTAACTGAGTTACTTTACCAATTACTGCATGATTAAAGTAACTAGTTACTTGGAAAAGTAACTTTCACGTTACTTTAAAATGCATACTTAAATCATCTTGAACACATAGCAAAATAATTACCTCCGCCAAGGGGGGTCACCCATGGTGACATGGGTTTGAGACTCAGCCTGGGATATCTGTAGGTGTTAAGTCTACCTTGCGTAAGTGCGTTAAAGACTTAGACTTAGACTTAACTTTATTATAATATACACAGTATAAATATAAGGCTAAATATGGCTTGTACAAGTATGGTTAAGTTAAGGTTATTTCACTATGAATGCCCTACTGTCCTCTGTACTCTATGTCCCCCCCCCCCCAAGTGAGGAGTTATATGTGATGGCATGGTGGACAAAAGAGTTCTTGAGTCTGTTGGTCCGACGCTTGGGAAGGAGCAGTCTTTCACTGAACAGGCTCCTCTGGTCACTGATGATGGTGTGGAGAGGGTGGCTGACATTGTCCATTATATCCAACAGTTTATCCAGAGTCCTCATCTCTGCCACCGTCACCAGGGTGTCCAGCTTCGCGCCGACCACAGAGCCGGCCCGCCTGATCAGTTTATCCAGTCTGGACGCATCCTTCTTGGATATACTGCCCCCCCAGCACACCACAGAGTAAAAGAGGACGCTGGCAACCACCGACTGGTAAAACATCCGCAGAAGTTTGCTGCAGATGTTGAAGGACCGCAATCTCCTTAGGAAGTACATCCTACTTTGTGTCTTCCCATACAAGTGGCTAATGTATGTTGTCCAATCCAATTTATTATCCAACCACAACCCGAGATATTTGTATGAATCCACAACCTCCACCTCAGCTCCCTCTAACAGGACTGGTTGAGGTCTTGGTCTAGACCTCCCAAAATCAATAGCCAGCTCGGTGGTTAGTGTGGCACCATGCAGCAAAGTCCCCTACTAGTCTCCGATACTCCTCCTCTCTGTCATCCCTGATACACCCAACAATGGCTGTGTCATCGGTATACTTCTAAATATGACACAGCTCCGAGTTGTAGCAGAAGTCCGAGGTGTACAGGGTGAAGAGAAGAGGGGCCAATACTGTGCCCTGGGGGGCTCCAATGCTGCAGATAACGGTGTCAGACGTAATATCCTTCTGCCCGACATATTGTGGTCTGCCAGTGAGGTAGTCAGAGATCCAGTCCACCAGGTGGGAGTCCACTCCCATCTTGCTTAATTTATCCCGAAGCAAGGGGGGCCAAATGGTATTGGAGGCACTGGAGAAATCCAAAAAGAGGATCCTCACTGTGCCACTTCCCTTATCCAGATGGGAGTGGGCTCGATGAAGCAGGTAGAGGATGGCATCCTCCACACCGACACCTGGTTGGTACGCAAACTGCAGGCGGTCCTGGGCGTGTTGCACCTGGGGTCTGAGGAGGCTGAGGAAGAGCCGCTCCAGCGTCTTCATCAGATGTGAAGTGAGTGCCACTGGTCGGTAGTCATTCAGCTCACTGGGCTGGTTCTTTTTCGGAACTGGAACGATGCGGGATGTCTTCCAAAGAGTGGGCACTCTCCCAATCTGCAGGCTGAGGTTGAAGATCCATTGTAGTGGTTCCCCCAGTTCTGCAGCGCAGGTCTTCAATACTCTTGGACACACTTCGTCCGGGCCTGCAGCTTTCCTGAGTCAGAGCTTCCTCAGCTGCCCTCTGACCTGCTCTGTGGTAATAAATGGCAAGGGTCGTTCTGATGTAGAGGAGGAGGTGGGGGTTGCAATATTTGGGGGGAGGTGTGTGGAGGGGGGGCGTGGCTGTAATGAAGGTGGGGGTGGGAGGGGCAAGGGCAAACGCTGGTTGAACCTGTTGAAAAAATCGTTCAGTTCATTTGCCCTCTCTATTGTCCCCTCAACAACTCTGGTCTTTGTGTTGAGACCTGTGATGGTCCTCACACCTTCCCAGACCTCCCTCATGTTGTTTTCCCTCAGCTTCTGCTCCACCTTTCTCCTATAGCTGTCCTTGGCTTCCTTCACAGTGTTTCACCTCCTGCTGTGCTGCCTTCATGGCCTCCCTGTCTCTGCTCCTAAAAGCAGCCTTCTTCTTGTTGAGGACCATTTTGACTTCTCGTGTTACCCATGGCTTGTTATTAGGGTAGCAACGGACAGTCTTGACAGGGACGACCTCGTCTGTACAAAAGTTCAGGTAATCCGTCAAACAGTGTGTCAGCCCCTCTATGTCCTCACCATGCGGGTCCATCAGCACATCCCAGGCTGTGGTGTTAAAACAGTCTCTCAAGGCGCTCTCCTTCTCAGGGGACCAGCTCCTGACTGATCGAGTTGTCACAGGTTGCTTTTGAACCAGGGGAATATACAGTGGCTGTAGATAAACCAGGTTGTGATCAGACTTCCCTAGTGGGGGAAGAGGGGGTCGCTCTGTATGCATCCCGTACATTAACATACAGCAGATCAATTGTCTTGTTGTTTCTAGTTGGACAGTCTACAACTTGAATAAAAACAGCCAAAGTAGCATCCAAAGTTACATGGTTAAAGTCCCCAGAGATGATCATGAGTGCCTCAGGGTGCTGTGTCTGCAGCCTTGCTGTGACTGAATGGATTTTTTCACAGGCAGTGGCTGCGTCCGCTCTCGGAGGGATGTAAACACAGACGGTGATCACGTGACTGAACTCTCTCGGCAAGTAATATGGCCGCAGGCTAACAGCTAGCAGCTCGAGATCCCGGCAACATGAGACTGTCTTTACAGCGATATGACCTGGGTTACACCAGCGATTGTTAACATACATGATGAGTCCCCCACCCTCTCTTTTCCCGCTAGCCTTAGTGTCTCTGTCGGCTCTCACAGCAGTGAATCCTAGCAGGTCCACGTTAGCATCCGGTACTAGGTGGTTCAGCCATGTCTCCGTAAAAATGAACAAGCTGCTCTCCCGGTAAATCCGCTGGTTGCTCAATGCGGACAACTCATCGATCTTGTTCAGCAATGAGTTCACATTGCCCATGATGACGGAGGGAATCGACGGTTTGAAGCACCTCCGTTTTTTTGCTAGCTCAACCTTTAGCTTAGCCCCGGCCTTGCAGCCCCGTGGTCTCCTCCTCAGCTCCACCGGGATAGGATGTCGTATCCCGGCTCGTCCCTTTGTTCGCAGAGCCAGCAGTTCCTCCCGTGAATAAGTGAAAAGACTGGCTCTTGGTTGCATTTCAAAGTTATAAGTATCCATAGGATATCTAGACACACAATCTCTTCGCAAGAAGAGTAAAAAAAGTGGGACAAAGAGGTTAAAAGGAGCTAAATACCGAGCTACTGGAAAGGCAGCCGTCTACACAGTGCCCCTCATAGGTTATTAGTGCTAGTCTTCCTTACCTGTAGGGTGAAAAATGACTTAGGTCTCTCCACCTTGACTGAGGGTCGAAATGGACTTCATGATTCATGATTTGTGAGTCGTGATCCCAGGATTAGTAGATGATTCTGGTCTTTGAACAGAAAGTGGGTAGTAACAGAGAAGTGGGGGCTGGTCTGAGATATTTGACACCTGCACCACTTCCTTAAGGGGGGAGGTGTTAACCACCCCTCCATAGGGAATTAGTCAATGATGCATTCTCTGACACCTAAAGCTGGATTCATGCTGCACCTCTGCTATCTGCGTATGTGTAACTGGAAACCTTGTGTGATGAAATTTACGTCATCGTCTCCACTCCGCTAGTGTCTGCAGCGCTTGATCGCAGACGTCCGCGTGCAGCCCAAATTTTGTGACCGCGCTGCCTGCCCACAACCTGAACACGTTGAAAAGTGCGTGCACATGACTGAACATGCCATTCACGAGGTGGTGATATTGGCACAGCATACCAAGACAAAGTAGGCAAAGAAGACAACGAGGAAGTGGAACACGAGAATACACGTACATGAATCATACATAGTGATGATACTGAAGGGGATATGCAGTAGAGTGATAATACAGTAGTACATAGAGTGATGTTACATGAATAGAGTGATGGAAGAAGAAGAAGAATATAGAGCTCCTGACCAGATAGAGTGATGATATACAGTAGAATGAAGTACGTGGCGGTAATGCACTTGTAAGCTGGTTGCCAACCGCCAATCAAATCTAAAAGAAGAAGAATCATACATACAGTAAATACTTCAGCAGCAGCAGCAGCAGCAGCAGCATCTTTGTGGAAAAGGAGTGAAAACCAGGAAGTCAAGCAGCAGAAAGCAAGCAGTGTTTCTTTGTTGGTGAAAATCCTGGCACGTCAGCGCCTTGGCGCTACCTGTCGGGTGGGAGTGAAACTATAAATGATGGTTGTGCACATGCGTCAACCACTTGGCCTGGGTAGATGAAAAAAGTGAGCATGAACAGCGTTGTGTGCGTGCCGGGCTCATCCAAAGCGCACATGGACCAAAGTGGACTAGAGGGGAAATGCAGCATGAATAAGGCTTCAGCGTACACCTCCGTTACTAGCCAATAGCTAGTGAGGAATATCTGTTTGGCTCGGTGGTAGAGTAGAGGTTTTCAGACCATGGGTTCAAAACTTGGCTTGGGATATTTTTAGGTGCTAAGTCCACCTTGCATCAGTGCGGAAAAGACTTATTAGGTGTTAGTCTTCCTTGCCTGTGGGGTGAAAAATGACTTAGGTCTGTTCACCTTGACTGAGGGTTGAAATGGACATCGTGATTCGTGATCCCAGGATTAGAAGGCCTTAGCCCAGAAAGTGAGTCGTAACAAAACTGATCAAAAGACATGAGCATTATGTATAAGTAACAGCACTAAACACCATTACAGTTTAGTGATGTGAGATGATGGAAGTTGTTGTCTGCTACTTGTTTAAACAAAAACTAAATATTACTCTGTTATTATATGACAGCCAACTTTAATTACCTGGAAAATTATCTTTCAAATTGACGAACGTCATATGTGTAACTCGTGGCAAAATTTGATCAGGATCAAAAGATAACTTTGCTTTTGCCATTGATTTCAGTGGAGAATTTTTTCAATTTAAGGTCCCATACACTGGTCTCTATACAGTCCCTCCAGGATTTCGCAGGCTGTTTTTATGATTGTTGAGGGCCAAAAAGCCTGAATTCACAGGTTTGTTTTTTTTTTGAAAGTTAGGGATTTTTGAGAGTTTTTTTTTTTCACTAAAAGTTGTGAGAAGAATTATAAATTTTAAAGAAGCTGTTTTTTTTCCACTTTATTGCAGTGATATTCTATATAACAATACAAGAAAAGCACAGGATTGTCAAAAATTTCCTATTAAACAGTGATTTGTAAATTTAGCAGAAACTTCTGCTATACAGAAAAACTCTTTTGTGCAACAGCAAATACAGACTTTAACGCAATATCCATCACAACAGCTAAATTGCACTGATTGCATGTTAAAGAGTATAGTGTTATGTATGGAAATACCTGGGTGAAGGATGAGGCACGATATACAGGATAGCACACGGCAGGCACCAGCATGAGCATCTGGCAAAGAGGCCGTAAGTTGGATGCCCTCCGCCTTATACAGCCGTGGACAAAATTGTTGGTACCCCTCTGTTAATGAAAGAAAAACCCACAATGGTCACAGAAATAACTTGAATCTGACAAAAGTGGTAATAAATAAAAATTCTATGAAAATTAACCAATGAAAATCAGACAATGCTTTTGAATTGTGGTTCAACAGAATTACTTTAAAAAATAAACTCATGAAACAGGCCTGGACAAAAATGATGGTACCCCTAGAAAAGATTGAAAATAATGTGACTATAGGGACATGTTCAACCAAGATGGGTCCTCTAATTAACATCACAGGTGTCTACAAACTTGTAATCAGTCAGTCGGCCTATTTAAAAGGTGACAAGTAGTCACTGTGCTGTTTGGTGACATGGTGTGTACCACACTAAACATGGACCAGAGGAAGCAAAGGAGAGAGTTGTCTCAGGAGATTAGAAAGAAAATTATAGACAAGCATGTTAAAGGGAAAGGCTATAAGACCATCTCCAAGCAGCTTGATGTTCCTGTGACTACAGTTGCACATATTATTCAGAAATTTAAGATCCACGGGATTGTAGCCAACCTCCCTGGACGTGGCCACAGGAGGAGACGGATAATACGAATGGTAACAAAAGAGCCCAGAACAACCTATAAACACATTCATGGTGAACTCCAAGGTCAAGGTACATCAGTGTCAGATCGCATGTCGTTGTTTGAGCCAAAGTGGTCTTCATGGGAGACAACCAAGGAGGACACCACTGTTGAAAACAAATCATAAAAAAGCCAGACTGGAATTTGCCAAACTGCATGTTGACAAGCCACAAAGCTTCTGGAAGAACGTCCTATGGCTAGACGAGACAAAACTGGAACTTTTTGGCAAGGCACATCAGCTCTATGTTCACAGACGCAAAAATGAAGCATATCAAGAAAAGAACACTGCCCCTGCTGTGAAACATGGAGGAGGTTCTGTTATGTTCTGGGCCTGCTTTGCTGCATCTGGCACAGGGAGTCTTGAATCTGTGCAGGGTACAATGAAATCTCAAGACTATCAAGGTATTCTAGAGAGAAATGTGCTGCCCAGTGTCAGACAGCTTGGGCTCAGTCGCAGGTCATGGGTCTTGCAACAGAAAATACAAAATACCTGCTGAGAGGTGCAGAAGTCTCATTGACAGTTACAGAAATCGTTTGATTGCAGTGATTGCCTCAAAAGGTTGTGCAACAAAATATTAAGTTAAGGGTACCATCATTTTTGTCCAGGCCTGTTTCATGAGTTTGTTTTTTAAAATAATTCTGTTGAACCACAATTGAAAAGTATTGTCTGATTTTCATTGGTTAATTTTCATAGAATTTTTATTTATTACCACTTTTGTCAGATTCAAGTTATTTCTGTGACCATTGTGGGTTTTTCCTTTCATTAACAGAGGGGTACCAACAATTTTGTCCACGTGTGTATAGGGCAGTGCAGTGACATGACAGGACGTGCACGTCACTACACCGCACTTCACAATAATGTGCCAGATACATATACAATATTCTCCTTCCCCCTTTAGAAAAGTTCAAGACCACACACACAATTGACCCCCCCCCCCAAAAAAAAAATTGGGACCCGAATAAGGCACTGAAATAACGAACAATAATGTACTAAACTTGCCTAGCATGCTCACTCAAACCAACGTAGAATAGGGCTGATGGGTGGACTACCATACAGCCCACACAGTAGGGTGGATTATTCTGCCATCCAATAACCAAACAGCCCTTTATTTAAACTAAAAATTACAGCCATGTGACATAACGCACGGCTCAGGAGACGCACACACACAGGCTTAGAGTAGTTCAAAGAGTTTATTTACAGCAGGAGTGTATGAGTGTGTGTCTGCGGGATGTAGATGTGTTGGTGGTGGCGTCTGCTTCAGGCACAGAGGCAGATGACCGTTCGGCCGAGCAACCCTATGGAGAGAACACAGGGAGAGGGTGACGGGCATACACCAATACAGGATGAATTATGGCAAGAGAAGATCTTACTTGAGTTGTCAGGATAGCTGGCACAGCAAGGGGGACGTAGCCCGGGAGACAGCCACCTGGAGAGCTCCGTGCAGCAGCGAAGGATGGGCGATGGAACGGAGACGTCCGCCGCCGGGGAATCCACCTGTGCACAGGGGAGCAGACTGGGAAAGGAGGTAAGGGTTCTTACCCAGAATAGTGATGCTGAAGAAAGGAATGCTCACGACGGTGAGGGAACGAAGTCTGACGGCTTCAGGCCGAGCCTCCGGGCGAGGCGGCTTTTATCCCTCGCCGCTGATGAGGATCAGGTGTGTGAGCAGGTGGCGCCGCTGATGAATGGCGCGGCGTGACAGTACTCCCCCCTCTAGCAGCGCCTCCTGGCGATGGCCTATCCGGGTGCGCTCGGTGGAAGTCCGCGATGAGCGATGGGTCCAACACAAACGACGGGGGCACCCATTGTTGATGCTCGGGCCCATAGCCCTCCCAGTCCACCAAGTATTGCAACCCACGACCCCGGCGCCGGGAGTCCAGGATGGAGGAGACGGACCAGGCCGGACGGCCACCAATCATCCGGGGCGCGGGTTGCGCTGCAGGAGGAGGGCAAAGGGGGTCGGTGACTGCCAGCTTCACCTTTGATACGTGGAAAGTGGGATGGATGCGGAGGGAGGGGGGAATAGCCACGCGCACAGCCACTGGGTTGATGATCCGGGTGATGGGGAAGGGACCCATGAAGCGCTGTGCCAGCTTTCTCCTCTCGCCTTTTAGGGTGACGTCCTGGGTGGAAACGTAGACAAGCTGCCCAACTCTGTACGCCGGGGCAGGTCTTCTACGCCGGTCCGCCACGGTCTTGTTGCGCTCCGCTGTGCGTAAAAGCGCATGACGCACGGCGGCCCAGGTGGAGCGGAACTGCCTCACGTGCGCCCTAACTGACGGAACAGTTACCTCGCTCTCCTGCGCTGGAAGCAGCGGGGGGTCGTAACCCAGGGACGCCTTGAAGGGGGACATCCCCGTTGCAGAAGAGCGGGCGGTGTTGTGGGCGTACTCCACCCAGGCGAGATGGTTGCTCCATGATGTCGGCTTGGATCTTGCAACACAGCGGAGCGCAGCCTCCAGCTCCTGATTGGTCCTCTCACACTGCCCGTTAGACTGGGGGTGATGGCCGGAGGAGAGGCTCACCTTGGCTCCGATGGCGTTGCAAAAGGATTTCCAAACCTCGGATGAAAATTGGGGGCCCCGGTCCGAGACCACATCCACCAGGATCCCATGCAGCCTGACCACGTGTTGGACGAGGAAGCCCGCCGTCTCCAGGGCAGTAGGGAGACCTCGCAGGGGGACGAAGTGTGCCGCCTTGGAGAAACGGTCCACGATGGTCAGGATGGTGTCGAATGAGTTGGAAACTGGGAGCCCGGTGACGAAATCCAGTGCGATGTGCGACCATGGCCTGCCAGGGACGGGCAGAGGCTGGAGCAGACCCGCTGGAGGGGCATTTCCCGACTTGCTGGTGGCACAAATTGGACAAGCCCGGGCGTAGCGGGCTGCATCCCTCCGCAGGCCTGGCCACCAAAAGGACCGTTGGAGGAGGCTGATCATCCGAGAGGTGCCGGGATGACAGGTGAGCCGGGAGGTGTGGAGCCAGTGGATGACCTCTCCTCGGACCGCAGACGGAACAAACAGTCTTCCTTCTGGTCCGCCGCCAGGATCAGGTTCCACCTCCTGTGCCTTCCGGATCTTGTCCACAATGTCCCAAGAGATAGCTCCCACGACGCACGACCTGGGCAGGATAGTGTGGGGCGTCTCCTCAGCCTCCACGGGGGTGAACTGTCTAGAGAGGGCGTCAGGCAGGCCGTTCTTGGAGCCTGGCCTGAAGGTGATAGAGAACCGGAACCTGGCGAAGAACAGAGACCAGCGCGCCTGGCGGGCATTCAGGCGCTTGGCAGATCGTAGGTACTCTAAATTCTTATGGTCCGTCAGGACCACAAACGGCAGGTCCGCCCCCTCTAGCCAGTGGCGCCACTCCTGTAGGGCGAGTTTAATGGCCAGGAGCTCTCTGTCCCCCACATCATAGTTCCTCTCCGCCGGGGACAGGCGCCGGGAGAAGAAGGCGCACGGTCGCTTGGCGCCATCGTCCGGTGATCGCTGGGATAACACTGCTCCCACTCCCGTGTCCGATGCGTCCACCTCCACAATGCACTGCAGCGCGGGGTCGACCTGGCGAAGGACCCGGGAGGAGGAGAACTCCGCCTTCAGCGCCTTAAAGGCAGCATCGACCTCTTCGGTCCACCGGAACGGGACCTTCGGGGACGTGAGGCGGGTCAGTGGTCCGACGATCCAGCTGAAATTCGGGACAAAACGGCGGTAAAAATTGGCGAAGCCAACAAACTGTTGCACCTGCTTCCGGGATGCGGGAGTAGGCCACTCCACCACCGCCTTCACCTTCTCTGGGTCCGGGAGCACCTGGTCTTGGGCGATGATGAATCCCAGGAAGGATGTGGTCCTAGCGTAAAACTCGCACTTCTCAGCCTTCACGTACAGACGATTCTCCAGCAGTCTTTGGAGGACCCGCCTCACATGGACCTGGTGCTCGTCTCTGGACTCAGAGAAGATCAGAATGTCGTCCAGGTAGACGAACACGAAGAGGCCGATGAAATCCCGGAGGACGACATTGATGAGGCGCTGAAAGACGGCAGGAGCGTTGGTCAGCCCGAACGGCATGACGAGATACTCAAAGTGGCCGTTCGGGGTACGGAAGGCTGTTTTCCATTCATCTCCCTCCCGGATCCGGACGAGGTGGTAAGCGCTGCGGAGATCCAGCTTGGTAAACCAGGTCGCCCCCTGGAGGGAGTGGAAGGCAGTGTCCATGAGGGGCAGGGTGTAACGGTCCCTCTCAGTGATGTCATTAAGTGCTCGGTAGTCTATACAGGGACGGAGGGAACCGTCCTTCTTCCCCACAAAGAAAAACCCCGCCCCCACGGGTGATGACGATGGGCGGATAATCCCAGCGCTCAGTGATTCCTTCAGGTACATATTCATAGTCTCCTTCTCCGGCGCCGACAGGCTGTAGAGCCGACCAGATGGCAGGGGGGCCCCCTGGCGGAGATTGATGGCACAGTCATATGGTCGATGCGGGGGAAGAGACATAGCTTTCGACTTACTGAATACCATACCCAGGTCGTGAAATTCTGGGGGCACCAGTGACAGGTCCGGGGGTGCTGTATCCGCCACAGGAGGAGCCGCGGACGGGGAGCAGGCAGCGGACTGAAGGCAGGTGCCCATGCAGAAGGTACTCCACGCCGACACCCCAGCTGACCTCCAGTCCAGGACAGGATTGTGGAGGCATAGCCAGGGATACCCCAGGATGACGGGCGACACAGAGTTGGGCAGGACGTAGAAAACCATTTCCTCCCGGTGGTTCCCTGAGATGATGACTGGGACAGGAATGGTTTGATGGGTAACTCTCCCAAGGGAGGCACGGGAGAGATGGACCAGGGAGATGGGGTGTTTGAGTGCCTGACAGCGGATGCCCAATCGGGTTGCCAGGCCTTGTGAAATGAAGCTGCCTTCTGCGCCTGAATCCACCAGTGCGTGGGTGAGGTGCCCAGTGGAATTGTGGCAGAAACGGATGGGCAGCTTCAATTGGGTAAGTGTGTCTAACCGGTGGAGATCCGCGAGGCCCCCTACAGTGATCCGTGGACCCCGCCGACTGGCTTTCTGTGGGCAACGCTCCACGGTGTGTTGGTCACCTCCGCAATACATGCAGAGGCCCAGCTCACGGCGGCGTTGTTTCTCCGCAAGGGAAAGCCTGGTCCAGCCCGTCACCATCGGCTCCGACTCCTCGGGGCACGATGCTGGCGGCGCCGCCAGGGGGCGAGCTTGGAACAGGTGCGGTGAGACTCCACGAAGGCGAGAAGAAGAAGACTTCCGCCCCGAGGAGCGCTCGCGCAGCCTGTTATCCAAACTTACAGCTAAGGATGTCAGCTCCGCTAGCGTCCCAGGGATATCCCGTCCAGCCAGTTCATCCCTCAGATCATCGTTGAGGCTGCGGAGGAACAGGCCGCAGAGGGAGCGTTCCCCCCAGCCCAATTCCTCCGCCGCTACCCGGAAGTCGACCGAGTAGTCCGCTGCCGACCGGTCTCCCTGCTGGAGAGCGAGAAGCCGATCGACCTGGACAGTTTCGGTTAGAGAATGGTCAAAGACCTCCAGAAAGCGCCCCACGAATTGGTCATAGGTGAGGGTGGCATAACTGGGCCTCGCCATTACGGCGTAGGCCCAAGTTAACACACGCCCCTCCAGGAGATTCCCTATGTACCCAATTCGGCTATGATCCGAGGGAAAATCTCCAGGCACACGGTGGAACACGGACTCACACTGCATAATGAACCCCCGCGCTCCGCCGAGCTTACCGCTAAAGCGGGCGGGGGTCGGAATCGGTGTGAGCCGAACCGGTGCCACTGGAGCCGGCTGGACGGCCGCTGGAACAGCAGGAGCCGCGCCACCCTGACGAGCCGGGGGGAATGGCTGTTGAGGATCCAAGCGGCCCAACCGGTTAGTTAAATTCAATAATTGATTAAGGATCACCTGCTGTTGATAAGCTATTTGATCCACCCTAGCCTCGAGAGTGGAAAACCGATGTGCGAGCCCGCCGTCCGCCGAGCCGCTCTGCTGAAGCCGTACTGACATAACGCACGGCTCAGGAGACGCACACACACAGGCTTAGAGTAGTTCAAAGAGTTTATTTACAGCAGGAGTGTATGAGTGTGTGTCTGCGGGATGTAGATGTGTTGGTGGTGGCGTCTGCTTCAGGCACAGAGGCAGATGACCGTTCGGCCGAGCAACCCTATGGAGAGAACACAGGGAGAGGGTGACGGGCATACACCAATACAGGATGAATTATGGCAAGAGAAGATCTTACTTGAGTTGTCAGGATAGCTGGCACAGCAAGGGGGACGTAGCCCGGGAGACAGCCACCTGGAGAGCTCCGTGCAGCAGCGAAGGATGGGCGATGGAACGGAGACGTCCGCCGCCGGGGAATCCACCTGTGCACAGGGGAGCAGACTGGAAAAGGAGGTAAGGGTTCTTACCCAGAATAGTGATGCTGAAGAAAGGAATGCTCACGACGGTGAGGGAACGAAGTCTGACGGCTTCAGGCCGAGCCTCCGGGCGAGGCGGCTTTTATCCCTCGCCGCTGATGAGGATCAGGTGTGTGAGCAGGTGGCGCCGCTGATGAATGGCGCGGCGTGACACCATGTTCCTAACTAAAAGCAAAACACACACACACACACATATATATACATCGCGTTCCAAATTATTATGCAAATGAAATTTGTCTCTGATTTTCCTAATTAGTCGATGCAACTAACAGTCAGTATAATTTTCACGTCATCAACAAAGCATAATTCAAATTTTATTGAACAAACCTCCCAATGATAACTATTTTTTTTTGCAAAAATAAACTCAAAATGCACTGTTCCAAATTATTATGCACAAGAAAAAACTGAAAATGGTCATTTGTTGAATTTGCAACATTAGGAGGTCATATTTACTGAAATCAAAAGCTACTTCAATCAAAAACATCTTAACAGGCCAAGTTACATGTTAACATAGGACCACTTCTTTGATATAACATCACAATTCTTGCATTCATTGAACTTGTGATTTTTTGGAAAGTTTCTGCTTGAATTTCTTTGCAAGATGTCAGAACAGCTTCAAACAGCTGCTGTTTTGATGTGAACTGCCTCCCACCCTCACAGATCTTTTGCTTGAGGATGCTCCAAAGGTTCTCAATAGGGCTGAGGTCAGGGGAGGATGGAGGACACACCATGAGCTTCTCTCCTTTTATGCCCATAGCAGCCAATGACACAGAGGTATTCTTTGCAACATGAGATGGTACATTGTCATGCATGAAGATAATTTTGCTACAGAAGGCACGGTTCTTTTTGTACCATGGAAGAAAGTGGTCAGTCAGAAACTCTATATATTTTATCGAGGTCATTTTCACACCTTCAGGGACCCTAAAGGGGCCTACCAGCTCTCTCCCCATGATTCCGCCACCTCTTTGCTGACATCCCAGCCTTGTTGGGACATAGTGGCCATCCACCAACCATCTACTACTCCATCCATCTGGACAATCCAGGGTTGCACAGCACTCATCAGTAAACAAGACTGTTTGAAAATTAGTCTTCATGTATTTCTGGCCCCACTGCCACGTTTCTCCTTGTGAGCATTGGTTAGGAGTGGCCGTATAGTAGATTTATGCGTAACTGCAAACCTCTGGAGGATCCTACACCTTGAGGTTCATGGGACTCCAGAGGCACCAACAGACTCAAATACCTGTTTGCTGCTTTGTAATGGCATTTTAGCAGCTGCTCTCTTAATCCGATGAATTTGTCTGGCAGAAACCTTCCTCATTATGCCTTTATCTGTACAAACCTGTCTGTGCTCTGAATCAGCCACAAATTTCTTCACAGGATGATGATCATTCTTAAGTTTTCGTGAACTATCTAATGTTTTCATACCTTGTCCAAGGCATTGCACTATTTGACGATTTTCGGCAGCAGAGAGATCCTTTTTCTTTCCCCATTGTGCTTGAAATCTGTGACATGCTTAATAATGTGGGACATCGTTCTTAAGTAGTTTTCCTTTAATTGGGCTCAACTGGCAAACTAATTATGACAGGTGTCTGAGACTGATATCAGTGATCCAAAGAACCCTGAGACACAATACCATCCATGAGTTTAATTGAAAAACAAAAAAATGTAATGTTTATGACACTAAATCCTATTTGCATAATAATTTGGAACGCAGTATTTATATACTGTATATAGTATATACATGTACATACAGTCATGTGAAAAATTTAGGACACCCTGTATAAGCCTTTGTTTTTTTAATATATTTGGCCATATGGATATTTAATATCAGTGTTTAAAATACTGGGAGATTCATATAATACAACTAAACAATTAAAAATGAATTAAAGACTTTCTTCACATTTTCTGTTAAAATATAATTCTAAACAAATAGTGAGGAATAAGTTAGGATACCCCCCATTTTTTTTAGGACACCCCTAAGTTCATTCCCACTTAAAATGGCTAAAATGAATGCTAAAAAATGCAAATAAAAACAAAAACAAGGTTAGACATAGATATGTGAACATTTCTTAATAAAGAACTGAATATTTAATGGGGTGTCCTAATTTTTTCACATGACTGTATATATATAACCACATAACATAACATGCATGCGAAGCACAAGAACTATGAATAAAGTGCTACCGCACAGTCATTTGAGTAGAAAAAACTGGAACTTGCATGGGGGGGTCCAGGGCAGCCCTTCAGCAGGCATGCCCCGGGAGACCGCAGACCCCTGGAGCAATGGCTGATCTTCTGAATGGCGGAGCCTGGATCCCACACCGCCATCACGACTCCCGTCCAGCCTCACTACTTAGAGTGTCTTCCCGGACACGCCAAAGCTGATTGCCGTGCCTCGACGAGCCGTCGGACGACCTGAAGTTTGCTGAGCCCAGCTTAGCCACTATGCGCAGACACTCTCGATGTTTTGCTGGCTGTCATTTGGCCCACCTTCACCGTGGATGTCCTTCACCCCGAACCCAAACCAAGTCCATGACCCGGAGTGGAATTTTACTCGGCCTGATGTGCTGCTGCTGAGCATGCGGTAACTCCATGCTCATCGGTCTAGCCCTGTCCTCTTCTATAAACATTGTAGTGTTTACCGATGTAGCCGCAGACCCCCCACCCAACTGTGGCCAAGAACCGGAGGCATCTGGGGCTAGCATGGTGTTGCTCAACGGCATGGGTACCAACCCTGAGAGAGAACTGGTCGACTTGAAAGCGAGAGTGTCCATTAGCTCTTCGTACCATTCACCCCCAGCATCCATCAGGGGCGAGCGGGGTGATTTTTCCCTTAGGTTCCCTGGGTAAGACAAACAGCACACCCTGGCATAGTGATTCAAGCGTCCACATCTGCCACAATGTTTTCCTCTAGCTAGGCAATTCTTAGCTTTATGGTGGAGCGTCGCAGACCTACAACCCCTGCAACGGGAGTTTCCCGGCAGACCTTTGGCTGGCAGTGTTGATTTCCCAAAAATCTTCGTCCAAGCTATCCTCGCTATCAGGGTCCGCAACATTAGCTGAGGCAAGCGGCTTCGGTTTCTTCTGTGGCTGGCACCAATTTAGCTCCACAGCTAGCTTATCAACGGCTTCCCACCAGAGAGCTAGCTCCATTGCTTTAGCTAACATTAAGTCATTAGGCGCCATTAATAGCCTAACACACAGCTCAGCGTTACACGTGTGTTCTGCTAGTTGGTTGCATACCATTTCATCTTCAAGTAGTCCAAAACGACACTCACTGGCTAGCTACTTCAAGTTAATGGCATACTGGTGGATAGGCTCACCTACCTGCTGGCATCTCCGGTGAAAACAAATTCTCCGAATCACGTTGTCTGGAGTGGAAAAACGTTTAGCCAGCAGCTCCACAACTTCCTCATATGAATCCATTGTGCCAAGTGTCCGCAGGACCCTCCAACCCTCAATACCTAGGTTGTGAATGAGAAGCGCTTGTGCTCTCGCCCCATCAAGCTTCCCGTGGCCCAGCGCCGTAATATACGTCTGATAGGCTTCCAGCCAATGCGGCCATAAAACCGATGGTTTGCCTGGGAGAAAGGGACAAAGTGGTGTAATGCACACCTCCATGAGTTAATCCTCAATCACCAGATGTTATGTATGGAAATACCTGGGTGAAGGATGAGGCACGATGATGGTTGGCAAATACAGCTTTATTGAATGAACTATATACAGGACAGCACATGGCAGGCACCAGCACGAGCATCCGGAAAAGAGGCCGTAAAATGGACGCCCTCCACCTTATATAGGGCGGTGCAGTGACGTGACGGGAAGTGCTACACGCACTTCACTACAACGCACTTCACAATAATGTGCCAAATACATATAACAATATATAGATTTGGAAATGATTGGTAGCACCTTCATTTAAAAATTCCCTATGGTCCCTAACAACTCGGTACCAAGTGGAGAGGAAAAAATAATTTATTCTGTTGCTCTTTACTGTATTTGTTGTAAATTCCCTACTGTTTTAGTGATAAACACCTTGCTCTTTCTGTCTGATTAGTTATTTTCAGACGGGCTTGCTTTGGTCAGCCTCAGTCACACTGAATGGTCCTTACCTAATGGTCCTTGCAGTGATCTTCCTCCTTCACCGATCCCTGTCCCACCTGGAGAAGCCTGGGAACGCGGTGAGGATCATGTTCTTTGACTTCTCCAGTGCTTTCAACACCATCCAACCGATGATCCTGAGAGACAAGCTGCTGTGCGCAGGGGTGGACCAGCACCTGTCATCGTGGATCCTGGACTACCTCACAAACCGGCCACAGTTTGTGAGAACCCAGGATTGTGTGTCCGACACGATCATCGGCAGCACGGGGGCCCCCAGGGAACGGTTTTGGCTCCCTTCCTGTTCACCCTTTATACTGCGGATTTCTCACACAACACAACACACTGCCATCTACAGAAGTTCTCTGACGACTCTGCGATCGTCGGCCTCATCTCCAACGGAGATGAAGCTAAGTACAGAGGACTTATTCAGGACTTTGTGGACTGGTGCCATTGGAACTGCCTCCAGATCAACGCGAGAAAAACTAACGAGCTGGTGCTGGACTGCCGCAGGCAAGGACAACCCCTCACAACACCAGTAAACATCCAGGGAACAGACATTGAGATGGTGACATCCTACAAGTACCTGGGTGTTCATTTGAACAATAAACTAGACTGGTCACACAATACTGACACACTCTACAAGAAGGGACAGCGCAGGCTGTTCCTACTGAGGAGCCTCAGGTCTTTTGGTGTACAAGGGGTGCTCCTGAAGACCTTCTACGATTCGGTGATGGCATCAGCCATCACTTTTGGAGTGGTCTGCTGGGGCAGTGGCATCACAGCAGCCGATAGGAAGGGACTGAACAAACTGATCAAGAAAGATAGCTCTGTGCTGGGGCAGCGCCTTGACCCAGTGGAGGAGATAGGAGAGAGAAGGATAGTGGCTAAGCTGTCATCTCTGCTGGAGTCTGAGTTCCACCCTATGCAGGACATACTGAACGCACTGAGGAGCTCATTTAGCAGTAGACTACATCATCCTAGGTGCGCAACCGAGAGGTTTCGGAGGCCCTTCCTTCCTACGGCTGTCAGACTTTATAACTTAAGCAGGGCTGCTCGCAGAGATAGCAAAAAAACGTGACGACCTAATAGTATTGAATGCAAAAGACGCAACAGACTTACACAAAATGGTCCCCTCCAGTATACAACTAGGACAATATCAATCGCTACGGAGGCTGACAATATGTATGAGTACATATTCATACTATGTGGGGTAACTAAATAGACGGTTATGCTGTTTATTCCATCTAGCTACAATGCTCCACACTGTGTATATATATTTATATATTTATGTGTACATTTGTATACTCACTGCTCTTATTTTCTTATCTTCTAAATAATTGCTCTGAGTGTTGCTATCCCTGTGCTGTTGCAATCCTGGAATTTCCCCATTGTGGGATTAATAAAGGTTTATCTTATCCTATTTTATCTTTTCTTAAATTCCAGGCCTAGCTCACAGTGGCTAATATGGTCAGCAACAGCAATGCTGCAGTTTTTCCTTGTCAACAGAGAATGCGTTCATGAAGAGTAAGTTATTAATAGCTCACCAAATTGGATGCATGTGTGATAAATAAAAGATTCATGTGCTCTTAGTGTCATGTGTGCCCCTCGGGGCAGAGTCAGATCCAAGTGCTGAACTGTTTAGTGCCATTTATTAACAGAAAACACAAAACAACCTGTGCATGTTTTTAATGTTGCAGCATGGCACCGAGACAAATTGTCACCGAGACAAATTCCTAGTTTGTGTACTACATGAACAATGGCAATAAATCTGATTCTGATTCTGATTCTGATTCTGGCATGAAACAAAAATGCAAACTTATAGTAACTTACAAGAGTAGGATTCGTCCAAATGAGTCCTTAGACATGAAATGACTGAGCATCAGATGAGAGAGAATTGACAAAGCTGCTGCACTGAGGGAATGTGCAGCCAGCCTTAAATAACAGAAAATAGATGAGCAACAGGTGTGTGCCACTGAGTGAGCTGGTGACCTAATTACAACTGCCCACACCTGAGATGGAGAAGGAGCAGGCAGAGAGCAGCTGGTAGGGAGTGTCTGGAGAAAGAGGAAAGGCTCTGTCAAAAAAACAGAAAATATACAAAAACTGACAACATAATAATAACTACAGACATATAAAACAGGAATAAACTGAGTCTGAGCTCAGAGGGAAAATTAGACCTCAGACTCATGATACTTAGATGTGTTTCAGAGCGATTTGATCAGTTATATTCCTGTGTGATTAATCTTCTGTGAAGCTAATGCTAGCCTCCTAGCTGTTGATGGAGCACATGCTGCATGTGTGTGTGGGTAAAATGCTAATTGGACTCTGTCAGCTATTCTGTTTAAGTAATAACTTTTGAATATTGGTGGTCTGAAGCACATAATTACTAAATATTATTTGTTTATCTTTTTCTGTTTTACAGTTAAACCATTCATCATTACCTCCGCCAAGGAGGTTATGTTTTTGCCTGGGTTTGTTTGTTTGTCTGTCTGTTTGTGACCAACATAACTCAAAAAGTTATGGACAGATTTTGATGAAATTTTCAGGAAATGTCCGAAATGGGACAAGGAAGAAATGATTAGATTTTGGGAGTGATCCAGATCACTGTCTGGGTCCAGGAATTTTATAAATGATTCTTTATCATTGGGAGATAAGGCTATTTGAGCATATGCACATGTAGCTCCACAATAACTAGTCAGGGTGATTGGAAAAAATATACAGAATATTAAGTTCCCAAGTCCAGAAATTAAATGCAATTAAATTTTTGAGTAGATCACAGCATGGGGGACTGAGCTGCCTTGGCGGAGGTCTGCGCTCTCCAAGTGCTTTTCTAGTTCTACATTCATTTATTCTCCATTCCCCATTCATTCTCCATTTGTTCATTCCCATTGTCACCCAACGACCAGTCACGTTACCATGCCCATTGTGATTCCATTCTCATGCCACTGTTAAGTTGCCCATCATCCATGTATTCTGGAATATAATGCTGGAGATGTATCAGTCACCTAGCTGTTCCCGTGTCTGCATTCAACCGGAGTATCTGTAGTGGATGGAAATGTCCGAACCTTTTATCACAACTGGGAGCACTAGTCCCCAACAGTATTGTCTATTGGAGTCTGTGTTTTTCTGAAAAAAAATATTATAGACAGTATTCTCTCGCTTTCCATGCCTAACTCCTACCTGTCTATCTGCTGTGTGTCCTGACACACACACTAGTCTCATCAGACACTCATCTTTCATTTACAGGGGCGGGGGGGGGGGGGTTGTCCATGTCCATACTGAAGATTCACAGCTCTCACGCTCATTGACAAGATGTAGTAATGATTTTACCTCTAAAGATGTATAAAATGTTCAAACACTGGCTGTAGTGTCAGATTTGCTCATTTTGTTTGTGGTTTTATGGCATCTCTTCTCACGCACCCTCCCGCGACGGGGTGCTTTGGGGCAGGCGGATGTTTTTCAATGCAAACCCAGCACTTCGTACACGCGGTCAGGATGGAGACGTGGCGAGATGTCTACCGGCAGGCTGGGGGAGACGGAGGAAGGGATAGTGTTGTTAACCTCGCGGGTGATTGTTTTTTTTTAAATCATACACTCTGTTTTTGCTGATGTGCTCCATTAATACTCACTGTAAACACGGAAGTGAACACGGTGCAGTGATGCATTTGACTGGGTTGACTGAGCGTTTGAGCACCACTCAGGGACAAATTTGCTTGGTGAAATTGGCGGAAGTTGACAAGGATTGGCCAAAATTGTGGGAAAGTTGCAGTGATTGGACAAGGTCGCGCAATAGTCGCGCTGATTGGCTGATTTCGTGTGAATTGACATGATTGCAACATCCCAAAATCCTGGAGGGACTGTCTATAGAAAAACTGGATGGATCATTGGCCACCAGAAGTGAAGCCACCCAGCCGCCACACCAGCACACCCAAAACACTCAGCAAGCCAATGGAGAAGGAATGGGCCCAGCAGCAAACGGTGCCACCCCCACCTCAACAACCTCCCAAAAAAACCAACACATCATGAACTTCTTGGCATGGAGACACAGCCCACAATCCTGAGCAACCGGTGAATTGCAGAAATCGATTTCTGTTGTTGGTAGATTTCTATAGTTCACCGACTATGCAAGACCACAAGCCACGCCTCTACACCAAGAAGCCCAAAATCTGCCAATTCCCCAGGAAACCACCAAGGCAAAAGTGGCACTGTCCACCACCAAACCCACCAACTCGCCGAGTATCCCGGGTGCACCAACACGGCAGCCAGGTGGCCTCACTCGGCTCTGCACTCTCTAATGGGGCGTGAGCCATCCAGCTTTTGATCCAGAGATCAGTGTCCTATATGCAGAAGTAGAGGGGGCATGACTTAGGCTGAGAGCTGGGAGATCTGTCACACAGACAGCAAAGCAAGCCCAAATAAGCAACTACACTTTAAAAAACAAGCCCAAAAACCCACAACTCGCAACTGATGAGATTTGCAAGCGACTTTAGAGAAAAACAAGCCCAAAGTCGCTTATAATAAGCGGACCTGGCAACACTGAACAGAACTCCTCATTTGGGTGATGCACCTCAGTAAGGTACAGTAGGCAGTACTATTTAAACTGTGTACTATTTAAACTTTCCCTGGGGGGCCCCCCAGGGAACGGTGTTAGCTCCTTTCCTGTTCACTCTTTATACTGCGGAGCTCATTTAGCAGCAGACTACATCATCCCAGGTGCACAACCGAGAGGTTTCGCAGGTCCTTCCTACCAACGGCTGTCAGACTGTACAACCTAAGCAGGGCTGCTCGCAGAGATAGCAAAAAAGATGTAACAACCTAATAGTTTTTGAATGCAAAAGATGCAGTAGACTTACACAATGGTCCCCTCCGGCATACAACTAGGAAAATACCGGTCGCTATGGAGGGTGAGAATATGTATGGGCACATAATCATACCATGTAGGATAACTAAGTAGACGGTTGTGCTGTTTCATCCCATCTAGCAACAATGCTCTGCACTGTGTGTGTTTATATATTTACATATTTATTCCATCTGGCTACAATGCTCCGCACTGGGTGTGTTTATATTTATATATCTATATATTTATTCCATCTAGCTACAATGCTCCGCACTGTGTGTGTTTATATATCTACATATTATTCCATCTAGCTACATTGCTCCGCACTGTGTGTTTATATATCTACATATTATTCCATCTAGCTACATTGCTCCGCACTGTGTTTATATATTTTCATATTTATTCCACCTAGCTGCAATGCTCCGTACTGTGGGTGTTTATATATCTACATATTTATTCCATCTAGCTACAATGCGCCTCACTGTGTGTCTGTGTGTGTATATATATATATTTATAGTAATATGTACATATGTATATTAGCTGCTCTTGCTTTTTTTTCTTGCCTTCTGATTGTTGCTCTGAGTGTTGCTATCCCTGTGCTGTTGCAATCCTGGAATTTCCCCGTTGTGGGACTAATAAAGGCATATCTTATCTTATCTTATCTTATCTTATCTTATCTTATCTTAAACAAGAATTATTCCCAGTGACTGTCAGGCTGCAGGAGTGAAGTTAAATTTACAATCGCTGTTTTTTTTTAGTTACCCTTTAAAAAAAACACTAAAACACCTGCAACAAATCAAAAAACAAAACAAAAAGGAAAACAGCAAACTCAATTAAAACCAATAAAATGCATAAAACATCAAGTCCATTTTCCCTCTTCCCACTACCCATCTCAGTTTGCATACAGGTCAAACAGATCCACAGAAGATGCCATCGCTGCTGCTCTTCATCCAGCCCTCACCCACCTGGACTCAAAGAACTCCTACGTGCGAATGCTGTTCTTGGACTTCAGTTCAGCATTCAACACAATCATCCCCCAGCACCTAATACAAAAACTCATACACTTAGGACTCAAAAACACTCTCTGTAACTGGGTGCTGGACTTTCTCACGAGGAGGCTACAGAATGTGTGGATTGGCAGCAACATATCCAAGACCATCACATTGAGCACAGGGGTCCCCACAAAGGTGCGTGCTCAGCCCGCTGCTCTTCACCCTGCTGACCCATGACTGTGCACCAGCCTACAACACCAACCACATCATCAAGTTTACGGATGACACAGTAGTGGTGGGCCTCATCACCAACAACGAGGAAGCCAGCTAAAGAAATGAGGTGAGCTAATTGGTCCAGTGGTGTAAAGACAATAACCTCTTCCTGAACATGGGAAAAACCAAGGAGATTGTGGTCGACTTCAGGAGAGGACACACACAGCATCCCCCTCTGATCATTGATGGAGCAGCTGTGGAGAGGGTGAGCAGCACCAAGTTCCTGGGGGTGCACACCTCTGAGGACCTCACCTGGTCCAACAACACCACATCGCTGGTCAAGAAGGCTCAAACTCTCCTCCATTTCCTACGCAAACTGAGGAGAGCACGAGTCCCACCCCCCATCATGTGCTCATTCTACCGGGGCACCATTGAGAGTATCCTCACCAGCTGCATCACGGTGTGGTATGAAAGCTGCACCGCCTCCTGCCAGAAGACACTACAACGTACAGTGAAGGCAGCCAGCAAGATGATCGGTGCCCCTCTGCCCCCCCCCCCCCGTCTTGGACATCTACCTCCCCCGCCTCCCCCACAGAGCCATCAACATTGCAGGCGACTCCTCCCACCCCTCACACTCCCTCTTCAGTCCCCTGCCCTAGGGGAAAAGGTACCGAAGCCTCCGGGCCCGCTTCACAAGACTGCTAAACAGCCCCCCACTGTCACGCACTCACCTGCACAATAACTACCTCAGCTGTTGACACAGAACGACTGGCACACCAACAGCAATGCATTTGCTGCTGTATGTCTCTGCACTTTACTGCAGCCATTTGCACAAATGCCATATCTGCTGCTGTCTGTCACTGCAATATTGATCACGTGCAGTCCTATCTGTCACTGTCTGCACCTACACTACCACACTGAACTTGGTACTATGAGTATTACCGCTCTACTTTTCTGTATATAAGATTGCTGAGTCTCATCATTTAGCTTTATTTGCACTATGGGAGGTCTAGGTCTATCTTTTGTCACCATTTACACTACGGGTAGCATTACTGTACATAGACTACTGTTGTTGTTTTTCCAGCCTTATTCCTTTTCTTTTGATATTGTGTGCACCACTGAAGAGAGAGAGAAACGCCATTTCAATTCTCCTGTATGTCCTGTATGTATTGTAGCATTGACAAATAAAATCTTTGAATCTTGAAAACTCCCAAGAACTAAAATAAAAGGGTTAAATATACACAATAATCCATTAAATCTGTTTACCATGTTTAAACTCACAGCACAAATCCAAGCCGCCTTGCCCAGCTGCTGATTCGTACAGGAGCCTCCCTCACATTGTCAGTACATGAACGTGTACCGAAGAGCAGAGACTGACACATCGGCTGATTCGTACAGCAGTTGTCTCCCTCACGTTCTTATCATTTCAGTCAGTGAATGTACAGTTTATCTGCGTTTTTCAGTTCTGTGAGTGGCAGGCACTTAGAGCTCCATTATCAGCCATTTGTTTTCTTATTAAAGACAAGGATAGAAAGGAGATGTTTTTACCTTAACATGTTTTGACTGTCCACTGCAGTCTTCATCAGAAGTGACAAGGCGACAAGGTGAGGCGAGTATGCTGACGACGAGTGGGAAGGATGGGGAAGAGGAAGCTGAGGAGGAGGGGGTATGCAGTGGTAGCAGGGGTGGGTCCTCACTGGTGATTTTTAGTGAAGGATGGGTCTGCACAGGTGGGAGCTGAGGCAGCTTTATCTCACAGCTTCTGCTGGGTTGTATCCTGTTGTTTTGGTTACTCTTGTCTCTTGTTCTGGTTCTGGGGAACAGAATGGCGACACATACCTCCAACAGAACAAATTGGAGGTAAACAGCCTCACACCTGACCTGCTGAGGCTGAGTCCATTTCCCTTAAAAAAGTGCCTGTGGTCCCAGAAAAAAGTTGAAGTCGTCAATAAAATGAAGTGATTTGATTGTACAAGCTTCTGATAGCCATCAGAATGCTTGTATGCTTGTAGTACTTAGTTTTTAGTGCTCAGTTTTAAGTATCATAATGATGTTTTTGCTAAAGGGACTGCTTGTGATCTTGTTGCTCGGGATAATATGCCACTGTATGCAAGTGGACCGGGACATGAGGCCGACCACACTCCTGAGCTACACTCAAGACCAGCTCCTGCTTCTTCGTTCCAGCCATGTCTCAGCACCCCTCCTGCCAAGGGAGCTCTTACAAAATCCGACAGGAGGGCGTAGAAGCCGGTCACGGAAGAAAGGGAAACGCGGCAGAGTATGACAGAGACTCTGGAGGAGAGAGAACAGGCCGCCACTGCCATCCATGTTGCTCTGTAATGTCCGCTCACTGAAGAGCAAAATGGAGGAACACAAAATCAACGCCAGGTTCCTATACGAGTACCGGGAGTCATGCCTGCTCGTTGTCACGGAATCGTGGCTTCAGGAGGACGTACCTGACTTGCTCCTATCCGTGGATGGCTTCTCCCTGGTGCGGCAGCACTCTCTGGTAAGATCAAAGGAGGAGGTATTTGTGTCTACGTTTAGAATAAATGGTGTTCACAGTTCACCACGAGAGAGTCATTTTGTACCCCGGACATAGAACTGCTGCACTTAAGCCTGAGGCCTTTTTATCTCCCGCATGAATATGGAAACATTTTATTATGCACTGTTTATATCCCGCCCAGTGGGAACGCTTTAAACACGGCGAATGCTATTGTAGACTGTGTACACAGACAACTGGAACGCACTCCTGAAGCACCTTGTTTGATTTTAGGTGATTTTAATCACTGCAAACTGGATGCGGCACTGCCTGGCTTCAGCCAATATGTGAACTGCAGTACAAGGGGGAAAAATATTTTGGACAAATGCTATGGGAACATCAAAAATGCCTATATAGCAAGGGTTAAGCCCCCCTTGGGGTCCTCAGACCATCATGCTGTTCATTTGATTCCTACTTACAAGTCTTTGCTTAAAAGCAGCAAACCACAGACAAAGACAATCTTCATATGGGACAATGAAGGCATAGAAACTTTGAGAGGTTGTTTTTCTTGCACCGACTGGGGACTCTTCCATAACTTGGAGTTGGAGGAGGCCACAGATACCATAACTGAGTACATAAAATTCTGTAAAGAAAATGTTTTACCTCAGAAAGTAATCACTATGTACCCTAATAATAAGTCTTATATTTCCAAGGAATTAAAACGGTGCATAGTACAGGAAAAGATTGCTTTTAAGAATGGGGACATGTTAAGTATGAAAAATATACAGAAAGAACTTAATTATAAACTAAGAACAGCTAGAGATGAGACGAGGAAGAAATTTGAATTTGAATGCCTAGGAAAAAGTTCTAGGAAATTGTGGGACTCAGTTAAAGTAATGACAAAGATGACTCCATCCAAAAGCTGCATTAATGTAATGAATGAGGAAGAAAAGGCAAATGAGTTGAATAATTTTTTTTGCAGATTTGAGACTAGAGATTTTTCTCATGAACAAAAAGTTGCTCTGGATGCTATACCAGTTTCAGGCTCTACAAAAATTATAGTTGACCAGCATGTTGTGAAAAGACTTTTCTCACCTACAGTGGGGCAAAAAAGTATTTAGTCAGCCACCAATTGTGCAAGTTCTCCCACTTAAAAGATGAGAGAGGTCTCTAATTTTCATCATAGGTATACCTCAACTATGAGAGACAAAATGAGGGAAAAAAAATCCAGAAAATCACATTGTCTGATTTTTAAAGAATTTATTTGCAAATTATGGTGGAAAATAAGTATTTGGTCACCTACAAACAAGCAAGATTTCTGGCTCTCACAGACCTGTAACTTCTTCTTTAAGAGGCTCCTCTGTCCTCCACTCGTTACCTGTATTAATGGCACCTGTTTGAACTCATTATCAGTATAAAAGACACCTGTCCACATCCTCAAACAGTCAGACTCCAAACTCCACTATGGCCAAGACCAAAGAGCTGTCAAAGGACACCAGAAACAAAATTGTAGACCTGCACCAGGCTGGGAAGACTGAATCTGCAATAGGTAAGCAGCTTGGTGTGAAGAAATCAACTGTGGGAGCAATTATTAGAAAATGGAAGACATACAAGACCACTGATAATCTCCCTTAATCTGGGGCTCCACGCAAGATCTCACCCCGTGGGGTCAAAATGATCACGAGAACGGTGAGCAAAAATCCCAGAACCACACGGGGGGACCTAGTGAATGACCTGCAGAGAGCTGGGACCAAAATAACAAAGGCTACCATCAGTAACACATTACGCCGCCAGGGACTCAAATCCTGCAGTGCCAGATGTGTCCCCCTGCTTAAGCCAGTACACATCCAGGCCCGTCTGAAGTTTGCTAGAGAGCATTTGGATGATCCAGAAGAGGATTGGGAGAATGTCATATGGTCAGATGAAACAAAAATAGAACTTTTTGGTAAAAACTCAACTTGTCGTGTTTGGAGGAGAAAGAACACCATACCTACTGTGAAACATGGGGTGGAAACATTGTGCTTTGGGGCTGTTTTTCTGCAAAGGGACGAGGACGACTGATCCGTGTAAAGGAAAGAATGAATGGGGCCATGTATCGTGAGATTTTTAGTGAAAACCTCCTTCCATCAGCAAGGGCATTGAAGATGAAACGTGGCTGGGTCTTTCAGCATGACAATAATCCCAAACATACCACCCAGGCAACGAAGGAGTGGCTTTGTAAGAAGCATTTCAAGGTCCTGGAGTGGCCTAGCCAGTCTCCCGATCTCAACCCCATAGAAAATCTTTGGAGGGAGTTGAAAGTCCGTGTTGCCCAGCGACAGCCCCAAAACATCACTGCTCTAGAGGAGATCTGCATGGAGGAATGGGCCAAAATACCAGCAAGAGTGTGTGAAAACCTTGTGAAGACTTACAGAAAACGTTTGACCTCTGCCATTGCCAACAAAGGGTATATAACAAAGTATTGAGATGAACTTTTGTTATTGACCAAATACTTATTTTTCCGAGGAATTTACAAATTAATTCATTAAAAATCCTTCAATGTAATTTTCAGGATTTTTTTTTCTCATTTTGTCTCTCATAGTTGAGGTATACCCATGATGAAAATTGGAGACCTCTCTCATCTTTTAAGAGGGAGAATGTGCACAATTGGTGGCTGACTAAATACTTTTTTACCCCACTGTATGTGCCCCAAGAAGGCATCTGGACCAGATGGGATCTCTGGACGCTTACTGAAGTCATGCAGTAAGGAGCTAGCAGAAGCCTGGAGTCCCATCTACCAGAAGTCCTTAGATACTTGTTCTGTCCCAGTAATTTGGAAAAGCTCTATTATAATTCCTGTACCAAAAAAAGCAAGCTGTAAAGAGAATAATGACTATCGTCCTGTTGCACTGACCTTACTGGTAATGAAGTGCCTCGAGAAGATTGTCACTGACATTCTGAAAACTGATTTTGGAGGACTTTTGGATCCTCTGCAGTTTGCTTATAAAAATAATAGAAGTATAGAGGATGCCATTTTAACCTTAACTCATTCTGTTTTTAAACATTTGGAGACAACCTCATATGCATGTCTTTTATTGGTTGATTTTAGTTCAGCTTTTAACACACTGCAGCCACACCTGCAGAGGTTAAATTATTTTAATGTGCATCCTGATATTATTAAATGGTACCACTCATTTTTAACTTATCGTAAACAGCAAGTTAACATAAATGGAACTTTATCTAAATCTAGAACCCTCAGCACAGGAGCTCCCCAAGGTTGTGTTAGTTCACCATTCTTGTTCACCTTGTACACTGATGAGTGCAGAAGTGTCTATCCAGGCAATCAAATTATTAAATTTTCTGATGACACTGCTGTTTTATCACCACTTCAAAAGACTCATGATCTGTCAAGCTATTTTATAGAAATTCAGAGGTTTGTCAGTTGGTGTGATGACAGTCATCTCATTTTGAATACTGATAAAACAAAGGAGATGGTGTTTGACCCTCAGGGAGTCGGTGACCACAGGCCTGTGGTCATCCACAACCACACTATAACACAGGTTAGTTCCTATAAATATTTGGGAGTATGTATTGACAATTCATTAACCTGGAGCACACATATTGATTACCTCTGCAGTAGACTACAACAGAGGCTGCATTTTTTGTGTAGATTAAGAATACATGGCGTTGATAAAAGGATTATGTTAATATTTTTCCAGGCTGTTTTGGAGAGCTGTATTAGATACAGCATTACAGCTTGGTTTGGCAACCTCTCTGTGAAACTAAAGAACAGAGTGTTGCATTTAATTCATACAGCATGGAAAATTATTGGAGTTAAAGGGTATTTATCCATGCAGATCTTATACGAACAGGCAGCCTGTAGACAAGCTCAAAAAATAATCAGTGACATGAGCCATGCACTAAACAAGGAAAATGAGCTGCTGCCCTCAGGGAGGAGATGCAGAGTCCCCAAGTGCAGGTTCAATAGATATAAGAACTCATTTATCCCGACGTCAGTAAAACTTCTAAACTCAAATAGATAGGTCAGGGACACTGACCCGTTCTTAATGACTGCTGTTATATGTTTATTTATGTATGTACTTGTATTATTTATTGGGTTTTATTTCATATATATATATATATATTCAATTCAATTCAATTCAATTCAACTTTATTTATATAGCGCCATTTCACAACAACAGTCATCTCATAGCACTATAAACTGTAGGGGGAACCCCCACAGTTGCAGAAAGACCCCAGCAATCACGCTGCAGCAATCATATATATATATATATATATATATATATATATATATATATATATATACATATATATATACACATACTACCGTTCAAAAGTTTGAGGTCACTTAGAAATTTCCTTATTTTTGAAAGAAAAGCACTTTTTTTCAATGAAGATAATGTTAAACTAATCAGAAATACACTCTATACATTGCTAATGTGGTAAATGACTATTCTAGCTGCAAATGTCTGGTTTTTGGTGCAATATCTACATAGATGTATAGAGGCCCATTTCCAGCAACTATCACTCCAGTGTTCTAATGGTACAATGTGTTTGCTCATTGCTTCAGAATTCTCCAGATTACCTCAACAAATTAACAGCTAGAATGCCAAAGGTCTGCAATGCTGTAATTGCTGCAAATGGAGGATTCTTTGACGAAAGCAAAGTTTAAAGGAGAAAATTATTATTTCAAATACAAATCATTATTTCTAACATTGTCAATGTCTTGACTATGTTTTCCTATTCATTTTACAACTCATGGTGGTAAATAAAAGTGTAACTTTTCATGGAAAACACAAAATTGTCTGGGTGACCCCAAACTTTTGAACGGTAGTGTGTATATATATATATATATATATATATATATATATATATATATATACAGTATATATATATATATATATATATATATAAAATACAATCCACACATACACAATGGATGTAGTACATAAGATCCTTCATAAAAAAATAAAAAAATAAAAATTATATATATATATATATATATATATATATATATATATATATATATATATAATTTATTTTTTAAAAATTATATATATAATTTTTTTAATTTATATATATATATATATATATATATATATATATATATATATATATATATATATATATATATATATATATAATTTTTATTTATTTATTTATTTTTATGAAGGATCTTATGTACTACATCCATTGTGTATGTGTGGATTGTATGCTTGCAGCATGGGTGATAAACCCAAGACAAATTTCCCCTTGAGGGACAATAAAGTTTATCTTACCTTATCTTATCTTATGCATTTAAATTAAACAGTCTGCTGAATCTCTCAGCTCCTCCTCTGTCCGATGGTAGTGGGCCACTAAGGAATACTTCAGCATTCAGACATCTGACTAGATCCAGCAGTTCCTTAAGGTCCTATTTCAGCACCTCAGACTGCTGTTTCACAACTTCATTTGAGCCTACATGTAATATGAGATTCTTCACTGTGGGATAATCCGCCATGATATGCAAAATTTTGTCTCTTACATCCCACATCATATCCCTGGAAGACCACATTATTTCTGTATATTTACCACATATGTTTCTCACATCTCTCAAGGCAGAGTCACCAGCAATCAGAGTTTCAGGCCCAGCTGTTAGCTTTATCTGTAGTCTTTTCACCTTCTGAGTTGTTCTGATTTACCTTGTTGCGTGTGGGGGAGATTTTATCCAGGTCATCACATGGAAGTCCAGGGTCTTGCAGTAGTGGTACAAATCTATTCTGAAGTGGCATGTTTGGCAGTTGTGGAGGTTTGTTTATAGGCTTTCCTTTGACACCTATCCACGGTTGTGTCTTGCTGACAGTCGGGGTTGAAGATGCTCTTGGTCTATCCAATAACGCAGGCCAGCCATTTGCATCACAGATCTCACCAAGTTGGGCTGTTGTTTGTCCTCCCTTCAACCTGTGTGATGATTTATTCTTGGGCTTTGCACCAAGGGCATTCCAGGGAGGACTATCACTTGAGAATTTATTTCTCTGTACACAGTCCTCCTGTCTCCTATCAGTCATGTTAGTGCTGGATAGCTGTGAGTTAGTGGGGCCTTGTTCACTGTTTTTTTTTTTTTTTGTCACTGGCAGTTTTGTATCATTTTCACATAGGCCATTTACTTCCAGAATAACTTCTAGCTGCTGGATTTTAGTTTCCAGCATGGTAATCTTCTGTAGGAGTTTGTGGTAGTCATTTGTAGAAAGGGGAGGCATCTTGTTGATATCTAGCTTTAGCTTGTCAGTCACTGTAGCTCAGGCTTCAGCTGCTTGTAAGTCATGCTCACGTAGCACTCATGCAGTGCGGCAGTGCGCACAGATGCAGCGGCCCCTCTTGGCAGCAGCGAGTGTGAGAGTTTTGAGTGTTTTGATCTTCCCAGACGTACATTCTGTAAAACTTACAACCGTGAGACCTTATTAAACATCAAGGTACTACACGCTGCAAGAATCGCGGCAATCGGTTGTGACTTGGACATTCTACGCCAGCATGGAATTCTGGCAGAGTCCCCGCTGGAAGCTACCCGAGAGAGGAGGAGGCGTAAGCGGAGCGAACGCAAGAAAAAGCGTGGAAAAAGGGCCGGGATCCATGCTAGGCTAAAGGCTAACCCCTCCAGACCAGCGGTACCGTCGCTCATTCTCTCTAACGTCCGCTCCCTCGAAAACAAGCTGGACGAGCTGCGTCTGCTGAGAGAAACCCGGAGAGAGTGGAGAGTCTGCTGTGTGCTTGCGTTCACTGAGACATGGCTCCACCACAACATCCCTGACGAGGCCATTCAACTGGAAGATATGGCGATGTTCCGTGCCGACAGGGAAACGGCGAGCTCCGGTAAGAGGCGGGGGGGGGGGCTATGCATCTATGTTAACAAGAACTGGTGCGTCAATGCCACGTTAGTGTCTAAACACTGCTCTCCGTTGGCGGAGTTCCTTATTGTAAATTGTCGGCCATATTATTTGCCGAAGGAATTCAGCAACGTGTTTGTAGCTGGTGTTTACATAGCGCCGAGCGCTAATGCTAAAGCTAATGCTAAGAAGGCACTCGGGGAACTGCACAATCTGATTAGTGAAATCCAAACTTCACACCCGGACAGTTTTGTGGTGGTTGCGGGGGATTTTAACCACACCAGCCTAAAGACTGTGCTCCCCAAGTTTAAACAATGTGTAGACTTTAAGACCAGAGGAGAGAATATGTTGGACTTAGTGTACACAAACTCAGATGCATATAAGGCGATACCCCGCCCCCATCTTGGCCTTTCTGATCACATATCCATGATGCTGCTGCCTGCCTACAAACCTTTATTGAAGCGCAGCAGGCCAGCAGTGAAACAAATTAGAATTTGGCCAGAGAGTGCAACCTTTGCACTGAAAGACTATTTTCTGCACACAGACTGGGAGGTCTTCAAAATAGCAGCCTCCCAGGAAGACAAGACAGATGTGGAGGAGTATGCTGATACAGTCACCAGCTACATCGCGAAGTGCACAGAGGATGTCACTACAGTAAAGACCATCACTATGCGGGGTAACCATAAGCCCTGGATGACTGCAGAGGTGCGCTCGCTGCTTACAGCCAGGGATGCAGCCTTCAGAGTTAAGGACAGGATCGCCCTCCGCTCAGCCAGGTCTGCGCTCTCAAAGGGAATTAAGGCGGCAAAGCGCACCTATGCGGAGAAAATCCAGGGACACCTCTGTGACACTAGGAACACCAAGCAGATGTGGCAGGGAGTTCGGACACTGATGGGCTATAAATCTAGGCAGGGGGTCGATGATGACGACGCTTCGCTTCCAGACAGGCTTAATGACTTCTTTGCACGTTTTGAAGCATCAAACTCGACAATCAGAGGGAGGGCTGGCCCACCCCCACCATCGGTCGGACCAGCTTTTACCATCAACACAGCGGACACATGGAGGACCCTAACCAGAGTCAACCCACGCAAAGCTGCAGGTCCGGACAACATTCCGGGACGTGTGCTCCGAGACTGCGTGAGCGAGTTGGCGGATGTCCTGACATTTATAACATCTCCCTGAGTCAGGCCATCGTTCCCAGATGCTTCAAGACCTCTATCATTGTACCGGTGGCAAAGAAACCAGTTGTGTCCTGTTTGAATGACTATCATCCTGTTGCACTGACACCAATTGTGATGAAGTGTTTTGAACGGCTTGTCAAACCACACATTACAGCCTGCCTCCCTGCATCACACGACCCGCTCCAGTTTGCAAATCCTTCAAACCGCTCCACGGAGGATGCTATAGTCACCGCCCTACACTCTGTCATCACCCACCTGGACCAGAAAGACACCTACGCCAGACTCCTGTACATTGATTTCAGTTCAGCATTCAACACCATTATTCCCCAGAGACTGATGGAGAAATTACTCCTTCTCAATCTGAACACCGCAACATGTCTCTGGATCCTGTATTTCCTGACTGAGAGACCTCAGTCTGTCCGGGTTGGAAACAACATCTCCAACTCTGTCACGCTGAGCACCGGATCCCCTCAAGGCTGTGTACTCAGTCCACTGTTGTTTACACTTCTAACACATGACTGTGTATCCAGACACGAGGGGAACCAGATTATTAAGTTTGCAGACAACACCACGGTGGTGGGACTTATTCAGAGGGATGAGGAATCAATGTACAGGGAAGAAGTGAGAGACATGGAGGGCTGGTGCAGGGAGAACAATCTGGTACTCAACGTGGACAAAACGAAGGAGATGATTATCGACTTCCGGCGGTCACAGCCTGAGCACGTCCCCCTCAGCATCGGCGGCCGTTTAGTGGAGAGAGTGGAGAACATCAAGTTCCTCGGAGTGCAGATCTCGCAGGACCTGACCTGGAGCAAGAATTCCTTGGGGATCAGGAAGCGGGCTCAGCAGAGACTGCACTTCTTGACGAAACTCAAACAGGCCTCTCTCCCCATCTGAATCCTCAGGACCTTCTACAGAGGTGTGGTGGAGAGTGTTCTGATGTACTGCATTGCTACATGGTACTCCAGCTGCAGTATATCAGACAAAAAAGCCCTGCAGAGGATAGTCAAGGGGGCTGAGAGGGTAATTGGAGTCTCCCTCCCCTCTGTCCAAGAACTTTTTCAGAACCGTTGTAGGAGCAGGGCACTGAACATTGTCAAGGGCCGTTCTCACCCTCTGCATAAACACTTTGAACTTCTTCCATCTGGCAAACGATTCCGGAGCATCAGAGGCAGAACCACCAGACTGATCAACAGCTTCCTTCCACAAGCTGTCAGGATGCTGAACAGTTGACCCGGAATCTCTCATACATACTATTGCACCTACGGACATTTTGTATATTATTTGTATATTATAGTTAGTTAGTTTTTTCCCAAGTATGTCTCAGGGATGTGTGAATGGATGGGGGGGTGGGGGTGGGGGGGTGAAGCTATGTGTGAGTGTGTCTTAAATCATGCTGCTTCTATTTATATGGATGCCGAGAGAAACACAATTTAATCTTGCCTGCACTACAGTTGTATGCACAGCAATATGACAATAAAGTTTGATTTGATTTGATTTGATTTGATTTGAAGTGTTAGATCATGGTAATAGTGAGCTATATCTTCAACAAAATATAGTCCCTGTGATTTATGAGTATCTGACAGACACTGCCCATAAATTTCTTGCAGGGAGAATAAAAATATTGACAAAAAAGCGCAAGCAGAGAGAAGAGTGAAGCAGCGGAGCGTCTTTCCACCAGCAAGGTGGTTTAGCACTGTGGCAGCACAGTTTTACCCTTGGCCGGGGGACCGCGGGGATCATGAGATCGTGGGTTCGATCCCAGCCCCCGACCAACAGTGAGCTGTGTGGAGTTTGCATGTTCTCCCCGTGTTGCGCGGGTTTACTCCGGGATTTCTCCGGTTTCCTCCCGCATACCAAAAACATGTAGGTTTAGGGCGCTCGCGCACGCAGCGACCAGCAGCCAGTGGCTTGTCACCAGACTGCAAACCAAATCTACCTACGGGTACAAATAAGTAACAAAAAAAAAAAAAAAAAAAAAAAAAAGGTCAGAAGAGACGTAAGAGAGTGTTGGGCAAGTTACTAAAAAATAGTAACTAATAACAGTTACTAGTTACTTCTATTCAAAAGTAACTGAGTTACTTACCAATTACTGCATGATTCAAGTAACTAGTTACTTGGAAAAGTAACTTTCACGTTACTTTTAAATGCATACTTAAATCATCTTGCACACATAGCAAGATAATTTAATTATTTTATTACATTACGGGCTTATTAATGTCAGGCTGAAAACAGACTGTTTCAGACATGTTCAGTCTGCTTTATCCTGCCTTGAGAGCTCTTCTTGTGCATTGAACTGCACATGCCCCCGGAAACCCCCACCACAGGGAAGTACTGAGCAATCCGCCAATACTGGGTGAACAAATGTCCGTCTTTTTGCCCATCTGCTTTCTTCCTCTGCCGCTAAACGACAAAAGCTCCTGTTTGTCTTGATTGTCTTGTATTCACGTACCTCCATTGCTTCAGCCATTTAGTGCTCTTCTTTTGTGTTTGGATTGCAGCTGTTCAAATCAGCTTGGTGGCTCTTGGCTGTCGCCGACAGTACAGGCATGTGAACTGCAGATTATTTTCACTGTGCATGCGTGTACTCCACAACTACTGGATGGATTTGAATGAAATTTTACCAGAGGTGGTCCTTGGGCTAGAGAGGAAGCATAACATTTTGGTGATGAACCAAGAACCATAGGCAGCATTAGGCCATTTTTAGGGGTGCTGTAGCACCCTTAAATTTAAATTCAGCACCCGTATGAACTGGAGTGAGAAAAATTGTGATTATACAATTTTAGTTCATCTTTTGAGCCTTCACCTGGCTGCAGCGCTCACATGAGAGGTGTCTGATAGATCCAGTGAGTAACTGTAATGCGAAACTAGGAAAGCACAACTCCTGACTTTATTAACGATAAAAACAGTTTCAGCCAATCAAAAAGCATCTGACCATCACTGTCACCTGTTTTGACAGCAGGGCTGAAATAAATGAGAGGCTGAGGACATTTAGGATCTAAGTGTGCAATAGGTGGAGGAGGAGAAGAAATGATCACAAACTGTATTTAGATGCATAAAGCGGCCCTCTGAAACAGCTCTACACATCCAAGCTGAGATTATTATTATTATTATTATTATTATTATCATCATCATCCTATTACTAATTGTAAAGTCTGAAGTCTGGAGCTGAGAGAAAAATCAGGAGAATAATTACACACCCTTTTTGCTTTTCCTCTTCTTTTTTTAAAGAAGTGGCCCGGCATAGTTATTACAATACCTTTTCCCCCAGCTTCATTGACGTTAAAGGTGAGTTAATGAAACTTTGGCGTATAGTTAGTCAGGCTAGCAAAATCATTGGCTCACCACAGACACCACCGTCTGAACTGTATCAGCGCTTTGTGATCAGGAAAGCCACACTGATCACAGAGGACTCATCGCACCCCCTTCATCACTCTTTTCAGTTACTGCCAACAGACAGACAATATAAAGTTCCTTTGGCCCATAAAAACATTTACAAGAAATCATTTATCCCCTCTGCAATAACCATCCTGAACAAACTAAAATAGTTATCATACTGCACACAATTTTATTTGCTGTCTCCTTTTTAACCATGTTTACTTTTTTAAATTGTTTTTATCTTGTGAGTTTGAACATGTCTTGAGAGTGCTGAATGTGTTATATTGTTGTAGCTATGTCAAAGAAGAATTTCTGTCACCGACTGGGACAGACAATAAAGTTATCTAAATTCATGTTTATTTCAAAAACAAAGCCTTATCTTGGAATTCTGACAAATTAAAAGTCAGGAAAATATGGCAATACAATGATACAAGCCTTTAGTTCCACTCAATTTTGACCAGGCGAGCTGAAACGGAGAGGCAGACAGACGGACAGATACACACATACAGACGCATTAAGTGATTACCATATGCCTCTTTGTTTCACCGAGACATAAAGAGCTGTAGAACAACACAACAGGGATGAGTTATGCTCTTTAAAACTACCATAAGATTGAAGATGTCAAAACTTCAAATTAATCCCTTGAAATGACATAAAATTGTATTTTTAACTGAAAGGACTGATATAGAAAACATTTTCACACATTAAGTATGTCCTCACATGTAACAGTGATGGAAATAGAAAGTCTGGTTTACTCCAGGGCCATGGACAGAGTTTTCACAGACTGCTGAGCTAGCACTAAGGTCTGCTGGATATTTAGTAACCCAACAGAGAACTTCCTCTCTTATCACTTCTGACTCTGCTGAAAAGGTTTGCTGAACATGTTTTAAATTATCTGTGCTATTAACCTATTTATCATTACAGTGTGCACATACCATTGGATTTTAAATCCATCTAAACATCAAAAACACATACAGTATAAGCTAAGAACACATCTTTAGTTGATAGAAAAAGTAAAGACAAAACTATCTGTATGGACTGCAGCAGTTGCTGAGAACTGACCTTGATCAGATGCTACATTCCTGATAACTGTTTGACACTGAAACTGTTGTGCTCATGCTTACAGGCAGACCTCACACTCAGCCTTCTCACACTACATCTTTGTTATAATATTTTCTTCACTAAATTTGACTGCCACCTTATCGTGGTGGGGGGTTTGCATGCCCTAGTGATCCCAGGAGTTATGTTGTCTGGGGCAATTTGCCTCTGGTAGGGTCTCCCAAGACAAACTGGTCCTGAGTGAAGGGACAGACTAAGAGTGATCCAACAGACTCCCATGATGAAATAAAAATCAAGGACTCAATGTACCCCGCCCGGTATGGGGTTACCGGGGCTCTGCCCCGGAGTCAGGCCTGGGGAAGGGGCTCGATGACTGTTGGCCGGGTTTCTGCCCACAAGACCTGGCCGGGCTCAGCCCGAAGGAGCTACATGGGTCCACCCTCCAGTGGGCTCACCACCTGCAGGAGGAACCACGGGGGTCCAGTGCAATGAGGATTAGGTGATCATTGAAGGCAGAGACCTTGGTGGTCTGATCCCCGGCTTTCGAAACTGGCTTTTGGGACGTGGAATGTCACCTCACTGGTGGGGAAGGAGCCTGAGCTGGTGCACGAGGTTGAGAGATACCGACTATATATGGTCGAGCTCACCTCAACACACAGCTTCTGGAACCAGTCTCCTGGAGAGAGGCTGGAGCTTGGTCTACTCTGGAGTTTCCCCGGGTGAGATGCAACGAGCAGGGGTGCATATTCTTGTATCCCCCCGCCTTGCTGCCTCGACATTGGAGTTCTCCCCAGTGAACAGAAGGGTTGTTTCCCTGCGCCTTTGGGTTGGGAAACGGGTCCTGACTATCATTTGTGCCTATGCACCAGATGATGGCTCAGAGTATTCACCCTTTTTGGAGTCTCTGACTGGGGTGCTGGCGAGTGCTCCTCTTGGAGACTTCATTGTCCTTCTGGGGGCTTCAATGTGCACGTGGGCAAAGACAGTGAAACCTAGAGGGGCGTGACTGGGAGGAGCGGCCTGCCTGATCTGAACCTGAGTGGTTTTCAGTTATTGGATTTCTGTGCCAACCACAGTTTGTCCATAATGAACACCATGTTCAAGCATATGGGTGTTCATATGTGCACTTGGCATCAGGACACCCTAGGTCACAGGTCAATGATTGATTTTGTTATCATGTCATCAGACCTGTGACCATATGTCTTGGACACTAGGGTAAAGAGAGGTGCAGAGCTGTCAACGGAACACCACCTGGTGGTGAGTTGGGTCCGATGGCAGGGATGGACGCCACTCAGACCCGGTAGACTTAACGTACAGTGAGGGTGTGCTGGGAACGTCTGGCTAAGAACCCTGTCCAAGAGGTTTTCATCTCCCACCTCCGGAAGAACGTCGACCACATTCCGAGGGAATCTGGAGACATGGAGTCTGAATGGGCCATGTTCTCCACCTCCATTGTTGAAGCAGCTGTCCAGAGCTGTGGCCACAGGTTGTTGGTGCATCCTGTGGTGGCAACCCCTGAACCAAGTGGTGGACACCAGTGGTGAGGGGGACCATCAAGCTGAAGGAGGCCTATCAAGCTTGGTTGGCTTGTGGGACTCCCGAACAAGCTCTGGTGTACGGACAGGCCAAGCGTAGTGCAGCTCAGGTGGCTGCTGAAGCAAAAAATCTGGTGTGGAAGGAGTTTGAAAAGGCCATGGAACAAGACTTTTGGTCAGCCTTGAATAGCTTCTGGATACTGTCCAGTGGCTCAGAAGGGGGAAGCAGCTCCCTGTCCACACTGTGTATGGTGCGGATGGGGCACTGCTGACTTCGACTGGGGACATCGTTGGGCGGTGGAAGGAATAATTTGAGGATCTCCTCAATCCCACTGGCACACTTTCCATAGAGGAAGCAGGGCTTGAGGACGAGGGGGACAACTTGCCCATCACAGGGGCTGAGGTTGCCGAAGTGGTTAAAAAACTCTTTGGTGGCTGGGCCCTGGGGGTGGACAAGATTCGCCCTGAGTATCTCAAGGCCCTAGTTGTTGTAGGGCTGTCATTGTTGTCACACCTCTGCAACATTGCTTGGAGGTCAGGGACAGTACCTTTGGCATGGCAAACTGGGGTGGTGGTTCCTCTCTTCAAGAAAGGGGACCGGAGGGTATGTGATCAAACTTCTCAGCCTCCCTGGGAAAGTTTATACCAGGGTACTGGAGAGGAGAGTCCGACCGCTGGTCGAACCTTAGATCCAGGAGGAGCAATGTGGTTTTCATCCTGGCCGTGGCACATCGGACCAACTCTTTACCCTCTCGAGAATCTTCGAGGGTTCATGGGAGTTTGCATAACCAGTCCACATGTGTTTTGTGGACTTCGAGAAAGCATTCGACTACATCCCTCGTGGTTTGTCGTGGGGGGTGTTGCAGGAGTATGAGGTATTGGGGTTATTGTCAGTGTTGGGAGTAACATGTTACTGTAACACCACTACTTTTGCAGTAATGTGCTGTGTAACGAAATTACTGTTTAAAAATTCAGTAATGCAAATTCAAATTCAGTTACTGAAATTTGATCAGATACATTACTCACGTTACTCGTTTTATTAATATGGATCGATATTTTTTTTTTTCCACAATATCTTTATTGAACCTTTTTTTTTTTTTTTTTTTTAACAAACATGATACAAACAATCAAACACTAACACTAAAGTACTACAAAAAAAAAAAAATGCACTAAAAACACCAACAACCACCAACAAAATCAAGTCTTCAACAATGCTCCTCTGTTTAGTCTGACATAACGTTCGGCTCAGGAGACGCACACACACAGGCTCAGAGTAGTTCAAACTGTTTATTAACAACAGGGATGTTTGGGTGCGTGTCTGCGGAATGTTAATGTGTTGGTGGTGGCGTCTGCTTCGGACCCAGAGGCAGGAGACCGTTCAGCCGGCAACCCTATGGGAGAAATCAGACACAGGGTGATGAGCACACACCAACACGGGAGGAGAATAGGCGAGGGAGAGAAGCTTACTTGTTTGGGCAGATGACTGGCGCTTCAAGGATGGAAGCCCGGGAGACAGCCACCTGTAGGGCTCGGTGCAGCAGCGAGGAGAGACGAGGGACGGGATTGTCCGCCGCCGAGGAATCCACCTGTGCACAGGGGAGCAGACTGGAGAGATGAGGTAAGTGAACTTCTTACCGGAGATGAGGATGCTGAAGAGAATGTGGTAGAAGTCCATACGAAGGAAATGAAGTCTACGGCTTCAGGCCGACGCTCAGGGCGAGGCGGCTTTTATCCTTCGCCGCTGACGAGTAGCAGGTGCGTGAGCAGGTGGCGCCGCTGATGAATGGCGCGGCGTGACATAGTCTAGACAATCCAATACATAAGTATACATATTATGTTCACCAGTTTGGAATTTACAAGGTCCACACACATCATTCACCTTCTTCTTCAAGAGTTATGTTTAAATTTTTTACATAATCAATAAAAGGTCTCCATATATTCTCAAACACAATTTCCTTTGATTTTAGTATATATGTTATTCTTTCTAATGGAAGGTTTGTTAACATCTGTCTTAACCACTGAGTCACATCTGGTCTATGAGTCTTTTTCCATAATAGTGCAATACATTTTTTGGCATTAAGCAAACTGAGGTCTATGAATGTTCTTTCACTTTTATTAAAATTATGCTTTTCTGGGTACAGACCCAACAAAAACAGTTTAGGATTCAATATGATTTGTTTTGAGATTATTTTTTCAATTGTTACCCTCACCTCTTCCCAAAACATTCTTATTAATCTACATTCCCATAAACAATGAAATAGGGTTCCTTTACTTTCCATGCATTTTGTGCATGTATCTGGTATATTTTTGTTATATCTATTTAACTCCTCCGGTGTAACATACATCCGCATTAACCATTTGAAATGTATCAATTTAAGGCGTGCATTTATTGATTTGGTTTGAGCTTCTGTACAAGCCAATTCCCATTGTTCCTCTGAAATTTCAATTTGCAGATCTTCTTTCCAGTAGTTTAATCTTTTCAGTGAATTTTCACTTGAAGATAGTGTCAGTGAGTTATAAAACTCTGAAATAATACCTTTTCTTTTACTATCTTTCATCATCATTTTTTCCAAGGATGAATAAATAGGTCGAGTGAGAGCTTTATTTTGATTTGATCGAATAAAGTTTCTAAGTTGAAGATATTTAAAAAAATGTGTTCTATTGAGATTAAATTTGATCCTCAGCTCTTCAAAAGACATTATGTTGTCTGCACATGGCAAATATAAATCCTGAATCTTTTGTATCCCTTTTAAATTCCATACTTTAAATACAGCGTCCGCTCTCCCTGGTTTAAAATATTGATTACCCCATATTGGACTAAATTGTGACAATAACTGTGGTTCTTTTAAATAGTTTTTAGCTTCACACCATATTTTGATCATATGCTTTACAAATGGATTTTTAACTTGTTTTTGTAATTTTTTTGCCGAATCTGAGTATATGAATATGGGAAGAGGTAAAGGTAAATTGTATGATTCCATTTCAGTCCAGTGAGGGAGATCATTTGATGAAAAATAATATGTCATAGACCTCAGTTGTGCCGACCAATAATACAACATAAAATTTGGACATTTCAGACCTCCACGATCAAATGGTAAATATAATAAAGACAAACGTAATCTAGCCCTCCTGTTGTTCCATATAAATTCCACTAACTTTTTTTTTATTCTTGAGAATAGATCTAAAGGTGGTGATAAGGGAATGTATTGAAATAAATAAAGTATTTTAGGTAAAATATTACTTTTAAGTATATTGATTCTCCCGATCATCGACATTGGTAGTGACATCCATCTCTGAGTTAACTCATTGATATCTGACATTAAGGCTTCATAGTTGACACTGGCGACTGATTCTAGCTTAGGCATAATTTGGATTCCTAAATATTTAAACTGATTTACAACATTGAATTGATTTACCTCAGGGGCTGGGTAATTTCTCTGGGTCTCATTTAGCATTAATATTGAAGATTTAGTTTTATTTATTTTATATCCTGATATTTCCCCAAAATTCTTTATTAAATTCAACAAGGTTGGAATTGATTTTTTTAGATTCGACATAAACAAAATTATGTCATCGGCGTACAGGGAGATTTTATGTTCTGTTGGTCCAACTTTAATTCCATATATTTGTGAATGTAAACGTATCGCTATCGCTAAAGGTTCAATTGCCATAGTAAACAGTAAAGGTGAAAGTGGACAGCCTTGTCGACATCCTCTATTGATTTTTATTGGTTTTGAAATATTGTTATTTGTTAGGATTTCTGCTGTAGCATTATTGTATATTATTTGAACCCATTTTATGAAATTATTTCCAAGTCCAAACCTTTGTAGGACTTCAAAAAGAAAGGGCCATTCAACTCTATCAAAGGCCTTTTCGGCGTCCAATGATAGGAGAGCTGTATCCGGTGCTTCTTTATTAAAATAAATAATATTAAATAGTCTTCTTACATTATGGAAGCCTTGTCTACCCTTTATAAAGCCATTCTGATCTCGATTAATAATATTTGGTAAAATTTCTTGTATTCGTCTTGCTAAAATTTTACAGATTATCTTAAGGTCGGCGTTTAATAGGCTTATTGGTCTCATATTTTCACATTTATTAGAGGGCTTACCTGGTTTTGGCAGCAGTATAATTAAGGCATTATTTATGTATGATGGTAAATTATTATTTTGAAATGCTTCTAAAACCATTTCCAAAAAAGGTTTTATTAATTTATTCTTAAATTTTTTATAAAGGTCAACTGGAAGACCATCTGGTCCTGCACTTTTTCCTGATTTCATATTATCAATGGCTAGCCCAACTTCTTCTTGACTAATTTTAGACTCCAATATCTCCCTGTTTTCATTTGGAATACACGGTATAGATAGTTCGTTCAAAAACCCATTTAGTTTTGTTAAATCAGGTTCATTTTTGGTATCATATAATTTTTCATAGTAATCTCTAAAGGCTCTATTAATTTCTAAAGGATCTATAACTACCTGTCCATTACTTATAATACTGGTAATTGGTGTTTTAATTTCCAATTGTTTAATCTGCCATGCTAATAATTTTCCTGATTTTTCACCTTGTTCATAAAAAGATTGTTTCAATCTTAGAAGACTCGAGGCAGCTCTATTCGCTGATTTTTTGTCGTATTCAGCTCTCAAAATCAGTAATTCATTCTCCAACCTTGGGTCACTTCCTGCATACACTTTTTCCTGAAGATTTTTTATTTTATGTTCCAATTTAGCTCTCTCCTCTCGAGTCTTCTTAGATTTTGATCCTGTATAACTAATAATATGTCCCCTAATAAAAGCTTTGAAAGCCTCCCACTTTACACATGCTGATGTTTGTGTAGTATTGATGTCAAAGAACTCGTCTATCTGTTTTTCTATATACTTGACAAATTCCTCATCCTGAAGCCATTTATGCTGAAATTGCCATCTACCTGATTCCTTTATCAATTTTTTATCTACATATATTAGACAACAGGGTGCATGATCAGAGATCACGATGTTATCATAAAAGCAGTTTTGAATCTTGGACCTTAATTCTGTGGAAATCAAAAAATAATCAATACGTGAGAATGTCTTGTAGGTACTGGAATAACAAGAATAGGCTTTAACTTGTGGTTTCATTTCTCTCCATATATCTAACAATCTCAATTCTTTCATAAAATGATTAATAGTCATCCTACATCCAATGTGCGTACAATCCAGTCCTGTTGATCTATCCACACCTGGATTCAATGTACAATTAAAATCCCCTGCTATTATATGTTGCCCTGTAAGTGATGATAAGATGAGAAATAAATTAGCAAAGAACTTCTGGTCATCTATATTGGGACCATATAAGTTCACAAGATTTATATTTTCTAATAGCAAAGAACCTTGAATGATTACATATCTTCCAAATTTGTCTCCAATTACATTTTTCACTTGAAAAGGAACTGATTTATGTATGAGAGTCATAACTCCCCTGGCTCGGGATGAAAATGAAGAGGTGAATACACTTCCCTGCCATCTACTCCTAATTCTTTTAACATCCTCCTCTATCAGATGAGTTTCTTGTAAAAACACAATTCTTGAACCCATGTCCTTTATTTTATTCATAACTTGTTTAAGTTTTTTTAAATTTTGTAGACCTCTGCAATTCCATGAAGTTAAATTAAGATTAACACTTTGGTCCATGATCAATAGAGAGTTTGGGATTACCTTGCAGTGTAAACATGCTCATACAGAGAAGCAAAAACATGAGTGGTTGAACATTCATCCTACAAACTACACACAAACAAATTTCCCCTTCCCACACTTGTGGCAAACCCCCCAAAATCAAAAGAAAAATTCTGTCTCCCGATATAGCCATCGACCGTTCCACACCCACGGGGAACAGCCTAAGCCACTCCTTCTTCATCCTCCCAATCACCCTAACTCTACTGCTTTTAATGACGTAACATTAACTCTCTTCTGTAGTTTTCCAACTTAACTCCAAAATTTTTAACAACTTTGTACATCATAGTTTTTTTTTTTTTTTGTTTGTTTTGTTTTTGTTTTGTTTTTTTTAATATATAATACAATCTATATTTTGTAAACTTACTATTTACTTCAAGTCAGTCAGATGCCTGTGCAAATGCTTAATTATTCTACCTTATATTTTGTTCATGCTTAGCTCCCACCAGTCTCTTCTTCTTCTTTGATCTTCTTGATGAACTCCTGCGCCTCCTCTGGGGTCTTGAAGATGTGGGTTCTGCCCTCATACGTGGTCAGCAGTCTCGCAGGATAGATTACACCATGACGAATCCCAAGGTTGCGCAGCTCCTTACGTACGGGATCAAACTGCTTCCTCAATTGCTGGATTCCTGTGGCCAAATCTGGGTAGAACCGCACCTGCTGGTCCTGGTGTTTAATCTCTCCTTTAGCACGTGCAGCGTTGAAGATCTTCATCCTGTCTCTGTTGCTTAGAAACTTCATAATTAAGGTCCTCGGCGGTCCCTTATCTCTCCGTGGGCCAATACGATGTGCTTTTTCCAGAACCACTGCTGATTGCAACTCCTCGCTGCCCAGCACCTCCGGAATCCACTTTTCCAGAAAGGAACATACGTCCCGACCTTCTGATTCCTCTGGAAGACCCACCAGCCTCAAATTATTCTGTCTCGACCGAGATTCCAAATCCAAAATATTATCTTCCAGAGATTTATTTTTTTTTTCCAAAGTGCGCACCTTTAATTGAAGACGGGTGACGTCATCTTCAGCACTAGCGAGACGGAGCTCCATCTGCGCCGTTCGTTCTACACAGTCACCCAATTCCTTTCTTATTCCTTCCAGCGCTGTCATAATCCCATCAAATCTAGAGGAAAAGTCCGCTCTCATTGAACTCATGGCAGCCATCAGCGCATCTGCGCCATTCCCCGCAGAAATCGCACTGCCGCCAGCCTCCTCCGCCATATATGGAGCCTTGTTTGCTGCGTCACAGACCTGAAAGTCCGTTAATTTGGACTGTTTCGGCGGCTCGCTTTTTCCTTTTCCTGGTTTTCCAGCCTTAGGCTTCGCCGACATATCCTCGCCCAAATGCTGGGATACGTTCTGTCCCAAATGAGAGAGTTATTTGCCGATTTTTTTCTCCAGGAGCAGAGCAGAGCGATACACGTCCGTCCTACGTGGCAGCCATAACCGGAAGTCGGATCGATATTTTAGCGCAAACAAACAATCATATAACTTGCAATTGCTAGACACCTTCCTCATCAGCTGCCAACTGGGGATGAATACACAGTTTCGGTGGCTATTGGCGGGACAACTGCCATCCCCAGTGCCTCAAGCCACTGGAGGTTGTCATGCCAAAGGCAAAGGCAAGCAAATAAATATAAACTGACCCTACTGTAACTGACGCAGCCATCACACAGTCTCCTCCGCGGGTCCGTTTCCTGTCCTGCCCCAGTTCACATCACAGCCCTGTAGGGGGAAATGCCGTGGCGGTAGCGGACTTCTCATATCGAGCCCTGATCACCTGTTGGCCAAGGTAAGTAGCCCCTAACAGCTCCTACCTCTATCGTTAAACATGAGTGTTTTTTGAGAAAGAAGCTCGCATTTAATGTATGCATTAAATGCATTTAAAGTTTTCTTACGCACAGAGAAAACGTGACTGTGATTTGGTGCAGTAAAGAACTTCAGTACTAAAAACAGTTAAGTGCTTCTAAGCGGGGAACTTTCATTTGTCTGTGCTTTCTATTTTATTCTATCTCATTCATTTACATGCTGTTGTGATATGTAACTATTTCATGGAAGTAAATCCTCTAAATATGCATTTTTAACGGACTGGTCCAGGGGTGTCAAACATATGGCTGGTGGGCCAAAAACGGCCCACCAGGGGGTCCAACATTTTCTCTGTGAATTCACAGCTTTATTTCTAGTAAATTTCTGACTTTCTACTGATTGCAATAGTTTGTGTAAATCTGAGACATTTTTTCTCTGTAAGATGAGATGTTTTTCTCATCAGTTTTCTGATGAGAACAAGGGGCCCTTGATCTTGCTGTGTGTGCAAGATGATTTAAGTATGCATTTAAAGGTAATGTGAAAGTTACTTTTCCAGGGTAACTAGTTACTTTAATCATGCAATAACTCAAAAGTAACTCAGTTACTTTTGAAAAGAAGTAACTAGTAACTGTACTACTTACTATTTTTTAGCAATTTGCCCAACACTGCTCATTGTTACGAGCTATCCGATCCCTATACAACCATTGCAAGAGTTTGGTTTGTATTGCCAACACCCAGTCGGACTCGTTTCCAGTGAGAGTTGGACTCCGCCAGGGCTGTCCTTTGTCACCGATACTGTTCATAATTTTTATGGACAGGACTTCTAGGCACAGCCAAGGAACGGAGGGTGTCATGTTTGGTAACTACAGGATCTCATATCTGCTGTTTCATCCTATTGGCTATGACCTACATGTCTTGCTGGAATGGTTTGCTACTGAGTGTGAAGTGGCTGGGATGAGAATCAAAACCTCCTAGTAGAGGTGGATTACCCTCTCCGAGTTGGAGACAAACTCCTGCCCCAAGTGGAGGAGTTTAAGTATCTTGGGGTCTCATTCACAAGTGAGGGGAGAATGGAGTGAGAGATCAGAGCAGCATCTGCAGTGATGCGGACGTTGTACCGGTCTGTTGTGGTGAAGAGGGAGCTGAGCTCCAAAGTGAAGCTGTCGATTTACCTGTCAATCTACATTCCTACCCTCACCTATGGTCATAAGCTTGCATGACCGAAAGAATGAGATAGTGGATACAAGCTGCTGAAATGAGCTTTCTCCGTAGGATTGCTGGACTCACCTTTAGAGGTAGGGTGAGGAGCTCAGTCATCCAGGAGAGACTCAGAGTAGAACCGCTGCTCCCTCACATCGAAAGGAGTCAGTTGGGGTGGTTTGGGCATCTGATGAGGATGCCTCCTGGATGCCTCCCACTTGAAGTGTTCCGGGCATGTCCCACTGGGAGGAGACCCCGAGGCAGACACAGGACATGTTGGAGAGACTACATCTCCCAGCTGGCCTGGGAACGTCTTGGTATCCTCTCTGAAGAGCTGGAGCGGAAAAGCGGTAGAAAATGGATGGATGGATGGATGGATGGATGGATGGATGGATGGATTAATGGATGGAATTTGAAGTAGACTCGTGATTTATTGTATTGATGATATAATAAATGCACAACTACAAGACAAAAATAATACACAAAATTATAATAGAACATAAGCATATAAGATTTCTAATCTACATTTCCAAAATACATGTAAGCTAAAAAATATATACAGTTTCTGTCATGGTGCGGTCCTGGCGGACCACTAATGAGACACTATAGGCAGCCGTAGAGTTTGCATATTTATTAAAGGAAGACGGCTCTGACAGCCGGAAGCCCCGCAGAGACGCTGTCAAAATAAGAGCTCAGAGAGCCCTCAAGGAATTAATAAAGACTGGGAAGAAAATACTGCATGACCCGAGAGCGGACGAGATTGGTGCTCAGACCATGACAGTACTCCCCCCTGAAGGAATGCACTCCGGGCGTAAATGTAACCCCCCCCAGAAAGGCAAGAAGGCCCACCCAGGGCGGGGAGAGGGGGGAAAAAAAGGCTAGGAGGGCTAGAACCAGAAAACACCGTAACAAAGAGGAAAAACAAAACAAAAAAACAAAAGAGGACAACAATGATAATCAAAATGACGAGATAAACACCCAGAAAAACAAGGCAGAACATGATACTACAATCCTTAAGCAAAGCTGAAAACAAAAAGAATACCACATTCTGATTAATGAACAAAAATACAGGTACTGTATGTACAAAAACATATCGTACCCTAAAACACACTGAGCAGCAAATATCGTCCATATTACAAATATGTAAAGACAACAAAAAAATCATCTTTCTTAGACTACAGAGGGGACAAGAAAACTGAAATACAGGCACATAATAACCAGTAACCCAATACTATCAGGGAAAAAAAAAAAATCACGCTACAGAGCAGCAAACAGTTCAATAAAGATCAGATGAAAGAAAAAAAAAAAACACCAAAGCATCCCCAAAGATTACAGAGGAGAGCAAAAAACAGGAATAATAGAGCGGTGATAAATACAGTTCAATATAGTTCAAATGGCAAAGAAAACACAGGAGCATCCCTAATATTATAAAGGAGGGCAAAAATACAGAGCACAATGAACAACAAGAACAGACAATTCGGGAGGTCTACCTGCATCCAGGGTCCAAATCGCTAACAGGGGAAGAAGAATGAGTTCGGGTGGTCTACCCCAGTCCCAGGCCCGGAGAAACAGCACCTCGGGCGGCCGGGCCACATCACCGAACAAAGAGTCTGGTTTGTCAGGTGGCCGACCCAGAACGCCAAACGGGCAAAGCAGTTTCCCAGGCAGCCGACCCGCGTCAACAGGCCACCAGGACCGCAGGGGAGAACTCAGAGGCGGCATCCCTATCGCGAGGAATAGCGAGGGAGAGCCAAGCCAATTACGGGGGATCTCCACCATACCTGATGGAGGGAAAAAGGAAACGGGGAAAAAACGAGGGGTCAGTCCGGTGTCGAACGGCAGAGGGTCTGCAGCTCCTTCTCCGGACTTCACTCGGACTGGCGCTGCGCTTCCATTGTATCCCAAGCGGGCCCGTGCTGCACCCACGACGGACGCCGATTGGGTCAATGCTGCACCCACGACGGACTCCGACTGGGCCAGAACCACACCCACGACGGACCTCAACTGGGCCGGCGCAGCACCAGGGGTGACCTCCAGACACGAACCCCGAACCTCCAGGGCGACGACTGGAACAGATTCATCACCGGTGACCCTGGGAGAAGGCTCAGAAGAGAGAAGAAAACCGGGATCAGGATCACCGGCAGCGGCAGAGCCCAGCGAGACAAGCTTGGACGCCACGGACAACAGCGCCCGGCTCATCTCCCCGAGAGACAGGCAAAAATGCTCTAGGATAGAGGAAAGGAAGACAAAATAGAGCACTTGCCTGATCTCGGGCTCCACCGCAGCCCAGGACTCCGTCGATCCAGGTTCAGTGCGCTGAAGGTCCAGTTCTGGCTCCCACTCTACTGCGGCAGGCTCCGCAGCCGACACGATGGTGTCCACAGTCCGGGGATTCCCTGACGCTGACGTCCACGCCAAGGGCCCGCACGGTGTGGTGGCAGGGAATCCGTAACCTGCCGTGTCGGACTGTCCCTCTGTGGAGACCCGGGGATGCTTGCTCGTCGGCACAGGCTCCAATTTGCAGTCCGCCCTCCTCCTCTGCCCGTGTCATGGCTGCGGGGCTGGAACCAGGCTCTCCAGGCCCGCAGGCTCCCTCCTCGTCTGACGGCGTAGACCTGGTGCCAAGGAACGCTCAGGGGAAGGAGACACAAAGGTGGCAGGTTCATAATTAACCACCACAGCAGGTGAAGGGAGCTCAGGGGACTGTGAACCCCGAACTCCACCCCCAGGGGTCAGACAAGGCAATATCACCCAGTGAAGGAAAAGAATGAAAAGACACTTGCCTGCTCCGCTGAGAGCCGGTGGAAGCTGCTGCAGTGGGCTTGGTTCTTCCCTTTCCCCACTGGATGGTGGCGGAGGGCCCCCTGGGAAGATGAGGAGGAGCTGTTGGCACAGGATCGATGACGGGCATCGTCGGAGCAGGACTCATAGAGTTCTCAGCCGCTAGAGAGAGCGTCGAGGAGGAGGGAGGAACAGCCGAGGCGGGCCGGGGATGAGGCACATACAACCTGGAGGCGGCGGCGGCTGTCTCACCCCTCGCAGAGGCTACAACTGGCTGGGAGACAGAGTTCGTGCGGCTATCCGTTACTGGGTCGGGACGGGGTTTTCACTGAGGATTTGCCAAGGGAATCCCGGCTGATGTCCTTCTCCACTGGGGATGACCCCTGGGTGGTGCGAACTCCTGGACTGGATGGGGGACAGGAATGGGATCCCGAGACAAGGAGCAAGGATGTCTCCTCTTCAGCTTCCTGTCGGAGTTTCCCTCCAGCCCATGGAGCTTCTCCCGGTGAGCAGAGATGTCCGCCATCCTCGCCGTGATTTCAGGGTGGTCCGCGTAGTGAGGATGGCGGTTAATAGTCGCCTCAGCGAGGTCCAGGTACCAGCGTGCATCGTTGGGAGTGTCGTAACGCTGAGCGGTGGAGAGGATACCATCAATGTCAATGAGGGCCATAACCAGCTCGTAGCCCAAGCTCATCGCATAGGCCTTGGGCGGCACCATCTCCCAGCACACCGATACGAGAAGAGGGGGAAAAACTACAAGCCCAAATTAAGCAAACTCACGGTCACCGGCGTCTTGTTTTGGCTGCAACCTACTGTCATGGAGTGGTCCTGGCAGACCACTAATGAGATGCTATAGGAAGCCGTAGAGTTTGCATATTTATTAAAGGAAGACAAGGATACAAAATAATGAGCCATGTGGGGCAAAACACAAATAAAGACTAAGACTAGGACACACCAACGCTCGGCTCTGACAGCCGGAAGCCCCGCAGAGACGCTGTCAAAATAAGAGCTCAGAGAGCCCTCAAGGAATTAATAAAGACTGAGAAGAAAATACTGCATGACCCAAGCGTGGATGAGATAGGCGCTCAGACCATGACAGTTTCATTATAAATTGGCTTGTGGTGAAACAGCTTTCTGGTGAATGTGAGTGACAAACAACAAAGACTAACAAATGATGAGCGTAATTGAAAGATAATGCCACATGCATTTAGATTTTTGCCTGAAACCATCATTAACAACTTTGACACCCACTAGCGGTTGAACATGGGATTCTGGGGGACCGAGGATGGCATTTTTGAGTTCATATTGTACATTCCATAGATCTACATTAGACATCCCAAAACAGAAAATGTCTGATTTGTCAAAAGAATACACCGCTCTTGTGGAGTTACTCCAGCCATCCTGACAGGTATCACATATCATGATGCTGATTTGAACCTCATAATTGCCACATGACAAATAAAGCTGCCCTCAAAAACACAAAACAAGGGACTTGTCAACAACCATAACAGATGGAAACTTCTTGTTTTCAGCATTAACATCCAAATGCCCGATGTCCTTGCGATACATGATGCACATGCAATAACCTTTAACCAATGCTCTGGACAGACAAACAGAGAGACAGACAGACAGACAGACAGACATACTGACAGACACACACACACCTATATCAGCAACAGTTGAAAAAAATATATAGAACAAGCTACAGTTGAATTTATTGTCTTGATTAGCAAACCTCAATTACTTTGTGATGACGGACTCTTTATTTCATCTGAAAATCCCAAGAAAAAGTGAGTAAAGTATCCAAAGCCAAATCACTAGCATTCTAACTAGCAACTGGCACAATGTTACAGTGACCACAAACCCTAGTCACCAGGTGACCAGTATGTAATATAAACACCGACTTCTGCACTGGACAGCATTTAGTTTGCTTACATGTGTGAGAAATAACAATAGGCCTATTATTTTCTATATTAGCTTTGTTGAGGTGCTTATTTAGCAACAGTTAACTAGATACATTTAGTAGCTGCTCAGGAGGTAGAGTGGGTCACCCAGTAACCGGAGGATTGGTGTTTTGAATCCCGCTCTCCCCAGCCATCCTGCCCTTGCGTCCCTGGCCAAGACATTTTACCCACCTTGCCTCCAGTGCCCATGGTACTAGGTATGAATGTGTATAAATGTTCGGTAGTGGTCGGCGAGGCCGTTGGTGCTTATTGGAAGCCACATTTCTGTCAGTCGGCCCCAGCGTAGCTGTGGCTACAGAGGTAGCTTACCACTATCAATGTCTGTTTGGAGTGAGTGAATAATTTATTTATTTATTTAGCGAATGCAAAGTCCTTAAGCCAAGCAGTTGCCTCCTGGTTTGCTGTATGGAGGGTGTGTAATCCTCCTTCCAGTCTTTGGAGCGGGCAAGCCTCTATGATGTGTTCCATTGTTTGCTCCTCTCCACATGCGCACAGTGGGCTAGGGCTACTGCCCCATCTGTGAAGGCTGGCCAAGCAGGGGCCATGTCCAGTCCTGAAGCGATTGAGTGTAGACCACTGTCTCCTTGGGAGGTTGGTGCCCGGGACCTGTTGGTTGGGGTTTATCACCAGCTGTTTGTTTGGGACCTCCTTGGTCTCCCATTCCTCTTGCCAAGCTGTCTGGATGGTAAAGTCAGCTGGGGGAGGGTTTTTCCAAATCGGCCGTCTGGATGAATAATGGACTCACTGCAAGCGCTTTCAGATGTCACTTGACATGTAAAGCACCATATAAATATAATCCATTTTTATTATTGTTTTCTTGGCTAAACAAAATAACTGGTTATACAAACAACTTATAATATTTTGTCCTGTATTGCTGTCATTTAATAAACTGAGCTTGTAGAACTGTTGTATAAAAGCATTACACTCAAGGTCGTGCAGTATCATGAATATAGTAACTGTGGTGAGCTGACATTGGTACCGCACTCCCTGTCATGTAATATTGTTTAAATCTCAAATCTTAATAATGTTATTGTATTTCTATATGCCATAGTCTCCATAGTAAACCTTTTGACATTTGGTAAGCCTGCAGTAAACTTCTTCCAAGATTTATATACTGTGCTTTAAAATACCTTTTTGATAAAACTGTAGTTTTTTTAAATTATTTATTTATTTATTTATTTTTTGTACAAGGCTATAACTGGTCATCACACTCACCCCCCCCCCCCAAAAAAAAAAAAACAAAACAGGCAAAACGTTTTCAATAGGTGCAACTGTTATTTTTATTTACCCTTACATATATACAAGCTTTTTTCTGCCTTGAAACAAAATATACAAAATCAAGAGAGTTAATGACAAAATGAAAAATAAACAAAGCATTAAAAAGCTGCATTTTTGTCTTTGTCTTCCACAAAAAGAGAATACAATCACTGAATTTATTTCCATAGCAAATTCATACAACACAATTCTTGTCTAGATATTTGTATTGAAAAAAAAATACAAACTCGCAGCTTGTATTTATCTAAAATAAATTAGTTTCATGGAAATTAATGATTTGGTGAAAATGCTGAGCAGGACCATTAGGGGGCGATATTTGCACAAGTAAAAACAACGAACAAGCTCTTCAGGGCTGTCACACGATGACAGGAAAGAACAATTAATTCATTAGTTTGATGGATATTTTTAACATGTTTATATTTCTTATGACACAGTCTACTGCTAGAGGAATTTTATAAGAATGTAAGATGCTCCTCTGAAGAAATGAGCCATTTCATATGCTCCATAAGACTAAAGAGGCAGAGATTCAATGAAAAACCAGCAGATAAATCCAAGGAATTGTGCTGCCCAGCATTACGGTGGTGGGATGTTCTCGTAAATATTCTCAGCAGTTGATTTTTTGACATGTTGCAGTTGTCCCTTTGACAGCCGCATCACCCCTGGTTCAGAATAAAATGCAAGCATTAAATTATAACAGGAAGGGAAAGTTAAAGTAAAATCTGAATGTGAATCAAAAATGACTCCATACTCACATAAAACAAAGACAAGGACTATGATTATGGTGAACAAAAGAATAGCTGCCACCCTGCTCACGTTCTCCACTCTAAAAAATTCCTCAAGGGTTTTCTGTAGTGAAAAACAGCATTAGACACTCGGGTTTTTTAAAGGTTCCATAAATATAGAAGCCTTGTAAAATGTATATTCAGTGTCATCACTTTTTACTTAAACTGACATTTGCAGAAGTGCACAATGCATGGTTGGAATCATATACCGCACTTTTCAGTAAACTACAGTTTATTTCTTATAAGTTTCAAAGTGTAGCCACACTAGCCACACATGTGTCTTACTTAATGCCTTACAGTGTACTCCACATCTTAGATTGAACAGAGTGCAGAGTTCCCTTGGAGATAACAGGAAGCTGTGAAAGCGTAATCCTTTGTGTGCTGAGAGACTGCTTGGAAGAGCCTTTGGGGGCCAAAGTCTGTGAAGGAGGATGCTAAAGGATTTAAGAGGAAATGCATTGTTACTTGTTATGTAAATGAATGTGACTTGTGAACTGTGGGGGACTGGAGTATATATGGAGCGAGTTTTTCTGAGTTGTTCTCTTTCTACTTTGAGATGATGGTGAATGTGTAATAAAGCTGCCTTGAGACAAACCTGCCTCATCAATTGCACATTCCCACACTGGTGACCCAAGACGTAGCATGCAGCAAGAGGAGAATTCCCCGGGGCCAGCCTCGTCAGGAGCCCCCAGCCAAGCGAATGCTGCTACAGTCCAGCTACCGGACTTTTGGCAGAACAATCCGCGCTCCTGGTTCCACTCGGTTGAGGCACAGTTCAACCTCCGGGGGATATTGGTAGATGACACAAAATTCTATCATGTGGTAGCAAAACTTGATAACCACACGGCTCAGCATGTGGAGAGCCTTCTGGAGCGGCCGCCAGCCAGCGGCAAATACGGCGCGTTGAAGGCTGCACTCATCCAGCACTTCACTCCCTCGGTGGAGGAGAGAGCAGAGAGACTCCTGGCGCTGACCGAGTTGGGAGATGGCACACCCGTTGACCTTATGGAGAAGATGTTGAGGTTGAAAGGCTCGGATGATGATCACTCATCTTTACCCACCTCTTCCTCAGGACCCTACCGTCAGCGACGAGAGCGACCCTGGCCAGTTCGCCATTGTTGGCCCAGCGGGACTACCGTGCGCTGGCCCGGAAGGCGCATCGAATTGTCAATGCCAGCAGACAACGCGCGGCCACGGCTGCAGCAGCAGAACTCGGCGTGACGGCCGGGGATGGCGGGGGGCCATGGGCAAATTGAATGTAGTGGCAGATTGCCTCTCGCGCGCCGTGGCGGCCCCAGTCAGCGTAGGAATAGATTACGCAGCCATGGCCGCGGAGCAGGTTAGTGACGCGGCTGTGCGTGCGCTCCAGTCTGGACCAACAGGGTTAAGGCTGGAGAACAGGGTGCTGCAAGATGGTATGCCCCCCCTAATCTGCGATGTCTCCACTGGACGACCGCGTCCGGTAGTACCGGCCGCGTGGCGCCGCCGCGTTTTTGACTTGATTCATTCTTTGGCGCACCCGGGAGTACGCGCGTCGGTCAAAATGGTAGGAGAGAAATTTGTGTGGCCGAACCTCCGCAAACAAGTTAAAGAGTGGGCAGCAGCCTGCATGGCGTGTCAACGAGCCGAAGTACACAGGCACACGAGAGCTCCCTTGGAGCCGTTTCACATCCCGGCCAAGAGGTTCGATCACGTTCATGTGGACCTCGTGGGCCCCCTTCCGCCATCACAGGGGTGGACACACCTTCTGACAATGGTGGACCGCACCATGCGCTGGCCGGAAGTGGTTCCGCTGGTGTCAACCACGGCCGAGGAGGTGGCACACGCGTTTTTAACAGCATGGGTGGCGCGTTTTGGAGTCCCGTCGGACATTACGTCCGACAGAGGCCCTCAATTTGTGTCCGAACTTTGGTCGACAATGGCCCGCAGCCTGGGTGTCACAATTCACCGCACAACCGCGTACAATCCGCAGGCTAATGGGTTATGCGAACATTTTCATAGGTCATTGAAAGCGGCTCTCAGGGCGTCACTGACGGATGCAAATTGGGTGGACAAGCTACCGTGGATTTTATTGGGGTTACGTTCTGCGCCTAAAGAGGACTTAGAAGCCTCCCCGGCTGAACTCGTTTTTGCGCAGCCACTTCGGCTGCCCGGGGAGTTTCTCCCAGATAACCCTGCGCCGGACAGCTCCCCGTCTCAGCTGTTGCAGAGTAGCATAGAATCAAGCACGCTGCCCGGCCCCGTTCACCACAGTTTTCCGCGCGTTTTTGTGCCTAAAACTTTGAAAAACGCAGAGTTTGTTTTTGTCAGACACGATGCACATCGACCCCCAATGCGACCACCTTATGATGGACCATTCAGAGTGTTGGAAACTGGGGACAAGCATTTTTTGCTAGATTTGGGGGGTAGGAAAGAAAAAGTTGGCATAAACAGACTCAAACCCGCTTTTGTGGTGGTGGATGAGCAAGTGCTGTTGTCAAGGGCCCCGCAGCGAGGAAGACCCCCACGGAGAGCTTCACAGAGTAATATTTCCCCAGAACACCCGCAGGGACTGACAAAAGGCTTCCACCCCCAGACGGCAGCTCCCCAGCATGACAGCGCCGCGGAGACGTTGAAGCCTGGTTACAGCAGATACGGCAGGAGACTGAAGCCTAAACAGCATGTGGACTGATGTGTATTGATTCTATCACGGCATGCATACTGTTATTCTCTTGTTCATTCTAAAATGTTTGGGTGGGGGGGGGTGTCGTGTAGCCACACTAGCCACACATGTGTCTTACTTAATGCCTTACAGTGTACTCCACATCTTAGATTGAACAGAGTGCAGAGTTCCCTTAGAGATAACAGGAAGCTGTGAAAGCGTAATCCTTTGTGTGCTGAGAGACTGCTTGGAAGAGCCTTTGGGGGCCAAAGTCTGTGAAGGAGGATGCTAAAGGATTTAAGAGGAAATGCATTGTTACTTGTTATGTAAATGAATGTGATTTGTGAACTGTGGGGGACTGGGGTATATATGGAGCGAGTTTTTCTGAGTTGTTCTCTTTCTACTTTGAGATGATGGTGAATGTGTAATAAAGCTGCCTTGAGTCAAACCTGCCTCATCAATTGCACATTCCCACAAAATTGTGATTTTATTTTTTCAAAGTATTTTTGTGACAGAATGCTTTTGAATTTGGTTATATGTGCCTACACCGCAAAAACACAGCTTTCACGCACAAGATATAGATTACTTAAAATCAGAAAATGTTGAAAATTTGACGTTAATTAAAGACCAAAGTGTCTAAAGCATTAAAAACTTGTCTTAGCAGACAAAAAACAAGCACAAGAAATCCTGATTTAAGACATTTTATCTTGCTTAGAATTGAGTTTTTGTGTGTAAATATTGCTGATAAATAAAGGAGGTAATATCAGAGCTGCATGTTTGTGGGTCTCATCACTACTTCGCATCACGTTTATACTGATAAATAACACTCATTCATTCATTCATTCATCTTCTTCCACTTAATCCTTTTTGGGTCGCGGGGGGGTTGGAGCCTATCCCAGCATCTTTGGGCTAGAGGCAGGGTACACCCTGGACAGATCGCCAGTCCATCGCAGGGCCAACACAGAGAGACAGACAACCATTCACTCTCACAGTCATACCTAAGGACAATTTAGAATCCCCAGTTTGATGCCAATTAACCTAAATAACAGTGTAACAGTAATACCTCATTTCCTACACGTTGAATGAAGTCCATTTTCCGGCCATCATGCTTAGGTGCAAAAGTCAAGACTTCTGTCAGCATAAAAACAGGTATTGTTCAATTTCTATTTCAAATGTAGAAGCAGTTTATGTCTGTAAAATGTATTAATGTGTCTTTAGCCGTTTGCTCACCTTTATTCCCACCAGCAGAAACTGTAGATGCTGGGGTCACGGGCTGTTCTACAGGAGCTGGAAGACAGAGAAAAGTTAATTTGGCTGAAGCATAAGTTCACAACACACGTACAGACCATAGATGTTTGCATGAGCATTACCTTCTGCCATAATCAAGACTGTGTTGACTTTAAGGTCATTAAGCAGTCCTGGAATCTCAACCCTGCATCCGTACACACCAGCATCATCTCGCTGAGCATTCAGGATGGTCAGAGACACATCTCCATCTGTGGCACGGCCTAGGAGCTGGTGCCTGGGGGACTTTCTGTAGAATACCATCCCGTCCTGGGAGGACAGGATGGGGCTGGAGCATTTTGAGATGGGCACCTTCGCTCTCCCCCAACAGTAACTCAGGACACCGTGGGCTTGTGCATCATACTTACAGGGCAAAGTCACATTGTGCCCGATAAGGCCAATGATGTCACCAGAGGACACTGCAAAGGGACACCAGAGACTTTCTTTTTTAAAAGCTGTATTTCACAGTTTGCATTTAAAGCAATGCTCACAATGGACACTTAAACCAACAAGCTCACCACAAACAGCTTAAAACAGATAAAAAAGAGAAGATATTGACCTACCCGGGATCAGGATTGAGAGGAAAAGTAAGAAAGACCACTCATATGTGAATGCTGCTGTGTAACACAGTCCTGAATTGAGGATATGTACACATACTTCACAGGGAACAAGACCAAACTTCTGTTTTTTAAAAATGAGGAAGGAAATCAGTGTTCTCTCATTAGAATTTCTTTAAATGTATGTTCTTCTGATTTGAAACAAGCCTACTGGGGGGAGAAGAGGAATCTGTCTCATCTGATGTTATTATATTCATCTAAGTGAATCACCAATATCAGAACCCCTGGCAACTGAAGACAACTGAAATTATTCAAATACAAAAGGCACGCAGACAAGACTTCATTCAGTCAGTATGAGGAGTGTGAAAAGCCTGAGAATGACTCACAGTGAAACAGGAAACATGATGGCTGACCAAGTGTTTTAGTCGGACACATGCTCCTCTGATTCATGTGCTGCTTGTTTGACTCTTAAATTGTCTTTAGAAGCAATATGGCAAACTGAAGTGGCGGTAAGAGGAACACTGCATGTTCTGTTCTGAAAAGTGACATTTTTGACATCTTCAACTTGATTCTTGGGTTTTTGTGTCCATTTGTTTTTCTGTGCTCAAAAACAGGAATGACTCTAGATATCATCACCACACCTGGTGCAAGGATAATAAATGTTAAGTTTTAGACGTCCATCAAGAGCTAAAAGGTCATGGTCACAGGGTTGGCACCTCCGCTGGGTACTGAGTGTTTGGGCGCATTCAGACAGCCACTGTTTGGTCCAGACTAAAGGACGAAACAGTGGCTTCCGTGGATGGTTCAGGTCGTTTGGAACTCTGGTGCGTACCAAACAAGCGAAGTCTGGTCCCCCTGAAAATGAGGGTCTCAGTTCTCTTCCAAACGAAGTCTGGTGTGTTCCGCTTGCAGTGTGAACTCAAATGGCGTATCCAGCAGGCCAACGGGCGGAAGTGCCCCTCAGCGTTTGTGTAACCACAGAAGCACGTAGTCTGAAAAGAGGAAGTGGTGTTTACTGTAGTAAACGTATAGAGTTTTTACTTTGTAATGATTCATCATCATGTCTCAATACAGGCATGTTGGTATTCAATTCAATTCAATTCAATTCAACTTTATTTATATAGCGCCATTTCACAACAACAGTCATCTCATAGCACTATCAACTGTAGGGAGGACCCCCACAGTTGCAGAAAGACCCCAGCAATCAGGCGATCCCCTGTGAGCAAGCACTTGGCGACGGTGGAGAGGAAAAACTCCCTTCTATTAACGTATTAACGTCTGTCATGTTACGTTGCTTCATTTTTAGCTGCAATAACTATATAACAACTTTATATTAGCCCATTGTTAAAGGGCAAGACAGACGTTACACGTCAAAAAGTGAATCCAAGTAAGACTAGTGCATACCCACGCATGCTCCTAGAAACCAAGTATAAGCAAACATTTCTGCATGCCCGTAGAAAGTTACTGTTACCATGGCAACAGTGACCATGGTGAAACCTGCCTTTGAGCTTTGACATCACCATTCAATCAGTGATGCCTGCGTTTGATCTTTGATGATGTGTCTGCCTGGCAACAGTAACCATGGCAACATCTGTGCATCTATGATGTCATAGCTAGGAACGGTCATAGCGCCCCTATGAATGTTCATTAAAGATTTCCCCTCCTAAACTTCCGCATATCCAAGGAGGCTGAAATTCAGGGATGCACACCCTTGTAACCTCAGCACAGCACGTATAAAATCTAAGGCCAGTCCGACTAACGGTTTGGGAGATACTTGTGGAACAAACAGACAGACAGACAGAGACACACACACACATATACACACAGACAGAGATTCCTTGCATTATAATATGATGAAATGTCCTAAATTAAAGCTATACATGCTTGTTTTTTTCTCTGACAAGATTTTTTTTTCTTTCTCTGCTTTTTCTCTGAGAAAATTTCACTTGCTTTAGAATAGTTTTTATGTGTTTTAACTTGGCATTCCTGCCAATTTCCTGAAAAAGTAACCAAAAACAACATGCTCAAACTAAATCATATGTTGTTCTTCAATCATTAGCAGTATATTCATGGGTTGGTCTCAAAAGAAAACACTCTAAAAGTGCGGTCAAACCAAATAAATAAATTTAGTCACGCAACTAAAGGATCATCATTGCAGTTGGAAATTATAATGCCAAAGACATGGCTCCTATTGTTAAAACATGACCAAACAGAAAAAAAACTGCACTTTAATTTATACAGTTTTGAAACATCTTTCTCTAGAATTCTTGCTTAATGCACTTTTTATTGTTTTGAATCCTTTTTTTACATTTTGTTTTAAAAGAAAGCACTATCAATCTGTCAATCCTTTCCGTGTCTGGGCTGGGTGAGGTTTCCTGTGTTGAGGCAAATTAAACCGCAAGCCCCACTTCTGGTGGTGGCCCTCCAGCAATTCCTTTAAGTTTCAGCTTTGCAACCAAACTCCCCCTGGAACCCTAAGACTTTGGTTTCCCGGACACTGCCTGGCATGTCATGGGCGCCGGATTCCACTTCAGCAACCAGTTCATCAGTGGAGAACTGTCCTCTCACCACCATGATCAGGTTCTTAATCATGTCTTCAGCACAGTCCACATCCAACAACCCCCCATTGACTACAGGCTTGTGTTCACCTTCTGCACGTAGATCAATGTATTTCTGCAGGCTGTTGCGGTACAGTCTTTTAGAATTAGGTGAATAGGAAGGCCGGCGATTACTTATTCTCATTTGTTGCAAATTTATGAGTGAGGCTGCCTTATTGTTTCAATAAATTTTTTTGCGTGCAGTTTTAAAAAAGCAGTACAATGGTCTGTTTCTTTTATCCTGGTCTCATTTTATGCAAAGGTTTGAAACAAACATTTGCACAGTGGTTCAGAGGGGATCTCAAAATATCGTGATATATATCGTGTATCACGATAAAACCCTAAATGTATTGTAATACATGTTAAAAGCCATATCGCCCAGCCCTACACCATAGTGTTTAGAACTGATTCACAGTTAGAAGGTTCTCAGTTCAAATGCCCTAATGAGCAAGGGACCTGTTGTGTGACATGTTCTGCCCCTGCTTGTGTGGGTTTTCTCCCACAGTCACCCACTTGTTAGATTACTTGGTGATCCTAAATTGGTTGTATGTGTATGGATTACAGAATAAAAGGTACTGACTGAATATGGCTAGTAACTAAAAGTGTTTAAAGATGTGGGTTGAGAAGTCCTAAAGAAACACAAGTCATTCACACAAACTCTTACAGTGGAGGCATTACCAGTGACATGGCATTTATACACAGTCCCATTATTTCACAACATGTAAGCATGTGCACTACAGAGCAAGTGATCTTTAAAAAGCTCAGTCATATGAACATTGCAAAGGAAGAGTCACTGTGTGTACAGGACAGCAGTCTTAGACAAATATTTTATCTTTGACGGTCTTTAGGTGCCCTCCACTCAACTCTGACAGGGCCCTCTCCACCTCCACTTGTCAACACTGTCATTTCCACTCAGATGCCGGAGTCCTCCTGCCATGATATCCTGTGTTTTGACATTCCTTTGAGCTTTGGGTAATACTTTGTAAACTGCTCTCCAATAATTTACCTTTCTAAGTTACAGCTACTGTGAATTCCAGCAGAAAATGTGAAGGAAATTGCAACCCAATTTAGTTTCCAATTTTCTTGAAGAAACATAAACAAGTCTGACATATGCAAAGTTCAGATGTAATTTCTTATATTGTGGAGGACCCACTCAGTATGTCAGTGTGTTTCCACTCAGACGGAAGGACGAAGGGAATGGTCATGGGGGGGTTGTGTGTTGATGCAAACAGTGACAAAGAGAATGGGAATTGCAAAGTCTTACGTGTTACTGCAGCACCACAGGTGACTGAGCGGGTCGTAGGCTATAAAAGGAGAGGTGCCTGCGACCTGTAGTTTTTTCTGATGCTTGTGATTCTGGATGATGTGAGAGAGAAAAATGAATAAAGCCTGCTTTGTTCTGGACCGCTCTGCCTGGTTATTCCTCTCTCCACAATATAACAGATAACATAGGGCCCATGGCATAATTTGATACGAGGCTCTCAAAACTGCGCTGACCCGGCGCTACACGCTCTCAGACAGCGAGAGAGCGGAAAGGCTCCTGACTCGCTCCGAGTTGGGAGACGGGTCGGCGGTCGAGTTAATGGAGAAGATGTTGGTGCTGATGGGCACAGATAACGGGCATTTCCTCTTTGTCCACCTTTTCCTCCAGAACCTCCCGACGGCAGCCAGGGTGGTTCTTGCCAATTCGCCGCTGCTGGCAGCACGCGACTCTCTGGGCGTTAGCGCAAGAGGTGGATCGGATTACCCTCACCACCAGAGCCCTTGTAGTGAACACAGCGACGTCGGAACCCAGCGAGACGGCCAGTGGGGGCGAAAAGCCAACGACGGTGGCTGCAGCGGAAGCCAAGAAGCACCGGAGAGACACACTCCGCTTCTACCACCGCCGTTTTGGAGAGGACGCATGCCGATGCATGCCACCGTGCTAATTCAAGCGCTCGGGAAATGCCAGGGCCAGCAGTCGGTAGCACACTGCGACCGCCGGTGAAGCGAGCAAGCTGCTCTATGTGACAGACTCACACTCGGGGAGATGGTTCCTCGTGGACTCTGGCTCCCAAAAGAGTCTCATCCTACTGTCCTATGCAGGCCAGCTGGCGGGAACTAGCGACCCTGAGCTGACGGCTCAGACATTAAGACTTTTGGTGAGAAGACACTGACTGTATTCTTGCACAGCCGTACATACCAATGGACATTCGTTGTAGCAGCATACAGCTTCCCCATTTTGGGCACTGATTTTTTGTGTGCACACGGTCTACTAGTCGATGTGGCTAACAGATGCCTGATTAACGCAATGTCTTTTGATTCTCTCCCCTGTACAGCTCGAGGGGCCAGGCCCACAACGCTAGCCAACGTCACAGCTCCAGGGCGTAAGTTCCACACACTACTCACCCAGTTCCCAGCACTCACGGTCCCAACGTTTTCAGCGACCATCACTAAACATGGGGTGGAGCACTTTATTACCACCACGGGGCCGCCCATTTTCGCACGACCTTGGTGCCTGGACGCAGTTAAACTGGCCATAGCACGCGAGGAGTTTGCCAACTTGGAAAAGTTGGGCATCATCAGATGCTCAAACAGCCCATGGGCATCCCCGCTACATATACTGTAGTTCCTAAAGCCGAGGGATTGTGGCGACCGTGCGGAGATTTCCGCAGATTGAACAACGCCACAGCGAACGACCGCTACCCGATCCCCCATATTCAGGATTTTTCCGTTCACCTCACCGGGGCACGCACTTTTTCCAGGATAGACCTGGTCTGTGGTTACCACCAGGCCCCAGTGCACGCTGAAGACATACCTAAGACAGCAGTAATAACCCCGTTTGGTCTTTTTGAGTTTTTACGCATGCCTTTCGGGTTAAAAGGCGCGGCGCAGACATTCCAACGCATGATGGACGCGGTGTTGCGCATTCTGTCGTTTGTGTTAATTTACCTGGACAACATCCTGGTGGCCAGCGCGTCCGAGCACGAACACATAGCTCACCTCAGGACAGTTTTCCAGAGGTTGGAGGAGCACGGATTAATAATCAACCCTGTGAAGTGCCAGTTCGGGGTGACGGGAATCCATTTATTGGGCCACCGCATCTCACCGGAGGGCGCGATACCCTTGCCACACAAAGTGTGCGCAGTGGCGGATTTTTTCCGGCCTCAGATGGTCAGGGCACTGCAGGAGTTTTTGGGGATGGTTAACTTTTACAACCATTTCCTCCCCCGCGTAGCCCAGCTCATGCAGCCGTTGTACGCCGTGCTTAAGAAACAGAAACCGGTGGACAGAGTCGACTGGACTCCTAAGCGAGAGCAGACATTTTCCGAGGTTAAAACAGCCCTGGCAAACGCTGCACTGCTGGCGCACCCGGACCCGGCGGCTCGGATAGCGCTCATTACTGACGCATTGGACGTGGCCATAGGGGCCATCGTGGAGCAGCGCGTCGCAGGTTCTTGGCAGCCGCTCACTTTTTTTAGCAGGTCTTTGCGCGACAGTGAGCATAAATACAGCGCGTTCGACAGGGAGTTACTCGCTCTCCACCTGGCCATACGCCATTTCCAGTTCTGGCTGGAAGGGCGCACCTTCACTGCGTTCGTGGACCACAAGTCGCTAACATACACTGTGGCCAAGGTTTCGGAACCGTGGTCGGGCCGGCAGCAGAGACAGCTGGCCACGATCTCGGAGTTTACAACCGACATTCAGCATGTGGCCGGTAAACTCAACGTGGTGGCGGACTGCCTCTCACGTGCATTAGTGGCCCCAGTCTACGTGGGGATAGATTACACGGCCATGGCCGCTGAGCAGATAGGTGATGCGGACGTTTGCGCGCTCCAGTCTGGACCAACAGGGTTAAGGCTGGAAAGCAGAGTACTGCAGGATGGGGGTCACCCCCAATCTGTGACGTCTCCACGGGCCGCCTGCGCCTGGTGGTCCCACGTGCTCGGCGCCGCCGCGTTTTTGAGTCGGTTCACTCCCGACTCGTCAGTCAAGATGGTGCGAGCGAAGTTCATCTGGCCGAGCCAGTGCAAACAGGTGAAAGAGTGGGCGGCAGTCTGCATAGCGTGCCAACGAGCCAAAGTGCACGGGCACACAAAGGCCCCCTTGGAGCTGTTCCATATCCCGGCTCAGCGGTTCGATCACATTCATGTGGACCTCGTGGGCCCCCTCCCGCCATCGCAGGGGTTCACACACCGCCTGACAGTGGTAGACTGCACCACGCGCTGGCCCAAAGCAGTCCCGCTAGCTTCCACCGCGTCCGCAGACATTACACGCGCTTTTTTGACGACATGGGTGGCACGTTTCGGCGCCCCTTGGGATATCATGTCCAATCAGGGCCCGCAGTTTGTTTCCGACCTCTGGTTCACGAAGGCTCGGAGCCTGGGCGTCACACTTCATCCCATGACAGCGTGCAACCCCCAGGCCAATGGGTTACCCGAGCGTTTCCATAGGTCACTTAAAGCAGCGCTCAGGGCTTCGCTTACGGATGCAAATTGGGTGGACCGGTTGCCATGGGTTCTATTAGGGTTGTGTTCAGCACCAAAGGAGGATTTGGCAGCCTCCCCAGCAGAGCTGTTTCTTCCCAGCCGCTGCGGCTCCCAGGGGAATTTTTGCCAGACAGCCCCACGCCGAACACCGATCCATCCCCGCTTTCACTACACAGCGCAGTGGCAGGGACAGTACCTGGTCCGGTCCACCACTGTTTTCCATGCATTTTTGTGCCAAAGGCCTTGAAGGGCGCAGCATTCGTGTTTGTCAGGCACGATGACCACCGGACTCCCTTGCGATGGCCCGTTCAGAGTGCTGGAACCCGGGGAGAAACATTTTGTGTTAGACTTGGGGAGACGCAGGGAAACAGTCTGTATAGACAGGCTTAAGCCCACTTTCGTTTTAGCAGACAAGCAGGTGGTGTTGGCCTGAGCCCCTCGGAGCGGACGACCCCCACTGAGAGCTCCCCAGGTAAATGACTCGTCAGATCAGTCACAATGGTATGCTAAAGATGTTTCCCCCCCTCCCAATCTCCCCCCACAGACGGACGCACCCCCAAGAGCCCCCCACCAGCACACCAACGCCTCGGAGCCACAGACACCCCCCCCCCCGCCCGTTACAGCCACTATGGACGTAGGCTGAAGCCCAAAGGACATGAGGGTTAACGCTCAGGTAGAGTTTCTGGGGGTGTGTGTGGAGGACTCACTCAGTATGTCAGTATGTTTCCACTCAGACGAAAGGATGAAGGGAATCGTCATGGGGGGGTTTGTGTGTTGATGTGGGGGTTGGTGTGTTGATGCAAACAGAATAGGAATTCTTTACAAAGAGAATAGACCATTTGCTGTGACGTCACACTTTTTTTACGCCGCCACGTTGAACAGCGGAAGCGAGTGGACGGCGCATTCAGCAGCTGTTCAGCGTTGTACCAGATCGCGATATATTTACCTGATTTCAACCTACGTCTTTGTTTTATTTTATGTTGGCATTGAATTAGACTATGTTGTTTCACTGCTGTGCCTTTGGGTGTACAAATCGCCAGAAAAAGGGATCCAACTTGAAGTTTTACCGGCTCCCAGCTGAGGAAGACAGGTGCAGGAGGTGGGTGGCAGCGCTAAAGAGGAAAGATTGCATAGCCGCCTTACTCGCGGCTACGCAATCAACATTTTATGTGATGCACGCAATGAAATAACCTGAAAATTATATATACCGGTAACAATTAAATTTATTACTTAAGTCATGATATATTTTACATGCAATAGCTAAGCTAGTTGTACAACAAAGAAATATTATATTCTATTTGGCCAATACATTTTATTATTTTTAGTAAACCTCAGGTGATGATACAACCACAATCTACATGCCACACACACTTAGTTCTTCAGATTTTTCTGACTCCTTGAAATTGCTCTACAATCTGGACAGCACCACTTTTTCTTTGGAACATTTCTCAACCTGAGACACTGTACATGGAACTGACCAATTTGACAAAAGCCAGACTCACAGGTTACAATAGATGCATCACAGGTTTTTCTGCAGTAGCAAATGACACTAGTATTATCACCTTTTGGGGTTTCTTTTGTCTTACAAGATATATGAAACAAATTTGGATTTTTTGTATACCATTTGGCGAGTAGTTCTGGTAAAATGACAGACCTGTGATATTTACCAACAAGTTGAACTTTCTCATTAAAAAAGAGGTCATCAAACTCAATTCTTTGAACATTACAACCTTTTTCAGTCCAGAGAACAAAGTCACAGTAAGAAAGTTCTGTGACACCCAGTTGAGCTTGGATTTGGTAGAAATATTTATGAGATGGTTTCAGCTTGATGTTGCCACTGTTGCTTGCACAAAACTGAGGGTCTTCCACGGCTTCCTCTAAAGCCTGATTCCTCTTACAGAAAGGACATTTCACCTCCACCAGACCCTCCCCACAGCAGCTACAGGAGACAAATCCATCCGGAGAGGCACCCATGAAGGGGAAGCGCTGACTGAGGACTAGTCCAGCATCACACACTAGTAGATCCTGGTGCTGAGAAGACCTGATTTCTTCATACTGGTCACGGGCCACTTTCTCATGGTCGCATCCCCATCTGTAAACAAATCGGCAAAATTATTGACAGAGTACCAAAAAAAAATGTACCAGTATTCCTTAAAACCAATATAGAACTATTTTGTGAAAGAAATCTGAATATTTTACATAGCACAATGAAATGACAATTTTTTTAGAATTATGTCTTCTTTACAATTTAAATGTTGTCAGTTTCCATGATCAACCAACTTAGGACTCAATGATTCAATACAGCACCAAAAGTAGTTTACAGTAAGTAGCTAAGCATAGCAGGATAAAAAGAGATGATTACCGGTAAAAAAAACAATTCAGGAATTGCATGCAGCCTTGGCGGAGGTTTGCGCTCTCCGAGTGCTTTTCTAGTCTCTTACTTTGTTGCTTTACTGGTAAAACTAACTGGGTAGCATATCTTGTTCAGCAGGCTTCTCGAAGGAGCGTCAAGATGAGTCTGTGCAGCTTCTTTGAAGATGGATGCCGTTATTCTGCCGACTCGCTGCTGATGCCACAACACACACTTGTTCTGCGATCTGGTAGTTTCTTCAACAAATTTTACCTGCAGAAGAAACAATGTCTTATATAACTAACCTAAATTTTCCTGCATAGATATTATGACGTCCCACATAATGATTATGTAGCATTTAATAGACTGTAAAGCACTTTAAAAGTTGTTATTTTTAGAAATAAATTTTAAAACATTTGCAGAAAAATTACCTGCTCAGGAGTGACTTTCAGAAGTTGTTGTACCTGTTCACATCTATTCAACAGCTGCTCAAAGGTAAGCTGAAGACAATCAGGACTAAAAAGGGTATCCAGAGAAGCAGGACAATCATTGTGGGCCACCTGCAAATATAATTAGATGTTCTTTTCAACTGACATGTGTAGTTATACAGTTGTGGAACACTGCATATTTAGTTCTGTTCATCAGTCTTCATTCATTTTCGATTATACATTAGACATGATGCCATTTTCATTCATCTAAAAAATCAAGGAAAAAAATTGTACCAAAGCTATTAACCTGTGGAATGTACTCCTGATTATAAGGCTCAACCAGAGATAGTATAGCACACCGTTTGCCTGTCATTCTAGAAGTTTGATGCAGCCTTTGATACAATGCTCGGTGATCATCATCTGATGGAGGGGCAATGGGCTTGCTTTCCCTTTTACGGGGAATATGTTTTTTTTTCTGCATTGACATCCGTTGTTTTGTTTTGGGTTTTGAAAAATCGATATCACGCAATGCAGCAAAAGGAAGCTTCAAGTTTGCTGTTGGTGTATTCCAGGCGCAGGGAACATCAGTGCAAGTCTGGCCTTGGGACAGGCGGACAGCACACTCAACAGCAAACAACACAGCTGCAACATGTGAACAAGTCTCTCCTAACCCTGCCATACAAGTACAGTGTGAAGACAATATGACACCATCTTGATTCATGATCACCCAGGGTTTCAGTGGGGGGTCCGACATCTTCTGGGAGTGATGTACCTGTAGTGGATAAATATTCTTATAATTAATATGTGGGTATGATGACTTTTTATGTGGATATAAGTCTTTCTTGTATAGACTGAACAATAAAATTTGTAATATATCTAATAGTGTTGGGAGTTGTTTATCGAGTATTCTATTGATAAGACAAGTATTTAAAAATCCTTTTACAGAATATATAGATCTATAAAAATATTTAATTATTTTTTAATTTAATTGAGATACTATATATACAGCTAATAATAATAATAATAATAATACTAATAATAATTGAATCTTTTATAAAATTTTAATTATTTATCACTTAATAGATTCTATATAACATGACAAATCTATACAGTAGGGGAGAGAATAGAGTCTGAATTTTGGAAAAAATAAAGGAAAAATACCTGAGCCGTCACAACATAGTGGACCGTTGAAGTGATGACTGGGGATATCAGCACATTTCTCACAAGCCCAGCAACAAAATAACTATAAGCGTCCAAACGTTTTTAGGCTTTCAGAGACTCTCCAGTGCACCTAGACGGTGTGTTGACCAGGTAGTTGTAGATGTCCATATAGAGTACGTCAGGTTTGGGGCAAAAATCTATGAAACTGGTGAATTTTTCAAGCGACAAGTTGTAAGGGTCCACGCCGATAACACTGATATTTTCCATGTACCGGTCACGATGTTTTTTATCTAGTAGTTGCGCTACATCGGACAAAGACGGCACATCTGACTGAGCGGATGCCATGTTGAAACGAACTCACACAGCTCCCGACTTGCCGTCCGATATGGGGGAATCAACAAAAATCACGTGACGCGGGACGTCACTGGCAAATGGTCAATAGGAATTGCAAAGTCTTTCATGTTACTGCAGCACCACAGGTGACTGAGCGGGTCGTAGGCTATAAAAAGAGAGGTGCCTGCGACCTGTAGTTTTTTCTGATGCTTGTGATTCTGGATGATGTGAGAGAGAGAAATGAATAAAGCCTGCTTTGTTCTGGACCGCTCTGCCTGGTTATTCCTCTCTCCACAATATAACAGATAACATAGGGCCCATGGCATAATTTTTTTTCAAGTTTTTTGACTTATGTAAAATATTATCTTAAAAGTGCCCAAAGTTTTTAAAAAATAAGGAGTGCATAATCTATAGTTATTCTAATAAAAATAAATTCAATTTGTTCAAGGCTTGTGCACTCTCACTCGAGGCTTTTTTACAAGACATAAAACTTGATGTCCTTGTGGCTGATGTATTTGATTAGAATATTTTCCAGAAAAGCACATGTCCACGAGATGCCAGCAGTATCACTCAGAGCATCTAAACTCACCTGCCAACAGTGTTGCTGAGTTATCCCAGAGGCCTGATGCAGTTCTAGTTCTTCTGTGTTAAATCTAGTCAGACTACTAGACATGTTGTTCCTTGATGGTTCATTAAATCACAGTCAATAATATATAGTGTGGACAAGTCGTTATGTTTTTGGCCAGGATGGCCTGAGAAATTATGCCACAATGTAGTTAGCTCAGCAGCGCGAGTTAAGCAGAACCACGACAGGCATTCCAATGCAGTGTTGCCAACTCTCACTCTTTTGGAGTGAGTCTCACTCTTTTGCCCCCTCTATCTCACACCACAAACCTTATTTCTCACTCCAAAATTAGGAAATTATTGCCAGTATCATGTTGACTTTCTTCAGATTGCTACACAATAACAGCACTCAAGGCAGCAGAAAGCAGACTGAACATGCTCTAAAACTTATTCCGAGGTAACGATGTGTATGTGTTGAAAAAAACAACTGCTTATGGATATTGTGCACAATCACTCCACCCCAAATGCTCAGTTTCCCCAGTGCACAATTTCCTCTAAATGTCACGCTAAGCCTTTCTAAAAAGTTGGCAACTCTGCCCAAGGGTTGGCAAAGCTTATAAGATCGGGCTGTAGAGACCGGGTGAATCATCTCAGAGTGGATGCAGAGGGTAAAGAGAGGAGTGTGGGGAGACTTGAATAACGAAACCGAATTGCCTTTCATTCCAGTTTATTCAAGTAATCATTCCACTGTCTGCTCTCATTCCTGAGCAGCGAACAAAGAGAGTGAACACACCAAAGTTCTCCCTTTTAAACATTCTCACATCAACCCATTTCCCTCATAGGGGAAATCACACATCTATATCAAAATCCTTTTATTCACATTCGTTAACTTTCTATTTACATAACTCCCCCTTCTCTCCTCTGGAGCCTCAGCGGTCAGGAAGTCTTCTGTCCCCTGTTCTCCGCAGGGGGTCCAGTCTCTGTGGCTCCGCACCGCAGGGGACTGCAGCTCTGTGGTTCTCCTTCATCGTGAGATTAAATCACATATGCAGTGTCCAACATATACATGTCTAACAACACAGCCATAAGGAGAACAATAGCTAGGGAGATTGTGGGGAGATAGCAGGAAGAAGAGGTTGGGGGGAGAAAGGATGAAGGTATTGTGATGTTAAATGTCATGCAATGTGATGTGAAGTGTCATGCAAATGTGAGGTGAGCGGTTGGGATAAAAGGGGAATCCATGGTGTATTGTGACATGCTTTTCCTGTGTATGACTGATGAGAGAGTGGAATAAAGTCGTCTGTCCATGAATCTGCCTCCTTTATTCACACTCTCCACACTGGTGACCCTTTGACGGATTATTTGTATGAACTGTTTGAGTCAGTTCATGCTCTGGCGCACCCAGGAGTGCGCGCGTCAGTCAAAATGGTGGGAGCGAAGTTCGTGTGGCCAGGCCTGTGCAAACAAGTGAAAGAGTGTGCTGCAGCCTGCGGGGCGTGCCAACGGGCCAAAGTACACAGACACACGAAGGCTCCTTTGGAACCGTTTTGTATACCGGCTAAGAGGTTCGATCATGTTCACGTGGACCTCGTGGGCCCCCTCCCCCCATCGCAGGGGTGCACGCATCTTCTGACAGTGTTGGACTGCACCACACACTGGCCAGAAGCAGTCCCGCTGGCGGCAACCACGTCCGCAGACGTGGCGCGCGCTTTTTTTGACGACATGGGTGGCGCGTTTTGGAATCCCATCGGACATCACGTCCGATAGGGGCCCTCAGTTTGTTTCCGACCTCTGGTCCGCGATGGCCCGCAGCCTGGGTGTTGCAATTCATCGCACAACCGCGTACAACCCACAGGCCAATGGGTTATGCGAGCGTTTTCATAGGTCACTGAAAGCAGCGCTCAGGGCTTCGCTGACGGATACAAGTTGGGTAGACCAGTTGCCGTGGGTTTTAATGGGGTTGCGTTCCGCACCAAAAGAGGATTTGGAGGCTTCCCCGGCAGAGCTTGTTTTTTCTCAGCCACTGTGGCTGCCCGGGGAATTTTTGCCAGACAATCCCGCGCCGGACAGCTGCCCGTCTCAGCGTTTGCAGCATAGTGCAGACACAGGCACACTGCCGGGCCCACTGTTTTCCACGCGCTTTTGTGCCAAAAACTTTGAAGAACGCGGAGTTCGTGTTCGTCAGGCACGATGCCAACTGCCCTCCATTGCGCCTACCCTATGATTGCCCGTTCAGAGTGCTGGAAACAGGAGACAAGCATTTTTTGTTAGACTTGGGGGGTCGTCGGGAGAAAATATGCATAGACAGACTTAAGCCCGCCTTTGCAGTGGCGGACGAGCAAGTGCTGTTGGCTCGGGCCCCTCGGCGTGGAAGACCCCCACTGAGAACTCCCCAGGTAAAGGATTCATCAGGACAGCCAGACGGGCAAATCAAAGTTTCCTTCCCCCTCGACATGGCCCACCCACAGTCAGACACACTCCCAGCAGCCCCCCGCCGGCACAGTAGCGCCGCGGAGGCAGTAAACCCCCGTTACAGCAGATTTCAAATCAAAAATCAAAATCAAATCAAACTTTATTGTCATATTGCTGTACATACAACTGTAGTGCAGGCAAGATGAAATTGCATTTCTCTTGGCATCCATATAAATAGAAGCAGCATGATTTAAGACACAATCCCACATAGCTCCACCCCCCACCCCCCCATCCATTCACACATCCCTGAGACATACTTGGGGGAAAAAAACAAAACAAAAAAAACCTAATTATAATATACAAATAATATACAAAATGTCCGTAGGTGAAGTAGTGTGTATGAGAGATTCCGGGTCAACTGTTCAGCATCCTGACAGCTTGTGGAAGGAAGCTGTTGATCAGTCTAATGGTTCTGCCTCTGATGCTTCGGAATCGTTTACCAGATGGAAGAAGTTCAAAGTGTTTATGCAGAGGGTGAGAACGGTCCTTGTCAATGTTCAGTGCCCTGCTCCTACAACAGTTCTGAAAAAGTTCTTGGACAGAGGGGAGAGAGACTCCAATTACCCTCTCAGCTCCCTTGACTATCCTCTGCAGGGCTTTTTTGTCTGACATACTGCAGCTGGAGTACCATGTAGCAATGCAGTACGTCAGAACACTCTCCACCACACCACTGTAGAAGGTCCTGAGGATGCAGATGGGGAGAGAGGCCTGTTTGAGTATCCTCAAGAAGTGCAGTCTCTGCTGAGCCCGCTTCCTGATCCCCAAGGAATTCTTGCTCCAGGTCAGGTCCTGTGAGATCGGCACTCCGAGGAACTTGATGTTCTCTACTCTCTCCACTAAACGGCCGCCGATGCTGAGGGGGACGTGTTCAGGCTGTGACCGCCGGAAGTCGATAATCATCTCCTTCGTTTTGTCCATGTTGAGCACCAGATTGTTCTCCCTGCACCAGCCCTCCAGGTCTCTCACTTCTTCCCTGTACATTGATTCCTCATCCCTCTGAATAAGTCCCACCACCGTGGTGTCGTCTGCAAACTTAATAATCTGGTTCCCCTCGTGTCTGGATACACAGTCATGTGTTAGAAGTGTAAACAACAGTGGACTGAGTACACAGCCTTGAGGGGATCCGGTGCTCAGCGTGACAGAGTTGGAGATGTTGTTACCAACCCGGACAAACTGAGGTCTCTCAGTCAGGAAATACAGGATCCAGAGACATGTGGCGGTGTTCAGATTGAGAAGGAGTAATTTCTCCATCAGTCTCTGGGGAATAATGGTGTTGAATGCTGAACTGAAATCAACGTACAGGAGTCTGGCATAGGTGTCTTTCTGGTCCAGGTGGGTGATGACAGAGTGTAGGGTGGTGAGTATAGCATCCTCCGTGGAGCGGTTTAAACGATATGCAAACTGGAGTGGGTCGTGTGATGCAGGGAGGCAGGCTGTAATGTGTGGTTTGACAAGCTGTTCAAAACACTTCATCACAATTGGTGTCAGTGCAACAGGACGATAGTCATTCAAACAGGACACAACTGGTTTCTTTGCCACCGGTACAATGATAGAGGTCTTGAAGCATCTGGGAACGATGGCCTGACTCAGGGAGATGTTATAAATGTCAGTCAGGACATCTGCCAACTCGCTCGCGCAGTCTCGGAGCACACGTCCCGGAATGTTGTCCGGACCTGCAGCTTTGTGTGGGTTGACTCTGGTTAGGGTCCTCCGTGAGTCCGCTGTGTTGATGGTAAAAGCTGGTCCGACCGATGGTGGGGGTGGGCCAGCCCTCCCTCTGATTGTCGAGTTTGATGCTTCAAAACGTGCAAAGAAGTCATTAAGCCTGTCTGGAAGCGAAGCGTCGTCATCATCGACCCCCTGCCTAGACTTATAGCCCTTCAGTGTCCGAACTCCTTGCCACATCTGCTTGGTGTTCCTAGTGTCACAGAGGTGTCCCTGGATTTTCTCCGCATAGGCGCGCTTTGCTGCCTTAATTCCCTTTGAGAGCGCAGACCTGGCTGAGCGGAGGGCAATCCTGTCCTTCGCTCTGAAGGCTGCATCTCTGGCTGTAAGCAGCGAGCGCACCTCTGCAGTCATCCAGGGCTTATGATTACCCCGCATAGTGATGGTCTTCACTGTAGTGACATCCTCTGTGCACTTCGCGATGTAGCTGGTGACTGTATCAGCATACTCCTCCACATCTGTCTTGTCTTCCTGGGAGGCTGCTATTTTGAAGATCTCCCAGTCTGTGTGCAGAAAACAGTCTTTCAGTGCAGAGGTTGCACTCTCTGGCCAAATCCTGATTTGTTTCACTGCTGGCCTGCTGCGCTTCAATAAAGGTTTGTAGGCAGGCAGCAGCATCAAGGACATGTGATCAGAATGGCCGAGATGGGGGCGGGGTATCGCTTTATATGCATCTGTGTTTGTGTACACTAAGTCCAACATATTCTGTCCTCTGGTCTTAAAGTCTACACATTGTTTAAACTTGGGGAGCACAGTCTTTAGGCTGGTGTGGTTAAAATCCCCCGCAACCACCACAAAACTGTCCGGGTGTGAAGTTTGGATTTCGCTAATAGCATTGTGCAGTACCCCGAGTGCCTTCTTAGCATTAGCTTTAGCATTAGGGCTCGGCGCTATGTAAACACCAGCTACATACACGTTGCTGAATTCCCTCGGCAGATAAAATGGCCGACAATTTACAATTAGGAACTCCGCCAAAGGAGAGCAGTGTTTAGATACTAACGTGGTGTTGGGAGGAGACTGAAGCCTAAAGGACGTGAGGACTGAGACTCGGTCTGAGATTCTGGGAAGGGTGGTGTAGAGACCGGGTGAATCATCTCACACTGGATGCAGAGGGTAAAGAGAGGATAACAATAGCTAGGGAGATCATGGGGAGATAGTAGGAAGAAGAGGTTGGGGGGAGAAAGGATGAAGGTATTGTGATGTTAAATGTCATGCAATGTGATGTGAAGTGTCATGCAAATGTGAGATGAGCGGCTGGGATAAAAGGGGAAACCATGGTGTATTGTGACATGCTTTTTCTGTGTATGACTGATGAGAGAGTGGAATAAAGTCGTCTGTCCATGAATCTGCCTCCGTTATTCACACTCTCCACAGGGCCGCTATTATTAGCTTAGCTGACTAATGACCGTTTTTTTTGGAAAATGTTCTATATTATCTATTAATTATCTACAGTATTAGACATCAACGATCCCTGCCAGATCCTAGAGTTTATTTTGGCAACTGCAGTCATGCAGTCATTCTGGGATATTTCTGCGTTTATTACACTCTCGGGGACTGGTCATATACGATCAACCGCTCAAACCACACACCTCTGACTTTGGAAATGCTTTATTTGGGCTTTTACATCCAGCCAGTAAGTCAGTTAACCCAGGCTGTGTTTGCTGTCTGAGCTATGCGCTAACTAGCTAATATTAGCTGCATAATGGTGTTGTCATCCACAAAATTCAGTAGTGATGAAAGAGGGAGGGTGGCCTTAGCGCGTGCTCTTGGTGGGGAGAACTCAACAAAAACAGCCCATTGTGAGGAAAACTCCTTCAACTGGGTAAAAACTGGTACTACAGTAATTAAAACCTGCGGCATTTTGACCAAAGCATATCACAGACATTTTATTAAGCACCTCTGGGTGCCTCTGTCAACATGGCGAAAAAGGGCATGCCACGGGTACATTAACTTCTGTAACCGTTCCTAAACTTAAAATGTATTTTTAATGCTGCTTTATATTGTAAAGTTGAATAGTCGTTATGGTTGTCTATTTTAGATAAAGCAAAATAAAGCCTGTACAACCTTCAATACAACTTTTTAAGTAAAAGTTTTAGTTACTTGCTAAATCTTTGTTCTTGAAAACTTTATTATTGTATAGGGGCTCAGACTGTCAATCTGCTATGCATAGGTTTTAAAATGGCATTGGGGGCTGTATTGTATGGCTGAGTGACTTTTGCTGATCATTGATAAAACTGAGCAAACAGAAAAGAAGAAGTCAGTGGCTGAAATCTACTTTTTTTAGAAGTTGTGAACTGCATCATTAGTCATTGTACCACCATTTCTACCACAAAATTTACCGCATTATTACAACCAAGAATAAACAACAAATACTACAAGCCAATCTAGACAGAGTAAATGAATGGTCATATTACTCTCCTTTAACGTTGAGAAATGTAAGAGAATGTATGTGGGGCACAGACATTCTAAGTTCAGCTATACTCTAGAAGACAATAGTGGAATCAGAAGAGTATTAGAAGAGATACCAGCTGAAAAGGACTCAGGATGATTAAAAGAAGTTTTGAAGCCTTGGATGAGAATAGCTTTATAACCCTGTACAGGACATTTGTTAGGCCACATCTAGAATATGCTGTGCAAGTTTGGCACCCATTCTATCAGAAAGATATCCAGATTTTGGAAAACATCCAGAGACGTGCCACCAAATTAGTACCTAGCATTAGACATTTATCCTATGAAGATAGACTGAAAAAGTTGAACATCACAACACTTGAGAGAAGAAGACTCAGAGGGGACCTAACTGAAACTTGCTAGATTCTAAACAATGTCCAAAGGAGAGCTGCCTCCATCCTCCAGGATCCCCCCCACCCCACAGCACAGAATTAGGTCTTTTCCACTGTCCCCGCTTAGCCTCGAGTTGAGAACCGGACTGTTTTAACCCTGACTTGGTTCTCCCGCGATTGCTTTCCCACAAGCCCACCCTCCCCAGGCTGAGACTCCAGGTGTGGGTGGGATTTCTTGAACAGCAAGGCGGCGCCACACTGTCGTGACGTCAATCACGCAACTTCATCCTCCAAAACAAAGAAAATGGCTGATTGTGAGGCGAGGATTTTTATCGTTCTCGTTCTTTGGCTTTTTACAAAAGTCAGTGCCATCCAATGTAACGTTTTTAGACGGCGTGCATTGAGACGACGTGCATTGAGACAAAGGTATGAGGCAGTGACCATGAGGTTCTCGGCTGCCCGATTTGAATATGAAGCCGCAACACTGAGGTTAAATGCTCAACACATGCGGGAGCGTCTGTTGGTAAGGTAACGCATGCTAATGTTTGCAAATTTCATTTTATAGTCATGTTATTTTTAGGTACAGCATTTTTAGGTCGCCTGGTCATTGTTATTAAATGCATTACGGTGTGTGTGTGTGTGTTTCAGTTGTTTGCTTCGTTGCGAAATAAACGCTGCAGCCCGTCGGTGTGGACAGTCGACCGTGCTTCGCAGTGGTGGGAGGATATTGTTGGAGAGACGTTTGATATTACATTGGTTGATACAGCAGATGAACCAGTGGTGGCAGTGTCACAGGGTGCAGAGGAGCAGGGTGGCGATGTACGGGATGCTGTGATGCAGTACTTGTGTAGCAATAGGTAGAATTCTAAGGTCATACAAATTGCTGTACATACATATTGACAAATGTATTTTTTGGAAATAAAATGTTGTGTTTTATATATGTACCTGTCCTCTGTTGTTCATAACGCTTATCTCTTACAGTAGGGGTAATTACATTCAGCAAGACCGCAAAGCCCATCTTCATAAAATTCAGCTGGAGAAGCTACTTTTTGGTTATGTGGGAATAAAAATTGAACTATAAGTATTGGTTTGCTAAATGTCAGATTGCCAGGTAATGTTCTCCCACTTTTACTAAAAACTTTATTCTTAACAATTTTGAAAAGGTAATACTAATTTCTCAAAAGTTATTTTCCAAAAAAGTTGTGGTACTGTGAATAACATGCATAAACACCACACAGACCATGTTATAAAAATGAAGCTAGAAAAGCCAAATTTTCTTACGTGGGAATGCAAATTGCACTATGAGGCATCTGTTGATAAATTTCATATTCCCACGCAATGGTCTCCCACTTGTACTTACAAAATGATTTGGATGATTATTGAAAAGCTAATATCAATTCTCCTCAAATTGTTTTCTAATAACTGTTGTGGTACTGTGAATTACAAACAGAAACACCACACAGACCATGTTCCAAAAATGCAGCTCGACAACTCACTTTTTGCTTATGTGGGAATGCAAATTGAACTATAAGTATTGGTTTGCTAAATGTCAGATTGCCAGCTAATGATCTCCCACTTTTAATAAAAACTTTACTCTTTACAATTTGGAAAAGGTAATACTCCAAAGTTATTTTCAAAAAAAGTTGTGGTACTGTGAATAACATGCATAAACACCACACAGACCATGTTCAAAAAATGAAGCTAGAAAAGCCCAATTTGCTTAGGTGGGAATGCAAATTGTACTATGAGTTATCAGTTGATAAATTTCATATTACCACGCAATGGTCTCCCACTTGTACTTACAAAATGATTTGTAAGATTATTGAAAAGTTAATATCAATTCTCCTCAAATTATTTTCTAATAACTGTTGTGGTACTGTGAATTACAAGCAGAAACACCACACAGACCATGTTCCAAAAATGCAGCTCGACAACTCACTTTTTGCTTATGTGGGAATGCAAATTGAACTAGAAGGCATGTGTTGATAAATTTCATATTCCCATGTCATGGTCTCCCACTTGTACTTACAAAAAGATTTTTAATTTTATTTAAAAGCTAATAAAATTTTCCTCAATTGATTTCAAACAACTTTTGTGGTGCTCTGAATCACAAGCAGAAACACCACACAGACCATGTTCCAAAAATTCAGCTAAACAAGCCACTGTGGCTTACGGGGGGAATGCAAATTGAACTAGAAGGCATGTGTTGATAAATTTCATATTCCCATGTAATGGTCTCCCACTTGTACTTGCAAAAAGATTTTTAATTTTATTTAAAAGCTAATATAAAATTTTCCTCAATTGATTTCAAACAACTTTTGTGGTGCTGTGAATTACAAGCAGAAACACCACACAGACCATGTTCCAAAAATGCAGCTTGACAACTCACTTTTTGCTTATGTGGGAATGCAAATTGAACTAGAATGCATGTATTGATAAATTTCATATTCACATGTAATTGTCTCCCACTTTTAATTAAAAAATGAATTCTAATAATTTTTAAAAGACAATAGAAATTTTACTCAATTTCCATTAAATAACTGCTGCGGTAATGTGAATTACAACCAGAAAAACAACACACGACCATGTTCAAATAATTTAGCTTTACAAAGACACTTTGGAATAGGTGGAAATCAAAGGCCAATTTAAATTTTGCACAACTTGTTTGTAACCAAATTTTTTAACAAAAAATACTGTTGTCTATCCTTCTCAGATGGGTCTAGTGTTATTATTGGAAATCTTACTATAGATTCCGTCTTCATTTATTAAATTTTGAATGGTGACGCAGCATTCCATTTACATGTAGTTAACCTTTATCACTGTCGACTGTAGAAGTTAAAGTGCACATGGAAAAATGCATAGAACATAAATAATCAACATGATCGAGCGAAATGTATTAAGCTGTGCAAATTTGGATATACTTTAGCAAAGCAGAATAATCAAAAACATACTAAGACTATACGTTTTGCAGTGTTAGTATAAATTAAATTAACATTACAATGCTATACACCTGACCAGATGGACAGCAGCATGTGGAGTGAGCACACAGTGTGTATGTAATTATTGTCTTTTCCCATATGGTGTCATAACAGATAAACCAGACTTTTGATGCAAACACTACAATTTTATTACAGAAGATAAATTTACAAAGAAAAAAAAATACTGGTTTTGTGGAGACATGGTTACACACGCCTATTAATTGCGTCAACAAGCCGGCCAAATTGGCTCATGAAATCGCGGTGGAATGTTGCAATGTCAGCGAGCTCTTCCCTTCGTAATACAGCTTCCTGCTCCAGGGCTTCACGTGCATCTGCACGCGCATCTGCACGCACATCTGCGGCCATCTGTCGCAAATGATGGAGGTATTCCTTGTGGTGTTGTTGCCGCTGTTCATGTTGCTGGTCATGTTGCCGTTCCAAGGCTGACGTAAGTTCAGCGATGGAGCTGTCCCTTTTTCTCTTCACTATATTGAAACACAGAAAGGCATGTTTGTTAAAGATGGATCAAAACATAGAATCACACATTTCAAAGCCTACTATGCTGCATTGCTGTATATAAGCTGTACTGTCTGGTAGCTGTCCCGCAGTAGAGCAGATTTTGCAACACCCAGGGTGCTGTCATCGGCAGCAGCCCCCCGGCAAACAAATTTGCCTTCCCAAATAAGCTAAAGTGGTTTTTCTAGCTGCATTTTTGGAACATGTTCTGTGCGGTTATTCTGTATTTAATTTACACTACAACTACTGTTGTAAAAAAAAAAAGGTTTGAACATTTATTATTAAATTTAAAATTGTCTATAGGCTGCAGCCCCCACGCAAACTAAAAAGGGTTAAGATAAAGAAGATGGATGGATGGATGAGTAAATATTGGGTAAATATTTCAATATTTTCCTGTTGTGTGGTCTCATAAATCAAAATTGGTTAATACAGTCAGCTGGCGCAAAAAATTGTAATGAAGCATGTTGATTTCAACGGCAGTTAATGAGCTGGGATTTGTTTTATAAAACAGGAGTTACAACAGCACTTCAGTCACCACACATAAAATGGAACCGAGTTGTGGACCACTGATAATTTAAGACCAAAGAATCACCCTTTTGTACATATAGAAAAACACTTTAAATTCATTATTATGCACCTATTGGAAATTGCATTAATCAATTTTGTAGCTAAATTGTTTATATTTTTCTTTTTGGAGCCTGTTGCCCGCTATACCTTTTTTAAAAAAGGGTGGTTATGGTTCCTTACCAGCAGCCGGACGTGAAACCCAAGACGATGAGGGAGCTGGTGAGGGGCCTCAGATCGGTGTCGATTCATCTGTCCCTCTGCCGGGAGACGCAGGACAGTCCAGTGTGGTTTGTCCGCTGAGGTGGACCCCCGTGAAGTCCGCTGAGGTGGACCGCTGTGATATGAGCAGTGATTCTAGAAAGAAAATGCACGCAATAAACCTCATCATTGCAACATGTACACAAAAATAAAAACGTTTTTAACCAGAATACAATAACTTCAGCGTTTTTTTTCGCGCGCGAATAACGATCACAAAGCAAGCGTGAATAAGGATTTGGCTGCACAACAAATGGGTAGCTAGCTAGCTATATGCTGGCTAGCAATCCTCAGTAACAACCATTAGTCTACAACCTTATGATGGATTAAAAACATTGAGCTTACAACAGAAAGGATAAATTGGCGAAAAAAAGCGCAATATAAAAAAAACAACACATCGTCCACGGTTTCAAATGGTGTGACCGACGCCGTGTCAAGTTTCTCCAGACACTGTTTGGCAGTACGGATGTGTCCTTATATTCCCATGTGCTCTGAGACCTGCTGGTAGATTTTTTCGTTGCGCGTAGCTCCATCTAACTCGCGCTGGATGCGATCGTCGGATAATATCATCCTTATAACGAAAATACTATATATGCCGGCTACTGTGTTTACTCGCTGCTGAACAACTTTACAAATGGCGCCTGTGGAGATTCAGCAGAGTCGCGTTTCGTGACGTTACAACCAGACCAATCAGCGGCGAGCAGTCAGTTGACGTCACTTCGCCGTGGAAAAGGGCCTAATGTTCACACTTCTACCCTCAGGCCGGAGGTACAGATGTATGAAATGTAGGACATCCAGACTAAAAACCTCCTTCTTTCCCACTGCCATCAGACTCCCGAATAAATAACAAACTCCAGACACAGCTTTGCAAATAGGAATTCAAACACTGGTTGCTAAATTTGCACATTGCTCATTTGCACATTGTACATAGTCTCACCCCGTCTCATGTCCATATCATCTCTGCTGCTAAATTATCATTGTGCAGTCTACTGGGTATTATCATTACAGAGGAATTCTCACACTGGGTGCTAATTTGTACATTGCTCATTTACACAATGTACATAGGCTTATGCCATCTCAGGTTCATATCATCTGCTATTAAAATACCATTGTCCATTATAGTCATCCAGTGAATTTTCAATTTTCATTCTTCTTGTTTCCTCTAGTTTAACTGCTTTAATTGTCCTAATTGCCTAATGTGTATTTATTAGTATTAGTATTTAGTATTAAGGTGTGTTTATTACCTTTATTAGTATCGATGTGTATCTATTACCTTGGCATTCGTTCAGAGAGTAGAGTAAGAATTTCATTGCTCAGCAAATGTTGTATTTCTTAACTGTGTACATGTTAATAAGGCCTTTAAATCTTGAATCTTTGAATTTTTAATTAGACTTCTTTACAAGGTCTACAGCACACCACCTGAGAGGCTACGAGATGAAACTGTGCCAACACTTTCCTAGATTACACATCAGAAAAAACTTTTTTTCCCAGCAAATAGTCAAGGAATGGAACAAGCTGCCAGCAGAAATAGTCACAACCCCATCACTGAATGTCTTCAAAAGCAACCTGGACAAATACAGGGAACACAGCATAACTTTGACGACATATTAGCATCACTACTTAAGTCCAATACCCTATGACTATGACTATTTCACAAAACTGGAACTAAGAATAGAGAAGCTGGCTGTAAGTGTGAGGTATAATGGGTATGCTAATAGAACACTCTTATTTGCATCCTTCTTTATCAATTTGAGACTGTTTAAAGTAATTCATCATGGCAAACTGGGAGAGAATTCATTGATTTTCAATATTGCTGACACCCAGGGATGCACACTTTCCTTTGAAGCAAAAATACTGGTGTCAAACAGCCTCCTGATATATGCACCATCAATGTGATGCCTATGCCACTTCTGTGTATGCCCTATAGAAAGTGATTGACTATTACAAGCCATATGAGAATATCGGTAAAAAGTTCAATATTTTGACATAAATCAATAAAAAATGGACACCCCGCTGGTTAAACCCATGGCATGATGCAAAAGTGAGCAGCGTGAAACATCCCTTTTTCATTTATGCATATTTTAATGCCCTTGAGAAGACCTCATGGTCACAGTGCAGAACAAACTGACAGTTTTTATGTGTGTGCTGCTGTCCTTCAGTGACAGCTTGTTTTTCTTTTGCTTGTAAATACCATCATTTAGATGAGCTAAAATGGCCAACACTATGCATTTTACTCCTACTGAGCGAGCAGAGACCCTACTGCTCATACAAAGGATGATTTATTGCAAGCATCAGTGCAACAAACCCCCCTAATTACAGCAGTAAATATGTTGAGAGCAAAGGAGAAAGTTGTCATGTGAGTCAATACATACTGTATGTGTAAAATACTTACTGGGTGATCCTGTAACTCAAACGGCAGTACTGTTGTAGAGCCAACTTCTGTCTTCATTTTGAATGATCAAGTATTTTAAATTAAATCACCCTTTATTGTCATTCAACTGTACAACCAATCATGTACAGTAGAACGAGATTGTGTTTTACCTATCTACTGTGTAAATCACACACACCCCAAGTGCAGGATCAGAGGGCCGCTGCCATGCAAGGTGCCGCCACAAATTTCCCTCCTCCATTCCATTATTGCTGAGCACCAAGCTGGACGGCAGGAAGTTCCACTTTTATATGGTCTTCGGCATGACCCGGCCGGGATTTGAACCCCTGCCTCCCGGGTGTGGGGTGGATGCTCTACCAACTGAGCCACCACTCCGGTATTTTTGAATATTATGGGAATGAATGAAACAAAACTATGTTGTTTTTTTTTTTTTTTTGTTCACCTAAGATTAAAAAAGCACCCACAGCAAATATACCAGCTGCCCTCATGTTGAGAAAATACCGTACCTATGCTAAGAATATGTGGGCCAAGCACTGGATGCTTTCACATCTAATACCTTCATTCCAGATTACAGACTTTTACATTTGAGCCAGATCAATTTACAGATGTGAAACCTCCCCCAAACCACAGTCCAGACCAAACAGCCTAAAACTGTTCCAGGAAAACATGGCCTCTGTCCAGATCAAACTGATCCTTGGCCCAGTTTGTTGGCATTTCAGACCAAACACAGTGTCATGGTCTTGATTCTTGGACTCCCTTTAGTTTTGTATCTCATCAGTTCAAGCCTTTGTTTATGTTGTTTATGTTGTGTGCTTGTTTCCTTATTCTAGGTTGTTTTTTAGTGTTTTCAGCTTCAGTCTCTGGGTTTTGCTTATCATAGTTCTGGCTTTATATCATAAGTTTTACTTCTGTTTGCTTTTGTTCCTGTATTTAAGTGTGTTTACATTTCCACCTGTCTGATTATCACCCGTCTATATAGCCTCGTGTTTCTCCCTCAGTTCTTGTTGCATCGTCAGAGTAAGTCAGAATAAGTCTAGTCAGCCTCATGTTGCCAGGTCCACGTTCCTAATTCATCGTTTGTCTTTAGCTACGGTCACAGAGATTGTTGTGAATGATGGAGATTCTTACGAACCTCCAGGTTCAGGTTACTTTATTTGTACCCGTAGGTAGATTTGTTTTGCAGTCAGGTGACATCCATATTTATAAACCACAATTACATTCAACATGAACACAAACACAGGCACACATGAAGCTGACTATAAACATGATAAAGTACTCAAGGCTTCGCCAATCAGAACATAGGACAAAGAGATAAGAGAAAAAACAGAGATAAGAGAGAAGGGTCATATTAAAAAGTTAAAGACTAGTCAAAGAGGTTAAAAACTCAAAAGTCTAAAACCCAATAAAAGCTTTAGAACCCAAATAAAAAACCTACAAAAATAAGTAAATATAAAACAGTCGTTTTTTTATAACGACTGTGTACATTCACACGAGGGCAGATGCTGCCTCCGCCTCCAGCACCGTCTTTGATGTGGTACAGCGGTTGCAGTCGATTTCCCCAGAGATTTCAAATTTTATCATTGGGGATTTTAACCATGTGTCTTTAAAGAAGACACTTAAAAACTTTTAACAGTATGTCTCCTGCCCAACCAGGCAAAAAAAGACATTGGACCTGAGCTATGGATCCATAGAGAGGGCCTTTAAATCTCTTCCCCTTCCTCCTTTAGGATCCTCAGATCACAACTGTGTACATTTGCTGCCCACATATAAAACTGCTCTCAGAAGAGGCAAGGCAAAGACCAGAGACATAAATGTGTGGACAGATGATTCAGTGCACTGCCTCCAGGAATGCTTTAACTGTACGGACTGGGAGGTGTTCACGCTTGCCTGTGGAGAAGATTTGGACACTAGTGGACGTCACATGCTCATACATGGCTTTCTGCCGAGACATGATCGTTCCACGTAAACGTGTCAAAATATATCCCAACAACAAGCCATGGGTTACAAAATCAGTTAAATCCTGCTTATAGAGGAAAGCACTTGCCTTTAAACAGGGGGTTGTTTCTGGGCTACAGGTTGCCACAAAAGAGCTGAAGGCTGAAATTTTAAGAGCAAAACAGAACTATAAATCACAATTGGAAAGCAAGATGGCAACAAAGTAGCTTGGTTCAGCCTGAGCCAGTATGAAAACTATTGCAGGCTTTCAGAGCACAGAGCACAGCAATTGTGTTTTTTTAGATGGTTTTAATTCAGACACAGAGCTGGCTAATGCTCTTAATTGTTTTTATGGTCGTTTTGATTCCTTTGATTTTAGCACAGAAACCCAAGATTTGAAACAGAAACTCAAAGACAGTCAGCACTTTAATACTGAGGTGCACATTGTTAAAAGGGCATTCTGTGCTGTAAAAGTGGTTTCTTGAGGCACACTTACAGCCAAAATCTTGCATAGTTCTTACATTGTTCCTATGGCATTCGTACGGCCACCCTATGATGAGGGGTTTTTGTGGGGTTTTTGTAGAAATCTTGGACAAGACAATCAACCTGGCCACAAACTTCCAAATGTTCTACAAATGCTGGATTCTCCCACGGCCGCCTTAAGAAGGCCGTACGAAAGGGTCCAAAAATCATCCATACGTGTTTGCAGCCATTCGTATTTGTGACCGTAGCTTTAGTTATTTGGTTTTCTGCTCATGCACAACTTTTAGTTTTGTATTTTGAGCTTTGTTTGTTAGTTATTCTCTGGCCCTTGTGCCTTGGTTTTTGTTTGAGTAAACTAGATCTTTAGTTTTCCGGTCTCAGTCTCCACTTAGGTCCTTATTCACAGCGGTTTATAGGAAGTTACTGTAAGTTAGCAGAACCAGAAGGGGGGGTGGTGATCAGTAGATGCAGTTTATAACTGAAATATAGTCAAATGATGTCATAAAAGGCCTCCCCACCAAATTTCAGTTCAATTTTTTTCAAAAGAAAGGGCAGGAAGGGTGGGGGTACTGCTTCTATTTTTTCTTCCTCACTTGTGGTAAAGCAAATTTTATCCAAATAATATACCGCATTTGAGCATCACGCCTTTGTCTTTAGCAGCCCCGCAATTTTTTGCATCACAGTTTACAGACCACCCAAACACTGCCCTGTTTTTATTAATGAGTTCTCTGAGTTTTTATCAATAATCCACCCCTCATACTGTATAATTTTATTCTCATTTTCAATGATTTTAATCTGCACACTGATAAGCAGGGCGATCATATGTCAGAGGATTTCAATGACCTGCTCACGTCCATGAATTTTACTCAACAGGTCATGCAGCCGACTCACAACAGGCTCTGTTGTTGACTTGGCTGTAACTAACATTACTGTGTGTTTTTTAGCATCACTGGTTTTATGCAACGGGAGACCTCGGTGTGAACTGTGAGGAAGCGCCATCTGACACCTGAGGTGGCTGATGATTTTATCAAACTCTTACGCAACACTCTCCCAGTTATTTTATCTGCGTCCTGTGAGTTTATTGTTGACACTTTTATCAGTAAACTAACATCTACCATTGATAGAGTTGCCCCAATAATCACAAGGACAGTTAGGAGTAAACCAAAGCCTCCATGAAGAAATAACCAAATAAAACAACTGAAAAGAGAGTGTAGGATGGCTGAGAGGAAATGCAGGAAAAACAAATTACCTATCAACTACTGAATACTACAGAATAAATTAAAAATATACAATAATGCAGTCAAAAAATCGAGAACTGAGTATTTCGCCAACATAATCTCAACCCATAACAATAACCTAATAACATAACATAATAAGTCCTTTTTGCAACTATTGATCATTTAATCAACCCTGATTTTAATATACACACAAACCTGCCATCCAACTCTTACTACGAGAGTTTTGCAGACCACTTCAGGTGCAAAATTGGTTCTTTTAGATCCAACATTTTATCTGACCAAAAGGCTGTTTTTGATGGAAGCTTATACTGTAGGTTCACTTTTAGCTGAGGAAACACTGGACTGTTTTGCCCTTGTTGATGCTAAGATGCTTAGTAGAGTTTTCCCCCAGGTAATCTTGACTTCCTGCCTTTTAGATCCAATTCCCACATCACTTTTTAAAACATTTTACGGATTCTTTGAGCACAAGATTTTAAATATTGTAAATTGCTCTCTTCAGACTGGTGTCTTTCCCACTGCCTTTAAAATGGCTGTGGTGAAGCCCCTTTTGAAAAAAAAAATTTAGATGCTGACATCTTCATCTTCAGTAATTATTGACCTGTATCCAACTTTCCATTTTAGAAAAAAATTGTTTTATTCAGTTAAACAATTTTCTTATTGATCACAACATTTTTGAAAGATCTCAAACTGGTTTTAAGGACAAACCACAGTACCGAGACAGCCCTTTTAAAATGATATCAGGTGTAATATGGATTCCCAGAAACTGTCAGTCTTGGTGCTGTTGGATCTCAGCGCTGCCTTTGATACAGTAAATCACCACATTTTATTAAGCAGACTCAAACACCTGGTGGCCCACATACTGTTCTTGAATGGTTTCATTCCTATCTCACAGATCATCCCTATTTTGTAAGCTCTTCAGGAATCCATGAAATCAAGTGTGGGGTACCCCAAGGTTCAATTTTAGGCCCAATACCTTTTAATCTTTATATGTTACCACTTGAGGATGTTATCAGGAGACATGACATCAATTTTCATAGCTATGCTGATGATACACAGCTGTACATTGCCACATCTTCCTGAAGACACAAAACCAGTTAAAGCCCTTTTAAACTGTATTTTATATATAAAGTCAGGGATGGCAGAGAACTTCTCACAGCTCAACCAGAACAAAACAGAGGTTTTAATCATTAGTCCTGAAGACAAGTGAGAGAAACTTTCACTCAAATTGCAAAGTCTAAAACCAACACATTGTGTCAAGAACCTGGGCGTTCTTCTAGACTCTGATTTTAATTGTATTTCACACATTAAAAACATAACAAAAATTGGATTTTACCATCATAGAAATATAGCCAGAGTCTGCCCTTTTCTCTCTCTTGCCAGCACGGAGGTCTTGATGCATGCTTTTATTACCAGTCGTATAGACTACTGTAATGCCCTGCTTTCTGCTCTTCCCCAAAAAAGGATATCACATCTCTAACTGCTCCAAAATTCAGCAGCACGAGACCTGACGAAGACCAGGGGGAGGGCGCATAATACACAAGTTTTAAAATCGCTGCATTGTTCCCTCCATACCAGGAGACTGGGTTGTGTAGTCTTCTGGCGTGGGGGGCTCCACAGGATGGTGTTCCTTCACATGGTGCCTCGGTGCCGAGCTATGTCTCTTTTATTTTGTATGTCTCTTTCATATTATATGTGTGTGAGAGAAGTGGGAGTGGTGCATGTGCTTGTGTGTGTGTGTGTGTGTGTGTGTGTGTGTGTGTGTGTGTTTATGGGAGGGTTGGAAGGGATGGGATGTATCTTGCAAATATGTGTATTTAAATTTGTCTACTGCTTTTATCTATGTAAAGCACTTTGCGTAGCATTTAATGTTTGAAAAGTGCTATACAAATAAAGTCTGACTGACTGGTCAACTGACTGATAAAATATCAACTAGAAAAAACTCATAAGAACTCAGAAACTTACCAAACATTTTCAGAGAGGATGTGAGAGAGCTGGACAACACTGTCATCCTTACCATATGTATTAAATTGTTAAGGTGGTGGAGTGTTCCCCAGCTTCAACTTCAAGTGCACTTTCTGATGTTCCCAGAACTTTCTTACTGCATTCCTTAACTTTGATTTTATTATACTCCATGATGATGACATTGGAAATAAAAACATCGAAATTAAATGAAAACATTTTTCTCAAACTTTCCAATGGTGACCTTCCCCTTTGACCTTTGGGGTCAGATTTTCTTCCCTGTTACACTGCGTTATTGATCTGTAGCCATTTAAGTTCCAGCTTCCACTGTAGAAACACAGATGGATACATGAGCAGGGTGATCACAATAATAGTCCATCCATCCATCCATCCATCCATCCATCCATCCATCCATCCTCTACCACAGGGGTGCCCAATCATGTGCCATGGAGGGCCAAGACCCTGCAGGCTTTACCTCCAACCAGTGTCTTCAACAACAGATTTCACTGAACTTCTTCCCACTGATTGCTAATCAGTGAAAACACCTGCTGAAGAGACTGGATAGAAAAGAAAACCTGCAGGGTCTTGGCCCCCCCATGGCACATGATTGGACACCTCTGCTCTACCGCTTATCTTTGGGTCTGGGTCATAGGGGCAGCAGTCTAAGCAGAGAGGCCCAGACTGGCAGTATCCCCATGATCCCTCTTGCAGATGGTGAGTCCACTGGAGAGCGAGCCCATGTTGCTCATGTTTTGTGTACTCTGGGTAACTCTTTTCTTGGGGATCCACTGGACCGCACTTGGTCTGGCCCTGCACTCAGGACCAGTCTGTCTTTGGAGACCCTACCAGGGGCAAGTTGCCCCAAACATAGCTCCTGGGATCATTAAGCTGGATTCATGCTGCACCTCTGCTGTCTGCGTATGTGTAACCGGAAACCTCGTGTGATGAAATTTACGTCATCGTCTCCACTCCGCTAGTGTCTGCAGTGCTTGACCGCGGACGACCGCGTGCAGCCCAAATTTTGTGACCGCGCCACCTGCCCATGACCTGAACACGTTGAAAAGCACATGCACAAGACTGAACGTCCCATTCACGAGGTAGCGATATCAGCAGAACATACCAAGACAGTAGATGAAGAAGACAACAAGGAAGCAGAAGACGAGAATAAACATACCTGAATCATACATAAATACTTCAGCAGCAGCAGCAGCAGCATCTTCGTGGAAAAGGAGTGAAAACCGGGAAGTCAAGCAGCAGAAAGCAAGCAGTGTTTCTTCGTTGGTGAAAATCCTGGCGTGTCAGTGCATTGGAGCTCCCTATCGGGCAGGAGAGAAACTACAAATGACGGTTGTGCACGTGCATCAACCGCTTGGCCTGGGTAGATGTAAAAAGTGAGCATGAACAGCGCCGCGTGCATGCCGGGTTTGTCCAGAGTGGACTAGAGGGGAAATGCAGCATGAATAAGGCTTTAGGGCTCGCAAACCCCTCCACCATGATAAGGTGGTGATCAACAAGAGGCACAATAATAGCAAAAGGGTCAAACAGTCAGAGATAATCTGGTATCAACAAATCTGGAGTGGCGGCCCATAGGTCGTTGTCTGGCTGTGGTGACTGTTAACCATCTGGCAACTCCTGCTCCCCTGTAGTCCTGCCACTGGATCAGGATGAGGCAACACGGAAGCGTAAACCTGATGATGTGTGACTCTTTCAGACTGTAATAAACAAGCAGTACAAGTTCACTAAAGTAGACCTGTGGCCATGAGGGAGTAGCATATCAATAAGTGCCCAAATTCAAGTTTGCCCAGTTATTGAAGGGCATCTAATTGGTAATTATTCACTTGCAGATTAATTTAATTTATCAACGGCATAAAAGATGAAGTGCCTTCAGGCTTTAACACTCAGTCATATTAAGGTAGTGATGGTAGTAGGAATCTATTTAAAAATCATGTTTTGCTCAATTATGCCACAGATTGACTAGCTTCATGGCCCAGTTTGAAAAATCACTCAAAACATTGTGAATTCTGTCTCTGCCATCACTGAGAATCACTCTTTAGGAGAATTGCATTAGGTATAAAATGACATTAAACTGTATAGAGTTGGTTTATTTATCTCCTGTATATTCCTACCTTTCTCTTTCTCTCTTCTGGCTTATTTCCCATTTCCCCTATGAGTACATACCCCAATCTGTGTGTGTGCAGTCCATGATGGATTTATGGCAGCTGGTGACTGTGGAGATCAGCCCATTCCCCACTTCTTCCTTCCCACCCTCCTCCCTCTTGGGAGCACATCTTAATGTTCCACTCCTCTTCTGTCTATTAATATCCCACTGGGGAGACCAGAGCTCGTGATGAGTTTGGGAGCGGAAATGCCTCCAGACGCTCCTGGAAGCCAAAGAGCTGTGAGGGAAAAGAAAAGAGGGACAGAGATGATTGAGGCAAATGAGGAGAAGATTTCAGCCAGACTCTGTGAAAGAGGGTAAAAAAAGAAGTGTAAGTACTGAGAGGAAACAGGATGAGCGTGAATGAAAATGCAGCAAAAGTAAAAACAAGGTGAAAAGGACAGAACGTGAAATCTGGATGAGAGAAATCCTTACACTGATCAGCACCGCTACATAGAAGATATCAGGAAAGGGAAATATTTGCACCTTTTAAATGAGAGTCAGATATTATTTATCCAGTGTGTTGGTACGCTGTCATAAATCCAGTCTCTCTTATTACTCATTGCAGCATCATTATAAAAGATGCACAAGGTCTCCTCTAAGAGTCAATGACTTACCACTTGACGTTCAGTCTTTTATGCCGTGTTCTCAAAGAAGCCAGAAAAAGCAGGTGGAGAGAGGCTGCTCTCGAAGCAACTAAGCATGAGGAGGAGGTGCAATTCTGGATGTATGGGCACTTAACAAAGAGCATTCTTATGAGTTTACTCTCCGTCAGCACCATTGGATGGGAGAAATGTGCAAACATAAACATTCTCTTAAAAGAAAGATGATTAGGGATGTACAGAAGAAAAGAAGGCTGATCCTGATCCAAATCTTTCTCTCCGCTGGGAAAAAAGTCCTCTCTTCATTTCTCACATGGCCTGGCCACCCCTGCTACAACAGGACACAGAGATGCTGAGAAAACCTTACGAGGACATGAGCAGTATGGGAAAGACTATCCAGAGCACCATTCCCCTAATAGTAGGGACGCAAAATCAGTTCCTGCAGCAAAGTGTGGGATAGCTATGCCAGCAAAACCAAGTTTTATGGCACATCATTCCTCCGTCGCACCCAAAGGAAAGTTCAAAACTGGGGCACTTCTGAGAGAAATCAGGGACAAAGATTTAAGCCTGCGCAGGTCAGAGGCTTGAATCCTCCTGTCAGCTTAACTCCTGCAGCTTCTATCAGTGTTTTTTCCTCTCACCGTGTCTGAGCACAGCACCTACATAAAGGCCGACACTCACAATCAGACGGGTCACGGATCCCCACTGATATACACACCAAGGTCAACGTCACGAGAACACCAGCATCACGCTCACACACAACTTTATAGCTTTTGCAATGCACATGCTGTTTATTTTAGTGATGCAGCAATATGCCTTGAGTAATCCAGATTAGGGCTGTGCGATATGATCAAAATTTCATATCACAATGTAAGTAATCTTATTTGACAATACGATATACTGTATATCACAATATACATTTCTGTAAATTCTGTAGTTTATACTGTATATAATAACCAATAAAAAGGACCATCTCTGTGATGATTCGCTCTGCCTGCCTGATTCTCCACAGCTACGTGCACACCTGCTCTCCCTCATCATCGGAGCTATTTAAGCCGTGTTGCCCACAGGTCAGCATGGAGTCGTCTTACTCCCTTGGTCTGATGAGACCGGCACACGTCTTCGTCTTCCTCCAGAATCTTCCTTCTCGTCGTGTACGTTCTCCAGTGAAACTCGTCTCCCTTCGTCATTCGTCTGGAAGGGCTCACGTCTTCACGACAAGTAAGCCATCTCTTCCCTGATCATTATTCTACGCTCTAATCCCTTGTGCACAGGCGGAGATCCATGGTGGCGGACCTCTCCCCCCTGGCAGCAGACCGAGCGGCACTACACCTCGACAACACCGCTATCCTCTCCATGTGCAACTGGAACAGTGGGCGCTGTCTCCCTGGCCGGAGCCTTCGGGTCTAACGTGAGCTGTCCACCATCTCATCGACAGTAAGTGCTAAACATCACTGTACATTCCCTCCAGGGTTCAGACACTAATCCTCCCTGTCTTTGCTCATTTCTAGGGTTGCCAGGCTGCACGGTGCTCTGCTCGCCCCCGACTGCTACACCTACACATACACGCATGCACACACACACTCAGCACACAATAAAGATAACTAAATCTGCTTTTGAGTCTGTGTCTGCTCACTGGGTCCTAAAAACATATCAATCTCTTTTTCTACATTTTAAATTACATCGTGAAAAAAATCAATTGTGCAAATCCATTTCTCATTAATTTTATGCATCTTTTTCCCTCTTAATTTTGCAGTGTTATAAAATTGTTTTTTTAATGTGCATTTGAGATGACTTCAACTTTATTCATTATCGCTGCTTGACTAATTAAAAAATATTAAAAAATCTGACATGAATTATGACCCAGAAGGCAGACACAGACTCAAGAATAAACTCAATTATCTTTATTATGAAGCGTGAGAGTGAATGTGTGCGTATGTGCAGGAATGTCGCAGCCGGGGTGAGCAGAGCACCGTACAGACTGGCAACCCTAGAGAGAAGCAGAGACAGGGGGAATTAGTGACAGGAATCGGGAGAGATGATTCAGTAAATGTCCAGTCTTACTGTAGGCGGGTTGGTGTGTCACACAGGCGAGATCCCGGAGGCTCCGGCCAGAGGGACAGTGTCTTCGGCTCCAGTTGCAGAGGTGGTGAGAGGTGAAGAGATGAGTGATGAGCTTTGTACAGTGCAGGTTGAGCTCAGTCCGCCGTCAGGAGGAGGAGGTCCACCGCCACGGATTTCCACCTGTGCACAGGGGAGCTGAGCGAAGCATAGAGATGAGATTAGGATAAGGCTTACTTGTCGTTGGGGAGCTAGGACTCCCAGAAGGATGACGAGGCAGGAAGGAAAAGGAGATGGAACTCCGGAACATGCAGGTGACGAAGAGGCGAAGAGGTCCTCCAGACCAGGGAGCTTGACGTCTCCGTGCAGACCTGAGGGCAGCACGGCTAAAATAGGCAGGTTGATGAGGAGAGCAGGTGTGCACCCAGCTGTAGAGAAAATTAGGGCAACAGGCATGCAGAGCGGATCACTACAAAATCAAGTTACATTAAAAGCCAGTTTGTTCTTCCGACATGTTTTAATTTATTTATTATTTATTTAGTGTGTATGCGGCCGCTGTCATGCACTTTTGTAGCTTTAGTAATATTTTATTCAGATAAAATTAAGAAATTCAGCAGTGATTTAAACCAAAGAATTGATGGTCTGATACATTATAGTGTTGCTTATTAGCAACAAGTTAGCATCATCATTTAGCATTTGCTGTTTTATAATTGGAGTAAGATGGTGTTAACATTACTTACCTCCAAATAAAATGAGGTTAGAGGACTATCCTCTCTGATGCATGTCATCACCCGCGGCTCACGGGCTTCCACCTCAGCTGCGCGCACACCTGCTCCTCGTTAGGCTCAGCTATTTATTCCATCCTGCCCTGAGCTGCGGCCTGGAGCCGTCTGTCTCCCTGCGTTAATCTACACAGCAACTTCCCTTTCATCGGGCCAGCTGTCTACTCGTCTGACAAGTAAGCTGTCATCTTTACCTTACCTTTCCCGTTCAGACTTCCCCTGTGCACAGGTGGATCCCTTGGTGGCGGACTCACTCTCCTTCGTCACGCTGCTCCTCCACTTGCTGCATTGTCCCGGACGCACAGCAGGACGCTGTCTCCCAGGCTTGGGACTTGCCACGCCAGCCACCGCAACGCTACAAGTAAGCACAGTAACATCTTCACTCTCCCGTGTGGTTGCCCAGCTAATCCCTGCTCTCCTCTTTTATAGGGTTGCCTGGCCGAACGGCGAACTGCTCTGTCCTGACTACATCCTCCACCACATCACACTCATATCTCACATACACGCATCCATACACAAACACTGTTGCTTAATAAAGCCTTCAAATCTGTCTGAGCCTGCGTGCGTGTTTCCTGGGCCGAATAATATGTCAGTACGGCTCCAGCAAAGTGGCCCAGCGGACAGCGGGCTCACGCGCCGTTTTACCACTCTCGAGGCTCGGGTAGATTTGATAGCTCATCAGCAACAGGCAATTTTGAACCAACTAACCTCATTTACTAATCGGTTGGACCGCCTGGACCCTCCGCGGCCTTTCCCTCCGGGTCCTCCTGGCGGTGCGGCTACGGGAGCTTCCACAGCCAGCCAGTCTAGCTCGGGAGCGCCTGCCCGTCTCACACCTATCCCAACCCCTGCTCGCTTCAGCGGGAAACTCGGTGGAGCAAAAGGGTTTATCCTACAGTGTGAGTCAGTGTTTCTGCGCGTTCCCGTGGATTTTCCCTCAGACCACAGCCGAATCGGGTACATGGCTAACCTCCTCGAGGGACGAGCGTTAGCTTGGGCTTACGCTGTTATGACGAAGCCAAGTTACGCGAACCTCTCGTATGACCGGTTCGTGCGGGACTTTCTAGAAGTCTTTGATCATTCCCGACTCGACAGCATCCTCACGGACCGGCTCCTCAGTCTCCAACAGGGAGCCCGGTCCGCGGCGGAATACGCGGTCGACTTCTGGGTGGCTGCGGAGGAGGTGGGCTGGGGAGAGGCATCTTTCTGCAGCATTTTCCTCCGTAGCCTTAATTCAGGTCTGAGGGATGAACTAGCTGGCCGGGATCTCCCAGGGCGACTCTCTGAGCTAATCTCGCTCAAGATTAGCCTGGACAACAGGCTGCGCGAGTGAGCTGCGGAGCGGAAGTCTGCCAGCCGCTCGCGCGGAGCTTCCCTCCGCCCAGCTCAGTCGCGCTCCCTGGCGCTACCAGCCCCGGAGTCCGCCGATGAATCAGAGGACATGGCCATCGGGCGCACTAGGCTCCCTCTAGTGGAGAGACAACGCCAGCGGGAACGGGGTCTCTGCATGTATTGCGGAGATGACCAGCATCCCGTTGAGCTGTGCCCGGTGAAGCCAAACGGGGAGGTCCGCGAGTCACAATAGGGGGTCTCGCGGACTCCAACTGATCTAATCCCCTATCTTCTTGCACATTGCCAATACGTTTCTGCCACAACTCCACTGGACATTCCACTCATGCACTGGTGGATTCTGGGGCAGAGCAGAATTTTATTTCTAAGAGCCTGGCATCCCGTTTGGGCATACCCAGTCAACAGCTGCCTAACCCCCTGAACTTGGTAACGCTCTCACGTTCTTCTCTGGGCACAGTTACTCACCGCACCAAGCCAGTTCCCATCATCGTCTCCGGCAACCACCGGGAGGATCTGACCCTCTACATCCTGCCCTCCTTGTTGGACCGTGTCATTCTGGGTTACCCCTGGCTGCGGCTGCATAACCCTGTCCTGGATTGGAGAACCGGCAGTGTCCTGTCCTGGAGCACCTTCTGCCTGGGTACCTGCCTCCAGTCGGCAGCCTGCGCTCCGTCTGCCCCTCTGTCGGCCCCAGTCTCTGAGCCCCCGGACCTGACCCTGGTGCCACAGGAGTTCCACGACTTGGGGGCAGCTTTCAGTAAGTCCAGAGCCTTGTCTCTTCCACCGCATCAACCCTACAACTGTGCAATCAACATCCACCCGGGGGCGCCCCTGCCATCTGGCCACCTTTACAGTCTCTCTGCACCGGAGCGCGAGGCGATGGATACATACATAAAGGAGTCACTCAGCGCTGGAATCATCCACCCCTCTTCATCTCCGCTCGGCGCGGGTTTCTTTATCGTGGGCAAGAAGGATGGGTCCCTATGCCCCTGTATTGACTTCAGAGCCTTGAATGACATCACGATTAAGGACCGTTACACCCTGCCGCTTATGGACACCACTTTCCACTCCCTCCAGGGGGCGACCTGGTTCACCAAGCTTGACCTCCGCAGCGCCTACCATCTCGTTAGGATCCGGGAGGGAGACGAGTGGAAGACGGCCTTTAGGACACCCAGCGGTCACTTCGAGTATCTTGTGATGCCGTTCGGGCTCACCAACGCACCTGCCATCTTCCAGCGCCTTATAAACGACGTCCTGCGGGATTTCCTGGGAGTCTTCGTCTTTGTCTATCTCGATGATAAACTCATCTTCTCCAGATCACGCGAGGAGCACCAGGCCCATGTGAGGTGGGTCCTGCAACGTCTGCTGGAGAATCGTTTGTTTATTAAGGCAGAGAAGTGCGAGTTCTACGCCCAGACCACTTCCTTCCTGGGGTTCGTGATCTCCCACAATCAGATCCTCCCCGACCCCGCTAAGGTCAAAGCGGTGGTCGAGTGGCCCACGCCGACCTCAAGGAAGCAGGTGCAGCAATTCATTGGGTTCGCTAATTTCTACCGGCGCTTTGTCCCCAACTACAGCGCCATCGTATCCCCCCTGACCTGCCTCATGTCATCGAAGGTGCCGTTTCAGTGGTCTGAGGAGGTGGCTACCGCCTTTAAGACTCTCCAGGTGGAGTTCTCGTCCTCCCGGGTCCTGACCCAGGTTGATCCCGCTCTTCAGTGTCTGGTGGAGGTTGACACATCTGACACGGGGGTGGGAGCGGTGCTGTCCCAGCGATCACCGGTGGATGGTGTTAAGCGGCCCTGTGCCTTCTTCTCCAGAAAGCTATCGGCGGCAGAGCAGAATTACGACGTCGGCGACAGGGAGCTCCTCGCCGTCAAGCTCGCACTACAGGAGTGGCGTCACTGGTTAGAGGGGGCAGCCCAGCCTTTTGTGGTCTGGACGGACCATAAGAACCTCAAGTACCTGAGGTCAGTGAGGCGCCTGAATGCCCGCCAGGCGCGCTGGTCTCTATTCTTTACTCGTTTCAATTTTACCATCACGTAACGTCCAGGTTCGAAGAATGTGTTGCCCGACGCCCTGTCCAGACAATTCGCCCCAGAGGGTCCAGAAGAGTCAGAGCATACCATCCTGCCCGATTCGTGCGTCGTGGGGGCGATTGCATGGGCCATCAAGGACAAGATTCGGAAGGCTCAGGAGGCGGAGCCAGATCCCGGCGGGGGGGCCAGAGAGGAGACTTTATGTTCCTTCGGCGGTTCGGGGTGAAGTGATCCACTGGGCCCACCCATCCAAACTCTCCTGTCACCCAGCCATCACCCGCTTGGTGAGTTGGCTGCAACGCTTGTTTTGGTGGCCGGGTCTTCAGAAGGACGTTACCAACTATGTCCGGGCCTGTCCCCAGTGCGCCACCGGCAAGTCCCCGAACTCTCCACCTGCGGGCCTACTCCAGCCCCTGCCGGTTCCGGGCAGGCCCTGGTCACACATCGCCCTTGACTTTGTCACCAGACTCCCTGTCTCTAACACCTATGACACGGTTCTGACCATCGTGGACAGGTTCTCCAAGGCCGCCCATTTTGTGCCCCTTCAGGGTCTTCCTTCGGCACGTGAGATGGCCGATCTCCTGGTCCAGCATGTTGTCAGGCTGCATGGGATTCCGCTGGACGTGGTCTCGGACCGTGGTCCGCAGTTTGTCTCCCAGGTTTGGAGGAGCTTCTGCAGCACCTTGGGGGCCACAGTCAGTCTCTCTTCTGGTTATCACCCCCAGTCCAACGGGCAGTGTGAGCGCACAAACCAGGAGTTGGAGGCAGCCCTGCGCTGCGTGACATCGTCCAACCCTTCGTCTTGGAGCTCTTACCTGACCTGGGTGGAGTACGCCCATAACTCGGCCCGGTCTACTGCTACTGGAGTGTCACCGTTTCGAGCGTCCTTGGGGTACGACCCCCCTGTTTTCCCGGAGCAGGAGGGTGAACTGGCTGTTCCTTCAAACCAGGCGCACATCAGGCACTGCAGGAGCGTGTGGACCAAGACCAGAGACGCGCTTTTACGCACAGCAGCGCGCAACAGCTCCACCGCCAATCGCCACAGAAGGCCGGCCCGTTTACCAGGTGGGTCAGCGGGTTTGGCTCTCCTCCCAGGACATCAGCCTAAAGGGGGAGAAGAAGAAGCTGGCACCAAGGTTCCTCGGCCCCTTCACCATATCCAAGATTATCAACCCGGTGGCTGTGCGTTTGCCCCCCCCCCCTCATGTGTGTCCCACCTTCCACGTCTCTAAAATCAAACCTGTGCTTTCCAATTCACTCTGCCCTCCTCCTAAGTCTCCTCATGCGCCTAGGATGGTCGACGGTGACCCGGCATGGGGTGTTACCGCCATCCTGGACTCCCGGCGTCAGGGTCGTGGGCTGCAATACCTGGTGGATTGGGAAGGTTATGGTCCGGAGTGGAGATCCTGGGTGCACTCTTCGTGGGTGTTGGATCCTGATCTCATCGCGGAGTTCCACCGGACACACCCAGGTAAGCCAGCGCCAGGAGGCGCTGGTAGGGGGGGGGGGGAGTACTGTCATCGCCCGCGGCTCACGGGCTTCCACCTCAGCTGCGCGCACACCTACTCCTCGTTAGGCTCAGCTATTTATTCCATCCTGCCCTGAGCTGCGGCCTGGAGCCGTCTGTCTCCCTGCGTTAATCTACACAGCTTCCCTCTCATCGGGCCAGCTGTCTACTCGTCTGACAAGTAAGCTGTCATCTTTACCTTACCTTTCCCGTTCAGACTTCCCCTGTGCACAGGTGGATCCCTTGGCGGCGGACTCACTCTCCTTCGTCACGCTGCTCCTCCACTTGCTGCATTATCCCGGACGCACAGCAGGACGCTGTCTCCCAGGCTTGGGACTTGCCACGCCAGCCACCGCAACGCTACAAGTAAGCACAGTAACATCTTCACTCTCCCGTGTGGTTGCCCAGCTAATCCCTGCTCTCCTCTTTTATAGGGTTGCCTGGCCGAACGGCGAACTGCTCTGTCCTGACTACATCCTCCACCACATCTCACTCATATCTCACATACACGCATCCATACACAAACACTGTTGCTTAATAAAGCCTTCAAATCTGTCTGAGCCTGCGTGCGTGTTTCCTGGGCCGAATAATATGTCAATGTAGCTTGGCTGGAAACCGTCCCACATTCCTGGCAAATAGAAGTAGCGACTATATGACCAAAACGTTAGCTTGGAGTTAGCTGCTGTGCTAACCACCGGAACCCACACACCTGGCGCACTGTGGGGGAGAGGCAAGGCAGGGACAAGTAGAAACGTGGTATGTGTCTTTTAAATATAAATGATACAGTTTTATATGAAACAGCAGACGTTTTATTGCGTCACCAATATATATCGTCATATGGCACAGCCCTAATCCAGATAATATTTAATCTATTGAGCAAGGACCTAATGTTTTGTACTGCCTTACTATGTCATACAGGCCAAACAGATAGGGGCAGATTTACTGAAGCAGTGCAAATTAGTGAGTGCACAATTTAGTGCCTAAGAGAGTGGCCAATTTTTGCCAGTGATCCACTAATAACAAGCAAAATTATGAACACAGACACAGACACTTCATTTCAATAATGACCACCCAACCACCAAGAGCACCACAAAATTGCGCACAGGCACAGCTGATGAAGAAGTGTGTCATCAACACAGACGCAGCCAGTTCGGAGGAGCATAATACCTGTATATAAAGCTTTTTTAAAGCATTTGTTTAAACACCACTAAAATAGTTTATTTTTGTTTGTCATGCTTCAAAATTTAGATTTTCATTTAACATGGCAGACTCTTTTGTTTAATATGCATAAATGAAGCATTTGTATCGAATTTAAAAAAAGATTACTCATGAATAAATTGATTATTTAACCAACTGTTTGTTTTATTAACACTAGAACCATCAAGATGGTCTGATGGAGACTCTGGGGTTTTATTATGTGAATAACTTTGTTTTAACAAAATCTACAGGTCTCCCAGTTCACAACTTTTTATAAATGCCATTGAGTTATGGTGTTGCAATTTCAGGGGACATTTCTATGGAGCTGTGTGCTGTTTTTGTTAATAATCTCATTGTTGTTTTCTTCCTATATTGTGTATCCCGAACTGGGAGAGAGAAATATAGAGAAGAGGGAACTGAATTACCGTTGAATGCACAGCAAAAAGAAATACTGGTCATCATCATCATCATCATCATAGCAATCTGTCGTGGGCGACAATGACTGTTTCATTTAGGTCTGATCAGATTCCTCCACACAGCTCTGTCCTTAGCCTTCCACTGCCAGGAACTCCTGTCTATGTCCCAACTTCTTCAAGTTTCTTTTTACATATAGAAATATGTAGGGCTGTCGCGATAACTGCAATTATGTAATACCGCATTATGGACACACCTACTGAGGAGGAAGACAACCAACTACAACAACCGCAGTGTTCATTTTGTGTGTGTGTGGCTATATCTCGTTGTTCACTCATGTGCCCCGATTGATTATTAATAAATTGTTAAATGAAGTGTATTTTTATTGCCAATAGCATGTTTGCATGTGGTACTCTAGAAACTTCCACAGCACCCGCACCGGGTGCTGACGGCGGCAGCACCGTGTGGGTTTTTCTCCAGACGGACTCCAGCAGACAGTTAGTGGTGAAAGCATTTAAAGATTCAAGATTCAAAGGCTTTAGTATCATGTGCACAGTTAAGAAATGCAACATTTCCTGAGCAATGAAATTCTTACTCTGCTCTCCGAACAAATGCCAAGGTAATAGATACACATCAATACTGATAAGGTAATAACACACCTAATACTAATGAATACTAATAACACACACTAATAACACACATTAGGCAATTAGGACAGTTAAAGCAGTTAAACTAGAGGAAACAAGAAGAATGAAAATTGAAAATTCACTGGATGACTGTAATGGACAATGGTGTATTAATATCAGAGATGATATGAACCTGAGATGGCATAAGCCTATGTACAGTGTGCAAATGAGTAATGCGCAAATGACCAATGTACAAATTAGCACCCAGTGTGCTAATTTCTCTGTAATGATAATACCTAGCAGACTGTACAATGATAATTTAGCAGCAGAGATGATATGGACATGAGACGGGGTGAGACTATGTACACTGTGCAAGTGACCAATGTGCAAATTTAGCTACCGGTGTGTGAATTCCTATTTGCAAAGATGTGCTGGGGTTTGTTATTTATTCAGGAGTCTGATGGCAGTGGGAAAGAACAAGTTTTTTAGTCTGGATGTTCTGCATTTCACACTTCTGTACCTCCAGCCTGAGGGTAGAAGTGTGAACATTTTGTGCTGGGGGTGGGTGGGGTCCTGGAGGATGGCAGCAGCTCTCCTTTGGACTCTGCAGTGGTAGATGCTCTGCAGAAAGGGGAGTGGAGTCCTGATGATCATCTCCGCTGTCTTCACCACTCTCTGCAGGCGTTTGCGGTCCAGGGCAGTACTGCTGCCGCGCCACGCAGTGATGCAGTTGGTCAAGATGCTCTCGATGATGCAGCTGTAGAAATTGTTGAGGATCTTGGGGGACATGCCAAACCTCTTCATCCCCCTCAAAAAGTACAACCGCTGTTGAGCTCTCTGAACTAGCTCTGTGGTGTTGAGTGCCCACGTAAGGTCCTCAATGATGTGGATGCCCAGGTATTTGAAGCTGCTCACCCTCTCCACCTTAAGCTTCCAGATGAACAGCAGTCGATGGGGTCTTCTCCTCCCCTTCCTCATGTCCACTATCATCTCCTTCATCTAGCCCCTGTCTTCCCCATCAGAGAATCATTGTCTGCTCCCTCCAAAGTAAATAAAAATGTAATGTATAAGCATCCCAAAGTGATTAAACAAAAAGTTGGTAAAATTCAAATTAAACATGAAGCCTCTAAATTGAATGATCTGCCCTCTGTTCCTCCTCATAATTTAAAAATTAAATGCAGTTTGTTAAATATTAGGTCTCTAACTCCCAAGTCTCTGCTAGTCCATGATCTGTTAATTGATCATCAGATTGATTTAATATCCCTTACAGAGACTTGGTTAGGGCAAGAGGATTATGTTGGTTTAAATCAGGGGTCACCAACCTTTTTGAAACCAAGAGCTACTTCATGGGTATCGAGTCATGTGAAGGGCACCAGCTTGACACACTCCTCTAAAATAACAAATTGTGTATATATATATATATATACACAATTTGTGTATATATATATATACACACAAATATATATAATATACTGTATATATATATATATATATTTATATATATATATATATATATATATATATATATATATATATATATATATATATATATATATATATATACATAAATAAATAATTATCAATAACTTAGAGTGGGTAACAGACAAGATCAATATTCAACACTTTATTTTTATTAATCTCAGCAATTGTTCAGATGCTCACTTCTACATTTCATAAAAAAAATGTCCAGTTTTCACTAGTTTTCACCAGTCCCTTTTAACCATAAAAAACTAAACCCTTTTAATTCATGAACTATGTTGAACCATGTTTGAAAAAGTTATGCAACATTTAAGAAAAATCAACTTTCATATTAAATAAATCTTATCACATTTTTAACTGAACAAATCTGCTGCAATTCTGCTCAAAATCTGTTACATTTAATAAACACACTTGTGTGTTCTTCTTCACTGGAATTATGTCCATACAGTTCTTGCCAAGAATCATGCTTGAGTAATAACCAGCGCTGTCCTTTCATGAGAAGAAGCTAAACAGCACTGAGAGTGCTTATATGCACAGTGGCGCAGTGGTTAGCACCGCGGCAGCAGTTTACCCTCGGCCGGGGGATCGCGGGGATCGTGGGTTCGATCCCTGCTCCCGGCCAACAGTGATCTGTGTGGAGTTTGCATGTTCTGGTGGTGCATGTTCTGGTTTTTCATGCAAAAACATGCAGGTTAGGGAGTTAAGGGGAGCTTGCGCACGCAGCGACCGGCAGCTGGTGGCTTGTCACCGGACTGCAGAACAAATCCACCTACGGGTACAAGATAAGTCAAAAAAAAAAAAAAAAAAAAAAAGAGTGGGTAATGAAGTGTCGCTCCACATAGTGGCGCTTCGCCATCGCCCCGCAAATGAAACACACGCAGCTTCCTTTCACGGTAGTAAAAAAGAACTCTTCCTCCTGCTCACTTTGAAAATGATAAATTTTCTGTCTTTTTTTGCCATGTTTTTGGGCTAGGAAACTGCACTCCGCTCACCATCTTCACTGCCCGCTAGCTTATGCTCCACAAGCGCGAAGGTTTTGTCATGCGCACAATACTGACCTTTGAACTAGGTCAGTTTCACCTTAACTTTACGTATAATAAACATATTTTCATTTTTTTTTTATTTTTAAGACATTGTCATTTTAAAATCTATATAAATGCAAGTGTGATTTTAAAAAATAGCGGCAGAAAAAATTACATCTTAGACGCATCTCACTTGCGAGTTGTGCTATTTTTAGAACAGGCCTGCGGGCGACTCATGTGGTCCCTGCGGGCGACATGGTGCCTGTGGGCACCGCGTTGGTGACCCCTGGTTTAAATGAATCAACTCCCTCTGGTTATTTAAACTACCAAAATCTCAGAAGTTCTGGTTGTGGAGGAGGAGAAAGATGGCGAAAAAAAGATGGCGGCGCGCCTAGACGCAGCGGCCCCTCTTGGTATCAGCGAGTGTGAGAGTTTTAATCATCCCAGACGTACATTCTGTAAAACTTACAACCGTGAGACCTTATTAAACATCAAGGTACTGCACGCTGCAAGAATCGCGGCGATCGGTTGTGATTTGGACATTCTACGCTGTCCCCGCTGGAAGCTACCCGGGAGAGGAGGAAGCGGAAGCGGAGCGAGCGCAAGCAAAAGCGAGGAAAAAGGGCCGGGATCCATGCTAGGCTAAAGGCTAACCCCTCCAGACCAGCGGTACCGTCGCTTCTTCTATCAAACGTCCGTGCCCTCGAAAACAAGGTAGACGAGCTGCGTTTGCTGAAAGAAACCCGGAGAGAATGGAGGGACTGCTGTGTGTTTGTTTTCACCGAGACATGGCTCCACGACAACATTCCTGACGAGGCCATTCAGCTGGAAGATATGGCGATGTTCCGGGCCGACAGGGAAACGGCGAGCTCTGGTAAGAGCCAGGGGGGTGGGCTATGCATCTATGTTAACAAGAACTGGTGCGTTAATGCCACGTTAGTGTCTAAACACTGCTCTCCGTTGGCGGAGTTCCTTATTGTTAATTGTCGGCCTTTTTATCTGCCGAGGGAATTCAGCAACGTGTTTGTAGTTGGTGTTTACATAGCGCCGAGCGCTAACGCTAAAGCTAATGCTAAGAAGGCACTCGGGGAACTGCACAATGCAATCAGTAAAATCCAAACGTCACACCCGGACAGTTTTGTGGTGGTTGCGGGGGATTTTAACCACACCAGCCTAAAGACTGTGCTCCCCAAGTTTAAACAATGTGTAGACTTTAAGACCAGAGGAGAGAATATGTTGGACTTAGTGTACACAAACACAGATGCATATAAAGCGTTACCCCGCCCCCATCTCGGCCGTTCTGATCACATGTCCGTGATGCTGGTTCCTGCCTACAAACCTTTATTGAAGCGCAGCAGGCCAGCAGTGAAACAAATCAGGATTTTGCCAGAGAGTGCAACCTCTGCACTGCAAGACTGTTTTCATCACACAGACTGGAGGATCTTCAAAATAGCAGCCTCCCAGGAAGACAGGACAGATGTGGAGGAGCATGTTGATTCGGTCACCAGCTACATCGCGAAGTGCACAGAGGATGTCACTACAGTGAAGATCATCACTATGCGGGGTAATCATAAGCTCTGGATGACTGCAGAGGTGCACTCGCTGCTTAAAGCCAGAGATGCAGTGTTCAGAGCGAAGGACAGGATTGCCCTCCGCTCAGCCAGGTCTGCGCTTTCAAAGGGAATTAAGGTGGCAAAGCGCGCCTATGCGGAGAAAATCCAGGGACACCTCTGTGACACTAGGAACACCAAGCAGATGTGGCAGGGAGTTCGGACACTGACGGGCTTTAAGTCTAGGCAGGGGGTCGATGATGACGACGCTTCGCTTCCAGACAGGCTTAACGACTTCTTTGCACGTTTTGAAGCATCAAACTCGACAATCACAGGGAGGGCCGGCCCACTCCCACCATCGGTCGGACCAGCTTTTACCATTAACACAGCGGACACATGGAGGACCCTATCCAGAATCAACCCACGCAAAGCTGCAGGTCCAGACAACATTCCGGGACGTGTGCTCCGAGACTGCGCGAGCGAGTTGGCGGATGTCCTGACTGACATTTATAACATCTCCCTGAGTCAGGCCATCGTTCCCAGATGCTTCAAGACCTCTATCATTGTACCGGTGGCAAAGAAACCAGTGGTGTCATGTTTGAATGACTATCGTCCTGTTGCACTTACACCAATTGTGATGAAGTGTTTTGAACGGCTTGTCAAACCACACATCACAGCCTGCCTCCCTGCATCACACGACCCGCTCCAGTTTGCATATCGTTCAAACTGCTCCACGGAGGATGCTATAGTCACCACCCTACACTCTGTCATCACCCACCTGGACCAGAAAGACACCTACGCCAGACTCCTGTACACTGATTTCAGTTCAGCATTCAACACCATTATTCCCCAGAGACTGATAGAGAAATTACTCCTTCTCGGTCTGAACACCGCCACATGTCTCTGGATCCTGGATTTCCTGACTGAGAGACCTCAGTCTGTCCGGGTTGGAAACAACATCTCCAACTCTGTCACGCTGAGTACCGGAACCCCTCAAGGCTGTGTACTCAGTCCACTGTTGTTTACACTTCTAACACATGACTGTGTATCCAAACATGAGGGGAACCAGATTATTAAGTTTGCAGATGACACCACGGTGGTGGGACTTATTCAGAGGGATGAGGAATCAATGTACAGGGAAGAAGTGAGAGACCTGGAGGGCTGGTGCAGGGAGAACAATCTGGTGCTCAACGTGGACAAAACAAAGGAGATGATTATCGACTTCCGGTGGTCACAGCCTGAGCACGTCCCCCTCAGCATCGGCGGCCGTTTAGTAGAGAGAGTAGAGAACATCAAGTTCCTCGGAGTGCAGATCTCGCAGGACCTGACCTGGAGCAAGAATTCCTTGGAGATCAGGAAGCGAGCTCAGCAGAGACTACACTTCTTGAGGAAACTCAAACAGGCCTCTCTCCCCATCTGCATCCTCAGGACCTTCTACAGAGGTGTGGTGGAGAGTGTTCTGACGTACTGCATTGCTACATGGTACTCCAGCTGCACTATGTCAGACAAAAAAGCCCTGCAGAGGATAGTCAAGGGGGCGGAGAGGGTAATTGGAGTCTCCCTCCCCTCTGTCCAAGAACTTTTTCAGAACCGTTGTAGGAGCAGGGCACTGAACATTGTCAAGGACCGTTGTCACCCTCTGCATAAACACTTTGAACTTCTTCCATCTGGTAAACGATTCCGGAGCATCAGAGGCAGAACCACCAGACTGATCAACAGCTTCCTCCCACAAGCTGTCAGGATGCTGAACAGCTGACCCGGAATCTCACATACACACTACTGCACCTATGGACATTTTGTATATTATAGTTAGTTATTCTTTTTCCCCAAGTATGTCTCAGGGATGTGTGAATGGATGGGGGGGTGGGAGCTATGTGGGAGTGTGTCTTAATCATGCTGCTTCTTATATGGATGCCGAGAGAAATGCAATTTCATCTTGCCTGCACTACAGTTGTCTGTACAGCAATATGACAATAAAGTTTGATTTGATTTGATTTTGATTTGATTTGATTTGATTTGGAGTAGCAACAATTTACTATTCCAACAATTTACCATTCCAAATTACTAGTTAATGTAAAGCAAAAAACACGTTATCATTCCTTTGAGGGCCTGGTCCTCAGTATTGGACATTTTAGCAATTTTAGGCTAAACCCAATTTTATTTGCCACAATTTATTGTCCTCCATCAACCTACTCAGAGTTTTTATCCGAATTTGCCGAATTCTTAGCTGATTCAGTGCTGAAATCAGATAGAATAATTATAGAAGGGGACTTTAACATACATGTAGATGTAGATAGTGATTGTCTTAATATGGCATTTAATTCAATATTAGACTCGATGGGGTTTTCTCAGAAAGTAGGAAATTCTACCCATTATCTCCACCACACATTGGACCTTGTTCTGGCATACGGCATAGAAGTAGAAAATCTGGTAGTGTCTCCTCATAACCCTGTACTGTCAGACCATTGTCTGTTAACCTTTGATTTTACAATTTCTGACTATTTGTCTCATAAAGAAAAATATTACTACAGTAGATGCCTCTCAGATGATGTTGTTACCAAATTTATGCAGATTGTTTCCTCTATGCCATGTGTCAACACAACGGAAATAAGCTATAGACAGTTTGCTCCTTCTGTAATTGATAGCATGGTAGATAATGTTACAGCTTCTCTGCATCAGACTCTAGACATGGTGGCCCCTTTAAAAAAAAAAAAGTCTAATCAGAGATTTCTAACTCCTTGGTTCAACACAGAAACTCGTAGCTTAAAACAGAAGACTCGTCAATTAGAAAGAAAATGGCATTCCACTAATTTAGATGAAATTTATTTAGCTTGGAGAAATCATCTTTTAATTTATAAAAAAATCTCTTAGAAAAGCTAGAACGAGTTATTATTCTGCATTAATAGAAGAGAACAAGAATAATCCCAGGTTTCTTTTCAGCACTGTAGCCAGGCTGACAAATAGTCAGGACTCTGTCAATCCTAGCATTCCCTTAGAGCTTACTAGTCAGGACTTTATGAACTTTTTCAATAATAAAGCTTCATCTATCAGAGATAAAATCAATCAGATTCTTCCCACCGTTAACTTAAATACAGTAACTATTACAACTCCTTCAACTGATATCTGTTTGGATGGGTTTACTCCAACTGACCTTTTAGAATTAGACAAAATAATTTCCTCATCCAAGCCTTCAACTTGTCTTTTAGACCCTATTCCTACCAGGTTATTTAAAGAAGTCTTCCCATTTATTGGTAGCTTTATTCTTCAAATAATCAATTCTTCATTAACTTTAGACATGTACCGCAGGCTTTTAAAATGGCTGTAATTAAACCCTTACTCAAAAAGCCAATGCTGGATCCAGGAGTTTTAGCTAACTATAGACCAATCTCTAATCTCCCTTTCATTTCAAAAATCTTAGAAAGAGTTGTTGCAACGAAATTTTTTGACCACTTGCAGGGAAATGGTTTATTTGAAGAGTTTCAATCTGGGTTTAGAATCCATCATAGTACTGAAACAGCCTTAGTTAAGGTCACTAATGACCTCCTTATCGCATCTGATAATGGACTTGTTTCTGTACTTGTCCTTTTAGACCTTAGTACAGCTTTTGATACTATCGATCATAATATTCTACTCGATAGATTAGAACACTATGTTGAACTTAATGGAACTTTGTTGCAGTGGTTTAGATCTTATTTATCTGATAGGTTCCAGTTTGTTCATGTCAATAATGAGTTTTCTTTCAACTCAAAGCTCAGTCATGGAGTTCCACAGGGATCTGTGCTAGGCCCTACTCTTTCTAGATTATATATGCTTCCGTTAGGCAGCATTATTAGAAAGCACTGTATACATGTTCATTGTTATGCAGATGACACACAATTATACCTGTCAATGAAGCCATATAATAGTAATCAATTAGCCAAGTTAGAAGCCTGTCTTAAAGAAATCAAAGCTTGGATGACTTGTAATTTCCTGCTATTAAATTCAGATAAGACTCAAGTCATTCTTGTTGGTCCAAAAAACCTTAGAAATACCTTTCCAAATCAAACTTTAAGTTTGGATGCGGTTACTCTTTCTCTTAATAGCTCTGTGAGGAACCTTGGAGTTATTTTTGATCAAGAGCTGTCGTTCAATTAACATATTAAGATAAGAGATAAGATAAGATAAGCCTTTATTAGTCCCACAATGGGGAAATTCCAGGATTGCAACAGCACAGGGATAGCAACACTCAGAGCAACAATCAGAAGGCAAAAAAAAAACCAAGAACAGCTAGTATACATATGTACATATTACTATAAATATATACACTACCGTTCAAAAGTTTGGGGTCACTTATAAATTTCCTTATTTTTGAAAGAAAAGCACTTTTTTTCAATGAAGATAACTTTAAACTAATCAAAAATACACTCCATACATTGCTAATGTGGTAAATGACTATTCTAGCTGCAAATGTCTGGTTTTTGGTGCAATATCTAGATAGGTGTATAGAGTCCCATTTCCAGCAACTATCACTCCAGTGTTCTAATGGTACAATGTGTTTGCTCAGAAGGCTAATGGATGATTAGAAAACCCTTGTGCAATCATGTTAGGTCTGCAATGCTGTAATCGCTGCAAATGGAGGATTCTTTGACAAAAGCAAAGTTTGAAGGAAAAAATTATTATTTCAAATACAAATCATTATTTCTAACCTTGTCAATGTCTAGACTATATTTTCTATTCATTTTACAACTCATGGTGGTAAATAAAAGTGTGACTTTTCATGGAAAACACAAAATTGTCTGAGGTGACCCCAAAACTTTTGAACGGTAGTGTATATATATATATATATATATATATATATATATATATATATATATATATATATACATATATATATATATATATATATAGACACACAGTGCGGAGCATTGTGGTTGGTGAATGTGCAGCAGAAAGTCTAAGCTCTCTCTCCCTCCGCGGGTGCGGCGGGCCAGCTGGATGTCTTTGGGCATGATGGTGGTGACCCTCTTGGCGTGGATGGCGCACAGGTTGGTGTCCACGAAAAGAACCACCAGGTAGGCCTTGCTGGCCTCCTGCAGAGCCATGATGGTGGAGCTCTGGAAGCGCAGGTCGGTCTTGAAGTCCTGAGCGATCTCCCTCACCAGGCGCTTGAAGGGCAGCCTACGGATGAGCTCCGTGGATTTCTGGTAGCGACGGATCTCTCTCAGATCCACGGTACCGGGCCTGTAACGGTGAGGCTTCTTCACTCCGCCGGTGGCCGGAGCGCTTTTTTCGAGCAGCCTTGGTGGCTAGCTGCTTCCTGGGGGGCTTTTTCCTCCAGTAGATTTACGGGCGGTCTGCTTGGTTCTTGCCATCGCTCTTTATTATTCTGTCTTATATTTCTTGCACGCCGCCTAAACTCCAGCCCGGCACCCGCGTCATTTTCGCCACAGTTCCTCGGCATGTTGAGCTTCTCCGTTAGCACCGGGTGGCGGTTGGAGCTAGCTAGCCAGCTAGCTAGCTCTTCCCTGCTGTATTGTCCCCCGCTGCAAACAGTGGCTCCGTCCGCGGACTCGGGAGACCCTTGGGGCGATCTGTGTGTCCGTGATATATATATAGAGTGAAAGGTGTAGAAAGAAGAAGGAAGATAAGAAAAAGGCAGTTGCAAAGGGCAGCCAACTCGTGTGGCGCCGCCAGTCCGGCGGAACCGGAACCAGAAAAAAATTTGTTTCTAAGACTGCCTTCTATCATTTGCGTAATATTGCCAAGATTAAGAGCATCTTGTCTCAGAGTGATGCTGTGAAACTGATCCACGCTTTTGTTCACTCTAGATTAGATTATTGTAACTCTTTATTATCAGGTTGTCCAAAAACATCTTTAAAAAGTCTTCAGTTGATCCAAAATGCTTGCAGCAAGAGTTTTTAACAGGTACTAGAAAGAGAGATCATATCTCTCCGGTTCTGGCCTCCCTTCATTGGTTTCCCATAGAGTTAGAATTAAGTTAAAATCCTTCTTCTTACTTACAAAGTTCTAAACAATCAGGCCCCTTTTTATTTAAAAGATCTGATACCACCTTATTATCCTAACAGAGCACTACGCTCCCAAAATGCTGGATTACTTGTAATGCCTAGAATCTCCAAAAGTACAATGGGAGGCAGAGCCTTCAGTTATCAAGCTCCTCTCCTGTGGAACCAGCTGCCAATCTGGATTTGGGAGTCAGACTTCATCTCTGTTTTTAAGAATAGGGTTAAAACCTTCCTTTTTGATATAGCCTATAATTAGGGAGGGATCATGTGTCTCTGAACCATTCCTTAGTTATGCTGCTAATAGGTTTAGACAGCCGGGGGACCTCCAATAATGCACTGGGCTTCACTACTTTCTTCATTCTCAATGAAATATTTTTTTTTGCTGGTCATTAACATCTGTTTGTTCTCTCCCATAGATTGAGTTCCCCATCGTGCTGTTTGCTCTCTACATGTCTGTTCTTTTCATCTTTTCTATCCCCTCACCCCCCAGCCAGTCGCAGCAGATGACTGCCCCTCCCTGAGCCTGGTTCTGCTGGAGGATTCTTCCTGTTAAAAGGAAGATTTTCCTCTCCACCGTCGCCAAGTGCTTGCTTACACGGGATCGCCTGATTGCTGGGGGTTTTCTGCAACTGTGGGGGCTTCCCCTACAGTTGAAAGTTCTATGAGATGACTGTTGTTGTGAAATGGCGCTATATAAATAAAGTTGAATTGAATTGAATTGAATCTTGTCCGTGCTGAGGGTGAGGTTGTTGTCCTCACACCATGACACTAGGCTAGCCACCTCCCTCCTGTAGGATGCTTCATCACCACCAGTGATGCGTCCTATCACTGCCGTGTCGTCTGTGAACTTTAAGATGATATTGTCCTTGTGGGAGGCAACACAGTCATGGGTGAAGAGGCTGTAGAGGATGGGGCTGAGAACACAACCCTGTGGGACACCTGTGTTCGTGATGATGCTGGCTGAGGTCCTGTTACCCATCCTGACAGACTGGGGCCTGCCCGTCAAAAAGTCCAGTAGCCAGTCACAGAGGGTGGGGTGCAGGCCAAGTGAAGACAGTTTGTCGGTGAGTTTGTGGGGGATGACCATGTTTGGACTCCTTGCTAAATACAGCCGTGACAGTGAGCACTGAAAGGGCACAAAGTGTGTTACTTCCTTCTGAGCGAAGTGTGTATGATCCTGACTGTGTATGCTCCTGTGTATGAACTCCGAGAGCCAAACCTTGTTTGAATGTGATTTTTCAGACAGCGGCAAAAATCACGGAAACAACAGCCACACAGGACCCTGTGAGGAGGCTGTCCTGCTTAAATATGCTGAATGTCACTGCAGTCTCCAGTCCACACACCCCGTAGTTCCCGCCACTGCTTTATGAAAATGATCGTTTGTTTTTTTTTTTTAACAGAATCAGTAGTTCATGCCTGTAGAAAAAGCAGACCTCCGCACAATTGTCACACACGCACATAAAGTTGAGAGCGGAGCTGCAGTAAGTTTCTCACAGCTTCCATTGTGTGCCACATAAGTTATAAACTCTGTTTAAATTATGAGACCACAGGGTCCTAAAAACATTTGCAATAATACCGCGTACTATGGTGTTGAGCCGTCCACAACAGGGGAAATTCCATTTGCAAAAGTACCGCATACTACGGTGTTGAGCCGTCCACAACAGGGGAAATTCCTCTACAACGACAGCCCTAGAAAAATAGAAAATTGACAATGTGGAAGATTTTGCTTCAAGAGCGAGGGAGAGCTGAAACTCCAGAGTCCGAGTCTGAACCTCCGCAGAAAAGAGGAAAAAGTTGACACCATCTGTACATCCACGGGAGGTAGGAAGGGCTCCTATGTCCTATTTTATGGATACAAATTCATGTAGTAGGCTATATACAGTATAAACAAATGAAGTAAAAAAAAACTGCCAGCTGATGTCCAGTTCAGCATAACACCGATCTCTGTGAGACCATTGATATTCATATAATTTGTTCTTCTGTCATGCCAAATACAATCACACGCAGAGAGAAGCTTCTGTCTCTTTGGCCACGTGCCCTCGGTTCTCGCTGGTGTCTCAGCACCAACAATCGCCATCACGTCAGGCACAGATGAATTAAGACGAGCTTTTTTGGGGAGTTAAATCCTGGCGCATTAAGCAGGAGACTGACAACCGCAAACCTTAGTAAATCACCTTGCGCCAGTCATTTAAACACCCCTTCCCTCAAACTTGCACTTTGACATGACAACTCCAACAGAATACATATGCAAGAAGCCTGGCGCAACATTAACATAGTCCATGCCTTTCCACCGCTAATTTTGCCCTGCGCCTTTTAGTAAATTTCAGCAGTAGTTATTTAATGCCAAAAACAGGGTTTTGCGATGGGTGCAGCATATTAGGTAAATCTACTCCATATTTGGAAAAATGAACCAGCTGAGCAAACAATCAAAATCAGTGGTGATGCTATCTAAGCTACTCCTTTCAGTCACATGACCCTGTCCGGCAGGGTCAAAGCAGTCCCTTGAAAGTTTCTCATGAATCAACCCCTCCCTCAGCATAGTAAATTCATTATTCATAAACATGTATTTTCAAATCTCAATCTCGTACACCAGCTCAGGCTCCTTCCCCCACCAGAGAGGTGACTTCCACGTACCAAAAGCCAGTTTAGAAAGCTTGGGATCAGTCCGCCAAGGTCTTCCGCCTTTTGACTGCCACCTAATCCACATAGCACCGGACTTCCATGATCCCTCCTGCAGGTGGTGAACCTACCGGAGGGGCGGACCCATGTAACTCCTTCGGGCTGAGCCCGGCCCGGGTCCCATGGGTGGAAACCCGGCCACCAGACGCTAGCCAGGAACCAGTCTCCTGGAGAGGGGCTGGAGCTTGGCCTTTTCTGGAGTTGCCCCGGGCGAGAGGCGACGAGCAGGGGTAGGTATTCTTGTATCGCCCCACCTTGCTGCCTCTATATTGGAGTTTTCCCCGGTGGACGAAAGGGTTGCTTCCCTGCGCCTTCGGGTTGGGAAACGGGTCCTGACCATCATTTGTGCCTAGGCACCAAATGATGTTTTCAGAGTACCCACCCTTTTTGGAGTCCTGTGACTGGGTGCTGGAGGGTGCTCCTCCTGGAGACTCCAGTTGTCCTACTGGGGACTTCAATGCGCACGGTGGGCAACGACAGTGAAACCTGGAGGGGGTGATTGGGAGGAACGGCCTGCCCGATCTGAACCCGAGTGGTGTTCAGTTATGGACTTCTGTGCTAACCACAGTCTGTCTATAACGAACACCATGTTCAAGCATAAGGGTGTCCATATGTGCACCTGGCACCAGGACACCCTAGGCCGCAGGTCGATGATCGATTTTGTTATCGTATCATCAGACCTGCGACCGTATGTCTTGGACCACCGAGTAAAGAGAGGTGCAGAGCTGTCAACTGATCACCACCTGGTGGTGAGTTGGATCCGATGGCAGGGGAGGAAGCCATTCAGACCTGGTAGACCCAAACGTATAGTGAGGGTGTGCTGGGAGCGTCTGGCTGAGGCCCCTGTCCGGGAGGTCTTCAACTCCCACCTCCGGAAGAACTTCAACCACATTCCGAGGGAGTCTGGAGACATGGAGTCTGAATGGGCCATGTTCTCCACCTCTGTTGTTGAAGCGGCAGCCCAGAGCTGCGGCCGCAAGGTGGTCGGTGCATCTCGTGGTGGCAACCCCCGAACCAAGTGGTGGACACCAGTGGTGAGGGGGGCCATTAAGCTGAAGAAGGAGTCCTATCAAGCTTGGTTGGCTTGTGGGACTCCCGAAGCAGCTGAGGTGTACCGGCAGGCCAAGCGGAGTGCAGCTCGGGCAGTTGCTGAAGAAAAAACCCGGGTATGGGAGGAGTTCGGTGAGGCCATGGAACAAGACTTTCGGTCGGCTTCAAAGAGATTCTGGCAAACTGTTCGGCGGCTCAGGAGGGGAAAGCAGCTCCCGTCCACACTGTGTATGTGCGGATGGGACACTGTTGACTTCAACTGGGGATATCGTCGGGCGGTGGAAGGAATACTTCGAGGATCTCCTCAATCCCACTGATACGCCTTCCACAGAGGAAGCAGGGTTTGGGGACGAGGGGGATGACTCGCCTATCACAGGGGCTGAGGTCGCCAAGGTGGTTAAAAATCTCCTTGGTGGCCGGGCCCCGGGGGTGGACGAGATTCGCCCCGAGTACCTCAAGGCCCTGGATGTTGTTGGGTTGTCATGGTTGACACGCCTCTGCAACATTGCGTGGAGGTCGGGGGCAGTGCCTTTGGCATGGCAAACCGGGGTGGTGGTTCCTCTCTTCAAAAAAGGGGACCGGAGGGTGTGCTCCAACTTTAGAGGGATCACACTCCTCAGCCTCCCTGGGAAGGTCTATGCCAAGGTACTGGAGAGGAGAGTCCGGCCGTTGGTCGAACCTCGGATTCAGGAGGAGCAATGTGGTTTTCGTCCTGGCCGTGGCACATCGGACCAGCTCTTTACCCTCTCGAGAATTCTTGAGGGTTCGTGGGAGTTTGCCCAACCAGTTTACATGTGTTTTGTGGACTTGGAGAAGGCATTTGACCGCGTCCCTCGTGGATTTTTGTGGGGGTGCTTCGGGAGTATGGGGTATCGGGCTTGTTGTTACGAGCTATTCGGTCTCTGTACGACCGTTGTGAGAGTTTAGTTCGCATTGCCAACACTCGGTCGGAGTCATTCCCAGTGAGAGTTGGACTCCGCCAGGGCTGCCCTTTGTCACCGGTCCTGTTCATAATTTTTATGGACAGGATTTCTAGGCGCAGCCAGGGAATGGAGGGTGTCATGCTTGGTGACCACAGGATCTCATCTCTGTTGTTTGCAGATGATGTTGTCCTGTTGGCTTCATCCAGCAATGACCTACAGCTCTTGCTGGGACGGGTTGCCGCTGAGTGTGAAGCGGCTGGGATGAGAATCAGCACCTCCAAGTCCGAGTCCATGGTCCTCAGCCGGAAAAAAGGTGGATTGTCCTCTCCGGGTTGGGGACAGGCTCCTGCCCCAAGTGGAGGAGTTTAAGTATCTTGGGGTCTTGTTCACGAGTGAGGGGAAAATGGAGCGAGAGATCGACAGACGGATTGGAGCAGCATCTGCAGTGATGCGGACGTTGTACCGGTCTGTTGTGGTGAAGAGGGAGCTTAGTTCTAAGGCAAAGCTGTCGATTTACCAGTCAATCTACGTTCCTACTCTCACCTATGGTCACGAGCTTTGGGTAATGACCGAAAGAACGAGATCGCGGATACAAGCGGCTGAAATGAGCTTTCTCCGTAGGATTGCTGGACTCACCCTCAGAGATAGGGTGAGGAGCTCAGTCATCCGGGAGAGGCTCAGAGTAGAACCGCTGCTCCTCCACATTGAAAGGAGTCAGTTGAGGTGGTATGGGCATCTGATTAGGATGCCTCCTGGACGCCTCCCACTTGAGGTGTTTCAGGCACGTCCCACTGGGAGGAGACCCCGGGGCAGACCCAGGACTCGGTGGAGAGACTATGTCTCCCAGCTAGTCTGGGAACGCCTTGGTATCCCCTCTGAAGAGCTGGAGCAGGTGGCTGGGGAGAGGGAAGTCTGGGCTTCTCTGCTTGAACTGCTGCCTCCGCGACCCGGACCTCCGGAAAAGCGGTAGAAGATGGATGGATGGATGGATGTATTTCAAATGCAAAAGTCACATTTCACTCTCTGCTTTTCCTTAACCTTATACTGAACATTCAGCCAATAGATGGATGGAGACAAAAAAGCCTGCTAATTTTCTTACTTTTTCTGTCATTTAGACCAGGCAACAGGAATAACCTTCATTCACTAGGTTCTGATTGTTAAACACAGGGGGTGGGTTGATTTGTTTACTTCTATTCAGGCTCAAAGTATCGCTGAACAAACACAGCTGAGACTTACAGCAACAAGGCAAGCTTTCAATTCTTCACTACTGTGGGAGACTTTGCACAGATAGCAGGACGGAAATTTACAGCCACAACTTGTTAGGGGTTAAAACCATGGACATAATTATGAGGCGTTCAACTGTAAAAATGTTTATCTTTTTCTTAGTAAAGCTACGGTCATAAAGATTCTTACAAATGATGGGTTTGTAACAATCTCCAATTTCCTACAAATTCTGGAGTTCGCAGACATTCATGGAGGGGGGCATAGTTTCTTCCGGCTGCCGTTCAATCCACAAGAGCAACTTGAGGTATTCTTGAGAAATGAAGTGCTTTTCTGTCATATGATGGCCCTAGAGTTCTTACATTCTTCATAAGGGTGTCTTGGGATTGTCCTACGGCATACTGACATGAGTTCAGGCCCAGGGAACACGTACACAGGCTCGAGTCGATTGCAACAATGATTTATTAAATATTGAGCGTGTGTGGATGCATGAGAGTGAGTGTGAATATGATGCTGGAAGACAGGATGCACCAAGGGCGAAGCAGCGCGCCGTGCAGCCAGGCAATCCTAGGGCAGAGCAGAAAAGTGGTTAGCTGCAGAGTGTGACCCAGTGGATTAATATTAGGGCTGTGGCTTACTTGCAGATGTTCTTGGTGGCTGACGTTGGCAAGCCGCAGGTCTCCAGCCTGGAAGACAGCGCTCCAATGCGCGCTCGGCGCTGTGGGTGAGGGTTGGATGACGACAAGGGGAGAATCCGCCGCCAGGGAATCCACCTGTGCACAGGGGCGAAAGACTGGAGAGAAGGTGAGACGAGTGATGATGGCTTATGTGAAAAGGGATGGTTGGTAGTCTAGAGGCGTTGGAGAAGAGAAGGCGAGTGTGGGTAGCACGGTCGTTGGTGAGCAGACGTCTCCAGGCCGAGGCTCTAGGCGGAGTGGGCTAAATAGCCCGGGCTTGATGAGGTGCAGGTGTGCTCGCAGCTGGAGCGGGAGACATGCGAGAGTGGGCTGTGACAGTACTCCCCCCCCATCGCCTCCCGGCGCTGGCTTACCTGAGTGCGCCTGGTGGAACTCCATGACGAGGCGCTCGTCCAGCATGGACGATGGGCGCACCAAGGACCTCCACTCGGGGCCATACCCCTCCCAATTCACCAGGTATTGTAGCCCGTGACCTCGGCGGCGGGAGTCCAGGATGGAAGAGACCCTCCACGCCGGGTTGCTGTCGATTATCACGGGAGGGGGTGGAGCCCTAGGAGGAGGACAGAGAGGATGAGACACCACAGGTTTAATGCGGGAGACATGGAACGTCAGACAGACGCGGAGGGAGGGGGGGAGAGCCAGACGCACAGCCACCGGATTGATGATTTTCGTGATGGGGAACGGGCCAATGAAACGTTGGGCCAGCTTCTTCCTCTCGGCCTTCAGGTTGATGTCCCGCGTAGACAGCCAGACTTGCTGACCCACCTGATAACGCGATGCGGCCCTCCAGTGGCGATTGGCCGTCCTGGTGTTGCGCTCAGCCGTGCGTAAAAGCGCACGGCGCACAGCTGTCCAAATGGGCCGACAGCGCCTGAGATGGGCTTGGATGGATGGCACCGCCACCTCCCCCGCTTCTTCAGGGAACAACGGAGGGTCATATCCAAGCGATGCCCGGAAGGGAGACATCCCAATGGCTGATGACAAGGTGGTGTTATGTGCATATTCTATCCAGGGCAGATGGGCACTCCAGGAGGAAGGGTTGGAGGAGTTGACGCAGCGCAGTGCAGCTTCCAGCTCCTGGTTCATCCGCTCGCACTGCCCATTGGACTGGAGGTGGTGACCGGAAGACAAACTCACCGTGGCCCCCAAGGCCTTGCAGAAGCACGTCCAGACCCTGGACACAAACTGGGGCCCCCGGTCAGAGACGATGTCCACTGGGATCCCATGCAGCCTCACAACATGTTGGACCAGAAAGTCCGCCATCTCCCGCGCCGTAGGAAGACTGTGGAGCGGCACGAAGTGGGCGATCTTAGAGAACCGATCCACGATGGTCAGGATGGTGGTGAAGGAGTTGGATGTCGGGAGACCGGTGATGAAATCTAAGGCTACATGGGACCAGGGTCTGCTGGGGGTCGGCAGAGGGTGGAGGAGACCAGCTGGAGGAGAGGAAGATGTCTTGCCAGTCGCACACTGGGGGCAGGCGCGGACGTAATTAGCGACGTCGCCCCGGAGGCCCGGCCACCAAAAGGACCTCTGGAGGAGCTCAATCAGTTGGGAGATCCCAGGGTGACAGGCAAGCTTGGTGGTGTGGGCCCAGTGGACGACGTCACTCCGGACAGACGAAGGAACGAACAGCCTCCCTGCTGGACCGCCACCAGGATCGGATTCGGTTGCCTGTGCCCTCCGGACCTAGTCCCTGATGGACCAGAAAACAGCGCCCATGACACACAAGGCTGAGAGGATGGTGTGGTCCCAGTCCTCGGGGGCTTCTGGGGCAAACTGCCTGGACAGAGCGTCCGGTTTACCATTCTTCGAGCCCGGACGGTATGTGATGGTGAACCTGAAGCAGCCAAAGAACAGAGACCAGCACGCCTGGCGGGCATTCAAGCGCTTGGCCGTCCTCAGGTACTCCAGGTTCTTGTGGTCTGTCCAAACCACAAAAGGCTGAGCCGCCCCCTCGAGCTAGTGACGCCACTCCTGGAGCGCGAGCTTGACTGCCAGGAGCTCTCTGTCACTGATGTCGTAATTCATCTCTGCAGCAGATAAGCGCCGGGAGAAAAAGGCGCAGAGGCAAACCACCCCGTCCACTGGTGAGCGCTGAGACAACACCGCCCCCACCCCCGTATCAGAGGTGTTGACTTCCACAAGGCACTGCAGTGAGGGGTCCACCTGGGTCAGGACCTGGGAGGAGGAGAACTCCGTCTTCAGCGCAGCGAAGGCAGCCTCAGAATCCTCAGAATCCTCAGCATCCTCAGTCCACTGAAAAGGCACCTTGGGGGAGGTGAGGTGGGTCAGGGGAGAAGCGATGGCGCCGAATTTAGGGTCAAAACGCCGGTAAAAATTGGCGAAGCCGAGGAACTGCTGGACCTCCTTCCTAGACGAGGGGGTGGGCCACTCGACGACCGCCTTGACCTTGGCAGGGTCGGGGATGATCTGGTTGTGAGAAATAATAAAGCCCAGGAAGGAGGTCTTGTCAGCATAGAATTCGCACTTCTCCACTTTTACATAGAGTCTGTTCTCCAAAAGGCGCTGGAGGACCCGCCTCACGTGAACCTGGTGCTCCTCCCGTGACCGGGAGAAGATCAAGATGTCGTCCAAGTACACAAAGACGAACACCCCCAGGAAATCGCGGAGGACATCATTAATTAGGCGATGGAAGACAGCCGGCGCGTTAGTGAGCCCAAACGGCATGACAAGGTATTCAAAATGACCGCTGGGCGTCCGGAACCCCATCTTCCACTCGTCGCCCTCCCGGATCCGAACGAGATGATATGCGCTGCGGAGGTCCAGCTTCGTAAACCAGGTGGCCCCCTGCAGAGAATCGAAGGCCGAGTCCATTAATGGCAGCGTATACCTGTCCTTGACTGTTATATCATTCAGCGCCCGGTAGTCGATGCATGGCCGAAGGGACCCATCCTTCTTGGCAACGAAGAAGAAACCTGCTCCAACTGGAGACGAAGAAGGACGAATAATGCCGGAGCTGAGTGATTCCTTGATATAGGAGTCCATGGCTTCGCGCTCTGGTGCTGACAGGTTGTACAATCGACTGGAGGGTAAGGGCGCCCCCGGGCGGAGGTTGATTGGCGCAGTCATAGGGGTGGTGGGGGGGGGGGGAGGGACAGCGCTTTGGACTTGCTGAAGACTATTCCAAGGTCATGAAACTTCAGAGGCACTAAGGAGAGGTCCGGAGGGGGCATGTTGGAGGGAGAGGGAGGAAGTGACGGGGCACAGGCAGCGGACTGGTGGCAGGCGCCCAAACAAAAGGTGCTTCAGGAGAGGACGCTACCCGACTGCCAATCAAAAGTTGGGCCATGCAGGCGCAGCCAGGGGTAGCCCAAGATGACGGAGGCGGCCGAGGTGGGCAGCACAAAGAAGCTAAGGTCCTCCCGGTGATTACCAGAAATAATGACCGGGACTGGGACTGTCTAGTGTGTAACTTTCTCCAGGGGAGTGGCAGAGAGGGAGACAAGACTCAAAAGGGCCGGCAGCGGTTGGCAGGGGATGCCCAGACGGGTTGCCAGGCCCTTAGAAATGAAGCTCTGCTCCGCCCCCGAGTCCACCAGTGCGTGAGTGAGGTGTTCTATGGGGTTATGACAGAACCTAATTGGTAGCATGCACTTAGATAGGGCATTAGGCTGGGATACGTCCGCGAGGCCCCCTATAGTGACTCCCCCTTTTGGCCTTACTGGGCAAGACTCCAAGGCATGCTGGTCGTCCCCGCAGTACATGCAGAGACCCAGCTCCCTACGGCGCTGTTTCTCTGCCCGGCCAATCAGCATCGCCTCCGGCTCGTCGGCGGACTCAGGCGCGGGCAACGCCAGAGGGCGAGGTTGAGAGGAGCAGGGGAGAGCACCGCTCGAGCGGCTGGAGGACTTCCGCTCGGCGGCCCGCTCTCTCAACCTGTTATCCAGGCTAAAGGTAAGGGAAATCAGCTCGGAGAGCCACTCCGGCGGATCCCTACAGGCCAGTTCGTCCCGAAGGCTAGAGCTCAGGCTACGGATGAAAATGCTCCAGAGGGCAGCATCTCCCCACCCAACTTCCGCTGCCACAACCCGGAAGTCGACAGCGTAGTCGGCGGCCGACCGGCTACCCTGGCGAAGGTTTAGCAATCAGGTTGTTAGCACGTTATTACGGTCCAAATGGTCAAAAACCTCATTAAAATCTCGGACGAATTGAGCATAAGTCAGGTTAGCGTAGCTGGGTCGCGCCATGACGGCGTAGGCCCAGGCTAACGCTCGCCCTTCTAAGAGGTTGGCGATGTAACCAATTTGGCTGTGATCCGTCGGGAAGTCCCCGGGGACACGCTGGAACACCGACTCACATTGGAGAAGGAACGCACGTGCCTCACCGAGTGTGCCGCCGAAGTGCGTGGGCGTGGGGATGGGAGTGAGCTGGGTTGGTGGCCCCGGGTTAGCCTGGCCAGCCGGAGGAGCGGCGGGGACTAGCCCGCTTTGAGGAGCCGGAGGAAACACCTGCAGGGGATCCAGACGATCCAGCCGGCGAGTGATTACGGTGAGCTGGTTTAAAATCACCTGTTGCTGATGCATGACCTGATCAACTCGAGCCTCCAAGTTGGTTAACCGGTGTGCAAGCCCGCTGTCTGCTGGACCGTGCTGCTGGAACTGTACTGACATGAGTTCAGGCCCAGGGAACACGCACACCGGCTCGAGTCAATTGCAACAATGATTTATTAAATATTAAGCATGTGTGGATGCATGAGAGTGAGTGTGAATATGATGCTGGAAGACAGGATGTGCCGAGGGCGAAGCAGCGCGCCATGCAGCCAGGCAACCCTAGGGCAGAGCAGAAAAGTGGTTAGCTTGCAGAGTCTGACCCAGTGGATTAATATTAGGGCTGTGGCTTATTTGCAGATGTTCTTGGTGGCTGACGTCGGCAAGCCGCAGGTCTCCAACCTGGAAGACAGCGCTCCAATGCGCTCTCGGCGCTGTGGATGAGGGTTGGATGATGACGAGGGGAGAATCCGCCGCCAGGGAATCCACCTGTGCACAGGGGAGAAAGACTGGAGAGAAGGTGAGACGAGTGATGATGGTTTACGTGAGAAGGGATGGTTGGTAGTCTAGAGGCGTCAGAGAAGAGAAGGCGAGTGCAGGTAGCATGGTCGTTGGTGAGCAGACGGCTCCAGGCCAAGGCTCTAGGCGGAGCAGGCTAAATAGCCCAGGCTTGATGAGGTGCAGGTGTGCTCGCAGCTGGAGCGGGAGACAGGCGAGAGCGGGCTGTGACACATACTTGCTGCCATCTTACGAAAAGTTTAGTGCAACTCACGGCACTCTCAAGTCGTTGGTAGGAAGATTTTACATCTTTCAGCACATTTTGTCAGCACAAATGTCGCACGAATGACATACTTCCACCGTAAGAGCACCTCACTATTGCCTTATGCACGCAGTACGAATCTCCCTATGAACGGTGATTCAAACGGCGTTTCCTACGACTGCCCTCAAGAACAACTTAAGGTCTTCTTGGGGCATTCATACAGCCAACATCTTATGTAGCTCTTAAGTTGTTCCTATGGCATTTGTACGGCTGCCCTACGATGATGGATTTTCATAGAAATTTTAGACAAGACCATCGACCTAGCCATGAACTTACAAACGGTCTATGAACTAAACAAATCTAGGCGGCACATGGATATCCAGCGGCCTCCCCTCTCTCCTCCAGTTTGTGCCTTTAGTGTCGTTTTAAACTACCCCTAAGTGCATATTCATGCGTTTAATGTCCACGTATGATGTTGCGCACAAGCTACGGTCGGCACAATCTTCTGGAGATGAGGAATACGACCAAACATTACGTCTTGGACCACAGCGTTACAGAGGAACTCCATGGCCTAGGACTTCTCTGCCAGATTTACACACCCCCGGACTCGACCGCTGCGTCTCATCCCAAATGGAGATGCTGTAGACAAGGGCTATTCAATTACAACATCAGTTCGGCCACAATTTGAAATCAAGACACGTAACTGGGCCACATACACTACCGTTCAAAAGTTTGGGGTCACCCAGACAATTATTTTGTGTTTTCCATGAAAAGTCACACTTATTTACCACCGTGAGTTGTAAAATGAATAGAAAATATAGTCAAGACATTGACAAGGTTAGAAATAATGATTTGTATTTGAAATAATAATTTTTTCCAGATACTTAACCTGCTCAAAGGAAGGTCAGTTTTATAGCTTCTCTAACCAGCTAAACTGTTTTCAGCTGTGCTAACATGATTGCACAAGGGTTTTTTAATCATCCATTAGCCTTCTGACACAATGAGCAAACACATTGTACCATTAGAACACTGGAGTGATAGTTGCTGGAAATGGGCCTCTATACACCTATGTAGATATTGCACCGAAAACCAGACATTTGCAGCTAGAATAGTCATTTACCACATTAGCAATGTATATTAGATATTACAGTGTATTTCTAATTAGTTTAAAGTTATCTTCATTGAAAAAAACAGTGCTTTTCTTTCAAAAATAAGGAAATTTCTAAGTGACCCCAAACTTTTGAACGGTAGTGTATATTAAGCGATCTGTTGAATATGACAAATTTCAAACCAACACATCAATATGATGAAAAATATGCACTTTTTATTCATTGTCTTGGTTTTAAATGTGCGGATGGCACATGACAAAGGCACATCAAAAGTGCATAAAAACACAATAACAGTGATGGGATTGAGAAGAACTTGAAGTAGTAGAAATATTTTGTCTCTTGAACAACAAATAAATAGAATGAAAAATATTCTGTAAATAACCATTTTGGTCACATCTTACTCAGGCATATCTCAAAGGGCATAAAAACTCAATGTGCACTGTTAGTAGCATTAATATTTGTTTCCCTTTTTGAAATAAAATATATTACATCCTGGTCATAACCAGTGTTGGGCAAGTTACTAAAAAATAGTAACTAGTTACAGTTACTAGTTGCTTCTTTTCAAAAGTAACTGAGTTACTTACCAGTTACTGCATGATTAAAGTAATTAGTTTCATGGAAAAGTAACTTTCACGTTACTTTTAAATGCATACTTAAATCATCTTGCACATATAGCAAGATCAAGTGCCCCTTCTTCTCATCAGAAAAAAGAAGAAAAAGAAAACTGATGAGAAAAAAAGTCTCAGCTTACAGAGAAAAAATGTCTCAGATTTACACAAACTATTGTAATCAGTAGACAGAAATTTACTAGAAAAAAGCTGTAAATTCACAAAGAAAATGTTGGACCCCCTGGTGGGCCTTTTTTGGCCCACGAGCCATCTGTTTGACACCCCTGGACCATCCCATTAAAATGCATATTTAGAGGATTTACTTTCATGAAATACTTGCATATCACAACGGCATGTAAATGAATAATATAAAATAAAACAGAAAGCACAGATAAATGAAAGTTGACCTTAAAGGTCTGGTGACACAATTCTGACATTTTTTAGCATGTTGTGTAAACCCAAAAGTCATTGTCGATGATCAATATAATATTTACAACCGCGCCTGCATAAACTAGTTATCATCAAAAAACCACAGCCGCTGACTGGGCTGTGGTGCCACCCACCGAATGGAGGGTGGCATCACCATGACGTAAGTAACAGAACGGATGCCGGTGTTGTTGACTGGAATGACAGCAGCTTTGTAGCTCACAGTTTCTCTGGTTTCTTGTTTTAATTTTACAGCTATGGCTTCGCGTTGTGTCGCAGGGTTAGATAAACAGCAGGCCGTGAAAGACCACATCACACACTTCAGCTCCAACTGTCATAAGCCTCCTCGTGCACTCCTCATGCGCTTTTACACAGGAGGAGCGCACAAGGAGGAGAAGGATGAATGGATTTATGCTCAGGATTCACCACAGCACATGTATTGAACATAATACTGATGACAACAGTTCCCAAAAAAGTGAAGACTTTCAAAAATAAACAGAAACACTTACAGTTGGCGTTCTGGGCCGACATCGCCCAGGGAACATGCAGAGGAGATGTGTTAACCACGGTTGTGCCCCAGGGCCGACATCGCTTCAAGGGGCGCAACACAACCACGGCTGTGTGGAGTGGCTAACACGTCGTGATAGAGTTGGCAACATTGGCTGGCTGACAACATGGCAGATGATGCACACAAAACATGAAAGGCTGACTATCAAAAAGAGAGGGCGTGTAGTCGGACCGGCGAATCTTGGACAGTGCCCACCAGAAAGTGGGTCAAAACGGCACATAAACTACATGTACAAAACATAAAAACAACAAGAACTCAGAAGATAATACATAATAAACCCAATGCCTGAGCCACAGAGAATACACTGCTATGATTTCATTGAAAAATCTGGTTTAAATAAATTATATTTGTGAACAAATAATTTGTTGCAATATCTGTAACAAAAGCATACCTCTCAGTGTTCCTCTGTCGTGTGTTTGTCGCTGCTGCTGCGGAGGGCATGTGTGCCTCTCCACCATCACTCTCTGAGTCTGACTCACTAGACACGATGCCCGCTTGGCACGGCTCAAACCTATAAGGTCTGATGCCCCCAGATTCTTCATTGTCATCCCATTCTTCTGAACTATAATCGTCTGAAGATTGGACAACACAAACCAATTCCAGACTACATGTGCTGGAACCATCGTCAATGTTTTCTACCGCTTCCATCCTGCGTGTACAATGGGCAGCCAAGCGCTGTGTTCTGTCGCTGACGTCACAACATGGCCGTGGGGTTTTCCAGCCACTGACGCAATTTGTGTGACGTGGCGCTCATAAAAACGTCGGATATTCGTGTGAAAAAAAGCCTGTTTGACTTAGAACTGCACAGACCAACCTATTTTGTCATATTGAAATTATGTGTTGCAAAATTAGATGAAGTCAAAATCGTGTCATCAGACCTTGAAGCTGTTCTCTGCTGTGACAAATCACAGTCACTTTTTCTCTGTGCAGTAAGAAATCCTTTACACAAATGCGAACATTAAATGCAGCTTCTTGCTCTAAAAATATTCATGTTTAACCACAGACGTAGGCGCTCATGTTGGGGCTACTCACCACTCAGACAACAGATGATAAGGGCTCAATATGAGAAGTCGCCACTGCCGTGGGAATTCTTCCAACCGGGCTGCGGTGTGAGCAGGACAGGAAACCCACCCGCAGAGGAGACTGGCGGCTGTGTCAGCTCAGCTATGTAGGATCAGTTTATATTTATTTGCGCTAAAAATATCTATCTATATTAATAAAACGAGTAACGTGAGTAACGCATCTGATCAAATTTCAGTAACTGTAACGCATTACTGAATTTTTAAACAGTAATTTCGTTACACAGTACATTACTGCAAAAGTAGTGGCGTTACAGTAATGCGTTGCTCCCAACAATGGTCATAACTGACCTTGGCACATCACAAAGTGCATTTAGCTGAATAAAAAGGGAACTGTCACACTTCAGTGCACAGACCTCCCAAGAAAAGATTGGTAATATTAACAAACATTGCACATCCACTATAGTGGTTTGTTTTGTTTTAAATCACCACGTGTGAGTAGGAACCTCTTTTTGTAACCGCACATTCCATTACACACACATATCAGTCAACCAAAAAGGAGTTAAGGATGCAAAAAGCACCCAGTTAAAAACTTGAGTAATGACTTCAGTCTTGAAAGTTTGAGGTTTTTCTCCAAAATTTATAACAATTTTCTTTTAGTTTTTTTTTTTACTTTTCTCTGTAAATTTATCTAAATTTGAAACCATTGTCCTCAAATTTGTAATTTCCTCTTGTAAAATTGACTTGTACATTTGAGACTTTATTATAAATTTGTGGATTATTTTACGGCTAATTTTTGTCTATTTTTTTAATAAAGTTACTGTTTTTTCTAATAAATTTGAAACAGATTGTGGTTAAATTTTGACTTTTTTTCCTTATACAATTTACACTTTTGACCATAATTTTGCAGAGCCAGAACAGAACAATAATTTAACTCTGATCTCAAAGAGGTCACCAGGCCATCAGGACCCTGAACTCTGGCCTCCACCCCCCCCCCCCCACCGCCCCTGAACTGTAACGCACTCACCCACACAACAACTCTACCTCAGCTGCTTGCACAGGAAGGCTTGGTACACCAACAGTACCACATCTGCTGCTGTATGTCTTGCACCTTACTGCAACCATTTGCACAAATGTCATACCTGCTGCTGTTTGTCATTGCAATACTGATCATGCGCAGACCAATCCGTCACTGTCTGCACCCCTGTTAATGCACTGAACTTGCAATTTACCGGTATTACGGTTTACTGTACATAGGATTGTTGTGTTTTTACCATTTGCTCTATGGGTAGTGTGAGATCGTATATTATATATTATATTATTATGGCGGTGCCCTAGGCTAGAGAGGGGTGATGCCCCGCCTCTGGGGGGTGGCGTCACCTGAGGTATATAAGCCATCTGCGGGAGACATATTGTCTCTTCGCTGTGGCTCCTGTACTCGCGGTAGAGACTCCTGTGTTCCTGGTTCTCGTTATAATAAAACCTATAAAACATCACCTTGACTCCTCTTTAATTTGAGACACAATAGGTATCATTACTGTACATACATTGTTGTTGTCTTATATACTGCACACACCACTTTTAGTTTTTTAGTTTAATGTTTATTTGAATGGGACATTACATACTAATGAACATTAATACAAATGTAAGTATGCCAGATTTAGCAATTGTCAGGATATCAGGGGTCTGTTTCCTTTCCTTATTTTGGTTTTCATTTCTTTACTTTGGAACTGGTTTCATAAAGAAATGTCATCTGTGTTGTGAATGTAATGTCCTATGGTCATGAAGGCACCATCTGAGAAGTTCATGCAGCAGGGGCCGCAAAGCCTTTAAATGACATTATTGCTCTCAGGTGTGAGAGTGTGATGGTGGATTCAGACGTCAACTGTTTTTGCACTGAAAGTTTTGTGAGGAAGTACAGATTTTAAAGTAGCTGCTTTTTCTATATGTTTACAGTGATGCTTTTCTATGCAACACCACAAGAAAAGCACAGAATTGCCAAAAAATTTCCTGTTAAACAGTGATTTATATAGCATTTAAAGCTTAGTAAAGTTGTCAAAAATGACCAACATTGTATTCTTGCTGAGAACTTAAATTAAAAAAGAAAAGAATTAGTCATTACAACTAAATTACATTGAATGCATGTTCGAGTACGGAGAAAATTATGGCAGCACCTTCTTGAATCTTGAATTTGAAAACTAAGACCCCTGAAAAACTTGAGGTCTTCTTCTGTGCTGAAATCCACAACAAAGCAGGGGTGGCTCCTCCACTGACAACCTATTCCCTTCAGAACATCTCAGTGCAGGATGGACCTTGGTGTGGAAACCCAGTCTTCACACATCTGAAGGGGCGATGAAAAGGAGAATATATTTCAAAGTAAAATTAATCATATTTTTAATTCCCCACACCACAGTAGGGTTTAATAATTTAGTTTCTTGTATTTTTTTTGTTTATATTTTAGCTACAAATTAACTTTCAATTTTTGAAAAGGGTTTCAATTCATTTCCTGGGAAGATTTGTTCATTTCATCCATCCATCCCAGCCTATCCCAGCATCTTTGGGCAAGAGGCAGGGTACACCCTGGACAGATCGCCAGTCTACCGCAGGGCCAACACAGAGAGACAGACAACCATTCACTCTCACAGTCATACCTAAGGACAATTTAGAATCCCCAGTTTGATGTCAATTAACCTAACTTGCATGTTTTTGGCATGTGGGAGGAAACTGGAGAAATCCCGGAGTAAACTCAAGCAGAGACGGGGAGAGCATGCAAACTCCACACAGATCACTGTTGGTTGGGGGCTGGGATCGATTCCAGGATCCCCGGCCAAGGGTGAGTTGCTGTGCTGCCACAGCGCTAACCACTCCACCACCGCGCTGCCTTGTTCATTTCAATTTAGTTTTATTGAGTAAAAATGGTTCAGACATTTTTAATTCTGCTATTTTCATTTTATTGTGATTTATTATCACCTTCAAATATTTCACTGAAGTGCTAGAAGTCCATAATCTTATAAAATTTACCTTTATTCTGCATTTATTCTCAGTGCTTAACCAACAGTTAACTACTATATCCGTAGTTTGTAAAAGAAAACACCATCATGCCGGATAAATTATTAATTTATAACACATACGTTAAAACAAACAAATGATATTTTACTTACAATCTCAGCAGCTCCAAGTTTCCCTCTCTGTTCACGAGTTTCAGCCAGTCTCCGTGTGTTTTCCGTTTGAAGTGTTTATCAATCATCGACTTTATGTTCCAACACAGTGCTGCATGTAGTACAAAACCGTTTATCCCCACTTTATCAAAAATATTTGGAAACTGTTGAGGACAGTCTTTATGGTGACTTTTGTTGATAAATTAAGGGACACACACGTCAACAACTCCGCTCATGTAAACACAGAAGTAAAGACGTGTGCATGCGCAGCAGGGAACTCTTGACAGATGAGAACCATTTTAACACCACAGAAGAAGAATCAGCATCTCCGTTAGCTTGTTAGCTGTTAGCTCCATTAGCGCTCCGGGTGTTTCTGGCTCTTTGCCACTGTTCCTGGCTCACTGACCCGGTTTCAACCCGATTAGACTAAGCAGACGTTCACAGACGTAAAAGCATTATATTAAAAGATTGATCTGCGGATTCTGTGGATCGATATCGGCTCAGTCATGTCAGATCAGGTATTGGTTTGCTTGCTACCGGATAACCATGAAAACCGGTACTACCTGTCTCATGGGTCGGGCCATCAGCAACTCAACCGGCAACCCCACCCTCCTGAGGGTGTGGAGGGTGAAACTGGGCATCCTGGCAGAACTAAAAACAATATCTGTCACAGGTCTGTGGTGGACCACTCCCAGTTACATGGGTTGAGACTGAACATCCTAGCAGATAAGCACGTTTGTCGCAAGGTCTGTGGTGGACTTTTGCCAGTCGGTGCATCGTGACATGCACTACACAAAGAGCAGAGATAAACAAACCTATCATCTGGTCAGTCACTGCAACAGATACTGGAGTCAGTTTGTCTTGGCCTGTCCTTGCCACTGATAATACCTTTATCTGCCAAGAATGTGCTGCTAGTCCAGCAAAAGCTAGCGGTACTCAAATACTTTGCAAGCAGTTTCATGAAATGGTCAATCAGAAAGCAGCTCATACCGGCTCGGACGTCGCCCGAGTTAACAAGGTCAGGAATTCCTGGCAGCGGAGGGTGAAGGACAGAGCTGCATGGAGGAATCTGACCAGACCTAAATGAAACAGTCATTGTCGCCTCCGACAGACTGCTATGATGATGTGATGATGATGATGTTTGGGACAGGACTGCTACATCATCACGTGCTACCTTTTGGACACTGGAAACCCTGTTCTTCTTTTGTTATTTAAAAAAAAAGGATCCAACTCTTAAATATAAACTGAACTAATATAACACCAGCTAATTTGGCCACTCAAGGGAGCAGAAATTGGGCTTGCCAAGGACCCTGAAGACCCACAGCATTGGTGAGCTTCAACTTCACACGGTCTTTCTTTCATGAAAACAGTTCCATTTTCCTTTCCATGTACTTTAGAACAGAACCCTACCTTAGACCATAACACAATACTGTTAATTTGCATCTGTAGTCCCCCAGCAGGTAATAAAAACACACAGTCATACATGAGAAGAGCAACAATAAAATTGCAATAAAACTGTACAAAGGGGATATGCTAAAGTTCAAGAGTTAAGGTGCTACAAAATAAAATTTTCAAATGTCACACAAGTGAAGTGCTGTGTATGTGTACCCAAGCACCTCACAGCAACAACAAACAACAGCAACAAACGAGTGGTGGGGCATATGTGTGTGACGTACAGGCATATATATACTGTATATGCGCATGCTGCAGAGCAACCACTAGTTATGGGTACAGTTTTGGTTGTTTAAAAGCCAATTTTTACAACAAGTCTTAAAAGTGTTTAGTGTGATACGTTCTCTGAATGCAGGTGGTATGTTATTCCAGATCTTGGTGCCCCTCACTGATAGCACAGATTGAGCAAATGTGGTGCATCTGTGGGGGACCTCACAGTCCCCTCTAGTGATTGCTCTGGTGGTGGTTGTACTGGTGACAGTCTTAAGTTTAACATATTCTCCCGGGTGGTGGTGGGGGGGGGGGAGAGATAGCCATTTAATATCTTATAAACTGAACAGGCAAATTTAACAGTTTTATTATTTTCAAAAGACAAAAAATTGTAAATGTGACAACAATGATATATGAGATCTTTACCAAAAATTTTGAAGGCTTTTTTGTATAAGGATTCAATGGATTTGATTATGGTTACACCAGTGAGAGACCAGTTAGTAAAACAGTAATTGATGTGTGAGATCATTGCATGCAGAAACATTTTGGCTGTCTGTCTGACTGTCAGCGATGGCCTAATTTGTTTAAAATTTCTCAAATTGAATTTGATTATGTTTGAGATTTTTTGATGCGGTTTTTAAAGGTTAATGAGGAGTCTAAAAATCATGCTGAGGTACTGAAATTCTTCGACTAATTGCAGCTCCTCCCCTTTTAAGAAAATGCTTGAGTTTGTAATATTTGATCGTTGTTTGGTAAACATCATGCTAGGGATGGGCGATACCAGCATTTTTCCTTTCCATATGATACCATTAATTTACGAGACTTTTACTTCGACACCGATACTTTTTGCCCCTGAAAGGAAAATCGCATGATTGCAGTTTCATTAACAACTTTATTGCAAAAGCAATATGAAATATGAATAAAACTCCTGAACATACAGTAAATACTTGAAAGAAATAGATAGATAGATAGATAGATAGAAAATGATAATAAAATAGAACAATGAGCAAAGTAAATGAAAATAAAATGAAATCCATCCATCCATCTTCTACCGCTTTTCCGGAGGTCCTGGTCGTGGAAGCAACAGTTCAAGCAGAGAAGCCCAGACTTCCCTCTCCCCAGCCACCTGCTCCAGCTCTTCAGAGAGGATACCAAGGCGTTCCCAGACCAGCTGGGAGACATAGTCTCTCCACCGAGTCCTGGGTCTGCCCCGGGGTCTCCTCCCCGTGGGACGTGCCTGAAACACCTCAAGTGGGAGGCGTCCAGGAGGCATCCTAATTAGATGCCCATACCACCTCAACTGAGCTGTAGGTCATTGCTGGATGAAGCCAACAGGACAACATCATCTGCAAACAACAAAGATGAGATCCTGTGGTCACCAAGCATGACACCCTCCATTCCCTGGCTGCGCCTAGAAATCCTGTCCATAAAAATTATGAACAGGATCGGTGACAAAGGGCAGCCCTGGCGGAGTCCAACTCTCACTGGGAATGACTCAGACCGAGTGTTGGCAATACGAACCAAACTCTCACAACGGTCATACAGAGACCGAATAGCTCGTAACAACAAGCCCGATACCCCATACTCCCGTAGCACCCCCCACAAAAAACCACGAGGGACGTGGTCAAATGCCTTCTCCAAGTCCACAAAACACATGTAAACTGGTTGGGCAAACTCCCACGAACCCTCAAGAATTCTCAAGAGGGTAAAGAGCTGGTCTGATGTGCCATGGCCAGGACGAAAACCACATTGCTCCTCCTGAATCCGAGGTTCGACCAACGGCTGGACTCTCCTCTCCAGTACCTTGGCATAGACCTTCCCAGGGAGGCTGAGGAGTGTGATCCCTCTAAAGTTGGAGCACACCCTCCTGTCCCCTTTTTTGAAGAGAGGAACCACCACCCCGGTTTGCCATGCCAAAGGCACTGCCCCCGACCTCCACGCAATGTTGCAGAGTCGTGTCAACCATGACAGCCCTACAACATCCAGGGCCTTGAGGTACTCAGGCCCTGGATGCCACCAGGGAGATTTTTAATCACCTTAGCAACCTCAGCCCCTGTGATAGGCGAGTCATCCCCCTCGTCCCCAAACCCTGCTTCCTCTGTGGAAGGCGTATCAGTGGGATTGAGGAGATCCTTGAAGTATTCCTTCCACCGCCCGACGATATCCCCAGTCGAAGCCAACAGTGTCCCATCCGCACCATACTCAGTGTGGACAGGGAGCTGCTTTCCCCTCCTGAGCCGCCGGACAGTTTGCCAGAATCTCTTCGAGGCCGACTGAAAGTCTTGTTCCATGGCCTCACCAAACTCTTCCCATACCCGGGTTTTTGCTTCAGCAACCACCCGAGCTGCACTCCACTTGGCCTGCCAGTACACCTCAGCTGCTTCGGGAGTCCCACAAGCCAACCAAGCCTGATAGGACTCCTTCTTCAGCTTAATGCCCCCCCTCACCACTGGTATCCACCACTTGGTTCGAGGGTTGCCACCACTAGATACACCGACCACCTTATAGCCGCAGCTCTGGGCCGCCACTTCAACAACAGAGGTGGAGAACATGGCCCATTCAGACTCCATGTCTCCAGACTCCCTCGGAATGTGGTTGAAGTTCTTCCGGAGGTGGGAGTTGAAGATCTCCCGGACAGGGGCCTCAGCCAGATGTTCCCAGCACACCCTCACTATACGTTTGGGTCTACCAGGTCTGAATGGCTTCCTCCCCTGCCATCGGATCCAACTCACCACCAGGTGGTGATCAGTTGACAGCTCTGCACCTCTCTTTATCCGGGTGGCCAAGACATACGGTCGCAGGTCTGATGACACGATAACAAAATCGATCATCGACGTGCGACCTAGGGTGTCCTGGTGCCAGGTGCACATATGGACACCCTTTTTCTTGAATATGGTGTTTGTTATGGACAAACTGTGGTTAGCACAGAAGTCCAATAACTGAACACCACTGGGGTTCAGATCGGGCAGGCTGTTCCTCCCAATCACCCCTCTCCAGGCTTCACTGTCGTTACCCACGTGCGCATTGAAGTCCCGCAGTAGGACAACGGAGTCTCCAAGAGGAGCACCCTCCAGCACCCCAGTCACAGACTCCAAAAAGGGTGGGTACTCTGAAACATCATTTGGTGCACAGGCACAAATGATGGTCAGGACCCATTTCCCAACCCGAAGGCGCAGGGAAGCAACCCTTTCGTCCACTAGGGAAAACTCCAATATAGAGGCAGCAAGGTGGGGGGATACAAGAATACCCACCCCTGCTCGTCGCCTCTCACCCGGGGTAACTCCAGAAAAGGTCAAGCTCCAGCCCCTCTCCAGGACACTGGTTCCAGAACCGGAGCTGTGTGTTGTGGTGAGGCCGACTATATCTAGCCGGTATCTCTCAACCTCGTACACCAGCTCAGGCTCCTTCCCCACCAGAGAGGTGACATTCCACGTACCAAAAGCCAGTTTAGAAAGCTTGGGATCAGTCCGCCAAGGTCTTCGCCTTTGACCGCCACCTAATCCACATAGCACCGGACCCCCATGATCCCTCCTGCAGGTGGTGAGCCCACTGGAGGGCGGACCCATGTAACTCCTTCGGGCTGAGCCCAGCCGGGTCCCATGGGTGGAAACCCAGCCACCAGATGCTAGCCTTCGAGCCTCTCCCCCAGGCCTGGCTCCAGGGTGGGGCCCCAGTAACCCCATACTGAGCGGGGTACACTGAATCCTTGATATAGAATTTATCATGAGAGTCTGTTGGATCGTTCTTAGTCTGGCCCTTCACCCAGGACCAGTTTGTCTTGGGTGACCCTATCAGAGGCAAATTGCCCTGGACAACATAGCTCCTGTGATCACTGTGGCATGCAAACCCCACCACCACGATAAGGTGACGATCCATGAGGGGGATAAAATGAAATATAATTCAATTATGATAAAAATAACTAAGACTTAAAATGAATGCAAAATTAATACAATTTCTTAATTTTGTGAAGATTCTCAGTCATCCAGGTGGGTAAGTATGCTGTATGAAAGCTCAGTCAAGTCAACTGGATTCAAGTATGTCACAAGCCGAGCTGGCTTGGCTTTCCCCTGCTCGGCCTTGGTCTCTCTATGGGTTTTGGTTCTACTGGTTATGTGCATTTTTGTGTATTCTTGTACTGATTTCAATATCCATAGCCACTGCCTGACCGGCAGCTGTTAGTCAGCATCAGTGACCTACTTTCTCTCACGCTGCTGACAGTCTGTCAGTCCAGCCACACCCCTCGCTGTCCCTCTGAATTCCATCAGTTGTTCCCAGCCCCGATAATTATCTTTCCCGCACCTCGCCCAGGTGATTCCAATTTGTTAGGCCAGCGGTGTTTGTACATAAGCAGTTCTTTGGTAGACAAACACTGCTGGACCATTATATGTGTTACAAGATCTTTTGCCATCGTGTGCTCGTCACGTCTTGAAGGATTTATTATTCGTGCCATGGGAGAAATTGGACTTTTTTGGACTGCTCCTGCCCGTGAGTAATTTGTTGAGTGTTTCTCTGTGCGGTCAGCTGCTACGCTGATAGCGTTTTTCCCTGCAGCTTTACTGCTACGCTCAGGCCTTTGCCCAGTTTGCGTCCCTGTCAGTAGAGCGTCCTGAAGTCTTCTTCGATCTCCCGAGCGCATGTGTGTTAATTGTGTTTTTCTGTTGCCACGGTACACAGTGGTCTGCCCGCTGTTCACTTCTGTGTCAGCCTTTTTATGTACATAATTACCTTTCTGTAAGTCTTTATTTTTGAACTGTGTCACATCAATAAATGTGTGTTTGGTGAAACCCAGCACGTAAATCCGTCCATCCTTCTCCTCCTCCGTGCGCTTTTCCACAGCGCACGGAGAGTTTATGACAGAATGGTCCAGCCAGTGCAGAGGATTTAGCGGGTTCACCCACACATCCTTCTTCCCTTCCTTTTTTGGTTGTAATTTTTTGGGACTAACCTGTGTTGGAGTTGGCCATGGATTCGGCGCCCCAGAAGTATCCGTTGAGTTTGGGATAGGAGTGCTGCCGGGTTCTAATGGATATCGACGGGATCATCTCATCGGCCAGCAGATATTCTGCCCCACAGGACATCCTTTGGTATGTAGATCTGGCGGAGGCAGAGGTCAGAGGGTGCCCTCAGCTCGCTCGACATGCCGAGGGAATGGAGCAGATTAACCGGTTGGCAGCGCTGCGGCAAAGGGGTGAAGAAATCCCCTAGGAAGACTGAGCTCGCGTAGAGGGTTAAACGCTCCCGGGGCTCCATTCTTCCTGCCTTCCACCAGCACGAGATGCCTGCTCCCCTTCCGGATCCTCCAGCTCCAGCACCCAGCTCCTGACATCGTCCTGCGGGACAGCACCGTGAGAAGCCTTCTCCTCCATCAGTAGCCATCATCCCTACAGTTCCTTCGCGGTCTGATGGGGCCGTCCTGGGAACACCCACCTCCGTTGCCATGGAGCTGGCTCCTCCTCCACCTGTAGAAAAGGGCCATTTCACCGTGGACACAGAGGGGGATGACAGCCTGCCAGCTGCAGCAGTAAACATCAAGGGTCGGGATGACAGGCAAGTGTTTTTTCTCTCTACTCATCATGACAATAGCAAACCTTGTCTGTCTCCCGGGAAAGGGGCCCAGTTACAGCAGTCCGCTGGGGTCCCCCTACCGGCTGCAGCTAAAAACTCTTTTTCTACCCTCTCTGTGTCTCCTCCTTTAATTTCTGAGTGCCTGCTGGTCCAAGAACCAAGTCACCAGATGGTGGAGGAGCCGGTGGTTTTGGATGATTCCTTCCTGGAGCCAGCACGGAGAAGTCCCCCTGCGGCCACGCCGGTGGACGAAGAGTGGTCGGCTATGGTCGCCGCGCTCAACCATCGGGTCGAAGAAGAACGCCGTGAGAGGGAGGTCCATGGACGCGCTTCCCCGGCGGTGATGGTCCCACCTCCTACGCCTACCCAAGCCCCAGACTCACTATCAGATGAGGAGTGGGCAAACCTGCTCACCGCAGTCAACAGCCGAGTCGAGGAGGAGCATCAGAGGACCAGGACTGCTAACACCATCTCGCCAGCTGCAGAGGTGCCCGCAGCGGACTGGGAGCCTGAGCTGGACCTCCTTGAGGCTGGGCCCGGGAGTTCATCGCCAGGATCGACGGAGTCCCGGACAGTGGTGGAGCTTGAACTCAGGCAAGTACTCTCTCTGGTTTTTCTTATCACAGTGTTAGAGAGATCTTGTCTGGCTTTAGGTGAGGAGAGTCGGGTGCAGCGCACAGCCGCTTCTGAGCTCACCTCGCCGGGCTCCGCCGCTGCCAGCGACCCTAACCCCCCTTTATCTCCTGCTATCTCTGAGCATTCATCTAGGGTCGCCGGAGAGGGTGTGCCCTCGCCGGAGGTCGTTGTGGGTCTGGGCCGTCCAGTGGAGGAGGCCGTTGCTTCTGTTCCTCCTCCAGGGGTCGCCCTGGAACCGGTCCCGCCGCTTAACAGCACCGTGGGTCCAGCTTCCCCGCTGCCTGAGACCGTCGTGTGGGTCCCTCCGCAGGCTGCATCTTCGTGGGCGCGGCAGGCTGGCTTTGGACCATTGTGGGGGCTGCGCTCCAGGATCAGCCCGACGTGGGTGCTGCGCTCCTGCTCGAACCCGTCATGGAGGCCACGCTCCAGCACGAGTTCCACCGAGGGTGCAGTCTTGGCCTGGTCGGGGTCCACCGCGGGTGCTGCAGAGCCTCAGCCAGAGGTCACCGCGGGTGCAGCAAGGCTCCCACTGGAGTCCATCACGGGTGCAGCAGAGCCGACCCAGTCGGGGCCCATCGTGGGTGCAGCGGAGCCGGCCCGGTTGGGGGCCACCGTGGGTGCAGCTGGGTCCCAAGCCGGGACCACCAAGAGCGCTGCAGATCGCCATGAGGATGCCGTGGTCCCCTTCTCCCGGTTCTACGCCATGGGGGTTCCCTCCCTTCGGTCCAGTCACCCACCAGCGAGCTTCCCGGTAGGCAGGCCGCCTACTGCCTCACCCCATTGGCCCTGGTGGATCAACAATGCTGGCCGACCGCCTGAGGGACTGAGTCTCTGAGCCAGATGGCCAGTGTTCTCCGGCAGGCCACCAGGCTGGGTTTGCCGAACTGCCTGCTGGGCCTGGGACTAAGGGCTGCCTCCCGAGCCTCCATGTCCTTGGACTTGGGGGGATTAATTGTGGACCCTGGGCGGGGTATTGTGATCCCTCCTTCCTGTTCCCCCTACCTCCCACCCGGGTTCATGTTGTTTGTTGTTGTTGCTCCTGTTGGGGGCGGGGGAGTCTTCTTGATGTTACCTTGGGTGTCTGAGAATCCACCCCTTAAAGTGGGGGCACTGTCACGAGACGAGCCAGCTTGGCTTTCCCCGGCTCGGCCTTGATCTCTCTATGGATTTTGGTTCTACTGGTGATGTGCATTTTTCTGTATTCTTGTACTGATTTCCATATCCATAGCCACTGCCTGACCAGCAGCTGTTAGTCAGCATCAGTGACCTACTTTCTCTCACGCTGCTGACAGTCTGTCGGTTCAGCCACGCCCCCTCGCTGTCCCTCTGAATTCCATCAGTTGTTCCCAGCCCTGGTAATTATCTTTCCCGCACCTCGCCCAGGTGATTCCAATTTGTTAGGCCAGCGGTGTTTGTACATAAGCAGCTCTTTGCTAGACAAACACTGCTGGACCACTATCCGGGTTACACGATCTTTTGCCGTCGTGTGCTCATCACGTCTCGAAGGATTTATTGTTCGTGCCATGGGAGAAATTGGACTTTTTTGGACTGCTCCTGCCCATGAGTAATTTGTTGAGTGTCTCTCTGTGCGGTCAGCTACTATGCTGATAGCGTTTCTCCCTGCAGCTTTACTGCTACGCTCAGGCCTTTGCCCAGTTTGCTTCCCTGTGCCAGTAGAGCGTCCTGAAGTCTTCCTCGCTCTCCCGAGCGCATGTGTGTTAATTGTGTTTTTCTGTGGCCACGGTACACCGTGGTCTACCTGCTGTTCGCTTCTGCGTCAGCCTTTTTGTGTACATAATTACCTTCCTGTAGGTCTTTATTTTTGAACTGTGTCTCATCAATAAATGTGTGTTTGGTGAAACCCAGCACATAAATCCGTCCATCCTTCTCCTCCTCCGTGCGCTGTGAAAAAGTGCACGGAGAGTTTATGACAAAGTATTTTTTACTTCTGAAATGGTTTACCATTCATCCAAATTCTATGGCAATACCAAGCAGCATATGTGTAATTTTTTCACAGTGCAGTGTTTTTTTATTTTATTATTTATTTATTTATTTTTAGACTATTATTTTACAAACTTAAATAGTACTTATTTCGTTTATTTTTCAAAATTTTGCTGCTTGGTGTCACCATAGAATTTGGATAAATGGTGTAAATACTTCTGCTGCCCACAACGCTGCTGACCTCACTCTGCTCTGCACCAGAGTCAGTAGTGACTGCTTGACGGGAGGCCACCAGTGCACGGTGAGTCTTCGGCTCTGACATCTGATAGCCTGCCATAATCATGTCACACACAGACAATCTTTAAAACATGCCTGGGCTGGTTTTTCACTGGTTTTCACACATACATATAATGCCTAAAACTCTCAGAAGTGAAAACAAATTGCACATTTTGTATTAACTGTTTGAGTGTGACTGTCTCCAAACTGTGATATAACCCCTAGTGGTCAACAGTGGTAAAGATTTTTTTTCAAGAAACTAGTCAGATGAGATGTCAGAAATTTCCAAGGCTATAACTTTAAAGTGGTAAGAGATAATGGCTTACTGTTAATTAGAAAGATGTAAAATATGATCCCAAGTTTCAGATAGGAGTGAATTTACGCATCTTCATCCATCCATCCATCTTCTTCCGCTTAATCCTTTTCGGGTCATGGGGGTGCTGGAGCCTATCCCAGCATCTTTTGGGCAAGAGGCAGGGTACACCCTGGACAGATCGCCAGTCTATCGCAGGGCCAACACAGAGAGACAGACAACCATTCACTCTCACATTCATACCTAAGGACAATTTAGAATCCCCAGTTTTGATGCCAATTTACCTAACTTGCATGTTTTTGGCATGTGGGAGGAAACCGGAGAAATCCCGGAGTAAACCCACGCAGACACGGGGAGAACATGCAAACTCCACACAGATCACTGTTGGTCAGGGGCTGGGATCGAACCCAGGATCCCCTGACCAAGGGTGAGTTGCTGTGCTGCTGCAGTGCTAACCACTCCGCCACCGCGATGCCCTCTAATTTGCATAATGCCACAGCAGCTATATTGAATGACATAACTCAGTCAAAAGCAGACTTTGGACATATTTACACAAAGAATGGTTCAGTCTTTTGACACTGTTTCTTGTACAGGGGTATGATGTCATCTTCAAAGTATATGAACAAGAAAATCAGTACAATGTAAAGAAAAAGAAATTCGTCATTTACTGGTGGCGAAGGGGACTAGCTCGCTGGAGTGCGCGGTCCATTTTCATCCATCGTGGTCGTTATTTTCCATTGTGTCGGTCATTTGCACTCTCTCCCACATCTAGACACTCTTAAGATTATACAACGTCAATTTCATTTGTATACCCCAGCAATTTTTCAAGTATGAAGCAGTTTTATGTGACGGTACATGACGGCCATATTTGCTTTCTGGGCTTAAAGAAGGAAAACAGGAAAAGGAAATAAGGATTTCTTCTTCTTGGGTGTATTACATGTCATCCATGAGTCCTCCAACACGTGCCTGCCACCTTCCGAACTGGCACGATCAGTACAAGTCGTCAGTATAGCTGGGGAGTTAAAAGGATGTCAGAATCAGTTGACAGGCGCTGCGCCACACTATGCCACTAGGGGTACGCGGAATCTCACACTCAAAGGGTTAACACGGTGGTATTGCGATATTTTTTAAAAAGTATCGACCAGCTGGTATCGGAGTATTGATACTTGAGTATCGATATCCCCATCCCTACATCATGCAAACAGTTGTTTTAAGTGTTTAGTAGTAGACATGAATTATTAAGCCAGTCATGAATTTGGGTCATCGCTGTTGTAAGAATACAGGTGGCTTCTTGTGTTTTTTGCAGGTGTGAATATTACCTTGTCATCTGCTTACAATTGTATTTGAATGTTTCTGCATGCATTTAGTAAATCATTTATGTATAAGGAGAATAATATTGGTCCAAGTATGGAGCCTTGTGGGACACTCATTTGACATTTCAAATATGGCAATTTGACACTGTTGACCATTACACATTGTTGTCTGACAGTTAAATAGGATTTCATCCATTTCATAGCGTGTTCTGAAAAATTAAACTGGGTAAGTTCGGTTAAAAGGATGTTGTGGTCAACGGTGTCAAATGCCTTCTTCAGATCTAAGAGCACAGCACCTACACAATTGCACTTATCTAAAAAAAAAGATTTAGTTTTCTCTAAAAACAAACTTATTGTAGACTCTGTTGAGTGGTGGGCACGGAAACCAAACTGTGCACGATGCAGGGGGGTGTTCCGATAATTCAGATGTTCACATAATAGTGTGGCCACCCATTTTTCAATTATTTGGGGGATGACAGGTAAGATGCTGATTGGTCTGTAGTTGTTTATATCAGTTTTAATCCCTGTTTTGAAAATTGGTCTGACCATTCCTACCTTCCAAGCAGTTGGGACGACAGCATGCTTGACAGATTGATTAAGTGAGTAACTGGACAAATGAGAGATTCTTTACTTTCTTTAAAATGTTGTTAAGACCATGTCCATCCATTGCTTTTGAGCTATTCAATCAGCTGATGATATTTGCGAGTTAATTTTCAATTATTTCTAATATATTAAAAACTGGTTGTGTGGGGTTAATGGGACTAAAATTATGATCGGGTGGATTAAATTGGTTGGATATTTCTAGCACAGAGTTTATGAAAAAGTTGTTAAACTCTGTAGCAATGACCGTGGGATTCTGTACCAATTTGTTATTAATATTAAGTTCCATGTCTCTGTCATCTTTTTTGTTCTGTTTGTCAGTTTGTTAATATTATTCCAAATTTTTTTGCCAGAGAGAAACAGCATTTCAATTCTACTGTATGTCCTGTACATATCGAAGTATTGACAAATAAAAATCTTTGAATCTTCGAACACTGGATTCTCCTATGGCCGCCTTAAGAAGGCCATACAAAATGGCCCAAAAATCATTTGTACAGTGTTTACAGCCGTTTGTAAGGGTATTTGTGACCGTAGCTTAAACATGAGGAAGCATCTTCATTTAAAAAGCTGAAATTGTGTAGCATTTTCTCAGTTCTCTCATCACAGCTGGTCATCCTTCTGCCCAGGGGTTAAGGTCAGAAAAGGAATCTAAATGGGCCAATTTACCTTCTCAAAGCATTTCAGGAATTTTTACACACAAGTCACACAAAAATGTCTTCAGCCACCAGCCGACCCGAGGACAGAAAACATTATTCATCTTCTGTCAGTGGTCCTTGTTAATTTGATTTATATGTGGAGCCTAAACAAAGACGGGAAGGAAATATTCCATCTGCATGTGTGAGCACAGTGAGGAGTTGAAGAGTGGACACCGAGTCACTGAGGGGGAAAACAACTCACCTGAGAGGGCACGTGTGACATTCCAGTAATCAAGGGAATTTCTACAAACAAAAAGATGTCTATTTCTATCCCCGTAATCTGTCATTGTATTTATTTTGTAATTTCAAGTTTTGTACATTTAAAACTAACATTCCTTGTAAACATATGGTAAAACATGAATTTTACTTTTAATGAAATCACAATCTGTTCATCGATCATTTTTATGTCTGTAGTTAAACATGTTATGATTTTTTTTATATACTGTATATGATTATCAGATTGAAGCTACTGTACACTGCATTCCAAATGATTATGTAAATAGGATATTAATGTCATAAACATTCAATTTTTTTTTTGTTTTTCAATTAAACTCATGGATGGTATTGTGTCTCAGGGTTCTTTGGCTCACTGATGTCAATCTCAGACACCTGTCATAATTAGTTTGCCAGGTGACCCCAATTAAAGGAAAACTACTTAAGAACGATGTTCCACATTATTAAGTATGCCACAGGTTTCAAGCAATATGGGAAAGAAAAGGGATCTCTCTGCTGCTGAAAAGTGTCAAATAGTGCAATGCCTTGGAAAAGGTATGAAAACATTAGATATTTCACAAAAAGAGTCCACTGAGCCGGTGGACGGAGCCACTGTCTATAGCAGGATACGATACAGCAGAGAACAGCTGCTAGCATTCAACCGCCACCCGGTCCCATTGGAAAAACTCGACATACCGAGTGAACTGAGGCGAAAACGCCGCGGCTGCCGGGCTGGAGTAAGGCGGAGGACAAAAAATATAAGGTACAGACCCTCCCTTCCATCTGTTGTCATGGGAAATGTACGGTCGATACTGGGAAAGTTAGATGAGCTAGCGGCTATCTCCCGTTATGATAGCACATACCGGGAGTGCTCTCTCCTTTTGTTTACTGAGACGTGGCTAACTGAACTAGCAGCAGATGCTAACATTGAGCTGGAGGGTTTTCACATGATACGAGCTGACCGAACACCAGACAGTGGCAAGGCTAGGGGCGGTGGAGTGATCATGTATGTTAACAACAACTGGTGCAGACCGGGACATATCACTGTTAAACAACGACACTGCAGCAAAGACATTGAGTTGCTAGCTGTTAGCATGAGGCCTACATATCTCCCGAGAGAACACTCACACGTGATCTGCATTGTTGTTTATGCAAATCCGACGGCGAACGCTGGGACAGCACGTGACGTCATCCATTCAGTAACCAGCAGGCTGCAGACAGAACACCCAGATGCTCTTCTCCTCATCTCAGGCGATTTCAACCATGTTTCACTGTCTCCCATTCTACCCACGTTCACCCAGTATGTCACATGCCACACTAGAGACAATAAAACACTGGATTTATTCTACGCAAACACTAAGGAGGCGTACACCTCATCACAACTACCCCCACTCGGGAGATCGGATCACAACTTGGTTCATCTCCGGCCGGTGTACAAACCCCTAGTGCACAGACAACCTCCGGCCATGCACACTGTGGAGTTATGGTCTGAGGAGACAATGGACACCCTAAAGGGCTGTTTTGAAGCCACCGCCTGGAAGCAGCTCTGCGATCCACATGGTGAGGACATCGATGGCCTCATTCACACCTTCACGGGCTACCTCAGCTTCTGTGTGGACAAATCCGTTCCCACCAAGACCATACGGCGTCACTCAAACAACAAACCCTGGATCAACCCTGAGATAAAAACACTTCTGAGAGAGAAGAAGAGGATCTTCAGGTCGGGGAACAGGGAGATGCTGAAGTCCGTACAGAGGGAGCTGAGGAGAAAGATCAGAGAAGGCAAGGACAGCTTCAGGAAGAAGATGGAGGACAAGCTGCAACAGAGCGACATCAGCGGGGTCTGGAGAAACCTCAAAACCATCTCGGGGCTCCAGAATACCTCCCCCCAGGCCACAGGGGGCAGGGAGTGGGCGAACAACCTGAATCTGTTTTTCAATAGATTTGACCAACCGCCCTCCCCCCTGACTGCACAACAACCACTGCTGCCTCTAAAGAAATCAAGTCCTGCTGCCCACTCCCCACTCTACCAACACCCCCCCACTCCCAACACACAGCCCCCCATCCTGACCCTGACCAGGACCCAGGTGAGGACGGAGCTGAGGAAGATCAAGGCGAGGAAGGCGCCGGGACCGGACGGCATCAGCGCAAAGCTCCTCAAGTCCTGTGCAGACCAGCTGTGTGGGATTGTGACGTATATCTTCAACATGAGCCTGAAACTGGGGAGGGTACCACAGCTGTGGAAAACATCTTGTGTGGTACCTGTACCAAAAACTTCCCACCCCAAAGACCTGAACAGCTACAGACCGGTGGCCTTGACGTCCCACTTGATGAAGACCCTGGAGAGACTGCTCCTTGCTCACCTCCGCCCCCTGGTGGAACCAGCGATGGATCCACTCCAGTTCGCCTACCAGCATGGCATTGGGGTGGAGGATGCGGTGATCTTCCTCCTTCACCGTTCTCTGTCCCACCTGGAGAAGCCCGGGAATATGGTGAGGATCATGTTCTTTGACTTCTCCAGTGCTTTCAACACCATCCAACCAATGATCCTGAAGGACAAGCTGCTGCGCGCAGGGGTGGACCAGCACCTGTCATCATGGATCCTGGACTACCTCACGAACCGGCCTCAGTTTGTGAGAACCCGGGACTGTGTGTCCGACACGATCATCAGTAGCACGGGGGCCCCCCAGGGAACGGTGCTGGCTCCCTTCCTGTTCACTCTTTATACTGCGGACTTCTCACACAACACAACACACTGCCATCTACAGAAGTTCTCTGATGACTCTGCGATCGTTGGCCTCATCTCCAATGGAGATGAAGCTGAGTACAGAGGGCTTATCCAGGACTTCGTGGACTGGTGCCATCGGAACTGCCTCCAGATCAACGCGAGGAAAACTAAGGAGCTGGTGGTGGACTGCCGCAGGCATGGGCAGCCCCTCACAGTACCAGTAAATATACAGGGAACAGACATCGAGATGGTGACATCCTATAAGTACCTGGGTATTCATCTGAACAATAAACTAGACTGGTCACACAATACTGATGCACTCTACAAGAAGGGACAGCGCAGGCTGTTCCTGCTGAGGAGACTCAGGTCTTTTGGTGTACAAGGGGCGCTGCTGAAGTCATTCTATGACACGGTGGTGGCATCAGCCATCACTTTTGGAGTGGTCTGCTGGGGCAGTGGCATTACTGCAGCCGATAGGAAGAGACTGAACAAACTGATTAAGAAAGCTAGCTCTGTCCTGGGGCAGCGCCTTGATCCGATGGAGGAGATAGGAGAGAGAAGGACGGTGGCTAAACTGTCATCTCTGCTGGAGTCCGAGTTCCACCCTATGCAGGACATACTGAATGCACTGAGGAGCTCATTTAGCAGCAGACTACATCATCCCAGGTGCACAACCGAGAGGTTTCGTAGGTCCTTCCTACCAACGGCTGTCAGACTGTACAACCTAAGCAGGGCTGCTCGCAGAGATAGCAAAAAGACGTAACAAACTAATAGTTTTTTGAATGCAAAAGATGCAATAGACTTACACAATGGTCCTCTCCGGCATACAACTAGGAACATACCGGTCGCTATGGAGGGTGAGAATATGTATGGGCACATAATCATACCATGTAGGATAACTAAGTAGACGGTTATGCTGTTTCATTCCATCTAGCAACAATGCTCTGCACTGTGTGTGTTTATATATTTGCATATTTATTCCATCTAGCTACAATGCTCCGTACTGTGGGTGTTTATATATTTATATATCTACATATTATTCCATCTAGCTACATTGCTCCGCACTGTGTGTGTTTATATACTTGCATATTTATTCCACCTAGCTGCAATGCTCCGTACTGTGGGTGTTTATATATTTACATATTTATTCCATCTAGCTACAATGCTCTGCACTGTGTGTTCATATATTCATATATTTATTCCATCCAGCTACAATGCTCTGCACTGTGTGTCTGTGTGTGTGTGTATATATATATATTTTATAGTAATACGTACATATGTTTATTAGCTGCTCTTGCTTGCTTGTTTTTTTTCTTGCCTTCTGATTGTTGCTCTGAGTGTTGCTATCCCTGTGCTGTTGCAATCCTGGAATTTCCCCGTTGTGGGACTAATAAAGGCTTATCTTATCTTATCTTATCTTAAAAACTTAAATGTGATCATTGTACTGTGAAGAACTTTGTGGCTGATTCAGAGCACAGACAGGTTCATGCAGATAAAGGCGTAATGAGGAAGGTTTTTGCCAGACAAATTCATCGGATTAAGAGAGCAGTTGCTAAAATGCCATTACAAAGCAGCAAACAGGTATTTGAAGCTGCTGGTGCCTCTGGAGTCCCATAAACCTCAAGGTGTAGGATCCTCCAGAGGCTTGCAGTTGTGCATAAACCTACTATTCAGCAACCCCTAACCAACGCTCACAAGCAGAAAAGGTTGCAGTGGGCCCAGAAATACATAATGACTAATTTTCAGTCTTGTTTAATGATGAGTGCTGTGCAACCCTGGATGGTCCAGATGGATGGAGTAGTAGATGGTTGGTGGATGGCCACCATGTCCCAACAAGGTTGCAACGTCAGCAAGGAGGTGGTGGAATCATGTTTTGGCCTGGAATCATGTGGAAAGAGCTGGTAGGTCCCTTTATGGTCCCTGAAGGTATGAAAATGATCTTGGCAAAGTATATAGTGTTTCTGAGTGAACACTTTCTTCCATGGTACAAAAAGAAGAACTGTGCCTTTCGTAGCAAAATTAACTTTATGCATGACAATGCACCATCTCATGCTGCAAAGAATACCTCTGTGTCATTGGCTGCTATGGGCATAAAAGGAGAGAAACTCATGGTGTGGCCCCCCATCCTCCCCTGACCTCAACTCTATTGAGAACCTTTGGATTCAAGATTCAAAGATTTTATTTGTCAATACTACTATACAGGACATACAGGAGAATTGAAGTATCATTTCTCTCTCTTCAGTGGTGTGTGCAATAATAAAAAAAAGGAATAAGGCTGGAAAAAACAACAGCAGTCTATGTACAGTAATGCTACCCGTAGTGCAAATAGCTACAAAAGATACACCCAGACATCCCATAATGCAAATAAAGAAAACGATGAAACCCAACAATCCTATATACAGAGAAAATGGAGCAGTAATACTTGTAGTTGCAAGTTCAATGTGGTAGTGTAGGTGCAGACAATGACAGATAGGACTGCAAATGATCAGTTGGAGCATCCTCAAGCAAAAGATCTATGAGGGTGGGAGGCAGTTCACATCAAAACAGCAGCTGTGGGATGCTATTCTGACATCTTGCAAAGAAATTCAAGCAGAAACTCTCCAAAAACTCACAAGTTCAATAATTGCAAGAATTGTGAAGGTTATATCAAGGAATGGGTCCTATGTTAACATGTAACTTGGCCTGTTAAAATGTTTTTGATTGAAATAGCTTTTGATTTCAGTAAATATGACCTCCTAATTCTGCAAATTCAACAAATGACTATTTTCAATTCTTTACAGCCAATAAAATGTTTTGAAACTCTGCAGTGGATTATAATTTGAAACAGTGCATTTTGAGTTGTTTTTTTTAATTTTTGCAAAAAAGTAATTGTCATTGGAAGGTTTGTTCAATAAAATTTGAATTATGCTCTAACGATTGAAGACTTGAAAATTATACTGACTGTTATTTGCATCGACTATTTAGGAAAATCAGAGACAAATATCATTTGCATAATAATTTGGAACGCGGTATAATTTATACAACGGGCCCCTTTACAATGACAGATCTTTGGGTCAAGCCTTTTAGCCAACTTTATTGTCATTCAATCCATACAGCCAATCATGTACAGTAGAATGACATTACATTTCTCTTATCTACAATGTTAATCACATCTACAGTCAGAGGGGCCACTGCCATGCAAGGCGCCGCCACAAACACTTTTCTTTCCCCCATTCTATTATGCTGAGCACCAAGCTAGAAGATGGGAAGTATCATTTCTATATGGTCTTTGGTATGACCTGGCTGGGGCTTGAACCCACGACCTCCCGGTTGTGGGGCAGATGATAGATAGCAGATAGAGCATCTGAGAAATCAAAAATTGTCCTGATCACTCAACAATCCAATAAAGCCTTGAAAAAGATGTTTGTGTAAATGTTTTGGCGATCATTGTGTGGTTTTCATGGCAAGCTACAGAGATCTTTAAAAGATCCTTGACAGATCACTGAGATACCAGGAGCGATCGCTGAGGAATCATTGAGAGTTTCTTGGGTGGCCAAAGAGGTACACATATTTAAGAGGCTTCTAGAGCTCTTTTACCCCCTTTGTACAGGGGTGGAGATTGTTGAGACATTGTTGAAAGATGAAAAAATGATCCCATCTGTCAACGATCTTTCAAAGATCTCTCAGCAATTACTCAGTGATCTTCCATTGAGCTCCACGGTCACCACAGGGTTTCTTCAAAACAATCTCCCAATGATCACCAAAGGGAAGCGATCTCTCAAGGAGCGCTCAACAATCTTATCCAGCTACCAATGATCTCCCAGTGATCTCTGCCAGGGTCTTTCAATGAACTCTATAGAGAGTCTAAGTCACGCCCCCTCTACTTCTGCTAATGGGACCTTAAATCAGAAAAAATCTCAGTTGAACTGAATGGCAAGAGCAAAATTATCTTTTGACCCCGATCGAATTTTGCCACAAGTTACAGTGTTTCCTCTGGCTAAGACCTTGGCGTGGTGGCAACATATTTTTTCGGGGGGGGGGGGGGGACACATGACACTATTGTAACCAGAATATGTTAATTTTATACTATTTCTTTCTTTTTGTTTTTAATTTTGCACAGTAACTTTGCATATGGAACTTACCAATTTAAGTATTGTACAATCAAGGCTTGAATGTTGGAATATTGGGCCAGTTGGGGTCCCACACAGTCCTCCTTCTCTCCTTCATCTGCTCCCACCTCTCCTGGACCCTTTGCCTGAACACTTTCCTCTCCTTGGCTCCTCTCTTCTGTCTCATCTTGCCCTCTCTGATCTCTGTCTAATTCAGGTTCTCTCTCTGCCTATGGTGGTATACAAACAGGTTAAAAAATATCAAGTGTCATGTAAATTAAAAGCAGACAACCAAACATTTCTAGTTAAGGGTACAAAGAGCACCCACTTAAACTTGAGTAATGATTTCAGTCTTGAAGGTTTGAGGTTTTTCTCCAAAATTTATAACAATTTTCTTATAGTTTTCTACTTTTCCCTGTAAATTTATCTAAATTTGAAACCATTTTCCTCAAATTTGTAATTTTCTCTTGTAAAAATTGACTTTTCTTGTACATTTGAGACTTTAATTTTGTTGACGCTAATTTTTGTCTATTTTTTAAAATAAAATTACAGAGTTTTTTTAAATAAATTTGAAACGGACTGTTTTTTTTTTTTTTACTTTTTCCTTATAACAATCTACATTTTTGACCATAATTTTGCAGAGCCAGAACAGAACAATAATTTAACTCTGATTTCAAAGAAAAAAATACTAATAAAATTGTATTTAATTAAATAGATTAAATGACCAAAGATGCAATTATTTCTGTTATAATATTTCTATATATTTATAGCTTTTTTAGAAATCTCCTCACCACCCAGACAGCATGAAAAACCTCCCTTATTTTGAAATTCAAATGTTGGCACATTTAGTTTGTCTGAAGGCTGCTGACGGATTAAAGTCATTAACTTTGTGAATTTCGGTCATCTTTAATTTGCCAGGTAATTAATAATGAACATAAATTAGTTAATTAATATTAACAAAGGTAAAGGTAAAATCATCTCCTTTTTATTCTTGTATGAAATAAGAAAAACAAAAAACTAACCACACGTGTTAGCTAAGCAACTCTTCCATTATTGCTCCCGTTACCAGTGGGTTAAAGCCATGATTAATGCCTTCACTGCTTATATACCTCTTCTGATTTTTTTTTCCACATTTAAGGTACTTTAATAACCTTGTGTTTCTCTCGGACAGTGACACTCGTAACGAGACACTCTGCTTGCTGACTGGAACACGCGGGCGGGGCGCTTCTGAGCTCCACGCGGATGACGGTCATGCACATTGTTTGTGTGCACGCTTGCGGACCACCATTGCTTCATATATTTTTCTTAAATTTATATTTCCTCAGAGTGGCAGAGAATTTTCAGGTGTGGCGGGCCGCCACCCAGAAATACTACCAGAGGAAACCCTGAGTTACACATATGATGTTTGTCAATTTAAAAGATAATTTTCCACTTAATTAAAGTTGTTGGTTGTTGCATAATAACAGAGTAATATTTATTTTTTGTGATAACGTATAGTGGACATCTCCCATCATCCCACATCACCAAACACGATTATGGCGGAAGATTACTGTAACCTCACCTCCCGTTTCCTGACCGATGAAAGAAGGATCCAAATAGGAGAAAAACAACACAAATGTTTTGTATTTTGAGAGCAGCAGCTGATCCAGAAGACTGTTAGTTACTTCACCTTGGGCGTGCTTTGAAAACGTGATATAGTTTAGCATGTCTGTGTTTGTAGTTTTTTTAATTTACATATTTTCACAACCTTATGCCTTAACAGTTAGACAACAATTTACACCATTATATATGTAGAAAATTATCTTTTAACTTGACAAACAAATGTGTAACTCGTGGCCAAATTCAATCGGGATCAAAAGATAATTTCACTCTTGCCATTTATTTCACTGGAGATTTTTTCCAATTTTAAGGTCCCATGTAAGGTCCCAAGTAGAGGGGGCATAACTTAGGCTCTCTATTGGTCTTCAGACAATCAGTGACCCCTCACTAATTTCTCAACCATCTCTACCTTCAAGATGGCGTTCATTGAAAGATCACTGATACAGTGGGCAAAAAAGTATTTAGTCAGCCACCAATTGTGCAAGTTCTCCCACTTAAACAGCGGGCATTTCTCCCACTGCCCGCTGTCCTGCTGCCCACTCCCCACTCCACCAACACCCCCCCACTCCCAACACACAGCCCCCCATCCTGACCCTGACCAGGACCCAGGTGAGGACGGAGCTGAGAAAGATCAAGGCAAGGAAGGCGTCGGGACCGGACGGCATCAGCGCAAAGCTCCTCAAGTCCTGTGCAGACCAGCTGTGTGGGATTGTGACGTACATCTTCAACCTGAGCCTGAAGCTGGGGAGGGTACCACAGCTGTGGAAAACATCTTGTGTGGTACCTGTACTAAAAACTTCCCACCCCAAAGACCTGAACAGCTACAGACCGGTGGCCTTGACGTCCCACTTGATGAAGACCCTGGAGAGACTGCTCCTTGCTCACCTCCGCCCCCTGGTGGAACCAGCGATGGATCCACTCCAGTTCGCCTACCAGCATGGCATTGGGGTGGGGGATGCGGTGATCTTCCTCCTTCACCACTCTCTGTCCCACCTGGAGAAGCCCGGGAATGCGGTGAGGATCATGTTCTTTGACTTCTCCAGTGCTTTCAACACCATCCAACCGATGATCCTGAAGGACAAGCTGCTGCGCGCAGGGGTGGACCAGCACCTGTCATCATGGATCCTGGACTACCTCACGAACCGGCCTCAGTTTGTGAGAACCCGGGACTGTGTGTCCGACACGATCATCGGTAGCACGGGGGCCCCCCAGGGAACGGTGTTGGCTCCCTTCCTGTTCACTCTTTATACTGCGGACTTCTCACACAACACAACACACTGCCATCTACAGAAGTTCTCTGATGACTCTGCGATCGTTGGCCTCATCTCCAATGGAGCTGAAGCTGAATACAGAGGGCTTATCCAGGACTTTGTGGACTGGTGCCATCGGAACTGCCTCCAGATCAACGCGAGGAAAACTAAGGAGCTGGTGGTGGACTGCCGCAGGCAAGGACAACCCCTCACAGCACCAGTAAATATACAGGGAACAGACACTGAGATGGTGACATCCTACAAGTACCTGGGTGTTCATCTGAACAATAAACTAGACTGGTCACACAATACTGACACATTCTACAAGAAGGGACAGCGCAGGCTGTTCCTACTGAGGAGACTCAGGTCTTTTGGTGTACAAGGGGCGCTGCTGAAGACATTCTATGACACGGTGGTGGCATGAGCCATCACTTTTGGAGTGGTCTGCTGGGGCAGTGGCATTACTGCAGCCGATAGGAAGAGACTGAACAAACTGATCAAGAAAGCTAGCTCCGTCCTGGGGCAGCGCCTTGATCCGGTGGAGGAGATAGGAGAGAGAAGGACGGTGGCTAAACTGTCATCTCTGCTGGAGTCCAAGTTCCACCCTATGCAGGACATACTGAATGCACTGAGGAGCTCATTTAGCAACAGACTACATCATCCCAGGTGCACAACCGAGAGGTTTTCAGGTCCTTCCTACCAACGGCTGTCAGACTGTACAACCTAAGCAGGGCTGCTCGCAGAGATAGCAAAAAGACATAACAACCTAATAGTTTTTTGAATGCAAAAGATGCAATAGACTTACACAATGGTCCCCTCCGGCATACAACTAGGAAAATACCGGTCGCTATGGAGGGTGAGACTATGTATGGGCACATAATCATACCATGTAGGACAACTAAGTAGACGGTTGTGCTGTTTCATCCCATCTAGCTACAATGGTCCGCACTGGGTGTGTTCAGTCAGTGTATTTAGTTGAAGCTCCTTTCCTGTGACTGCCAGGAACTCCTGTCTGCTGGAAGGATCGTCACTTCCTGTTTTGCTGTCTGCCTGTGTGGTTGCTCTCCAGCCACTAGCTATGGCTACTAGCTCTCTTTCCTCTCCTCCTCTGGTGTGCTATCTCTGTCAGATGTTTAGCTACACCTCTGCCTCTTTTAGTGATAACGGTAAATGTAATAAATGTTGTCTTTTTGAGGCGCTCGAGGCGAGGTTGTCTGATTTGGAATCCCGGCTCCGCTGCATTGAAACACCGTCTGCGCCAGTTAATCTTGACGGATGCCCATTAGCTGCAGCGGAGCTAGCTAGCTTAGGCCCCACTGTGAGCGGTCCCCCGGCTCTCCTCAGCAGCGAGGAGACTGGGTGGGTGACGGTGAGAAGGAAGCCTAGTCGCAAAGCCCCGGTTCACCACCAACCTGTTCACATTTCTAATCGTTTTTCCCCGCTCAGCGACACACCCGCTGAGGAAAAAACTCTGATCATTGGCGACTCTGTAGTCAGAAACGTGAACCTAGAGACTCCAGCGGCCATAGTCAAATGCATTCCTGGGGCCAGAGCAGGCGACATTGAGTCAAATTTGAAAATGCTGGCTAAAAGTAACTGTAAATACTCCACAATTGTTATTCACGCCGGCATTAATGACATCCGTCTCCGGCAGTCGGAAGTCATGAAACTTAATGTAGAATCGGTGTGTGACTTTGCAAAAACGATGTCTGCCACTGTAGTATTCTCTGGGCCCCTCCCCAATCTGACCAGTGATGACATGTTTAGCCGCTCGTCATCCTTGAACCGCTGTCTGTCTGTGTGGTGTCCTAAAAATGACGTGGGCTACATTGACAATTGGAGTTCTTTTTGGGGAAAACCTGGTCTTATGAGACGAGACAGCAATCTGGCATCTTTTTTATCCAAATTTCCAAAACCCTGACTACTCAGAGTTGGGACCAGGAAGCAGAGTCGCAGTCTTACACGCCTCTCTGCAGCTCCTCTTCATCCGCCACCCCTCAACTTAGCCCCTGTCATCCCCATCAGAGAATCGTTGTCTGCTCCCTCCAAAGTAAATAAAAATATAATGTATAAGCATCCCAAAGTGATAAAGCAAAATATTGGTAAAACTCAAATTAAACATAAAGCCTCTAAATTGAATGATTTGGCCTCTGTTCCTCCTCATAATTTAAAAATTAAATATGGTTTATTAAATATTAGGTCTCTAACTCCCAAGTCTCTGTTAGTCCATGATCTGTTAATTGATCATCAGATTGATTTAATTTCCCTTACAGAGACTTGGTTAGGGCAAGAGGATTATGTTGGTTTAAATGAATCAACTCCCTCTGGTTATTTAAACTGTCAAAATCCCAGAAGTTCTGGTCGTGGAGGAGGAGTAGCAACAATTTACCATTCCAAATTACTAGTTAATGTAAAGCAAAAAACATGTTATAATTCCTTTGAGGGCCTGGCCCTCAGTATTGGGCACTTTAGCAATTTTAGGTTAAACCCAATTTTATTTGCCATAGTTTATCGTCCCCCATCAACCTACTCAGAATTTTTGTCCGAATTTGCTGATTTCTTAGCTGATTTAGTGCTGAAATCTGATAGAATAATTATAGTAGGGGACTTTAATATACATGTGGATGTAGATAGTGACTGCCTTAATGTGGCTTTTAATTCAATATTAGACTCGATTGGGTTTTCTCAGGAAGTAGGAAATTCTACTCATTACCTCCACCATACATTGGACCTTGTTCTGACATATGGCATAGAAATAGAAAATCTTGTAGTGTCTCCTCATAACCCTGTACTGTCAGACCATTGTCTGTTAACCTTTGATTTTACTATTTCTGACTATTTGGCTCCTAAAGAAAAATATTATTACAGTAGATGCCTCTCAGATGATGCTGTTTCCAAATTTATGCAGATTGTTTCCTCTATGCCATGTGTCAACACAACGGAAATAAGCTATAGACAGCTTGCTCCTTCTGTAATTGATAACATAGTGGATAGTGTTTCAGCTTCTCTGCATCAGGCTCTAGACTTGGTGGCCCCCTTAAAAAAGAAAAAGTCTAATCAGAGATTTCTAACTCCTTGGTTCAACACAGAAACTCGTAGCTTAAAACAGAAGACTCGTCAATTAGAAAGAAAATGGCGCTCTACTAATTTAGATGAAATCTATTTAGCTTGGAGAAATCATCTTTTAATTTATAAAAAATCTCTTAGAAAAGCTAGAATGAGTTATTACTCTGCATTAATAGAAGAGAACAAGAATAATCCCAGGTTTCTTTTCAGTACTGTAGCCAGGTTGACAAAGAGTCAGGACTCTGTCAATCCTAGCATTCCCTTAGAGCTTACTAGTCAGGACTTTATGAACTTTTTCAATAATAAAATTTCATCCATCAGAGATAAAATCAATCAGATTCTTCCCACAGTTAACTTAAATACTTTAACTACTACAACTCCTTCTATTGATGTCTGTCTTGATGAGTTTACTCCAATCGACCTTTGTGAGTTAGACAAAATAGTTTCCTCATCCAAACCTTCAACTTGTCTTTTAGACCCTATTCCTACCAGATTATTTAAAGAAGTCTTCCCACTTATTGGTAGCTTTATTCTTCATATAATCAATTCTTCATTAACTTTAGACATGTACCGCAGGCTTTTAAAACGGCTGTAATTAAACCCTTACTCAAAAAGCCAATGCTAGATCCAGGAGCTTTAGCTAACTATAGACCAATCTCTAATCTCCCTTTCATTTCAAAAATCTTAGAAAGAGTTGCTGCTACGCAATTATTTGACCACCTGCAGGGAAATGGTTTACTTGAAGAGTTTCAATCTGGGTTCAGAATCCATCATAGTACTGAAACAGCCTTAGCGAAGGTCACTAACGACCTCCTCATCGCATCTGATAATGGACTGGTTTCTGTACTTGTCCTTTTAGACCTTAGTGCAGCTTTTGATACTATCGATCATAATATTCTACTTGATAGATTAGAACACTATGTTGGACTTAATGGAACTTCGTTGCAGTGGTTTAGATCTTATTTATCTGATAGGTTCCAGTTTGTTCATGTAAATAATGAGTTTTCTTTCAGCTCAAAGCTTAGTCATGGAGTTCCACAGGGATCTGTGCTAGGCCCTACTCTTTTTAGTTTATATATGCTTCCGTTAGGCAACATTATTAGAAAGCACTGTATACATTTTCATTGTTATGCAGATGACACACAATTATACCTGTCAATGAAGCCAGATGATAGTAATCAATTAGCCAAGTTAGAAGCCTGTCTTAAGGAAATCAAAGCTTGGATGACTTGTAATTTCCTGCTATTAAATTCAGATAAGACTGAAGTCATTCTTATTGGTCCAAAAAACCTTAGAAATTCCTTTCCAAATCAAACTTTCAGTTTGGATGCGGATACTCTTTCTCTTAATAGCTCTGTGAGGAACCTTGGAGTTATTTTTGATCAGGATTTGTCCTTCAATTCACATATTAAATTTGTTTCTAAGACTGCCTTCTATCATTTGCGTAATATTGCCAAGATTAGGAGCATCTTGTCTCAGAGTGATGCTGAGAAGCTGATCCACGCTTTTGTTAGCTCAAGATTAGATTATTGTAATTCTTTATTATCAGGCTGTCCTAAAACATCTTTAAAAAGTCTTCAGCTGATCCAAAATGCTGCAGCAAGAGTTTTAACAGGTACTAGAAAGAGAGATCATATCTCTCCGGTTCTGGCCTCCCTTCATTGGCTTCCCATAGAATTTAGAATTAAGTTTAAAATCCTTCTTCTTACTTACAAAGCTCTAAACAATCAGGCTCCTTTTTATTTAAAAGATCTGATACTACCGTATTATCCTAACAGAGCACTACGCTCCCAAAATGCAGGATTACTTGTAATACCTAGAATCTCCAAAAGTACAATGGGAGGCAGAGCCTTCAGTTATCAAGCTCCTCTCCTGTGGAATCAGCTGCCAATCTGGATTCGGGAGTCAGACTCGATCTCTGTTTTTAAGAATAGGGCTAAAACCTACCTTTTTGATATAGCCTACAATTAGGGAGGGATCATGTGTTTCTGAACCCTCCCTTAGTTATGCTGCTAATAGGTTTAGTCAGCCGGGGGACCTCCAGTAATGCACTGGGCCTCACTCCTTTCCTCACTCTCTATGAAATATTTTTTTTTTTTTTGCTGGTCATTAACATTTGTTTGTTCTCTCCCATAGATTGAGTCCCCATCGCGCTGTTTGCTCTCTACATGTTTGTTCTTTTCTTCTTCTCTATCCCCTCACCCCCCAGCCAGTCGCAGCAGATGACTGCCCCTCCCTGAGCCTGGTTCTGCTGGAGGTTTCTTCCTGTTAAAAGGGAGTTTTTCCTCTCCACCATCGCCAAGTGCTTGCTCACAGGGGATCGCCTGATTGCTGGGGTCTTTCTGCAACTGTGGGGGTTCCCCCTACAGTTGATAGTGCTATGAGATGACTGTTGTTGTGAAATGGCGCTATATAAATAAAGTTGAATTGAATTGAATTTATGTTTATGTTTATATTTATATATCTATATATTCATTCCATCTAGCTACAATGCTCCACACTGTGTTTATATATCTACATATTATTCCATCTACCTACATTGCTCCGCACTGTGTGTGTTTATATATTTACATATTTTTTCCACCTAGCTGCAATGCTCCGTACTGTGTGTTTATATACTCATATATTTATCCCATCCAGCTACAATGCTCTACACTGTGTGTCTGTGTGTATATATATATATTTATAGTAATATGTACATATGTATATTAGCTGCTCTTGCTTGCTTGCTTTTTTTTTTTTTTTCTTGCCTTCTGATTGTTGCTCTGAGTGTTGCTATCCCTTTGCTGTTGCAATCCTGGAATTTCCCCGTTGTGGGACTAATAAAGGCTTATCTCATCTTATCTTATCTTAAAAGATGAGAGAGGTCTCCAATTTTCATCATAGGTAGACCTCAACTATGAGAGACAAAATGAGAAAAAAAAATCCAGAAAATCACATTGAAGGATTTTTAATGAATTAATTGGTAAATTCCTCAGTAAAATAAGTATTTGGTCAATAACAAAAGTTCATCTCAATACTTTGTTATATACCCTTTGTTGGCAATGACAGAGGTCAAATGTTTTCTGTAAGTCTTCACAAGGTTTTCACACACTGTTGCTGGTATTTTGGCCCATTCCTCCATGCAGATCTCCTCTAGAGCAGTGATGTTTTGGGGCTGTCGCTGGGCAACACGGACTTTCAACTCCCTCCAAAGATTTTCTATGGGGTTGAGATCTGGAGACTGGCTAGGCCACTCCAGGACCTTAAAATGCTTCTTACGAAACCACTCCTTCGTTGCCTGGGCAATATGTTTGGGATCATTGTCATGCTGAAAGACCCAGCCACGTTTCATCTTCAATGCCCTTGCTGATGGAAGGAGGTTTTCACTCAAAATCTCACGATACATGGCCCCATTCATTCTTTCCTTTACCCGGATCAGTCATCCTGGTCCCTTTGCAGAAAAACAGCCCCAAAGCACGATGTTTCCACCCCCATGTTTCACAGTAGGTATGGTGTTCTTTCTCCTCCAAACACGACAAGTTGAGTTTTTACCAAAAAGTTCTATTTTGGTTTCATCTGACCGTATGACATTCTCCCAGTCCTCTTCTGGATCATCCAAATGCTCTCTAGCAAACTTCAGACGGGCCTGGACATGTACTGGCTTAAGCAGGGGGACACGTCTGGCACTGCAGGATTTGAGTCCCTGGTGGTGTAGTGTGTTTCTGATGTAGCCTTTGTTACTTTGGTCCCAGCTCTCTGCAGGTCATTCACTAGGTCCCCCCCGTGTGGTTCTGGGATTTTTGCTCACCGTTCTTGTGATAATTTTGATCCCACAGGGTGAGATCTTGCGTGGAGCCCCAGATCAAGGGAGATTATCAGTGGTCTTGTATGTCTTCCATTTTCTAATAATTGCTCCCACAGTTGATTTCTTCACACCAAACTGCTTACCTATTGCAGATTCAGTCTTCCCAGCCTGGTGCAGGTCTACAATTTTGTTTCTGGTGTCCTCTGACAGCTCTTTGGTCTTGGCCATAGTGGAGTTTGGAGTCTGAGTGTTTGAGGTTGTGGACAAGTGTCTTTTATACTGATAATGAGTTCAAACAGGTGCCAATAATACAGGTAACGAGTGGAGGACAGAGGGGCCTCTTAAAGAAGAAGTTACAGGTCTGTGAGAGCCAGAAATCTTGCTTGTTTGTAGGTGACCAAATACTTATTTTCCACCATAATTTGCAAATAAATTCTTTAAAAATCAGACATTGTGATTTTCTGGATTTTTTTTTTCTCATTTTGTCTCTCATAGTTGAGGTATACCTATGATGAAAATTGGAGACCTCTCTCATCTTTTAAGTGGGAGAACGTGCACAATTGGTGGCTGACTAAATACTTTTTTGCCCCACTGTAGATCATTTGGAGATGGATGACAACATCGAGCAGTCCTTTAACGCTCCTTGACCGCTCCTTGACCGCTCAACAATTTCATCAATCTCCCAATGATTTCTCAACAGTGTTTCAATGATCTCTTAGCCCTCTTTCAATAACCATTGGCAATATTTCAATGAACTCTATTAATCTTTTATCAAATGCTCAAATCAAAGATCATTGGGAGATTGATGAAACCGTTGAGTGCACCTTGAGCACTCCTTGAGACATTGTCAAGTGATTGTTTTGCACTGAGTCAAAACTTTGAGGTCCCTATAGATCACTGAAGATCATTGAGAGATCACTGCAAGATCTGGCCATTTTTCCATCATTCAGTGATCTCTCAACAATCTCCACCCCTGTGTAAATGGGGATAAACATGCATAACCAATCTTAGTTATCATGTATAGTTATGCTATATTATCATATTCATTCATTTTGTGCTACCAATATGAATTCAAGATTGAGTTTATTTGCCTCGTGGTGGCAACCCCCGAACCAAGTGGTGGACATCAGTGGTAAGGGGGGCCATTAAGCTGAAGAAGGAGTCCTATCAAGCTTGGTTGGCTTGTGGGACTCCCGAAGCAGCTGAGGTGTACCGGCAGGCCAAGCGGAGTGCAGCTCGGGTGGTTGCTGAAGCAAAAACTCGGGTATGGGAGAAGTTCGGTGAGGCCATGGAGCAAGACTTTCGGTCGGCCTCGAAGAGATTCTGGCAAACTGTCCGGCGGCTCAGGAGGGGAAAGCAGCTCCCTGTCCACACTGTGTATGGTGCGGATGGGGCGCTGTTGACTTCGACTGGGGATATCATCGGGCGGTGGAAGGAATACTTCGAGGATCTCCTCAATCCCACTGATACGCCTTCCACAGAGGAAGCAGGGTTTGTGGACGAGGGGAATGACTCGCCTATCACAGGGCCTGAGGTCGCCAAGGTGGTTAAAAATCTCCTTGGTGGCCGGGCCCCAGGGGTGGACGAGATTCGCCCTGAGTACCTCAAGGCCTTGGATGTTGTAGGGCTGTCATGGTTGACGTGCCTCTGCAACATTGCGTGGAGGTCGGGGGCAGTGCCTTTGGCATGGCAAACTGGGGTGGTGGTTCCTCTCTTCAAAAAAGGGGACCGGAGGGTGTGCTCCAACTTTAGAGGAATCACACTCCTCAACCTCCCTGGGAAGGTCTATGCCAAGGTACTGGAGAGGAGAGTCCGGCCATTTGTCAAACCTCGGATTCAGGAGGAGCAATGTGGTTTTCGTCCTGGCCGTGGCACATTGGACCAGCTCTTTACCCTCTCGAGAATTCTCGAGGGTTTGTGGGAGTTTGGCCAACCAGTTTACATGCGTTTTGTGGACTTGGAGAAGGCATTTGACCACGTCCCTCGTGGTTTTTTGTGGGGGGTGCTTCGAGAGTATGGGGTATCGGGCTTGTTGTTACGAGCTATTCGGTCTCTGTACGACCGTTGTGAGAGTTTGGATCGTATGAGTCTGAAGCAGCTGGGATGAGAATCAGCACCTCCAAGTCCGAGTCCATGGTCCTCAGCCGGAAAAAGGTGGATTGTCCTCTCTGGGTTGGGGACAGGCTCCAGCCCCAAGTGGAGGAGTTTAAGTAACTTGGGGTCTTATTCACGAGTGAGGGGAGAATGGAGCAAGAGATTGACAGACGGATCGAAGCAGCATCTGCAGTGATACGAAGAAGAGGGAGCTGAGTTCTAAAGCTGTTGATTTACCAGTGAATCTATGTTCCTACTCTCACCTATGGTCATGAGCTTTGGGTAATGACCGAAAGAAGATAAGATAAGATAAGATAAGCCTTTATTAGTCCCACAATGGGGAAATTCCAGGATTGCAACAGCACAGGGACAGCAACACTCAGAGCAATAATTAAAAAGATACAAAAAATATAAATAAGAGCAGTGGATATACAAGATCATGATCGTATACCGCTCGTAAGCGGCTGAAATGAGCTTTTCCGTAGGATTGCTTGACTCACCCTCAGAGATAGGGTGAGGAGCTCAGTCATCCGGGAAAGGCTCAGAGTAGAACCGCTGCTCCTCCACATTGAAAGGAGTCAGTTGAGGTGGTATGGGCATCTGATTAGGATGCCTCCTGGACGCCTCCCACTTGAGGTGTTTCGGGCACGTCCCATTGGGAGGAGACCCCGGGGCAGACCCAGGACTCGGTGGAGAGACTGTCTCCCAGCTGGTCTGGGAACGCCTTGGTATCCTCTCTGAAGAGCTGGAGCAGGTGGCGGGGGAGAGGGAAGTGTGGGCTTCTCTGCTTGAACTGCTGCCTCTGCGACCCGGACCTCCGCAAAAGCAGTAGAAGATGGATGGATGGATGGATGGGTGGATGGAGTTTATTTGTTGTGGATCCATGAAAATTTGCAAACTTGACACAACCTGGCATGACTGGATATATACCAATATATCATTCCTGACATCTATGATTCACTGCACACACACTTCCTGTAATACTTCCTGTAATTATTGACAATAAAATCCCTGAAAGCCCTCAATAAACAAACCTATAATTAGTTTACAGACTGTAATGATTAGATTTCCAAGTGGATATGTGCTTTAAAAACACTTATAAAAGCTGGTAAGAATAAATGAATGAATGATGTGATCAGTCCGCCAAGGTCTTCGCCTTTGACCGCCATCTAAACCACATAGCACCAGACCCCCATGATCCCTCCGGCAGGTGGTGAGCCCACTGGAGGGAGGTCCCATGTAACTCCTTCGGGATGAGCCCAGCCGGGTCCCATGGGTGGAAACCCGGCCACCAGACGCTAGCCATCAAGCCCCTCCCCCAGGCCTGGCTCCAGGGTGGGGCCCCAGTAACCCCATACTGGGCGGGGTACACTGAATCCTTGATATAGAATTTATCATGAGAGTCTGTTGGATCATTCTTAGTCTGGCCATGAAACACATGATGTGTTTCACTTATTGCCACTGTTGTTTTTTTTTTTTTTGTTTAATCTCTTCCTTTTTCATTTGCAACAAAGAGATTTAAAGCGGCACTATGTAATTTTCTACAACTATGGTGACCATGACCTTAGTCCAAACAGCCAATCACAGGGTGCTTAGTTGTTGTTGGTGTAGCGGTCAAACTTCTGCGCTCTTTTTTTCCCAAAAAACTTTCCTCTTTTTTCATTACTTTTATTGCTGCATATGAATAAAAAAAAATAGAAAAACTCAGGTCTTCAGCTCAAGCTCACAGAGACACACATGTCAGCCATGGACAAGAGAGAGGAAGAGCAACAATAACACGATGCAACCGTCAGTATGACCTGAACTAAAGTTTGCGTCCCACTGATCCCTTTTCCACTCTCATCTGTGTTAACTGTCACTTCCACATTCATGCACCATATACACATTTTTAGGTGGTTGTTAGGGTGATGTTTAGGGTCTACTTTAAGCACATTACAGCCTCTAACCCTCCTCTGTATATAATAAGTTGTAATACCTGCTGATAGTTTCTATGGTAATGTTTGATGATTACGTTTAAAAAAGGTTAAAACAGGCTTTGAGTGAAATTCTGAAAATCTCTGAATGAATAAAATGTGTCTTTTTGGTCAAATAAACGTGCTTAAATGGCTGTCTAACCACAATGTGTGCATCATAAATTTCTTCCTCACTTTCTATTTCATGCGTTTCTAGTAAAACTTCAGACCAAACCCCGACATGAATGACCAGTCACTGAAATTCCTCTCAGGTTGCGTAACTGACCTCTCTGATCTCCAGAGCATTGTGCTACACCCCACTGTGCACGTTACCAACATGAAGGCCCTTTTAGATTCACGCTACGGTCTCCTTGGAGACAGTTTAGCTGCAACTGTGCAGCTGACAGCCCCAAAGTGTGGTGGTAGTGCTCAAGTTTCTCACAGATGCCAGTGGCATTTTAATTAGCCCAAGGAAGTTTTGTCCACTCAGGCTGGCGGCTCAAACTGATCATCCTGTTTGTAGCATCGGTAAATAGATGTAGCTTTTTTCCTTCTCCTTCTTAACACATGATATTAATCTGTGAGAATATCACTTCACACTCGATTTTGGTGATGTACCACGTGCAACATCCAGACTTACTCCACATTTTCTCTTTATGACCTGAGATATTAAAAACCCATTATGAGAAAAGGAGAAAAGACATTTGGACAAATTGCTGGCTGTTCTCTCAACAACATTTTAGTTTGTTACATGAGCAGAATCCCTGGAGATATCCACATCTCATGCTCACATCCTCTTTCATCTGTCAGAACTACACTGTGTTGCTTTTTTTTACCTTTTCCCTCCCACTGATGCCAATAAATGCAGAGAGGGAGTGACTGAATGAAGGATGAGCTTCTATTGTTTCGCTGTTTATTCTGGCTGAGGTCTATAGATTTCAAAAGAAGTGTTTGCACCGACCAGCTGTAGATATTCTTGTCAGTAACTTCATCAATAAAGAACATAAACATGGGTCTTCTTGTTACATTGTGTGTTTCCAGTTCAGAACATTTTGCACCATGCAGAGAGAAATTTTGCAGAGGAATAATACAAAGTGTTCTGATGAATAAAAGACTGTTAAAAAGACATCGCAGCTATTGTGCTTGTTGACAGTTTTCCTAAAAGGAATGTTAGAACAATAAGTCTTCTTCTTCCTCCTTTCCCTTTATCATCATCTGGTATTGTGATGATCCACAAATTTGATTTGGCAAGGATTTTATGCCAGCTGCCCCTCCTGACACAACCCTCCCCATTTAAGCGTGCATGGGACCGTCACAAGGAGTACAAGGAGTGCTTTCCCCACAGTTGGATAACCAGCTTCTTGTTAGAACAAGAAGTAATTTTAAAATAATTTTACTTTTTCAAAATTATTGTAAGTCAAAATGGAATGTTGCCGATATTAACATAAGATTATAATGTTTGAAAGAAGAAAATACAACCACAACACAACTGGACTCTTAAAAAAACATGCCTCCCTTCTCTCTTCGTGTTTTGTGCCATTTAGTGTTGTTTAAATTACGCCTAAGTGTATATTCATGTGGTTTAATCTCCACATATGATGTTGCACACAAGTTACAGTTGCCACAGCCTTTTAGGGAAAGGGAATATGACCAAACATTACGCCCTGGACCAGAGCATTATAGAGGAACTCTGTGGCCTAGGACTTCTCCGCCAGACCTCCACACCCCCAGCCACCACCTGTGTTTTTATCTTCATGGAAACATGGCTAAATAACGATATCCCAGACTCTGCTATTCAGTAAGGCAGGGCTAACATGCCTCTGCGCTAATCAGGTGTTCATGGAAGAAGGGAAGACCCGCAGGAGAGGCGTGTGTGTTTACATCAATGACGCTTGGTGCCAAGATGCAAGTGTTGTACACAAACACTGTTCTCTGTTGGTGGAATTTATGATCATCAAGTGCTGACCCTTCTACTTACCAAGAGAAATTACATCTATCTTGCTAGTCGCCGTGTATGTCCTGCCCATCACCATCGGCAAGAGGAGTAAGGCACTAAATGAACTCTATCAGGCCATCAATGAGGCACAAACAACACATCCAGACAGATTCCTCATCACAGCAGGAGGCTTCAACCATGCAGATTTAAAGGCCCTCCTTCCAAAACTACACCAACATGTGGACTTTCCAACAAGAGGAGACAGCTTGCTGGACCTGGTGTACACAACTCACAAGACAGCATACAGAGCCTCCCCCTTTCCCCACCTGGGTCTTTCTGATCGCATCACCATCTTGCTAAGGCCTGCACACAGACCCAGAGTAAAAGCCATCAGACCAACAAAAGAGCAAGTACATGTATGGCCAGAGGGGGCCTCCTATGCTCTGAAAGACTGCTTTAGCACTACAGACACTTTCAAGCATGCAGCCAATCACAATGAACACACAAACATAGAGGAGTACACTAAGGTTGTTGTAGCATACATAGCTAAATGCAATGCTTAAACAGCCTTAATTTCAGTCTTCAGTCAGACGTTGCCAGACGCTGTCAAACAATTTGGAATTTGCTGTTGGAAACATTACAGTTAATAAGCTGTTTGTTTATTATTTTTAACTTCTGCATCATCTTTCTTGATGATTTTTACCCACTTATAATTTTAACCCCTTGAACTCTGTGAATTCCGCGGGCGGTTACGTCTCTGCATCTTAGTGCGTCTCAGTGCGCACTGAAAAAAAAAGCTGTATTTCCGGTCTTCCAGTACAGACACAGCCTTGTTACAACCTGAGAAAAAAGCTGTGTAATATATTCATTTTTTGTGGTATTTTTACAAAATTTTGACCTGAGCTTGAAAACACTTGGTTCTACATTTCTGTTGTGTTTTCCAGCCAGTATCTGACAGCTGTATGTTATTTGCAAGCATTTGTATCTAAAAAAACACCAAGGCGAACTTTCTTGTTACTCAGTGGCAGGAGAACTTAGAGAGATTATGACTATTTTGCCAAAAAATTCAGAGTGTTTTCTTTTAAATGAGACTAACCCCATGAAGATGCTGCAAAGGGTTGAAGAACAGCTTTTGATTTACTTTGGGCATGTTATTTTTAGGCATTTTTAGGGAAGTTGAACAGAGTTCAACAGGTTAATGGACTGAAGATTCTCGCCACTTGATCTTTTTTGGTCAACAAACCGGGTTAGGCTAACCTGTTTGTTTTGGTTAGCCACCCCTGGCCTGGAAAGCCATGGCTCCCTCTCCGACATGTGACAGCTGTGTTTCCCTCTCTAAGAAGGTTTCTGAGTTGGAACTGAGAATCTATAACCTCTATAATATTCAGGAGGCTGAAAATCATCTGGACACGACCATTTTTGGACGGACATCGGCACCAGCGACAGACTTGCATTTAGCAGAGACAGCTACCTACCTGGGTGAAATTATCATATCACCATCCACCTCCACCCCTGCTCCAGTCACCCCAGCTGTCCAGGACTCCAGCACTAAACACTGGCTTCAGCTCGGCGCTAAACCTAAAGCCCCGGATGGTTCTTCTCAGCCTCAGTGCGTGCCCTGGACCACGGTCGGGTCCAATAGCAAACATCAAGGATCAACCAGGCACGGCCGCGCCCCCACCCTTCCCCTCTCACTGGAAAACAGATTCAACATCTTTTCCCTGGAAGATTTCCCCCACCTAGATGCTAATCTTCCTCTCATGGCCGCCCTTCCTCCTTCAGCAGCGGCCCAAACCCGCAAGCCCCGGATTAAAACTACCCTAGGTGTGCCAAACTTTACACCAGCTCCAAAAAGAAGAGAGCACAACCCCCCGCATTACCCCCGCACCGGCATCTCACCGCTATAGCAACAACAACAACGGCAAAACTATTCACCATTACAGAAGCCACCGACAAAGCCCCCCCAGATGATGCTAGTAATTGTTGATTCCATAATGAGGAACGTCAGAAGCAGGTACTGTGTTACAAATTTTTTTCCTAGGGCTAAAGTGTCAGACCAGAGTCAGTGTCAGAAAGTGTTCTTACCCTGACCTATTAAATGAATACCGCCATGCTAAAACTGTTATTGTCCATGTTGGATGCAACAACATCCCAGATGAAGCATCTGAGATCTTAAAGAGAGACTTCAGGAGCCTTCTGTCCACTCTTAAGAACTGTGGCAGACGTGTGTTTATCTCTGGACCACTTGCTCCTGTTAGAAGAGGTTGCAATTATTTCAGCAGAACTCTTAGCAATGCCTGGTTGTGTTCAACATGTCCTACTTTTAACATTGGTTTTATAGACAATTTCAACCTGTTCTGGAATCGCCCATCATTTATGATGCCAGATGGCATTCATCCAAATAGACTGGGTGCACGTGATTTAAGGGATAATCTGTTTTATTCCATTCAGCATTTTTTAGTACAGTGACTGAAAGCTGGTGTGTCACCTCACCCCAAAGTGCCTAGGTCTGCCAACCAGCTTTCTTTTGCTTCCACTTCTCATATTACTCCTATTAATCCAAACAATTATCTCTGTTTACGTCAGTCTTTCATTCACAACCCCATAGAAATTGTGTCTGTCCCCCGATACCCAAAACATGACAATCCAAGACAAATAATTCAATTCAATTCAATTCAACTTGATTTATATAGCGTCATTTCACAACAACAGTCATCTCATAGTGCTTTCAACCATAGGAGAAACCCCACAATTGCAGAAAGACCCCAGCAGTCAGGCGATCCCCTGTGAGCAAGCACTTGGCAATGGTGGAGAGGAAAAACTCCCTTTTAACAGGAAGAAACCTCCAGCAGAACCAGGATCAAGGAGGGGCAGTCATCTGCTGCGACTGGCTAGAGGGTGAGGGGATAGAGAAGAAGAACAAAAGAACAGACATGTCGAGAGCAAACAGCACAATGGGGACTCAATCTATGGGAGAGAACAAACAGATGTTATTGACCAGCAAAAAAAAAAAAAAAATTCATTGAGAGTGAAGAAAGGAGTGAAACCCAGTGCATTATTGAAGGTCCCCCGGCTATCTAAACCTATTAGCAGCATAACTAAGGGAGGGTTCAGAGACACATGATCCCTCCCTAAATGTAGGCTATATCAAAAAGGAAGGTTTTAACCCTATTCTTAAAAGCAGAGATCGAGTCTGACTCCCAAATCCAGATTGGCAGCTGGTTCCATAGGAGAGGAGCTTGATAACTGAAGGCTCTGCCTCCCATTGTACTTTTGGAGATTCTAGGTATTACAAGTAATACAGCATTTTGGGAGCGTAGTGCTCTGTTAGGATAATAGGGTAGTATCAGATCTTTTAAATAAAAAGGGGCTTGATCGTTAAGAACTTTGAAAGTGAGAAGAAGGATTTTAAACTTAATTCTAAACTCTATTGACATGATATTGGGCTCATGGAACATGCACACAGGCTCAAGTTAGATTCAAAGCTTTATTCAACAACAGACAGTGTCTGGATGCGTGAGTGAGAGGTGTGGATGGATTGATGGTGAACAGGGAGCGCCGAGAGCGGAACAGTTTGCCGTGCAGCCAGGCAACCCTAAGGGCAGAGCAGAGATGCAGGTTAATGACAGACTTACATCCCGTGGGGGTTAACACTCGGTGTGCTGCTTACGTGCAGGTGTTGTGGTGGCTGGCGTTGGCTGACGCAGGACTTCTGCCTGGGGGACAGTGCTCCGGTGCGCACTCAGCGAAGAGAGGAGAGAGCTGCGGAGGTAGAGGCAAGGATGAGGAAATCCGCCACCTGGAGGATCCACCTGTGCCCAGGGGAGAGACTGAAGAGCAGGTAAGAGAACGTACAGCTTACATGCTGGGTGAAGGATGGCGCAGGCCGGGAAGAGACAGTCATGCGCTGGAGTTGGGAGCGTAGACGAGCAGACGGCTCCAGACCGAGGCTGTAGGCAGAGCGGATTAAATAGTCAGCGGCTGATGAGACACAGGTGTGCGCGCCGCTGGAACTGATGATGGGCGAGAGCGAGTTGTGACATCTATGGGAAGCCAATGAAGGGAGGCCAGAACCGGAGAGATATGGTCTCTCTTTCTAGTACCTGTTAAAACTCTTGCTGCAGCATTTTGGATCAACTGAAGACTTTTTAAAGATGTTTTAGGACAACCTGATAATAAAGAGTTCCAATAATCTAATCTAGAGCTAACAAAAGCGTGGATCAGTTTCTCAGCATCACTCTGAGACAAGATGCTCCTAATCTTGGCAATATTACACAAATGATAGAAGGCAGTCTTAGAAACGAATTTAATATGTGAATTGAAAAACAGATCTTGATCAAAAATAACTCCAAGGTTCCTCACAGAGCTATTAAGAGAAAGAGTAACCGCATCCAAACTAAAAGTTTGATTTGGAAAGGTATTTCTAGGGTTTTTTTGGACCAACAAGAATGACTTCAGTCTTATCTGAATTTAATAGCAGGAAATTACAAGTCATCCAAGCTGTGGCTTATATTATTCATATATCCATACCTACATATGTATAGACATAAGTGGAATGTTTAGAGATTGCATATGTAGAATGACCTCACGTCTCAGAGCAGGACAAGAGGTCTCGACCACAGGCGAAGATCAAGGAGCAGACGGAGTCGCAGCAGTGGAGACCTGATCGAACTTCCTGACCACCCAGGGTCAGGTGGAGGAGAGAGAGGACAATGGAGAGGGATTACACTAAAGCGGGATGTCAGCTTTGATATGCAATGTCTTTTGTTGAGTGTGGGTATAAGTATGAAGGTCTGACTGCGCTCGACCTCTCTTATTCTGCTTCTGCATCGAGATGAGACATGTTAGGGACTGGAAGCTGATAATAAAACTTGATTTATAAAATCACATCGCTTCTTCATTTCAAGCTCCCTACATTGGTGACCAGACGTGAGGATGGACCACAGACGTTCTCCCGCTACAAGCTCATCAGAGGCGACCCAGGCAAGCGCCGTCGCCAACGCAGACAGGGGAACGGATGGAAGACGTTCCCCCACAGCAGAATCGTCAGAGAGGACTCAACCGAGCACCGCCCCCAGCCCCGCCGCGAGAACGGAAGAAAGGCGTTCTCGCCCTGCAGACACATCAGAGACGGCCCAGGCAAGCACCGTCACCGTCAAACTCCCAGAGTTCTGGCAAAACGACCCGAGCTCGTGGTTCCAGCAAGCTGAGGCTCAGTTTGCACTGGCGGGGATAACGGCGGATGAAACAAAATTTTACCACATCATCGCCAGACTCGATGCCGCCACATCAAGATGCGCGCGGAGCGTGATACAACAACCGCCCACCCACGACAAGTACAAAGAACTGAAGGCGACCCTCATCGAGAGCTTCGTCCCCTCGGCCGAGGAAAGAGCAGGGAGGATTCTGGCAACTCACGGCCACAGAGGACACAGACCGATGGCCCTCATGGAGGACATGCTGCAGCTGAGGGAGGCAGACAATGACAACTTCCTCTTTCAACATATCTTCCTCAGCACTCTGCCGTCGCACATGAGAGGGACCCTGGCCAACATGCGGTGCAACACCCAGCAGGACTTCCGCGCGCTGGCCTGAGAAGCGCAGCAGCTCATCAACTCCTGCGGCGAACAGACGGCCACAGCAGCATCTGCAGATCTCGGCGCAGAAGCCCAGAGCAGCGGACAACCGCACACAACAGAGCAGAGCCCGCCCACCATGGCAGCGACGCGACCAAGGCGCAGCAAGCGGAACGACCTCTGCTATTATCATCAACGTTTCGCCGAGAGGGCGTACAAATGCGTGCCCCCCTGCAATTTCAAGAGCTCTGGAAAACGCCAAAGCCCGGAACCTTTAGCAGCTATGGCTCTCGGCGAGACAAACAAGCCGCTCTACGTGACTGACGGACACTCCAGGAGACAGTTCCTCATGGACACTGGAGCTCAGGTCAGACCGGGCAATGGGACCCCGTGGAAACGGAGCGATGGCAGCTAACGGCTCGATCATTGACACCTTCGGTGAAAGAAACCTACCTCTGTCCATTCACGGCCGCAACTATAGGTGGACATTTATTATAGCGGCGGTGAGTTTTAACTTGTTGGGCGATGATTTCTTGTGTGCACATGGGTTGTTAGTCGATCTTGCAAATAGACGCTTGGTTAATGCACTTTCATCATTTTCTTCTATCCCCTGCTCAGCTCGAGTCTCTCCACCACCCGTGCAGGCCAGCGTCACCACAGCAGGAGGTAAGTTTGACCAACTCCTCACCCAATTTCCAGCACTCACAGTTCCCAAATTTTCAGCAACAGTAGCGAAACACGGGGTTGAACACTTCATCCCCACAACAGGCCCACCTGTTTTCGCCAAAGCTCAGCGCTTAGACGCGACCAAGCTCGCCATAGCACGTGACGAGTTTGCCAGCCTAGAAAAATTGGGCATTATTCGGCGCTCGAAAAGCCCTTGGGCATCACCACTACATATGGTCCCGAAAACCGATGGTTCTTGGAGACCTTGCGGTGATTACCGCAGATTAAACAATGCGACAGCGCACGACTGCTACCCAATCCCTCACATCCAAGATTTTTCACTACATCTGGTGGGTGCGCGCATTTTCTCTAAAATAGACCTGGTCCGCGGCTACCACCAAGTTCCGGTTCGACCGGAGGACGTTCCCAAAACGGCTGTAATAACCCCTTTTGGTCTTTTTGAATTTTTGCGAATGCCGTTTGGCCTCAAAGGCGCTGCTCAAACCTTTCAGCGTATGATGGACGCGGTATTACGCGACCTCCCCTTCGTGTCCGTCTACCTCAACGATATTCTGGTAGCCAGCTCGTCAGAGGAAGAACACGAACAACACCTCACTACAGTTTTTCGGAGACTAGAAGAGCACGGGTTAATAATCAACCCAGCCAAATGCCGATTCGGCATGTCACAAATTGATTTTTTGGGACACAGAGTTTCACCAGAGGGGGCAGTTCCATTGCCGGACAAAGTGCGTGCGGTAGCAAATTTCCCACGACCACAAACGGTCAGATCGCTACAAGAATTTTTAGGAATGGTGAATTTTTACAACCGTTTCCTCCCCCGTGCAGCTCAACTCATGCAGCCCCTATATGCCGCGCTCAGAAAACAAAAGCCCTCCAACGCGGTCGAATGGACCCCGGAGCGGGAACGCGCCTTCGCGGAAGTAAAAAGTGCACTAGCGAATGCCACATTGTTGGTTCACCCCGATCCCTCGGCCCGCATAGCATTAACCACAGACGCTTCAGACCTGGCCATAGGGGCAGTCGTAGAACAGCATGTTGGCGGAACCTGGCAACCGTTAGCATTTTTTAGTAAATCTTTAAACCAAACCGAGCGCAAATACAGCACTTTTGACAGGGAGCTGCTAGCGCTTCATTTATCCATCCGCCACTTCCAGTTCTGGCTGGAAGGGCGGCGTTTCATGGCTTTTGTAGACCACAAACCGCTCACTTTTGCGATGGCTAAAATTTCAGAACCATGGTCAGGCAGGCAACAAAGACAACTAGCTGCAATTTCAGAGTTCACCACAGATATTCGACATGTGGCAGGCAAGCTTAATGTGGTAGCAGACTGCCTCTCCCGCGCTGTGACATCGTCAGAGCGCGAGAAAGCAGATTATACTACCGCAGCCGCAGAACTCATGGCCAACGCGGACGCGTACACGGCCCCAATCCACGTAGGGATAGATTACGCGGCCATGGCAGCGGAACAAAGCAGTGACGCGGACGTGCACGCGCTCCAGTCTGGACCAACAGGGTTAAGACTGGAGGAAAGGGGTTTGCGTGACGGCGTTCCCCCCCTAATCTGCGACATGTCAACCGGCCGACCTCGCCCGGTGGTTCCAGCCGTGTGGCGCTGCCGCATTTTTGACTCGGTTCACTCCCTCGCGCGCCTCAGTTAAAATGGTCGCGGAGAAGTTTGTTTGGCCAGGCCTGCGTAAAAATGTAAAGGAATGGGCAAGGACTTGCATGTCTTGCCAACGCGCCAAAATACACAAACACACAAAAGCTCCTCTAAAACCTTTCCGAATTCCAGCCAGGAGGTTTGACCACGTACATGTCGACCTCGTGGGCCCACTACCGTCGTCGCAAGGGTTCACACACCTGTTAACAATGGTAGACTGCACTACACGCTGGCCGGAGGCGGTCCCGCTGGCGTCAACCACAGCCGCGGAAGTCGCTCACGTTTTTTTAACAAACTGGGTGGCGCGTTTCGGCGTCCCATCGGACATCACGTCCGATAGGGGGCCTCAATTTGTCTCAGAGCTGTGGTCAGCCATGGCCAGCAGCTTAGGGGCGACAATTCATCGCACCACCGCGTATCACCCTCAGGCTAATGGGTTTTGCGAGCGTTTTCATAGGTCTTTAAAGGCCGCCCTCAGGGCCTCACTAACGGATACAGATTGGGTGAATAAACTTCCCTGGGTTTTATTAGGGTTGCGTTCTGCACCTAAGGAGGATCTAGACGCCTCCCTGGCAGAATTAGTTTTTGCACAACCTCTCAGGCTCCCAGGTGAGTTCTTACCAGAACATCCAGAGCCCGGGCACCTACCAGCCCTGAGGCCCCTAAGCAGCACGGGACCGGACACGCTCCCCGGACCCGTACATCACTCTTTTCCGCGGGTTTTTGTCCCCCAAGCTTTGAAAAACGCAGAGTTCATTTTTGTTAGGCACGAAGCTTTTAAACCAACCCTCTGCCCTCCATACTACGGACCATACAGAGTGCTGGAACCTGGTGATAAGCATTTTGTGCTTGATTTAGGGGACAGAAAAGAAACAGTCAGCATTGACAGACTTAAACCTGCTTTCTTGCTGAGCGACGAGCCTGCACGGGTGGCGAGAGCGCCTCGGCGGGGTAGACCCCCCAAGAGAAAAGACTCAGCCCCCCTGCAGGGAACAAATAACCACTCTCTTCCCCAAGCTGCAGATCCCTTACAGGACGGTCCCGCCAGGACGCCAAAGCGGGCCTACAGCAGATTCGGGAGAAGATTAAAACCCAGACGACACATAGACTGATGTAAAATTGACAAAGAGTTGTTAACTATGTTGTCGGATTGTGCCGTTGCAGGTTTAAGGCTGACTTGTGACATTAACTATACTGCTGTTGTTACCACTGAATTTTTAACAGGATCATGCTGCATAACTTGAAGGTTAACATGACTGCTGAAGATATTTTTTCCTTTTTCCTGTCGAGATGTATAACAGTATAATATGTCATGGATGTTATCTTAAGCTGTAAACTTAATTTGATTGTCCTTTTCTTAGACATTTGGGGGGGGGGCTGTGGCTTATATTATTCATATATCCATACCTACATATGTATAGACATAAGTGGAATGTTTAGAGATTGCATATGTAGAATGACCTCACGTCTCAGAGCAGGACAAGAGGTCTCGACCACAGGCGAAGATCAAGGAGCAGACGGAGTCGCAGCGGTGGAGACCTGATCGAACTTCCTGACCACCCAGGGTCAGGTGGAGGAGAGAGAGGACAATGGAGAGGGATTACGCTAATGCGGGATGTCAGCTTTGATATGCAATGTCTTTTGTTGAGTGTGGGTTTAAGTATGAAGGTCTGACTGTGCTCGACCTCTCTTATTCTGCTTCTGCATCAAGATGAGACATGTTAGGGACTGGAAGCTGATAATAAAACTTGATTTATAAAATCACATCGCTTCTTCATTTCAAGCTCCCTACACAAGCTTTGATTTCCTTAAGACAGGCTTCTAACTTGGCTAATTGATTACTATCATCTGGCTTCACTGACAGGTATAATTGTGTGTCATCTGCATAACAATGAAAATGTATACAGTGCTTTCTAATAATGTTGCCTAACAGAAACATATATAAACTAAAAAGAGTAGGGCCAAGCACAGATCCCTGTGGAACTCCATGACTGAGCTTTGAGTTGAAAGAAAACTCATTACTGACATGAACAAACTGGAGCCTATCAGATAAATAACATCTAAACCACTGCAATGAAGTTCCATTAAGTCCAACACAGTGTTCTAATCTATCAAGTAGAATATTATGATTGACAGTATCAAAAGCTGCACTAAGGACTAAAAGGACAAGTACAGAAACAAGTCCATTATCAGATGCGATAAGGAGGTAATTAGTGACCTTCACTAAGGCTGTTTCAGTACTATGATGGATTCTGAACCCAGATTGAAACTCTTCAAGTAAACCATTTCCCTGCAAGTGGTCAAATAATTGCCTTGCAACAAGTCTAAGATTTTTGAAATGAAAGGGAGATTAGAGATTGGTCTATAGTTAGCTAAAACTCCTGGATCCAGCATTGGCTTTTTGAGTAAGGGTTTAATTACAGCCGTTTTAAAAGCCTGCAGTACATGGCCTAAAGTTAATGAAGAATTGATTATCTGAAGAATAAAGCTACCAATAAATGGGAAGACTTCTTTCAAAAACCTGGTAGGAATAGGGTCTAAAAGACAAGTTGAAGACTTGGATGAGGAAATTATTTTGTCTAACTCTAAAAGGTCAGTTGGAGTAAACTTATCCAAACAGATATCAGTTGAAGGAGTTGTAGTAGTTACTGTATTTAAGTTAACGGTGGGAAGAATCTGATTGATTTTATCTCTGATAGATGAAATTTTATTATTGAAAAAGTTCATAAAATCCTGACTAGTAAGCTCTAAGGGAATGCTAGGATTGACAGAGTCCTGGCTCTTTGTCAGCCTAGCTACAGTGCTGAAAAGAAACCTGGGATTAATCTTGTTCTCTTCTATTAATGCAGAATAATAACTCGTTCTAGCTATTCTAAGAGATTTTTTATAAATTAAAAGATGATTTCTCCAAGCTAAATAGATTTCATCTAAATTAGTGAAGTGCTATTTTCTTTCTAACTGACCAGTCTTCTGTTTTAAGCTATGAGTTTCTGTGTTGAAACTAAATAAGTGGAAAAATATTTCTAAGTGAATTCAAATTTAGCACCGTGTTGCAGTAACGCGATCTCCTGAGACTGGCCTCATTTCCGGATATGACATCATGAGGTGAGTTTCCTCTCGGCTGATCCGTGTGCTATCAATGTAAACAAGCTGTTTAGCTTCTATATCAGCGAAGAATTGACAAAATGTTGCATGGCAGCTGGGTGTTCTAATTGCTCCAGTGAACGTATAAGACTGTTCTCATTCCCAAAAGATCCAGATCGTCTTAAAAAAATGGGCAAAGCAAGTATAGAGAACAAGGGACAAATGGCAACCAACACCATCTTCTGCACTCTGTAGCAATCATTTCACTGCAGACAGTTTTGAGGAGGTGCCTGCTATACAGGAATCTTTAGGCTTGAAAGTTCGTTACAAACGGGTTCTAAAACCGACTGCCATACCTATGGTTTTCAAACAAAAACCCACAGCTCAAGACAATATCAACATATCAAAACAGCGCAGAGAAGCAAAAGCGTCAAAACTCGCCCGGAAAAGAGGTTCAGGTTCAGGTTACTTTATTTGTACCCGTAGGTAGATTTGTTTTGCAGTCAGGTGACATCCATATTTACAAACCACAATTACATTCAACGTGAACACAAACACAGGCACACATGAAGCTGACTATAAACATGATAAAAGTACTCAAGGCTCCACCAATCAGGACATAAGACAGAGAGATAAGAGAAAAAAAACAAAAACAAAAAAAAAACAAGGAGATAAGAGAGAAGGGTCATATTAAAAAGTTAAAGACTAGTCAAAGAGGTTAAAAACTCAAAAGTCTAAAACCCAATAAAAGATTTAGAACCCAAATAAAAAACCTACAAAAATAAGTAAATATAAAATAAAATTAATAAATAGGTAACTAAATTATGTGCAATATATTGTTACATCTTGTTCAACTCTTTAACAGCAGCAGGAACAAAGCTGTTTTTGTAGTGCTGGGTTTTACTTTTTGGGACAGCAAACCTCCGTCTGGAGGGAAGAAGCTGAAAGTGGCAGTGCAAAGGGTGGGAGTCATTATTTAAAATGTAGGTAGCAATTCTCTGTACCTGTCTGGTGTACAGGGATGTCAGGTTCAGCTGTGACTCACCAAGCAAACAATTGGACCATCTAACTACCTGATCCAAGGATTTCCTCTGTTTCAGTTTTATCTGACCAAACCATGACACTAAACAAAAGGATAAAACAGATTCAATAAAAGCCCAATAAAACATTGTCATTATGGTTCGGTCAGTTTGGAAGCGTGCAAGTTTCCTTAAACAATGCAAAAGTTGCTGACCCTTTTTGCACACCCTTTCACAATTCTCTTCAAAGTTTAAATTACTATCAATAATCATCCCAAGATATTTGTAGGACTGTACACATTCAGTGGTCTGGCCTTTTAGTACAGTGACTTCGTGCCTGGGAGTTTTCCTCCTTTAGTCAATAATCATATCTTTAGCTTTTGTCGTATTCAGCTGCAGGTAGGAATCCTCACACCACTGAACAAAATCATCAACTATTGGGCCGTGGCCACTCTCACCATCCTGGAGGAGACTGACAATAACTGAATCATCAGCATACTTTATAATGTGTCTGTTGTCATGTCTGCTCCGACACATGTTTGTGTACAGGATGAAGAGTAGTGGTGACAACACACACCCCTGCGGAGAGCCAGTAGAAGAACACTTTTGGTCAGACAATGTACCATTGACCCTTACTCTCTGTGTCCTGTTGGTTAAAACATCCAGAATCCAACCCACCAGATTATTACTCAAATCAAATTGTTGCAGGAGCCTTTCAACTAAAATATGAGGTTGGATTGTATTAAAGGCGGAAGAAAAGTCCACAAATAAAAGCCTGGCGTGTGTCCCATTAAAATCCAGATGTTCAAAAAGCATGTTAAACAGAGTGACAGTGGCATCCTCCACTCCTCTGTGAGGCCTATAGGCAAACTGCAAAGGATCCAATGCATGCTCAGTCTGCTTTAGGACCTCAAATCTGACCAGTTTTTCAAAACTTTTCATTAAAATTGAAGTCAAAGCAACTGGTCTAAAATCATTTACTGTTTTAGGACAGCTGGATTTTGGAACAGGGACAACCACAGCATCTTTCCAGATCTTAGGCACATGTTGTGTCTGTAAGGACTTATTGAAAATGTAGTGAAATACAGGACTCAGTTCATGTGCACAGGACTTTACCAAGCACCCACATATATTATCAGGGCCCTGACTTTTGTTCACTTTTACAGCACAGAACACCCTTTTAACATCCTGCACCTCAATGTTAAAGTGCTGATTGTCTTTGAATTTCTGTTTCAAATCAAAGCTTTCCTCTGTAAGCAGGATTTAACTGATTTTGTAACCCGTGGCTTGTTGTTGGGATATATTTTGACACGTTTACATGGAATGATCATGTCTCTGCAGAAAGCCATGTATGAGCATGTCACGTCCACTAAAGAGTCCAAATCATCTCCGCAGGACAGTGTGAACACCTCCCAGTCCGTACAGTTAAAGTATTCCTGGAGGCAGTGCACTGAATCCTCTGTCCACACGTTTATGTCTCTGGTCTTCGCCTAGTCTCTTCTGAGAGCAGTTTTATATGTGGGCAGCAAATGTACACAGTTGGGATCTGAGGATCCTAAAAGAGGAAGGGGAAGAGATTTATAGGCCCTCTCAATGGATCCATAGCACAGGTCCAATGTCTTTTTTCGCCTGGTTGGGCAGGAGACATACTGATAAAAGTTTTTAAGTGTCTTCTTTAGAGACACATGGTTAAAATCCCCAAGAATCAAATTTGGAGCCTCTGGGGAAATTGACTGCAACCGCTGTACCACATCAAAAACGGTGCTGGAGGCGGAGGCAGCATCCACCCTCGGGTGAATGTACACTGTCATTATGAAAAGTTGGGGGAACTCGCGGGGCAGATAAAAGGGGCGTAGTGACACAGACAGAAGCTCCACATCTGGTGTACAGATGCGCTCTCTGACCGTGACAAATGTACAGTATTGTTTATTAATATACAAACATACGCCGCCCCCCCCTGACGTTTCCCCATTACCTCTTCCTGCCAATCCGAGCGAAGTGGGGCTCCAAAGCCGTCGATCCACAGGCCCGGATCCCGGTCGTGCGCCGTAAGCCACGTCTCCGTGTAAGCCATGACACAGCAGTTCTTGAAATCCTTCTGATATCGTACATTTCCTTGAATTTCATCCACTTTATTTCTCAGGGATTGTACGTTCCCCATAATAATGGAAGGAAGAGGAATGTGGTTAAGCTGACGCCTCCTCAGGTTTAATCTTACGCCTCCACACTTTCCGCGTTTCCTCCTCTTGTCTCTCTTTTCATCACTGTGTCCATGAAAATCTCTTAAAATAAAGTCCGGCAGTTGCGGCACAGACTCAAACACAGATGCTGCATTATCCATGTTTAAATGCAGTAACATGTCTCTGGAATACTGCGTTCTACCCGGCGTGATCACGATCACACTTACCTCCAAGACAAAGAGCCAGCAAGAAAGAAATGACAGTGCAAAAACAAGAAGGAAATCCATACTGATGGAACTAGGAAGCTCTTCGTTATATAGTCCACAAACATTCAAGGACAAAAACGGCACAGAGAATTACGTTAAAACACCTTAAAGTGAATGAAAACTGAGACACAGACGTCGAACTTTTTTCACCCGCTGCCGGTCGCTGCATGGGCATGTGCCCAAAATGAAGAGTTTGTGTAATTGATTTTTTTTTCCACATAAGACGATCATGATTTTATTATATTTTTTTCTGCCGAAAGTAAAATCCTCCCCTATGAGTTTTGAAGCCCAGTGTTGACTTTACTCCAAATGGAACAACTTTGTGTTAAAAAACGTTATATTGTGGCGGATGAAATAAGGCACGGTGAACTGATGTTTAAAAGGGTGTTTCTTTCATCCTCCATCACGAGACTCGCTCCAGCGCTGAGGGAGCGCGCTGGAGCGAGCCCTGTGTCTCTAGTCAGCAAACAGGCAATGCGTGTGATCAAACAGCAGTAAGAGAGAGAGCAAGCGATATGCAGTAGACTTATATACCCAGCTACAGACAATACATGCACAGCAGTAAAGCATGGACATTTGCATTAGAGTCACACATATCAAAAGCAGGATTACTGGCGCCGGAATTAGACAAAGAGAGGTTGCCTATTGATATCAGTCCATACATCTCACTGTTATGCTAATTGCTCCAGCTGAGCACTCTGCTTGACCCGTAGGCTGTGGGGGTCGCCCACAATATTACTTTTTTCAGTTTTCATTTTTATAAAACTCATTGCCTACCGAAACTGAATATCTGAGCATTTGTGACGTTGGCAAGGTTCACACAAAGAAGAGGAGCAAGATGGTTGTGACGAACAGGCTTTATTCACACACCCCCGACCCCGACTACTTCTGAGCACAGACAGGAGGGGAGGTCATTCTCCCAGACCTCCGTTTCAATCATGGTTACACACACACATGATACATCTTGCCCTAATCCTGCCTATAAACACTGCTGGGTCATTATAACGCAGTTATAATGACACAGCAGTATAATAACTCAGTAATAACACATTTAATACACACACACACAGTAACGTTTCAACTGGCAAAGCATGCTGGGAAATCCCTGCCCCCCTTAACATGGCCCCGACGTTACACATTTTTTTTTTTTATTTCCCCGATCACGGGAAATAAAAAAAAATTGAAGCCAAAATTTCTGTAAACCAAACGATTAAATAACGATTGCCTTATGTGGAAAAAAAAAAAACAATTACACAAACTCTTTTCCAGGTGAGTTTTGACACTGTTGCTTCTCTGTGTTGTTTTGATGCGGGCGATCGCACATATCAAAACAGCGCAGAGATACGGATGATTGTTGCGCAGAGAAACGGGCGATCGCCCGTATCAAAACAGCGCAGCGATACAGACGATCGTTGCGCAGAGATATGGACAATCACCCATATCAAAACAGCACAGAGATATGGACGATTGTTGCACAGAGATATGGACAATCGCCCATATCAAAACAGCACAGAGATATGGACGATTGTTGCACAGAGATACGGACGATCGCCCATATCAAAACAGCGCAGAGATACAGACAATCGTTGCGCAGAGATATGGATGATCGCCCATATCAAAACAGCGCAGAGATATGGACGATTGTTGCACAGAGATATGGACAATCGCCCATATCAAAACAGCACAGAGATATGGACGATTGTTGCACAGAGATACGGACGATCGCCCATATCAAAACAGCGCAGAGATACAGACAATCGTTGCGCAGAGATATGGATGATCGCCCATATCAAAACAGCGCAGAGATATGGACGATTGTTGCACAGAGATACGGACGATCGCCCATATCAAAACAGCGCAGAGATACAGACAATCGTTGCGCAGAGATATGGACGATCGCCCATATCAAAACAGCACAGAGATACGGACGATCGTTGCGCAGAGATATGGACGATCGCCCATATCAAAACAGCGCAGAGATACGGACGATCGTTGCGCAGAGATATGGACGATCGCCCATATCAAAACAGCACAGAGATATGGACGATTGCTGCACAGAGATATGGACGATCGCCCATATCAAAACAGCGCAGAGATACAGACAATCGTTGCGCAGAGATATGGACGATCGCCCATATCAAAACAGCGCAGAGATACGGACGATCGTTGCGCAGAGATATGGACGATCGCCCATATCAAAACAGCACAGAGATATGGACGATTGTTGCACAGAGATACGGACGATCGCGCAGAAAAGCGCAGAGAAGCAACAATGTCAAAACTCGCCCAGAGTTTGTGTAATTGATTTTTTTTCCACATTAGGCGATTGTGATTTTATTATATTTTTTCCGCCAAAAGTAAAATCCTCCCCTATGAATTTTGAAGCCCAGTGTTGACTTTACTCCAAATGGAATGACTTTGTGTTAAAAAAATGTTATATTACTTTTTTTCAGTTTTCATTTTTATAAAACTCATTGCCTACCGAAACTGAATGTCTGAGCATTTTTTTTTTTTTTTATTTCCCCGACCACCCGATTGGGGAAATTTAGATCTATCTGTATATTACCATTCAGTGTTTTGGAGGCAATTCATCTCTCGGCGCCACACCAGTCGGCTGCCTTTTGCAACAGCGGCTCGATTCCGAGTTTTTTTTTCCCTTCCTCTCTCTTTTGATCACTTTTTTTTTTTCACCCCACTTATATCACGGACACACAGATCGTCCCAAATGTCTCCTGAGCCGGTGGACGGAGCCACTGTTTATAGCAGGATTCGATACAACAGGGAAGAGCTGCTAGCATTTAACCGCCACCCGGTCCCACTGGAAAAACTCGACATACCGAGAGAACTGAGGCGAAAACGCCGCGGCTGCCGGGCTGGAGTAAGGCGGAGGACAAAAAATATAAGGTACAGACCCTCCCTTCCATCTGTTGTCATGGGAAATGTACGGTCGATACTGGGAAAGTTAGATGAGCTAGCGGCTATCTCCCGTTATGATAGCACTTACCGGGAGTGCTCTCTCCTTTTGTTTACTGAGACGTGGCTAACTGAACTAGCAGCAGATGCTAACATTGAGCTGGAGGGTTTTCACATGATACGAGCTGACCGAACACCAGAGAGTGGCAAAACTAGGGCGGTGGAGTGATAATGTATGTTAACAACAACTGGTGCAGACCGGGACATATCACTGTTAAACAACGACACTGCAGCAAAGACATTGAGTTGCTAGCTGTTAGCATGAGGCCTACATATCTCCCGAGAGAACACTCACACGTGATCTGCATTGTTGTTTATGCAAATCCGACGGCGAACGCTGGGACAGCGCGTGACGTCATCCATTCAGTAACCAGCAGGCTGCAGACAGAACACCCAGATGCTCTTCTCCTCATCTCAGGCGATTTCAACCACGTTTCACTGTCTCCCATTCTGCCCACTTTCACCCAGTATGTCACATGCCACACTAGAGACAATAAAACACTGGATTTGTTCTACGCAAACACTAAGGAGGCGTACACCTCATCACAACTCCCCCCACTTGGGAGATCGGATCACAACTTGGTTCATCTCCGACCGGTGTACAAACCCCTAGTGCACAGACAACCTCCGGCCATGCACACTGTGGAGTTATGGTCTGAGGAGACAATGGACACTCTAAAGGACTGTTTTGAAGCCACTGCCTGGAAGCAGCTCTGCGATCCACATGGTGAGGACATCGATGGCCTCATTCACACCTTCACGGGCTACCTCAGCTTCTGTGTGGACAAATCCGTTCCCACCAAGACCATACGGCGTCACTCAAACAACAAACCCTGGATCAACCCTGAGATAAAAACACTTCTGAGAGAGAAGAAGAGGATCTTCAGGTCGGGGAACAGGGAGATGCTGAAGTCCGTACAGAGGGAGCTGAGGAGAAAGATCAGAGAAGGCAAGGACAGCTTCAGGAAGAAGATGGAGGACAAGCTGCAACAGAGCGACATCAGCGGGGTCTGGAGAAACCTCAAAACCATCTCGGGGCTCCAGAATACCTCCCCCCAGGCCACGGGGGGCAGGGAGTGGGCGAACAACCTGAATCTGTTTTTCAATAGATTTGACCAACCGCCCTCCCCCCTGTCTGCACAACAACCACTGCTGCCTCTAAGAAATCAAGTCCTGCTACCCACTCCCCACTCCACCGACACCCCCCCCACTCCCAACACACAGCCCCCCATCCTGACCCTGACCAAGACCCAGGTGAGGACGGAGCTGAGGAAGATCAAGGCGAGGAAGGCGTCGGGACCGGACGGCATCAGCGTAAAGCTCCTCAAGTCCTGTGCAGACCAGCTGTGTGGGATTGTGACATATATCTTCAACATGAGCCTGAAACTGGGGAGGGTACCACAGCTGTGGAAAACATCTTGTGTGGTACCTGTACCAAAAACTTCCCACCCCAAAGACCTGAACAGCTTCAGACCGGTGGCCTTGACGTCCCACTTGATGAAGACCCTGGAGAGACTGCTCCTTGCTCATCTCCGCCCCCTGGTGGAACCAGCGATGGATCCACTCCAGTTCGCCTACCAGCATGGCATTGGGGTGGAGGATGCGGTGATCTTCCTCCTTCACCGTTCTCTGTCCCACCTGGAGAAGCCCGGGAATATGGTGAGGATCATGTTCTTTGACTTCTCCAGTGCTTTCAACACCATCCAACCGATGATCCTGAAGGACAAGCTGCTGCGCGCAGGGGTGGACCAGCACCTGTCATCATGGATCCTGGACTACCTCACGAACCGGCCTCAGTTTGTGAGAACCCGGGACTGTGTTTCCGACACGATCATCAGTAGCACGGGGGCCCCCCAGGGAACGGTGCTGGCTCCCTTCCTGTTCACTCTTTATACTGCGGACTTCTCACACAACACAACACATTGCCATCTACAGAAGTTCTCTGATGACTCTGCGATTGTTGGTCTCATCTCCAGCGGAGATGAAGCTGAGTACAGAGGGCTTATCCAGGACTTTGTGGACTGGTGCCATCGGAACTGCCTCCAGATCAACGCGAGGAAAACTAAGGAGCTGGTGGTGGACTGCCGCAGGCATGGGCAGCCCCTCACAGCACCAGTAAATACACAGGGAACAGACATCGAGATGGTGACATCCTACAAGTACCTGGGTATTCATCTGAACAATAAACTAGACTGGTCACACAATACTGACGCACTCTACAAGAAGGGACAGCGCAGGCTGTTCCTGCTGAGGAGACTCAGGTCTTTTGGTGTACAAGGGGCACTGCTGAAGTCATTCTATGACACGGTGGTGGCATCAGCCATCACTTTTGGAGTGGTCTGCTGGGGCAGTGGCATTACTGCAGCCGATAGGAAGAGACTGAACAAACTGATTAAGAAAGCTAGCTCTGTCCTGGGGCAACGCCTTGATCCGATGGAGGAGATAGGAGAGAGAAGGACGGTGGCTAAACTGTCATCTCTGCTGGAGTCCGAGTTCCACCCTATGCAGGACATACTGGATGCACTGAGGAGCTCATTTAGCAGCAGACTACATCATCCCAGGTGCACAACCGAGAGGTTTCGTAGGTCCTTCCTACCAACGGCTGTCAGACTGTACAACCTAAGCAGGGCTGCTCGCAGAGATAGCAAAAAGACGTAACAAACTAATAGTTTTTTGTTTTTTTTTTTTGTTTTTTTTTTGAATGCAAAAGATGCAATAGACTTACCCAATGGTCCTCTCCGGCATACAACTAGGAACATACCGGTCGCTATGGAGGGTGAGAATATGTATGGGCACATAATCATACCATGTAGGATAACTAAATAGACGGTTATGCTGTTTCATCCCACCTAGCAACAATGCTCTGCACTGTGTGTGTTTATATATTTACATATTTATTCCATCTAGCTACAATGCTCAGCACTGGGTGTGTTTATATTTATATATCTATATATTTATTCCATCTAGCTACAATGCTCAGCACTGGGTGTGTTTATATTTATATATCTATATATTTATTCCATCTAGCTACATTGCTCCGCACTGTGTGTGTTTATATACTTGCATATTTATTCCACCTAGCTGCAATGCTCCGTACTGTGGGTGTTTATATATTTACATATTTATTCCATCCAGCTACAATGCTCTGCACTGTGTGTCTGTGTGTGTGTGTGTGTATATATATATTTTATAGTAATATGTACATATGTATATTAGCTGCTCTTGCTTGCTTGTTTTTTTTCTTGCCTTCTGATTGTTGCTCTGAGTGTTGCTATCCCTGTGCTGTTGCAATCCTGGAATTTCCCCATTGTGGGACTAATAAAGGCTTATCTTATCTTATCTTATCTTATCTTAACCCATGTCCATCTTTAACCCTTCACCATCAGACCCTTCATCCTCTGAAACATGCGAGTCATCGTCGCTTCCTGAACGATATGGTTCAAATAAATAGGGTTGCAGTCCTTCATTAGAACCAACTTGCTCTTTTTCAGTACTCGAGCCTGCTTCTTCCTCAAAAACTATCAACAAATCGCTCAAATCTTCACTGAAATTGCTCACAGCTTCCTCCGCTTCAGTGTAGTCAGCCATGCTTGTTTACATCTTTGGTTCACCTCATTACGTCGCAAAATGGCGGCGGCATTTGACCCAATTTCGACAAACGAACATTGCAATAGTCTGCATCACAATGTAATTTATGGTAGTATATGGAAACAAAATTTATTGAATTTTTTTTGTCTACACAAAATAAAAACACAGTAGTTCTTTTTAATGATGTCTGGGTTGAATTATGTCACAGACTCTAACTGTTGGTCAAGCGCTGTGAATAAATGCAGAATAAAGGTATATTTTATGAGATTATGGACTTCTAGCACTTAAGTGAGAGATTTGAAGATAATAATAAATGACAATAAAATGAAAATGGCAGAATTAATAAAGGCTGCAGTACGAGCTATTTTTACTCAATTGAACTAAACTGAAATGAACAAATCTTCCCAGGAAATGAATTGAAACCCTTTTCAAAAATTGAAAGTTAATTTGTAGTTAAAATATAAGCAACAAACATAAAAGAAACTAAATTATTAAACCCTAATGTGGTGTGAGGATTTAAAAATATTCTTGTAGTGTTTCATAGTACAGCATCACTGTAAACTATGGAAAAGCAGTTACTTCTATCTGTATTTCTCACACAACTTTAAGTGCAAAAAACCTCTAAAAATGTTGCAACTTTTGGGAAAAGCTCCCACAAATTCAGGCTTTTTGGGCCACAACAATCACAAAAAACAGCTGACGAAATCCGTGAGGGACTGAAATACAGTGAGATTATGTATGCATGCTTCATGCATTGAATTTGTTTACTGACTCTGGGTTGTTAACTTGACACTACATACCCTTTGCACTAAAGAAAGCACCTGTGAGCACTTCGTGAAATCATTAGTTAAATAGCACTGGTCAACACCAAATTTATTGTCTAAGTTTTTTTTTAGCTGATTTAGGACAATGTTGATGTGCTGAATCCAAAAATCACATTGGTTTTACTCAATCAGGTCAACTTTTTGAATTATGGCCACATGTTGTTTTATACGTTTTTGTTTACATGTATGGGTATTTTCGCTTTATATGATGCAAAATTCTTTTTTGTGTCTTGAAATTCTCTGAATTTTGAACAATGATGACGTAACATTCAATTTACATGTACTTGCCTTTATATAAAGGTAAGTACATGCACAGTACTAGGTAAGTACTAAGTAAAGTACAGGTTTTTACTTAGCACCTGATCGAGAGAAACGGATGTCATTTTCGGATTCAGTGGTGCAAAATTGTCTTAAATCAGTTGAAAAAACACAGACAACTTACAAAAAAATTATTTTTGTAACCTTGTGTAATAAGTGCATTATTGTAACTGATTTTGGGTCATTTCATTATGTGATAATTTATAACAAAGTTAGAGTATTCTTGGTACAATTTGCAGCATTAGGTCTTGGAAGATTTTTTCCTGGCAAGTAAAATGGCTGTTTAAATGATAATTTCCCAGATCGAATCAGGATCAGATCAAATCGGAATTGAATCGATTCAGAATCTCAAGAATCAGAATTGAATCGATTCTGGAAATTAGGGATTGTTCCCAGCCCTAAAGACCACTCCTCCCCCAGACGAGCAGGCTATAAGTCTGGATCTGGCTAGCATGAAGAGGACCCTCTCCAGGATCAACCCACGCAAGGCAGCTGGACCAGACAACATACCAGGTCGCGTTCTCAAGGACTGTGCGGAGGAGCTCAAGAATGTCCATGCCGACATCTTCAACATCTCCCCGAGTCAAGCTGTTGTCCCCACGTGTTTTAAAACTGCTACCATAATACCAGTCCCAAAGAAGCCTGTCCCATCCAGCTACAATGATTACTGGCCCATAGCACTGACCTCCATCAGAATGATGTGCTTCGAGCGGCTGGTCAGGCAAAACATCAAGTCCACCCTCCCTCCCTCCCTCCCTCCCACAACCCATCTCAGTTTGCACAGAGGTCAAATGGATCCACAGAAAATGCCATCGCTGCTGCTCTCCATCCAGCCCTCACCCACCTGTACTCAAAGAACTCCTACGTGTGAATGCTGTTCTTGGACTTCAGCATTCAACACAATCTGACATAATGTTTGACCCAGGGAACACGCACACAGGCTCGAGTAAGATTCAGTAATTTTATTGTGGAAACAGCAGGTGTGTGGGTGCGTGTTTGCGGGGTGGAATGTGTTGTGGGTGAACAGGATGCGTCGAGGGCGAAGCAGAGCGCCGTACAGCCAGACAACCCTAGGGGCAGAGCAGAACAGTGATTAGCTGCCGGTGCATACCCAGTGGAATTAATACACAGTCTAATGCTTACTTGCAGATGGTACAGTGGCTGGCGTTGGCTTGAGCCACAGGTCTCCTGCCTGGAAGACAGCGTCCTGAGAGCGCGCTCGGCGCGGTGAGGAGAGAGACGGCGAGGATAAGGGAGGAAATCCGCCGCGAGGGAATCCACCTGTGCACAGGGGAGAGACTGGAAATAAGGTAAGAGGAGAATGATCTTACGTGATGTCGGGGAGCAATCCAAAGGGTACCGGGAATCCAAGGATAGGCGTGCGAAGAGCATTGAATAGCAGACAGCTCCAGGCCGAGGCTCCAGGCAGAGCGGGCTATATAGCCTGAGACTGATAGGCACAGGTGTGCGCACAGCTGAAGCGGGAGACAGGCAAGAGCGAGGCGTAACAGTACTCCCCCCCCCCCCCGAGCAGCGCCTCCCGGCGCTGGCTTACCTGGGTGCGCCCGGTGGAACTCCGTGATGAGGCATTTGTCCAGTACAAACGACGGGCGCACCCAGGATCTCCACTCAGGGCCATACCCATCCCAGTCCACCAGATATTGTAGGCCGCGACCTCGGCGGCAGGCGTCCAGGATGGAGTTGACCCCCCACGCCGGGTCGCCATCAATCATCATGGGCGGGGGTGAAGCCCTAGGAGGGGGACAGAGCGGGTTAGTCACCAGGGGCTTGATTTGGGAGACATGGAATGTCGGACAGACACAGAGGGAGGGAGGGAGGGAGGGAGAGCCAGACGCACAGCCACAGGATTAATTACCTTGGTGATGGGATAGGGTCCAATGAAGCACTGGGCCAGCTTCCTGTTCTCGGCCTTCAGATTGATGTGCTGCGTGGACAACCATACCTGCTGGCTCACCTGATAGTGGGGGGCGGCTCTCCTACGATGATTTGCTGTCTTGGAGTTGTGCTCTGCCGTGCATAAAAGGGCCTGGCGGGTCGCGGTCCAAATGCGTCGGCAGCACCTCAGATGAGCCTGGATAGACGGAACTGCCACCTCCCCCTCCTCTTCAGGGAACAGTGAAGGGTCATAGCCTAGAGACGCCCGGAAGGGAGACATCCCAATGGCCGATGACAGCGTTGAATTATGAGCATATTCTATCCAAGGCAGATGGGCACTCCAGGAGGATGGACTGGAGGCGGTGACGCAGCGCAGCCTCCAGCTCTTGGTTAGCTCGCTTGCACTTCCCGTTGGATTGGGGGTGATGACCGGACGACAGGCTCACCGTAGCCCCCAAGGCATTGCAGAAGCACCTCCAGACCCTGGACACGAACTGGGGCCCCCGGTCGGAGACGATGTCCACTGGAATCCCATGTAACCTCACAACGTGCTGGACCAACAAATCTGCCGTCTCCCGTGCCGTGGGGAGGCTGTGGAGAGGCACAAAGTGGGCGGCCTTCGAAAACCAGTCCACGATGGTCAGGATGGTGTCGAAGGTGTTGGATTTCGGGAGGCCGGTGACGAAGTCCAAGGCTACGTGGGACCAAGGCCTTCCGAGGACCGACAGGGGGTGGAGGAGCCCCGCCGGAGGAGAGGTCGATGTCTTACCCGTAGCACACTGGGGGCAGGTGCGGACGTAGTTGGCGACATCGTCCCGGAGGCCTGGCCACCAAAAGGACCTCTGGAGGAGCTCCACCAGCCGGGAGACCACAGGGTGACAGGCGAGCTTAGACGTATGAACCCAATGGATGACGTCACCCTGGACGGATGATGGCACGAGCAACCTCCCCGCTGGACCGCCGACAGGATCCGGTTTGGCCTCCTGCGCCCTCCGGACCTTGTCCGTGATGGACCACGAGACGGCACCCACGATGCACGAGACCGGCAGAACAGTGTGCTCCTGTTCCTCGGGGACCTCCGGGGCAAACTGCCTGGACAGCGCATCTGGCTTGGTGTTCTTAGAGCTGGAGCGATAGGTGATAGTGAACCTGAAGCGGCCAAAGAACAGGGACCAATGCGCCTGGCGGGCATTCAGGCGCTTGGACGACCTCAGGTACTCCAGGTTCTTATGATCTGTCCAGACCACAAAAGGTTGAGCCGCACCCTCCAGCCAGTGACGCCACTCCTGCAGCGCAAGCTTCACTGCCAGGAGTTCTCTATCGCCGAAGTCGTAGTTCCTCTCCGCAGGAGTCAGGCGTTGGGAGAAGAAGGCGCAGGGGTGGACCACCCCATCCACTGGAGAGTGCTGAGACAGCACTGCCCCCACCCCCGTGTCGGAGGCGTCTACCTCGACGAGGCACTGTAGCGCGGGGTCCACCTGAGTCAGGACCTGGGAGGAGGAGAACTCCATGTTCAGGGCTGCGAAGGCGGACGCAGCCTCCTCTGTCCACCGGAACGGCACCTTGGGGGAGGTGAGGCGGGTCAGGGGAGAAGCGATGGAGCTGAACTTGGGGACGAAGCGGCGGTAGAAGTTGGCAAACCCCAGGAACTGTTGGAGTTGTTTCCTGGACGAAGGAGGGGGCCAATCGACTACCGCCTTGACCTTGGCAGGATCCGGGATGACCTGGTTATGAGACACGATAAAGCCCAAGCAGGAGGTCTTGTCAGCGTAAAACTCACACTTCTCCGCTTTCACATAGAGCCTGCTCTCCAGGAGATGTTGGCGGACCTGCCGTACGTGGACTTGATGCTCCTCCCGAGACCGGGAGAAGATCAGGATGTCGTCCAGATAGACAAAAACGAAAGCCCCCTGGAAGTCTCGAAGGACGTCGTTAATCAGCCGCTGGAAGACAGCCGGAGCGTTGGTGAGCCCAAACGGCATAACAAGGTATTCAAAATGGCCGCTGGGGGTCCAGAAACCCATCTTCCATTCATCGCCCTCCCGGATCCGAATGAGATGGTACGCGCTGCAGAGGTCCAGTTTCGTAAACCAGGAAGCCCCCTGGAGGGAGTCGAAGGCGGAATCCATCAGCGGCAGCATGTATTTATCCTTTACAGTGATGTCATTCAAGGCTTGGAAGCTGATGCATGGCCGGAGGGACCCATCCTTCTTACCGACGAAGAAAAACCCAGCTCCAACTGGGGATGAGGAGGGTCAAATGATGCCAGCGCTGAGTGAAGTATCCATGGCCTCCTGCTCCGGAGCCGATAAGCTATACAAGCGGCTCGATGGTAGGGATGCCCCCGGGCGGAGGTTAATGGCGCAGTCATACGGGCGGTGGGGGGGGGAAGAGGTTGCGCTTTGGATTTGCTGAAAACTGCCCTGAGGTCATGGAACTCCAGAGGTACCTTGGAGAGGTCCAGAGGAGAGGAGTTGGAGGAGAAGAGAGGAAGCGAAGGGGTGCAGGCAGCAGACTGGAGGCAGGCACTCAAACAAAAAAGGGGCTCCAGGAGAGGACACTTCCGGATTGCCAGTCGAAGGCTGGGTTGTGGAGGCGCAGCCAGGGGCAGCCCAGAATGACGGGGGTAGCCGAAGTGGGCAGAACAAACAGGCTGAGGTCCTCCCGGTGATTCCCAGAGACAATGACGGAGACAGGGACTGTCCGGCGCGTAACCCTCTCCAGGGGTGCTTTAGAGAGGGTGACAAGATTGAGAGGGGCCGGTAGAGCTTGGCAGGGGATGCCCAGGCGGGTTGCCAGGCTCTTAGAAATAAAGCTCTGTTCCGCTCCCGAGTCCACCAGTGCGTGAGTGCGGTGTTCGGTGCGGTTGTGACAGAACCTGATTGGCAAGAGGCATTTTGATAGGGAGTTCAGCTGAGACAAGTCCGCGAGGCCCCCTACAGTGACTTGCGGACCCCCCCTTTTGGCTTAACCGGGCAGGACTCCACGGGGTGCTGGTTGTCTCCGCAATACATGCAGAGGCCCAGCTCCCTGCTGCGCTGTTTCTCTGCCAGCGAAAGCTTGGACCGCCCAATCAGCATGGTCTCTGGTTCGTCGGCGGACTCCGGTATGGGCAACGCCAGGGGGCGAGAGTGAGAGGTGCGGGGAGACACTCCGCTTGAGCGGCTGAACGACTTCTGCTTGGCGGCCCGCTCTCTCAACCTGTTATCTAAACTGATTGCTAGGGAAATTAGGTCAGAAAGCCGTTCCGGCAGATCCTGACAGGCCAGTTCATCCCGGAGGCTAGGGCTCAGGCTATGGGCGAAAATGCTGCAGAGGGCAGCATCCTCCCACCCAACTTCCGCTGCTACCACCCGGAAGTCGACAGCGTAATCGGCCGCCGACCGACTACCCTGGCGAAGGTTTAGCAGCCGGGTAGTTAGCACAATATCACGGTCCGAATGATCGAACACTTCCAGGAAATCGTGCACGAACTGGGCATAGGTCAGGTTCACATAGCTGGGCCTCGCCATTACGGCGTAGGCCCAAGCTAACGCTCGCCCTTCCAGAAGGTTCGCCACATACCCGATTCAGCTGTGATCAGTCGGGAAGTCCCCGGGGACGCGCTGAAACATCAACCCACACAGCTTTCTGCTGAAGCGCGTGGGCGTGGGGATAGGAGTGAGGCAGGTGGGCGGCACTGGGTTAGCCTGGACAGCTGGGAGGCCTACGGGAGCTAGCCCGCCATGCTGGACCGGAGGGAACACCTGCTGGGGATCCAGACGGTCCAACCGGCAGTTAATCAGAGCCAACTGATTCAGAATAACCTGCTGCTGATGAGTGATTTGATCCACACAAGCCTTGAGAGTGTTAAGTCGGTGTGCGAGCCCACTGTTCACTGAGTCGCTCTGCTGGAGCAGTACTGACATAATGTTTGACCCAGGGAACACACACAGAGGCTCGAGTGAGATTCAGTAATTTTATTGTGAAAACAGCAGGTGTGTGGGTGTGTGTTTGCGGGGTGGAATGTGTTGTGGGTGAACAGGATGCGTCGAGGGCGAAGTAGAGCGCCGTACAGCCAGACAACCCTAGGGGCAGAGCAGAACAGTGATTAGCTGCCGGTGCATACCCAGTGGAATTAATACACAGTCTAATGCTTACTTGCAGATGGTACAGTGGCTGGCGTTGGCTTGAGCCACAGGTCTCCTGCCTGGAAGACAGCGTCCTGAGAGCGCGCTCGGCGTGGTGAGGAGAGAGACGGCGAGGATGAGGGAGGAAATCCACCACCAGGGAATCCACCTCTGCACAGGGGAGAGACTGGAAATAAGGTAAGAGGAGAATGATCTTACGTGATGTCGGGGAGCAATCCAAAGGGTGCCGGGAATCCAAGGATAGGCGTGCGAAGAGTGTTGAATAGCAGATGGCTCCAGGCCGAGGCTCCAGGCGGAGCGGGCTATATTGCCCGAGACTGATGAAGCACAGGTGTGCGTGCAGCTGAAGCGGGAGACAGGCGAGAGCGAGGCGTAACACAATCATCCCCCAGCACCTAATACAAAAACTCAGACACTTGGGACTCAAAACCTCTCTCTGTAATTGGGTGCTGGACTTCCTCACAGGGAGGCCACAGAACATAAGCAGCAACACCTCCAAGACCATCACACTGAGCACAGGAGCCCCCACAAGGGTGCGTGCTCAGCCCTCTGCTCTTCACCCTGCTGATCCATGACTGCCTACCAGCCTACAGCACGAACCACATCACCAAGTTTGTGGACGACACAATGGTAGTGGGCCTCATCACAAACAGTGAAGAAGCCAACTACAGAAATGAGGTGAGCCAATTGGTTCAGTGGTGTAAAGACAATAATCTCTTCCTGAACGTGGGAAAAAACAAGGAAATTGTGGTCAACTTTAGGAGAGGACACACACAGCATCCCCTTCTGATCATCGATGGTGTAGCTGTGGAGAGGATGAGCAGCGCCAAGTTCCTGGGGGTGCACATCTCTGAGGACCTCTCCTGGTCCAACAACCCCACATCACTGGCCAAGAAGGCTCAAACTCACCTCCATTTCCTCCACAAACTGAGAAGAGCACGAATCCCACCCCCATCATGCGCTCATTCTATTGGGGCACCACTGAAAGTATCCTCACCAGCTGTATCACGGTGTGGTATGGAAGCTGCACCGCCTCCTGCTGGAAGACACTACAATGCACAGGGAAAGCAGCCAGCAAGATCACTGATGCCCCTCTGCCCCCCCCCAATTACCAAAGTAACAAAAACCATTTTTGTTGTAGGTCTGTTATGGGGGCCATGGTCTATAATCATGCCCCACCTTCTAAGTGGTTCTGTTATTTAAATAATAATGCATCAGATTTATATAGCACTTTATCATAGACACTCAAAGACGCTTTACAAGTAGATACATTATTCATTCACTCCAGACAGACAATGGTAGTGGCAAGCTACTACTGTAGCCACAGCTGCCCTGGGGCAGGCTGACGGAAACGTGGCTGCCAATCCGCGCCAGCGGCCTCTCCGGCCACCACCGAACATTTATACACATTCATACCCAGTGTTATGGGCACTGGAGGCAATGCGGGTGAAGTGTCTTGCCCAGGGACACAACGGCAGGATATCTGGGGAGAGCGGGATTCGAACCGCACAACCATCGGGTTATTAGACGACCTGCTCTACCTCCTGAGCCACTGCCGCCCCGACTTTGGACTTAGTAATGATTTACTCTTGTTTTGTTCCAGTTTTATTTTGAAAGAATTTCCCATTTTGTTCTGGCTTTGTGTAACTTCATTGCTGTTTTATTTTGTAAAGCACTTCCTGTTTGTCCTTTGCTATGATTTCCAGTTTATGTGTAGGTTCAGTTTTTGGTTATTTTCCTTTGTTAACCTTTAATTCCTGGTTATTTTTTTTCTGTGCCTCCCTCCTAGTTAAGCCTTTGTTCCGTTTTTGTCTCTTAGGTTCTATTTCCAAGTGTCTGTCTCTTGTTCTCCCTAGTCATCATCCTTCGTCTGTTGTGGTTCTCCCTGACCTTCTCCCTCTCTCCCTTTCACCTCTGTGTTCTCACCTGTTGTCAATCCCCCTAACTGTCCTCCTCCCTTTTAAATTCTGTCGCCCATTTTCACAGCATCACTGATGTGTATGTAATGTTGTACTCCCTGGATTTAATGTTGTACTCCCTCCTTGTGTCTCATTTTTTCAGGAAATGAGAAAAACCCTGTATTTTTTAAATGACTTAGCAATTATGATATTCTTTCACTTGGCTTTTATAATGTTTAAAATTGGGTTTGATATATGTAAAATGTATCCAAAGACTTAAAAGCTGACCAACAGGTTTGTATTAAAAAATTAAAAGGCACTAAATGTGGAGACACGGGGTTTTCACGTGACAGCAATTATTTTTCTTCCAAAATCTCATGTGATGGGCTGGCTTTCTGTCAACTGGATGAGTGGTTAAGGTAATGGATGGATAAAGAAAGGTTCGTGCTAGACCTTATTTCATTCTGACATCAAAGTGGTACCCAAGTCTATCACAACTTTATCACAGTCCTCTTTTGGTTCAGTATATTCCAAAGAAGGACAAGAAAACATCTCACCAAAATATATATCTAACTGACCTTTTTAGCACATGCTTAACAAGAAAATAACTCTTCTTTCAACTGCAAACCATCACCATGAGTGATGACTGAACATGTGCGAGTTAACTGACCAGCAAAAATCCGGAAATGGCCGTTTTTAAACTTTTGGAGATCAAAAAAGTGTAATATTTTTCTTGCTGACAACCCCTTATTTTTAAAGCAGATACAGTCTGACTGTGATAAGGTAATGCTGCAAATCTCTTGCCTTCGTGCTGTCAAGACATTGCAAACTAGAGCTGAACATGACTGATGATAGTGTGGTGCCTGGTTCTGGGAACGGCTATCCTGAACACTGCAAGTCTGTGTGAAAGACATGAAATATGAGAATGCAACACGAAAACTTGTGTGCACACTTTCCTGTAATGACGGTAATTAAAACAGAAAGAAAATTGCCGTCCAAATGGCATACACATTTTAATGTCGATTGTGTGAGTACTTTAGTAATGCAGTGACTGAAGCAATAGTTTAACGGCTCAGGGATGCAAAGCAAAGGCTTGTCAGACAGACATAAAATGTTTCTCCGTTAATCTTTTACACACAGGACTCTGAAAAACTGTTTTAAAATGCCATAAAATCGTGAATAGCATGTAGTGCTTCACTGACCACTGATGCTTAGTCTTCATATTGTGTTTCTTTAAAATGTGTGTTAGCTATTAGATTAAACGATAAAACTAAATGGATATAATTAGGTCCATTAATTTGCTACATGTCTGCCTTTTTTTGTGTGGTAAGTGGACATTTGCACTTCACTTGTCAGGAAAAGTGATAACACCACAGCTCATTAAATGTCATTTGCTTCCAGTGGAAATCTCATTTTTAGGCTTCCTACTTTATGTCAGTGTACACACAATTAGACAGCAGTTTTGTTTCAGCGCAGCCTTAATGGCATCCCCATCGCATCCAACACCGGAACTTCACAAGCGCTACACATCAGTGGAGCATCAGTGTCTGCTTTATTTTGCTTTAATAATAAAAGAATAAAAATAAAAAACAGGTAAATAAATGCCCTAAATTGCAAATCATGTCACTAACAACTCTGAGGGCCCTATTTTGGCAGTCTATTCAGCAGTCTATTGCCTAAGACACAGCGCATTTATGGGTATGCAAGTCCACTGTTATGCCTCAGTGAAATGGAGAGGCATACGGTAATCGCTCGATGCGTCTCCGTGTGTGTGGTTGTATCTGTCCACCTGTCTGTTTCAGCTCGCCCCATCAAAATTAAGTGGAACAAAAGGCTTGGAACAAAAGCAGGAAGTACCTCCTCAGTGGTGATTTATGCAAAATAGATCACCACTCTTTTCTGTTCTTTTTAAATGTAAAAATTAACTCATTTATGTGCAACAACTCATCAGTTAATAAACAGTTTTCTTACCTTTGATGAGGACCCCTAACACACATTTTAAAGAAACACAATATGAAGACTAAGCATCAGTGGTCAGTGAAGCACTACATGCTAGTCACGATTTTATGGCATTTTAAAGTCTTTTCTCGACTTTTAATGTGCTAGAGTTTCTAGATAAGGCTTCAATTTCAAAATAAACAAAAAGTTAACTCACCATTGTCATGTAATAGAGCCGTGGAAAAAGGTATTGTAATAACTATGTCGTGCCACTAGAGGTGGCAATGTGCCTTTTTTTTTACAGCCCCATGTTCAGAGGTCTGCATTAGCAACTGGGAAGTGTTTTGACAACACCAGGTTAATGGATGATTATTAGACCAAAACTAAAAACAGATGTAAGGGTGGCCATTATTATATTACCCTGACTGTAGTGGTATATTTACGTGGTCAAAATGAGGAGACATCACCCACTTTAATTCATGACATCTTCAACAGCTGGCTGATGTCTGTATTGAAATGATAGTGCTGCTGTTAGCCGCAGTGCTAACATGTGTGTCATGTATTTTGGTTTACTACGGCACCCGTCGTAGTGCTTTGCTAAAATGCATGATGGGTAATCTGTAATGTCAGAGTGTGTTGTTGATGGCCGTGTGCTATGAGTTGCTGCTACGCTAATAAACCGTGAACATTACGTCGATGGTCCGAGTTATTATTGTTATATTAAGTAACGTAAAGGGTGAAAGATATAACAAAAAGTGGCGACGAGGACGTCTGGACCGACGCTGCAGTCCGCGACGGAGGAGAGTTTTTTTTGTCGTGTTTTTTTTTTCCCGCCGCTACTTCGTGCTGACAGGGTGATACACCGCGCCACTGTGCTGAGGTGGATGCTGCGGGCTGTCTGCTAAGCGGGGAGGAGCGGAGCAGTGGAAATCGTTAAGGACAAAAAAAACTACGTGAGTAACGCCGGAGGGAAGAAACGACGTTACAGAAAGGCGCCGCGAGGGAAAGAGCGACATTCAACCAGGAGTGTTAAAATGGCTGGAGTCATTGGCTCTATCGGGCCCTTTGATGAGAGCGCGGAACAATGGAGCTCTTATACTGAGCGCTTTGACTATTTCGTCGCGGCCAATGGAATAACGGATGAAAAGTTCAGGCGGGTGGAGATGGTCAGCGCCATCGCGGTGTGGAGCCGTTACAGGGACCTGGAGAGGAGTTTGTGGGATCGACACGCTGGTTGTTGCCAACGTATCTGGAGACTGAAGTGAACAGACTAAAGTGCAGACGAACTAGCGGCACCTCCGTTGGTGGTGTGTGGTGGCGCACTCGCGTGGCCCCCTTCTTCTACATCGGCCGGCGGATCGTCTGGGCTGCGGGACACCTTCATCGTGCGGTGGTGGGTGGCGGAGCTGACGGTGGAGAGGCTGACCGGGATTCCGGCCGGATCGGACGGCGGCTGCGGCGGCGGAGCTCGGTGGAGGAGCTGGCTGAGGCTTCGGCTGAATCCGAGGTCGGCTGGACCAGATACTGGTAGCACCGGAGATTGTCCTGCTGTCATCGGCTGCGGGATACACCGGGAGAGCTTTGGCTTTGCTGGCAGATACCTGCTGCCGGGCTGTGACCCAGGCTAGCGGTCTCTGTTGGCCACCGGGAGAGCTTCGGATTCGCCGCCTGGTGGAACAGCGCTAGCTGGAGGCCTCCACTAGCAACCGAGGGAGCATTGGCCTCCTCGGCTTCACCGGTGGATCCAGTTATTCAATTGCTAGTCAACAGGTGAGCCTCTCCCTTGATTCTAATTAAATCAAATCAAAATCAACTAGTCATTATGCCTCCAAAAAAGAGTCAGACACATGGAGAGGAGCTGGAGGAGATTAAACTCTCCCTAAACTTTATGTCTGAGGAAATATCAAAAATAGCTAAACAACAAACGCTACTTGTTAACCTTATAGAACAAGTGCGCGAGCTCAAGGCTGAAATTGTGGACAAGGACAAGAAAATTAAATCCTTAGAAAAATGTGTGGATGAACTTGAACAATATACAAGAATGGATGACGTCATTGTGAGCGGTCTGAACAGCAGACACCGCTCCTATGCACGTGTGGCAGCTGGAGTTGGTGATCAGGATGGGCAGGATGAGACACTGGCTGAGTCACACACTCTTGAGCAGCAGGTATTGACCTTTTTCAGTTCAAATAACATTGTTGTGGACAATGAGACTATTTCGGCTTGCCACACATTACCCAATAAAAATAGTAAATTAAAACCAGCGATTATCATCCGATTCGTCAGTAGGAAAGCAAAAATTGATCTTGTGCGACAAGCAAAAAAACTGAGAGGAATGGCTGTCTACATAAATGAACATTTAACAAAAAAGAACTCTGAAATAGCTAGACAAGCCAGGGCCCTCAGAAAACAAGGAAAAACACAGTCGACATGGACAAGAAACTGTAAGGTGTGGATAAAACTGCTTGGCACTCCAGAAGACGCTAAAGTAATGATGATTAGAGAAATGGAGGAATTGGACAGATTTAAACCTTAGCCCTGATTCAGCAATAACGGTGCAGTAATCATGAGTGGAAATTTTGTGTTCTTTTCCTTTTTTCTTCTTGGTGTACATGGTTGTCATAAATTATGTTTAGTACTTTAGTCAATCATTCTTCCTCATTTGATGATGGAGGTGTAGTGGGGCAAATTGAAGCTGGAAATTTTGTTAGTGCTGAACAGCAACCACAGGACGTTTTGGGAGGTGTTGACCCAGACAACAATTATTTTGGTCATATTAATAATAAGTGTGTTTATTATGAAGAACAACAATTAAATGGAATTATGAATTTGGATCAAACATTAACAATAATACATATTAATAGTAGGAGTCTCTATGCAAACTTTGATAGTATTAAGGAGTTTTTGAATCAATTTAATACACCATTTAGGATTATTGCAATAAGTGAAACATGGATTAATGAAGAAAAAGATGTAAATTTTGAACTAGATGGATATGAGATGTACACACAAAATAGGAAATGTAAAAGTGGTGGTGGGGTAGCACTGTATGTTGATAGAAAATTAAAAAGTAAAAAAGTAGACAGTATGACATCAGCAGTGAATGAAAGTATGGAATGTTTAACAATTGAGATTACGATGGAAAAAAGAAAAAATATAATAGTAAGTTGTATATATAGAGCACCGGGATCTGATATGGAAAAATTTAAAAATGGGATGGAAAAGATGTATGCAAAAATAAGACAAAAGGATATCTTTATTTGTGGTGACTTTAATATAGATTTGATGAAAACAAAACAACACAAACCAACTGAAGATTTCTTAGATACAATGTATAGCTTAACCTTATTTCCAAAGATTACAAAACCTACAAGAATAACGACACACTGTGCTACCCTGATAGACAACATTTTTACCAATGTTATTGAATATAATATGGTGAGTGGTATAATAATAAATGATATTAGTGACCACTTGCCTGTATTTGTTTCTTTAGATGTTAATTATGGGGCTAATGAGAGTAAGAATAATAATAAACTATGTAAAAAGATTATCTATAAAAGAATACGAACAGAAGATAGAATCAGTGATTTAAAAGAAGACTTAATGTTACAGAATTGGGATGTTGTCTATAGAGAGAAAAATGTGGACTTGGCATATGATAAATTTATTGATATATTTAAATTATTATATGATAAAAACTGTCCAATTAAAGAAATTAATAAAAAACACATATACAAAAATTGCCCATGGTTAACCAAAGGGTTACAAAATGCTTGTAAAAAGAAAAATTATCTCTATAAAAATTTTATTAAATTAAGAACTAAAGAATCTGAAAAAAGATATAAAACATATAAAAATAAATTAACTGATATAATACGAACTAGTAAAAAATTATATTATAGGAAAATGTTAAATGAAAATAAAAATAATATAAAAGGAGTCTGGGATATATTAAACAAATTAAGGAAAAATGGAACTAAGAAAATGATATATCCAGAGTATTTTACTGATAATTGTGGTGATATTTATGATAAGAATATGGTAGTAAATAAAATGAATAAATTTTTCGTAAGTGTTGGGCCAGAGTTGGCAGCAAAGATTCCAAATCAAGGAAAAGACACTGTGAGTGAGACTTTAATTGGAAGTAACCCTCGGTCAATTTTTCTTACAGCGGTGGATGAACTAGAGGTAAAATCTGTTGTTGAAAAGTGTAAAAATAAATTATCTACTGACTGTGATGGTATTGATACGGCACTAATAAAAAGAACTGTTGATGGTATATTAAAACCATTCACATATATTTGTAATTTATCATTTCAAACTGGTTCATTCCCGCAGAAAATGAAAATAGCAAAAGTAATTCCATTATTTAAGCAGGGAAATAAACACCAATACACAAACTACAGACCAGTATCATTTCTCCCACAATTTTCAAAAATTCTGGAAAAACTTTTCAACAACAGATTAGAAAACTTTTTAAATACACAGGATGTGCTGAATCAGAACCAGTATGGGTTTAGAGCCAAGAGTACAACATCGTTGGTGATAATGGATGCAACAGAGGAAATAATAAATGCATTAGATCAAGGAAAATATGCAATTGGTGTGTTTATAGATTTTAGAAAAGCATTTGATACAATAAATCATTCAATACTTCTTAATAAATTGCAAATGTATGGTATTAGGGGAATTGCTCTGAAATGGGTTACAAGTTATCTATCTGAGAGACAACAATTTGTGAAAATGGGAGAATATCTGTCTGGGTGTATGGGAATTGCCTGTGGGGTCCCCCAAGGGTCAGTATTGGGCCCCAAATTATTTAATATATATAAATGATATATTCCAAGTTTCTAAATTATTAAAAATAATATTATTTGCTGATGATACTAATTTATTTTATTCTGGAAATAATTATAATCAACTAATCCATACTCTAAATAATGAATTAAATAAGCTAAAAAAATGGATGGATTGTAATAAACTATCACTAAATATAGATAAAACTAAGGTAATGATATTTGGTAATTGTAAAAATAAAGAAGATATACACATTCATATAGATAATGTAGTTATTGAAAAAGTTAAGGAGATCAAGTTTTTGGGTGTAGTACTGGATGATAAAATTAGTTGGAAACCACATGTCAGATACATACAAAATAAAGTTGCAAAAAATATTGCAATTATAAATAAAATTAAGCAGGTCCTAGATTATAAATCACTTCATATTTTGTATTGTTCATTAGTACTTCCATACTTGACTTATTGTATAGAAGTTTGGGGTAACAGTTATAAAAGTAAACTTAATTCATTGTTAATATTACAAAAAAGGGCAGTCCGTGTTATACACAAAGTTGGGTACCTCGAACATACTAATTTATTGTTTTTACATTCGAAGTTATTGAAATTATGGGATCTGGTTCATTATTACACAGCACAATTAATGTTTAAAGTTAGTAAAAACCTCTTGCCACACAATATACAGAATCTATTCAGGGAGAGAGAAGGGGAATATAATTTACGGGGGAATACAAAATTTAAAATTCACTTAGTAAGATCTACACGGAAGAGTTTTTGTGTGTCTGTGTGTGGGGTAAAATTGTGGAATGGGTTGGGGGAGAAACACAGGCAATGTCCCAACATCCATATATTTAAATCAACATATAAAGAAAGGATTTTTGAGCAGTATGAGAATGAAGGGCAGTGATGTTACATTGTGTCTTCAGTGAGGGAAGGTTGTTGTGTGTTATGGTGATTGTGAAGGTGATGGTGTTGTTTGTGTTTGCATTGAACATGGCAGAATTGTATGTTTATTGTTGTAATATTGTTGGATATGGACTTTCATTGTTGTGTCATTTTTGTTGTATAAATTGACTATGGGTGTATTATGGTGAATGTGGTTGTGGAATAATGATGATTATGAGTAATACTGTAATTTGTTTGGTGTGGAGAAGGGGTGGGACTGTATAAGCGTTGGCTTCTTCCCACTCCTTTTGAACATTTTATTTTGGTTTGTTTTTTTGTTGTGTTTTGAACTCTCTTTTTTTCTTTCTTTAACAATGTTCAAATAAAAATCAATCAATCAATCAATCAAAGTTAGTGCCCACTTTTCTGAGTGTGATGGGTCCCAAGACATTTAACCTACTACGCAACCTCCTACAGCCAGTAAAGCCAGGCTCTAAAACCTACAAAGAACTGGTGGACACACTGACCCACCACTTCTCACCCAAGCCTCTAGTGATTGCAGAAAGATACAGGTTTCACAGACGTAACCAAGAAGAGGGTGAGTCTGTTAACATGTTTGTTGCAGCGCTACGCAAGTTAGCCGAACACTGTGAATTTAAAGATGTTTTAAATGACACATTAAGAGACAGGCTTGTGTGTGGACTACGGAATGAAGCAGCACAGAAGAAGTTACTCACAGAAAGTGATTTGACGCTTGAAAGAGCCATTAACATTAGTGTGATGATGGAGATGGCTTCCAAAGAACCACACCAACTGCATGCTACAGGCAGAGTACATAAGCTCAACAGTGGTAAAACCAATGCAACAGGGCCATGCTTCCGCTGTGGCAAGGTGGGACACCTTCCTAATGACTGTTGGTACAAAGAGATGGACTGTAACAACTGTGGAAAAAAAGGCCACGTGGAGCGGGCATGTAGAAGCAAAAGGAGCAAAGACAAAGGCCCAAAGACAAGGAATAAAAGTGACATGGTAAAATACAAAAAGAAAAGAAATGTTCACACAGTTAAACATGGCGAGGACAGAGTGAGCGACTCCTCAGAGGAAGAGGTGTCAACTGCAATAAATACTGTCCGGATTATGAATGTGAATGAAGGCTCAGAAGGCTTTTGGACTAAACCAAAAGTGGAGGGACATTTTATTAAAATGCAGATAGACACCGGATCAAAGGCATCACTTGTGTCGCATGGCATTTACAAGAAGTTTCTGAAACATCTTCCACTCCGACCTTCAGACACCGTCTTCAGGGCGTATACTGGACACCGAGTGCCCATGAAAGGGATGACAGAGGTAACTGTTCAGTACAATGGCCAAACTGCTGAGCTTCCAGTTTATGTTACCAAGAACAACTGTCCAGCTATAATGGGGCGTGTGTGGCTAAAGAAAATCCAACTTGACTGGCAAGAAGTAAGGAAGCTGTCACACAGTTCCACTCAGCTGCAGGCCATACTGGAAAAGCACAAAAAGGTTTTTCGTGATGAACTAGGCAGTATGAAAAAAATTATAGTGAAGCTGCATGTCAAACCTGACAGTAAACCAGTGTTTATGAAAGCCAGACCAGTGCCGTACGCCATCAGACCAAAGGTGGAGGCTGACTTAGATGCTCTGGTCAAGAATGGAGTTCTGGAGCCTGTGACAACCAGTGAGTGGGCCACGCCCATAGTTCCAGTACCCAAAAAGGACGGAGGAATCCGGACCTGTGGAGACTTTAAGGTAACAGTAAACCCTGTACTAACAGCAGAGCAGTATCCCCTTCCACTGATTGATGACTTATTTGCGGGGCTGAGTGGGGGACAAAAGTTCAGCAAAATAGATCTCAACCAGGCTTACTTACAAATGCATGTAGACGAGCAGTCACGTGAAATGCTGACTATCAACACCCATAAAGGACTCTTCAGATACTACAGACTGCCTTTTGGCATCACATCTGCTCCAGCACTTTTTCAGCGAGCTATGGATCAAATCCTGAATGGATTATCAGGAGTGCAGTGCTACCTGGATGATATCCTGTGTACAGGAGCAGATGATGAAGAGCATCTGCGCAACTTGGATGCAACTCTCACGAGACTGGAGGAATATGGATTGAGAATCCGCAAGGATAAATGCAAGTTTTTCCAGTCATCCGTGGAATACTTAGGTCATGTGATCGATGCTAAGGGACTGCACACTGCACCATCGAAAATCACAGCCATTGTGGATGCACCTCCACCCCAAAATGTCAGTCAGCTGAAGTCTTTCTTGGGACTGCTGAACTATTATGGACGTTTCATACCAAACTTGGCATCACTATTAAAACCGCTGCATAACCTGCTGCGCAAAGAGGAAGCATGGAAGTGGACAGCAAGCTGTCAGGAGGCTTTTCAGAAGGCAAAAGATGCGCTGACGGCATCAGAGGTTCTGACCCACTTCAACCCATCACTTCCGATCCAGCTTGCCTGCGACGCCTCTCCTTATGGCGTAGGGGCGGTGATTTCCCACGTAATGCTAGACGGTGAGGAAAAGCCAATCGCTTTTGCGTCAAGGACATTAAACAAGGCAGAAGCTAACTATGCTCAACTGGAAAGAGAGGCTCTGAGCATTGTATTTGGTGTCAGAAAATTCCACCAGTACTTGTATGGACAGAAGTTTACACTTTTTACTGACCACCGACCTCTCACAACCATCCTTGGACCATACACAGGAATACCATCTCTTGCAGCGTCCCGACTGCAGAGGTGGGCGTTGCTGTTGTCAGGACACTCCTATGACATCAGGTATCGAAAGTCAGACTGTCATGGTAATGCAGATGGGTTATCCAGATTACCACTTCCTGTCATGAAGCCAGAGTCAAGCACTGTGGACATCTTCTACTTCACAGAGGTAGAAAACGCACCTGTTTCAGCTGTGCAGGTGAAAAAGGGGACTAGAAATTACCCTGTGTTGTCTGCAGTCATGGACTTGATCATTAAAGGACAACCTGCGGGTGATGACGCAACCTTGAAGCCCTTCCTTGGGAAGTGGACAGAATTGTCTGTTCAGTCGGGTTGTTTGCTGTGGGGGAGGAGAGTGATTATTCCCCTGTCATGTCGAACAAAAGTGTTACAGCAACTTCACGCAGGACATAGTGGAATCGTGAGAATGAAAGAAATAGCGAGAAGCTATTTTTGGTGGCCAAACATTGACAAGCAGATTGAAGAAATAGCCAAAAGCTGTTCATCTTGTCACAAGGTACGGAACAACCCACCATTGGCTCCTCTCCATCCCTGGGAGTTCCCACAGGAGCCATGGCATCGTGTGCACATTGACTTCGCAGGTCCGTTTGAGGACAGAATGTTTCTCGTTGCTGTGGATGCACACAGTAAATGGCCTGAAGTGGCTATTATGAGATCAACCACCACAGAGAAGACCACAGAGGCATTAGGAGAAATGTTTAGTCGTTTTGGGTCTCCTACACAACTAGTTTCTGACAATGGACCTCAGTTGGTTTCACAAGAAATGGATGCTTTTCTACAAGCTAATGGAGTGCAGCACATTAAATCAGCTCCATACCATCCTGCGACGAACGGCCTTGCAGAAAGGTTTGTGCAGACAATGAAACATGCATTGAAAGCATCACAAGGTCAAGGAACACTGCATCAGAGGCTGCACAAGTTCCTGCTAAACTACCGCAACACTCCACATGCAATCACAAAGACAACCCCTGCTAGTCTGATGTTCAAGAGAGATCTGTGCACTACCTTTGACCTTTTGAAACCCTCAGGATTAAAGGACACTGTGCAAAAGCAACAAGAGAAACAAATTATGCACAGAGAACATCGGGCAAAGGACAGAGCGTTCACGTCAGGAGAATCTGTGCTGGCCAGGAACTACAGAGGTGAACCTAAGTGGGTTCCTGCAACTGTTATTGCACAAACTGGACCAGTCTCATATACAGTTCAAACCACTGACAGTGTTTGGAAAAGGCACGTGGATCAACTCCTGCAGACACCGCCAGCGCCTGCAGAACCGTCTCTTGGATATCCTAACGATGCACTCACCAACTCACCACTTTGTCCACCTGCACCAGTACAGAACTCAACCACTTCAGAGACCGGAGTTCCAGCTGGAGATGTGACATCTTCTTCTGCATCAGCACCAGAAGCAACCTCCACATTAGAAAGAACACAGACTCATGTTCCTGCAGAGCGCCGATATCCCAGCAGGGAGCGACGACCTCCTGTCCGTCTGAGTTATTAGACTAGATAGTAACTGACCCACATTAATGGGGCAGAATAATCCCCAGGGGTACAGTTATGGGATGAGGTAGTCTACCCTCACTCCTAAGGTAGCATAATAATTAAAAAAAAAAGAGAGAGACAAAACAAAGACATTTGGTATCTCCTGTAGGACATCTATTGTAAGGGGGGAGGAGATGTCATGTATTTTGGTTTACTACGGCACCCGTTGTAGTGCTTTGCTAAAATGCATGATGGGTAATCTGTAATGTCAGAGTGTGTTGTTGATGGCCGTGTGCTATGAGTTGCTGCTACGCTAATAAACCGTGAACATTACGTCGATGGTCCGAGTTATTATTGTTATATTAAGTAACGTAAAGGGTGAAAGATATAACAATGTGCAATGATCTTTTACATCAACAATGAGAGGGGAGGGTTTTTTGAGTCAGAAGGACTGATGGTTCATCAGATAAAAAGGTCTCAAGTCGGATCCTACTGTTCTGATTTTTCTCTGATAGATAGATAGATAGATACATACATACTTTATTTCGAACAAAAAAGTATAACAAAAACAAAACAAATTACAAATGCAATAAAGTAACAGTATACAGTGTTCAAAAGGGAGAAGGAAGAAGTGAACACTTATTAATTCCATCTCCTCTTTTCCATAAATACACCCATGTGAATTATATACAAATTACCACATTTAAGACCCCAAGTAAACAATTAACTGTATTATGTATATATCAACATTAACACCCAGCCATCCTAACATACAATGATGTCCATACATCAAAACCAGCCTCAAACAACACAGATATACACAGTGCTGTCCCACTCACCATTCCATAGTGTCCCATAGTGTCCCAGAGTGAGCATAGTGAATCGTACATATAAATACTACCCTTCTAACATATATCCTTTCAGCAAATAATGTTTATACCTCTTTTTGAATTGATTTCTGTTTGTACATAGTTTCAGTTCCGGCTCCAGACTGTTCCACAAATCCACCCCACAGACAGATATGCAGAATCAGAATCAGAATCAGAATGAGCTTTATTGCCAAGCATGTTAAAAACACACGAGGAATTTGACTTGACATTAGGTGCACTCGATAAGCGCTTCCTAATGACACAGCAGCCATGCAAGGCGCCTCATCAAAACAGTGGGGGATAAAGAGGGGGAGAGGGGGAGGGGGGATGACACAATGGGCAGAGAGAAAAAAAACATGGTTTATCAAGATAAAGCTCATATGAGCAAGATTGTGATCACATAGAAAAAAAACCCTCTAATGCACAATTAGCAGACAATACAGATCACATATTAACAAAGCACAAGCAAGTTGAGAGAGACAGTGTCTGTGTAAGTGTCAGTATATGTGTATCAGTTGTGTAAAGTTGTATGCAGTGTGTGTATCAGTTACTGGTGAACAGCAAAAATCCTCCCTCAGCAACGTTTAGATGTTATGTCTTTAGTGTCTTAAACATAGATAGCGTGTCCACAAGAGTTCAAACTCTCAGTGCATGCCCAATGGTAAATTCCATGCCAGTCACATGACGCCGTCCTTGAGAGTTCAGATTACTACACACCAGATGTTAATGTAGGGAGAAGCCAAGCTAAAACTCTCTTCTGTCTTATCTTCCTCCAGGAGGAATGAAATCTTCAGGGCGCCGAATCAAGGTCAAATAAGCACAGTTCACTCAGAGCATAGAATTTTCATCTCTCCTACGATTCTGTGCTTCATAATTTCCATACACAGGCTTTAAAATCATTCTGGTTGAATTTGTTGAGGGAGCTACGCCGGGTCCACATTTTGATTAGCTCGTCCAACTTCTATAATTTACGATACACTAGGAAAACTCCAGAGCCAAACAGCAGAAATCCTGTGATCATGCCAAAACAAGTAGATGTCTTCCACATCTTCAGTCGAATCACGCAGACACATGAGTTTCAATTGTTCCATGAGTCTCTCCACTTGGGCTCCCCCCGGCCCGATTTTCTGTTAAAAGTGGTGTCAATAACATTAAAGCCCACAGTTCCATAATTTCCATAATTTCCGTTTTGGATCGAGATGCAGCAGAAGAAGAGTGGGACACAGACAGGACACAGCAAGCTGGGATCAGTATCAAGGGAGGAGGAGAGAACAGGAGAGAAATGTGTCTGCTCTCTCTGAAAGCCGGAAGAAGAATATAACATACTTTTCTTGGTTGTTCGTATCTTGGGTTTTGTAAAGTCCTCTCAAATTATGATCATTGTCTCTTTTTTTAAATATTTTTTGTATATTAGTTGGGAGTTGATTATTAATTGCCCTGTACATGACTTGTGTTGTCTTAAATTTAACTAAATCGATGAACTTTATGACATGTGTCTTTAAAAACAACGAATTGGTATGGTCTCTATATCCTACATTATTTATTATCCTTATAGCTCTTTTTTGTAATGTGCATATTGACTGTAGGTTGGTCTTGTAGGTGTTTCCCCAGACTTCTACACAGTAGTTAAGATAAGGTAGAAACAGTGAATTGTACAGTAAGACCAATGATTTATAGTCCAAGATGTGTCTTGTCTTCCCCAGTATGCCTATACATTTTGCCAACTTGGCCCGGATGTGACTGATGTGAGGTTTCCAGTAGATTTTATTGTCTAGCGTCACCCCCAGAAACTTATTTTCCTGTACTGTTTCTATTCTGGTATCATCTATCATTACCATTATTTCATGATTTATTTTATAATTTCCAAACAACATAATAATAATTTATTTTTGTTGAACCACTGCGTTAACTTTTTAATTTCAGTTGTGACCACCTCTAAAACCTGCTGCAAATTCTCACCAGTGCAAAGGATATTTGTGTCATCTGCAAACAAAATAAATTTCAGAATTTTTGATACTTGACATATGTCATTTATATACAAAATAAAGAGTTTGGGTCCCAAAACTGACCCCTGGGGCACACCACAAGTGATGTCCATGAAGGGTGATTTGTGCTCACCAATTTGTACAAATTGTTGTCTGTTATTTAAATAACTTTCCACCCAACTCAGTCCGACCCCTCTTATCCCAATACCTTTCCAGTTTCCTTAGTAGTATTCTGTGGTCAGTGGTGTCAAAAGCTTTCTGTAAATCTATAAATACTCCTACAGCAAACTTTTTTTTATCTATACAACTAGTAATTTCTTCTATAAGTTTGATCAGTGCCAAAGATGTAGATTTATCTGCTCTAAAACCATGCTGGCTATCTGTAAGGAGGTTGTGTTTTTCAATGAAATCATCCAGTCTCTCAGTGAAGATTTTTTTCAAGTATTTTGGAGAATTGTGAGAGTAAAGAGACTGGCCTATAATTTGTGAAACAATGACTGTCTCCTGTTTTGTATAGAGGTATTACTTTTGCTATTTTCATTTTGTTTGGAAATTTACCAGTTTGAAATGACAGGTTACAGATGTGGGTGAGTGGCTTAACAATTCCTTCAATTCCTTTTTTCACTATTGTCATGTCAATTTCATTCCAGCCCATTGATTTTTTGTTCTTAAATTTACTCACAGTCTCGATAATTTCCTTTTCAGTAACTGCACTCAAAAAGATTGTGTTTGGATTTCTATCTTCTATTTCATTTACAGAACCACTGTTGTTTGTTTCTGTTGTCACTATTGATTTTGCTAATTCAGGACCAACATTTTCAAAAAATTTATTGAAACCACTGACCACATCCTCCATATTATTTATCAAATTGCCATTTTCAATAAAATATTCTGGATAATTAGCATTCTTAGGTCGATTACTAATAATCCCATTGAGTACTTGCCATATTCCTCTAAAGTTATTTTTATTATCCTCTAATATTCTGTTGTAATATTCTTTCTTACAGGTCCTCATTATATTAGTAAGCTTATTTTTATATCTTTTATATTTGATCTCAGCTTCCACTGTTCTGCACTTAATGAATTGTTTATATAATGTTTTCTTCTTTTTACATGCATTTATTAACCCCTTGGTGACCCAAGGAATATTTTTCTTTTGTTGTCTGTCACTGTATTGTTTTATAGGACAGTTTTTATTGTACAATGATTGAAATATTTGTAAAAAAATTATCATATGCTTTATTTATATCATTTTCATCATAAACTATCTTCCAATTTTGTATTAATAATTCCTTTGCCGGTAAATACATATATTCTTCGGTTCTTATTCTTTTATATTTAATATTTTTGGTATACTTTTTCTTCCTATAATCACATTGATAGACAACAAAAATCGGCAGGTGGTCACTGATATCATTCAATAAAAGCCCACTCTTGATATTATTTTCCATAATGTTTGTGAATATGTTATCTATTAGTGTGGCACTGTGTGACGTAATTCTGCTAGGTCCGGTAATTGTTGGATGTAAGCCCATGCTGTACATTGTGTTGATAAATTCTTCTGTCAAACTATGTTGTTTTGAATTCATCAGATCTATACTGAAATCCCCACAGATGAACATTACTTTATGAGTTAGTTTTGCATACATTTTTTCCATCCAGTCCTTAAATAAGTCAATGTTTGATCCAGGTGTTCTATATACACAGCTCACTACTACATTCTTCACATTGTCCAGACAGATTTCTATTGTAATACATTCAAATAAATCATCCACAGTTACTGACAGATTTTCAACAACCTTGTATTTCAAGCTCTTGTCAACATAAATTGCAACTCCTCCTCCTTTTTTCACTTTTCTATTTATATAATTTAATTCATAGCCATCCATGGTAAAATCCACTCCTTTCTCTTCACTGAGCCACGTCTCTGATATTGCCACAATATTGAATGGCTCTTTAAACTGATGTAAATAATCTTTAATGTTATTAAAATTGGCATAGAGACTTCTGCTGTTGAAGTGGATCATAGAAATATTGAAATCAGATATGACCCTTGTGTTAAACTGTTCATCCGTGTAGTAACTACAGTTAATATTGATGGAGCTAAATAAATTATTATCAGGGTCTATGTTATATTCTACGTCCTGTGGGTTGTGATTTGTATATTCAAAAACTTTCAGTTCCTGTTGTTCCTGTTTGTTGATCTTTTGTTTCATGTTGTTAAATGTCTTGTAGCAGATGAGTATAATCCTTCAGTGTCCTACAATTGTCTCTTGTTGCTGTGACTCCAGTTCATAACATTCATTGATATTTGTCCAGTTCCATAATATTTCGGATGTTGATGACCTTGGCTTCTTCAGGTGATCCGTTTAATTTGATGTATATTTTACAGTTTGATGTCCAGGTGTTTTGAATCTTTTTCTGCTTTCTCAGGTATCTTGCTTTTCTGGCTATTTCTGCGTTTCTTTTGTGAGGTGCTCGTTTATGTAAATGTTCATTCCTTTCAGTTTCCTACCTTTTTTTAACAGCACAGTCTTGTGTTTTCTGTTGACAAACCTCATGATGACAGCCGGTTTGTCGCCGTTTTTCCTGGGCAGAGGGTGGCAGGCCTCAGTGGTGTTACCGTCCAGCTGGATTCCTTTGGACTGCATGAAGGCCGCCACTTGTTGCTCCTTGGATTCGTCTTCCAGCACGTCGAGCCTCCCTCCGCTGTCTGCAGCCACCGCTCACGCATACGATCGGGGTTTAATGTGGAGCCCCGTGATGATCACGTCGTTCACCCAGGTGTTCTGCTCCAGTTCCGACACTCTGCTCTCCAGATACGCCAGCCTCTTGTCCTTCTCGGCATTCTGGATCCGCAGCGCTTTCACCTCCTCGAACAGGTCCAGAATGTTTTTTTGCTGCAGCTTAACAGCAGAAATCTCTTCAGCCAAGAAGTCCAGCGATCTTTTGATGTCGTCCACCTCCTCAGTCTGCTGAGCTTTCTTGGGACCCATGATCCCGGCCGATGTTCGTTTATTGTGATCGTAGAGAAAAAAAAAAAAACACGTGGGAGAAATCCCTTTGTTCTCCCGGAGTGTGAGGGGACTGATTGCTTCACCAGCCACTACAATATTAAGTTATGAGACTTGCATTTTCTCTTTTTTCGCACGAGCAGGTTTATTCTCCAGCGGTAGTGACAAAGCAACAGCTCAAAACACTAGCTCTAAACTGAGTTTTAAGCAAGAAACGACCTTTACCTGTGCGTCCTCACCTTACATGCCACAACCGGAAGTGATAAGTCTGGTGTCCACAGATCACTGCACAGACTGTTAGCATAGAGGTAATGAGTGCTAACGTCAGTTCAACTCTTCAACTAAACTCAGGCTGAGCAGGAAGTAACTCCTCAGTGGTGATTTATGCAAAATAGATCACCACTCTTTTCTGTTCTTTTTAAATGTAAAATTTAACTCATTTATGTGCAACAACTCATCAGTTAATAAACAGCTTTCTTACCTTTGATGAGGACCCCTAATATCACTGCAGTCTTTAGGATTTTTTTTTAAAAAAAAGAAGCCCTTTTTCTTCCTCTGGTAAAAACTGATCATTTAACAGGAACTTGGATTCTGCTTCCATCCAGATAAATGGATTAATTAAAAAATATTTCAACTAAATCCAGTTTACCAAGAACACCAAATCAGTTATTTTATTGATGTCTACAAGTCAACGATTAGCACACAAAAATTACAGAACTGAATACAATGGGAAGCTTAAAATATTTCAAGGTGAAAATCTGTGTAAAATATACTACGAATTAAAAAAAAATGAAGAAGAGAGTGACAGAAAATACTTAAAACCCATTATTTTTATCTTACAGGAGAAAAATGTGTCCATTACCATTTGAATGACCACAGTTTGTTTATCTTCAGTTATTAATTCAAAGATAATAGAATGCAATTGATTTGGGGAAAAGGACTTCCTGTAAGGTTTTCGTAGTTATTTCTAGCACAACACTTATCCTCAGGCTGCTTGTAAATAAGAGGCTCAGGTCATGAATAAACTCACCATCAGTGCGGCTGAAGCATCATTGTAATACCTATGCCGGGCCAGTAGGTGACAGTGCGTATGCATTGTCTGATTTTAACTAAATTCAGTATTATGGATATTAGTCCAATTCCAAACAGTTCAATAGAACAATATTCATAGAAATCTACAGTGACACCTATAGGAGGCAGAATGTTTTGCACCAGAAAGTTTTGTGTCATGTTTCCTTCATACCTCAGTAATGGAATGTTCAGTTGGCACCAAGAGAGGCATGATGTATATGAGTATGCCTCTGAACAATTATAGCTATGAATATTCGTGAGTAGCAATAGCGCCCTCTCTTAGAGACATGAAGGTTACACCAAAGGTTTTCTTCAATATCTCTGAAATAAATTGTCTGATTGGTACCATTTATGTGACAATCATCTGTACCTATGTGCCGTCAAAAGTTATTGAAAACTTTTCCAAATGCCCAATGGTTTGGCAGCGGGGGCGTTGCCAAGTTTATGGTATCGCCATCACCCTTCATATGACTACAGCTCTAGTATACATTGACTGATTTCAACCGAATGTGTGGTGAATAGGTAGCCAATACTGAACATTTGTATAATAAACAGACACATAGCTACAGCACTCCCTACCGCCAATGGACAGGAGGTTGTCATAACTCACACATAGACTGTCCGATTGCCACCAAACTTCATATATATATGATAATAGTCAGACCCAGAAAAGATTTATGTTGGCATATGGTGGTGACTCACTGTGTGTGTCTGTCTGCACCGAGGCATCAGCACCTATGATGCTTTCATGTTATCATAGCGTGAAACAAAGGTCTCTGCACCAGGTGAAAAGTGTAAAGAGGCTGGTCTAATTATTCAATGGTGTGTTTTGGGGAATCCAACCCAAAGTGCTCCTGCCCATCCCTTTAATGTACAAAGGTGCATAATATGAGGTGAGCTCTGATCATGATGGCTTGTTTAAGATGGTTTTGTGCTGGCCAAAGGGGGTGCATGTGAGTAAAAATGTGCACAACAGTAATGCTGTCATTAAGCACTATTAATGGCATTACTTGTAGTCAGTGCCCACCCAGTTATTTTAGAAGGAAGATGATGATATGATTGTATGAATGGAATGAATAACTGAGCTTAATTTAATTTAGGTTTTAATGTAGATTAATTTAGGTTTTACATAGTATGCATGGATGTACTTGGATGCATGCTCGTCGCGCTCCATGCATTTTTTTCTCTGTGCAGTGAAAAGAAAGTGTCAACAGTTTCTTCAAAAGATTTGGAATAAGATAGGCTTTAATTGTTCTCAAAGTAACACATTTAACAGGAAAACAACAGCTGAGTGTGTGTTTCATTAACCAAGACAGGACATGCACACATGCATGAACAGACAAGAGCAAAGGAGATGACTGGGACTGAAATGATAGAGATTATGTATGTGGACAGAATATTTTCTCACAGCAGAGAGGTTTATAGTTTAAAATCTTCAGACTGACAGTTCCGTCACCACCTCCATTCATGCTGAGGAGGAGCTACGATGATCAAACACTGGCTGGTGCAGCCACAAACCCATGTTCTGTGTCAAGACCAGATCACAGAGGCACCACCAGCCAAGACACCTCCTGCCTTAACAATTCTCCTGAACGTGCAGTCTGTGGTGAAAAGTGAAATGTACACACTCTCCAGTCATTCCCCTAAAAAAATAAATTAATGCATAATCTGTTGGCAATGCTAATCCTGTAAATCCTTGATTAAAATGAAAATGTGGATGGAAATTTTTTAAAAACTATTAAGTGCATCATCATATTATAATTTAAATGATGGGTGATTAGATTATAACTGTTACAACTTTGTCCATTAAAATAGCAAAAAACCAGAGGCCATGCCATGTTTCCTCATCTGGTCCTGGTAGGAGCTGCATGATTTCAAAACACGTCACTGAAACAGCATTGACAATGCACTTCTGACAACAGACCTCCTTTTTTCCTGAGACAAAAGCACATTGTCATAAAACGCACTAAAACACCAATGCACTGAGACTGTACTGCTGCCACACCTTCTTTATGAGCCCCCTCCTTGCAGCGCAAAGCAGGGGTACTGTCTACTGGTAATTAGAGGGCATGATGCAAAGTATAAAAAACAGACAATACGCTGACAGAAACTAATAAATGCACTGCTGCAAGGTGCAAACCATGGCATAAAAACCTGTTGTAGACTGTCACAATCAAGGAGGTTATGTGATTGTTGCTGTTTGTCTGCTGTTCTGCCTGTCTGTCCTTTAGCAGGATTATGCAAAAATTACTGGATGGACTTTGAGGAAATTTTCTTCAGAGGTTGCCCTTGGGTCGACGCTGAAACCATTAGATTTTGGGGCTGACTGGGATCTGTATGCAGCTTGCTTTTCACTTTTTTCCCTTCACACTGTGTGACAGGACTTTTTAAAATTGACTTTTGCTAATAACTTATGCATACAAGATCCCATCCAGCCAACATGTCCTAATGGGCCTCATTATATGTTAAATCTGGGTTGTGTTATGGGTGCCATGTGAGTTTGTCTGTAGGTTCTATATTGGTCCCATCTAAGTTTGCCCACATTAAATGGTGCCAGTGTTGCTGAAACCTGCTTTAAACCCGTGTGGGGCCCACATGAGTTTAAAGTGGGTAAACAGCTTACTTGCCTCCTGTGCCACAGGTAAAGTCCATGAGGGCAAACCTGTAACCAACAGACAAACCCATGTGACACCCATAAGACAGCCCAGTTTTAACCTGTGGTGGGGCCCACATGGGCATGCTGGCTGGGGACTTTTTCAAACTTCACATTCTCCTGGAAATTCCAATGGTTTCCGATAAAATTTCAATCTCTGGCACCAAGAACAAGAAGTAGCATGTTTTACACTTTTATTTACTGTTCCAAGGCAGTTCAACACAATCCCTTACAACATGCTCAACATTATGATGATCCATTTTACAGGTTGTCATGTTAATTCCTTTCTTTTTCTGTCCCCACTTGTCCTGTCAGGCAGCTAGGTGAGCAGAACAGAAATCTGCTACCCTTATTGTGCCAAAACAGATTTACTTTGCCAAAAGGAGCTTTATACAGTACCTATCTATGTACTGTATGCTGTTGTAAACTCCTCCTGTAATAACTTTTAATACTTTATTTAAATGATTTTACCCATGAAGGACCTGACAGGATAGGGAATGGGGAAAGGAAGTGTGCGGAGGGGGAAAGAAAAGGGAGAGGAACAGGCAAAAAAGACAAACAGACCAACAACTAAAACTGTCACGCCTCGCCGCCCATCTGCGGCGCCAGCTGCATGCACACCTGCACTTCATCAGCGGTGAGGGATTTAAGCCGCCTCGCCCTGGGCTTCGGCCTGAAGCCGTCAGTCTTCACTCACTACGATTGCTGTAAGGAATCTCTACCTACTCAGCAAACATTCTGGTAAGAAGCTCTTACCTCATTCTTCTCCCAGTCTGCTCCCCTGTGCACAGGTGGATTTCCCAGCGGCGGACCACTCCTCTCCGCCTCCATTCCCTCGCTGCTGCACCGGGCGCTCCAGGTCGCTGTCTACCGGACCTCATCCTTGCTGTGCCAGCCACCTGCTAAATCCAAGTAAGCTTGTCACCATTTTCATATCTCCTGTGTTGGTGTGGTGCCCGTCACCCTTCTCCCTTTGCTTCTCTGATAGGGTTGTCCGGCTGTACGGTCTCCTGCCTCCGTGCCCAACGCAGATGCCACCACCAATACATTTACATCTCGCAGACACACATTCATACACACTTGTTGTTAATAAAGCTATTAGATCTACTCTGAGTCTGCGTGTGTGTCTCCTGAGCCGTGCATTATGTCAGTACGGCTTCAGCAGAGCGGCTCGGCAGACGGCGGGCTCACACGCCGACTTTCCACTCTCGAGGCTCGAGTGGACCTAATAGCTCACCAGTAACAGGTGATTTTAAATCAATTAACCATCATCACTAACCGATTGGACCGCTTGGACCCCAAACAGCCGTTCCCCCCGGCTCGTCAGGGCGGCGCGGCTCCTGCTGCTCCAGCGGCCGTCCAGCCTGCTCCGGTAGCACCGGTTCGGCTCACACCCATTCCGACCCCCGCCCGCTTTAGCGGTAAGCTCGGCGGAGCGCGGGGGTTTATAATGCAGTGAGTCCGTGTTCCACCGTGTGGCCGGAGATTTTCCCTCAGACCATAGCCGAATTGGCTACATAGGGAATCTCCTGGAGGGGCGAGCGCTAACTTGGGCTTACGCCGTAATGGCGAGGCCCAGTTACGCCACCCTCACCTATGGCCAATTCGTGAGACAATTCCTGGAAGTCTTTGATCATTCTCGTACTGAGAGCGTCAAGGTCGATCGGCTTCTCAGCCTCCAGCAGGGAAGCCGGTCGGCAGCGGACTACGCGATCGACTTCCGGGTAGCGGCGGAGGAGTTAGGCTGGGATGAACGTTCATTCTGCGGCCTCTTCCTCCGCAGTCTCAATGATGGTCTGAGGGACGAACTGGCTGGGCGGGACATCCCGGAGACTCTAGCTGAGCTAACGTCCCTAGCCATCAGCTTGGATAACAGGCTGCGTGAGCGCACCTCGGAGCGGAAGTCGTCTTCTTCTCGCTCTCGTGGTGTCTCGTCGCGCCTGTCCCAAGCTCGCCCCCTGGTGTCGCCGCCACCATCGCGCCCCGAGGAGTCGGAGCCGATGGTGACGGGCTGGACAAAGCTCCCTCCTGCAGAGAGGCAACGCCGCCGTGAGTTGGGTCTCTACATGTATTGCGGAGACAGTCAACACACGGTGGAGCTTTGCCCACAGAAGCCAAATGGCGGGGTCCGCGAGTCACTGTAGGGGGCCTCGCGGACATCAATCGGTTAAATCCCCTCTCCCAATTGAAGCTGCCCGTCCGATTTTGTCACAACTCCACTGGGCACCTCACTCACGCACTGGTGGATTCGGGCGCGGAGGGCAGTTTTATTTCACAAAGCCTGGCAACCCGATTGGGCATCCGTTGCCAAGTCCTCAAATCTCCTCTCGCCCTGGTCAACCTCTCCCATGTCTCCCTGGGGAGAGTAACACATCAGACCGTCCCTGTTCCTGTGATCATCTCTGGGAACCACCGGGAGGAAATAACCTTCTACGTCCTCCCCAACTCTGTGTCGCCCGTCATCCTGGGGTACCCCTGGCTTCGCCTCCATAACCCCGTCTTGGATTGGAAGTCCGCCAGGGTGTCGGCATGGAGTACCTTCTGTATGAGCACCTGCTTGCAATCCGCTGCCTGCTCTCCGTCCTCTTCTCCAACTCCTATGGACGCTGCGCCCCCGGATCTCTCCCTGGTGCCATCAGAATTCCACGACCTGGGTATGGTTTTCAGCAAGTCCAAGGCGATGTCTCTTCCTCCACACAGGCCCCACGACTGTGCGATAAACATCCGCCAGGGGGCACCCTTACCCTCTGGGCGACTCTACAGCCTGTCGGCGCCGGAGAAGGAGACCATGAATTCCTACCTCAAGGAATCGCTGAGTGCTGGAATTATCCGTCCCTCGTCATCACCATTAGGGGCAGGATTCTTCTTCGTGGGCAAGAAGGACGGTTCCCTCCGTCCTTGTATCGACTATCGCGCCCTAAATGATATCACGGAGAAGGATCGCTACACCCTGCCACTCATGGACACCGCCTTCCACTCCCTCCAGGGGGCGACTTGGTTCACCAAGCTGGATCTACGCAGCGCATACCACCTCGTCCGGATCCAGGAGGGAGATGAGTGGAAGACAGCCTTCCGTACCCCGAACAGCCACTTCGAGTACCTGGTGATGCCGTTCGGGTTGACCAATGCTCCAGCCGTTTTTCAGCGCCTAATAAATGACGTCCTCCGGGATTCCATCGGCCTATTTGTGTTCGTCTACCTGGATGACATCCTCATCTTCTCCAAATCCAGGGATGAGCACCGGGTCCATGTGAGGCGGGTCCTCCAAAGGCTGCTGGAGAACCGGTTGTATGTGAAGGCAGAAAAATGTGAAAAGACAACGTCCTTCCTCGGGCTCATCATCTCCCACGACCAGGTGCTTCCGGACCCAGTGAAGGTGAAGGCGGTGGTGGAATGGCCTACACCTGCATCGAGAAAACAGGTGCAACAATTCATTGGGTTTGCAAATTTCTACCGCCGCTTCGTCCCGAATTTTGGCACCATCGTCGGCCCTCTGACCCGCCTCACGTCCCCTAAGGTCCCGTTCCGGTGGACCGAAGAGGCCGCGGCTGCTTTTCAGGCGCTGAAGGTGGAGTTCTCCTCCTCCCGGGTCCTTAGCCAAGTCGATCCGTCGCTGCAATGCATTGTGGAAGTGGATGCTTCGGACACAGGAGTGGGGGCGGTTCTATCTCAGCGGTCGCCAGATGACGGAGTCAAACGGCCCTGCGCTTTCTTCTCTCGGCGCTTGTCCCCGGCGGAACGGAACTACGACGTGGGGGACAGAGAGCTCCTCGCCATCAAGCTCGCGCTGCAGGAGTAGCGTCACTGGCTAGAGGGGGCGGACCTGCCGTTCGTGGTCCTGACTGACCACAAGAACTTGGAATACTTGAGATCTGCCAAGCGTCTGAATGCCCGCCAGGTGCGCTGGTCCTTGTTCTTTGCCAGGTTCCTTTTTAACATCAACTTCAGGCCTGGCTCCAAGAACGGCCTGCCCGACGCCCTCTCTAGGCAATTTGCCCCTGAGGAGTCTGAGGACACGGTCCACACCATCCTGCCCAGGTCGTGCATCGTGGGAGCCATCACTTGGGACATAGAAAGCAAGATCCGGAAGGCGCAGGAAGTGGAACCTGACCCTGGCGGCGGACCGGAGGGGAGGCTGTTCGTGCCATCCACGGTTCGGGGGGAGGTCATCCACTGGCTACATACATCCAAGCTCACCTGCCACCCTGGTTCCTCCCGGATGATCGACCTCCTTCAACGGTCCTTCTGGTGGCCGGGCCTGCGGAAGGACGCTGCCCGCTACGCCCGGGCCTGCCCTGTATGTGCCACCAGTAAGTCAGGTAATGCCCCTCCAGCGGGTTTGCTCCAGCCTCTGCCCGTCCTTGGCAGGCCCTGGTCCCATATCGCCCTGGATTTCATCACCGGACTCCCAGTCTCAAACACCTTCGACACCGTCCTGACCATCGTAGACCGTTTCTCCAAGGCGCCGCACTTCATCCCGCTACGAGGTCTTCCATCTGCCCTGGAGACGGCGGACCTCCTAGTCCAACACGTGGTCAGGCTGCACGGGATTCCGGTGGACGTGGTCTCGGACCGGGGACCCCAATTTTCCTCAGAGGTTTGGAGGTCATTTTGCAACGCCCTGGGAGCCAAGGTGAGCCTCTCCTCCGGCCATCACCCTCAAACCAACGGGCAGTGTGAGCGGACCAACCAGGAGCTGGAGGCTGCGCTCCGCTGCGTCACTGCGTCCAAACCTGCGTCCTGGAGTAACCATCTCGCCTGGGTTGAGTACGCCCACAACACCGCCTGCTCTTCTGCCACAGGGATGTCTCCCTTTAAGGCGTCCCTGGGCTACGACCCCCCTCTTTTCCCAGCGCAGGAGAGTGAGGTAACTGTTCCCTCAGTTCGGGCGCACCTCAGGCAGTTCCGCTCCATCTGGGAGTCAGCGCGCAATGCGCTTTTACGCACGGTGGAGCGCAACAGAACCACGGCGGACCGGCACAGAAGACCTGCCCCAGCGTACCAGGTGGGTCAGCATGTCTATGTGTCAACCCAGGACGTCATTTTAAAGGGTGAGAGGAGGAAGCTGGCACAGCGTTTTATGGGCCCATACCCCATCACCAGGATTATCAACCCGGTGGCTGTGCGTGTAGCTATTCCCCCCTCCCTCCGCATCCACTCCACCTTCCACGTTTCTAAGGTGAAGCCGGCAGTCTCCGATCCCCTTTGCCCTCCTCCTGCTGCGCAACCCGCGCCCCGGATGATTGATGGCCATCCAGCCTGGCCTGTCTCCTCCATCCTGGACTCCCGGCGCCGGGGTCGCAGGTTGCAGTACTTGGTGGACTGGGAGGGTTATGGGCCTGAACATCGGCAATGGGTACCCTCGTCATTTGTGTTGGACCCGTCCCTCATTACTGAGTTCCACCGAGCGCACCCGGAGAAACCATCGCCAGGAGGCGCTGCTAGAGGGGGGAGTACTGTCACGCCTCGCCGCCCATCTGCGGCGCCAGCTGCACGCACACCTGCACTTCATCAGCGGCGAGGGATTTAAGCCGCCTCGCCCTGGGCTTCCGCCTGAAGCCATCAGTCTTCACTCGCTACGATTGCTGTAAGGAATCTCTACCTACTCAGCAAACATTCTGGAAAGAAGCTCTTACCTCATTCTTCTCCCAGTCTGCTCCCCTGTGCACAGGTGGATTTCCCAGCGGCGGACCACTCCTCTCCGCCTCCATTCCCTCGCTGCTGCACCGGGCGCTCCAGGTCACTGTCTACCAGACCTCATCCTTGCTGTGCCAGCCACCTGCTAAATCCAAGTAAGCTTGTCACCATTTTCATATCTCCTGTGTTGGTGTGGTGCCCGTCACCCTTCTCCCTTTGCTTCTCCCATAGGGTTGTCCGGCTGTACGGTCTCCTGCCTCCGTGCCCGACGCAGACGCCACCACCAATACATTTACATCTCGCAGACACACATTCATACACACTTGTTGTTAATAAAGCTATTAGATCTACTCTGAGTCTGCGTGTGTGTCTCCTGAGCCGTGCATTATGTCAAAAACAAACAGAAGACAGACTGCTTCTTCCACCGAAGAGGTCTCAACATGAGTCTGGTATCCGCACCTGTTACGGGGAGACATTTGTGCTTGTGTGTCTGTGTGCGTGTATATGACAGCGTGTGCAAAATAAGTGTGTGCATGTGAATGGTTTGTCAGGAAAAATACGAAGAGGGGGGCCGGTTGCAGCAAACCCCCACCTCCCCCGCCCGGAAACCCCGAGCAGGCAAGGCAGCACTGCCAGCCCCCACAGGGCACAAATGCCCGAGGTCAACAAGCCCCAGGAAAGCCAGGCATCCGCCCCCGAAGGGATGGCTGAGGGAGGCCAGGCCACCAACCCCCCAGCGGGGCCAACGCCAGCCCCCGGGCCCAGGCGCTGGGAGGCCAGTGCCCCCACCCCCCAGGACGGAGACCAGCCCACCCCCCCCAATGCGAGCCCCCCCAAGCACCCCCACAGCCATGCTAATTCCAATGTCTTCCTGCAAAATGCCAATCCTTCGTCATTAACTATGAAGTTTCTGTTACTCGATATTCCATTGAAGCTTACAGCTTCAATAACCACATTTTAATCAGTGGAAACAACCTCTGAATGCCCTCTAGTTTGTGTTGGAGTTGTTTGTTTTTTCCTGTTTTGTTTTTTGTGAGGTAGTAATTTTGTGAGGTAGTAATGTCATGATATTAAATGTTTTCACTACATCATTATCTTATCACTAAATCTATAGAAAATGTGACAAAATAATAGGGGTGCGAATCACGAGAGGCCCCACGATATGATATTATCATGATAAAGTATACAAAATCAAAATCAAAAATCAAATATTGGGTCATGGTGCGATATTATCACGATGTTGCAATATGCTGAATATCCTCTCAGTGTTGATATGGATGGCTGTATCTCACAACTTTAAAATTTTATAGTTGAGTATTCACAGTATTCTACATCAACTCTATCAGGCCTAAAACAAGTATCTTAAAAAATACAGGAAACAAGTTAAACTAATAATTTAAGAGGCACTGGATTATTTATACTAGTGCATTGCCCGTAGAAAGCAAGTATTCCTGTCTGAAACAGGTATCCCAATCAGGCTTTACAGGCCCAAATGTAGACTGTGTTTGAAAGTGGAATACAAAGAGGTGTAGCCTATATGTAGGCAATCACACATGTTAGACTTTGACAAATATGAAAGGAACTGAACTGAGATTTATTTGATTGTGTGAACATTCATCACAGAATAACTGAAAACGAACGGGACATCCAATATTAACGACTGTTTAAGAACCGCTTGTTTATTTTTTTCTCAGATCACTTATTTGTGTGATCTTTTATGACTTATATTCATAAATGTTGTATCTTGCACTTTGGGGAATTGTTCAGTCACCATTATAATTTAGTTTATATGTGTAGTTTATAGTCTATCTGTCAGGAGCAGAGCCGGTTTGGTTTTCCCCGGCTGGGTCCTGATCTCTCCGTGGGTTAAGGTGCCACTTTGTATGTATGTTTAGTATGTATTTCTGTGTGCTTCCTTACCCATCGCCTCTGCTTTCTGGCCGGCAGCAGTGAGACAGCCCCTTGGGCTGGTGTGAGTACTGTCTAACTGTCTGCTGGTCCAACCACGCCCCCTCTCTAATTACCATCAGCTGTTCCCATTCTTCTCGCTCCTCGCCCAGGTGTCCCTAATGACATCATCACCAGCAGTATGCGTATTTAGGGCCATTCGCGAGTCACGCACTGCTGGGTCATTAAAAGAATGAACTGTCTACCGAAGCACACAGTTGTGTTTTAACTGTCTGCTGGAACGTATTAGCCACCTTCACTGCTGCCGTGGTTCCCAGCATCTTTTGAGCAATGTTGGCTCCAGGACGCTCTGGTGGTTAATTACTTCCCCTTATGCGTTTGCTGGGCGATATCAGCCCAGGAACACCCAGTGTAAGTGTGTTGTCTTTTTGTATGTTTTCACCGTTTGGGACTGTTTGTGTTCTTTAATAAATGTGTGTGGTGTTAACCTGCGCGTAAATCCTCATCCTTCACCCCTCGCCGTGCGCACTGGAGAAGCGCACGGGAGGGTTCATGACACTGTCGTCAATAAACTCATGCAGTACTATAACAGGACATGTTTACAAATATTTGAGACCCACTGTAGTGCATCCTTTTATATTTTAGAAATATTATAAGTACAAAACAAACATTATTTATTTATTTATTTATTTTTGTATCCACGCGTACATGATGAGACACCTTCGAGCCATAATGAACATCTCATGGAAAGACAAGATAACCAACATAGAAGTGCTGAAACGAGCTGGTCTACCATCAATGGAGGACATGCTAATACAGATGAACCTGAGATGGCTCAGACATGTTGAGAGGATGGATCACCAGCGTCTCCCTTGGGAGTTACTCTACTCACAGTTATGCGAGGGTAAATGCAATCGGGGTAGACCAAGGCTCAGATTTAAAGACACTGTAAAAAGAAACTTGAAGAAGTTGGACATAGACAGGAGTTCCTGGCAGCAGAAGGCTAAGGACAGAGCTGTGTGGAGGAATCTGATCAGACCTAAATGAAACAGTCATTGTCGCCCACGACAGACTGCTATGATGATGATGATGATGATGATCTTGTATACTTGATTGATCCCCAGAGGGAAATTGAGGGCATCCACGTACGGTGCCGATGCCTTCACCATATTCTCTCTCTCTCTCTCTCTCTGAGTGGGCGTGGTCGTGAGTGCGAGCTGGGAGCGTGTGACAGCGTGAGTGAATTATCTCAAACTTTTCTCTATCTTTTTGTGTTTAAGGTGTTTTTTCTGCTAAATAATCTTAATTTTTGTTGTTTTCTGTAGCTGGGGTGGGGTAGGTGTTCTGGCAGGGGGGTTTCTGCTGCCAGCTCTGCTGGTCAGCATGGTTTTGGAGCGAGGCTCCGGGTTCGAGAAGCTGACACGCCGGCATGCTGTCAAACTGGCTCCGGCTGTCAGCTGCTCAGTGGAGGAATGTAGTCTGGCTGTGAGGGAGTTGGTCGGTTATGAAAGCGTTAGGTCAGCTTCTAGAATGAATAATGCCGTGGTAATCTTCCTAGATAGTGTTGAAAAAGTTAACCAGGTAGTGGAGAGCAGGGTTGTAATTAAAGACACACTGGTTCCTGTTCCGTCTCTGGTAAATCCCGCGAAGAGAATCACAATATCAAATGTCTCACCATTTTTAAAGAATGAGCTGTTGGAGAAGGAGCTGTCGAGACACGGGCAGCTTTTGTCCCCCATTAAGCACATCCCTCTCGGTTGTAAGTCCCCGCATTTAAAACATGTCATTGTGGGACACATATATGTGCACTTATGTATATCACTTCATGCTTCATATGTATACCACTTTAGGCTTCACATCTTAGATTGAACAAAGGACTGAGCCTCTCTGGAGATAACAGGAGGATGTGAAAGTCTAGTCTTTGGTATGCAGAGAGACGGCCTGGGGGGATTTTCCTAGCCGCCAGAGGCTGGGGGTGGAGGTATTAAGATCTGAAGGAAGATGTATTGTTATTTGGGATTAAATACAATATGACTGTGTGCTTTGAAGTTCTGAGGTATTTAAAGGACGAATGTCTGGGTTTCTTCCTCTTTCTGCTTTTGATGATGTTGGATGATGTGAATAAACCTGACTCGTGAGATGAACTCTGCCTCGTCATTTTCACATTATCTCCACTGGTGACCCTAAGACGTATCATGAGTGAAAGAAATTCCCCCGAGCCAGCCGGGTCAGAAGCTCCCAGCCAAGCGTATGCCGCTACCATCCAGCTACCGGACTTTTGGCGAGACAACCCGCACTCCTGGTTCCACTTGGTCGAAGCACAGTTCGCCCTCCGGGGGATAACGGTAGATGACACAAAGTTCTACCATGTGATTGCCAAGCTCGACAACCGCACGGCTCGGCATGTGCAGAGCCTTGTGGAGCAGCCACAGGCCGACGACAAATACGGCGGGTTGAAGGCTGCGCTCATCCAACGCTTCACTCTCTCAGTCCAGGAGAGAGCGGAGAGGCTCCTGGCTCTGAACGACTTGGGAGATGGCACGCCTGTTGACCTGATGGAGAACATGCTGAGCTTGAGGGGCTCAGATGGTGACGACTTCATCTTCACCCACATTTTCCTGAGAACCCTACCTTCGGCCACGAGAGCGACCCTGGCCAGTTCGCCGTTGTTGGCCCAGCGGGACTTCCGCACGCTGGCCCAGGAGGCACACCGGATTCTCAACGCCAGCAAACAGCGCGCGGCCACCGCGGCAGCGACAGAGTTCGGCGCGACGGCCGGAGATGGCGAGGGGCCAGAGACACCGGTAGCAGACCCACCGATGACGGCGGCGGTGAGGGCCAAGGATCGCGGAGGAGACACCCTCTGTTTCTACCATCGCCGCTTTGCAGAGAAGGCACGCAAATGTATACTACCGTGCCAGTTCAAGCGCTCGGGAAACGCCAAGACCAGGGGTCGGTAGCAGCTGTGGCCGTCGGTGAAGAGAACAAGCTGCTCTACTTGACGGACGCGCGTTCGGGGAGGCAATTCCTCGTGGACACAGGCTCCCAAGTGAGTTTCATCACGCCTACCTCCGCTGACCGGCTGGCGGGTCCCGGAGGTCGCGGGGCGTCAGCAGCGAACTGCTCGGAGATTAAGACCTTTGGTGAGAGGAACCTGCTTCTGTCCCTACACGGCCATACATTTGAGTGGACTTTTGTTATAGCTGCAGTGAGTTTCAATATGTTGGGGACTGATTTTCTGTGCTCACATTGTTTGTTGGTTGATCTTGCTAACAGGCGCCTGGTTAATGCACTTTCCTTTTATTCTATTCCCTGTGCAGCCCGAGTGACCGCGCCCACAGCACAAGCCAACGTCGCAACGGCAAGCGGTAAGTTCCACACACTGCTCACTCAGTTCCCAGCACTCACGGTTCCCACATTTTCAGCAGCCGTCGCTAAACACGGAGTGGAACATTTTATTACTACCACCGGACCGCCTGTTTTTGCAAAAGCTCGGCACTTGGATTCAGCTAAACTGACCATAGCGCGCGAGGAGTTCGCCAACCTGGAAAAGTTGGTCATCATCAGGCGTTCGAAAAGTCCATGGGCTTCCCCGCTGCACATGGTCCCGAAAGCTGATGGCTCGTGGCGACCTTGCGGAGATTTCCGCAGGTTGAACAACGCCACAGCGCACGACCGCTACCCATTCCCGCATATCCAAGATTTTTCCATTCATTTGGCGGGGGCGCGCGTTTTTTCTAAGGTAGACTTGGTCCGCGGTTACCATCAAGTCCCAGTGCACGCTGAGGACATACCCAAAACAGCAGTAATAACTCCGTTTGGCCTATTCGAGTTTTTGTGCATGCCGTTTGGGCTTAAGGGCACTGCGCAGACGTTCCAACGCATGATGGACGTAGTGTTGCGCAATCTCCCCTTCGTATTCGTCTACCTGGACAACATCTTAGTAGCCAGCGCATCCGAAGACGAACACGAAAACCACCTCACGGCAGTTTTCCGGAGGTTGGGAGAGCACGGGTTAATAATCAACCCAGCGAAGTGTCAGTTCGGGATGACGCAGATTGATTTTTTGGGGCATCGCGTCTCCCCAGAAGGAGCGGTTCCGCTTCCTGACAAAGTACGCGCGGTAACAAATTTTCCCCAGCCACAAACAGTCAAGGCGTTACAGGAGTTTTTGGGAATGGTGAATTTTTATAACCGTTTCCTCCCCCGCACAACGCAGCTCATGCAACCATTGTATGCCGCACTAAAAAAACAAAAACCCACAAATAAGATTGAATGGTCTCCGGAGCGAGAAGGAGCATTCTCGGAGGTCAAAACAGCCCTGGCAAACGCTGCGTTGTTAGCACATCCAGACCCAACGGCCCGCATAGCGCTCACTACTGACGCGTCAGATGTGGCCATAGGGGCAGTCATGGAGCAGCATGTAGCCGGGGCTTGGCAGCCACTCGCATTTTTCAGCAGGACTTTGCACGATAGTGAACGAAAATACAGCGCATTCGACAGGGAGTTGTTAGCTCTCCACTTGGCCATTCACCACTTCCAGTTCTGGCTGGAGGGACACCGTTTCACCGCGTTCGTTGACCACAAGCCGCTGACATTCGCGATGGCCAAGGTTTCAGAACCGTGGTCAGGCCGGCAGCAAAGACAGCTGGCCGCTATCTCAGAGTTTATTACCGATATTCAGCATGTGGCGGGTAAACTAAATGTAGTGGCAGACTGTCTCTCGCGCGCCGTGGCGGCCCCAGTCCGCGTAGGGATAGATTATGCAGCCATGGCCGTGGATCAGGTTAGCGATGCAGACGTGCGCGCACTCCAGTCTGGACCAACAGGGTTAAGGCTGGAGAACAGGGTGCTGCAAGACGGTATGCCCCCCCTAATCTGCGATGTCTCCACTGGGCGACCGCGTCCTGTGGTACCGGCCGCCGCGTTTTTGACTCGATTCATTCTCTGGCACACCCGGGAGTGCGCACGTCGGTCAAAATGGTGGGAGAGAAATTTGTTTGGCCGAGCCTGCGCAAACAAGTTAGAGAGTGTGCAGCAGCCTGCATGGCTTGTCAACGAGCCAAGGTACACAGACACATGAGAGCTCCCTTGGAGCCGTTCCACATCCCGGCTAAGAGGTTCGATCATGTTCACGTGGATCTCGTAGGCCCCCTACCGCCGTCACAGGGGTGCACACACCTTCTGACAATGGTAGACCGCACCACGCGCTGGCTGGAAGTGGTCCCACTGTCGTCAACCACAGCCGAGGAGGTGGCGCGCGCGTTTTTAACAGCATGGGTAGCGCGCTTTGGAATCCCATCGGACATTACGTCCGATAGGGGTCCTCAATTTGTTTCCGAACTTTGGTCAACAATGGCCCGCAGCCTGGGGGTAACGATCCACCGCACAACCACGTACAATCCACAGGCTAATGGGTTATGCGAACGTTTTCATAGGTCATTGAAAGCGGCTCTCAGAGCGTCGCTTACGGATGCAAATTGGGTAGACAGGCTACCGTGGGTTTTATTGGGGTTGCGTTCTGCACCTAAAGAGGATTTAGAAGCCTCCCCAGCTGAGCTGGTTTTTGCGCAGCCACTTCGGCAGCCCGGGGAATTTCTCCCAGATAATCCTGCGCCAGAACGCTCCCCGGCTCAGCGGTTACAGAGGGGCACGGAATCGGGCACGCTGCCTGGCCCCGTTCACCACAGTTTTTCGCGCGTTTTTGTGCCGAAGGCCTTAAAAAACGCGGAGTTGTTTTTGTCAGACACGATGCCCATTGCCTACCATTGCGACCACCTTATGATGGACCATTTAGATAGATAGATAGATTTGTTTATTTGACAGGGACAGTGCAATAAACATAGACAATTAATTAATGACAATCAATCTGATGTGTTGCACAGAGTGTATAGCTATTAGCTAATTTGCAACTCTTGTCCCTGGGTTTAGAGTGCTGGAAACAGGGGATAAGCATTTTTTGCTAGACCTGGGGGGCAGGAAAGAAAAGATTGGCATAAACAGGCTCAAACCCGCCTTTGTTGTGGCAGACGAGGATGTGCTGTACGCAAGGGCTCCTTGGCACGGCAGACCCCCTAGGGGACATTCCCCAGAACACCCACAGGGATTGACTAACAGTTCTCACCCTCAGGCAGCAGCTCCCCAGCAGGATGGCGCCGCGGAAGTGGTAAAGCCCGCTTACAGCAGATACGGGAGGAGACTGAGGCCCAAGCAGCACATGGACTGATGTGTAATGGTTTATCATGACATGCAGACTGTTATTCCGTTGTTCCATCTTAGACGTTTGGGGGGGGGGGTCATGTGGGACACATATATGTGCACTTATGTATATCACTTCATGCTTCATATGTATACCACTTTAGGCTTCACATCTTAGATTGAACAAAGGACTGAGCCTCTCTGGAGATAACAGGAGGATGAGAAAGTCTAGTCTTTGGTATGCAGAGAGACGGCCTGGGGGGATTTTCCTAACCGCCAGAGGTTGGGGGTGGAGGTGTTAAGATCTGAAGGAAGATGTATTGTTATTTGGGATTAAATACAATATGACTGTGTGCTTTGAAGTCCTGAGGTATGTAAAGGATGAATGTCTGGGTTTCTTCCTCTTTCTGCTTTTGATGATGTTGGATGATGTGAATAAACCTGACTCGTGAGATGAACTCTGCCTCGTCATTTTCACATTATCTACATCATGTCTTTTAGGCGACAGGTGTTCATGATTTTAAAGAATAGCGAGGAAAGTCTCAACCTCGTATTTAAATACTGGATTGACGGCTTTGATTATACCATCCACGTCACCTTTGATAATCCAGAAGTGTTTCGGCTGCGGAATGGAGGGACACTTGATTCGATCATGCCCTCAGGGAGTGGGGGGTGATCACTCGGGGGAGGCCGGCCTCGCAGTCAGGCACCGCGGCCACGGGGCCGTCCGGCGACGGAGCGGCTTTGCTGTCCTCCGAGGCTGCTGGCGCTGCCGCGCCATTGGGCTCTTCAGCCGAGGCCGTGGGGCCATCTGGCAGCGGGGTGGCTTAGCTGCCCTCCGCAGCCAGCCTGTCGATCATAAATGAAACAGCAACAAAAGTTAAAGCACATCGCAGGGCTGCTGCACAGACCAACATTGTGGACAAGGGTGAGATTACCGAGAGGGATCACACTCAGGATCATACAGATGAGCCAAATGAGGCCCAGGTAGATGGTGGGACTAGAAAGATGAATATAAAACCACAGCACAGGGTGAGCGAGAAGCAAGAAGAGACAGCTACCAGGGTGGCTGAGTCAGTGTTGGAGGATGAGGATGACATTGAAGTAGATGAAGAGTTATGTAAAATGTCAATCAAGCGGAAGAACTTGGAAAGCAAACAGCAGAGGAGCAAAGTAAAAAGGGTTGTCAAAGAAAGTTCTGAGGTTTTTCTATCTCAACCAGATTCTTATGCTGGGTGTGAGATAGAGAGTGATGGTGAAAGCAGTGATGACGTGGCCAGTGGAGGCGGTTACCCCTTCACAAAAATACAGAAGTTTTTGCAGGACACTAAGGGATCCAGAATGGTTAAAGCTGAAAACTTCTTCCCCGATCTAAAACGTTTTGTTGACTCTGCTCGGGTCTACATGAAAAATAGGGGAGCATTTGAGCAGGAAAGTTTTACTGATCAGGAGGTCTACAGACTAAAAAAGCTTGTACTAAAAGTTAAGAACCAAATTGCCCAGGATGATTAGTCTTTTATCGCTCATTCTTTCTTTTCCGTTTTTGTATTGGCTTTGCCCTCTTATATGCATGTGCAGTTTTAATTTTGGCACACTCAACATCAATGGAGCAAGAGAAATGTTCAAGCGAGCGTGTGTTTTTACTCTTGCAGAATGCAAGAAAATTAATGTTCTATTTGTTCAGGAGACTCATAGTTCTGAGGACAATGCTGCTGACTGGAGGAGGGAATTTCGAGGGGAAATTATTCTCAGTCATAAAAACAGCCGCAGCGGTGGAGTGGGTATTTTATTTTCTCGAGATTTTATTCCACTTTCTTATGACATTGATGAGGTAATTGCAGGCCACATTTTAAAAGTTCGAGCTGTTTTTGAGAATGTGAAAATTGTTTTTATAAATGTGTATGCTCCAACCGTAGGCACAGAAAGATTGGCCTTTTTAAATATTTTAGATGACACCATCAAAAATTGCATTAGTGATGACTTTTTATTTGTGGGAGGTGATTTTAATTGCACTGAAAATCCTCTTATGGATAGGAATCACCCAAAGCCACATGCTGCATCCAAGAGAAATTTAAAAGGTCTCATAGAAGCTCATGATCTGTGTGATGTGTGGAGGAATTTTCATGGCAAGGCTAGACAGTACACGTGGAGCCATAGTAAGGACAATATTCTGTCCTTAGCGAGACTGGATAGGGTTTACAGTTTTAAGCACCATTTTAGCATTTTTAAAAGTGCTTTTATAGTCCCTGTTGGCTTTACAGATCACTCTCTGGTTCAGTGTTTTGTTTTTATCAAGAATATAAAGTGCAGTAGTGCATACTGGCATTTTAACACATCACTTTTATCGGATAACAGTTTTAAAACTGCTTTTATGTTTTTTTGGAGTAATTTTAAATGAACAAAATCAAATTTTAGTTCTTTGCAGCAGTGGTGGGATGTAGGGAAGAGCCAAATAAAGAATCTGTGCCTACAGTATACTCGCAATGTCTCTGGAGACTTGGCCAGGTCTGTCAGGGACCTGGAGAGAGGAGTAGTGGAGCTGCAGTCTTTGGCAGGCTCCACAGGAGAAAGAGGACATTTTGAGGCCCTCAATGGCAAAAAGTCTGTTTTAACTGACCTACTAGGTGTGGCCGCCAGGGGTGCTGTAGTACGCAGTAGGTTCCAGAACATCGCACTAATGGACGCTCCATCATATTTTTTCTTTGGTTTGGAGAGGAAGAATGGTCAGAGGAGGATGATCCACTCTCTCAACTCCGAGGACGGGCGGCCGATCCATGAGTCTGCGGAGATCCGTCGCTTTGTAGCTGCTTTCTACAAAGATCTCTTTAAGAAAGAATTTGTTGAGAATCCACATGCGCTGAGTCATTTTTTGACGGACTTGCCAAAGGTGATGGCTAGCATGAATGCGGAGCTGGAGAGCGAGATCACTCTGCAAGAACTAGCAGTGGCTGTCCAGTCTCTTCAGTGTGGAAAAGCCCCAGGGATAGATGGTCTACCATCGGAGTTCTACAAGGCGTTCTGGTCTGAGATCTGTGAGGACTTGCTGGAAGTACTGTCTGACAGTCTGCGGAAGGGTCACCTGCCCCTAAGTTGTAGGAGAGCAGTCCTCACCCTCCTTCCCAAGAAAGGCGACTTGAAAGACATTAAAAACTGGCGTCCGGTGGCCCTCCTCTGTACTGACTACAAAATTCTCTCCAAAGTGTTGGCTACCAGACTGAGGAAGGTGATGGAGCAGGTCATACATGTAGACCAGACCTACTATGTACCTGGTAGGTTTGTTACAGACAACATTTTTTTAATTCGTGATGTTTTGGACCTCTCCAGCTCATTGGTCAAAGAACTTGGTCTTATTTCAATAGACCAAGAAAAGGCGTTTGACCGAGTTGAACATCCATACCTTTGGCAGACACTACAGGCCTTTGGTTTCAGCTCAGGGTTCATCGCCAAGATCCAGGCTTTGTATAGAGACATTGAGAGTATTCTTAAGATTAATGGTGGTTTGAGTGCTCCTTTCAAAGTTGAGAGGGGTGTCCGACAGGGCTGCCCCCTCTCAGGTATGCTGTACTCTCTTGCCATCGAGCCCCTCCTTTGTAAACTAAGGCAAGGCCTCACTGGTTTTAAAGTCCCCAACTCTGACTCTGTTTTTAAAGTGTCTGCCTATGCTGATGACGTTGTTGTTTTTACAAGAAATCAAAATGATGTAGACTACCTTTTAAGAACTGTCAATCTTTTTGGTGAGTGCTCCTCAGCGAGAGTGAATTGGGGTAAGAGTGAAGCTGTTGTGGTGGGGGGGAGACCACAAAAAATTGCCCTACCTGGTGGCCTCTCGTGGACACAAGGTGGTTTTAAATATCTTGGTGTGTTTTTAGGAAATCAGACTTTTACTGGGAAAAATTGGGAGTGTTTTTTAGAAAAAGTTGAAGGAAGACTGAAAAAATGGAAATGGATTCTGCCAAACTTGTCCTTCAGAGGTCGTGTTTTAATCATCAACAACTTGATTGCTTCAGTGCTGTAGCATCGACTGTCTTGTCTGGACCCTCCACCCAATTTGCTGGCCAGAGTGCAATCTATAGTCGTGGACTTTTTCTGGGACCGTCTTCACTGGGTTCCACAGAGTATCCTGTTTTTACCGAGGGAAGAAGGTGGTCAAGGGCTCATCCATCTGGCCAGCAGGGGGGCTGTCTTTCGCCTGCAGTTCATTCAGCGACTGCTGAGTGGCCCCCTTGACCTTGTGTGGAGACCTATTGCTAGGGCTGTCCTGGCTCGCTGTGGAGGGCTTGGACTAGAGGAGTCGCTGTTTTTAATGGATTTAAGGGGCCAAAAACTCCCAGAACTTCCCCAGTTTTACCAAAGTGCTTTTAAAATCTGGGGACTTTTTAAAAAGAACTCTCCCCAGGCTTCCTTGTCGCCTTTCTGGCTTTAAAAGGAACCACTTGTGTTTGGGACCCGTTTTGATGTGGGCAATGTTTTAGGACCTTCTGTTTTAAAAAAGTTCATTTCTGCAAAGGTTACAACGCTGGGACATTTGGTGAATTTATGTGGTCCTAACTTGGGCAATGCTGTTGCCCTGTCCTTGGCTCTTGGCGTTTCTTCAGTCAGAATTATAATGAACTTGCTGAAAGATTGGAGAGACTGCCTGTCCGCAGAAGAACACTCTGCTATTGTTTTACACTGCAAAAACTCTGTGCGAACTGCTGATGAGCCTTTTCCTTTTAGTGTTTTATCTCCTGATTTTAAAGATGGCACTGGTGTGTTTTTAAACTCTGAACACATTAACATTTGTGACTCTCCTGGTAAAAAAATGTATGGACTTTTGGTGAAAATTCTAAATGTGAATAAGTTAAAAGGTCGAGCTGATACACCATGGAGGAAACACTTGGGTTTGGGTTCTGAGGTGAGGCCTGCCTGGAGAGCACTCTATAAACCACCATTAACTAAGAAGGTTGGAGACCTACAATGGCGAGTTTTACATGGTGTTGTGGCTGCAAATGCTTTTATCTCTATTTTAAACCCAAATGTTATTGAGGTTTGTCCATTTTGTCCTCAGAAAGCGACTGTGTTCCATTGCTTTCTGGACTGTAACAGACTGCAATTGTTGTTTGTTTTTTTGGGGAAGCTGTTTTATCTGTTTGGAGAAGTCTTTTCCCTGCAGATTTTTATCTTGGGTGTTCCATATAGACAGAGAAGTAAGAAAAAGAGTGAACTTTTAAATTTCATCCTGGGTCAGGCTAAAATGGCTATTTATGTTAGTAGGAAAAGAAAAATTGAACAAATGCTGGATTGTAATATAAAAGACATGCTGGTTGACATGATCAAGGCTCGAATAATGATTGATTATAATTACTATCATCTGATGCAAAATGTTGAAATTTTTGAGGCTATGTGGTGCTTTAAGCACATCCTGTGTTGTGTTAAGGAGGGGAAAATTACCTATGGTGTGGTCCTGATGTAAGAAGCAAGTTTTTGTTTTAGTTTTCCTGGTTTGGTTACTTGTGTCTTTGATTTCTTGTCAGTGAGTCATTTTACTTTTCCATTGCTTCTTTTAGTTGTTTTAGTTGTTGTGTTTTTCTGTTGAACTTGTGACAATAAAGGTGTGTTGAAAAATCAAATCAAATCTCTCTCTCTCTCTCTCTCAGATCTCCCCGAAAGGCAGCTGGCGGTGCATGTACAAGCTACCTATTGAGAAACGGACAGCAGATCTCCAGTGGAGGATTGTGCATGGGGCAATAGCTACGAATAAATACAGAGCACACCTCGATCCGACTGTGGGGGGGGGGGGGAATGTTTGTTTTGTTCCCAAGTTGAGACCCTCGAGCATTTGTTTGTCCAATGTTTTCGTTTATCTGGACTTTTTGATATTTTGCGCGAGTGGTTTCAGGCTTTGGGTGAACGTTTCTCTTTTGGTCTGTTCATTTACGGTCCAAAGTATAAAGCTGTGTTGTGAAAACTTACGATTGCCTAAGAGTTACAGGTATTGAAGTCAACCTGGGTGACTTTCACTGTCTTATATTATGTGTATATTTCCCCTATGACAGTGTTGAAAACTTGGATGAATACTTGCACTGCCTGAGTCTTGTTAAACGTATCACCGAGGACTTTCCAACTCCATATGTGTTCACAATTGGTGACTTCAACGCTAATACAGCACGTTCAAGTTGTTTTGGAGACGAACTGGTGTCTTTTTGTGAGAGTTACTCCTTACACATCTCGGACAGGATTATCTTACCAGGTGATACCTTTACTCATGTTAGCATGGCTCATGGCTCTACATCATGGCTTGATCACTGTGTGACTACATCCTCAGGCCATGATAACGTGCCCAATATCAAAGTTCTGTTTGACTATGTGAGTTCTGATCATGTACCTTTATCTATAGATATTGAGGTTTCTAGTGCTGTAAGTGGCCCCCGGGAAGCTCCCTCAGCCACAACGGGCAGTAGAACATACAAATGGCGTGATGCCACAGCGTCAGACCTGTCCAGATATAAGAAACTTACTCGTAGGAAACTCTGTAACATCCGTGCTCCTATGGACGCCATCAGGTGTCACGACCATAATTGTGCGGCACACAGGGACAATATCGACAGGTTCTACAGTGATATTGTTGATGCTTTAAATTACTGTGTGAGGGAATGCATTCCTAGTCACAGTGTGGCCACCCAATATAACGTCCCAGGCTGGAATGATGTCGTTAGCGAGGCTCACACAGCTGCTCGGGATGCTTTTTTGTGGTGGAGGAGTAATAGCAAACCACGTTCTGGTCCAATATTTGAAAACATGAAAAACTGCAGGGCTAGGTTCAAATATGCTCTACGAGCATGCAGGCGCAATGAAGAAAGTATCAAATATGACCAGCTAGCTAATCACATGAGTGAACTGAACATGGTAGAATTCTGGAAACAAATGAAGGCTATGAGCTCCCACCGGTCTGTCAGATCAAACACTATTGATGGTGTGACTGGTGATGTTAATATTGCTGAAAAGTGGAAATGTCAATATGAAGCTATTTTCAACTCAGTCAAGAATGTTTCAATGAAGGATTCTGTTATGCATGATATTCGTCTGTATAACGACATGTTTGATGCCTCTGATATTTCTGCTGTTACTCCTGTTGAAGTTGATTCACTGATCAAAGTTCTCAAGAAAGGCAAATCAGCTGGCCCTGACTGTCTCACCAGTGAATGCCTCATCAACGCTGATTTCAATTTGTGTATTCTGTTGTCATTGTGTTTTAACTGTATGTTTGTTCATGGTTACATGCCAGATATGTTGATGGACTCTGTTATTATTCCTTTGGTGAAAAACAAGTGTGCCAGTCTTTCTGATATGAACAACTACAGACCTATAGCTATTGCAAATGTTATATCTAAACTGTTAGAGGGTTTGTTTCTGAACAGAACTGAGGATTATTTGTGGACAAACGACAATCAGTTTGGTTTCAAATCATCTCTTTCAACTGACAAGGCTGTTTACCTACTCCATGAATTTGTTGACTACTTCAGAAGCCATTCCACTAGTGTCTATGCTACGTTCCTAGATGCTAGCAAAGCTTTTGACAGGATTAACCACTGGTGTTTGTTCAGAAAATTGATCGATCGAGGTATTCCTATTTACATTGTTAGCATCCTGCTTTACTGGTACAGAAGGCAGTCTATGGTTGTTAGATGGGGCAATGTCACCTCATCCAAATTTCATGTGACCAACGGTGTTAAACAAGGTGGTATACTGTCACCCTTGTTGTTTAATGTCTATGTTGATGATCTCAGTGTACTGTTGAACAATACTAATGTGGGCGGCTCCTTTAACGGTGCACTGTTAAATCACATTTTCTACGCTGATGACCTCTGTTTGTTAAGTTTGTCTACTGCAGCGATGCAACATCTCCTTTCGGTATGTGAAAAATTTGGTGGAAAAAATGACATCCTGTTCAACTGTACTAAATCTATGTGTATGGCTTTCAAACCAAAGGGTGTCAATACGTCGAATCCTGTTATGCCACTTTGTGGTAATAGCTTGAACTTTGTTGAAAAAGTCAAATACCTAGGTGTGTGGATTGAATCTGATAAGACCAATGTTGATTGTAACAGGCATCTCAGGAAACTGTACGCTCAAACAAATTTACTGTTGCGTAATTTCCATAGATGTTCTCCTGATGTCAAATGTACGTTGTTCAAGACCTTCTGTACCTCAATGTACTGCTCGCCTTTATGGTTTAATAGCAATGTTGCTGTTAGGAACAAAATCCGCATTGCATATAATAACTCCCTAAGAAGGTTGTTAGATGTACCACGAAGGTCGAGTGCAAGCAAGATGTTTGTGTCTGTGAACATTCCGTCTTTTGGCGAATTGATACGTAAGAATGTTTACAGTTTTTTGAGAAGGTTGCTGGCATGTAACAATCATCTTATATCAGCAATTGTCAACTCGTCACTCACACTTCATTCCAGCATTTGGAAGTGGTGGCGTTCCATTTTATACTGAGCCCATTATTGTATGTTATTGTTGTTACAAGAGCGCCGAGTGTCTGCTGATCTGTATATACTTTTATTTATTTGTTTATCTATTTTCTACTCGTTTTAGTTTTTGCTCTTAATATGAACCCTGAGTTTGAAATAAACATTTGAATTTGAATTTGAAAGTGGCAAGGAAGGCTGCCCACACTTTGATGAACTTCCTATCTGGTACTGCTAAACTTGCCATCTGGCTGACAAGGAAAAATCGGGCTAGCAACGCTGGCAATGTGGATCCTGTGTCTGCTTTCAAGGTCTTGTTGAAAGTCAGACTCCAGGTGGAGTTCTCTTACTATCAAATGGTGGACAATTTAGAGGCATTCATCAATAGATGGACTGTAGGGAACGTTTTGTGTTCTGTGGGTCAGGGGGATGAGTTATGTTTGCACTTTTGAGATGTGACACACTTGGGCCAGTGATATTGGTCTTTTTGCACTTTTGGAATGTACAATAAAGCCTTTTTTAAAAGTCAAAGTCTCTCTCTCTCTCTGAGTGGGTGTGGTCGTGAGTGCGAGCTGAGAGCGTGTGACAGCGTGAGTGAATTATCTCAAACTTTTTTCTATCTTTTTGTGTTTAAGGTGGTTTTTTTTGCTAAATAATCTTAAGTTTTGGTGTTTTCTGTAGCTGGGGTGGGGTAGGCGTTCTGGGAGGGGGGTTTCTGCTGCCAGCTCTGCTGGTCAGCATGGTTTTGGAGCGAGGCTCCGGGTTCGAGAAGCTGACACGCCGGCATGCTGTCAAACTGACTCCGGCTGTCAGCTGCTCAGTGGAGGAATGTAGTCTGGCTGTGGGGGAGCTGGTCGGTTATGAAAGTGTTAGGTCAGTTTCGAGAATGAATAGTGCCGTGGTGATCTTCCTCGATAGTGTTGAAAAAGTTAACCAGGTAGTGGAGAGCGGGGTTGTGATTAAAGACACACTGGTTCCTGTTCTGTCTCTGGTGAATCCCGCGAAGAGAATTACGATCTCAAATGTCCCACCATTTTTAAAGAATGAGCTGTTGGAGAAGGAGCTGTCGAGACACGGGCAGCTTTTGTCCCCCATTAAGCACATCCCTCTCGGTTGTAAGTCCCCGCGTTTAAAACATGTCATGTCTTTTAGGCGACAGGTGCTCAGGATTTTAAAGAATAGCGAGGAAAGCCTCAACCTCGTATTTAAATACCGGATTGACGGCTTTGATTATACCATTCACGTCACCTCTGATAATATGAAGTGTTTCGGCTGCGGAATGGAGGGGCACTTGATTCGATCGTGCCCTCAGGGAGTTGGGGGTGATCACTCGGGGGAGGCCGCTAGTGCGGCCTCGGGGCTGTCTGGTGGCGGAGCGGCTTTGCTGCTTTCCGAGGCTGGCGGCGCTGCCGCGCCGTTGGGCGCTTCAGCCAAGGCCGCGGGGCCGTCTGGCGGTGGCAGCCGGCCTGTCGATTATAAATGAAACAGCAGCAAAAGTTAAAGCACATCGCAGGGCTGCTGCACAGACCAACATTGCGGACAAGGGTGAGATTACCGAGAGGGATCACACTGAGGATCAGACAGATGAGCCAAATGAGGCCCAGGTAGATGGTGGGACTAGAAAAATGAATATAAAAGCACAGCACAGGGTGAGCGAAAGACAGGAAGAGACAGCTACCAGGGTGGCTGAGTCAGTGTTGGAGGATGAGGATGACATTGAAATAGATGAAGAGTTATGTAAAATCTCAATCAAGCGGAAGAATTTGGAAACCAAACAGCAGAGGAGCAAAGTAAAAAGGGTTGTCAAAGAAAGTTCTGAGGTTTCTCTATCTCAACCAGATTCTTATGCTGGGTCTGAGATAGAGAGTGATGGTGAAAGCAGTGATGATGTGGTCAGTGGAGGCGGTTACCCCTTCACAAAAATACAGAAGTTTTTGCAGGACACTAAGGGATCCAGAATGGTTAAAGTTGAAAATTTCTTCCCCGATCTAAAACGTTTTGTTGACTCTGCTCGGGTCAACATGAAAAATAGGGGAGAGCTTGAGCAGGAAAGTTTTACTGATCAGGAGGTCTACAGACTAAAAAAGCTTGTGCTAAAAGTTAAGAACCAAATTGCCCAGGATGATTAGTCTTTTATCGCTCATTCTTTCTTTTCTGTTTTGTGTTGGTTTTACCCTTTTATATGCATGTGCAGATTTAATTTTGGCACACTCAACATCAATGGAGCAAGAGAAATGTTCAAGCGAGCATGTGTTTTTACTCTTGCAGAATGCAAGAAAATTAATGTTCTGTTTGTTCAGGAGACTCATAGTTCTGAGGACAATGCTGCTGACTGGAGGAGGGAATTTCGAGGGGAAATTATTCTTAGTCATAAAAGCAGCCGCAGTGGTGGAGTGGGTATTTTATTTTCTCGAGATTTTATTCCACTTTCTTATGACATTGATGAGGTAATTGCAGGCCACATTTTAAAAGTTCGAGCTGTTTTTGAGAATGTGAAAATTGTTTTTATAAATGTGTATACTCCAACCGTAGGCACAGAAAGATTGGCCTTTTTAAATATTTTAGATGACACCATCAAAAATTGCAGTAATGATGACTTTTTATTTGTGGGTGGTGATTTTAATTGCACAGAAAATCCTCTTATGGATAGGAATCACCCAGAGCCACATGCTGCATCCAAGAAAAGTTTAAAAGGTCTCATAGAAGCTCATGATCTGTGTGATGTGTGGAGGGATTTTCATGGCAAGGCTAGACAGTACACGTGGAGCCATAGAAAGGATGATATTCTGTCCTTAGCTAGACTGGATAGGGTTTACAGTTTTAAGCACCATTTTAGCATTTTTAAAAGTGCTTTTATAGTCCCTGTTGGCTTCACAGATCATTCCCTGGTTCAGTGTTGTGTTTTTATCAAGAATATAAAGTGCAGTAGTGCATACTGGCATTTTAACACATCACTTTTATCAGATAACAGTTTTAAAACTGCTTTTATGTTTTTTTTGGAGTAATTTTAAATTAACAAAATCAAGTTTTAGTTCTTTGCAGCAGTGGTGGGATGTAGGGAAGAGCCAAATAAAGAATCTGTGCCTACAGTATACTCGCAATGTCTCTGGAGACTTGGCCAGGTCTGTCAGGGACCTGGAGAGAAAAGTAGTGGAGCTGCAGTCTTTGGCAGGCTCCACAGGAGAAAGAGGACATTTTGAGGCCCTCAATGGCAAAAAGTCTGTTTTAACTGACCTACTAGGTGTGGCCGCCAGGGGCGCTGTAGTACGCAGTAGCTTCCAGAACATCGCACTAATGGACGCTCCATCTCATTTTTTCTTTGGTTTGGAGAGGAAGAATGGTCAGAGGAGGATGATCCACTCTCTCAGCTCCGAGGACGGGCGGCTAATCCATGAGTCTGCGGAGATCCGTCGCTTTGCAGCTGCTTTCTACAAAGATCTTTTTAAGAAAGAATTTGTTGAGAATCCACATGTGCTGAGTCATTTTTTGACGGACTTGCCAAAAGTGATGGCTAGCATGAATGCGGAGCTGGAGAGTGGGATCACTCTGCAGGAACTAGCAGTAGCTGTCCAGTCTCTTCAGTGTGGAAAAGCCCCAGGGATAGATGGTCTACCATCGGAGTTCTACAAGGCGTTCTGGTCTGAGATCTGTGAGGACTTGCTGGAAGTACTGTCTGACAGTCTGCGGAAGGGTCACCTGCCCCTAAGTTGTAGGAGAGCAGTCCTCACCCTCCTTCCCAAGAAAGGCGACTTGAAAGACATTAAAAACTGGCGTCCGGTGGCCCTCCTCTGTACTGACTATAAAATTCTCTCCAAAGTGTTGGCTACCAGGCTGAGGAAGGTGATGGAGCAGGTCATACATGTAGACCAGATCTACTGTGTACCTGGTAGGTTTGTTACAGACAACATTTTTTTAATTCGTGATGTTTTGGACCTCTCCAGCTCATTGGTCAAGGAACTTGGTCTTATTTCAATAGACCAAGAAAAGGCGTTTGACCGAGTTGAACATCCATACCTGTGGCAGACACTAGAGGCCTTTGGTTTCAGCTCAGGGTTCATCGCCAAGATCCAGGCTTTGTATAGAGACATTGAGAGTATTCTTAAGATTAATGGTGGTTTGAGTGCTCCTTTCAAAGTTGAGAGGGGTGTCCGACAGGGCTGCCCCCTCTCAGGTATGCTGTACTCTCTTGCCATCGAGCCCCTCCTTTGTAAACTAAGGCAAGGCCTCACTGGTTTTAAAATCCCCATCTCTGACTCTGTTTTTAAAGTGTCTGCCTATGCTGATGATGTTGTTGTTTTTACAAGAAATCAAAATGATGTAGACTACCTTTTAAGAACTGTCAATCTTTTTGGTGAGTGCTCCTCAGCGAGAGTGAATTGGGGTAAGAGTGAAGCTGTTGTGGTGGGGGGGAGACTACAAAAAATTGCCCTACCTGGTGGCCTTTCGTGGACACAAGGTGGTTTTAAATATCTTGGTGTGTTTTTAGGAAATCAGACTTTTACTGAGAAAAATTGGGAGTGTTTTTTAGAAAAAACTGAAGGAAGACTAAAAAAATGGAAATGGATTCTGCCAAACTTGTCCTTCAGAGGTCGTGTTTTAATCATCAACAACTTGATTGCTTCAATGCTGTGGCATCGACTGTCTTGTCTGGACCCTCCACCCAATTTGCTGGCCAGAGTGCAATCTATAGTCGTGGACTTTTTCTGGGACCGTCTTCACTGGGTTCCACAGAGTATCCTGTTTTTACGGAGAGAAGAAGGTGGTCAAGGGCTCATCCATCTGGCCAGCAGGGGGGCTGTCTTTCGCCTGCAGTTCATTCAGCGACTGCTGAGTGGCCCCCTTGACCTTGTGTGGAGACCTATTGCCAGGGCTGTCCTGGCTCGCTGTGGAGGGCTTGGACTAGAGGAGTCGCTGCTTTTAATGGATTTAAGGGGCCAAAAACTCCCAGAACTTCCCCAGTTTTACCAAAGTGCTTTTAAAATCTGGGGACTTTTTAAAAAGAACTCTCCCCAGGCTTCCTTGTCGCCTTTCTGGCTTTTAAAGGAACCACTTGTGTTCGGGACCCGTTTTGATGTGGGCAATGTTTTAGGACCTTCTGTTTTAAAAAAGTTCATTTCTGCAAAGGTTACAACGCTGGGACATTTGGTGAATTTATGTGGTCCTAACTTGGGCAATGCTGTTGCCCTGTGCTCGGCTCTTGGCGTTTCTTCAGTCAGAGTTATAATGAACTTGTTGAAAGATTGGAGAGACTGCCTGTCCGCAGAAGAACACTCTGCTATTGTTTTACACTGCGAAAACTCTGTGCAAACTGCTGATGAACCTTTTCCTTTTAGTATTTTATCTCCTGATTTTAAAGATGGCACTGGTGTGTTTTTAAACTCTGAGCACATTAACATTTGTGACTCTCCTGGTAAAAAAACGTATGGACTTTTGGCGAAAATTCTAAATGTGAATAAGTTAAAAGGTCGAGCTGATACACCATGGAGGAAACACTTGGGTCTGGGTCCAGAGGTGAGGCCTGCCTGGAGAGCACTCTATAAACCACCATTAACTAAGAAGGTTGGAGACCTGCAATGGCGAGTTTTACATGGTGCTGTGGCTGTAAATGCTTTTATCTCTCTTTTAAACCCAAATGTTGTTGAGGTTTGTCCATTTTGTCCTCAGAAAGAAACTGTGTTCCATTGTTTTCTGGACTGTAACAGACTGCAATTGTTGTTTGTTTTTTTGGGGAAGCTGTTTTATCTGTTTGGAGAAGTCTTTTCCCTGCAGATTTTTATCTTGGGCTTTCCATATAGACAGAGGACTAAGAAAAAGAGTGAACTCTTAAATTTCATCCTGGGTCAGGCTAAAATGGCTATTTATGTTAGTAGAAAAAGAAAAATTGAACAAATGCTGGATTGTAATGTAAAAGACATGCTGGTTGACATGATCAAGGCTCGAATAGTGATTGATTACAATTACTATCATCTGATGCAAAATGTTGAAACTTTTGAAGTTATGTGGTGCTTTAAGCACATCCTGTGTTGTGTTAAGGAGGGGAAAATTACCTATGGTGTGGTCCTGATGTAAGAAGCAAGTTTTTTTTTAGTTTTCCTGGTTTGGTTACTTATGTCTTTGATTTCTTGTCAGTGAGTCATTTTACTTTTCCATTGCTTCTTTTAGTTGTTTTAATTGTTGTGTTTTTCTGTTGAACTTGTGACAATAAAGGTGTGTTGAAAAATCAAAAATCTCTCTCTCTCTCTCTCTCTCTCTCTCTCTCTCTCTCTGAGGAGAATGAACATTTTGGCTGCAACTTTTGCATCATTGTTGGCCATTTGTATGTAAATATTTAAATAAAAATAATTTATATCGTTATTTGAACATTTTTGCGTCTTGTTGTCGTTTAGTCACAGTTTAGTGAAAGTCTGCATGTAATATGCAGTTGATCTGGCCATTCCGCTTCACAGTGAAGCAGCAGTCGGGACTGTTGTCTGCCACTGACCGGGCAGGCTGAGTGTGCCTCCCCGAGAATGATCATGGAGCGCCCGGTCGGACACCAGTGTTGCCCAGTTAACGGGAGTCTCGGCTGCTGCTTTACCCGTGTGCCAGTGATGTCCTTTGTGGCACCACGGGTCCCCGCCAGTGCCCCCACCCACCCCAGCACCTCGTCTTGTCCATGGCAAATTATCCATTAGACCTACGCAATCACTGCAACTTCATGGTATATATTTTGACTGAGCGACTCTATATTCAGGGATAGCACTTATAAAATCTTGAAGCGCTGTGGTGACTGACAGGTTGTGGTGCTGTGTTTTATCCCATCAGCATGGCCGTGATGCGCCGTATTCTCCAATGAGCATGGAGTCAATCCGAAACCCCACAACACTTCCTGAAGCCAAAATATGAAGACACAGAGCGGTCACAGACGGGTGGCTAAACTTTTATTAATATAAATTACATATTTTGATTGAGTGACTCCATATTCGTGGATGCACACCCTCGTAACCTCAGGAAAGCATGGTTAAAACCTTAGGGCAGTGTGACAAACGGTTTGAGAGATATGTGAGGAACACACACACAGGCACACACAAACAGAGATTTCTTGCATTTATAGATAGATATTATCATATGTGTAGTATTAACAAGATATCAGTATCATAGCCTGAAAATATTGTAGTTATTTTAAATAGCGGTATACTATGACAGCTCCAGTGTGAAGCTGTTATAAACTAATGAGGTGTAGGAGGATTAAAGTTTTCAAACAGATATGAAAAAAAAAACATATTTTAAGTTAGATGTAAAAGCTCTCATAAGAACAAACCAACCATTAGTCATAGTAAACCTTTGGAGAATTATTACACAATATTTGTCGTCTCCCCCAGATTATCAGAGCTTTTTGATGAGCTGGTTGTCTTATTTTGCTACTTAATTCCCAGTGCTACAACATCATTTCCTTCACAGCAGGCGTGGATATTCTACAAACAGGACATTCTGCAAACCTACACAGACTGATAGCACAGTGAGCACTGTGAAAACATTAACAGTTACATATTACCCACTGGGGCTGAATGAACTAAAATTAGAGCCTAAAGAAGAGTGGATAACAATCTAGAATTCATCTGTTGACTAGAATCACCTCTAAACTTGCAATGATGTCACCACCTATTGAGAACACTGTAACTCTGTATTATACATAATAAGTCATACAGTAGTTAATGGTTAAAGCATTTTTAATGGTTATAAACATTTTTCATTATTAAAGTTATATTACTCTATTCCCAAAGGCAAATTAGGAGAACAAATATGCTGGTGGTTTGCATGTAAAGCAGACATTGAATCTCATCTTTCTGTCTGAGTACTGCTAGATGAGGCATCTCTTTATTTCAGCTGAATTGAATGTGCTCAAGCAAATGAATTTTAGAATTGCCAACTTTCCCAACAAGAGTTTGAGTTTAGGAGTTATGGGGAGGTAGTTGAGGCAACAACACAAAGTTTATATTCAGTGTAAAACTAAATCATTTATAACTGTGTCTTTACTACAGACGGGGATGGAGGCAAAGTTTGCATTAGACTTTTTTGTTATGTGCAATTTTGACAGACAGGCTTGTAAAAAGTTTGTCATAACAGACCGTAATGCTGTCTATACCATATAGCTGCAATGCTCCCACACTGTGTATATATCTGTGTACATATGTATATTCATTTGTTCTTATTACCTTATTAATTATTGCTCTGAGTGCTGCTATCCCTGTGCTACTGCAATCCTGGAATTCCCCCATTGTGGGAGTAAAAAAGGCTTATCTTATCTTATAATCTATTTTTATCTGTCAGTTTACTTTAATTTGATCATCCTTAGTGTAATCAATCAAATGACAGCTTTCAGAATTTTCAGAATTCTGAAAAAAAATTGCTGAAAAAAAAGGTCAATGAAGGACAATTTTCAGTTAATGCTGCCTCTGAATGGGGGGTATTGTTTCTAATGTATCACCCTGGTCCAAAATGCAATATGTACATGTCCGTGGACCATGATGTTTGAGGACAACAGTGTGATCAGTAGTGAGAGTAGGGAGCAGGTGGAAGAGAACCCGGAGAAGTGAAGGTATGCACTGGAAAGAAGAGGAATGAAAGTCAGTAGAGGCAAGACAGAATACAGTACATGAATGTGAATGAGAGGGGGGCAGGTGTAACACTCAAGATGCAAGTAGAGGGAATGAAAGTAGATGGGTTTAAATACCTGGGGTCAACCATCCAAAGCAATGGAAAATGCACAAGACAGGTGAAGAAGAGCGTGCAGGCAGGGTGGAGGCAAGTATCAGGGGTTATCTCTGACAGAAGGATAGCAGCTAGAGTGAAAGGAAAAATTTACAAGATGATAGTGAGATCTGCTATGATGTATGGTTTGGAGACGGTGGCACTGACAAAAAGACAGGAAGCAGAGCTGGAGGTGGCAGAATTGAAGATGCCAAGATTCTCATTGGGAGTGACTAGGAAGTTACTCCCAATGACCTCCTAGTCATTGGGAGTCATTGATACAGAAATGAGTATATCAGAGAAACAGCTCAGGTTGAGCAGTTTGCAGACAAAGGACGTTTCCAAGTTCATTTCTTTATCGCAACGGTGTAAAAAGGAATTTTCTGCTTGTGCATGATGCAAAGAAGCCGGTCTAATGATTCAGAGGTGTGTTTTGGATAATCCAATCTAAAGCGCTGCATCCCATCCCTTTAATGCAAAGGGTGCATTATCTAAAGTGAATTGTGATCATGACGGTTTAAGACAGGTTTTGCGCTTACCAAAGCCCATGTGTGTGAGCCAAAAGGCACACAATAGTAATGCTGTTTGGTAATAAGGAAGACATCAATCACAGCTGATGCCCAGTTAGTTATGTTAAAAAGAACAAATGGTGAAGAATGGACTGAAAAAAATCATCTGAATTGTTTAATGTGTGCAAAGATGCAACACAGACATGAAGAAAAGAGGATGATGCCTGTGCAGTTTTTCATAGACTTTCATTAACGATGGCATGAAAGTCGCTCCTGGCTGTGGGGAGATGGAGTGCTCCCTCTCCTGTTGCTTTCACCGACTGAAGGTCTCCCCCTATCCATCCTGGCTAGGAGGGAAGGAGACAATCTGGCACGGCTTCCCGTCCACTTTCCCATCCGCCTTTGGCCACCACCATAAAGCAAGCCTGCTCTCAGCAACCTCCACCGGGGGCTGACAGGTGGCTGTCGAGGAGCTTGCTGGGCTGGAAACCCGAGGTGCACGGCCAACACAGATGTGAACGCATCTCCTGTCTCTCTGGGGAGTAAATGAACAGTAAAACGCTGCACACTCCTTGTTCATTCATTTATTCCCCTAAAAATAAACACATTAATGCCTAATAAGTCCGTGATGAAAATGAAAAGCCCCCCCCCCCCCCCATGTGCCGTGTATCATATTGGAACATATTGAACATGGAGCATATGTGTCAATCATTCACTCATTCCCCTAAAAAAAAAAAATCATAAATTAATGCCTAATCTATAGACTCCAAAGGTAAGCCCACAATTAAAATGAGAGTGTGGATGGAATTTAAAAAAGAATTAGTGTGTGACCATCATATAATTAAAATGACAGACGATTATGACTGTTACAAGATCGCAGCACATGCCGTTTCCTGAGCCCCGGAGCTGTGCGATAATAATTATAATACATTTTATTTGTATCGCGCTTTCCAAGGCACTCAAAGACGCTTTACATTAAAAAAAATGTCTGGCAATGTCAAAACACGCCACTGAAATATCATTAAGCAATGTGCTTCTGACAATAGACCTCCTTTTTCCTGATCAAAAGCAGATTCTCATGGAATGCACTATAATAAGTTAAGTTAATCCCTTCCACAGCATGTGGAACACCATGTGGTGTCATTAGAGCCCCTCCGGGGTAAAGAAAATGAGGATCCAAACGCCAGGTATTTGATAAACCATAGTTTTAATGTGCTAACAGAACAAAAAGTAAAGCAGCGTGTGGGCTGAACAAAAAACACAAGATAGGCTTGGCAAACAGGCTGACAGGAATTCTCTGACAAGACAGGCAGAAGTGTGTGTGAGACGCCGAAATGATTCAAGGTTGCCACACCAGTTGATGAGCAGCGATCATTAAATAAGGCTGACTTAATTACTAAAAGAGAAAAAGATGTGGATAATCAAGAAGTCAACACGGATCAGGCTAAGGTGGAAATAAACAGAACACTGTCAAAGTAAAAGCCCAAACCAGAAATGAGGAAAACCATGATGATGAAAATAATAATGCTATTGTGGCGGGTTGATTCAACCCCCCCACAACACACAGAGACAGTCAGCTCGTTACTCCTGGGTTTTTTCCGCTGCATGCTGAGTTTACAGCTGTGAGGTTAAAGTGTCATCCATGCATTGTGTTCATGCATCCTGCCTGTACCTCTGATATGCAAATGCCCAGATCGACTGCTGTGAATGTCTTTGATGTATTGTCTGAGTTGGGTATATATGCTGCACTGTTCTGTAAATCTGCCTCTCATTCACTGACTCCTTCAACTGCTGCAGACACGCACTTTGTGTCTCCTCTCTGACATCACCTCAGCCCGCAGCACGAGGGCTGGGGAGGTGTTCCGATGAAGGCGGTATGATTCAATAAACCAACTAAAAACTCCATCGCTGCCTTTATTTTATCATGCCGCTTCACTATGAAACTAGGAACTAAGGACAAGACATGGATACATATAACAAGAACATGATAATATTCATGATAATGACAATAATACTAATAAATACTGAAGATCCCACAATACCAAAATAAAGCAAGGACGTGATTCAAACCCATGCCCTAACATGTGGTGCATGGGGCGGCACCTATCTCCATTTCAATGCACTATAATAGTAATATGAATCAGAGTGTGCACCACCACACCTCTTTGAAATGAGGCACCTCCTCCGAATACATAGCGGGCGCACTGTCTACTGGTTATTTGATGGCATGACGCAAGGCGTAAAAAAATAAACAACGTGCTGACAGAAACTAACAAAAGCACTGGCGTATGGTGGAAAGTCTGTCTAAAAAGTGTGCAGATGACTGTCAAAATAGGGCCCAAAGTAAGAGGGTCAAGGCTGAGATGGTTTGGACATGCGCAGAGGAGGGATAATAGATATACTGGACAAAGGATGTTCAAGATGGAGCTGCCAGGCAGGAGGAAAAGAGGAAGACCACAGAGAAGATTCATGGATGTAGTGAAGGGGACATGGAGAGGGTTGGTGTTACAGAGGAAGATGAAGGGATAGGGTGACATGGAGGCAGATGATCCAGTGTGGAGGCCCCTATGGGGAGCAGCCAAAAGAAGAAGAAGATATAGATACAAATAGCTTTTTTAAAATTTTATGTAGCCTACCTTGAAAACAGTCCACTTTGTTTAAAAATATTTGTGGAAAAACTAAGCGATTGTCATGAATTGCCCTTCAGAGGCAGAGAGGTGAAACCCACGCGCTGAGCTGTGAGTTTGTGAGGTTTATTGAAAGTAACAAAACATAAGTCCAAACAGTGTTCTAACATAAAATACAAACAACGAATAAACTTATGGACTGCGCGCCAGAACAGGGACTGGGTTCTGGTGGAGACGAAGTGAGAGGAAATCATTCAAGACAACGGCAACAGGAAATGAAAATAACTGCCCTTAAAGAGGGTCAAAACCAATTCACATAAGTAACGGCAGGTGTGGGTCACATGAGCGGGCAGAAGGAAACAATGATTCATAATTAGACCAGCTGGGGGTAATGAGAGAGAAGCAACTGAAACTGACAGATGACAGGGCGACTCCCACCCAGAGCACAAACCCAGAAATACCACTGACAGCTGTCAACCCAGAAAAAGAACACAACAGTAAAGATATAAAGAATAAAATATCAACAAACAAATGCAAATTAATACAAAGTAAAAGTGTAACAAAACTAAAGCATAAACATGAAAATAGCAAACAGTCCAAGAATTACAGAAACCCATAAAGCACAAAATACAGCAAATATATACGTAAATGTAGAGGAAAAAGCCATGAGACTGAGCAAGGCGGAAACCTCCAGTGCTCGGCTCATAACAGTGATGGGTGTGATTTTACTTTATTAGATGGTTTAATATTAATGACAAACTCACTAAAACAAATGTTCATGTTTATCATCACCACAAAGAGGACGTGCTCAAGGACCCTGGTTCACCATGGTGAGGTCGAGCAGACAGATCAACTATATCTACAAATTTAAGCCTTTGCAAAATCCATAGTGATGTTATTCGTTCACTCATTTTCAACCACTTAATCCTTTTCATGGTCGCAGAGGGCTGGAGCCTATCCCAGCATCTTTTGGGCGAGAGGCAGGGTACACCCTGGACAGATCACCAGTCCATCGCTAGGCCAGCACAGAGAGATAGACAACCATTCACTCTCACATTCATATCCAAGGACAATTTAGAATCCCCAGCTGATGCCAATTAACATGACCTGCATGTCTTTGGCCTGTAGGAGGAAACCAGCGTGCCCAGCGAAAACCCACACAGACACGGGGAGAACATGCAAACTCTGCACAGAAGGGTCACCGATGGCCAGGGGTGGGATCAAACCCACAACCTTCTTGCTGTGCTGCCACAGTGCTAACCACTGTGCCACCGAGCTGCCCGTGTGTCAAGGTTCTGAGCAGGGTCAGGGGACCATGCACATGCTTTCAGTTCTTTTCTGTTTTTTCCTGTATTCTCCTCTCCTCGGCTTAGTTTGGTTATGTTTGGTTTATTTATATCTGTCAGTTATTAGGATTTGAATCAGGCCATGTCCTCACTTTAAGTTCATGTTTAGACTTTTTTTGTTAATGTTTTATGTTTTTGGTTCTATTTGAGTTTTATTATCACAGTCATGGTTTTGCTTGATGTTGTTAATGATCATTATTTTCGTGGTTATGTCATCATGTTTATTCCTGTCATGATTTGGGTTCAGACTACTGGCCACTGTTTCCAACCTTCGTAGAACATATTGCAGGCTAGTGAAGAGGTCATGTGGGGCACCGGAGTTTGTGCCAATGAGATAGCGTCCCCAGGATCCGATGCCTTGCCCACAACACCATGCCCTGGCACCTACACCTCCACGTCGCTCTTCAGCTCCTGCGCTGCGGGGCTTATTGGTTAAGGAGCGCTCTTCATCGCCAGTCCCTACGGCAGCTGCAGTTTTGCCAGCCATCACGTCTGCAGTTTTGCCTGTCATCACGTCAGAGGTTTCATCTGCCATCATGCCTGCAGTGCCGGCTCCCACATCTGCTGCACTGATGTCCACGCCTGCTGCTACATGTCAGAGTGCCTTGTCAGCCATCCCTCCAGCATCCCCAGAAGTGGATGTCACCTCTCGAGCAGCGGAGTCTCCAAGGTCCTCGCCAGTGGAAGAGCAGGAGCTAAGGCAAGTAGTAATTTTCTCGTTACCACCGAGAATAGAGAGGTCTTGTCTTGCTTCTGATGGGGGTGGAGTGGGGGGGCCAGTTGCAGTGCCCATCTGCTTCTGAGCTCTCCCCGCCAAGCTCTTCTGCTGGTAATGGGAATATGGATGTGATATCTGCCTGTGTTTCTTCTTCCCCATTCGAGGTGGCTGCATTTGGGATGAAAGAGCACACTTCTACCCCTGCTGTCTTTGAGGAGCACGCACCAGCTCCTGACCTCCATGAGGAGCATGCACCAGCTCCTGTCGTCACATCTGCTGCTTCGCCAGACGCCAAGTCTGTCATCTGGGCTGCAGGTCATCATGGCCAAAAGCAGCGGAGCCACTTGGGTCCTCGCCAGCAGTGGAGCAAGAACTAAGGCAAGTCCCCTTCTTTGTATTATCAACATCTATACTATTCAATTCAACTTTATTTATATAGTGCCATTTCACAACAACAGTCATCTCATAGAACTTTCAACTGTAGGGGAAACCCCCACAATTGCAGAAAGACCCCAGCAATCAGGCGATCCCCTATGAGCAAGCGCTTGGCAATGGTGAAGAGGAAAATCTTCCTTTTAACAGGAAGAAACCACCAGCAGAACCAGGCTCAGGGAGGGACAGTCATCTGCTGCGACTGGATGGGGGGTGAGGGGATAGAGAAGAAGAACAAAAGAACAGACATGTAGAGAGCAAACAGCACGATGGGGATTCAATCTATAGGAGAGAACAAACAGATGTTAATGACCAGCAAAAATATTTCACTGAGAGTGAAGAAAGGAGTGAAGCCCGGTGCACTGTTGGAGGTCCCCTGGCTATCTAAACCTATTAGCAGCATAACGAAGGGAGGGTTCAGGGGCACATGATCCCTCCCTAATTATAGGCAATATCAAAAAGGAAGGTTTTAACCCTATTCTTAAAAACAGAGATGAAGTCTGACTCCCGAATCCAGATTGGCAGCTGGTTCCACAGGAAAGGAGCTTGATAACTGAAGGCTTTGCCTCCCATTGTACTTTTGGAGATTTTAGGTATTACAAGTAATCCTGCATTTTGGGAGCGTAGTGCTCTGTTAGGATAATAGGGTAGTATCACCTCTTTTACATAAAAAGGGGCCTGATTATTTAGAGCTTTGTAAGTGAGAAGAAGGATTTTAAACTTAATTCTAAACTCTATGGGAAGCCAGTGAAGTGAGGCCAGAACCAGAGAGATATGATCTCTCTTTCTAGTATCTGTTAAAACTCTTGCTGCAGCATTTTGGATCAGCTGAAGACTTTTTAAAGATGTTTTAGGACAACCTGATAATAAAGAGTTACAATAATCTAATCTAGAGCTAACAAAAGCGTGGATCAGTTTCTCAGCATCAGTCTGAGATAAGATGCTCCTAATTTTGGCAATATTATGCAAATGATAGTAGGCAGTCTTAGAAACAAGTTTAATATGTGAATTAAAAAAACAGATCTTGATCAAAAATAACTCCAAGGTTCCTCACAGAACTATTAAGAGAAAGAGTAACCGTATCCAAACTAAGAGTTTGATTTGGAATGGTAGTTCTAAGGTTTTCTGGACCAACTAGAATGACTTCAGTCTTATCTGCCTTTAATACCAGGAAATTACAAGTCATCCAAGCATTGATTTCCTTAAGACAGGCCTCTAACTTGGTTAATTGATTACTATCATCTGGCTTCATTGACAGGTATAATTGTGTGTCATCTGCATAACAATGAAAATGTATACAGTGCTTTCGAATAATGTTGCCTCGTTGGCCTCCGTCGGTCTATGATGACCATGGAAGAGAATCCTAAACGTCTACTCTGCTGGAACAGCACCGCCTGTGGCTGAACAGGCCGATGCGCGAATGGCAGTCTGTGTCACACAGGTCGCACTTGTGGGTGGTCTCCGTGCTGCTGGGTCTGTGGCGGTTCTTCCTGCGGGTCCTTTTTTCATCTGCTGCAGCAGTCAGTCTCTTTTCACCCACCTTGAGCTGTCTGGTCAGGATGCCTCTCCATTTGGAGCGGTCCGTTGCAAGGTCCTCCCAGCGCTCTGTGTTGATCTCCAGGGCCTTCATGTCTCTCTTGCAAACGTCTCTAAAGCGCAGCTGTGGGCGGCCAACGTCTCTCCTGCCAGTTGCCAGTTCTCCGTAGAGGACGTCTTTGGGGATTCTGCCATCCTCCATACGGTGAACGCGGCCTAGCCAGCAGAGCCTGCACTGCCTGAGTAGAGTGAGCATGGAGGGAAGGCCGGCGCGGGACAGAACTTCTGTGTTGGGCACTTTGTCCTGCCAGGATATGTCCAGGATGTGGCGAATGCAGCGCAAGTGGAAGGAGTTCAGTCTCTTTTCCTGCCGGGCATATGTTGTCCACGTCTCACTCCCATAGAGCAGTGTGCTGATGACGCAGGCATTGTACACTGCCATCTTCGTCTTGACAGAGAGTTTGGGATTCTCCCACACTCGTGTGGTGAGGCGAGCGAGTGTGAAGGCTGACTTTCCAATCCTCTTGTTGATCTCTGTATCAAGGGAGAGGTTGTTGCTGATCGTGGACCCCAGGTACGTGAACTGATTCATGACCTACAGCTCGTAGTCGTCGATGGTGATGGTTGGTGGTGCTTCCGTGCCTTGCGCCAAGACGTTAGTCTTCTTCAGGCTGATGGTAAGCCCGAAGTCCTTGCATGCCTGGGAGAAGCGGTCCATCAGGGTCTGAAGCTCCTGCTGTGTGTGGGTTGCGACTGCAGCATCATCTGCGAACAGCATGTCTCTGATTAGAGCCTCACGTACTTTGGTTCTGGCTTTCAGGCGGGCGAGGTTGAAAAGCCTGCCGTCAGATCTTGTGTGCAGGTAGATTCCCTCTGTTGCTGTGCTGAAGGCATGCCTCAGGAGCATAGAAAAGAAAATCCCAAAGAGGGTTGGCGCAAGTACACAGCCCTGTTTCACTCCGCTGCGTATGTTGAATGGCTCTGAGACATTGCCGTTGTGCTGCACTATCCCCTGCATGTTGGTGTGAAATGATTCGATGAGGCTTTGCAACTTTGGTGGCCATCCTATCTTTGGCAGGATCTTGAAAAGGCCCTCTCTGCTGACCAGATCGAACGCTTTGGTGAGGTCGATGAAGGCGACGTACAGGGGCATGTTCTGTTCTCTGCATTTCTCCTGGAGTTGGCGGATGGAGAATATCATGTCTACCGTCGATCGCTCAGCGCGGAAGCCACACTGAGACTCGGGATAGACACGTTCGGCAAGCTTCTGTAGGCGACCGAGAACAACTCGTGCGTAGACTTTGCCAACAATGCTGAGGAGGGAGATGCCCCTGTAGTTGTTGCAGTCGCTTCTCTCCCCTTTGTTTTTGTAGAGGGTGATGATCTTGGCGTCCCTCATGTCCTGTGGTATGGCACCTTCCTTCCAACACTGGCAGAGGACGTCATGCAATGGCAGTAGTAGGGCGGTCTTGCAGTGCTTGATCAGGTCAGGGGGTATGCCGTCGTTGCCGGGTGCTTTGCCAGTGGCCAAGCTGTCAATGGCCTTGCTGAGTTCGTCGATGGTTGGCTTGGCGTCAAGTTTGTCCATGGATGGCAGGCAGTCGATGGCATCAAGGGCTGACGGTGTCACGGTGTTCTGTCTGGAGTAGAGGTCGGAGTAGTGTTCCACCCATCTCTCCATCTGCTTGTTCTTTTCTGTGATCATCTCCCCAGTGGAGGATTTGAGGGGGGCCGTCTTGCTCTGAGCCGGACCAAGTGCTTTCTTGATGCCATCGTACATACCACGGATGTTCCCTGTTATGGCAGCGGTTTGAATGTCTTGGCTGAGCTGAGTCCAGTACTCGTTGGCACAGCGCCGAGCAGTCTGCTGAACTTTGCTTCTCGCAGCCCTGAGAATCTGGAGATTCTTCTCGTTTGAGTACTTCTTGTACTCAGCAAGTGCTGAGCGCTTGGCTTCAATGACAGGGGTCATCTCGGTCAACTTGGCATCAAACCAGTCCTGTGACTTCGAGGTCTTCCTCCCAAAGGTAGCCAAGGCTGTGCGGTGGATGGTGTTTCGCAGCTCTTCCCACTTCTGCTTTGCAGATTCTCCTTCTTGTGGTACACCAAGTTCCTTCTCAAAGGTGGAGGCAAACTGCTCAACAAGTTCTGGTTGAGCCATCTTGCTGGTGTCAATCCGTGCCTTTCCAGGCTGTCTAGCATGATGGAATTTCTTCAGCTTGACCTTGCAACACACTAATGAATGGTCTGTGTCGCAATCTGCACTCTGGAACGAACGGGTGATTAGCACGTTCTTCAGTGAGGTGCGCCTGGTCAGGATCAAGTCCAGCTGGTGCCAGTTCTTTGAGCGCGGATGTTGCCAGGAAACCTTGTGTTGGGGCTTGGTCTTGAAGAACGAGTTTGTGATGCACAGATCGTGATATGTGCAGAACTCGAGCAGCCGCTGTCCTTTGTCGTTCATTCTGCCCACGCCAAAAGGTCCAAGACAGGAGGGCCAGGAGTCGTGGTCAGCACCCACTCTGGCATTGAAGTCTCCAAGGAGAATGAGTTGTTCAGAGTTAGGGATGATCCTGACAGTTGTTGCGAGATTCTCGTAGAATTCGTCTTTTGCCTCTGGTGTGGCTGTCAGTGTTGGGGCATACACACTGACGAGGGTGACTGGGCCTTGAGTGGTGTTCAGGCGGAGTGTGAGGAGTCGTGCAGAGCCAGTGCTGCCCGGTTCCACCATCTTCAGCAAGGTGTTCTTCACTGCGAAGCCCACTCCGTGTTCCCTGTGTTCATCACTGCCCTTTCCCTGCCAGTAGAACGTGTAGTCCTTCTCTCTCAGTGTGCCTGCGTCAGCCAACCGTGTTTCCTGGAGAGTGGCGATATCCACTCCCAGTCTCTTCAGCTCATTATTGATGATGGCAGTCTTTCTGGTGTCGTTGATGTTCTTGAGGTTAGCAGTGAGTCCTGTCATCATAGTGCGGACGTTCCAAGTTCCCAGTTTTAGAGTCGGTCTCTTTTGTTTTATTGTCTTGCCTGGTGCGAAGGTTCTCAGCCTGCTGTTCGGACTTCTCCTCATCCCCATGCACCCAATGAGGAAAGCAAGCTGTGGCGGGACAACACCTTATTGGCTGGGGGCTGCCCAGCTTGAGGCGGGCGGTAGCTGTCCAGTGAGATCCGATGATCCCTCCCACCGTCGGGAACAACCCCTGGCGCCGCGCTCTACGCCAATTGAGCGGTGGCTTATAACCTAGCGGAAGCATATACTGTATAAACTCAACATATATGAACAAGACCTCTCTATACTAGAGAGGTCTTGCTTTGCTCTTGACAGAGGAAGCCAGTTGCAGCAGTCATCTGCTTCTGGGCTTTCTCCTTTGGGCTCTACTGCTGCTATGGGTAGTGACCAGGCTTACATCCCTTCCTCCCTGTCCGAGGTGGCCGTGCCAGGGATGGAGTTGCAGGGGGACCATGTTCCACCTCATCCGACCATCATGCCAGAGGTCGGTGGGCCTCCAACCATCACGCCAGGGGTTGGTGGGTCTCCACCAGCCATCATCACAGAGGCCATAGGGTCTCCACCAACTGTCATCGCAGAGGCCGGGGGATCTCTGTCAGCCGTCATCGCAGAGATCGGGGCACCTCCAGCCATTGTTCCACCTGGCCCTGTGGTCCAGTTGCTCAAAGACAGTGGTACACCACCTGAACAATCCTGCATTTTGGCTGGGAGGGTCATGGGCGGGAGAATGCCTCTCGACCCATTCTGTTCTTTGGTCAGGGGCCAGGGACTCTGGTTGGTCCAACTAACTGTTTTGTTTGTTTGATTCTGTGTGTGTGTGTGTGGGGGGGGGGGGTTATGTTGGTATTGTTTTGAGGTGTCTGGAATCCACCCCTTAAAGGTGGGGCTCTGCCAAGGTTCTGAGCAGGGTCAGGGGACCATGCACACGCTTTCAGTCATTTTCTGTTATTTTCTGTATTCTCTTCTCCTCAGCTTAGTTTGGTTATGTTTGTTTTATTTATGTCTGTCAGTTATTAGGATTTGAATCAGGCCATGTCTGTCATGGTTCATGTGCTGACTCTGTCGGCACTCGGGCTGTGTGGTAGCTCTCTGTTCTCTCCTCTGGCGTGCTTCTAGACGTTTATTATGACAGCATCTCGGCGGGGCTTCCGGCTGTCAGTGGAGCCCCACTGAACAGCCTGATTCCAATCAGCTGATGGCTCTTCATCAGCTGATTAATCTATTCAGCCCTATTTAAGGGAGCAGCTCTGTTTGCTCAGGGCTGCGACCTACACCTGCTTTCCAGTCTAGCTCCCAGACCAGTCAAGTCAGTTCTTCCCAGTTCTGCCCTCGCTGACTATATGTAAGTGCCTTGCCTTTATTTGTGTTTTGCCCCATGAGGCTTGTTATTTTGTCAGTGTGCCTTTATTTAATAAACGTACAAACTCACGGCTGCCTGCAGCATCTCATTGATAGCTCGTGAGAGCCATCCATAACAGTAGGCCGCAGCCCAAAGAGACGCCGGTGACCGTGAGTTTGTTTAATTGGACTTGAAGTTCCCCTGTTCAGCATACCAGCGTGCTGGGAGATGGTGTTGCCGCTCAAGGGCTACGCTATGAGCCTGGGCTACGAGCTAATCATGGATCTCATAGAGATCAACGGAATCCTTTCCAACGCTCGTAGCCATCGCTTCCCCAGTGGCTTGCGCTGGTACCTGGACCTCGCCGAGGCAACTATCAACCGCCATCCTCGCTACGCTGACCATCCCGAGATCACAGCGAGGAGGGCGGACATCGCTGCTCAATAGGAGAGACTCCGTGGGCTGGAGGGAAACTCCGGCAGGAAGCCGAAGAGGAGGCATCCTCGCTTCAGGATCCCGTTCCTCTCCCCGTTCCAGGCCAGGGGTTTGCACCGCCCAGGGGTGATCCCCGAAGGAGTGAAACGTCAGTCGGGATTTCCCCGGAGAAGCTACAACTGACAGTTGCGAGCTGCTGCTCGCTCCGCCGTTCAACCTACGCAGATTATAAAGCATGTGACGGCGGCAGTCAGGCTGGTGGAGAGGAATCCGGCGTTAAGTGGCTATCCAGATTACGCCGACCTGCTCGCTTCTGTTTCCGCACAGGAGCGGCATTTCCCGAACCTCTCCTTCGCCTCACCCTCTGCCGGTAACCGTCGTCACACTGCTAACAGTAAGCCTCAGCAAGAACCCCGTCCGGACCCTGTTCCAGGTCGTCGGAAAGACTCCACCTCTCAGACAGCTGACTCTTCTACGTCTCGTCTGGAGGGAATTCCTGCAGGCTCTCCCCCCGGGTCATCTCTTCCTGCTGTTCCGTTAGCTCCTCGTGCCCAGATCACCTCGACTGTCATCTCCTCCTCCTCGATGTCTTCCTCGGCTGCAGTGAGTACTAGGAGTCCTGCTTCGGCGATGCCCGTCGTGGGTCCATCGCGAGCGGCTCCTCCTCGTCCTTCCAGGGGGCCCTCCGTCACCATCCAGGGGGGAAAGGGAGGAACGAAGTCCACTGCAGCGGGTTCCATCGGGCCTCTACGGATCAGGCAAGTAACTTTTCATTCTGTTCCCACATTGGATGAATTGCCTTGCTTGATTCCTGGGGGCGGAGTTCGGGGTTCACAGTCCCCTGAACTCCCTCCACCTGCTGTAGTAATTAGTAATGGACCTGCTACCTTTGTGTCTCCTTCCCCTGAGCGTTCCGCGGCGCCAGGCCTACGCACTGGACGAGGAGGGAGCCTGCGGCCCTGGATAGCCTGGTTCCAGCCTCACAGCCCCGTCATGGGCAGAGGAGGAGAGCGGACTGCAATTTGGAGCCTGGGCCGATGATGAAGTGTCCCCGGGTCTCCACGGAAGAGCGGTCCGACGCAGCAGGTCGAGGATCTCCTGCCGCTACACCATGCGGGTCATTGGCGTGGTCATCAGCGGTGGAGGGTCCTCAGGCCGTGGACATCATCATGCCAGCTGCGGGGCCCACCGTAGCCGAGTGGGAACCAGAGGACGTCCTTCTGCCTTCGGAACCTGGACGGCGACAGAACTCAAGTGCAAGCAAGTGCTCTATTTTGTTTTCCTTCTATCTATTCTAGAGCATTTTTGCCTGTCTCTCAGGGAGACGAGCCAGGTGCAGCCGCCCGCTGCATCCGAGCTCGTCTCACTGGGCTCTGTCACTACCGGTGATCCTGATCCCGGTTCTTCTTCTTCTCCTGATCCTTCTCCCAGGGTCACCGGTGCGGAGTCAGTCCCAGTCGCTGTGCTGGAGGTTCCGGGTTCGGGCTTGGAGGTCGTTCCTGGTGCTGCGCCGACCCAGTCGGGGTCCATCGTGGGTGCAGCATTAACTCAATCGGGGTCTGACGTGGGTGCAGCCGTGACCCGATCGGGGTTCAGCAGGGGCGCAGCGCCGGTTTGGTTCAAGGTCGGTGAGGGAGCTGCAGATCCTCTGCTGCCTGACACTGGACTGACTCATCAACCTTCCCCCAACTCATCTCCACCGGGGGCCGTTGGGGTTCTCAATATTCGGCTCGGCTCTCCCTCGTCTTCCCCCTCTCCAGGGAGGCCGTCTTCAATTTCTCCCCTGCGGTCCTGGTGGCTGAGTGATGCGAGTCGGCCACCTGGAGGACTGCCTCGCCCGTTTGGCGTTCTGGGTTGGCCACCCGACAAACTTATCCTTTCATTCGGCGATCTGGCCCAGCCGCCAGAAGAACCGTGTTTGCTGGCCTGGGACTGGGGTAGGCCGTCCGAACTGTTCCTTTTCCTCCTGCAAGCGATGTGGACGCTAGATGCAGGGCGGCCCCCCGAACTATTGGCTTTCGTGCTGTGGTGCTCAGCCTGCCGTCATTGCTGGGGGTTTTTTCTTTGCTTCTGTAACCTTTTGGGATGTGCTGGTGTTTTATTAATGAACTGTGTATCTCACCGCTCCCTAGCGTGTGTGTTTTTTTTTCCTCCCTCTGTTGTGATTATTCTTTCCGTAGGTTGGGAGATGTCCATTCGTTGTCTGTAACGGTTTATTTGTATGGATTTAAACTGCAGGGTTTCAACATTATCTAGTGTGGGGTTTTTCTCTCTCCCTCCCTTCCTCTATTGGGGGAAGATATGTGGGGGGGTTTTTCCCTGGAACTGTGTATCTTGGTCTTTAGACCCGGGTTTTCTGGTTGTGGCCTGTAGGCTTAGTTGTCCCTTATTTGTGCCTAGTATTCTGTCTATTTGTGCATTATGGAGTGTTTTTGTGTTTTTCCATGCTCTGTAGTGTCTCCTGATGGTATTTTCTGTCTTCACCCTTGTCGCCAGGATCTAGCCCTCCTTGGCCTTTTTTCCCCCTCCTCCCTCCCTGGGGTTGTCTTGTTGGCCTCCCAGTTGGGGGGAGCCCGATGTTACACCGCGTCTAGAATCCACGTCAGGAACGGGGGCAACTGTCATGGTTCGTGTGCTGACTCTGTCAGCACTCAGGCTGTGCGGCTTGTGAGAGCTCGTGAGAGCCATCCATAACAATGTCCTCACTTTAAGTTCATGTTTAGACTTTCTTTATTAATGTTCATATGTTTTTGGTTCTGTTTGGGTTTTATTATCACGGTCACGGTTTTGCTTGGTGTTGTTAATGATTATTATTTTCATGGTTATGTCATCATGTTTATTCCTGTCATGATTTGGGTTTGGGCTTTTGTTTTGACAGCACCTTTTGTTTACTGTCATATTGACTGGACAATCAACCTAAGTGCAAGATGCAATCACCAACAGAATAACATACAAAAAACGTTTGACCCTTTATTAAATTTCAAAAGACACGAACTTGAAGAAAACCAGTCACTCACCAGAGAAGCAGCAAACCTGCAGAGGGAGAGATGAGGCAGATTAATGGAGGAATGAAGGGGGAAATGGAAATCCAAAATAATACCACTCACATGAGAGGAGAAGAGAGCCCAGCACAGAACCCAGTGAAGGAGATGAACCAACAGGTTAGGACTGCTGGTGGGGGAATGGAGGGCTTCCACAGAATATGGGCAGATCGGACACCAGACAGCAAGAAGAGCAGAGGCGGGGAGCTGATAATGTATGTGAATAACAGATCCTGCCCACATCACAATTAAAGAACAACACAGCAGCAAGAACAATGAGTTGCTAGCGGTTAGCATGTGACTGGCATACTTGCCCAGAGAATTTTCACATCACCGCGAATGCTATTTATGCACCACCACCACCCCTTCCCCCCCGGAGCAAGCACTGAGGCAGCGTGTGATGTCATCCACTCAGTCACTATCAAGCTGCAGACAACACCCAAATGCTCTCTTGCTCATCTCTGGTGATTTCAACCATACCTCACTGTCCTCCATTCTGCCCACTTTCACCCAGTATGTCACATGCCACACCAGAGACAATAAAACACTGGGCTTATTTTATGCAAACACAAAGGAGGCTTATATTACCTCCTTGCCTCTCCCCCCTCCCGGAAAATCGGACCACAACTTGATTCACCTCTTGCCTGTGTACATACTCCTGGTACACAGACAACCTCCCGTTACCCACACAGTGAAAATATGGTCTGAGGAGGTGGAGGATGCTCTGAAGGACTGTTCTGAATCCACTGTATGGGAGCAGCTTTGTGATCCACACGGTGAGGACATCATTGGCCTCACACACACCATCACTGACTACATCAACTTCTGTGTGGACAACACCATATCCACCAAGACCAGACGGTGTTTCTCAAACAACAAACCCTGGATCAACCCTGAGATAAAGTCACTGCTGAAGGAGAAGAAAAGGATCTTCAGGTCGGGAAACAAGGAGGAGCTGAAGTCCGTACAGAGAGCTAAGGAGGAAGATCAGAGAGGGGAAGGACAGCTACTGGAAGAAGATGGAGGACAAGCTGCAACAGAGTGACATCAGCGGTGTCTGGAGAAGCCTCAAAACCATCTCTGGACACCAGAATACCTCCTCCCAGGCCATGGGGGGGGGGGGGGGTGTAGAAAATGGGTGAACAACCCGAACCGGTTTTTTAACGGGTTTGACCAACTGCCCTCTTCTCCGCCTGCCCACCAACCACTGCTGCCTCCACCTTCATCTAGTTCCACTGTCCATGGCCTCCCCCAACACCCCCCCTCCCAGCACACAGCCCCCCTGCCCCAACCTGACCCTTACTAAGACCCAGGTGAAAGCTGAGCTGAGGAAGATCAAGGCAAGGAAGGCTGCGGGTCCGGACAGCATCAGCTCGAGGCTCCTCAAGTCCTGCGCAGACCAGGTGTGTGGGATGGTGGGGCACATCTTCAGCCTGAGCCTGAAGCTAGGGAGGGTACCACAGCTGTGGGAAAACATCCTGTGTGGTACCCGTATTGAAGACCCCTCACCCCAAGGACCTGAACAGCTACAGACCAGTGGCCCTCACATCACACCTAATGAAGACCCTGGAGAGGCTGCTCCTCACCCACCTCCGCCCCCTGATGGGATCACCGATGAATCCACTTCAGTTTGCCTACCAGCATGGCATCAGGGTGGAGGATGCAGTGATCTTCCTCCTACATCGTTCCCTGTCCCACCTGGAGAAGCCTGGGAGCACTGTGAGGATCATGGTCTTTAATTTCTCCAGTGCTTTCAACACCATCCAACCAGTGATCCTGAGGAACAAGCTACTGTGCGCAGGGGTGGACCAACACCTGTCATCATGGATCCTGGACAACCTCACAAACCGACCACAGCTTGTGAGAACCCAGGAATGTGTGTCTGATAACATCATATGCAGTATGAGGGGCCCCCAGGGAACAGTTCTGGCTCTGTTCCCTGTCACCCTCTACACTGCTGACTTTTCACACAACACACCACACTGCCATCTATAGAAGTTCTTTGACGACTCTGCGATCATCGGCCTCATCTCTGATGGAGATGATGCGGAGTACAGAGGACTTATCCAGGACTTTGTGGACTGGTGCCAACGGAACTGCCTCCAGATCAATGCGAGGAAAACTAAGGAACTGGTGGTGGACTGCCACAGGTGAGGACAACCCCCCACAGCACCGGTAAACATCCAGGGAACAGACATTGAGATGGTGACATCTTACAAGTACCTGGATGTTCACCTGAACAATAAACTGGACTGGTCACACAACACCAACACGCTCTACAAGAAGGGGCAGCGCAGGCTGTTCCTCCTGAGGAGACTGACATATTGCTGGACCCAGGAAACACACACAGAGGCTTGAGTGCATACAATTATCTTTATTTGTACAGTGAGAGTGTGTGGGTGCGTGTATGTGTGGTGTGTATGTGGTGATGGTAGAGATGACGTGGCCGGGGGAGAAGCAGAGCACCGTTCACCCTGGCAACCCTATAACAGAGCCAAAGCACAGATGTTAGAGTCTTCCACCACTGAATGAACAAAGTAATGACTGTGGCTTACTTGCAGGTGGAACAAAGAGAGCTCAGGTTGGCCCGGAGGCTCCAGTCAGGAAGACAGCGTCTGCTACGCGCTCCAGAGGTGAGCAGGTTGGCCTGTTGAAGCGAGGAGAGGACGTTCCACCGCTGAGGAGAGCAGGTTCCGCCGCCGGAGGAATCCACCTGTGCACAGGGGAGAAACTGAGAGGAAGGTGAGTAGCACACTGCTTACTTGAGACGAAAAGATGATTCCAATAAAGAGTTAAGAGACCTGGACGTAGACAGTCAGGCGAGAGACATAACTCTTGGGAGAATGACAGACGGCTCCGTGCCGGACCCCAGGCAGAGCAGGCTATAAAGCCCGTGGGCGATTGGAAGCAGGTGTGCGTGCAGCTGAAGCAGGTGATGGCCCAGAGTGAGTCGTGACAGAGACGCAGATCACTCCTAAAGACCTTCTACGATTCGGTGGTGGCATCAGCCATCACATTTGGAGTGGTCTGCTGGGGCAGTGGCATCACGGCAGCCGACAGGAAGAGACTGAACAGGCTGATCAAAAAAGCTAGCTCTGTTCTGGGGCGATGCCTCGACCCAGTGGAGGAGATAGGAGAGAGGAGGATGGTGGCTAAGCTGTCATCTCTGCTGGACCACCCCATGCAGGACATGCTGAACGCACTGAGGAGCTTATTAACGGTAGGCTGTGCCATCCTAGGTGCACGACGGAGAGGTTCCGCAGGTCCTTCCTACCTACGGCTGTCAGACTTTATAACCTCACCAGGGCTGCTCGTAGAGGTCACATTGAATGTACTAAACGTAACAACCTTGCACAATAAATTGTCCCCGCCATTATACAACTAGAACAATATCAATCATTACTGAGGGTGGCAACAACACTGTTGATTCAGATATGAACTATACTGTCTGGGTACATATTCATATTCTGCAGGGTAACAACAAACCGTAATGCTGTTTATCCCATCTAGTTGCAATGCTCCTGGACTGTGTATATATCTGTGTACATATGTATATTCATTTACTGCTTTGGATAACCAGTTCTTATTATATTAACTATTGCTCTGAGTGCTGCTATCTCTTTGCTGCTGTAATCCTGGAATTTCCTCATTGTGGGACTAATAAAGGCTTATCTTATCTTATATTTATTCATGTTTGTAGTTTGAATTTCTCTTTAAGTAATCCCAGAAGCATTCAGTTCACAAGTGAAGTAAGAAGAAAAGGATACTATTTAGTAAAAATGATGTTAGACACTTCTGTCCTGTACAAAAATTTAAGACTGATAAATACATTGCAGTTCTCTCATGAGTAGAAAATCACATAATAGTTTACATCATGGCTAATGTTTTGTTATATTGGAAAAACTACTGCATTAAGCAAGGGTCATTTATTCAATTTAATTATGTGTATTTTCCCTTAGTTTCTAAATCATTCTTGATGGGATGGGTTTATGTAGTGCCAGACTTATAAGAAAAATTAACTGTCCAATAGCAGCTTGTCATTTTGTTTAGACATGCTTTGTGTGGAATTTCCCTTTTACTTCAACATATTTTTTTCCTGAGTTTACATGGCATATCATAGATGGTCTACAACTGACAGGTTTCACTACCTCTATGCCAAGTTAAACTTAGCCTCTGATGATCTTGGATGACCTCCTCCTCTTAGCAATCCAAGAAAACTAAAACTTGCATCCTCCTGTCCTAAAAGCATGACTGAACCCACTGAGTTACTGCCTTATTCCCCCTCCCCTGACCTCACATTTTTTAGGCCTGACAAATTACTGCAGGATGTAGCCGGATGCTATAGTGTGGTTGAGCCTCATGATTTCTTCATAAAACAGTTTCTAGAATAACTATAAGGTTATAAGAATGCAGCTACTGATACTGTCTATGGTGGACACAATTAAAAATAGTTTCAGAACCCATAAAAACATTTGTACTTGTTTTGGGTTACAGAAGGTCAAAAATTTGATCCCCACCACATGCCACCAAGGTGATTTAACTGGTAATGTGTTTATTCCATTAGAGGTGTTAGAGACAACATCCTGGCCTTCTGGCCAGGAGGTGTCACGCTTACTCTTGCACCATTGGCACCAATAGTTGCGCTGATTGGCTGATTTCGCCAATCAACTATTGTGTGACCTTGCAACTTTGTCCAATCACTGCAACTTTCCCGTAATTTTGGCCAATCCTCGTCAACCTCCGCTAATTTTACCAATCAAATTTGTCTCCTGCGTGCTGAAACGCTCTGTCTAACCAATCAAATGCATCGCTGCACCGCGTTCACTTCCGTGTTTACAGTGAGTTTACAGTTTACAGTGAGTAACGGAACAAATCAGTAAACAGAGTGTGTGACTTAAAAAAACCACTCACCCGTGAGGTTTTCAACACCGTCTTTCTTCCGTCTTCCCCAGCCTGCCCGTGGACACCTCGCCACGTCTCCGTCCTGACCGCGTGTACGAAGCGCTGGGTTTGTGTTGAAAAACATGCGCCTGTCCAAAAGCACCCCGTCGCGGGAGCGCGCTTGAGGAAAGTACACCTCACTACAGCGAGTGTTTGAACATTTTATACATATTTAGAGGTAAAATCATTACTACATCTGGTCAATGAGCTTTAAAACTGTTAATCTCCGGTGTGTACAGACAAACACACCCAGCCTCCCCCGTTCTGTCCCACTGTAAATGAAAGGTGTGTGTGTGTGTGTGTGTGTGTGAAGACCGACATGCCGCAGACAGGTAGACATGGAAAGAGAGAGAATATTCTCTGTTTTGTTTTTTCAGAAAATCACAGACTCCAATAGCCAATACAGAGCAACTGAATAAATTATTTATTTTTTCCCTCCACTCGGTACCGAGTGGTTGGAAACCGTAGGGAGTTTTCAAATGAAGGTACTGCCAATAATTTCCAAATCTCTACTCTTTAACATGCATTCAATGCAATTTAGCTGTTGTAATGGATATTGTGTTAATGTTTGTATTTGCTGTTGCACAAGAGTTTTTCTGTATTGCAGAAATATCTGCTTAATTTACAAATCACTATAATAGGAAATGTTTGACAATCCTGAGCTTTTCTTGTTGTCATACACTTCCCCGTGCGTTCCATAAATGCACACGGAGGAAGAGAAGAAGAAATAAGGATTTAAATGCAAGTGTTACCACACACACATATTTAGTGATTACACACAGTTCACACAAGACAGGGGATGGTGTGCACAAAAGGCTGACGCAGAAGCGGCCAGCGGGCAGACCACTGTGTACCGTGGCCGTAGGACAATAATACAATAACAGCTGCGCTTGGGAGAGCGAGGAAGACTTTAAGGAGCTCTACTGGCACAGGGAAGCAAATTGGGCAACGGCCTAAGTGTAGCAGTAAAGCTGCAGGGAGAAACGCTACCAGATGAGCATAGCAGCTAACCGCACAGAGAAACACTAAACAATCTACTCACATGCAGGAGCAGTCCCACAAAGTCCAATTCTCCCAAGGCACGAACAGCAATCCTTCAAGACGTGATGGTCACCGGACGTAGAACGCTTCGTGTGACTCGTACAATGATCCAGCGGTGTTTGTCCAGCAAAAGGCCGCTTTTATACAAACACCGCTGGCCTCACAGATAGGCGGCACCTGGGTGAGGTGCGGTGAGGATAATTACCGGGATGGGAACAGCTGGTGGAAAGGCGAGGAAGACCGAGGGGGCGTGGTCGCAGACTGTCAGCAGCGTGGGAGAAAGTAGATTGCTGATGCTGGCTAACAGTTGCCGGTCAGGCAGGGGCTATGGTTACAGAAATACCCAAAGTACACATACACAACAGGCCCAACCCTCACAGAGAAATCAGGACCGAGCCAGGGAAAGCCAAGCCGGCTCGGCCCATGACACTTGTATTGTTATATACTGTAGAATATCACTGCAGTAAACTAGAAAAAAAAAGGCATCTGCTTTAAAATTTGGAATTCTTCCCACAACTTTTAGTGCAAAAAACACTCTGAAAATACTGCATCTTTTATTGCAACTTTTTAAAAAAGTTGCCACAAATTCAGGCTTTTTGGCCCGCAACAATCATAAAAACATCCCGCAACATCCTGGAGGGACTGACTTTTCACCAAAGACTGTACATTCAGGAGAGTTGTTAAGGCAGGAGGTGCCTCGGCTGGTGTGGCTTCTGTGATCTGGTCTGGACACAGATCATAGTTTGGTGGCTGCACCAGCCCATGTTTGATACTCTCCACTCCTCCCCCAGATGAAGAGAGGTGATAGTGGAACTATCAGTCTGAAGATTTTAAACTATAAACCTCTCTGCTGTGATAAAATAGGCCTTTCATCCATATATACAAGGTATAATCTATATCTTTTCAGTCCCAGTCATCTCCTATTGATCTATCCCAGGTAATGAAAATCACACACGCTCAGCTGTTGTTTTTTCTGTTAAATGTATCAATCTGAGGATAGTTAAATACAACCTATTAACATAATATAGCCTATCCCAAATCATTTGAAGAAACAGCAGAGAGTCTTTCACTGCACAGAGAAACAAACATGTATGGAGTGCAACAAGGCAGACATCTGGGTGCTACGTTAAACCTAAATGAATTTAAATTCAGCTCAATTGTTCAGCTCATTTGTCCAATCATATCCTCCTCTTCCTTCTAATATAATTAACTGGGCATCAGCTGTAATTAATGCCTGGCTTAATGCCAAGCAGTTTTACTACTGTGTGCATTTTCACTCAGATGCACCACCTTTGCCCAGTGCAAAACCTGTCTTAAACAAGCCATCGTGATCACAGCTTACCTTTGTTCATTTAAGCGATAGGTAGAGCACTTTGGGTTGGATTACCCACAACATGCCTCTGAATAATTAGACCAGCCTCTTTGCACTTTTTGCCCAGTGCAAACACAGTTTTCCCACTGCTGTGATAACAAAATGGACCTGGACACACCTATAAATGTGCGCTGTGCTTCAGACAATAGACTTCTGACTAGAATGTCACAATAGGGGCCAAAAAGCTCGTCAGTTCTGTATTTCACCTGAAAGACTAACTACAATTCTAAAAATAAGTTAATTCACCATTAATTATGTATAAAGTTTAAAAATTAAACAAATACACACATCATATATATATATATATATATATATATATATATATATATACTGTATATATATATATATATATATATGGAGAGAGACAGAGAGACAGAGAGACAGAGAGACAGAGAGACAGAGAGAGAGAGAGAGATTTTTCAACACACCTTTATTGTCACAAGTTCAACAGAAAAACACTCCAACGAAAAGAAGCAATGAAAAGTAAAATAATTCACTGACAAGAAATCAAAGACACAAGCAACTAAACCAAGAAAACTAAAACAAAAACTTGCTTCTTATATCAGAACCACACCATAGGTAATTTTCCCCTCCTTAACACAACACAGGATGTGCTTAAAGCACCACATAGCCTCAAAAGTTCCAATATTTTGCATCAGATGATAGTAATTGTAATAAATCATTATCCGAGTCTTGATCATGCTTACCAGCATGTCTTTTACATTACAATCCAGCCTTTGCTCAATTTTTCTTTTCCTACTAACATAAATAGCCATTTTAGCCTGACCCAGGATGAAATTTAAAAGTTCACTTTTTTTCTTGCTTCTCTGTCTATATGGAACACCCAAGATAAAAATCTGCAGGGAAAGACTTCTCCAAACAGATAAAACAGCTTCCCCCAAAAAAACAAACAACAATTGCAGTCTGTTACAGTCCAGAAAACAATGGAACACAGTCTCTGAGGACAAAATGGACAAACCTCAATAACATTTGGGTTTAAAATAGAGATAAAAGCATTTACAGCCACAGCACCATGTAAAACTCGCCATTGCAGGTCTCCAACCTTCTTAGTTAATGGTGATTTATAGAGTGCTCTCCAGGCAGGCCTCACCTCTGAACCCAAACCCAAATGTTTCCTCCATGGTGTATCAGCTCGACCTCTTAACTTCTTCACATTTAGAACTTTCACCAAAAGTCCATACATTTTTTTACCAGAAGAGTCACAAATGTTAATGTGTTCAGAGTTTAAAAACACACCAGTGCCATCTTTAAAATCAGGAGATAAAACACTAAAAGGAAAAGGCTCATCAGCAGTTCGCACAGAGTTTTTGCAGTATAAAACAATAGCAGAGTGTTCTTCTGCGGAGAGGCGGTCTCTCCAATCTTTCAGCAAGTTCATTATAACTCTGACTGAAGAATTCCCAAGAGCCGAGCACAGGGCAACAGCACTGTCCAGGTTAGGACCACATAAGTTCACCAAGTGTCCCAGTATTGTAACCTTTGCAGAAAGGAACTTTTTTAAAACAGAAGGTCCTAAAACATTGCCCACATCAAAACGGGTCCCAAACACAAGTGGTTCCTTTAAAACCCAAAAAGGTGACAAGGAAGCCTGGGGAGAATTCTTTTTAAAAAGTCCCCAGATTTTAAAAGCACTTTCATAAAACTGGGGAAGTTCTGGGAGTTTTGGGCTCTTTAAGTCCATTAAAAACAATGACTCCTCTAGTCCCAGCCCTCCACAGCGAGCCAGGACAGCTCTGGCAATAGGTCTCCACACAAGGTCGAGAGGGCCACTCAGCAGTTGCTGAATGAACTGCAGGCGAAAGACGCCCCCCCTGCTGGCCAGATGGATGAGCCCTTGACCACCTTCTTCCCTCGGTAACAACAGGATGCTCTGTGGAACCCAGTGAAGACGGTCCCAGAAAAAGTCCACGACTATAGATTGCATTCTGGCCAGCAAATTGGTTGGAGGGTCCAGACAAGACAGTCAATGCCACAGCATTGAAGCAATCAAGTTGTTGATGATTAAAACACAACCTCTGAAGAACAAGTTTGGCAAAATCCATTTCCATTTTTTTAATCTTCCTTCGACTTTTTCCAAAAAACACTCCCAATTTTTCCCAGTAAAAGTCTGATTTCCTAAAAAGACACCAAGATATTTAAAACCACCTTGTGTCCACGAAAGGCCACCAGGTAGGGCAATTTTTTGTAGTCCCCCCTCCACCACAACAGCTTCACTCTTACCCCAATTCACTCTCGCTGAGGAGCACTCATGAAAAAAATTAACAGTTCTTAAAAGGTAGTCTACATCATTTTGATTTCTTGTAAAAACAACATCATCAGCATATGCAGACACTTTAAAAACAGAGTCAGAGTTGGGGACTTTAAAACCAGTGAGGCCTTGCCTTAGTTTACAAAGGAGGGGCTCGATGGCAAGAGAGTACAGCATACCTGAGAGGGGGCAGCCCTGTTGGACACCCCTCTCAACTTTGAAAGGAGCACTCAAACCACCATTAATCTTAAGAATACTCTCAATGTCTCTATACAAGGCCTGCATCTTGGCGATGAACCCTAAGCTGAAACCGAAGGCTTCGAGTGTCTGCCAACGGTATGGATGTTCAACTCGGTCAAACGCCTTTTCTTGGTCTATTGAAATGAGACCAAGTTCCTTGACCAATGAGCTGGAGAGGTCCAAAACATCACGAATTAAAAAAATGTTGTCTATAACCAATCTACTAGACACACAGTAGGTCTGGTCTACATGTATGGCCTGCTCCATCACCTTCTTCAGTCTGGTAGCCAACACTTTGGAGAGAATTTTGTAGTCAGTACAGAGGAGGGCCACCGGACGCCAGTTTTTAATGTCTTTCAAGTCGCCTTTCTTGGGAAGGAGGGTGAGGACTGCTCTCCTACAACTTAGGGGCAGGTGACCCTTCCGCAGACTGTCAGACAGTACTTTCAGCAAGTCCTCACAGATCTCAGACCAAAACGCCCTGTAGAACTCCGATGATAGACCGTCTATCCCTGGGGCTTTTCCACACTGAAGAGATTGGACAGCCACTGCTAGTTCTTGCAGAGTGATCCCACTCTCCAGCTCTGCATTCATGCTAGCCGTCACCTTCGGCAAGTCCGTCAAAAAATGACTCAGCACATGTGGTTTCTCAACAAAGTCTTTCTTAAAGAGATCTTTATAGAAAGCAGCTGCAAAGCAACAGATCTCTGCAGACTCATGGATTAGCCGCCCGTCTTCGGAGCTGAGAGAGTGGATCATCTTCCTCTGACCATTCTTCCTCTCCAAACCAAAGAAAAAATGAGATGGAGCGTCCATTAGTGCGATGTTCTGGAACCTACTGTGTACCACAGCGCCCCTAGCGGCCATGCCCAGTAAGTCAGTTAAAACAGACTTTTTGCCATTGAGGACCTCAAAATGTCCTCTTTCTCCTGTGGAGCCTGCCAAAGACTGCAGCTCCACTACTTCTCTCTCCAGGTCCCTGACAGACCTGGCCAAGTCTCCAGAGACATTGCGAGTATACTGTAGGCACAGATTCTTTATTTGGCTCTTCCCTACATCCCACCACTGCTGCAAAGAACTAAAATTTGATTTTGTCAATTTAAAATTACTCCAAAAAAACATAAAAGCAGTTTTAAAACTGTTATCCGATAAAAGTGATGTGTTAAAATGCCAGTATGCACTACTGCACTTTACATTCTTGATAAAAACACAACACTGAACCAGACAGTGATTTGTAAAGCCAGCAGGGACTATAAAAGAACTTTTAAAAATGCTAAAATGGTGCTTAAAACTGTAAACCCTATCTAGTCTAGCTAAGGACAGAATATTGTCCTTACTATGGCTCCACGTGTACTGTCTAGCCTTGCCATGAAAATTCCTCCACACATCACACAGATCATGAGCTTCTATGAGACCCTTTAGACTCCCCTTGGATGCAGCATGTGGCTCTGGGTGATTCCTGTCCATAAAAGGATTTTCTGTACAATTAAAATCACCTCCCACAAATAAAAAGTCATCATTACTGCAATTTTTGATTGTGTCATTTAAAATATTTAAAAAGGCCAATCTTTCTGTGCCTATGGTTGGAGCATACACATTTATAAAAACAACTTTCACATACTCAAAAACAGCTTGAACTCTTAAAATGTGGCCTGCAATTATCTCATCAATGTCATAAGAAAGTGGAATAAAATCTCGAGAAAATAAAATACCCACTCCACCACTGCTGCTACTTTTGTGACTGAGAATAATTTCCCCTTGAAATTCTTTCCTCCAGTCAGCAGCATTGTCCTCGAATTATGAGTTTCCTGAACAAACAGAACATTAATTTTCTTACATTCTACAAGAGTAAAAACACACACTCGCTTGGACATTTCTCTTGCTCCACTGATATTGAGTGTGCCAAAATTAAAACTGCACATGCGTATGAGAGGGCAAAGCCAATCCAAAAACAGAAAAGAAAGAATGAGCAATAAAAAACTAATCATCCTGGGCAATTTGGTTCTTAACTTTTAGTACGAGCTTTTTAAGTCTGTAGATCTCCTGATCAGTGAAGCGTTCCTGCTCAAGCGCTCCCCTATTTTTCATGTAGGCCCAAGCAGAGTCAACAAAACGTTTTAGATCAGGGAAAAAGTTTTTAACTCTAACCATTCTGGATCCCTTAGTGTCCTGCAAAAACTTTTGCATTTTTGTGAAGGGGTAACCACCTTCACTGGCCACATCATCACTGCTTTCACCATCGCTCTCTATCTCAGACCCAGCATAAGAATCTGGTTGAGATAGAGAAATCTCAGAAATTTCTTTGACAACCCTTTTTACTTTACTCCTCTGCTGTTTGTTTTCCAAGTTCTTCCACTTGACTGAAACTTTAGATAACTCTTCATCTATCTCAATGTCATCCTCATCCTCCAACAGTGACTCAGCCCCCCTGGTAGCTGTCTCTTCTTGCTTTTCACTGACCCTGTGCTGTGGTTTTATATTCATCTTTATAGTCCCACCATCTACCTGTGCCTCATTTGGCTCATCTGTCTGATCCTGAGTGTGATCCCTCTCGGTAATCTCACCCTTGTCCACAATGTTGGTCTGTGCATTAGTCCTGCGATGTACTTTAACTTTTGTTGTTGTTCCATTTATGATCGACAGGCTGGCTGCGGAGGGCGGCAAAGCCGCCCCGCCGCCAGACGGCCCCGCGGCCTCGGCCGAAGCGCCCGATGGCGAGGCCGCACCAGCAGCCTCGGAGGACAGTGAAGCCGCTCCGTCGCCGGACGGCCCCGCAGCCGCAGCACCCGACTGCAAGGCCGCAGTAGCAGCCTCCCCCGGGCGATCACCTCCCACTCCCTGAGGGCATGATCGAATTAAATGTCCCTCCATTCCACAGCCGAAACACTTCATATTATCAGAGGTGACGTGGATGGTATAATCAAAGCTGTCAATCCGGTACTTAAATATGAGGTTGAGGCTTTCCTCGCTGTTCTTTAAAATCATGAGCACCTGTTGTCTGAAAGACATGACATGTTTTAAATGCAGGGACTTACAACCAAGATGTGTTTAATGGGGGACAAAAGCTGCCCGTATCTCGACAGCTCCTTCTCCAACAGCTCATTCTTTAAAAACGGTGGGACATTGGATATTGTAATTCTCTTCACGGGATTTACCAGAGACAGAACAGGAACCAGTGTGTCTTTAATTACAACCCCGCTCTCCACCACCTGATTAACTTTTTCAACACTATCTAGAAAAATTACTACGGCATTATTCATTCTAGAAGCAGACCTAACACTTTCATAGCCGACCAACTCCCCCACAGCCAGACTACATTCTTCCACTGAGCAGCTGACAGCCAGAGCCAGTTTGACAGCATGCCGGCATGTCAGCTTCTCGAACTCGGAGCCTCGCTCCAAAACCATGCTGACCAGCAGAGCTGGCAGCAGAAACCCCCCTCCCAGAACACCTACCCCACCCCAGCTACAGAAAACAACAAAATTTAAGATTATTTAACAAAAAAAAAACACCTTATACACAAAAAAAACAGAAAGGTTTGAGACAACTCACTCACGCTGTCACACGCTCCCAGCTCGCACTCATGACCACGCCCACTCAGAGAGAGAGCGAGAGCGCGAGAAAGAGAGAGAGAGAGAGTAGAACACTAATTTATACTTTTCAGACCTATGTCATGATCTAAAACATTAAGTACAAGTAAGCTGTGATTGGCACTGGCGGTTGGGATGCTGTTGTGGTGGTGGCCCTGGCTTGGTGGGATGGGGGAGTTCAGTCACATGTTGGTTGTGGTGTGGACTCCTCTGTCTGCTTGGGCCGGGGTGGCCCCTGTGGCGGTGTCTCTGCAGCTGCGGGCTGAGACCGGCTCCTCGAGCTGACGGTCCTCCTATGATGGCATTTCCTCACTCTGGTCCACAGTGCTCAGCCAGACTCAAAATCCATCTGTTTAAGACTAGCATACTTCTCTTAATGGCCTACATTCTCTTATTATTAATATCTATCTATAAATGCACAAAATCTGTGTGTGTGTGTGTGTCTGTCTGTCTGTATGTCTGTGTGCGTGTCTGCTCCTCACATATCTCTTGAACCGTTCGTCAGACTGACCTTAGGTTTTATAAGTGCTTTGCTGAGGTAACGAGGGTATGCATTCCCGAGTATGGAGTTGGTCAGTCAAAATATGTAAGTTTTACTGATGATCTTGCTGGCTGCTTTCACTGGGTGTTATAGTGTCTTCCGGCAGGAGGCAGTGTGGTATGGAAGCTGCACCACCTCCTGCCAGAAGACACTACAATGCACAGTGAAAGCAGCCAGCAAGATCATCAGTGCCCCTCTGCACCCCCCTCTCGGACATCTACCTCACCCACCTCACCCTCAGAGCCATCAACATTGCAGGCAACACCTCCCACCCCTCGCACTCCCTTTTCAGCCCCCTGCCCTCGGGGAAAAGGTACCAGAGCCTCCGGGCCCGTTCCACAAGACTGCTAAACAGCTTTGTTCATCAGGCCCATAGCCATATAGTATGATAGTTGCGACACGCTTTGAACTCGCTGCTGCCTGGTCACGTGGTTCATGGAGCTCCAAATAGTTCCAAACAATGGCCTTTCTATAATGCCGTGTGAATGACAGCTGTGACGATCTGCGGAATAAAAACATTTTTTAGCCATATTAGGTAAATATTCAAAATATCTATCAGTAGGTATATTGTTAAATGTATAATGAACAGATTTAACTGTATTATAATACAAACAAGCAACATTAACATTTTTCTGACAGAATTGTGCATTTTTTCCTTTTAAATGTACTACCTTCTTTATGCTAGATTTTACTTTTTTGCATACATTTGCTATTTTTTCCTCATAATATTGTATTTCTCTGTCTCATAACTCTGATTTTTATTGTACATTTGAGACTATTTTCAAATTGAAATGTGGCTGTTTAGTTTTTAAAAAAACGTTACTTTTTCTTATAGATTTATGTATTTTTATACTGAATGAATGAATGAGTCTTTATTTCAGATAGATTAAAAGTAAATATTAAAAAAAGAAACAGAACAATATAACAAAGGGGGGAAAAAATCCAACAAGGTCAAATCAAACAATAACTCCTCTGATTATACTACAGTTCAACATAAGTTATCCGAAATGGGTGATGGCTGAAGCCACAGCTTATATTGCCCACCCATATTCCATCTAAGAGTTCAAAAGAAAAACAAAACAAGAGCGATTACAATTCAGAACAAAGCTAAGACAAAACGTGACAAAAAAAACTAAGCAACAACTCAACACAGACTGGATATGACAATCCTTATGTGACTTTACATGTTATCTTGTATATATGTTTGGAGTATTTCTTCCTTTAGTTTTTGTTTAAATTGTCCAAGTGCCATAAAATTAAATTAAATTAAATTGTCCAAGTGTCCATACTAAATTTGAAAGTTTTTTTCATTCTAGCTTTTCATGCACACATTTGTGAACTATTTTGGAAACGTTACATTTTTTTCTTAAAAGTTTAAGCATGAGGAAATACAAACTATACACGTGTACTCTGTAAAACAATCAAATTCATATACAGACAGTCATAAATGAAATTAATTTCCTGAACCACAATAAAATTTCAAAGGATAGAAAATATATTCTGTTAATAGTTCAGTTAGGTTGTTTTTTTTGTTAATTTCAAGTGAGTCATTTTATAAAACTGAGTATTTCACATTTGTAAATATGACAATTGTTTTTAGAATGTTTGTGTTTAACATTCGACTCTTTATTTACCAACTTAAAATAATCACTTGTTTTCAAATGTATTAAAAAAATAAACCAGTCTCTGTTCCAACTGTCTTTTCACCCCATGTTTCTCCCAACAATTTCTTCAAATAAGTACAGAATATTTTCAACACAACAGAATGATAAAATATTAAAATTCCCAATTTATGAATGTTAAATAACACTGCCACCACCAGGTGCTAATGTATGCTAATTTATGAATGTTAATGTTAATGTAGACTAATTTATGAATGTTAAATAACACTGCCACCGATAACCAGGTTATCAAGGTGAGGTAGCTGCTGTTCACCTGAATCTAGTGTGGACCAAGCTAATGAGCAAGTTCGTGAGCTTCTATTGGACATAAACACAAAAAAGATGACAAAATAAAACACTATCACATGTTAACTCAAGTGGTGAAATGAACAACGCAACGGCCATTCATTAACTTACCAGGGATTATTAAGCAGACACTCCGGGAAATGAATGGTGGTCTATGGGGAAAACTGTATTGTTTGGAACTAATCGCTGCTCCATGACCCACGTGACTTCCGCATTCCAAAGTTTCTATTGAAGTGTATCGGAGTGTCGCAACTATCATACTATATGGCTATGATCAGGCCATGAGGACCCTGAACTCTGCCCCCCCCCCCCCCCCCCCCGCCATTCCCCAGAATGTAACACACTCACCCACACAATAACTACCTCAGCTGTTAGCACAGAAAGACTGGCACACCAACAGTAATACATTTGCTGCTGTATGTCTCTGCATTTTACTGCAACCATTTGCACAAATGCCATACCTGCTGCTGTCTGTCATTGAAATACTGATCATGTGCAGTCCTATCTGTTACTGTCTGCGCCTACACTACCGCACTGAACTTGCAACTATGGTATTACATCTCTACTTTTCTGTATATTGTATTGCTGGATTTCATCATCGTTAATTGTTTCTTCTCCATCTTTTAGATTTGATTGGTGGTTGGCAACCAGCTTACAGGTACATTACCACCACTGACTTGATTATCATCACTCTATATCTTTGTATAAGGAGTTCTATCTTTATTTGCACTATGGGAGGTCTGGGTCTATCTTTTGTCGCCATTTGCACTACGAGTAGCATCAGTGTACATAGACTGCTGTCGTTTTTCCAGCCTTATTCCTTTTTTTATATGTACACACCAATGAAGAGAGAGAGAAATGCCATTTCAGTTCTTCTGTACGTCCTGTACGTATAGTAGTATTGACAAATAAAATCTTTGAATCTTTGAATATTTATCAATAAAAGTTTAGCTACTGTTCTGTTTCCTCATGCTCTGGCTTCTAGAAGTGTGGGCAGGGTTTCAGATTGACTCTGTACTAATTGGATAATATGCGGCATCATGGCATCAGTAACCACAGTACTCTATGAGCAAAACAATGAAGCCAAATGCGACAAATCTGACTTGAAAAAGATAATACTGAAGATTTAATGCTTAAAAAAATTATATCATAAAGTTGCTGTGATTGCGTAGGTCTAAAGGATGATTCGGCATGTGGTTAACACAAGGTGCATTAGCAGACTTAGCGGAGCGTCAGCAGGGACCCAGGTCTGACAAAGAACACCGGTGTATCCAATACAGAGCAGGCCGGGAGAAGCAGCGGCCAGACCGGGTGGACCACGGTCCTCCGCGGGGAGGCACGCTCAGCCTGCCCACTCAGTGGCAGACGGGAATCCTGGCTGCTGCTTCACCCATATGGTACCACTATACTTTGCAGGAATGCGAGTCCCCCCTCCCGCACGAGTATCTAAAAATGAAAAACTTAATACTGCCATGATTGTGGAGCGGAATGGCTGGAATGACTTAACCAAATGCAGGACACAAAAATGCCCAAATAACGGTTGCAGTCAAACAGGTCCTTCTGCTGTGCATGATAATGTTGGGTGTTTTGTAGTTAATTTGGTTAATTACAGTTTTAAAAAACCTTTTAATCACAAAATATTGCTAAAATATAAAATGATGTACTATAATGGGTCTCAAATATTTATAAATGTGTCCTGTTATAGCACTACATGAGTTTATTGAAGATACAGAGAAGAAATTCAATATTACACTGAACTCCATCACTGAACGGTGACATAAACTAAAATAATTATAATGATCACTGAACAACTCCCATTCTCCAAAGTGCAAGATACACTATTATGAATATAAGTGATAAAAATTCACACAAATAAGTGATCTGACAAAAAAAATAAACAAGGGATCTGAAACAGCTGCTAATACCAGATGTCCCATTCATTTTCAATAATTAGGTATTCTGTAATTAATATCACACAATCAAATAAATTGTAGTGCCATTATTCCCTTTTACACTTGTCAAAGTCTAACATATGTGATTGCCTACATATAGCCTACACCTCTTTGTATTCCACTTTCAAACACAGCCTACATTTGGGCCTGAAAAGCCTAATTGGAATACTTGTTTCAGACAGGAATGCTTGCTTTCTACAGGCAATACACTAGTTTTTTTTTAATTGTATTTATTTGTTGTTTTGATTTTATTGTATGGTGTCCCTGAGTGCTCTGAAAGGCACCTATAAATTAAATGCATTATTATTGTTATTATTATTATTATTATTATTATTATTATTATTATTATTATTATTAGTTTAAAAATACATAAAAAATGTCATTATGTTATGTACATGTATCACATATCCATTCAGCTAATATGTTTTTTGTAACATTGTGGTATTAATGAACAGACCTTCTACTCATTGTAAGAGCAAAGGTAGCTCTGCCTGTGTGGTCAGCTTATATAAGGGGTTACTATGAGCCATGGTTGCCAAACAAGAGTGAAGAGACACACTAATGGAGACTGCTGTGGAAAAAACTCTGTTCACTGATTGCCAGATTCTAGAGGCGCATTCTTGTTCAGTGTATTTGAGGAGATAAACTCCAAATATAAACCTCTCTTGGGGGAGCATGTTACACATGCACGTACAGTCATCAGCTCCTCTCCCTGTAGCGCAACAGAACAACAACACAAGAACAGAGGGATGAACAGCCTTCTGTTTTTAACTGTGATTATACTGAACTGTGTCAAACGATTACATGCTTCAGCTAGGGGAAAAAATCCATACCCAGCTTCACAATCAGAAAAATAAATAGAAACCATTGTTTGGAGTAGGTTTGTTTTCTGAGGAATTTGCACCGTGGAGGGGACCCTGATTACTGATATTCTGACAATGAATGATTTCTTTAAAAAAAATGTTAACACAACGTAATCCCATCTGCACTGTCAGCAAACGGAGACATGTTTCTTCTGATGCCATCAATGTTACTTAGACAATGAGGAGACAGTAAGTCGACTCTAAACAATTACCAAATATCATCATTTGACTGCAGAAGTGACATATATTACAATAACTGTATATTAAAATGATAATTACTAAATTTAAAGTCTTCAGTAAACGTGGAGAATAAATGATTTATGTTTTGTGATTTTTCAGAGGAGACAGGTTATTGATAAATAAGTTACATTTTAAAAAACATTCTGCTTTAAAAAATATTTGTGGATAGTGTAGTTATTTCATTTTCAGGGGCAGTATTCTGAAAATACTACTGATTGCATTTAATTATACAACAGTTAGTTCTGACCAAGCAATCTTATTGGACAATAGGAATTCCAGGAGTTTATTTCCCTGTAATTGTTGGGACATTTCACAAAATATATATCAATCCACTTCAACTGCACTTTAATAACCTTTAAATTATAGTTAATATCAGTGGCTTCTTATAATATGTGAGAATTGTAATACTGTGTTGGATAGCTTAATTTCCACAGTGAGGCACTGGTTGAAAAGAGACAGTTCTAAAAATCAGACCTCTGTGACCCAGAAGTCCTGCCCTATGTATCACCAACTTCTGCACTGGACAATATTTAATGTGGTTACATGTGTGTGAAGTGGCATTTGTCCTGTTGTTTTCTATATTCTACTCATTGAGATGCTTAGTCACAGTTAACTGGGTACATTTAGAAGGGACTTTTTCACAGCGGTGCAAAATAGCTGGTTAAACAGACAAAAATCATAGTATTTTATCCTGTATTGCTGTCATTTATTAAGCTGTGCTTATGCGCATCATCATCTACTGCATTTAATCACTTTTTTCATTAAAAACTATTCAAGAATTGCCCATTATTTTCTGAGGGCTACATCCCCACCTCTGTGTCAGAAACATGCAAACATTTCACAGAATTAAAATTAACGGGCTACTTACGCATTATTAGATTACACAAATCCAGATGGAGGGCCAGCTCTCCATGCTTCCTTGTTGTTATCACATGATCGCAATCGGTTCTACTTGGTCTCTCTCAAGCTCTTGCATTGTTTTTTATAATTCTCACGTGATCTTGTAATTTGAACCCTGTTCTCATCCATGCCACATCAAAACACAAACAGAGCTGGTGGGGATGGCTGCAAAACTCAAATCATATTGCGGCTGTAACAGACCGCATCTGGAGTCAGAGGAAATCTGGAGTAATGTGTGTATCAGATGGATTCAGATAAGTCACCAGCTGTATGGAATTGCTCATAAGAAGGTAAAAGGCTATGCCACAAAGTTTGATTAATGTATCTTCCTAGATCACCAAAACATTTCAAGTTGCTGTACATGTTTTTGACCAAGTATAATAAATTTAAGAACCAATATGCATTTGACCTCAACAGAGTACAGTGTCATGGAAAAAATGTGCCCCCCACTGCATATTTTTTAATTGAACAGATGTAAAGACAGTCTCTGTACAATGTGGGAAAAAATACAATATTGCCAGCAGACGTTAAACCCCACCCCTACCCCCCGGAGTCAAAGTGCCCACCTCAAAGTGGTGGTGGGGTGAAATTCAGGTTGCGTTAAAACAATCTGAGGCTAACGGGCACTCGTGAAGCTTTTGGGCCAATCACCCACTAGTGGATTCATTTGATTAAAAAACTTTCAGAACGAATGTCATCTCCAGCTCAAGAGCAGTCTCACCGGAGGACCCTAGGATCACTAGATGATGACTATAGGGGACAGCCTATGATCACGGAAAGGCCGAAGTTTCTGCCCCCCACTACCCCCAAAATGATCACGACTTGGAATGTCAGAACACTGTACCAAAAAGGGTACCAAAACTGTACCAAACTCAAGCGAGCCACTGCTGAAATGAAATGCATGAACATTGCCATCATGGGAGTCAGTGAAACGAGATGGCTCGGCACAGGGAAGATAACATTACAAGGAGGAGAACCCTTCATCTACTTGGGTCTACCAGAAGAACACAAGGATCACAGCCTAGGTGTAAGAATTGTCATTACCAAAGAGACTGCAAAGAGCCTAACTGAGTGGGAGCCCGTGCCTGAGAGAATCATCACTGCCAGATTCAAGTCTAAGTGCCAGAATGCAGCTAGGTGTATGCCCCCACAAACAAGGCCACGGATGAGGAAAAGGATGACTTCTAACAGCTACTTCATGCAACCATGAACAAGAGGAAGAGAAGAAAACATCACATTTGTGATGGGAGACCTCAACCCCAAAGTGGATGATTCAAATCAAGGTTATGAGGACATCATGGGAAGGCATGGAGTTGGGCTCATGAATGAGAATGGCGAATGGCTGGCAGACTTCTGTGCATTGGAGGGGCTGATGATTGGTGGGACCCGCTTCCCTCACAAGTTAGCACACAAGCTCACTTGGTGGTTGCCTGACGCCATTGTTGAAAAGCAGATCAACCACATCATGATCACCAAGAGGTGGCACAGAACCATGCAGGACTGTCAGGTGAGGAGAAGTAGAGATATTGGATGTGATCATCATATGGTAATGTGTACCCTAAGGATACGGCTAGCTGCCCAGAGGAAAAGAACACAGATTACCACCAAGTACCAAGTGGAGAAGTTCAAGAAGAAAGAAGTGAAAGAGGAGTTCAAACTGGAGCTGGCAAACTGCTTTGACTGCCTGTCCATGGGCTCAGATGAAGAGGAAGAAAAGTACGACAATGATGACATTGAGATGGACTGGAAGAAGATCAAGAAAGCCTACGTAGGAGCATGTGAAGAAGTACTTGGGAAGAGGACAAGGGAACAGAAAGACTGGATGAGCGAAGACACTTGGAAAGAGAGAGGAGAAATGCAAGTTAAAAGCAAAGGTGGACACTGCAAAGACTCGAGGGCAGAAAACAAATGCCCAGAGATAGTACAATGAGGTTGATAAAAGGGTGAAAAGATGCTGTAGGAAGGATAAGAAGGAGTGAGTCGAAGCAATAGCTACCAATGCCGAAGAAGCAGCAGCCAAACACGACTCAAAGATACTATACCAACTTACAAGAATTCTCAGTGGTAAAGGAACCAAGCAGTATAAACGGGTATGCTGCAAAGAAGGCAAACTAATCGGGGTAACTCAGGAGCAACTCAAGAGATGGCATGAACACTTCAACGAATTCTTAAATAGATCCCTTCCAGAGAACCCCCCACAGCTAGAGCGAGCAACAGAACCACTCCCCATAAGGACAAGCATCATCATCATGATGGAAATAAGGAAGGCACTGAAGTCCCTCAAGAATGGAAAAGCAGCAGGTTGTGATGGCATTCCACCAGAAGCGTGGAAAGAAGGGGGTGAGCAATCCGTAAAAGCTCTACAACCGCTACTTAACAAGATCTGGACTCAGGAACATATTCCTGAGGACTGGAAAAGTGGACAGATAGTCAAACTGCCCAAGAAAAACAACCTGACCCACTGCAAGAACTGGAGAGGGATTATGCTCCTCTCCACAGCCAACAAGGCATTGTGCCGTGTCATTCTTAATCACACAGCCAATGCCCTGGAAAGCAAGCTTTGTGACAATCAAGCTGGGTTCAGGCCAAACCGCTCTTGTTGTGACCAGATAGCCACCAATAGAATTATCATAGAGGAGTCCATTGGGTTCAATTCCCAACTATACCTCCTCGTCATCGATTTCGAAAACGTCTTCGATTCTGTAGACAGAAATACTCTTTGGAGCATGCTTCAATACTACGGAGTCCCTGGAAAAATTGTCAACATGATACAAATCTATGAAGGATGCTAAGCACAAGTTGTATGATGATGGCCAGCCTACTGAACCCTTCTCCATGATCAAGGGCATAAGGCAAAGGTGCCTCCTCAGCCCCATGCCCTTTCTAGCTGTGCTGGATTTGGTGATGAGAGAGACCACAGAAGGGCAAGCAACAGGAATCCAGTGGACACTAGAGAAGCACGACGATCTAGATTTTGCGGACGATATCGTCTTGTTGAGCCAAAGCATTTGGCAAATGAGGGAGAAGAGCAAAAACCTTGAGGCCAATGCCAAGTGTGTAGGATTGAAGATCAACACCAAAAAAAAAAACCCCAAAGAAATGAGGATATGCCCAACTGGAAGAGCTAACCTTATAAAGCGCTCTGGAGACATTTTCGAGCAAGTGGAAGAGTTCACATATCTGGGCAGTATAGTAGATACAGAATGAGGCACAACAAAGGACGTCTGTAGTGTTTTGGACAGGGTCGGACCCTGTCCACATTTTATGTTCTTTGTTGGACTGATCATTATCATTATTATTCTTGCCCTGCTCATCATCCTAGGTTTACCCTCATGTTGACAGTGTCCTTATTTTGTGGTTGATCGTTGTTTATCATTATCATCTTTATCAGTATCCTCACTTCAGTATCTTCACCCCTAGTTATGTTAATCCTTTATTATCGCCATGATCCTGTCTTGCTTTTGTTTACATTGTGAGGACAGTCTCAGTTCATTTGTTGCTCCCCCATTTATTGGTCCTTTCTGTGGTAATCATTCACAGCTGTGCCACATTTGTTAATTATTTCCTCCCTCTATATATAGCGTCACGCCATTCACTCTGTACAGTGTGCTCGTCTTGTATGGCACTCTCCACGCCACTGCTCATGAGTAGTTTATTATTTCCATCCATAAATTATGTTAAAAGGTCACCTTGCATGTGAATTCTTCATTCTGCCCCGGAGGGCCGCTTATGACAGAAGCACACCGTCAAAAATGGACTCAGCGGGTGACCACAGAAGGAGGCAGCGGAGAGTGGGAGAGCTGCCGATTACAGAGGTACTGCAGGACCTCATCGCTTCAACCTGCAGCTCACTGTCACCAGAGGATACTGAAGACTGCTGGGGGGCAGTCGCTAACATCTTGGAAGCCCATTCGAACCTCCGCTCCCTTCCCTGGGTGCAGGGGCTTCCTCTCCCGACCTTACTAGCACTGTTAGCCTCCTCTTCCCCGGAGCCAGCTGACTGCCCACTTGTGTTTACTCCCGCAGAGCGGAGAGAGTTTTTTATGGCAGTGGGTTGGCATGCGGGGGACCCAGGTGGAAGGAGGACTCCAGGAGATGCCTCTCCATTCAGCATTCCGTTCCAGCTCCACCCTCACCTCCTCTGCAGTTCGGTTTCATTGCTCCCCGGAGAGCTCCGGCGGCTGCACCTCCTCATCCCCAGAGAATTCCAGCTGCTGCTTCCCCTCTCCAGAGAGCTCCACCTGCTGCTGCTTCGCCTGCTGCCTTTCTCATGGCTGCTTTATTTGCTGCTCTTCTTCGGGCCACTTCACCATCTGCTTCTCTCACGACCACCTCACCTGCTGCTCCTCCCCAGACCACCTCGCCCGCTGTCTTTCCTGCAGCTTATCCGGAGGCCATCACTCCTGCAGCTCTTACTGAGGCCAATACCCCAGCAGTTCACTCTGAGGCCGTCACTTCCATACCAGCAGCAGAGCAACTGGGATTCTCACCAGCGGAGGAGCAGGAGTTAAGGCAAGTCCTCTTTATTATATTTTAGCATTCATTTTAAAAAGGGCTCGTCTTGCTCCTGGTAAGGAGACCCAGTTGCAGCCTCCATCTGCTTCTGAGTTCTCCCCGCAGAGCTCTTTTGCTGGCTGTCATTATGTGGCCCCTTCTCCAGCCTGTACCATTTCCTCCCTGTCTGAGGTGGCTGCTTCGGAGAGGGATTCCGGGGCATCTGGGCCGGATGCTCTTCAGCCCCAGTCACCGTCTAATCCAGAGATGAGCACTCTCCAGCCGTCTCATCCAGAGGTCAGCGCTCTCCGACCGTTTCATCCAGAGGTCGGCACTCTCCAGCTGTCTCATCCAGAGGTTGGCGCTCTCAAGCCGTTTTATCCAGAGGTCAGCGCTCTTGAGCCGTTTCATCCAGAGGTTGGCACTCCATGGTGCCCCCCAGCTCCAGTACCTGCTCCATGGCACTTCTCAGCTCCTGATCGTGAGGTGGTCACTCCAGCAGAAGAAGACCAGGAGTTAAGGCAAGTACCTTTTTCATTTATGTTCAAACACAGTTTTTGAAAAGATTTGACTTGCTCCTGTTGGGGGGACTCAAAAGCTCACATCCCATCAGCTGCTGAGTCCTCCCCACCAGTCTCTGTTGCTAATGACTTTGGTGTCACCTCACTGACCTCCTGTTTCCCTCCATTGCCCGAGGTGGCCGTGTCAAGGATGGGGTCGCAGGAGGACCACACTCCAGCTGTAGCTTGAGAGGTCGGGAGACATTGAGCCATAGTTTCAGAGGTCGGGAGACCTCCAGCCGATGTCCCAGAGGTTGGGTGACCTCCAGCTGATAACCCAGAGGTCAGGAGACCACGCGACTGGTTATGTTTTGAGATCTGGTGGCCCATGGACTGGGGTAGACCCCCTGACCCACGCTGTTCTCTGGTTCGAGGGCCTTTGGACTTTGGTAGACCCCCTGACCTGTTGTTTGTTCTGGTCCAGTGGCCCATGGACCTGGGTAGATCACCCAACCCACTTTGTTTTGGGTCTAGGGGCATTGAACTCTATTTGGCCCATGAACAGTGTTGGGTTTGGACTTTGCTGTGGGGGGGGGATCAATTCGTTTTGTCCCGCCTGGCTTTTTCCCCCACCACCCACCCTGTGAGGGTTTTGGGGTTTTCTTTTTCTTTCTTCTCCTGTGGGTGTTACTCTAGGGTCGTCTAGGTTTCAACCCTTGAAGGGGGTGTACTGTAGTGCTTTGGACAGGATCGGACCCTATCCACACTTTATGTTCTTTGTTGGACTGATCATTATCATTATTATCATTATTCTTGTCCTGCTCATTATCCTAGGTTTACCCTCATGTTGACAGCATCCTTATGTTCTGGTTGATCATTGTTGTTTAGCATTATCATCATTATTAGAATCCTCACTTCAGTATATTCACCCCTAGTTATGTTTATTGTTTATCATGGCCATGATCCTGTCTTGCGTTTGTGTTTACATTGTGATGGCACTCAGTTCATTTGTTGCTCCTCCATTTATTGGTCCTTTGTGTGGTAATCATTCACAGCTGTGCAGCATTTGTTAATTATTTCTTCCCTCTATATATAGTGTCACATCATTCACTCTGTACGGTGTGCTCATCTCGTATGGCACTTTCCACGCCACTGCTCGTGAGTAGTTTGTTATTTCCATCCATAAATTACGTTAAAAGGTCACCCTACACGTGAGTCCTTCATTCTGCCCCGGAGGGCCACTTATGACAACATCAGCGTCCGCATCAGCAAAGCTCAGACTGCATTCTCCATACTCCAGCCAATCTGGAAGCTAAAGAGTCTATCCACGAGAACCAAGCTGCGTGTCTTTAACTCAAATGTCAAATCAACCCTCCACTATGCGTGCAAAACATGAAGCCTGACAAAGGAACACCTCAGAAAACTGCAGATCTTCATCAACAAGCAACTCATTACATTCTGAGGATCTGGTGGCCCATCAAAATTACAAATGAAGAGCTGCTCCAATGTGCACAGCAAGAACCAGTAGAAATCTTCATCCGTAGAAGATGGCGCGGGCTGGGCCATACTCTCCGGAAACTGCAAAATGCCATCACTAGACTAGCAGTACAATAGAACTCACAAGGGAAGCGTAAAAGAGGCAGACCAAGGCTTTCATGGAGAAGAGCTGTGGAAAAGGACAAAGTCGATGGATGTGACCTGGACAGAAGTTAAGACCAAGGCGACTAGAAAAGCCCACTGGTGTTCGTTCGTCGAGGCCCTATGCTCTGAATGTGTGGGCAAAGAGGACTGATGATGACTTAGAAATTGCAGGTGATTACTGGCAACGCCAGATGGCAGTAAAGAACCTTCACTGACTAAGCCAATGCAAATTTTATAAAGTTTTTTTTTAATTGATGACCCATGGTAACGTCTTCAAGGTTGTCTACTCCAAGTGAACCAGTAATTACCTGTTATTACATGCTCTGCCCTATTCTAGAATTTAATGTAATTAAGTTAAAACACAGGATTTTTGACTCTCAGATGAAAAGTGGCTCAATATTCACCCTGTTGGTGTACAGTGGTATTTATCACTTTGTCAGCCTGGCAAAAATCATGAATGAATTCATAGTGCTGCAATATCATAAATTATCTTATTTGGCATGACAGCAAAACAAATGTTTCCTTACACTCCAGTTACATTTCTAGGTATTTCTGGAATATATGAAAGTAGAAAATATTGCATATTTATTTTTCATCTCATAAATTTAAAATAAATAAATAAATAAATACACAGTTATGAAAGTGCAAAAGTCTAAAAGTGTAATATTCAGTTTGAATGCATGCATTAAACTAGAATCCCTAAACTGATGCTGTATATACAGTTAAGTATAAAAAACAATCCATTTACCTATCTGGTAAATACGTAGGTAAATGGATATTTATGGTATTTACCAATATAAATATTGGTATTTACCAATTTATTTATGGTATTTACCAATTAATCTAACCTATCAGGTTAGGTTAATTGGAGACTCTAAAGTGGCCCTAGGTGTGAATGTGTGTGTGAATGGTTAAGGGATAGCACCATACCGTGGCTGCTTCATCCATCCAGGTGGATGCCCTCAATTTCCCCTCTGGGGATCAATAAATTAAATCACCCTTTATTGTCATTCAACTGTACAACCAATCATGTACAGCAGAACGAGATTGTGCTTTACCTATCCACCGTGTCAATCACACACACAAGTGTAGAATCAGAGGGCCGCTGACATGCAAGGTGCCGCCACAAATTTCCCTCCTCCATTCCATTTTTGCTGAGCACCAAGCTGGACGGCAGGAAGTTCCACTTTTATATGGTCTTCGGCATGACCCAGCCGGGATTTGAACCCCTGCCTCCCGGGTGTGGAGCGGATGTTCTACCAACTGAGCCATCACTCTGGTAAAGGTAAGATAAGATAAGATAAGCCTTTATTTGTCCCACAATGGGGAAATTCCAGGATTGCAACAGCACAGGGATAGCAACACTCAGAGCAAAAATCAGAAGGCAAGAGAAAAAAAAAGTAAGAGCAGCAAGTATACATATGTACATATAAATATAAATATATATATATAGACACACAGTGCAGAGCATTGTAGCTAGATGGGATAAATATATAAACACAGTGCGGAGCATTGTAGCTGGATGGAATAAATATATGAGTATATAAACACACAGTGCAGAGTATTGTAGCTAGATGGAATAAATATGTAGATATATAAACACACACAGTGCGGAGCATTGTAGCTAGATGGAATAATATGTAGAGATACACTACCGTTCATAAGTTTGGGGTCACCCAGACAATTATTTTGTGTTTTCCATGAAAAGTCACACTTATTTACCACCATGAGTTGTAAAATGAATAGAAAATATAGTCAAGACATTGACAAGGTTAGAAATAATGATTTGTGTTTGAAATAATAATTTTTTCCAGATACTCAACCTGCTCAAAGGAAGGTCAGTTTTATAGCTTCTCTAACCAGCTAAACTGTTTTCAGCTGTGCTAACATGATTGCACAAGGGTTTTCTAATCATCCATTGGCCTTCTGACGCAATGAGCAAACACATGGTACCATTAGAACACTGGAGTGATAGTTGCTGGAAATGGGCCTCTATACACCTATGTAGATATTGCACCAAAAACCAGACATTTGCAGCTAGAACAGTCATTTACCACATTAGCAATGTATATTAGATATTAGAGTGTATTTCTGATTAGTTTAAAGTTACCTTCATTGAAAAAAACAGTGCTTTTCTTTCAAAAATAAGGAAATTTCAAAGTGACCCCAAACTTTTGAACGGTAGTGTATAAACACACACAGTGCGGAGCATTGTAGCTAGATGGAATAAATATGTAGATATATAAACACACACAGTGCGGAGCATTGTAGCTAGATGGAATAAATATATGAATATATAAACACACAGTGCGGAGCATTGTAGCTAGATGGAATAAATATGTAAATATATAAACAGTGCAGAGCATTGTAGCTAGATGGAATAAATATGTAAATATATAAACACACACAGTGCGGAGCATTGTAGCTAGATGGAATAATATGTAGATATATAAACACACACAGTGCGGAGCATTGTAGCTAGATGGAATAAATATGTAAATATATAAACACACACAGTGCGGAGCATTGTAGCTAGATGGAATAAATATATGAATATATAAACACACAGTGCGGAGCATTGTAGCTAGATGGAATAAATATGTAAATATATAAACAGTGCAGAGCATTGTAGCTAGATGGAATAAATATGTAAATATATAAACACACACAGTGCGGAGCATTGTAGCTAGATGGAATAATATGTAGATATATAAACACACACAGTGCGGAGCATTGTAGCTAGATGGAATAAATATATGAATATATAAACACACAGTGCGGAGCATTGTAGCTAGATGGAATAATATGTAGATATATAAACACACACAGTGCGGAGCATTGTAGCTAGATGGAATAAATATATGAATATATAAACACAGTGTGGAGCATTGTAGCTAGATGGAATAATATGTAGATATATAAACACACACAGTGCGGAGCATTGTAGCTAGATGGAATAATATGTAGATATATAAACACACACAGTGCGGAGCATTGTAGCTAGATGGAATAAATATATGAATATATAAACACAGTGCGGAGCATTGTAGCTAGATGGAATAATATGTAGATATATAAACACACACAGTGCGGAGCATTGTAGCTAGATGGAATAAATATGTAAATATATAAACAGTGCAGAGCATTGTAGCTAGATGGAATAAATATGTAAATATATAAACACACAGAGTGCGGAGCATTGTAGCTAGATGGAATAATATGTAGATATATAAACAGTGCAGAGCATTGTAGCTAGATGGAATAAATATGTAAATATATAAACACACACAGTGCGGAGCATTGTAGCTAGATGGAATAATATGTAGATATATAAACACACACAGTGCGGAGCATTGTAGCTAGATGGAATAAATATATGAATATATAAACACACAGTGCGGAGCATTGTAGCTAGATGGAATAATATGTAGATATATAAACACACACAGTGCGGAGCATTGTAGCTAGATGGAATAATATGTAGATATATAAACACACACAGTGTGGAGCATTGTAGCTAGATGGAATAAATATATGAATATATAAACACACAGTGCGGAGCATTGTAGCTAGATGGAATAATATGTAGATATATAAACACACAGTGTGGAGCATTGTAGCTAGATGGAATAAATATATGAATATATAAACAGACAGTGCGGAGCATTGTAGCTAGATGGAATAAATATGTAAATATATAAACAGTGCAGAGCATTGTACCTAGATGGAATAAATATGTAAATATATAAACACACAGAGTGCGGAGCATTGTAGCTAGATGGAATAATATGTAGATATATAAACACACACAGTGCGGAGCATTGTAGCTAGATGGAATAAATATATGAATATATAAACACAGTGTGGAGCATTGTAGCTAGATGGAATAATATGTAGATATATAAACACACACAGTGCGGAGCATTGTAGCTAGATGGAATAATATGTAGATATATAAACACACACAGTGCGGAGCATTGTAGCTAGATGGAATAAATATATGAATATATAAACACAGTGCGGAGCATTGTAGCTAGATGGAATAATATGTAGATATATAAACACACACAGTGCGGAGCATTGTAGCTAGATGGAATAAATATGTAAATATATAAACAGTGCAGAGCATTGTAGCTAGATGGAATAAATATGTAAATATATAAACACACAGAGTGCGGAGCATTGTAGCTAGATGGAATAATATGTAGATATATAAACAGTGCAGAGCATTGTAGCTAGATGGAATAAATATGTAAATGTATAAACACACAGAGTGCGGAGCATTGTAGCTAGATGGAATAAATATGTAAATATATAAACAGTGCAGAGCATTGTAGCTAGATGGAATAAATATATGAATATATAAACACACAGTGCGGAGCATTGTAGCTAGATGGAATAAATATGTAAATATATAAACACACAGTGCGGAGCATTGTAGCTAGATGGAATAATATGTAGATATATAAACACACAGTGCGGAGCATTGTAGCTAGATGGAATAAATATATGAATATATAAACACAGTGTGGAGCATTGTAGCTAGATGGAATAAATATGTAAATATATAAACAGTGCAGAGCATTGTAGCTAGATGGAATAAATATGTAAATATATAAACACACACAGTGCGGAGCATTGTAGCTAGATGGAATAATATGTAGATATATAAACACACAGTGCGGAGCATTGTAGCTAGATGGAATAAATATATGAATATATAAACACACAGTGCGGAGCATTGTAGCTAGATGGAATAAATATGTAAATATATAAACACACACAGTGTGGAGCATTGTTGCTAGATGGAGTAAATATATAAATATATATATAAACACACAGTGCGGAGCATTGTAGCTAGATGAAACAAATATGTAAATATATAAACACACAGTGCGGAACATTGTAGCTAGATGGAATGAAACAGCACAACCGTCTACTTAGTTATCCTACATGGTATGATTATGTACCCATACATATTCTCACCCTCCATAGTGACCGGTATTTTCCTAGTTGTATACCGGAGGGGACCATTGTGTAAGTCTATTGCGTCTTTTGCATTCAAAACTATTAGGTTGTCACGTCTTTTTGCTATCTCTGTGAGCAGCCCTGCTTAGGTTGTACAGTCTGACAGCCGTAGGTAGGAAGGACCTGCGAAACATCTCGCTTGTGCACCTAGGATGATGTAGTCTGCTGCTAAATGAGCTCCTCAGTGCATTCAGTATGTCCTGCATAGGGTGGAACTCGGACTCCAGCAGAGATGACAGTTTAGCCACCATCCTTCTCTCTCCTATCTCCTCCACTGGGTCAAGGCGCTGCCCCAGGACAGAGCTAGCTTTCTTGATCAGTTTGTTCAGTCTCTTCCTATCGGCTGCAGTAATGCCACTGCCCCAGCAGACCACTCCAAAAGTGATGGCTGATGCCACCATCGTGTCATAGAATGTCTTCAGCAGCGCCCCTTGTACACCAAAAGACCTGAGTCTCCTCAGTAGGAACAACCTGCGCTGTTACTTCTTGTAGAGTGCGTCAGTATTGTGTGACCAGTCTAGTTTATTGTTCAGATGAACACCCAGGTACTTATAGGATGTCACCATCTCGATGTCTGTTCCCTGTATATTTACTGGTGCTGTGAGGGGTTGTCCTTGCCTGCGGCAGTCCACCACCAGCTCCTTAGTTTTTCTCGCGTTGATCTGGAGGCAGTTCCGATGGCACCAGTCCACGAAGTCCTGGATAAGCCCTCTGTACTCAGCTTCATCTCCGTTGGAGATGAGGCCAACGATCGCAGAGTCATCAGAGAACTTCTGTAGATGGCAGTGTGTTGTGTTGTGTGAGAAGTCCGCAGTACAAAGGGTGAAGAGGAAGGGAGCCAAAACCGTTCCCTGGGGGGCCCCTGTGCTAACGAAGGTCGTGTCGGACACACAGTCCCGGGTTCTCACAAACTGAGGCCAGTTTGTGAGGTAGTCCAGGATCCATGATGACAGGTGCTGGTCCACCCCTGCGCAGAGCAGCTTGTCCTTCAGGATCATCGGTTGGATGGTGTTGAAAGCACTGGAGAAGTCAAAGAACATGATCCTCACCGCATTCCCAGGCTTCTCCAGGTGGAACAGAGAACGGTGAAGGAGGAAGATCACCGCATCCTCCACCCCAATGCCATGCTGGTAGGCGAACTGGAGTGGATCCATCGCTGGTCGCACCAGGGGGCGGAGGTGAGCAAGGAGCAGTCTCTCCAGGGTCTTCATCATGTGGGACGTCAAGGCCACTGGTCTGTAGATGTTCAGATCTTTGGGATGGGAAGTCTTTGGTACAGGTACCACACAAGATGTTTTCCACAGCTGTGGTACCCTCCCCAGCTTCAGGCTCAGGTTGAAGATGTACGCCACAATCCCACACAGCTGGTCTGCACAGGATTTGAGGAGCTTTGCGCTGATGCCGTCCGTTCCCGATGCCTTCCTCGCCTTGATCTTCCACAGCTCCGTCCTCACCTGGGTCTTAGTGAGGGTCAGGTTGGGGGGGTTGTGTGTTGGGAGTGGGGGGGTGTTGGTGGAGTGGGGAGTGGGCAGCAGGACTTGATGTCTTTAGAGGCAGCAGTGGTTGTTGTGCAGTCAGGGGGGAGGGCGGTTGGTCAAACCTATTGAAAAACAGATTCAGATTGTTCGCCCACTCCTTGCCCCCCGTGGCCTGGGGGGAGGTATTCTGGAGCTCAGAGATGGTTTTAAGGTTTCTCCAGACCCCACTGATGTCGCTCTGTTGTTGCTTGTCCTCCATCTTCTTCCTGAAGCTGTCCTTGCCTTCTCTGATCTTTCTCCTCAGCTCCCTCTGTACGGACTTCAGCATCTCCCTGTTCCCCGACCTGAAGATCCTCTTCTTCTCTCTCAGAAGTGTTTTTATCTCAGGGTTGATCCAGGGTTTGTTGTTTGAGCAACACCGTAAGGTCTTGGTGGGAACGGTGTTGTCCACACAGAAGCTGATGTAGTCCATGATGGTGTGAGTGAGGCCATCGATGTCCTCGCCATGTGGATCGCAGAGCTTCTCCCAGGCGGTGGTTTCAAAACAGTCCTTTAGAGTGTTCATTGCCTCCTCAGACCATAACTTCACTGTGCGCATGGCCGGAGGTTGTCTGTGCACTAGGGGTTTGTATACCGGCCGGAGATGAACCAAGTTGTGATCCGATCTCCCGAGTGGGGGGAGTTGTGATGAGGTGTCCGCTTCCTTAGTGTTTGCGTAGAATAAGTCCAGTGTTTTATTGTCTCTGGTGTGGCATGTGACATACTGGGTGAACGTGGGTAGAATGGGAGACAGCGAAACATGGTTGAAATCGCCTGAGATGAGGAGAAGAGCATCTGGGTGTTCTGTCTGCAGCCTGCCAGTTACTGAATGGATGACGTCACGCACTGTCCCAGTGTTCGCCGTCGGATTTGCATAAACAACAATGCAGATCACGTGTGAGTATTCCCTCGGGAGATATGTAGGCCACATGCTAACAGCTAGCAACTCAATGTCTTTGCTGCAGTGTTGTTGTTTAACAGTGATATGTCCCAGTCTGCACCAGTTGTTTTTAACATACATTATCACTCCACCGCCCCTTGCTTTGCCACTGTCTGATGTTCGGTCTGCTCGTATCGTGTGGAAACCCTCCAGTTCAATGTTAGCATCTGCTGCTAATTCAGTTAGCTAAGACTCTGTGAATAGAAACAGGCTACACTCCCAGTATATGCTATCGTAGCTGGAGATAACCGCTAGCTCATCTACCTTTCCCAGTAATGATCGTACATTCCCCATGACAACGGATGGGAGAGTGGGTCTGTACCTTGTGGGAAATGTGGGAATGACGAGACAGAGTTCTCTCTCAAGTCAGCTTTATTCACATCACCAACATCTCAAAAGAAGAAAGAGGTAAACACAGGAAACTCTCGTCCTGAAATACCAGGACTCTTACAGTTCACAAGTCACATGTCTCACAGACCATGTTGCATTAAAATTCACAGTAACAATGCATCTCCTCTTTAATCCTTTAATTACTCCCCCACAGTCTCAAGCCTTGCATACCAAAGCTAACCTCCTTGCAGCTTCCTGTAATTTCCAAGGAAGCTCTGCCTTTGTTCTGATCTAAAATGTGAGTCACAAAGCAGGTCACATATGTGTGTCCACCACAACCTTATATTTTTTGCCTTCCGCCTTACTCCAGCACAGCACCCATGGCGTTTTCGCCTCAGTTCTCCCGGTATGTCGAGTTTTTCCGTTAGCTCCGGGTGGCGGTTGAGTGCTAGCAGCTCTTTCCTGCTGTACCGTCTCCTGCTATAAACAGTGGCTCCGTCCACCGGCTCGGGAGACATTTGGGGCGATCTGTGTGTCCGTGATATATATGGAGTGAAAGGTGTGCCAGATCAGAGTTGTCACCGGATCAGAAGAGAGAGGAAGGAAAAAAAAGACTCAGAATTGAGCCACTGTTGCAAAAGGCAGCCGACTCGTGTGGCGCCGGAAGTGAAAAAAAAAAAAAATAGGTATACTCCGGCACGCCGGTAACTAAAGTATACAACATGAAAATCAAAAAAAATATATATATCTGTAATTGAGGTCTTTTCTTCACACTGTTTGCAAATAAAATGAACTTTTAAGAAAAATCCCTTGTAGGTGAAGTCAGCAGGGTGAAGAACCCAACGCAGTGGTCGTACACTGTCAAACCAACACATTAAGCCTCAAACAAAAACAGATGCAGGGAAGGATGGAAAAAAACAGGGCATGTCTGCATGAGCAGCATGCATTTCCTCTCTAATCATTTAAATATCCAAATGACAGTCTTTCCTTATGTCTGTAAAGTTCTTTTTTAAATAGGAGTTGCATTATGGAAAACTCTTGTGTCTTTAGTTGTCTATGGTGGTGCCATGTCTGTCTTTTTCAAGCTGCTAATTCAAATTCCACACCTGAATCAGGTCAAAGAAGTTGTTTAGTGCAGTGGTTCTCAACTGGTCTGGCTTTGGGGCCCACCATCACCCCTCGATGACAAGCCGCGACCCAAATCAAAGATTTTCAAATTCTCAAATTTACTGAATGTAAAGATTGTGCATTTTGAACCTGAGGTAGAAGAAGAGAATATCACAGTATACAAACACAAAACAAATTTAATGATTAACCAAAATGACCAGTAAGTGGCAATACAACAGAGGGAACAATTCCCTTTAAATTAGCTGCATTTTAAATTAAAAATTAAACAAAAAGTGCAATTCAAAAGAATTCAAGTCTCAAAATTGACTTTTCTTCTGATTGTTTTTTCAGTATTTACCTACTGATAAGGTTATGTGCTTTGAAGAAAATGAAGGAACACTCACTAAAACCTGTAACAGTGACATCATAGACCTGAGTCTGGAGGAATTAATGGGAGAACTGGGGATGTTTTTTGCTCTTGACAAGAGTCTCAATGTCTGGAGTTATATTAGACAAAGCGACTCTGAGGTCATGCTCAATGTCCAGTCTGTTTCTCTGTTTTGTCTTCAACTGAACCAGAGCTGAGAAGCCACACTCACAGAGGTAGGTAGTGCTGAAAGGTAGGAGGGTTTTTACTGCTCGAATGGCAAGAGAAGGATACTCGCTCATCACAGTGCTGCACGAGAATTGCGAGAGGCTTACCTCCGTGAACCTCTTTTTCAGCGTGCGGTCACATGATAGCTCCACCAGCTGACTCTCTTCGTTGCTTGGCAACGTAATGCTTTCCATGTCGATTCCAAAGGGAACGCGTATCCCAGGGGTCCCCAAACTTTTTCCTGTGAGGGCCACATAACTTTCGCCTTCTCTGATGGGGGCCGGGGTCAGTTTGTAACAGAAAAAGTGTGACGATCGCAGGGGTGCCTAAACGTAAACATTTATTGTTTTCCAGAAAGCCACAAATGACCAAATATTAATAACCCTTTCTGGGATCTTCACAGGAAAAAAAGTCAGAAAATAAATAATAACACTATTAATGAAATAAATAATAACCAAATAACCCTCTCTGGGTTCTTCACAGAAAAAAGTCCATGGAACATTAACTTTGTGTTGTGCCGTGCACAATCTGAACAGGTAAAAGTTCAGCTTAGTTGTCAGAGCAGAATCTCTTCCTTAAATGACTCATATGAGCAGTCTCTCAAAGTTCTTGTGTTTCTTCCTTATAATCCTTTTGTAGGTTCCAGCAGGCTTGTAGACACCGCTGCTGAACAGCCTTTTCTTTGCATTGAACAAAAAAATAATCGTTTGTCCACTGCAGGTTAAATCAGAATCAGAATCAGAATCAGAATCAGGTTTATTGCCATTGTTCATGTAGTACACAAACTAGGAATTTGTCTCGGTACAATGCTGCAACATTAAACATGATAAGATAAAAGAAATAAACTATACATGTAATAAAGTGTAGGATAAGATTAAGTGATACTGGTCAACAGTTAAAATATATTAGCCAGCAGCAGATACTGTGGAGAACTATATAGTGCAGTCGGTAATGCAGGAAGAAAACAGTGATGATTGACATGAGTCTGGTTGAGCTGCTGTACATAGTGCACGAGAGTCAATAAGTCACTTAGTGTTCAGCAGTCTGATGGCAGAGGGGAAGAAGCTGTTCATGTGACGGGAGGTTTTAGTCTGGATGGACCGAAGTCTTCTACCAGAGGGGAGGGGGGCAAACAGTACGTGACCAGGGTGTGAGGGATCGGCTATGATCCGGCCAGCACGCCTCCGGGTCCTGGAGATGTACAGATCCAGGAGAGATGGGAGCTTGCAGCCGATCACCTTCTCAGCAGTGCGCACGACGCGCTGCAGCCTTAGTCTGTCCCTGGCAGTGGCTCCTGCGTACCACACGGTTATGGAGGTGGTGAGGATGGACTCGATGATGGCTGTGTAGAACTGCACTAACATCTTGGTGGGTAGCTTGAGCTTCCTCAGCTGCCGCAGGAAGAACATCCTCTGCTGGGCTTTTTTGATGAGTGAGCTGATGGTCGGCTCCCATTTGAGGTCCCTGGTGATGGTAGTGCCTAGGAAGCGGAAGGAATCAGCAGTGGTGATGGGAGAGCCTGAGAGGGTGAGGGGGGGCAGAGGAGTAGTGACTTTCCTGAAGTCTACAATCATCTCCACTGTCTTCAGAGCGTTCAGCTGCAGGTTGTTATTGCTGCACCAGGACGCCAGCTGGGCCACCTCTCTCCTGTAGGCGGACTCGTCGCCGTTGGAGATGAGCCCGATGAGGGTGGTGTCGTCCGCAAACTTGATCAACTTGACAGACTGGTGGCTGGAGGTGCAGGAGTTGGTGTAAAGGGAGAAGAGTAGGGGGGAAAGTACACAGCCCTGGGGTGATCCGGTGCTGATGCTAGAATAGTCTGAGACAGTCTTTCCCAGCCGCACATGCTGCCTCCGGTCCGTTAGGAAGTCGATGATCCACCTGCAGAGGGAGTCAGGCACGTTGAGCAGGGACAGCTTGTCCCAGAGCAGAGCGGGGCGGATGGTGTTGAATGCGGAGCTGAAGTCCACAAACAGGATCCTGGCGTAGGTTCCCGGGGAGTCCAGGTGCTGCAGGATGGAGTGGAGGGCCAGGTTGACTGCGTCGTCTACAGACCTGTTGGCTCGGTAGGCAAACTGCAGCGGGTCCAGGAGAGGGGTGGTGATGGACTTGAGGTGGGACAGGACCAGGCGCTCAAAGGACTTCATGACTACAGAGGTGAGCGCTACAGGTCTGTAGTCATTAAGTCCAGTGATCCGTGGCTTCTTGGGGACAGAGATGATGGTGGAGGATTTGAGGCAGGACGGCACGTGGCATAACTTAAGGGAGGTGTTAAAAATGTCTGTGAAGACAGGAGCCAGCTGTTTCGCACAGAGTCTCAGGGTGGAGGGAGACACGCCGTCTGGGCCGGGGGCCTTGCGCGGGTTCAGTCTGGAGAACTGTTTGAGCACATCCTGCTCACTGATGATAAGGGGAGGGGGGAGGAGGGGGGGGTGCCTTAAATGAAGTAGGGAATGTGGAGGCTGTGGAGCTGGAGGGAGGGGGGGGAGTTGGACACAGATGACGAGGTGTCAAAACGGGCATAGTGTTGGGACAGTCTTTGACAAAGGGCTTTGTCATCCTGACCTTTAGGAGCCTTAGGTCGATAGTTGGTGATTTGCCTCAGTCCTCTCCACACGGAAGCCGAATCATTAGCAGTGAACTGCTGCTGTTGTCTCTCTGAGTATAGAGATTTAGCTCTCTTCAGCTCTCTGTTAAACCGGTATTTAACCTCCCTGTAGCAGTCCCTGTCTCCACTTTTCAGCGCTGCTTCCTTCTCCTTCCTGATCTGTCTGAGCTTAGCTGTGAACCAGGGTTTGTCATTAGAGTAACTCACCCTGGTGCGTGATGGAAGAATGTTCTCTTCACAAAAGTGGATATATGAGTTCACAGTGTCCGTGTACTCATCCAGATCATGCGTGGCTCCTTTAAACATGCCCCAGTTACCCTGCATTCTGAATAAATTTTTCTCTTAGCTAACCTTTTCACCATTATTCCATTTTATTTGACAGGGGTGAGTCTAGGATTTACTTTTTTTTTTTCTGAGGGGGGGGGGGTGTTTAGATAGGGGCACAGACAGAATGTCACATTCTATGCGTGTATTAGTCTTGATCGCGTGGCCAGACTGAAAAAAAAAAAAAAAATCATCACGCTTACCAGTGTGGAGGAAAAATCAGTGCAGGCGGACACAGCAAGCCGAAGTTTAAAGGTGTTTTATTCCTCCATCACGAGGCTCACCCAGCGCTCTGTGAGAGAGCTCTGAGCAGATGTCTAAGGGCGAATTCTAAGTGCGATAGTGAGGCATGAACAGGTAGCTCTTTATACAGTGATACAGAGAATCCATGGCACAGAATGCATGGCTGAGCATACGCTCAGCAGGGGAACGAGACGGCGCTCGGCCGACTTGGAAGCGAGGTGCGGGAGGGGGTGGAGGGGGTAAGCGTCTGATATTGTTCAGGGGGCCGGGCCAAATGTGGAGGCGGCGCGGGCCGTAGTTTGGGGACCACTGGCGTATCCAGTCCGTTTTGCCATGCTCAATTAGCATATACAAACAAACGGTGCGAGTCTTCTTCTATGGTGCGAAATATGGTGTCGCCCACCACCTACTGCCATCTACTGTTAAGGAGTGTGAATGACACTATGTTGATTTATTTCTTGATATTTTATTTGCCCAGGCAAAGGCCCGCGACCCACTGAAAACAGGTCCGCGACCCACTTTTGGGTCGCGACCCACCAGTTGAGAATCACTGGTTTAGTGCATCATACTAGTGGAATAGTAATTTCTTCATGGAGAAGACAAAAGTGGTCTGGACTGGTTACAAATTATTTTCATTTTTACCAACTGGAATAGACAAAAATGTGTCACTAAAGTACAAATTGTCCACAAACCAGAAACAATCCCCCACAGTGAACACAACATTAGGGCATGAACATCTGCCAAAAACAATAAAATAAAATAAATAATTTATTGACTACAAATCCCATCTGTGGTCTCGTCTGAGCACCCCCCCCCCCCAGCACTAGTGTCAAACCAAAGTTAAGTGAAATAGTTTTCATCACATTGCATAAAACTGGAGATATTTTTCTACAGCAATGTGTAATGGTCAACAGTGTCAAATTACCACATTTGAAATGTCAAATGGGTATCCCACAAGGCTCCATACTTGGACCAATATTATTCTCCGTATACATAAATGATTTACTAAATGCATGCAGAAACATTTATATACAAATGTATGCAGATGACACGGTAATATTCACACGTGCAAAAAACACACAAGAAGCTAAAAATTGGCTTTTAAACAACCAAAACTGTACTCATAACTAGTGGTTGCTCTGCAGCATGCGTATATATATATATGTGCCCGTGTTTCACACACATATTCCCCGCCTCTTGTTTGTTGCTGTTGTTTGTTGTTGCTGTGAGGTGCTTGGGTGCATGTGTGTGTGTGCACGCATACACAGCACTTTACTTGTGTGACATTTGAATGTTTTGTTTTGTGGCACCGTAACTCTTGCAGTTTTGCATTTCCACTTTGTACAGTTTTATTGTAGATGTTCTTCTTGTGTATGATTGTTTGTTTGTTTGTATGTTTTTGTGACCCGCCGGGGGACTACAGATGCAAATTAGCAATATTGCTAAATCTGGCATACTTACATTCGTATTAATGTTCATTAGTATTTAATGTTCCTTTTAAATAAACATTAAACTTAAACTACATCGTGATCCATATTATGCTCCAGTCAGATGAAAAAGCAGGTTTCTGAATGGCATCTTTTGATTGAGTGTGGCAGGTACCACAACAACCACGTGGAGACAGATGCAAGTTTTGGTATTTTTGTTAAAACAGTAAGTGGTGGTTCTGAAAGTGGTCTGTCCTACAGAGGAAAGAAGGCAGAATGTGAGTATAAGACTGCGGAGAGACTGGTAATTTTTTTTTTATCCCCCTTTGGGCGAAGACCTCAGGTTATGGGGCTGTCTGTCCGTCCATCTGTTCATCCCACTTCTGTGAAATCAACTCCTCCTACAGTTTTGTTCCGATTAATTTGAAACTTCGTACCAGGGTTTGATATACACTGATGATGTACATATTGCAATTTGGTTCTCATCAGATGATTTTTGCAGGAATAGACCATGAGGTCAAGGTCAGGGGTCAATTTTTCCCTAAACCTTTTAACAAAATAACTACTGAAAAAAATGATTCAGGCTTTTCAAATCAATGCCATAGTTGTATCTAAGACAAATCTTGGACATCTTACACCCTAACCTGATGATGGGTTTGGGGTCAAAGGTCAAGGTTAACATTCTGTTTGCACTATTACAATAGCACAAGTAAAGCTAGGGTCACCAAATTTGGTAAATACATGTAGGTTCACCCCATGACCCTGACCTCTGACTATGGGCATACTTTTAAGGCCGCCATCATTTGCGATTTCCAGCAGTTGATCTTCTGCTTGCACAGACATGTTGGATTCACCTGGTTTGTTGAGAAATGGGTCGCGCATCCATTCCTTGGCAGTTCGTGGATCTTTTGTGGTTGGAAAGTAGCGCTCGAACTCTTTTAAAAGCAAAGACAGGTGATCGTGCACCAGCTGGGAGAATGAAGGCTCGGGCACAGTCTCTTCCAAAATCCCCGCTAATGTTTGAAACATGTCAAATATACCTCCATTCACGCGCCATCCCCACAAATCTAATTTGGCTTTAAATGCAGCTACTTTATCTGCCAACTCATTTTCCCCTGAAGTGACAGATTGAGTTCATTGAGCAGGCTGAATATGTCGCACAAGTAAGTGAGTTTTGCGACCCCATTCCTCGTCACTGAAATGTGGTGCCAGCGGTGACTTTTTTTCTGAGAAATCTCTGCAGCGGCTCTCGTAATTCAAACACTCTGGCCAGTGATCTCCCTTGGGATAACCATCTTATTTCTGTGTATAAGAGAAGGTGTCTGTGCTCCACCTCCATCTCCTCACAAAGCTGCTCGAACAGGCGCAAGTTAAGGGCATGTGCTTTGATGTGGTTGATAACTTTAATTACATCACTCAATAAGCTGTTAAGTTCCGGTGGCGTTTTTCGGGTAGCCAGCATTTCCCTGTGAATGACATAATGTGTAGACTCACACTCAGGTGCAACCACCTTAATCCGAGCAGTTAAACCAGACAGCCTTCCAGTCATGGCACTCCTGCACGTGGGTTTTTGATTCACTAATTCCCGGCCTTGAATGTTAGCGGTAACGTATCACGTCACCGAGACAAGTATCTTGACGTGCGTCAAAAGTGAGCCATAGACGGATGTAATGAAGAGAATCCAGTAATTTTTCAAAATAAAACATTCAGACAGATAATAAATAAAACAGAAGTAATGTAAGTTTTTTATTCTTTCTGTGTGGCCCGGTACCAAATGACCCACGGACCAGTACCGGTCCACGGCCTGGGGATTGGGGACCTCTGCCCAAGGCGACCACCTATATGGCCTATGCCAAGGACCGGCACTGTTGGGGGATATTGCACTTGCTTTAGAGTGCTCTTGTACTGATTTAATCTTACTGTTACGTAGAAGAATAAAATAGAATAACATGGAGGGTCAGCAGTATATGGAGAGGGCGAGTATAGTTAGTCCACTTACAGGTGATGGTGAAGGGGAAGAGTTGAGGGGTTTTCTTCACAGTGACTATCTTGCATTAGGGATGGTGAAGGATCCAGTAACGCAGAGTTGCTTGGAGGTGGGTATGGAGATACCCCAGGTCCTGGGATTTTCCTATGATGACAAGGTTAATGAATTTGTAATAATTGCTCCTTACTTTGTTTTCCGGGTGAGTGCAGGCTGAGAGGATCCAGAGGCACGGGGTAACAGGCACATAAGAGATGCAGGTAGGCAATAATGATTATGAGATGTTGCAGGCTTATGTGGGAATTCAGGTGGGGGTTTCAGGAAGGTGAGAGCATGAGGCAGAGGCACATGGAAGGCCAGAGAGCTGCTGAGAGCTGTTGGGGCAGTCCCACACTGGACTGAAGAAGCTACAGCCTTTTATGCCCCAGCTGTAATCAGGGCAGGTGTGCTAACAAGGAGCAGTCACAGGCAATGAGAGGTAATCAAGGAATGCTGCAAGGGTGAATATGCTCTCACCTCAGATCATAAGAGACCCACAGTCTAGTATACAACTTTGTACATTTTTAAAAATAAATAAATTGCTATTTGTTTACATTTATTAAAGGCTTGACGTGTAAATGAAGTGAACATTTCAGACATCATATTTAAAGTTTTCCTCATGGTGGTCAATAAGATCCTTCATGACTGCCAAGAAACCTGTTGGCTGTCATAATTTATCTGTCTGTTAAATAAGTATTCCTCAAATAAGTATTGAGATTTTTTTAACAGAAAAGAAGCCCTTAGTTAATGTTGACTGTTATCCAGAGTAAAAGCTAAAGCAGCATGTGGGAGTTCTTGTTAAAAAGAGGGCGGAAGCAGTTGTTTACTAGCTGGTCACTGCGTGTGCAGGCACTTATTGAAAAGTCTGATTGAATTTATTCTTCTCTATGTTTCATGTCTTGTTTTTTTTCCATACGCTGAGTCTGTGAGAAATATTAAACTGATGGTAGCAAGACTCAGAAACAGCTAATGTATTTCTATTAAAGTGCAGCTGATAAAACAAGGGAGGTCTTATTTCCTTTGGCCTCTGGGGGAAAACAAAACTGACAAGCCCCTGACTTCTTGAACCTTCATCTTTTTGGCTTGTTGCAGACATTATCTTTTCTCCTTCTTTATAGCTGCATATATAATTTTGACTTAGTCCAATTTTTACATACATCATGGTCCAAAGAAAAAGGCGGGGCATAATAGCTTGTGCTTAAAACTAAAATTAATGGGATTATGCTGGAAAAAGTGGTTTGTGTAAACACTTAATAATTTGTGCATTTGGCTCTTGAATTTGACTAGCTCAATTAAAAGGAGCAAACAAGACACAACATGAATATGAAACATTTTCTCTGTGATGCAAAAGTCACAGTTTATATTCATGGCACAGCAGTTTAAAGACACAGCTGACAAACGCATGAAACACTATTTGAGACTTTCTGGAATGATGGCTCAGGTGTGATTTTTTTTTCTTCTATTTCAAGGATTTTTTTAAATTTTAATTCACTGATCTATTTTAGACATTTGAAAGCTTGATTACGTCCCTTGTTATTTTCAGTTTTAATATGTTCAGATTTACAGAAAGGTTTTTAATCATGTTTCCTGTTTGGTTTTTCATATCAATGAGAACCTCTGTGCATTAGAAAGCCTCTTGCCTCCCATCCCCACCAGTTAAACTGTAACATGGCCATGTTGTATACAGAAAATGGAAGCAGTGGGTGATATAGATGGTGTTATGCATGTTTTCCTTCCTGACCGCTGTAGCGTGGATCGGATGGGTCAGTGCTGCACTCTCCGCGGTCAGACTGTTTACACAGGCTCCAGCTTACTGTGGTTTGGTGCACACTAATCAGCCCTTATGCCCATCCGGGGCTTTGAGTGACCTTACATTGTTGGACTAAACTCCTGCTGTACTTTGTCCTGGTTTCACAGAGCTTATGTCAGTGCTTTAAGGGTAATTCCAGGTAGGACTCAGAGATGACAGAAAAAAGTCCTGTTGTTCTGTCATCTTTGTTGTTCATTTTGTGGTCATCAGGGACAAACGGTACAAGGAAGAAAGATTAGTTAAAATGCCAAAATTCAGACCCAGCTGGTGAGTTTACTGCCTGGCAGAATAAGGAATTATGCAGTCATAAGGTTCATTTCCCACCTCATTACAACTATAAAGTAGCTAATTAACTCAGTAACAGAGAATCTTTTTGCTCTCATCTGAACCAAAAACATCCCAAGTAAACAAGCCAATGTTTTCATTCATTACTGAATATTCAAGAGTCGACAGAGAGATTTTTAGTCCAAGGCATGTGGCAGACAACAAGCATTCAATGCCACGGCCTTTTTGGCAAGGCCGGTCAAGTTTTCACATGGGAAGCTGGTCGCAGCAGCCCCTGGCTGGGACTCATGAGGACGACAGGGATAGACCGGAAGCCACAAATGAGACCAGAAGCTGTTTATATGGCCTCATGCATACCAGACTGCCCGTGTACATGCTCGTTCTGCCCTCAGGGCAAGTGGTGAGATGCCCTGAGGGGTCATCGAGCGCTGCTGTAGATGTAAACAAATGCTCCAGTTAATGTGATGTCTGCGCCGCGGTGCATGCAAACTCTCTGCAGGTGAAACCAAACAGTTGTTAGAGCACACAGGCCATTTGGGACATCTGCAGTTTTTAATAAGCAACTGTTCTGTGCAGAGGTTATGTTAGCTGAAAATTGTCCTTCATTGTGTTATGTCAATAAACGGGAGCCAAGAACAAGGCTGAGTGTTGAACTGAACACGACTTTATTGTAGATTCACTTGTAGATTACAGGTGCTGCCGCCAGGCTGAGAGGAGGTCAAGAGACCGCCCTTCTTCCTCACAGCCCTCTTATATCCCGGGTGGCGGCGGAACAGGAAAGGTGGAGCAACCACCCGTGTCACACATTAATATGTCCCATGAACAACATCACACACCCCCCGCCCCGGAAAATAGTCCAAAACACACATACAATCAAGACCCTCCCCAATTTAAAACCCGAATCACTCACTAAAATTAAACAGAAATATATCAGGGCCTATAACAGTCACAGAAAACAACTAAGGCTAGGGGGAAACAGGTGGACTACTGTTCCACCCCCACACGGCCAGACGGATTATTCTGCCGTCTCAACTAAACACAGTCCATTAAACTAAAACTGTCGTGTTCCTACATAAATAACAAAACACAAAACAATCTCATTATAGAACAAACATATACAGTATATATACATATATATGCTCAGATTATTAATCTGAGAAAGCTGGACTAGCCTGCCACAATTTCGATATCCAGCTTATTTTTTCCCATTAAAATCTGATGTGTTTTAAAGTGTTCCCTTTATTTTTTTGAGCAGTATATATATATATATATATATATATTACAACTAGGTTATTCCCCATTAATAAACCCAATAAACAACTTGATTATTACTCATAGCAACACCATGCAATAAGCACATCACCCCAAACATCAGTCTGCCCCCAGTAGAGAAACCACCCCCCGGAAGACCATCAGACGGTTCCTCTCCGGTGCACCTTCTTCTCTTCACGCCCAGGGATGGCCCGCACCACAGCCCAAACACCGTCTTCTCCTGCTTGGCGCACCGCAGCTCGGCAAGTCTTCAGATAGTTGAAGGTAGCCATCCTCCCAAACAGCCACCACCTGCAGCCGCCCCTGGTTGTCTCGTCGTTTGCCTCGAACTCCTCTCGACCAGGCCTCCTCTCTGGGTCGGACCACATCAGGGACCCCCAGAGGAGCACGACTCGACTTCCAGTGTCCCTGTGTGGCATGTCGTGTTACCGTGCCAGCCAGTCCTGCCCCACTTGCATTCATTTTCGTGTCGTTTTCGGTGTTACCATTGTGACCCCCTGCTCTCCGGTCCCTTCCAGCCAAAATCCAGGAGCAGACTGGGCCCTCCACTCAGCGCCACCCACTTTCACGGGCATCCCACCGTGCCACCCAGTTCCCTCAACTAGGGTTACTTGGGCGCTGTCAACAGGACCCTCCCGCGATGGCCCTGAATGGAATTGGTCCTGCACATTGTCCAGATTACTTGGCAAAGGTCCATCCCACACAGCTCTGTCCACTGTTCGCGGAACCGGCCAATCCCACAGACCACAGCCCGACCTCCCTTCTCCAGCCCGAGACCAGCTCCAGCCCGAGTGTGGAGTTCCTTCCGTGAGAAGGAACTCCACACTGTTTCCCAATCCAACACAGATCTCACCGCTCTCGTGTCCACCAGCAACGGCACTGTCACCCTGTCCAGTTCCACCATACAGAACGAACAGCCGTTGTCACTCGAGGGCACACTGCAAACAACCATGGGAGGCAAAGTGGAGAGATCCTCTATGTATCTCAGATCCCCTCGCTCGAACCTGTAACATGCCCTGGCGAAATGATGTAAGAATCTGCACATGCCACAGCGTCTTCCTCTTGCCAGACACTCTCTAAACTTAAAACAGTGCTTGGTGGACCAACAACTCAAACACCTTGGCAATCCCGGGGCGGACCTTATCTTCACGGCATCAGCGTGCTCCTCTACACTTCATTGTCGCTGTCCGGGTCCACTGCTTGCGCCGTCGACTGTGGTTCAAAATGGCGATGTGCCGCTCTGTCGCTGAGCTCCCGTGATAGCTTGTCTGCTGCCTCAAATTGCTGAACTAACTCAACGGACATGGCTAACGTCAATTCGCCAAAGTGCATGATAAGCTTCAATCTTGTCGGTGAACAGTATGTTCCGCTAACTGGTCATGGACCATCTCCTCCTCCAGCGTTCCAAACTGGCAGGTCTGCTACAAACTGCGGCACTGAGTCACCAGCCCGCTGGCACCACTGTCAAAACTGGATCCTCCGGACAATGACGTTTTCCAGGGCGCGAAAATGTCACGCCATCAGCTCAACCACTTCTTCAAAACTATCACCCTCACTTAAGGTTCTAGGGATACGTCGTCTTTCCATTCCAAAGTTGTGAACCAACAGTGCTCATGCCCACAACTTCTCCAGTCTTCCAAGATCCAGTGCCATTACATAACTTAGGAAAGTGGCGAACCACTTCTCCCAAGGGATGAGTGGCTCACCGGAAAACTCCAGAAATGGCCGAATTGAAGCAACTCCCGCGTCCATACTTTTATCCTTGTCGCCAAATGTTGTTTCGGTAAACAGGAGCCAAGGACAAGGCTGAGTGTTGAACTGAACACGACTTTATTGTAGACTCACTTGGATAATACAGGCGCTGCCGCCAGGCTGAGAGGAGGTCAAGAAACCGCCCCTCTTCCTCAAAGCCCTCTTATACCCCGGGTGGTGGTGGAACCAGAAAGGTGGAGCCACCACTCGTGTCACACAATAATACGTCCTATGAACAACATCCCACATCGGCAGATTTTTTTCAGCAACGACTGAAAATTATGACAGCTGCCTGTCATTTGACAGATTACACTGAGGGTGATCTAATTAAAGTCAGTTAAAATGACTTTTAGATGATAATAGATTATGACAGAATTTTTACAATCTGTCTGTCAAAATGATAACAAAAAAGTCTAGTGCAACCTCTGGTCCTGAGTCACTTTCTTACTACAACCCAGCTAGCATGTCCATGTGGGCACCACAATAGGTTTAACTGGGCTGTCTTATGGGTCCCATGTGGGTCTGTGTGCAGGTTCCATGTTGGCCCTATCTGTGTTTGCCCACATGGACTTTACCCGTTTACCTATTTTCAACTTATTTTCTCATAAGTTTGCCATTTTCTTGTAAATTTGTGGCTTTTTTTCCCTAATTTGATAATTTTTTTTCTTGAAAATTTTAAACTGTCTCAGAAATTTGCAACTTTTTTTACTGAAAACCTCAACTTTTCTCATAAATTTGATAGTTTTTCCTTGTAAAATTATGACTTTTTCTTGCAAATTTGCCATCTTTTTTTGTAATTTTGGAACTTTGATAAATTTGCAACTTTTTGACTGTAATCTTGCAACTTTTTCTCATACATTTGTCACTTCTTCCTTGTAAATTTGTTAATTTTTCGCATAAATTACTTTTTCAAAATTTTTCATCATAAATTTCACTTTTTCTTGTAAATTTGCTACATTTTCTTGAAAGTTTGTAACTCTTTTCAGGTCATTTTTCATTTTTTGTGTAAATTTGCAGTTTTTTTCTAGTAAATTTGTGACTTTCTCATAAATTTGCTACTGTTTTTTGTAAATTTGTCACTTTTTTCCTTATAAATTTTCATTTTTTTTTTCTCATAGATTTGTGGCTTTTTTGTATAGATTTGCCGATGGCATACCGGAAGTGTTGCTGAAACCTGGCCCAGATGGGTTAAAGTGGGTAAACAGATTACCACAGGTAAAGTCCATGTGGGCAAACACAGATGGGGCCCAACATGGAACCCGTGGCCAAACCCACATGGAACCCATAAGACAGCCCAGTTTTGAGCTGTGATGGGGCCCACATGGACATGCTGGCTGGGAAAGTGTGTTTTGTGTGTGTGCTAACAGCGGTAGAGAAATCTTGCAGTGGATCTTGAAGAGGAAGTATTATTCCACCTTTCTTCAATGTTTACACATGAACGCACCATATCTGGAAAATCACACTAAGCCAAAAAGCAGCTTTTAAAGGTTAAAATATTTTCCCTTTCCCAAAGTGAAGCTGTGCAGAGGTGACCGTGTTACACGTTCTCTTTTCTGATGAAAAAACAAATGAATTATGTGGGGGGGGGGGGATCAGGCACTCCAATAAGTTCTACGTGTTAAAAAAAAATCTGCTTCATATATGCTCCAACACACATGACGCTATCTAATATTGCAGCTCCTCAGGGGAGCCAAACTGATACGTTCCTTGAGGTCATAATTTTGAGCAGTAGTCAAAGAGGGTGAAAACGTGCTGAAAAATACATGATACTGTATTCTTTATATGGAGAGCGCCAGTTGAGACAGCCCAAATTTCACAAAATACACATTGGAATTGCTGTAAAACTGTTGAACTCTGAGTGACAAGACAAGAGGGTCTTCTAAAGGATGGAGGTCAAAGACATGGCTGATTGCAGTCTAGCTTTCTTACATTTATCAAACTTTCCTAAAGCAGGCGGAGGGGAGGAGAAACCCAACCAGCAAAGCCCCGGCACAGCAGCTGCAGTCTGCGAGCAATTACTGCTGAACCCCAGCGACACAGAAATTACAACCATTACTACACTTTGGTGCAGAACGGGAGATCCCGGCAGATTTTTAACACAGCGTTTAAGTTTGCTCTCTGAGGTTGACCAATTAGAAAAAGGCCTGTCTCAAAGCACCAGATTGAGTTTGAATGCACTTTTTTGTTTCAAAGAAACTTGCAAGGTCCTGTGTATTATAAACTATTTGAACTACTCACTAATGTAGTCAGTGACTCAGAATCCATTAGTCTAAACTGTGAAATCGAGTCCCATTTACTCCAGTTGGATGGCTGACAAAAAAAAAACTAAATTATAATATAATGCTGGTCTGCAACAAGCAGAAACTACTAAATATCATTAATACGGCACTTATATATCCTCTAATATATTAATTTTAAAGGGACTGACTACTTTGATAGAAAAGAGTAACAGTCATGAATTGACTTTAAATATTTCATATCAAAATAATATTCAGTAACAAGCATGTTCAAAAGTGATCAGGAAACTGCTGAAATGAGTTAAACATGGCCTCTGTCATCAGAGTGACATGAAAAACTTTTACAAAACTATAGGTGCTTCCCCCAAATTATACATACAAGAATGCATGGGTCTGATGTATGAAAGATAGATAGATAGATAGATAGTTTATTTCGAACACAAAAAATATAACAAAAAACAAGCAAATTCAATTCAATTCAATTTCAATTCAATTCAATTCAACTTTATTTATATAGCGCCATTTCACAACAACAGTCATCTCATAGCACTATCAACTGTAGGGGGGACCCCCACAGTTGCAGAAAGACCCCAGCAATCAGGTGATCCCCTGTGAGCAAGCACTTGGCGACGGTGGAGAGGAAAAACTCCCTTTTAACAGGAAGAAACCTCCAGCAGAACCAGGCTCAGGGAGGGGCAGTCATCTGCTGCGACTGGCTGGGGGGTGAGGGGACAGAGAAGATGAAAAGAACAGACATGTAGAGAGCAAACAGCACGATGGGGACTCAATCTATGGGAGAGAACAAACAAATGTTAATGACCAGCAAAAAAAAATATTTCATAGAGAGTGAGGAAAGGAGTGAGGCCCAGTGCATTACTGGAGGTCCCCCGGCTGACTAAACCTATTAGCAAATGCAATAAAGTTACAGTATACACTGTTCGAAAGGGAGAAGGAAGAAGTGAACACTTATTAATTCCAACTCTTTTCCATCGATACACCCATGTGAATTTTATACAAATTACCACCTTTAAGACCCCAAGTAAACAATTTACTGTATTTTTTACAGATCAACATTAACACCTGTCCATTCTAACATACAATGAAGTCCATATATCAAAACCAGTCTCAAACGACACAGATACACACAGTGCTGTCCCACCCACCATTCCATAGTGTCCCATAATGTCCCAGAGTGAACATAATGAATCGTACATATAAATTCTACCCTTCTAACATATAACCTTTCAACAAATGGTGCTTATATCTCTTTTTAAATTGATTTCTGTTTGTACATAGTTTCAGTTCCGGCTCCAGACTGTTCCACAAATCCACCCCACAGACAGATATGCACAGACTTTTCTTGGTTGTAGGTATCTTGGGTTTTGTAAAGTTTAAGTCTCCTCTCAAATTATGATCGTTGTCTCTTTTTTTAAATATTTTTTGTACATTAGTTGGGAGTTGATTGTTAATTGCCCTGTACATTACTTGTGCTGTCTTAAATTTAACTAAATCGATGAACTTTATGACACGTGACTTCAAGAACAACGAATTGGTATGGTCTCTATATCCTGCATTGTTAATTATTCTTATAGCTCTTTTTTGTGATGTGCATATTGCTTGTAGGTTGGTCTTGTAGGTGTTTCCCCAGACTTCTACACAGTAGTTAAGATAAGGTAAAAACAGTGAATTGTACAATAAGACCAATGATTTATAGTCCAAGATGTGTCTTGTCTTCCCCAGTATGCCTATACATTTTGCTAATTTAGCCCGGATGTGACTGATGTGAGGTTTCCAGCAGATTTTACTGTCTAGCGTCACCCCCAGAAACTTATTTTCCTGTACTGTTTGTATTCTGGTATCATCTATCGTTACCATTATTTCATGATTTATTTTATAATTTCAAAACACCATAATCTTTGTTTTTTTTAGATTTAGAGATAATTTATTTTTGTTGAACCACTGCGTTAATTTTTCCATTTCAGTTGTGACCACCTCTAAAACCTGCTGCAAATTCTCACCAGTGCAAAGGATATTTGTGTCATCCGCAAACAAAATAAATTTCAGAATTTTTGATACTTGGCATATGTCATTTATATACAAGATAAAGAGTTTGGGTCCCAAAACTGACCCCTGGGGCACACCACAAGTGATGTCCATGAAGGGTGATTTGTGCTCTCCAATTTGTACAAATTGTTGTCTGTTACTTAAATAACTTTCCACCCAACTCAGTCCTACCCCTCTTATCCCATACCTTTTCAGTTTCCTTAGTAGTATTCTGTTGTCAATGGTGTCAAAAGCTTTCTTTAAGTCTATAAATACTCCTGCAGCAACCTTTTTTTTGTCTATACAACTAGTAATTTCTTCTATAAGTTTGATCAGTGCCAAAGATGTAGATTTATCTGCTCTAAAACCATACTGGCTATCTGTAAGGAGGTTGTGTTTTTCAGTGAAATCATCCAGTCTTTTAGTGAATATTTTTTCAAGTATTTTGGAGAATTGTGAGAGTAAAGAGACTGGCCTGTAATTTGTGAAGCGATGACTGTCTCCTGTTTTGTAAAGAGGTATTACTTTTGCTATTTTCATTTTGTCTGGAAATGTACCAGTTTGAAATGACAGGTTACAGATGTGGGTGAGTGGCTTAACAATTCCCTCAATTACTTTTTTCACTATTGTCATGTCAATTTCATTCCAGTCCGTTGATTTTTTGTTCTTAAATTTACTCACAGTCTCGATAATTTCCTTTTCAGTAACGGCACCCAAAAAGATTGTGTTTGGGTTTCTATCTTCTATTTCATTCACAGACCCACTGTAGTTTGTTTCTGGTGTCACTATTGATTTTGCTAATTCAGGACCAACGTTTACAAAAAATTTATTGAAACCACTGACCACATCTTCCATATTATTAATCAAACTGTCGTTTTCGATAAAATATTCTGGATAATTTGCATACTTAGGATGATTCCTAATAATCCCCTTGAGTACTTGCCATATTCCTCTTATGTTATTTTTGTTATCCTCTAGTATTCTGTTGTAATATTCTTTCTTACAGGTCCTCATTATAGTGGTAAGCTTATTTTTATATCTTTTATATTTGATCTCAGCTTCCACAGTTCTGCATTTAATGAATTGTTTATATAATGTATTCTTCTTTTTACATGCATTTATTAACCCCTTGGTGATCCAAGGAATATTTTTTTTGTTGTCTGTTACTGTATTGTTTTATAGGACAGTATTTATTGTACAATGATTGAAATATTTGTAAAAATATATCATATGCTCTATTTATGTCATTTTCATCATAAACTATCTTCCAATCTTGTATTAATAATTCCTTTGTCAGTAAATACATTGATTCTTCGGTTCTTATTCTTTTATATTTAATATTTTTGGTATACTTTTTCTTCCTATAATCACATTGATAGACAACAAAAATCGGCAGGTGGTCGCTGATATCATTCAATAAAAGCCCACTCCTGATATTATTTTCCATAATGTTTGTGAATATGTTATCTATTAGTGTGGCACTGTGCGACATGATTCTGCTAGGTCCTGTAATTGTTGGATGTAAGCCCATGCTGTACATTGTGTTGATAAATTCTTCTGTCAAACTATGTTGTTTTGAGTTCATCAGATCTATATTGAAATCCCCACAGATGAACATAACTTTATGAGTTAGTTTTGCGTACATTTTTTCCATCCAGTCCTTAAATAAATCAATGTTTGATCCAGGTGTTCTATATACACAGCTCACTACTACATTCTTCACATTGTCCAGACAGATTTCTATTGTAATACATTCAAATAAATCATCCACAGTTACCGACAGATTTTCAACAACCTTGTATTTCAAGCTCTTGTCAACATAAATTGCAACTCCTCCTCCTTTTTTCACTTTTCTATTTATATAATTTAATTCATAGCCATCCATGGTAAAATCCACTCCTTTCTCTTCACTGAGCCACGTCTCTGATATTGCCACAATATTGAATGGCTCTTTAAACTGATTTAAATAATCTTTAATGTTATTAAAGTTTGCATAGAGACTCCTGCTGTTGAAGTGGATCATAGAAATATTGAAATCGGTTGTGATCATTGTGTTGAACTGTTCATCTGTGTAATAATTACAGTCATTATTGATTGAGTTAAAAAGATTATTATCAGGGAAACCTGAAACCTGAGTCATGTGGGTTCCTGTTTCACTTTAAGCTATAATTCATCACATATCAACACCTACAGTATGTTGAGCCCACCTATGCCCCAAATATTTGTATTTATGATTTATTTAGTTAGTGTGTCTTTCAGGCCATGCACAATTTTCATACAACCATAAATCAAAAAAGGGTGTATTGAAAATGCAAATGAATTTTTAAAAATTGAACTAAAAAAAAAAAACCAGCAATTACTATACTCTTTGCTAAAGAAAACGCAACACAATTTTTGTATAAATATTTTGGGGTCCATCTTATCTGAGCTTGAGTAATAGTGTTTGTAAGATTCAAAATACGTCTAGAACTCATTTTCAGTGGTTGTACTCACTGCCTTTGAGCTCTGCCTCTCTTGGGCAGTATTATGACAACGCCGTCGGCTAGTCAGTTGTCACTGACGCAGAACGCGTTTATGGGTGTTTCCAAGTTCATTTTCTTATCACAACAACGTAGAAATGAACTTTCCACCGGCACATGATGCAAAGAGGCCAGTCTAATCATTCAGAGGTGTGTTTTGGATAATCCAATCCAAAATGCTCCTGTTCATCCCTTTAATGCAAAGAGCGCATTAGCTAAAGCGAATTCTGATCATGACAGTTAAGGTGGGTTTTGCACTGACCAAAGCCTGTACATGTGAGCCAAAATGCACGCAACAGTAATGCTGCTATAAGGAAGACATCAGTCCCAGCTGATGCCCAGTTAGTTATGTTAGAAAGAACAAATGCTGAATGCTGAGCTGAAAAATCAGTTGAATGGTTTAATGTAGTGCACACGGATGGAACACACAGACATGAATGGGTTTGAAACTTCAGGAAAAGAGGGTGATGCCTGTGCAAACTTTCATTAATGATTCTTCTTCTTCTTTTAGATTTGATTGGCGGTTGGCAACCAGCTTACAGGTGCATTACCGCCACTGATTTGATTATCATCACTCTATATCTTTGTATAAGGAGTTCTGAACAACTCCTTATGTGTGAAAAAATTATCCATCCTTGGACTGTGCCCTCTGGCGTGTAAGTCGCTCCCGGCCATGGGGAGATGGAGTGCTCCCTCTACTGTTGCTTTCGCTGAGCAAGGGTCTTCCCCATCCCTTCTGGACAAGAGGGAAGGAGGAAATCTGGTGCAGCTTCCCGCTTCCCAACTTGCCGCTGGCCCCCGCCATAAAGCGAGCCCTGCTCTCAGCAGCCTCTGCCGGGGGCTGACAGGTGGCTGTTGGGAAGCTTGCTGAGGCAGGCGGCCTCGGCCCAGTTGGAAACCTGGGGCGCACGGCCAAGGCAGATGTGGGCGCATCTCCTGTCTTTCTGGGGAGTTACAGTGAAAAGTAAAATGCTGCACACTTCTTGTTGATTCATTTATTCCCCTAAAAATAAGCACATTAATCCCTAATAAGTCTGTGATGAAAACAAAAATGTAACTGGAATAAAAATCATCAGACTGACACCCCCCACCCCCAGCATCCGCCGCACATCACATTCCCTGTTCATTCATTCAGTCCCCTAAAAAAATCTTACATTAATGCCTAGTCTATAGACTCTAATGGTAAGTCTGGAATTAAAATGAGAGTGTGGATAGAATAAAAAAAAATAATGTATGATCATCATAGAATTAAAATGATGGTCAATTACATGATGACTGCTACAATTCTGTTAAAATTAGATCCCAGTGCATGCTGTTTCCTCATGAGCGTTTCAAAACACGCCACTGAAATGTCATTAAACAATGCGCTTCTGATGATAGACCTCCTTTTTCCTGATCAAAAACGGATTCTCATGGAATGTACTATAATAGTAATGCACATTACATTGTTCACTGCCACACCTCTTTGAAATGAGCCTCCGCCTGCCCGCGCATAGCAAGCACACTGTCTACTGGTAATTTGATGGCATAATGCAAAGTGTAAAAAAACAGACAATGCACTCACAGAAATGAACAAAAACACTGGTGTGCAGCAGAAAGTCTGGCAGAAAAGTCTGCGGATGATCGTTCTAATAGGGCCCATAGTCTTTTTGAGCTCGTTGTTTGTTTTGGGTACTCAAAAGTCAAAAATGGGTGATTTTAAGAAGTGCTCATCTTCCCGATATAAAGATGAACAAAAATGCATAGAACTACAGTATGCTGTGAATTCTTCATGATGTCACGATGTGGCTGTCTTCCAGCATGACGATGCTCGTCCACATGCCGCCAAAGTCACCAGGGAGTACCTGCAGCAACTGAACTTTGATGTCCTTCCTTGGCCTTCTTATTCTCCGGATTTACCCCTCATTGAAAACTTGCAGGATCAACTTGGGCGACATGTTGCAGCGAGTATCGGTGCCACAGAACAGACAGGAACTGGTCGTGGCATTGCAGGAGGAGTGGCTAAATATCCCCCAGGACAACAGCCGGTTCGTGAGATCCATGCAGAGGCATATTTCTGCCTGCATTAACGCAAATGGATGCCATGTTCCATATTGAACTTTGTTTTTAAGACAGACATTTTGTTGTGATTTCGGAAAATCAGGGTGCTTCTGTTTTTGTTCAGTTTTGAAAATTGCTGACACACAGATTTTCAATTGTCGATCTCTGATATTGTTTTGAAGAGGTCTAAAAATAATTTGCATCCTTTAATTGACCATTTCCAGTAAAGTAAATTGACCATTTCCAGATAGTAAAAATATCAAACTTTTCTAGTGTTGCGTTTTCACTGGCAGCCTTTGACTTGTATTTTATTGCAGATTCAATATGAAGCCAAGATATTTCATGTTTCACCTGGTTAAATTCCATGTATTTTGCAATGCTTGTATATTCTTCACTGCATTTCAGGCCTGCCAAGAGTTAGAACTCTGGTTGTAATAGATGGAAACATTAGCTATTATCAAAAATAGTAATAAAGCGCAGGCTACAGTCACAAGTGAGCCAGGATAGGATACAGATTCTAAAATACAAAATAAATGGCAATGCAAAGATGCAAAATCGCGTATGAGTAAGTTGCAGAGGGGTGGGGTTCCCTCTGAGAGTAATAAAGTACTAGTGCATGCCCATAGAGAGAAAGTTTTCCTGTCTGAAACAGGCAGGCCAATTAGGCTTTACAGGCCCAAGTGTAGGCAGTGTTTGAAAGTGGAATACAGAGGTATAGCCTATATGTAGGCAATCACACGTTTGACAAATATGAATGGGACTGAACGCCACTGGCATTTATTTGATTGCGTGAATATTAATTACAGAATGGTTGAAAATGAATGGGACACCCAATATTAGTGACTGTTTAAAAACTGCTTTTTTTGTGTGTCAGGTCACTTATTTGTGTAATCTTTTATGACTTATATTCATAAGTGTTGTATCTTGCACTTTGGGGAATGGGAGTTGTTCAGTCACCATCATAATTGTTTTAGTTTATATGTGTAGTTTATAGTCTATCATCAATAAACTCATGCAGCACTATAACAGGACATGTTTACAAATATTTGAGACCTATTCTAGTGCATCATTTTATATTTTAGCAATATTATAAGTACAGAACGCAAAACATTATTATACTCAGCAGAATGACCTGTTTGGCTGCAACTGTTGCATCAGTGTTGCCCATTTGTCTAGAAATATTTAAATAAAAATAATTTATTTTGTTATTTGGGCATTTTTGTGTCTTGTCATTGTTTAGTCAAAGCGTGCATAGGTGTCACATATGATATGCAATTGATCTGGCATTCCGCTCCACAATCATGGCGGTATTATTATTAAGTTTTTAATTTTTAGATACTCTCGTGGGGGGGGGGGGGGACTCGTGGTCCTGCAAAGGACAATGGTACCACATGGGCAAAGCAGCAGTCGGGACTCCCATCTACCACTGACTGGGCAGGCTGGGCTTGGCTCCCCGCGAAGGATCGTGGTCCGCCTGGTTGGACACTGGTGTTGGAGAAGCAGCAGCTGAACCGATAGATCGCAGTCCTTCGCAGGGAGCCAAGCCCAGCCTGCCTGGTTAACGGGAGTCTCGGCTGCTGCTTTACCCATGTGCCACTGCTGTCCTTTGTGGTACCACGGGTCCCCAGTGCACCTGCGCACCTCGTGTTCTCCATGCTGAATTATCCATTAAACCAGTGCAATCACTGCAACTTTATGGTATAGTTTTTTAAAGCATTAAATCTTAAGTATTACCTTTTTCTAATCAAATTTGTCACTTTTGGCTTCCTTGTTTTGCTCGTGGAGTGCTGTGGTTACTGATACTGTAATGCCGCGTATTATCCAATCAGTACGGAGTCAATCCAAAACCCCGCCCACACTTCTAGAAGCCTGGGCATGAGACATAGCGGTGGCTAAACTTTTATTGATAAAAATTACATATTTTGACTGAGCAACTCCATACTTGGGGATGTACACCCTCGTAACCTCAGCAAAGCACTTATAAAATCTGAAGTCAGTCTGACCAATGGTTCGAGAGATATGTGAGGAACAGACACACACACACACAGATTCTTTGCATTTGTAGATACAAAAAAAAAAAAAAAAAACTTCTGCAGCTGCTTTCTACCTGCTGTGGAAACTCCTTAAACACTACTGTATAATTTTCAGGTTTACAATCCCTGCTGGAAAAACCAGCATGGACCAGCATGCTGGTCACCAGCATGATTTGTTGTGTTTTGAAGCTGGTCATAACAGCATACTATGCTGGTTTGGTGTTGGTTTAGCTGGTGGACCAGCAAAGACCAGCATAGACCAGCATAAACCAGCACAGACCAGCATTTCTATACTGGGTTTTCCAGCAGAGATGTTATTTGATGGGGCACACAGTTGTGAAAATGTAACTGCCTCCTTCAGAAACTACACCTGAATGGCAGTTGTTTACACTGTTAGTCTGTTAGCCCTTGTTAGCACATCTGTAGCAGGAGTACATGGGTGGATAAACTCCTGATACTTCATTTCAGCTGCAAGGCTCTGGTCCATCCGTCTGCAGGTGAGTGGCAGTCTCATGTTCAAACTGGTTTACTCTCCAGTGTTGATCCGTTTGTTCCGGTGATGGCAGAATCTCAAGGCTGATTAGCTATCACTGCCAAATCCCTTGGATGCGAGTGCGCATGTATTTGCAGGCTGCTGGAAGAAAAATTAGCTTGGTGTGAATGCACCATAAGAGATAGAAGGTTCCAAATTTCATGCCTTGTGTCCCTGTAAAGTTGGAAGGTAAGACACACAGTTTCAGAAGATCACAGCTCTCTTTTTCAGTGTTTTCTCTGTGTGTCGCTATGTATGATTGTGTATAGTCACGGAAATTACTATTATATTCACCAGGACTTAATGAACATCAGTATGTCAGTCTGGCCTCCTGGCTGGCTTCAGACAACAGCCAGATGAGCAATATACTCTATTTCAATGCTAGGTCCATGGTCCACAAAACCGATTATTTTTGAATTACAAATTTTAGGATATTGTTGCACTTGTGACTGCTGCACTACGATAACTGAAACCTGGCTTCACCCACTGATTCCACATGTGGCAGTGCAGCTACATGTATCAGTTCACGCAATCCATCGCTGGAATGGAAACAAGACGTTCAGTAAGAGCCAGTTAACACTATTTGATTTTTAAGACTGTTCTCAAGACAGTGACAAGTTTTCAACAAGTTGCGAAGGTCACCTGTGGAAAACTCCAGAGGTCTCATGTATAAAGCTTTCATACTGAAAGATGACGTACTCACAAAATCTGAAAAGTACATGCACACAGAAATTTTCAGATGTATAAAACTGTTCGCACACCAGATTCTCCTCATCTTTTCTTTATTCATCCCACTTCACTGTGAAAATCAGCACATGTGCACAATCTCTTTACTCCGCCTCGGTTCTTTCCACTAATGACTATGTTAATGTCATGATTTTCCCCATGCACTTTTACGCAGCGCACAGAGGAGTAGAAAGATGGATTTACGTGCAGGGTTACACCAAAAACACATTTATTAAAGAAAGACCAACAGTTCCAAAAATAGTGCAGACATACAAAAACGGAAGCATGGTACACTTACAGGCCACACGGCAGAACGTGTTGCAGGCAAACCACAGCATACAGTGGCGAGGGCAGACCATGGCAGGACGTGGTCGAGACAGATTCACTTGACAATACAATAGTCCAGCAACACAAGACAGCAGATGAGTAACTTAAATACAACGCTGATGGCGGAGAGCTTGGGTGCACCTGGGCGAGGAGCGGGAAAAGTAATTACGGGAGTGGAACCAGCTGACCTTCAAGAGAGAGGGGGCATGGTCGGATCGGCAAGCTGTCAGACAGCGCCCACACAAGTGCATGCCAAAGGAGGCTGCCTCACAGCTGCTGGCCAGAAAACTGTGGCAACAGGTACAGAAATAAAACTAGGAAACATAGAAACTACAAGGACACTCAACAGATACAACAAAACACAAATAAATATGGAACAGAGACACATGAGACTGAGCCTGGGAGAATCCCTGCTCAGAACCAAATACACAAAACACACAGATGAACCTGACACCCAGAGAAAGGTCAGAACTGATTAAGTAAATAAAGACCACTGAATACCACTCCAATCTTACAGTTGAATTTAGATTAGTTACAAACCAAATCTGTCTGTGTCAGAATCCAAATTTGCACAATAACCAGGCAGAACACACGGGGCTGCACAATATAAAGGCCTTTTATTTCTAGATTATAATCTCCAAACCCAGATATTTTAGACCATGGAAACATATCCTCACTCTGAGACCGTTTCGCGTACGCAAATGTCTCCGGTGCACCTATCGGGGTTCACCTGCAGGAATCTGCATGTCCTCTGCCTCACAGCACGTATTGCACTGGAGCTGGGGACTGATTAATTTGAAAGCGCATTTTGTTGCTGACCAGAATTCCTCCCACAAAGGATGATTTGTGAGCGCTGCCTCATGAGTATATTGGATAGTCTCTGGCAAATTTTATTATCTTAAATGTCACATTTACAGAAACAGGATCCAGTTTACAGTGGCGCTGGCTGTGGTCCATGAGTGGGAAAGGTTATATGAGGGAAATTAGTTATTATTATCAGGGTTTCACTGTGCTCAATAAGCCAAGTTGTGGAGATAAATCATGTAATAATAATCATGTTTTTCACAGACTAATTCATAGACAAAGCATTTTAACTGAAGTGGAAACGTTAACATTCTGTGAGTTTCAGAAGTTTTGTAGTTTGGCAGACCCACTAGACAGAGCCAAACAGAATTTTGTGGACAACCACAGTTTCTCACGGCAGGTGGAAACTTTGCAGCTCCGCCCGCAGATTCTCACGTCATGTTTGTTTTTATACATCCCATTGTGCACGTGAAAATAGCATATGCTGTGTTTTTGTGTGTGTGCACCATTTATACATGAGACCCCAGATGATCAGAGATCTCAAATCACAATGTGTGAATGCTGCAAAGATGACTCATTGCCAGCTCCAACAAGATATCCAGCATGTTAAATATCTGTCAGTCACCAGCTACAGTCAAGGAGAGTGCAGGACACATAATGGAGAGGTGCAGACTTCACAGAGTCAACAACAAGAAGACATGATTGAGAGCATTTGAGAGAGAGAGCATGGCTGTGTCTCACGGACACAGGAACTGAACAAAATTAATTGAACGGATGGGGACTTTGCATCAACATGGTCGTAGCTAAGGACTGCTTTCCTGAAATTGAGTTTATTTCATTTAAGTGTTGACCTTTTTTCTTACTCACAGAACATGCAATATTGATTAACACAGCTGTTTACATTCCACTAAATGTTAACACGATCATAGCTTTCAATCTCCTACTAAACACAAACACCAGTGAAGTCACCCTGATGATCAATCAATCAAACTTTATTTGTATAGCACTTTTAAAACATTAGCTGCTGCACAAAGTGCTTTCCATAGATTAAAAACTATAGACACATTTAGTTACATATTTTACACGATACAGCCCCACCCCTTCCAACCCTCCCATAAACATACCCACAAACACAACGCACACAGGCACATACGTCACCCCCTTAACAGTTTATTAAATGTCCAACCAGAGGAAATAACACGCTGGATCACTGTTACACTACAGTGAAGGACGCATATCGCGCTGTTCCCCGCGCTGCGCTCGGACTATCTGATCACGTGATGGTCCACCTCATCCCCACATACAGACAGAGACTGAAACTCACTAAACCTGTTGTGACTACCACGAAGAAATTGACCAGTGAAGCTGGAGAGAATCTGAACACATGCATGGAAATAACTGACTGGGACATGTTTAAAGGAGCCACACATGATCTGGATGAGTACACAGACACTGAACTCATATATCAACTTTTGTGAGGAGAGCGTTCTCCCATCGCGCACCAGGGTGAGGTACTCTAATGATAAGCCCTGGTTCACTGCCAAGCTCAGACAGATCAGAAAGGAGAAGGAAGCAGCGTTGAAAAGTGGAGACAGGGACTGCTACAGAGAGGTCAAATATCGGTTTAACAGAGAGCTGAGGAGAGCTAAATCTGTGTATTCTGAGAGACTCCAGCAGCAGTTCACTGCTAATGACTCGGCTTCTGTGTGGAGAGGACTGAGGCAAATCACCAACTATCGGCCTCAGGCTTCTAAAGGTCAGGATGACAAAGCCCTTTGTCAAAAACTGTCCCAACATTACGCCCGTTTTGACACCTCGTCAGCTGTGTCCAACTCCCCCACTCCACCCAGCTCCACTGCCTCCTTGGCCCCTAATTCATCAAAAGCGGTCCCCCCCTCCTCCTCCTCCTCCCCCTCTGCCCTTGTCATCAGTGAGCAGGACGTGCACAGACAGTTCTCCAGACTGAACCCGCGCAAGGCCCCCGGGCCGGACGGTGTGTCTCCCTCCACCCTGAGACACTGTGCGAAAGAGCTGGCTCCTGTCTTCACAGACATTTTTAACACCTCCCTTAAGCAATGCCACGTGCCGACCTGCCTCAAATCCTCCACCATCATCCCTGTCCCCAAGAAGCCACGGATTACTGGACTTAACGACTACAGACCTGTAGCGCTCACCTCTGTAGTCATGAAGTCCTTTGAGCGCCTGGTCCTGTCTCACCTCAAGTCCATCACCACTCCCCTCCTGGACCCGCTGCAGTTTGCCTACCGTGCCAACAGGTCTGTGGACGACGCAGTCAACCTGGCCCTCCACTCCATCCTGCAGCACCTGGACTCCCCGGGAACCTACGCCAGGATTCTGTTTGTGGACTTCAGCTCTGCATTCAACACCATCCGCCCCGCTCTGCTCCAGGACAAGCTGTCCCTGCTCGATGTGCCTGACTCCCTCTGCAGGTGGATCACCGACTTCCTGACGGACCGGAGGCAGCATGTGCGGCTGGGGAAGTCTGTCTCGGACTCTGTTAGCATCAGCATCGGATCACCCCAGGGCTGTGTACTTTCCCCCCTACTCTTCTCCCTTTATACCAACTCCTGCACCTCCTCCCACCAGTCTGTTAAGCTGATTAAGTTTGCGGACGACACCACCCTCATCGGGCTCATCTCCAACGGCGACGAGTCTGTCTACAGGAAAGAGGTGTCCCAGCTGGTGTCCTGGTGCAGCCACAACAACCTGCAGCTGAACGCTCTGAAGACAGCGGAGATGATTGTGGACTTCAGGAAAGTCCCAACCCCCCTGCCCCCCCCCCCCACCATCACAGGCTCTCCCATCACCATTGCAGATTTCTTCCACTTCTTGGGCACCACCATCACCCGGGACCTCAAATGGGAGCCAACCATCAGCCCAGCAAAAAGGCCCAGCAGAGGATGTTCTTTCTGCGGCAGCTGAGGAAGCTCAAGCTACCCACCAAGATGTTAGTGCAGTTCTACACGGCCATCATCGAGTCCATCCTCACCTCCTCCATAACTGTGTGGTATGCAGGAGCCACTGCCAGGAACAGACTAAGGCTGCAGCGCGTCGTGCGCACTGCTGAGAGGGTGATCGGCTGCAAGCTCCCATCTCTCCAGGACATGTACATCTCCAGGACCCGGAGGCGTGCTGGCCGGATCATAGCCGATCCTTCACACCCTGGTCACGTACTGTTTGCCCCCCTCCCCTCAGGTAGAAGACTTCGGTCCATTCAGACTAAAACCTCCCGGCACATGAATAGCTTTTTCCCCTCTGCCATCAGACTGCTGAACATTAAGTGACTTACTGACTCTCGTGCACTATGTACAGCAGCTCAACCAGACTCATGACATTCATCACTGTTTTTCTGTTGCATTATCAACTGCACTGTGGTACCCCATATTATCTGCTACTTGCTAATTTATTTAAAACTGCCTTGACTAGTATTACTCATTATTACTATTATTATTATTATTATTATTACTTATTTTTCTACACTTATTGCATGTTTTTAGTCCTTTAGTTTTTTAGTTTATCTCTTTATCTCATCATGTTTTTAATGTTGCAGCATGGCACCGAGACAAATTCCTAGTTTGTGTACTACATGAACAATGGCAATAAATCTGATTCTGATTCTGATTCTCTACTTCTCTTACACACATATAAAATAAAAGAGACATTTCTCGGCACCGAGGCACCACATGAAGGAGCAACCATCCTGTGGAGCCCCCCACGCCAGAACACCACACAGCCAGTCACCACAGAACGCACCACAAGGGCCGCCCCAACCAGGACAGGCCAGGTCCCGCACCACAGCTGTAGGCAGTGGCATAAAGCCCTCACCCACCTAAGCGAGAGTGACCCACGAGACCAACACCCCTGCAGATGGACCAGGCAGCATCCAGTATGAGGGGCCCCACTGAGGAAACACTGGAGCTAAAACACATAAATACAAAATAAAACTAAGAACACAAAGAGCAAAGGGAACTAAAGACCCATACTTAGAAACTGAGCTAAGAACACATCAAAATAAGAAAATCTAAAAGCAAATGGAGCTAAGAAGAATGTAAAAACAATGGAACATAAATGACTACTTCAATAACAGTTAAATGGTTTGTTAAAAGCCAAAATTTAAAAAGGTTCAAAAAGAACTAAGAACACATAAAAACAGGAACTAAAAACCCATACTTAAAAAAACAGAACTAAACACATCAATAAGAAGATGAGAAAATCTAAGAACAAATTGTGTCAAAAAGAACAAAACAATGGAACATAAATGACTATTTCAGTAATAGTTAAACTGGTTTATTGAAAGCCAAATTAAAAAGGTGGGTTTTTAGCCTCTTCTTAAAAACGTCTATTGACTCTGCGGCCCTGAGGCTCTCTGGCAGGCTGATCCACAGATGAGGACCATAATGGTGAAAGGAAGCTTCACCAAAGGTCTTGGTCTTGACTTTGGGAACCATTAAAAGGCCAGTACCAGAGGACCTCAGGGTTCACGAGGGCTCATAAGATAAGAGCAGCTCAGATAGATAAGAAGGCCCAAGACCACTGAGGCATTTAAAAACTACTAAGAGAATCTTAAAATTAATCCTATAACGCACGGGGAGCCAATGCAGCGATTCTAAAACTGGTGTTATATGCACCCGCCTCTTGGTCCTCGTTAACACTCGTGCTGCTGAATTTTGGAGCTGTTGGAGATGTGATATTCTTTTTTGAGGAAGACCAGAGAGCAGGGCATTACAATAGTCTATACAACTAGTAATAAAAGTATGCATCAAGACCTCCATGCTGGCAAGAGAGAGAAAAGGGCGGACTCTGGCTATATTCCTAAGATGGTAAAAGCCGATCTTTGTTACATTTTTAATGTGTGAAATAAAAATAAAATCAGAGTCTAAAAGAACGCCCAGGTTCTTGACACAATGTGTAGGTTTTAGACCTAGCAATTTTGGTAGAAGTTTCTCGCTCTTGTCTTCGGGACCAATGATTAAAACTTCTGTTTTGCCCTGATTGAGCTGTAGGAAGTTCTCTGCCATCCATGACTTTACATCTAAAATACAGTTCAAAAGAGCATTAATTGGTTTTGTGTCATCAGGAGACGTGGCAATGTACAGTTGAGTATCAACAGCATAGCTATGAAAATTGATGCCATGTCTCCTGATAACATCCCCAAGTGGTAACATATAAAGATTAAAAAGTATTGGCCCTAAAATTGAACCTTGGGGTACCCCACACTTGATTTCATGGATTGCCAAAGAACATACTTACAAAATAGCGGCAATCTGTGAGATAGGAATGAAACCATTCAAGAACAGTACCTGACAGACCCACCAGGTGTTTGAGTCTGCTTAATAAAATGTGGTGATCTACTGTATCAAAGGCAGCGCTGAGATCCAGCAGCACCAGGACTGACAGGTTGTGGGAGTCCATGTTACACCTGATATCATTAACGATTTTTAAAAGGGCTGTCTCGGTACTGTGGTTTGTCCTAAAACCAGACTGAAATTTTTCAAGAATGTCGTGGTCCATAAGAAAATTGTTTAACTGGATAAAAACAATTTTTTCTAAAACTTTACTTAAAAATGGTAAGTTGGATACAGGTCGATAGTTACTGAGGATATCAGGATCTAAATTACTCTTCTTCAAAAGGGGCTTCACCACAGCCATTTTCAAAGCAGCGGGGAAAACATTAGTCTGAAGAGAGCAATTTTCAATGTTTAAAATCTCATGTTTGAAGAATCCATAAAATGTTTTAAAAAGTGATGTGGGAATCGGATCTAAAAGGCAGGAGTCAAGTTTACCTGGGAGAAAACTCTACCAAGCATCTTAGCATCAACCAGGGCAAAACAGTCCAGTGTTTCCTCAGCTAAAGGCGATTCCAAGATTCCATTAAAAGCAGTCTTCTGGTCAGATAAAATGTTGGATCTAATAGAATCAACCTTGCACCTGAAGTGGTCTGCAAAACTCTCACAGAGAGAGTTGGATGGCAGGTTTGTGTTTTTATTAAAATTTGAGTTGATTAAGTGATCAATGGTTGCAAAAAGGACTTTAGGGTTATTGTTATGGGGTGAGATTATGTTGGAAAAATACTCAGTTCTCAATGCCTTGACTGCATTATTGTATATTTTTAATTTATTCTGTAGTACTTGGTAATTGATAGTTAATTTGTTTTTCCTCCATTTCCTCTCAGCCATCCTGCACTCTCTTTTCAGTTTTTGGATTTGGTTATTTCTCCATGGAGGCTTTGGTTTATTCCTAACTGTCCTTGTGACTATTGGGGCAACTCTGTCAATAGTTGATCTTAATTTACTGTTAAAACTATCAACAATAAAATCACACAATAAGGTGAAATAACTGGGAGAGTGTTGCATTAGAGTTTGATAAAATCAGCAGCCACTTCAGGTGTCAGATGGCGCTTTCTCACAGTTTGCACCAAGGATTCCCGTTGCATAAAACCAGTGATGTTAAAAAACACACAGTAATGGTCAGATACAGCCAAGTCAACAACAGAGGACACACTCGTGGGCAGGCCATGGCTAATGACAAGATCTAGAGTGCGTCCCCTGTTGTGAGTCGGCTGCATGACCTGTTGAGTAAAATTCATGGACATGAGCAGGTCATTGAAATCTTCTGACATATGGTCGCCCTGCTTATCAGTGTGTAGATTAAAATCACCAGAAATGAGAATAAAATTATATGAGGAGTGGATTATTGATAAAAACTCAGAGAACTCATTAATAAAAACAGGGCAGTATTTGGGTGGTCTGTAAACTGTGATGCATAAAATTACGGGGCTGCTAAAGACAATAGCGTGGTGCTCAAATGCGGTATACTGATCAGGAAAAATGTGCTTTACTGCAAGTGAGGAAGAAAAAATTGATGCATTACCCCCACCCTTCCTGCCCTTTCTTATGGGAAAAACTGAACTAAAATTTGGTGGGTTGGCCTCAGTGAGAACCGCTGGTGCATCTGTGCCAAGCCACATCTCTGTTAAAAATAAACAGGCAATCTTATTATCTAAAATCAGATCATTGATGATAAAAGTCTTGTTAGCAAGTGACCGTATATTTAAAAGAGCCATATTTAGGGTAGGCGGTGAGTTATTTATGGGTGAGTAATTTGTTTTCTGTGGATTATTGTTTGGAGACTGATCCACAGAACGTAGGCAGCATGGGCGTGAGTTCTTGTGAACTGTATGTTTTATGGATGGAGGTCTGTCCGTGATCAATGTCCTAATGGGGAAGGTGGGTAGTGAATGAATTATATGATGTTAAAATAATAGTGCTGGATGTTATTCACACAAATCTGAAATTTTCTATATGTTGAGTGAGCGATGAGCAGTGTAAAGCTACATGTCGACTAGTCCATTTTTTTTGGAAGGAATCGGTCACCGGAAGCGGTGAAGTGCGGGGGGCGGGGGCAGTATAGTTCTCGGACAGGTGGAGTCAGAGCAATCCTCATCATCATCCATATTTATTTTGACAGGACACAATTAGTCCTTCAGGTGGGGTGGGTCCTCTTACAGTTGAAGTCGAGTTTTTACGCTGGATGCCCTTCCTGATGCAACCCTGCCCATTTTATCCGGGCTTGGGACCAGCGCAGGGAGTACCCTTGACTTGTGCACCCACTGTGGCTGGGTGACCAACATTTCCCTCCTCTGTTCCATTATTGCTGAGCACCAAGCGTGACGGCAGGAAGTTACACTTCTACATAGTCTTTGGCATGACCCGGCCTCCCAGCCTCCCAGTTATGGGAGACAAGCTACCTCTAGGCCACCACTCCGGTATAATGTGGGAGGAAATACTGAAATAGCCATTATTAACCATGAGCAGATCGATAAGGCTGTTTTTAATAGCGCTGGTATATTTGCGCTACAAAAAGGAATTACTTCATTGTTGTCACCGCTGGTTTTGGGTTCACCCAATCCTCCAGATACACAAAGTTTTCAACAAAGTTTGGTACTCACCAGATAAACCAACAATGCTAGACACTGCTCTCCATGCCTCATTCCTTTACATATTGTTTCTATATGACGGAAGGACTAGTTATACAGTATTAGGTAGCCTGAAACAGCAGTTATTAATTTCTCCTCCATGTCTTCACACTCTTCTACCTCACTTCTCTCTCATCTTCTCTTCCACCTGACTGGTTCACTGGATTGATATAGAAAATATGGTGTTGTTGGTTCCAAGGTTGTCATAGCCAGGAGCGGCACTGGGGTTAAGCTCCCAGTGCTCATAAAATGCTCCTTACGGCGTGCATCTCGAAAAGCCTCTGACAACTAAGTCCAACTCCTAGACTGCCCGTGTGGTTTAGTCTCTAAGCCCGGCAGAACTGCTTTTACTAATAGGAGAAGGGGCGAGGGCGGATCTCTGGCGCCTTAAAACCAGATGCTTCGGGTAGATGGTGGCTCGTCAACCTGGGAAGGTAGCCCATCTAGGGGAAGGTAAACCCTGATTTCAAACCTCCGCTGCCTTGCAGCACACCCGGTCACGGGAAAGGCTTCGGGAGTCAACCCTGAGGAAAAATCCAGAGTCGGAGCCCCTAAGGCAGTTCTCTGTTGTGCTCAACATCGTTCTGGCAGCTCCTGCGATGGCGCTGGTGCCAAACTATAGCAGCCCTGCTGTTCCTTTGGATTCATCATTGACGTGGAGAGGGGGGACATGCTGCATGGGTAACATCTTGTCCTCCATATCTTCCTGCCCAGGCTTGAATCCTACCAATGCCCAACGCTGGAAGGTAGAACACCGGTGTGCATCGGCCTGTTCAGCCACAGGCGGTGCTGTTCCAGCAGAGTAGACGTTTAGGATTCTCTTCCATGGTCATCATAGACCGACGGAGGCCGATGATGTTTTTGGTCTCCATATATTTAAAACAAACCGGCGAAAAATTTTTCTAATATCATTTCATGTCAGAAATAGTAGGATCAGTTAATGAATCTACTGTTATTTGACATTAAAAAAATGCTGGTTTAAACGTTCAGGACAAGAGCGCTGCCTCCGGTACATGCCAGTACGGGAAAAATCATTACTGATCGAAATGTTTAAGCAAATGAATGGTAGGGGAAACCACACGCTACTTGGCACACCGCAGCCCGATTTTCACCACACCAGAGCCAAATGCTTTTCGTTGCATTTCCAATACACAATGAATGGGAAGCGGAAAAATAGATCCAGTGAACATGTAACATAATACACTTGATCTTATTTACTCTGGCATCAAACCTGCATACAGAGCCATACCACTTCCTGATCTGTGCCAGTCAGACCTCTTCTCTCTGCTCCTCACCCATTCAGGAGGACAACAAGGCCACAACAACAAAAACTGTTAAAACCTCACCTGAAGTGGCACTTTGATGGCTGCAGGACTGTTTCACACACACTGAGCGGGTCATTTTTAAGCATGAGAACCTGGCTCTGCGGCCCTTCTATAGTGTCCTTAATATCAAACACTGTTCACAAAATTGCTCAGGGAGAGTGCATTTTAATGACTCCAACCTGAAACCTTGAGTGATTCGCCAAGTCATAATAATTCTCATACAGATCCCCATAAAGTGCTGCTCAAGCTGAACTGAAGAGAGGCATTAAGGATGTTAAGGCAGTCTACAAGAGAAGGGCAGAAGATCACATTTTAGACAATATGCACAGCAGGACTGGCAGAGATTGTATAATATCAACACTGCAGTGGCTATATGACATTAAACTGTGGACTCAGGCAGAGGAATGAACCGCTTCTTTGTATTTAAGTAACATAACAGCACTCCCTCTCTCTAGGAACATCAGGGCCCATATTCACAAAGTTTCCTAGCACAAAGAATTACTCAAAGTGAAGTAATTCTTAGAAAATTCTCTGCCTCCTCTGGCCGTCCCTCCTGGGGCGGATGCCTGGCTGTCCTGGGGTTTGGTGGCTTCGGGACATTTGTGCCCTGTTGGGGCTGCGGCTGCACTCACACACACACACACACACACACACACACGTATGTCTTTCTGTTGTCTTACAGGTGCAGATGTCAGGCTCATGATGAGACCTCTTCAGAAGCAGAAACTGTTTTTGTTTGTTTGTTTCAGTTATGATAGTTTGTGTTTTCTTTGTTCCTCTCTCTTCTTCTCCCCCTCCCCATCCCCTCACCTGCCACCCCTTCCAACCACTTCAAATCATTTCAACCCCCGCCCCCCTGGTCAGGTCCATCATAAGTAAAACAATTTAAATAAAGTATTAAAGTTATTACAAAAGGAGTCTATAAATACTATTTATACTGTATATAGTACATATCAAATATGAGTAAAGCTCCTTTTGGCAAAGTAAATTCGTTTGGCACAATAAGGGAAGCAGGTATCTGTTCTGCTTACCTAGCTGCTAGACAGGACAGGGGAAAAAAAGAAGTATAACATTTTCTAAGATTTCCCCCCTAAATTTAGGAGTAAGAATAAAAGTTATACACAAAGTTATACACAAAGTTATACACAAAGCATCAAGAACATGCTTTGTGAAGTAAGGAGGGCTTTTAGGGGCTTAGGATTTCTTAAGAGGAGGAGAACATGGAGGAAAAACAGAGACAAAGGAGAAATGTTTTTGAAAAAAAATGACAATGAGTTAACATTATAGAATGGATCATTTTGGAATAAAGTGTAACACTTTACAATACAGTCTGATGTTACAGGTTCTGTGTACGGAAAGTAGCTTGTAATTATTAAAAAAAACGACTTGTCCCCCCAATATTTCACTGCTCTTACTGATTTACTGTACGTCTGTGCATTCAGTGAAATTACATGGAAAGTGGGCTGTATTATAAATTGTTCCCAGATGTTTTTAGTTGACCTTATTAGAGATGTGTTAACATCTCTCACCCAGCGCAACGACACTATATCACCAGAAATGAAACCTACTGCAACTTTAAGGTATCTGGCCAATGGTAAGACGCAGCAGCGCATTGACGATTTGTTCAGGCTGATCACTCAGACAATAAACGCACTGCCGCAGCCTCATATTGGATAACAATTTATATTTCTCCCCTCTGGATTTCTGCACCCTACAAGATCACAAAAGGGCTTTTATATGTATAGCAGGGGTCCCTGGTGTGGTCAGTGTAACGGACGGAAAACACATCTGCATTGTCAGGAAATGAAGAAGTCTTTGTCAACAGAAAAATGGTGTCATAGCATCAATGTTGAGCCAATCTCACTCATTAATATCAGTTAGCCTATGTCAGTTATTCTACAATTACCAGCAAAATACAAAAACTTGAAGAATAATAAAATAAAATAATTAAAAACTGTTTAAGGGTATCCTGTTACTTTCTAAAGTCTACTCCTCCACCACTGTGTCAGAGAGGATAAAAACTTTGAAATAATATACAGTACAAACATTTCACAGAATTAAAATTGATGGGCTACTTGCACATATTTAGAGCACACAAATCCAGATGGAGAGCCAGGACATCATGCTTCCTTGTTGTTATCACAATCAAGCATCCTCAGTCTCTCACGAGCTCTATCACTTCATCATCACTCTATTAAAGCAAAAAATCTCTGTGTGTGTGTCTGTGTGTCTGTCATGTTTAAAGGACATCATAGGACGGCCTATGATCTCTGCCTGATCATCATAGGACGTCCTATGAACTCAGGCATCATAGGATACGTGATGCCATCATAAAGATATTCGCAATGCTGTCATAAATATATGATGTCTATATGACGGCACATAGACAAATGTGTCTTTATGATGTCATATGGCTCAAAATTGGCAAGGTGAATAAGTCACATGGCCAGTCTTTACAGCGCATTCATGTTTTCTGCACAACAGATTTCTGCAGCCATGGCCAATTCTACGTTGCCGCGAGCAGAGCTGCCAGATCAAGCAGTCTTCGTATTGTTGCTCAAGATGAAGAAACTAAGAAAAAGCGTCACTTTCTCAGCAATGTTGTTTTTAAAGAGGTGCTGACGCAGTAAAAATGTGTGACCTTGAAGAATGCCAGTCTACACTACAAATGTGTAAAATGCCAAGCAAAGCGCTGAGGGGAACCAGATTATTAAGTTTGCAGATGACACCACGGTGGTGGGACTTATTCAGAGGGATGAGGAATCAATGTACAGGGAAGAAGTGAGAGACCTGGAGGGCTGGTGCAGGGAGAACAATCTGGTGCTCAACGTGGACAAAACGAAGGAGATGATTATCGACTTCCGGCAGTCACAGCCTGAGCACGTCCCCCTCAGCATCGGCGGCTGTTTAGTGGAGAGAGTAGGGAACATCAAGTTCCTTGGAGTGCAGATCTCGCAGGACCTGACCTGGAGCAAGAATTCCTTGGAGATCAGGAAGCGGGCTCAGCAGAGACTACACTTCTTGAGGAAACTCAAACAGGCCTCTCTCCCCATCTGCATCCTCAGGACCTTCTACAGAGGTGTGGTGGAGAGTGTTCTGACGTACTGCATTGCTACATGGTATTCTAGCTGCAGTATGTCAGACAAAAAAGCCCTGCAGAGGATAGTCAAGGGGGCGGAGAGGGTAATTGGAGTCTCCCTCCCCTCTGTCCAAGAACTTTTTCAGAACCGTTGTAGGAGCAGGGCACTGAACATTGTCAAGGACCATTCTCACCCTCTGCATAAACACTTTGAACTTCTTCCATCTGGTAAACGATTCCGGAGCATCAGAGGCAGAACCACCAGACTGATCAACAGCTTCCTCCCACAAGCTGTCAGGATGCTGAACAGCTGACCCGGAATCTCTCATACACACTACTGCACCAACGGATATTTTGTATATTATAGTTAGTTATTCTTTTTCCCCAAGTATGTCTCAGGGATGTGTGAATGGATGGGGGGGTGGGGGTGGGGGGGTGGGGGGTGGAGCTATGTGGGAGTGTGTCTTAATCATGCTGCTTCTTATATGGATGCCGAGAGAAACGCAATTTCATCTTGCCTGCACTACAGTTGTATGTACAGCAATATGACAATAAAGTTTGATTTGATTTGATTTAATTTGATTTGATTTGATTTGATTTCTTGGTTTCTACGGGCATGCACAGGCCTTCCTGAACAGGGTCGAAAGCCACTTTTTGCTCAGATCTATTTTCATGATCCTGCCCATGAACTGGAATTACAACGCACCTATCCCTCAACCAGTGGTCTGAACGAAGAAGAAGAAGACCCACCAGATGGACAGCAATAGAACGAGGAGAACTGCTGCACGTCAGAAAAGATGTTGTGTGCGTGAGTGTGTGTGTGTGAGTGGGTTGCCAAGAAACATACAAAGAGAGCGGCAGGTCACAGCAACCCCTCCCCTTTCCCCTGGAAATGCCGAGCAAGCAAGACAGTGCCACCAACCCCCACAGAGCACAAATGCCCCAAAGCCAGCAAGCCCCAGGACAGCCATGCAACTGCCCCAGGAGGGACGGCTGAGCGGCCGGTGCGGTGCGCCCCCACCCCCCCAGCCAGCCTGCCAACACTAGCTCCCAGGTGCCAAAAGCCCCCCCCCCCCCCACACACAGCGGGCCCGCATCTACTCCAGCACCCCCAACCCATGCCCCGGGAGCCCAGGCCAGCCCCACCAGTCCAAGGCAGCCCATGAGGCCAGAAGGTACCAGGAGGCGCCATCCCCGCAGTCCAGCACCCCCCACCACCACATACACTCGCTCTCACCCACTCACACCCTCATGCTCTCACACGCACTCACTCGTGCTCACACACACACACACGCACTCGCTCACTCAGTCACTCACACTCTCCTTCACACAATCTTACACTCGCACTCCCACACTCAGACTCATTCACTCTCCCCCACTCCCATACTTGTTCAGCCTTGCTCCCATTCCCACTCGCCTTCACAGTTTCTCGCACTCACACATGCTTCCTTCCACTCACGCTCACTCATAGACACTCTCATTCGCACTCTGACTCACATTTACTCGTGCTCTCTCTTACACACTCACACTTCTATCCATCCACACTTATTCATCCTAAATTTGCCACTTTTTACTGTAATCTTGCAACTTTTCCTCATAAATTTATTTTTTCTTGGTAAATTTGCAACATTTTTCTTGTAAATTTGGAACTTTCTCAAAAATGTTGAACTTTTTTATTACTGTAAGCTTACAACTTTTAAATCTGTGACTTTTTTCTTGAAATTGATAAAAAAAATTTTGTAAGTTGGTAACGTTGGAGCAATTTTACAATTTTTTTCTGGTAAATTTGCGACTTTTTTCTCCTAAGTTTTCACTTTTTCTCTTAAATTTGTGACTTTTTTCTAGTAAGTTTGTAACTTTTTTCTCATAAATTTGCTTTTTTTTGTTAATTTTTTGACTTTTTTCTTAAAAATTTTCACATTTTCTTCTCATATTTGTGACTTTTTGCAAAATTTTGCTTATGGCACAAGGGTTTAAAGAGGGTAAACAGATTACCTGCTTAATTGCACCACAGGTAAAATCCATGTCGGCAAACAATGATGGGGCCAACATGGAACCTGTGGACAAACCCACATGGGACGCATAAGACAGCCCAGGTTGAACTTATCGTGGGGCCCCCATTTGCATGCTGGCTGGGTAGTAACTCTAATTAGTTGCTAATTTTTAGCAACTTGCTCAACCCTGGTAATTGACCCTAACAGAAAAATAGGATAAGCAAAACTTGAATGGAAGTTTAGTGTGAAGAAGTTAATTTAAGTTAACCCTTCTTATATAACTCTGTTAATTCAGCTGTAAAAAATGATGTACTTGAATGGTTGAGTTAAATGATTCAAGGCAATCTGTTTCCTCTAACACTTGGAGCTGAACTAACTCACTGGTTTTCACAGTGTGGGTGTTTTCATGTTGGCTGACATGCCATGGATTTGAAAACACAGCGGCCATCAGAGGAGATAGGAGGGAGGTTCGGCGTGTCAGCAGCACAGCCCTTTCCTGCAGGACATCTCACACTGCCTCGACAGAGCAAAGTACATCCTGGAGGATCCCTCCCACCAAGCATTTCACCTGTTTGACCCGATGCCCTTGGACAGACACTACAGGGCCATCAAAATCAGGACGTGCAGACTTAAGGACAGCTTTTCAACCCCAAGCCATAACAACTTTGGACAGAAACAGGTACTCACCCACATTTCTCCTCTCCCTCATCCTCCCAGGGTCACAGTTTATACACAGTGCGATAACACTCACTGAGATACTTTGACACTCATTACACATTATTATTTAGTCACACACATTGTACATTTCTATATATCTTTATAACATTTAAGTCGTGTCCATTTTTTAAGTACCATATCTGCTGCTGTCATTTTCCAATGTCATATTATGTGCAATATTTACATCTATATACTGTATATCTGTTTTTGTAGTATCATTGTGTGTATTGTGCATATTGTATGGGTGAATCCTTCATAGTATAACAGTATTTGCAATATCTGCACCTGTACTTATCGCCTCCTTGGTATTTATTGTATGTAATATTTACATCTGTTAGGTTAATATCTTTAAATAGAATCTCATTGCAGTTCTGGCATGGTTGTTGTAAGGCTGGGTGATATAGCTCAAAAAAATGTATCGTGATATAATTTCTCTATATCGCAATAATTCAATTTTATTTATATAGCTTCTTCTTTCAGCTGCTCCCTTTAAGGGTCTCCACAGCAGATCATCTGTCTCCATCTCACCCTATCCCTTCATTTTCCTGTGTAACACCAACCCTCTCCATGTCCTCCTTCCCTACATCCATGAATCTTCTCTGTGGTCTTCCTCTTTTCCTCCTGCCTGGCAGCTCCATCTTCAACATCCTTTGTCCAATATATCGACAACCCTCCTCTGCACATGTCTAAACCATCTCAGCCTTGCCTATCTTACTTTGTCTCCAAACCGCTCAACCTGAGCTGTCCCTCTGATATACTCATTTCTAATCTTGTCCATCCTAGTCGCTCCCAATGAAAATCTTAGCATCTTCGACTCTGCCACCTCCAGCTCCATCTCCTGTCTTTTTGTCAGCGCTACCGTCTCCAAACCATACATCATAGCAGGTCTCACTACAGTCTTGTAAATCTTCCCTTTCACTCTTGCTGCTACCCTTCTGTAACAAATCACTCCTGACACTCATTTCCACCCACTCCACCCTGCTTGCACTCTCTCCTTCCCCTATCTTGTGCATTTTCCATTGCTTTGGATGGCTGATCCCAGGTATTTAAGCACATCAACTTTCATTATCTCTACTCCTTCCATCTTCACCGTTACATCTGCCTCCCTCTCATTCACACTCATGTATTGTCTTTCTTTTACTGACTTTCATACCTCTTCTCTCCAGAGCATGCCTCCACCTCTCTAGGTTCTCTTTCACCTGCTCCCTACTCTCACTACAGATCACAATGCCGTCTGCAAACATCATGGTCCACAGAGACTCCTACCTGACCTCATCTGTCAGCCTGTCCATCATCATGGCAAACAAGAACGGGCTCTGATCCCCGATGTAACCCCACCCCTCACTCCTACAGCACACCTCACCACTGTCTCACTGTCCTCATACATGTCCTGCACCACCCTCACATACTTCTCTGTCACTCCTGACTTCATCATACAGTACCACACTTCCTCTCTTGGCACCCTATCATGTGCTTTCTCTAGATCCACAAACACACAGTGCAGCTCCTTCTGACCTTCTCTATACTTCTCCATCAACACTCAGATCAAACATTGTATCTGCAGTACTCTTTCTTGGCATGAAACCGTACTGCTGCTCACTGATTGTCACCTCTCCTCTTAACCTGACTTCAACAACTCTTTCCCATATCTTCATAGTGTGGCTGATCAACTTCATGCCTCTGTAGTTACTACAGCTTTGAGCATCACCTTTGTTCTTGAAAACTGGTACGAAACACTTCTTCTCCACTCCTCAGGCATCCTCTCACTCTCCAAGATTATGTTAAACAATCTGATTAAAAAGTCCACTGCCATCTCTCCTAAACATCTCCATACCTCCACAGGTATGTCATCTAGACCAACCGCCTTTCCATTTTTCATCCTCTTCAAAGCTGCTCTCACTTCTGCCTTGCTAATCCTCGGGACTTCCTTGTTCATCTTCATTCCTTCATCCATCCTCCTCTTTCATTTTCTTTATTTATCAGCTCTTCAAAGCAACCCTTCCACCTTCTGAACACACTCATCATTTGTTAGTACATTACCATTTCTGTCCTTAATCAGCCTAACCTGCTGTACATCTTTTCCAGCTCGATCTCTGTCTAGCCAATCGATACAAGTCCTGTTCTCCTTCCTTATTGTTTAGCCTCTCTTTCAACTCACTATATGCCTTTTCCTTTGCCATGTGCCTAAATTCCAAATACTCCTGTCTACTTTTTTCATCTCCCTGACTATCCCACTTTTTCTTTGCCAACCTCTTCCTTTGGATACTTTCCTGTACCTCCTCATTCCACCACCAAGTCTCCTTGTCTTCATTCCTCTGTCCACTGGATGCACCACATATCTTTCTACCATTTTCCCTCAATACTTTTGCTGTACTTTCCCAGTCATCTGGTAAATCTTCCCTACCACCCAGAGCCTGTATCAGCTCCTTCCTGAACTCTGTACGACCTTCTTCCTTCTCAAACTTCCCCACTTAACTGTTGGCTTTGCCTTCACTCTCTTGCTCTTCTTGCTTTCCAAAGTCATCCTGCAGACTACCATCCGATGCTGTCTAGTTACATTCTCCCCTGCCACCACCTTGCAGTCTCCTATCTCTTTCAGATTTCTCCTTCTACATAAGATGTAGTCCGCCTGTGTGCACCTTTCTCCACTCTTGTAAGTCACCTTACTGTATGTTCCTCTCTCTTCTTTAAGTATGTGTTCACCGCAGCTATTTCCATCCTTTTTGCAAAATCCACAACCATCTGTCCTTCCACATTTCTCTCCTTAAGACCATACCTACCCAGAACCTCCTCATCACCTCTTTTCCCTTCACCTACATGTCCATTAAAGTCCACTCCAATCACCGCTCTCTCCCCGCTGGGGACACTCTCTACCACTTCATCCAACTTATTCCAGAATTCCTCTCTCTCTTCTACCTTGCATCCAACTTGTGGGGCATACACACTGACAACATTCAACATCATACCTTTGTCTTCTAGCTTCAAACTCATGATTCTGTCTGACTCCCTCTTTACCTCCTGAACACTCTTCACATACTCTTACTTCAAGATTACTCCTACTCCATTTCTCTTCCTATCTCCACCATGGTCGAGAGAGATCGACAGACGGATTGGAGCAGCATCTGCAGTGATGCGGACGTTGTACCGGTCTGTTGTGGTGAAGAGGGAGCTTAGTTCTAAGGCAAAGCTGTCGATTTACCAGTCAATCTACGTTCCTACTCTCACCTATGGTCACGAGCTTTGGGTAATGACCGAAAGAACGAGATCGCGGATACAAGCGGCTGAAATGAGCTTTCTCCGTAGGATTGCTGGACTCACCCTCAGAGATAGGGTGAGGAGCTCAGTCATCCGGGAGAGGCTCAGAGTAGAACCGCTGCTCCTCCACATTGAAAGGAGTCAGTTGAGGTGGTATGGGCATCTGATTAGGATGCCTCCTGGACGCCTCCCACTTGAGGTGTTTCAGGCACGTCCCACTGGGAGGAGACCCCGGGGCAGACCCAGGACTCGGTGGAGAGACTATGTCTCCCAGCTAGTCTGGGAACGCCTTGGTATCCCCTCTGAAGAGCTGGAGCAGGTGGCTGGGGAGAGGGAAGTCTGGGCTTCTCTGCTTGAACTGCTGCCTCCGCGACCCGGACCTCCGGAAAAGCGGTAGAAGATGGATGGATGGATGGATGGATCTCCACCATGGTAGAACAGTTTAAATCCACATCCAATGCTCCTAGCCTTGCTTCCCTTCCATCTGGTTTCTTGAACACACAGTATGTTTACCTTTCTTCTCTCCATCATATCAGCCAACTCTCTGCTTTTACCAGTCCATCCATCCATCCATCTTCATAGTCCCCAATTTAACATCCCTACTCTCACCTCCGCACTTGTACCTTTCCTTTTCTCTCTCTCCCTCCCAAGAGGCCTTCCCCCTCTCCTCCTCCTTTAACCCTGTCGGTTAACATCACTGGTGGCGGTCGTTAACCCGGGCCTCGACCAATCCGGTATGAAAGTCTCATTCGTCATGATCCGCATGTTTGATTTGGCAAAGGTTTTACGTCTGATGCCCTCTCTGACACAACTCTCCCCATTTAACTGGGCTTGGGACCGGCATGAGGAGTACACTGGCTTGTGCACAACCTGTCGATGGGTACACATAAATAAAGTCACTTTATTTATATAGCGTCATTTCACAACAGCAGTCATCTCATAGCACTGTCAAAGTGTGGGGAAAACCCTACACCAGGTCTATTCAATTGGCGGGCCACATGCGGCCCAGAACCAACCTCTGAATGACCCAGGCCCAGTCTGTGGTCCAGCCAGAGAAGCAAAGGCCAACACGTTTCACAGAATTGCAGAAATCCATCAATTATTACAAACTGTAAATGCAACACTCTGCATAGCCTAACAACCGTCAACCCACAATGCAGCACATCTGTTTTGAAGTGTGGGTTCTATGACTGTGACTAACGGTGCTAGTGGTAAGATACCAAGCCTAAAACATGTCATTGTCAACTCCAAAGTGAAAAATTAATGATGAAAATCGTGGGTTTAACCCTGCCTAGACTGACAAGTATTTGTTCATTTTACCATCAGCTTTAAACACCAAACCACTTGTTTAATCTACCACGAGTGTATTGGGGTACTAAAAGAGTACAATGTCTGGGGCACCACACTGACAAACAAGAGGCTTTCCCGACAAACTTTCCTGAAGGATCTGCCATGGTCAGTTATGACCAATGTTGGGCAAGTTACTAAAAAATAGTACCTAATTACAGTTACTATTTACTTCTTTTCAAAAGTAACTGAGTTACTTTACCAATTACTGCATGAATAAAGTAACTACTTACTTAACTTTCACGTTACTTTTAAATGCATACTTAAATCATTTTGAACACATAGCAAGATAATTTAATTAACGGATTACATTACGGACTTATTAATGTCAGACTGAAAACAGTTTCAGACAGAGCTTTTAGAACATGTTCAGTCTGCTTTATCCTGCCTTGAGAGCTTTTATTGTGGAAAAAAATCTGAAGAAAATCAACATGAAATTGTCAGTAATCTTTTCATTTTGAAGTGATAAATAGGGTTTGTGGAGTGAGAGAGAGGGAAAAAGTGTGAGAATCACTCCAAAAGAGTGAGTTGGCAACACTGCATAAAGCTGTCCATGTTTATCTTACCTTTATGATATGGATTTAATCTGATGTACAGTGATCCAAAGAAAGTGTCCATTTTCCACTGTCCAAATGTCTGCTGTGACAGAGACATGATCCAGTCTCTCAAATTCATTTCAGAGATCAAAATCCATTTTTGAATAATCTTTATCCAAGTAGCAAGTAAATGCGTTTTTACTTCAATGGCTCATAGTCTCAGCTGTCTGATGGAAAGTGACTGTTATCACATCTTCATTCTGTAACAACGTATCTGTGTCAGGTGTACCCCTCTGGGGCTTAAGGATGGACTCAACTGTGAGGCGACATTGAAGCATATTTATTCACAATGAAAGAAAAACTGCATGTGGACAGGAACAGAAAATAAAGCCGAAACGGCAGAAAAACAACACTGACAACATGATAGCAAAACAAGTCCCAGACATGTGGAGTGAAAACAACAAAGACGCCCTGCTGAAGGCAGAGCGTAAGATGTACAGTGGTGTGAAAAAGTGTTTGCCCCCTTCCTGATTTCGCTTTTTTTTGTGTGTTTGTCACACTAAAATGTTTCAAATCATCAAACAAATTTAAATATTAGACAAAGATAACACAAGTAAGCACAAAATGCAGTTTTTAAATGAAGGTGTTTTTTATTAAGGGTAAAAAAAAATAATCCAAACCTACATGGCCCTATGTGAAAAAGTGACCCCCCCCCCCCCTCTGTTAAAACATAAATTAATTGTGGTTTATCACATCTTTGGAAAGCTGAATTCAATTTCTCTAGCCACACCCAGGCCTGATTACTGCCACACCTGTTTTCAATCAAGAAATCACATAAATAGGACCTGCCTGACAAAGTGAAGTAGACCAAAAGATCCTCAAAAGCTAGACATCATGCTCCGATCCAAAGAAATTCAGCAACAAATGAGAAACAAAGTAATTGAGATCTATCAGTCTGGAAACAGTTATAAAGCCATTTCTAAAGCTTTGGGACTCCAGCAAACCACAGTGAGAGCCATTATCCACAAATGGCAAAAGTATGGAACAGTGGTGAACCTTCCAAGGAGTGCCCGGCTGACCAAAATTACCCCAAGAGTGCAGCGACAACTCATCCAAGAGGTCACAAAAGACCCCACAACAACATCCACAGAATTGCAGGCCTCGATTGCCTCAGTTAACGTCAGTATTCATGACTTCACCATAAGAAAGAGACTGGGTAAAAATGACCTGCATGGCAGAGTTCCAAGATGAAAACCTCTGCTGAGGAAAAGGAACATAAAGGCTCGTCTCAGTTTTGCTAGAAAACATCTTGATGATCCCCAAGACTTTTGGGTAAATATTCTGTAGACTGACTAGACAAAAGTTGAACTTTTTGGAAGGTGTGTGTCCCATTACATCTGGTGTTAAAGTAACACAGCATTTCAGTAAAGGAACATCATACCAACAGTAAAATATGGTGGTGGTAGTGTGATAGTCTAGGGCTGTTTTGCTGCTTCAGGACCTGGAAGACTTGCTGTGGTAAATGGAACCATGAATTCTGCTGTCTAACAAAAAATCCTGAAGGAGAATGTCTGGCCATCTATTCGTGACCTCAAGCTGAAGCGCACTTGGGTTCTGCAGCAGGACAGTGATCCAAAACACACCAGCAATTCCACCTCTGAATGGTTTAAGAAAAACAAAATGAAGACTTTGGAGTGGCCTGGTCAAAGTCCTGACCTGAATCTGATTGAGATGCTATGGCATGACCTTAAAAAGGCAGTTCATGATCGAAAACCCACCAATGTGGCTGAATTAAAACAATTCTGCAAAGATGAGTGTGCCAAAATTCCTCCACAGCACTATAAAAGACTCATTGCTAGTTATAGCAAACACTTGATTGCAGTTGTTGATGCTAAGGGTGGCCCAACCAGTTATTAGGTTTAGGAGGCAATCACTTTTTCACACAGGACCATGTAGGTTTGGATTTTTTTACCCTTAATAATAAACACCTTCATTAAAAAACTGCATTTTGTGTTTACTTGTGTTGTCTTTGTTTAATGAGCTGAAACATTTAAGTGTGACATACAAAAAAAAAATGAGAAATCAGGAAGGGGGCAAACACTTTTTCACACCACTGTACATATAGAGCTGACACTGATCAGCAGACGAGGCACAGCCATGACCAATTAACAGAAAGACCAATGACTGAGGAGCAGAGAACAAACTGAGAACACTGTCACACAAGTATACAACAAAATGATGAGTGAGACAGGAACAAAGATAATAATGATGACAATAATGACAACTGAGAGAAAACAAAACTTAAAGCATGGGATATGTTTGCACACATATACCCCCATGATAATCTGGCAATCAGTCGATTTAATTCTTGCTGGGCCACAAACTGTCCAGATGCATACCTGTGCTTGAAATCCAGCCATGGCTGTTCAGAATACAGTACATCCACATTGTTGTTAGCATAGCTAGCCGTTACTTAGCACTACCTTTGTCAGAGCTTGTTGCTGTTCTCAGGCACTTCTGAAGATTGCAATAAGTCTTTAGTTTGCAACTCATCAATATGCTTTTGTCCTTAACCGCGACAAATAAAAAATAATCTATTTCCACAAAAACAAAGAAGCGTCATTTTTTCTGAGCAGGAGCAAGCTCCATTTGTGGCTGCTAGCTGCAGCAGTGAAGAGGCTCTTTGCAATAGGTCATGTTGACTGATGGCCGCGTCAGCTACGAAAGGTCAGTTTGTATTTATTTGCACTAAAAATATCTATCCATATTAATATAACAAATAACGTATCTGATCAAATTTCAGTAACTGTAGCGCATTACTAAATTTTTAAACAGTAATTTCGTTACACAGCATGTTACTGCAAAAGTAGTGGTGTTACAGTAACGCGTTACTCCCAACACTGGCTATGACCAGGATGTGTAGTATATTTTATTTCAAAAGGGAAACAAATATTAATGCTACTAACAGTGCACGCTGAGTTTTTACGCGCTTTGAGACATGCCTGAGGAAAATGTGACCAAAATGATTATTTACAGAATTTTATTCCCCCCATTTTATTTATTTAATTGTTGTTCAAGAGAAAAAATATTTCTACGACTTCAAGTTCTGCTCAACTCCAGCACTGTTATAGTGTTTTTATGCACTTTTGATGTGCTTTTGTCATGTGCCAAGCGCACATTTAAAACGAAGACAATGAATAAAAAGTGCATATTTTTCATCATATTTATCTGTGTTGGTTTGAAATTTGTCATATTCAACAGATCGCTGTAACATGTGTGGCCCAGTTACATGCCTTGATTTCAAATTGTGGCCCAACTGATTTTGTAATTGAATAGCCTTGCCCTACACGATAAATATGTATTTTGTGTACTGAATGTCCTTTAAAATTTGGTTTACTTACATTTTTTATGAGATTATATATAGATATCTCTTGTCTTCTGTTGTCTGCAGCTTTCTGAGGAAGACTGCAGATGCCAGTCGAAACATGTAAAGGTAAAAACATCTTTTTATCCTTGTCTGAAGTAAGAAAAGCAAAAAACTAAACTCACGTTATCAAGTTTATAGACATGGGTAGAAATATTTCAGTTTACCACACATAGTTAATACTTGGCACCAGGGCTTGACATTAACTTTCTTGCTTACCAACCACTGTAGCTAGTGATTTTCCAAAGTGACTAGCCACTCAGCCTTTTCACTAGCCACAATTTTGTTGTTGGAAAATTGTGTTTAATATGATCAAATCCGAGTATCGCATGCTAAAATTTACTTGTACTAAATTTACAGTCATTTTAAATGTAAATGACCCTTATACATGTACATAAAAATAACAAGCGTAACACTGTTGAATTATTTATTAACAGCAGTAAATGCTGTAAAATAGTCTAGAAAAATATTTGCAACATGAGAGTAAAGTACAGGTAGATTTGGGGTTCATCCCAATCCTCATTTGTATCCCAACCTCTTGGACCTTGATAGAGGTTGAAAATGATCCTTATGAGTTGGGACACCTGTCCAGGGCTGCACGAGGTCATTAGTAGTTGCTGATGGATTTAACCTAAATCAACACTACCTGTTTTCACCAGAAAAAAAGAAAAAGAAAACTGATAGGAAAAAAAGTCTCATATTAAGGATAAAAATATCTCAGATTTACATGAACAATTCTAATAAGTAGAAAAAGTCATAAATTTACTAGAAAGAAAGCTGTAAATTTAGGGAAAAACTTGGACGCCCTGGCGGGCTGTTTTTGGCCCATAGGCCACATGTTTGACACCCCTGGACCAGCACATTAAAAATACATAATTAGAGGTTTTACTTCAATGAAAAAGTTGCATATCACAGATATCATAGATAATTACAAATAAAAAAAGTTCACCTCACTGGAAGGTTCCGCTAGGTGGCACGTGAACACGCAGCGGCCTCTCTTCTCTCTTCATGTTTTGTGCCACTTAGTGCAATTTAAATTACGCCGAAGTGTACATGTGCTAAATGTCTGTATATGATGTTGCACACAAGCTACAATCACCACAGCCTTCGGGCGATAAGGAATATGACCAAACATTACGTCCTGGACCAGAGTGAACTCCAGACTGCAGCAACGGAAGTTCTGCAAAGGGGCGAAGCTTAGCCTTACTTGTTATAAATTTATCCACCTTATTCCTAGGACCCATGATGCCTTGCGTGAATTATGGTAGCAACATCCGGTACTAGTTTAGAACGTATGGTTGTCACTGAAACCGGACACTTTTCCTTGAAAAAAAAAAAGCAATGACTTTGGCATCAAAAATGCGGGAACACAGCCTTTTGCACCTCAAAAACAATAATATAATCATACCACATCCCACGACTATGGAGGGATGAGAAGGTGACATTAAAAAGTGGCCAGTAGCTCCGTGGACAGTAACTCCATTAGTTAGCTCCGCTGCTAACATGCTAACTCTGTAAACAAAAGCTCTGAGACATATCAATGTTCCCATCGCAATAAAGTCGGCTGCATTTTGTTAAAATATGTTAGACATAATCAAATTTACCTCAGAGCAGACGTAGAGTCTAGTCAGAGCCACAAAGAACCACAGCGCCGTACTTGGGTGTTTTAAATTGGGGTAAAGCGTCAGATCTGTGACATTCATACAAGTGAAAACATACCTGGTGCTGCTGTGTCTGTACCACCGGTCACACGAACAATCCTTTAGTTTTCAGTGCATGATCGACTCATTGCTGTTGAAGCCACAGATTTAGCTGTGCTTATCTGTGAGGAGCCTCACACCACCAACAGCAGCAAGTACCAGAACTACGCAAAAACATTCAAAAATACAAAAACTACAAGTGCTGAAATTAGCTGCCACTTGAGTGCAAAACACTTATGTGGACTATACATTAAAATGAATTTGAAAAACTTAAACTTTTAAAAACGCTATTTTAAATGCCCCTGCTACTCCACTCTTACTGACTGATTTAACACCAGGTCAGCCGAAACCGGAAGCTCCACCCATAATCGTTCCTACAGCAGCACCCCAGGAATAAGGTGGATATGAATTTTTGTTTTAAATAAATAAAAGTGCAAATAAAATTATTAATATCGATAAATTAACAACAGAAATGAGAAATATTTATTTATGAAGGGTCATTTATCTATTTATACATCCATTTATTTATTTATCTGTTTATTAGGTTTTTAAAAAAAAATAATAACACTGAAATGACATAGATAGATTAGTTTATTTGACAGGGACAGTGCAATAAACATAGACAATTAATCAATGACAATCAATCTGATGTGTTGCACATATAGCTATTAGCTAATTTGCAACTCTTGTCCCTGGATGGGCTCAACATATGTTGAAAAATTTAGACCTCCAAGACCTTCCCACCCCTCCCCATAAGCTCATGGATTGAATGACGAGAAGGGCGTGTCCTTGGTAACACGTATGATGTCATACTAACGTTGATGTTCAGTTATGATCATGTCTGTGTTCTGATGAATCTTTGAAAATTTCACGTCATTCTGGCCAGCCGTGCGTGAGTAATAAATAAAACAGTTTTCAGCAATTCTTTCATTAACCACTATGTGGCGCTATATCTTTTGTCCGGTATTTTGTTGTCATTGTATCCGGGGTGGCACTATTTTCCTTCATGGAAAGTTTTGTGGACATCGGACAATTTTTGCGCGAAAAGTTTATGGTCTCCAGTCTCCATAGACCTTGTATGTTTGACCCCACCCACAAAAATGAGGGGTGGGGGGGGCACATATTTTTTCCAGTTTATTGAATTTTTGGCCCAGTCAGAGGGGTTTGCCAAAAAAAATCACGTTTTGGATAAAATGATTGAAAATAGTACACATCTGTACCTGGGTTACACGCAGAACTGCTGTGTTTTTATCTTTATGGACTCTGGATGGGAGTCCACCAGTTGATGACTCCTGATTTAGATGTTGCGTGAGAAAACCTCAACCCACCAAAGTGGCTAGTGAGAGCAGCCAGATATACCCGTGACCGGTGAAATCCACCCGGGCGGGTGTTAATTGTGTTGATTATAATGTCAAGCCCTGCTTGGCACTATAATCAGTAACAGAAGTATAATTTGTCACTTATTTTTGTATTTGTTTATGTGTCTACATTTCATCAGTTCTTTATTTGATGATCCACTGGCTCTTATTTTGAAGGGTTGCAAGACCAGATAGGAGCTCTTATTTTGAAAGTCTGTGCATGAGGTGAGCATGATTTCCCACCTACAGAGTCCAGACTGGAAATGTTCATCTTCTCCTGGCTATCCCCCATCCCCCCATTTCCTGTGCTTCAGGTGGGCCTACTTTCGTTCTGTTATCTTCCTTTTTATTTTTGCTTGCTGTGGTGTAGATTCATGTGAGCAGCGCATGCGGGGGGTGGGGGGTGCAGCCGTGCTGAACTGCTGCTGACACTTCAGCAGTGGCAGCTGGGGAGAGCATGAAGTCACTGCTCATATTAATGTGACAAATACTTGAATATGTGCAATACAACTATTTAAGTATTGCGGGTGGCCAAATGTACCGATACAATGGATATATTCGGTATACAGTATCAGCCAGCCCATTGTATATTAGTGTGTAAATGCCTTGTATTGATGATATATGTTGTACAACCGGAGTGAAGCTGTTCTTGTTTGTTTGCTTGTTTGTTCATTTTTCATGTCAATGTACATAAAATGACAATAACGACATACTAATTCTAACACAATACAATAGCTTTGAACTGATGTTCTGGACAGACACACAGAGTCATACAGATTCCATGTGGCCTATTAATATACCGTAGACAATTATAAATATTAAATAATTCAGTGACCTGTTTGGAGGGCATCCTCTCTCTCTGCTCATTGGTTCAGGTTTCTGTTAACTCATAGGCTGTCTGCCCATGTGACTATGGGAGCAATTTGGTGACTGCAAACAACAACAGTAGACCTTGACAGCAGGTGGTTTTAGCTGTCAGATGAGACGTTTAAAATAATCCACTGTGGAGCTGCCCCCTCCCCCAACAGACATTTGACTGGTCATTGTAGGAAAAGAACAGGTGTTACTAATACAGGGATGATGCCTCAGCTCCATTCATGTGTCACAGCCTCCACAGTGTCTAATGCAGGGCCCCGACAAAGAAGCCGTTAATTACACTATACCTTGTCAAAGTGTCTGCAGTGGGGGGAGAAAAAATGAACCTGCTGTCTTTTATTCTGTGGCTCTTTTAAGACTGACAATGTCTGAAGTAAAGATAAAAAGGGAACAGGAGAAAAAGCTGCTACAAAACCCTGGAAGAGACTTTTAAAAGGAGAATTTGGTGAATTGGAATGTTTCAATTAATGGTGAAGAGATTCATATCCAGGTTACTGACATTAATAATAATGACAATAAGAATAAAAAAATCTTTTTTATACTGTTGCTATAGTAATATGCTGTATTCACACTGTTAATATGTACTTTATCTCAGCATCATTTATGTACCTGTTCATATTCTTTCAGTTTTTACCTCCGCCAAGGATGGAATCGAGGCACTTTGTCTGTCTGTTAGCAGGATTATGCCAAAACCACTGAAATTTTTTTGATGTAATTTTGACCAGAGGTGGCCCTTGACCTAAGGATGAACCCGCTAGATTTTGGAAGTGATCGCGAAAAAAGACAGAGGCCATCACCTTCCCTGCTGATGACACCATCTTGACCTTCTTTGGAGGGGGAGAAGAGATGTGTTTCTACTGCTTACAGGTACATCTAAAAAAAAAATTAGAATATCATGAAAAAGTTCAATATTTTGTGTCACTCATTTCAGAAAGTGAAACCCACATATTATATAGATTCATTACACATAGAGTGAAATTTTTTAAGCTTTTATTTCTTGAACTTCTGATGATTATTGCTTACCAATAATGAAAACCCAAAATTCAGTGTCTCAGAAAATTGGAATATTACATAGGATCAATTTTTTAAAAAAGGATATTTTAAACAAAAATGTCAGGCTTCTGAAAAGTATGTTCATTTCTATGCACTCAATACTTGGTTGGGGCTCCTTTTGCATAAATTACCGCATCAATGCAGCGTGGCATGGAGGTGATCAGCCAGCGACACTGCTCAGGTGTAATGGACGCCCAGGTTGCTTTGATAGTGGCCTTCAGGTCATCTGCATTGTTGGGTCTGGTGTCTCTCATCTTCCTCTTGACAATACCCCATAGATTCTCTATGGCAGTGGTCCCCAACCTTTTTTGCGCCACGGACCGGTTTAATGTCAGACTATGGCGGCACATGGGGAGAGCATAATTGTGTAACATCTTAGACAAGAAGAGCAGAGGTTCCCTGGTGAGATAACAGGGAGGTGTGAAGGATGAATGCAGTGTGATCTTTTGTGTGTTAGAAACTTCTAGAGGAATGGTAAAGGATTAAGGAAGTGAATTCAATTCATTCATTCATAAATAAATTCATTCATTCAATTAGGATTAAGGATTATTGTCATGCTCCACAAGACAATATTTTCAGGGACCGGCCTTTAAGGTGTGGCCGATAAATACAACAAAAGAACATGATACGACCGGCATAAAAACTGTGGTATTTTCTAAATATGATAATAAACATGAATCCACTGTGTACTTGTTTGCAACTTTAGCAGCGTCCTCTTAACATCGCAACATAACATGAGTAACATCCTCTCTGCCCACAACGCTCTCTGGTCACTATGGTAACGTTTAAACATGCCTTCAAAATAAGATACACCACAAACACAAATATAAAGTGCATGAAAAATACAACTCACCACAACGCTGACTCAGTGGAAGCCCTGAGCTTGTTTCTCTGCAACGAGACGGTCCCATCTAAGGGTATTGGGAGACAATGACACCCGAAGTGTGTCGCTTATGTCCAGTCTACTTCGTAATTTTGTTTTGGTTGCTGTCACTGCACAAAACCCCGCTTCACACAGATATGACGTCAAAAATGGCAACAGGGTTTTCAGTGCTGTTGTGGCGATCTCAGGGTATTCAACCATGACTTTAATCCAGAACACCGGCAGAGCTGTTGTCTCGAACATACTTTTAAGGCCGCCGTCATTTGCGATCTCCAGCAGTTGATTTTCTTCTTGCACAGACATGTTGGAGTCACCTGGTTTGTTGAGAAATGGGTCGCGCAGCCATTCTTTGGCAGTTTGTGTATTTTTTGTAGTTGGGAAGTAGCGCTTGAACTCTTTAAAAAGCAAAGACAGGTGATCGTGCACCAGCTGGGAGAATGAAGGCTCGGGCTCAGTCTCTTCCAAAATCCCCGCTGATGTTTGAAACATGTCAAATATACCTCCATTCACGCGCCGTCCCCACAAATCCAATATGGCTTTAAATGCAGCTACTTTATCTGCCAACCTGAAGACAGTTGTCATTTTCCGCTGAAGTGACACATTTGAGTTCATTGAGCAGTCTGAATATGTCGCACAAGTAAGCAAGTTTTGCGACTGATTCCCCGTCACTGAAATGTGCTGCCAGCGGTGACTCCTTTTCTGAGAGAAATCTCTGCAGCGGCTCTCGTAATGTCTGCCGTCCAGCAACGGCCTTTAATTTTAGCGGTAACGTATCACATCACCGAGACAAGCGTCTTGACGTGCGTCAAGAGTGAGCCATAGACGGATGTAATGGAGAGAATCTGGTAATTTTTCAAAATAAAACATCATTCAGACTCTGATAATAAATAAAACGGACGTAATGTAAGTTATTTATTTTTTCTGTGCGGCCCGGTATCAAATGACCCACGGACCGGTACCCGTCCGCGGCCTGGGGGTTGGGGACCACTGCTCTATGGGGTTCAGGTCAGGCGAGTTTGCTGGCCAATCAAACACAGTAACACCATGGTCACTGAACCAGCTTTTGGTACCTTTGGCAGTGTGGGCAGGTGCCAAGTCTGCTGGAAAATAAAATCAGCATCTCCATAAAGCTTTTCAGCAGAAGGAAGCATGAAATGCTCTAAAATTTCCTGGTCGATGGCTGCATTGACTGTGGACTTCAGAAAACACAGTGGGCCAATACCAGCAGATGAAATGGCAGCCCAAAATCATCACTGCCTGTGGAAACTTCACACTAGACTTCAAGCAACGTGGATTCTGTGCCTTTCAACTCTTCCTCCAGACTCTGGGACCTTGATTTCCAAATGACATGCAAAATTTGCTTTCATCTGAAAAGAGGACTTTGGACTACTGAGCAACAGTCCAGTTCTTTTTCTCCACAGCTCAGGTAAGTTGCTTCTAACATCTCTGGTTCAGGAGTGGCTTGACATGAGGAATGCAACATCTGTAGCCCATGTCTAGGATTCATCTGTGCGTAGTGGCTCTTGATGCACTGACTCCAGCCTCAGTCCACTCCTTGTGAAGCTCCCCCAAATTCTTGAATGGATTTTGCTTGACAATCCTCTCAAGGCTACGGTTATCCCTTTTGCTGGTGCACCTTTTCCTACCACAGTTTTTCCTTCCACTCAACTTTCTACAAATATGCTTGGATACAGCACTCTGAACAACCAGCTTCTTTAGCAATGACCTTTTGTGGCTTACCCTCCTTGTGGAGGGTGTCAGTGACTCTTCTGGACATCTGTCAAGTAAGCAGTCTTCCCCATGATTGTGTAGCCTACTGAGCCAGACTGAGAGACCATTTAAAGGCTCAGGAAACGTTTGCAGGTGTTTTGAGTTAATTATCAGATTAGGGTGTGACACTATGACTTTCCAATATTGAACTTTTTCACAATATTCTAATTTTCTGAGGCACTGAATTTTGGGTTTTCATTATCTGTAAGCCATAATCATCAAAATTTCAAGAAATAAAGGCTTGAAATATTTCACTCTGTGTAATGACTCTATATAATATATGGGTTTCACTTTCTGAAATGAGTGACAAAAAATATTGAACTTTTTCATGATATTGTGGTGACACTAAACACAGCGGGGAGACACTCCTCTGGGACATTCTTCTGGAACTGGCCTCACACCCAGCAGGGGCTCGGAGAAAGCAGAGGACAATTGACACACGACCAAAAGAACCACAGGAGACAGTCAGACGGGACTGAATGCATGCATCTTGGTGCCAACCAATGTCATATTAATCATGTGTATTGACCAATGGTATTAGATGACAATCGATATGGCAATGTGCCATGCATTCTCTCTGTCTGTATGACGGTATAAAAGAGCGGCTCTTCCTCAACTCTCTCTCTTCATTCTTATACTTCTACTCTCATCACGACTAACCGGGCCCCAGCAGCCACGCTGGGGCCAACAGGCTGTATTCATGTTAGAGGGTAAATAAAGAATCTGTGCTGACCTATGCTCGTGTCTCGCCTCCACACCCTTTCCTTCGCACCCTCTACAATATTCTATTTTTTTGAGATGTACCTGTAGACCAGGGGTCTGAAACCTTTGCCAACCGAAGAGCCATTTTGAACGTCTTCAACTAAAATAGAACTGGCTGAGGGCCGCAACAGCAATTTGACCTTTAAAATAAAGATTATGCTGCTTATAAAGTATGTTTTAATATACTGTACACAGCTCTGAATATTATGTGGCATTAATGAATTCATAGCACAACAGTAAAAAAAAAAAAACCTGTCAAGCTTTATACAGTATATAGCTTCATTCATGAAATAAAAGTATTCAGTCCCTCCAGGATTTCGCGAGATGTTTTTATGATTGTTGCGGCCCAAAAAGCCTGAATTCGCAGGAGCTTTTTGTAAAAGTTGCGATAAAAGTTGTCATGTTTTGAGAGGTTTTTTTTGCACTAAAAGTTGTGGGAAGATTTACAAATTTTAAAGCAGATGTTTTTTTTCCAGCTTATTACAGTGATATTCTGTCATGAACCTCCTTGTGTGCTTTTACGTAGCACATGGAGGAGGAGAAGGAAGAATGGACTTACGTGCAGGTCACACCAAACACACATTTATTGACACAAAATGGACAGACCCAAAATAACAGACTGCTCGGGTAAAACTTAGAGTCCTCCAGGACGCTCGGCTGGCACGGGAGAAGCGTAGCAGTTGTGCTGCAAGGGGAAACGCTACCAGCAAGCGTAGCAGCACAACTGCAAACAGAAATGCTAACAGCTCTACTCACCGTGCAGGAACAGTCCGAGTCGTCCAAGTCTGCCAGCGAGCACACACACAAACAATCCTTCACCAACGTGACTGTCACACGGTGAATAATGACTCTGTGAACTAGTACAATGGTCCAGCGGTGTTTGTCTGGCAAAGAGCTGCCTAAGTACAAACACCGCTGGCGTGACAAATTGGAAACACCTGGGCGAGGCACAGGACAGATAATTACCAGGGCGAACAGCTGACTATCAGAGAGAGAGGGGGCGTGGTCAGACCAGCGAATGTTAGACAGCGCCCACCAGGAAGTGGGTCAAATGGCTGCCCAACAACTGTCAGCCACAATGGCGGCTACAGGCATGTAAAAGAAACAGCACACAGTCATGAAAACAACGAGAAATCAAAAGATAACAAAACATAATAAACCCAATGCCTGAGCCACCAAGAACAGTCAGAACCGAGCCTACAGGAAACACGGGCTCGGTTCGTGACAGAGCCCCTCCTTCTAGGGGTGGATACCAGACACCCACGGTAACATCATAAGGAAAGAAAAACCCCTGCCCCCCACCACCACCACCAACCCCAACAGCAACAACAACACAAACCCGGGAGGGAGGGAGGGGGAACAGGAAAGGTGGGAACACAATACCCCGCCCAGGGTCCACAATTAACCCCCCCAAGTCCAAAGATGTGGAGGCTCAGGAGGCTGTCCAGGGTCCCAGGCCCAGCAGGCAGTTCGGCAAACAGAGTCTGTTGGCCTGCCGGAAAACACGAGCCATCGGGCCCAGAGACTCAGTCCCTCAGGCGGTCAGCCAGCACTGTAAAGCCACCAGAGCCGGCGGGATGAAGCAAGAGGCAGCCTGCCTACCAGAAGGCTCACTGGTGGGTGACCGGACCGTAGGGAGGGAACCCCCACGGCATAGGACAGGGAGGAGAAGGGGGCCACAGCATCCCCAGGCTGATCCGCAGCACCCTCGGTAGTCACGGCTTGGGAAACAGCTGCACCCGCGGTGGACTCCAGCTGGGCCGACGCTGCACCCGCAGTGGACTCCGACCGGGCCGATGCTGCATCCACAGTGACCTCCGGCTGAGGCTCTGCAGCACCCACGGTGGACCCCACTTGGGCCAAAGCTGCACCCACGGTGAACGGGTCAACCCGCAGGAGCGCCAAATTGAAGAGGCGGTCGATAGTGGGAGCCCTGACGACCCTGGCAGGAAGAGCAGGAACCACGGCATCCTCCGCTGGACGGACCGGACCCACGACAACCTCCGGTGATGGTGCACCATCTCCGGCAACCCTAGACGAAGGCTCAGGGACAGCAGGAGAAAAAGGGTGGTTAGGGTCGCCAGCAGCGGCGGAGTCCGGCAAAGGGAGCTCAGATGCAGCTGTGCGTGCACCCGACTCTCCTCACCCAGAGCCAGGCAAGATCTCTCCAACACTGACATGAGAAATACGAGAGAGAAAACTTGCCTGAGCTGGAGCTCCACCACCGTGCAGGACTCCGTCGAACTTGACGATGACAGCCTAGGTCCAGCCTCGAGGAGGTCCATCTCCGGCTCCCACTCCTCTGTAGCAGCCTCCACAGTAGGCGAGATGATCATAGCAGTCCTATTGTCCACCTGCAGCGGCTCCGACCTTGGGCCAACAGGCCCTCAGGGAGAATTGGAGGAGACACGGAGAGGGGAAAAAATGAATTAATATTTTCAGCTGGAGGAGAGGACCCAGCAGACTGCTGAAACTGGGCCTCTCCTTCGGGAGACAGGCAAGATTCAATACTATTAGATGGAACAGAAAGAAAAAATACTTGCCTGTCATCCTGGTCATTGATGTTGGCAGCTGCGGGCAGCAGACAGTCATCGCTCTCCGTGTCTGCGGTGACGTGGGCCCCTCTGAAGACTTGTGGAAGAGCTGTCTCCACGACGACGGAGGTGGGCGTAGCTGGGTGACCTCAGCGGACTTCACGGCAGCAGGAGGGAAAAGGGCTGCCAGAAGCAAGGAGGGACTCACCTGGTGTCTCCTAGCTGGATGACGCTGCTGTGGTAGAGCTGGGGTAACTGGAGCAGGAGCGGAGAGAATGGAGCCGTTCCTCCGTGGAGCGCACCTCCGTGTGCACTGCGGTCCAGTGGGAGATGACTCCATCTTCAGCCCAGGGGATGAGCGCTGGAGCGCGGTAACTGTAGCCAGCAGTTCTGCATACTGAGGGTACCTCCAGAGGCCAGGATACGCCTCCAGGATTCCCACCGCTCCATAAATGCTTCACCAATCCCTCTCGGGTCCGCGGGCGGCGAGAAACTCATCCACATAACTCTGGATGAAGTCTGCTGCCCACTCCTCCTCCAGACTTGGAGACCCCGCTGCCAATCCTCCTGTCCCTGGACGAGGTCGACGAGCCGGGGACATAATGCGCTCCAAACACAGATGGATAGAAAAAAGAAAAACAGGTCAAAAGGAAAAAGGCAAATGTGTGGGTGACTCTGCTAAGTCCAGGCTGGCTGGACCATTCTGTCATGAACCTCCTTGTGTGCTTTTATGTAGCGCACGGAGGAGGAGAAGGAAGAATGGACTTACGTGCAGGTCACACCAAACATGCATTTATTGACACAAAATATATAGACCCAAAATAGCATAGACTGCTTGGGTAAAACTTAGAGTCTTCCAGGATGCTCGGCTGGCACGGGAGAAGACGCTGGGCAACAGTACCTAAGTGTAGCAGTTGTGCTGCAAGGGGAAACGCTACCAGGAAGCATAGCAGCACAACTGCAAACAGAAATGCTTACAGCTCTACTCACCGTGCGGGAACAGTCCGAGTCATCCAAGTCTGCCAGCGAGCACACACACAACCAGTCCTTCATCGACGTGACTGTCACACAGCGAATAACAGCCGTGTGAACTAGTACAATGGTCCAACGGTGTTTGACTGGCAAAGAGCTGCCTAAGTACAAACACCGCTGGCATGACAAATTGGAAACACTTGGGCGAGGCGTGGGACAAATAATTACCAGGGCGAACAGCTGACTGGTCAGAGAGAGAGGGGGCGTGGTCGGACCGGCGAATGTTAGACAGCGCCCACCAGGAAGTGGGTCAAATGGCTGCCCAACAACTGCCGACCAGAGCGGCGGCTACAGGCATGGAAAAGAAACAGCACACAGACATGAAAACAACGAGAAATCAAAAGATAAAAAAACATAATAAACTCAATGCCTGAGCCACCAAGAATGGTCAGAACCAAGCCTACAGGAAATACGGGCCCGGTTCGAGACAATATTCTATATAACAATACAAGAAAAGCACAGGATTGTCAAACGTTTCCTATTACAGTGATTTGTAAATTAAGCAGAAACTTCTGCTATACAGAAAAACTCTTGTGCAACAGCAAATACAGACTTTAACACAATATCCATTACAACAGCTAAACTGCTCTGAATGCATGTTAAAGAGTAGAGATGTGGAAATTATTGGCAGCACCTTCATTTGAAAACTCCCTACGGTCCCCAACCACTCGGTACCGAGCGGAGAGGAAAAAAGAAATAATTTATTCTGTTAGTCTGTATTGTCTATTGGAATCTGTGTTTTTCTGAAAAAAAAAAAATTATGTGCCTCACTCCTACCTGTCTGCTGTGTGTCTTCACACACACACACACACACACACACACACACACACACACACCGTCTCATCAGACACACATCTTTCATTTGGGGGGGGGGGGGGACCTTTGTCCGTGTCCAGACCAGAGATTCACAGGTTTAAAGCTCACTGACAAGATGCAGTAATGATTTAACCTCTAAAGATCTATGAAATGATCAAACACTGGCTGGAGTGTTAGATTTGCTTGTTTGTTTGTGGGGTTTTATGGAGTCTCTCGTCACATGTGCTCCTGCGACGGGGTGCTTTTGGAACAGGTGGACGTTTTTCAACACAAACCCAGCACTTCGTACACATGGTCAGGACGGAGACGTGGTGAGACCTCCACCGGCAGGCTGGGGGAGACGGAGGAAGGGACGGTGTTAAAAACCTTGCTGGTGAGTGTTTTTTTAAATCACACACTGTTTTTTGCTGAAGTGTTCCGTTAACACTTACTGTCAACACGGAAGTGAATGCGGTGCAGCGATGCATTTGATTGGTTAGACTGAGCATTTCAGTGCCACTCAGAGACAAGTTTGATTGGTGAAATTGGTGGAAGTTGACGAGGATTGGCCAAAATTGCGGGAAAGTTGCGGTGATTGGACCAAGTTGCAAGGTCGCTTAATAGTTACGCTGATTGACTGATTTCACGTGAATTGACGCGATCGCAGCATTGCAAAATCCTGGAGGGATTGAGTATTACAAATATATGACAAATTGTTTTGTGCTGAAAAGTCTATCTAAAATTACAGTATATCTGACCATATTTCTCAAACTTCTCTTTCTCTCTCCCGGCGCCACACGAGTCGGCCGCCCTTTGCAACAGCGGCTCGATTCCGAGTCTTTTTCCCTTCTTCTCTCTTTTTGATCCATCTTTTTTCACTCCACTTATATCACAGACACACAGATCGTCCCAAATGTCTCCTGAGCCGGTGGACGGAGCCACTGTTTATAGCAGGATACGATACAGCAGGGAAGAGCTGCGAGCATTCAACCGCCACCCAGTCCCATTGGAAAAACTCGACATACCGAGAGAACTGAGGCGAAAACGCCGCGGCTGCCGGGCTGGAGTAAGGCGGAGGACAAAAAATATAAGGTACAGACCCTCCCTTCCATCTATTGTCATGGGAAATGTACGGTTGTTACTGGGAAAGGTAGATGAGCTAGCGGCTATCTGCCGTTACGATAGCACATATCGGGAGTGCTCTCTCCTTTTGTTTTCTGAGACGTGGCTAACTGAACTAGCAGCAGATGCTAACATTGAGCTGGAGGGTTTCCACATGATAAGGGCAGACCGAACACCAGACAGTGGCAAAGCAAGGGGCAGTGGAGTGATAATGTATGTTAACAACAACTGGTGCAGACCGGGACATATCACTGTTAAACAACGACACTGCAGCAAAGACATTGAGTTGCTAGCTGTTAGCATGCGGCCTACATATCTCCCGAGAGAACACTCACACGTGATCTGCATTGTTGTTTATGCAAATCCGACGGCGAACGCTGGGACAGCGCGTGACGTCATCCATTCAGTAACCAGCAGGCTGCAGACAGAACACCCAGATGCTCTTCTCCTCATCTCAGGCAATTTCAACCATGTTTCACTGTCTCCCATTCTACCCACGTTCACCCAGTATGTCACATGCCACACTAGAGACAATAAAACACTGGATCTATTCTACGCAAACACTAAGGAGGCGTACACCTCATCACATCTCCCCCCACTCGGGAGATCGGATCACAACTTGGTTCATCTCCGGCCGGTGTACAAACCCCTAGCGCACAGACAACCTCCGACCATGCGCACAGTGGAGTTATGGTCTGAGGAGACAATGGACACTCTAAAGGGCTGTTTTGAAGCCACCACCTGGAAGCAGCTCTGCGATCCACATGGAGAGGACATCGATGGCCTCACTCACACCTTCACGGACTACCTCAGCTTCTGTGTGGACAAATCCGTTCCCACCAAGACCATACGGTGTTGCTCAAACAACAAACCCTGGATCAACCCTGAGATAAAAACACTTCTGAGAGAGAAGAAGAGGATCTTCAGGTCGGGGAATAGGGAGATGCTGAAGTCCGTACAGAGGGAGCTGAGGAGAAAGATCAGAGAAGGCAAGGACAGCTTCAGGAAGAAGATGGAGGACAAGCTGCAACAGAGCTACATCAGCGGGGTCTGGAGAAACCTCAAAACCATCTCTGGGCTCCAGAATACCTCCCCCCCAGGCCATGGGGGGCAGGGAGTGGGCAAACAACCTGAATCTGTTTTTCAATAGGTTTGACCAACCGCCCTCCCCCCTGACTGCACAACAACCACTGCTGCCTCTAAAGAAATCAAGTCCTGCTGCCCACTCCCCACTCCACCAACACCCCCCCACTCCCAACACACAACCCCCCATCCTGACCCTGACCAGGACCCAGGTGAGGACGGAGCTGAGGAAGATCAAGGCGAGGAAGGCGTTGGGACCGGACGGCATCAGCGCAAAGCTCCTCAAGTCCTGTGCAAACCAGCTGTGTGGGATTGTGACGTACATCTTCAACCTGAGCCTGAAGCTGGGGAGGGTACCACAGCTGTGGAAAACATCTTGTGTGGTACCTGTACCAAAAACTTCCCACCCCAAAGAGCTGAACAGCTACAGACCGGTGGCCTTGACGTCCCACTTGATGAAGACCCTGGAGAGACTGCTCCTTGCTCACCTCCGCCCCCTGGTGGAACCAGCGATGGATCCACTCCAGTTCACCTACCAGCATGGCATTGGGGTGGAGGATGCAGTGATCTTCCTCCTTCACCGTTCTCTGTCCCACCTGGAGAAGCCCGGGAATATGGTGAGGATCATGTTCTTTGACTTCTCCAGTGCTTTCAACACCATCCAACCGATGATCCTGAAGGACAAGCTGCTGCGCGCAGGGGTGGACCAGCACCTGTCATCATGGATCCTGGACTACCTCACGAACCGGCCTCAGTTTGTGAGAACCCGGGACTGTGTGTCCGACACGATCTTCGGTAGCACGGGGGCCCCCCAGGGAACGGTGCTGGCTTCCTTCCTGTTCACTCTTTATACTGCGGACTTCTCACACAACACAACACACTGCCATCTACAGAAGTTCTCTGATGACTCTGCGATCGTTGGCCTCATCTCCAATGGAGATGAAGCTGAGTACAGAGGGCTTATCCAGGACTTCGTGGACTGGTGCCATCGGAACTGCCTCCAGATCAACGCGAGGAAAACTAAGGAGCTGGTGGTGGACTGCCGCAGGCATGGGCAACCCCTCACAGCACCAGTAAATATACAGGGAACAGACATCGAGATGGTGACATCCTATAAGTACCTGGGTGTTCATCTGAACAATAAACTAGACTGGTCACACAATACTGACGCACTCTACAAGAAGGGACAGCACAGGCTGTTCCTGCTGAGGAGACTCAGGTCTTTTGGTGTACAAGGGGCGCTGCTGAAGACATTCTACGACACAGTGGTGGCATCAGCCATCACTTTTGGAGTGGTCTGCTGGGGCAGCGGCATTACTGCAGCCGATAGGAAGAGACTGAACAAACTGATCAAGAAAGCTAGCTCTGTCCTGGGGCAGCGCCTTGATCCGGTGGAGGAGATAGGAGAGAGAAGGATGGTGGCTAAACTGTCATCTCTGCTGGAGTCTGAGTTCCACCCTATGCAGGACATACTGAATGCACTGAGGAGCTCATTTAGCAGCAGGCTACATCATCCCAGGTGCACAACCGAGAGGTTTCGCAGGTCCTTCCTACCAACGGCTGCCAGACTGTACAACCTAAGCAGGGCTGCTCGCAGAGATAGCAAAAAGATGTAACAAACTAATAGTTTTTTGAATGCAAAAGATGCAATAGACTTACACAATGGTCCCCTCCGGCATACAACTAGGAAAATACCGGTCGCTATGGAGGGTGAGAATATGTATGGGCACATAATCATACCATGTAGGATAACTAAGTAGACGGTTGTGCTGTTTCATCCCATCTAGCAACAATGCTCTGCACTGTGTGTGTTTATATATTTACATATTTATTCCATCTAGCTACAATGCTCCGCACTGGGTGTGTTTATATTTATATATCTATATATTTATTCCATCTGGCTACAATGCTCCGCACTGTGTGTTTATATATCTACATATTATTCCATCTAGCTACATTGCTCCGCACTGTGTGTGTTTATATATTTACATATTTATTCCACCTAGCTGCAATGCTCCGTACTGTGGGTGTTTATATATCTACATATTCATTCCATCTAGCTACAATGCTCCGCACTGTGTGTTTATATATTCATATATTTATTCCATCCAGCTACAATGCTCTGCACTGTGTGTCTGTGTGTGTATATATATATTTTATAGTAATATGTACATATGTATATTAGCTGCTCTTGCTTGCTTGCTTTTTTTTTTCTTGCCTTCTGATTGTTGCTCTGAGTGTTGCTATCCCTGTGCTGTTGCAATCCTGGAATTTCCCCGTTGTGGGACTAATAAAGGCTTATCTTATCTTATCTTATCTTATCTTATTTTTTGTATACTGTAGTTTTTTTTAATTATCAGCACATTCATAAATTGTTTAAATCTGAAAAATATCACCCATCTACTTTCAACAGTGATCACACAGCTTTAATTCCTGATATTTTAATAAATTAGAAATGAAAGTTTCATTTAGAAGAAGCTACTTTTCATCTTTTTTATGTTTCCTGATAATGCTCCTTATTCAACTGTATTGATATAATATCAATCTGGATCCTTCACCTGTTCTCCAGACTCTCAATTTGACAACTAATGGATTGGTTATGTGACATTTGGTTGTCTGATATTCTTCTTTATTTATTTTGGAACAAAACAAAAAGAATTCTAAACAACTTTCTAAATAATATAACTTTAAAGTCATATGGTGCAAATTAAGCCAATTAGAAATAATTACAGCAGAGAGGAAAAAAAGTTTTAAAATACCTTCTTCCACTGTGCTAAATGTTGGTTAGAATTTTTTTAAAAAATGTATGGCATTGATAGACAGTCTGCACTTATAATTCCCTGTCCAAAACCCCACAGGTAACAAACTAGCAGTTATCCTACAGACAAAAAGCAGAAAACATCCTTAAAAGAAAAGGCTCACCTCGACATCAGTGTCACAGAATCTTCTCTCCTGTCTTTTTTATTTACAAATTGTGAGTGAAGACTCTCGGCTGTAGGTTGTTGATTTCAGACAAGTATATCCGGTTGACGGCATTTCACAATAAAAGCACATATCAGACAACCATTCTTAAAATGGAATTGCTATAAAAGGCTTTTATTTTTACATAACTCATTAAGTATTGAATTGTGATGGTGAAAATAATTCACACTAATTCAGACTTCGGTCATGTCTGGTGAATCCAGCATTTATAGCGCAGGCGACTAATTTAAAGGTTACTGAGCGGAATTCAAAGAGTGTTTCTCATTTTTAAGGACAATTAAGGCGTTGATTTTAGATAACCACATTAAAGACTTTTTATGGACCTGCAGACACTAATGACTGTTGGTGGGTGTGATGATCTGGCAGTGATCCAGCAAACTTGATAAGATTATCAAGAGGGCTGGCTCTCTAATTGATCTCAGACCGGAGACCTTTGAGACAGTGGTGGAGAGGAGAACACTAAACAAACTGCAATCCATCATGGACAATCCTGATCACCCCCTCCACCACACACTGGACAGACAGCGAAGCACTTTCTCCAGTAGACTGCTACAGCTTCGCTGTCGAACGGCCAGATTCAGGAAATCTTTCCTGCCACACGCAATTTCACTGTACAATAACTCACTATGATGTTGTATTCTGGTCATAACAATGCTGCCACACTGCACCTTACAGTCTAACTGGTACGTCACTTTTCACTCTGCTCCTGATAGTCCTTCTTTGTGCAATGGGATGATTCATCTGTTTATACAGGTCATCATATATTATTATTATCATATATTAAGCTATGATGTATATAGGTTTTATAGTCGTGTTAGTTTTACTTTCCACAAGTAATCCCTTTGTCTGTCACGTGTGTATTTCTGTTGTTTGGTTGTCTACTGTCATGCTGTTGTTACACTGTAATTTCCCAGCTTGGGATCAATAAAGTACATCTATCTAGCTACAGTATCTATCCATAATGAAAATGTGCTGAGGTACTGCAAGCAATTAAAAGTACTAGCATTTAAAATATGACTTATGCTAAAGTCTTTGAAGACAGACAGAGTTTCCTTTTGTTCATATCCTGAAGTCAGAGTCCAGCTGTGAGACAGCCACCTCGGAGCTTGCAGACTGATGTCATTCTGATCCATCTCATTGACCACCTTATCTTCCTCCGGAGAATTTAACGTATTAGTCTTTGGTGAGTCAAATTGCAATTGAGCCTGGTTTATTTCAGATAGGGAATTGCACAATCGTCTCCAATATAGATATTTATGAGGTTTTTTTCCACAAAGCATTGATTGAATAATCCACTTTTGCTCAGGAATTCATCTCTAGCAGTCCTCTAATGAAAATTAATTCTACCACAGCCTTCCAGCTCAGCACAGAGCAATGTTCCCTGAAATTAGCTGTTTCTCATCACTGTTGTGTAGAGCATCGAGCCATGACCTGCATTAAAATTGGACTGCATCTTTTTACTCTAATTAAAATCATAACTATATAAGATCTGAGAGGAAAGACATAATAGAAATGTTAATAATGTCATACAGAGGAAGGAAAAGTGGAGGGAAAAATGTCTGAATGTTTCCCTTTACAGGCAAAGCTAATTACACTTTATATCAACAAAGTAAAGAGAATTTTTATAGCCATGTTTTCAATCAGTGTGTCGGTATAAAACACTGGTAAGGACTGAACTCAGGTCAGGTAAAATGAAAAATTTCTTTTTTTTCCAAGTAGGGTTGCTTAAGTTTTTATCTTAATTATGCCTCAGTGCAACGGAGGCATACGGTAATCACTCAATGTGTCTGTGTGTGGTTGTGTGCGTGTGTGTACAGTGGTGTGAAAAAGTGTTTGCCTCCTTCCTGATTTCTCATTTTTTTGTATGTTTGTCACACTTAAATGTTTCAGATCATCAAACAAATTTGAATATTAGACAAAGATAAAACAAGTAAACACAAAATGCAGTTTTTAAATAAGGGTGTTTATTATTAAGGGTAAAAAAAATCCAAACCTACATGGCCCTGTGTGAAAAAGTGATTGCCCCCTAAACCTAATAACTGGTTGGGCCACCCTTAGCACCAACAACTGCAATCAAGTGTTTGTGACAATTGGCAATGAGTCTTTCACAGCATTGTGGAGGAATTCTGGTAAACACATCTTTGCAGAATTGTTTTAATTCAGCCATAATGGAGGGTTTTCGAGCATGAACCGCCTTTTCAAGGTCATGCCACAGCATCTCAATCGGATTCAGGTCAGGACTTTGACTAGACCACTCCAAAGTCTTCATTTTGTTTTTCTTAAGCCATTCAGAGGTGGACTTGCTGGTGTGTTTTGGATCATTGTCCTGCTGCAGAACCCAAGTGCGCTTCAGCTTGAGGTCACGAAGAGATGGCCGGACATTCTCCTTCAGGATTTTTTGTTAGACAGCAGAATTCATGGTTCCATTTACCACAACAAATCTTCCAGATCCTGAAGCAGCAAAACAGCCCCAGACCATCACACTACCGCCACCATATTTTACTGTTGGTGTGATGTTCCTTTTCTGAAATGCTGTGTTACTTTTACGCCGGATGTAATGGGACACACACCTTCCAAAAAGTTCAACTTTTGTCTAGTCAGTCCACAGAGTATTTTCCCAAGAGTCTTGGGGATCATCAAGATGTTTTCTGGTAAAACTGAGACGAGCCTTTATGTTACTTTTCCTCAGCAGGGGTTTTCGTCTTGGAACTCTGCCATGCAGGCCATTTTTGCCCAGTTCTTTCTTATGGTGGAGTCATGAACACTGACGTTAACTGAGGCAAGTGAGGCCTGCAGTTATTTGGATGTTGTTGTGGGGTCTTTTGTGACCTCTTGGATGAGTCGTTGCTGCGCTCTTGGGGTAATTTTGGTCAGCCAGGCACTCCTGGGAAGGTTCACCACTGTTCCATATTTTTGCCATTTGTGGATAATGGCGCTCACTGTGGTTTGCTGGAGTCCCAAAGCTTTAGAAATGGCTTTATAACTTTTTCCAGACTGATAGATCTCAATTACTTTGTTTCTCATTTGTTGCTGAATTTCTTTGGATCGGAGCATGATGTCTAGCTTTTGAGGATCTTTTGGTCTACTTCACTTTGTCATGCAGGTCCTGTTTAAGTGATTTCTTGATTGAGAACAGGTGTGGCAGTAATCAGGCCTGGGTGTGGCTAGAGAAATTGATTTCAGCTCTCCAAAGATGTGATAAACCACAGTTAATTTATGTTTTAACAGAGGGGGGCAATCACTTTTTCACACAGGGCCATGTAGGTTTGGATTTTTTTTTACCCTTAATAATAAACACCTTCATTTAAAAACTGCATTTTGTGTTTACTTGTGTTATCTTTGTCTAATATTTAAATTTGTTTGATGATCTGAAACATTTAAGTGTGACAAACAAAAAAATGAGAAATCAGGAAGGGGGCAAACACTTTTTCTCACCACTATATCTCATCAATGGAGCCGTGAAAAAAGGTATTGTAGTAACTATGCCGGGCCAGTAGAGGTTGCAAGGAAGCAGCTGCACCTTGGTGCTTTCATTAGTTAGTTAGAACTTTATTCATTCAATAAAACAACACATTAAAACAAAGCAAGACAAAATGTCCATAAACTGAAAGAATGAAAAGGAGCAGAAAGAAGAAAAAAGTCTTGTGAAAGCTGCCCTTTAATCACAATTTAACTGTTACAGCAAACAAATGAAAAGAAGTGACAAAAATGACACAAATGCTGCAGACTGTCCTATCTACTTAATTACTAAACTTGGCTTTCGACTAACATATTCCATTATATTTTTTTATAGTTTTTTTTTTAATGCAATACCCGTTCCTGCTGTTTTGGCTTCTTTGTTCAGCTCATTCCAAAGACTGACTCCCTTCACAGACGCACAGCATTCCCTCTATTCTTGTTTTTAAAGATCTCTGTTCCTTTGAAGTTATAATGACTTTCTTTTTTTTTTTCCAAACCTCCTCTGAATATTGTCTGGTAATGTTTTTTATTTGCTTCGAACATAATTTGCAAAATGCAGTATTTAACAAATTCATGAAATGTTAGTAGTTTTAGTTGATAAAATAGAGGGTCTGTTGGTTCTTTATATTTTTTTCTGCTGATTATTCTTATGGCTCTCTTTTGTAGGATAAGAACAGATTGTGTTATTGTTTGCCTGCATTTCCCCAGACTTCAACACAATAGGTGAGATAATAATCATGATAATAATAATAATAATACTTACTTACTACTCCTGTGGGGTGAGGGCTGGGTGGCCATCACCATGCGTAGAGCCAATCAGGTTAACCAGTGCGTGCCAACATTGCAGGTTTTGGGCCAGCTCTCTGCCTCGTCAACAGTGACACCAAACTGTCAGAGGTTTCTTTCCACTACATCCAACCATCTGGTGCGTGGCTTGCCCCGAAGGATTTTCCACGCTGAGGCCCTGGGGTCAAACATGAGGATGGCTTTTGTCGGCTGTTCTGGTGGGAAGCGGAAGACATGGCCAAACCAGCAGATACGCTGTGTAATAAGGTGGGGTGCTGCAGGCTGATTTGTGCGGGCTCAGAGCGCGTCATTAGATGTGCCTTGGGGCCACCTGATGTTCACGATGGTTCTGAGGGCCCAACTATCAAGCCCATCCACTCTTGAGGCCAGAGTCTTATTCAGTGGCCATGTCTCTGACCCATGGAGTAGGATGGAGAGGACTGACGCATTGTATATGTGGAGCATTGTCTTTCGGGAGATTGAATGATAATAATAATATATAATATATACAATAATGGTAAATGGTAAAGGGTGAATGGTACCATAATGGTGAATGGTAAAGGGATAGCGCCGTAACGCGGCTGCTTCATCCATCCAGGTGGATGCCCTCAATTTCCCCTCTGGGGATTAATAAAGTATACAAAATCAAAAATAAATAAATATATATAATAATAATTGTCACCATGGGGTGAGACGCCGGCTCGGCGCTCAGCCCATGCTCCTTTTATCCCTGCCTCTCATTGGGCAGTGCCTCAGCTGGTTCCCAGCTGTCAGTGTCACGGGACGGCTGGGGCCAATTAATCCTCATCAGCTGGGGCGCTGTTAATGAGTATAAAGAGGAGCAGCTTCGATCATTCGGGGCTGCGACATAAGCACTGCTAGGCTGAAGCCCCTTCGTCTGGTGTCAGCCTCAACTCCCCTTGCAGCATTCCGGTGTTTGTATCCCGCTGTGAGTATGCACGTCTTGTTACCCCCATGTCCGGTACGAGCTACCTACCCCTGCGCTGTGCAGCCTGAGAATGTACGTCTGTATGAGTGTCTGTGCTCTCCTCATCCCTTATCCCTTACCCAGAATAAAACATCTCGACTCACTGGCTTGTCCCTGGCTCTGATTGCCCGGCTCCCTAGAGCCGGGTGTGACAGTAATAATGGATTATATTTACAGAGGGGAAATCAGTATTGAACACGTCAACATTTTTCTCATTAAACATATTTCTGATGGAGCCATTGTCCTGAGATTTTCACGAGATATCAGTAACAACCCAAGTAATCCATACATACAAAGAAATCAAGGCAAAACTGTGGTCACAATACAAGTTATATTTAATAAAGTGGAATGACAGGGAATAAGTATTGAACATAATAAAGAAAAAGAGGTGCACAAAGGCATAGAAAGCCAAGCAACCAGCTGAAATCCATCAGAATTTAGGAAGCCATCCCATCCCCCATCAGTGTAAATTAATTTCAGCTGGTTACGTCCTGACTGGTTGCCTTTAAAAAGGTCTGTGAATATCAGATTGTCACACTACAAAGAACTCATGATGTGTAGAAGCAAAGGGCTCTCGCTAGACCTCCGCAGCCTTATTGTTGCAAAACATAATGATGGCATTGGTTGCAGGCACATTTCTAAACTGTTGAATGTTCCAGTGAGTACTGTTGGAGCCATCATTTGGAAGTGAAAAGAATATCATTTTACCATAAACCAGCCACAACCAGGAGCTCCTCACAAGGTTTTTGACAGAGGAGTCAAAGGAGTTATCAGAAGAGTTATCCAAGAGCCAAATACCACTCATGCAGAGCTCCAGAAAGACCTGGAGTTAGCAGGTACTGCTGTTTCAAAGAAAACAATAAGTAATGCACTCAGCCAATATGGACTCTATGCCCACTAGCCTCACAAGACTCTACTGCTGAAGAAAAAGCATGTTGAAGCTCGTTTAAAGTTTGATGCGCAACATTTGGGCAAGCCAGTGAAATACTGAGAATATAGTCTGGTCAGATGAGACCAAAATTGAACTTTTTGGATGCCATAACACACAGCTTGTTTGGAGGAGAAATGGCGCTGCACATCCCATCATGGTGTGGGGGTGTTTTTCAGCACATGGTACAGGCAAACTTTATATAAGTTTGTGTATGTGGGTGTTTATATATTTACATATTTATTCCGTCTAGCTTCAATGCTCCGCACTGTGTTTATATATTCATATATTTATTCCATCCAGCTACAATGTTCTGCACAGTGTGTCTGTGTGTGTGTATATATATATTTTATAGTAATATGTACATATGTATATTAGCTGCTCTTGCTTGCTTGTTTTTTTTCTTGCCTTCTGATTGTTGCTCTGGGTGTTGCTATCCCTGTGCTGTTGCAATCCTGGAATTTCCCCGTTGTGGGACTAATAAAGGCTTATCTTATCTTATAAGTGAAGGAAAGATGAATGGATAAATGTACAGAGACATCCTTTATAAGAACCTGTTGCTATCTGCCAAGATGCTGAAGATGAAACAAGGGTGTACATTTCAGCAAGAGAATGACCCCAAGTACACAGCCAAGGAAACTCTCAACTGGCTCCAGAGCAGGAAAATAAAGCTGCTAGAATGGCCCAGTCAGTCACCTGACCTGAATCCAATTGAAAAGCTATGAAACAAACTGAAGATCAGAGTTCATAGAAGACACCCACAGAACTTTCCAGATTTGACAGTTTGTGTGGAAGAATGCGCTAAAATCACTCCTGAACAATACCTGCACCTAGTTTCTCCATACAGGAGGTGTCTGGAAGCTGCTATTACCAACAAAGGCTTTTCTACTAAATATTAAATGAATTTCACCAAGCGTGTTCAATACTTACTGCCTGTGTCATTCCATCCATCCATCCATCTTCTTCCGCTTAATCCTTTTCGGGTCGCGGGGGTGCTGGAGCCTATCCCAGCATCTTTGGGCAAGAAGCAGGGTACACCCTGGACAGATCGCCAGTCCATCGCAGGGCCAACACAGAGAGACAGATAACCATTCACTCTCACAGTCATACCTAAGGACAATTTAGAATCCCCAGTTTGATGCCAATTAACCTAACGTGCATGTTTTTGGCATGTGGGAGGAAACCGGAGAAATCCCGGAGTAAACCCACGCAGACACGGGGAGAACATGCAAACTCCACACAGATCACTGTTGGTCAGGGGCTGGGATTGAACCCACGATCCCCCAGCCAAGGGTGAGTTGCTGTGCTGCCGCAGTGCTAACCATTCCGTTACCACGCTGCCCGCCTGTGTCATTCCACTTTATTAAATATAACTTGTTTTGTGAACACAGTTGCCTTGATTTCTTTATATGTACGGATTACTTGGGTTGTTACTGGTATCTGGTGAAAATCTCAGGTCAATGGCTCCATCAGAAATATGTTTGACAAAATGTTGATGTGTTCAATACTTATTTTCCCCGCTGTTTACGGCACTTTACATGTCAAGTGACATCTCAAAGCGCTTACACTGAGTCCATCATTCATTCAATTCAGGCAGACATTGATAGTGGTAAGCTACTGCTGTAGCCACAGCTGCCCTGGGGCAGACTGATGAAAACGTGGCTGCTGATTTGTGCCAACGGCCTCTCCAACCACTACCGAACATTTATACACATTCATACCAAGTGTTATGGGCACTGGAGGCAATGTGGGTAAAGTGTCTTGCCCGGGGACACAATGGCAGGATTGCTGGGAAGAGCAGGATTGGAACCGCCAACCCTCTGGTTACTGGACGACCCGCTCTACCTCCTGAGCCACTGCCACCCACATTTCCCACCTCCATTCCGTTTTTGCTGAGCACCAAGCTGGACGGGTTGGAAGTTCCATTTTTATATGGTTTTTGGCATGACCCAGCAGATGCTCTACCTCTACCTTTAGGTCACCACTCCGGTGGTGGCTTAGAGGTATGGAAAAATCATAGAGTAGTACAACAGCAGCAGTGCTGTGTTTTTTTTAACAGGTCCTTCATTTTATGTAGTATAGCAATTGTTCTTTGTAGTGTATGCAATATAGCGTGACGTGGCACACTGTAGACATGCACAGGTGACGTCAGTACACCAGGAGTATTTAGCTGGCAGCACTGCAACATGAGGTCTCTTGCCTCTTCCTGTGCTCCAATACACACATTGCTCTGTACTTTTACTGTTGCTAAGCCATTTAAAGCTAACCTCAGCACATGGTCATGTCCGCTCATTCTTCAGACACAACACTGGTGACGAGAATGACCCATATGGCATCGGGAATGGAGACCTTACTTGCACCTCTACAGCCATTTCTCGCTCTGCCTGGTGAGCCACCAATTCCATGGGCCCGCTGGTATGAACCTTTCATAGTCGCCATTGACATAGCCACAGCTAGCAAGGCTAGGCTAAGGGCCATGCTAATTCACAACCTTGGCAGTGAGAGACAGCGTATCTTTCAGACTCTTGAATCCGCAGACACATATGACGATTCTGTAGCTTTATTGGCTGGACATTTTGCTGTTTCACAGAGCATAATAGTCTAAAGAATTGTGTTTCGCCAGCGCCAACAGTGTGCGGGTGAGCCGGTTCAACAGTACGTCACCGACCTCCGCTGTTTGGCTAGCATGTGTAGGTTTGGACACTTAGAAAACAAGATGGTGCAAGACCAGTTAGCGGAGCATACCATGAATTCAAAACTGTGGTAGAAGCTGTTAATGGCACCGGACGACCTGCCATTAGCCAGGGCAGTGGAAATGGCATCCCAGTTAGAAACGGCTGCCCAGTTAGCAACATAGCTAGTGGCCTCCGACATGCGCTCCCCACATTCAGTTCTGCTAGCACAAGCTGTTACCCCGACTGCTCAGCCCTACGGCCCCACATCTCCTCATGACGACTCCACATTTCTTCACGACAACCCCAAGGTGAGCGTCGCGGGATGACAAGGCACCACGGCATGCCAACCCTGTGGTAACTGTGGCTCTTCTTCGCACCGCACACGCGTACCTGCCTGCCCAGCCACAGGACAGAGGTGTCATCGCTGTGGTAAGCTAAACAACTTCGCCAGAGTGTGTCACTTGGTTCCTGCAAGCCGGCTGTCTCGCTCGCCCAGTCGGCCCAGCCCCACCACCATTCATTCTGTGGACTCTAGCAACACGCCATACAAGTGGTGCACAGTAGAAATGGTTGACGTCAGCCTATAGCTGTTGCTGGACAGTGCTGCTACAAGGTTCCTGATGAATGAGGCCATGGTTAGGAGGCTTTTCACCCTGCAACCAATTAAGGCAGACACGGTAGAACTGTTTGGCTACGGACACACGGAGATCGGCATGGTAGGAACTGTTACCTTTTCGGTACGCTACAGGTCAAGAATCCTTGCAGCGTTCACTTTCCAAGTAGCACGCCACGGTGACAACATCCTGAGGTGTGACCTCTTCTATGAACTGGGCTTCTCCATCATGGACCACATGGGATTCAGTTTGACCAACAACGGCCCGAGACCACTTCATTCAGACGTGGATGCAGCCACTCCCTGCTTCGCACCACACACTGAACAGAACCCTGGAGAATTGGAGCCAATTTTCACGCAGCGTGAGTCTCCCCAAGCTGCCGCCTCACTACAGGAGCTCAGGTTCACTTCCACAGAGGACCCGGAAGAAGTGAGGGCCTACCCCGTCAGCGGCAAGACCAGCCTGCCTCTACGTCTTCCCCTGAATTGCTCACGTCCTCCACAGACGACCTCCACCTCCCACTCCTGCCCAAGAGACCGCGACCAAGCCAACCCACACAGACTGGGATTTAACCGATAAACGGTCCACAACTCCAGCGGGGTGCCCACCAGAACCACCCGAGCCAGCACAACTTGAGCTCCACCTGGCACAAGTCTAATTGAGACAACTTTGTCTTGAGGACTACATTACTGACTTTAAATACATTAGTAGTTAGAGCATGGTCTGACACGTGGCAGAATACCCCACAAGACCATGCAGGTACACCGGCAGTCTATCCAGTTGCCCAGTTAGAGATGTTTGTTCCATCAAGTTGAATTTCTGTTAGTGGGAGGGTAACAGTTTTGTGTTTTTTTGATGTTCTCAAAGGGAGGGGATAAATGTAGTGTATGCAATATGGGGTGATGTGTCGCACTGCAGACACACACAGGTGACATCAGTACACCAGGGGTATTTAGCTGGCAGCGCTGTGACACGAGGTCTCTTGCCTCTTCCTGTGCTCCAATACACACGTTGCTCTGTACCTTTACTGTTGCCAAGCCCAATAAAGCTAACCTCAGCACATGGTTGTGTCCGCCTATTCTTCAGACACAATATTCTTGAAATTTTAACCTTTTTTTTTTATTTAAATGTGGTTTCCAATTTAAATTTTTATCCACAATAAGTCCCAAAAACTTTGTTTCTGAAACTCTATCAATCTCAATACCATCTATAATGAGGGAGACATTTGTATCTAAGTTTCTATTGGAAAATAACATCAAGTGTGTCTTGTTTAGATTTAATGATAATTTGTTCAAGTTGAACCACCTTTTTTATTTGTATGAATTATTTTTCTACCACCTCCACCACCTGTGTTACCCTGGATTTACACCGTCTCCGGATGCAGTCCGTTATGAATGCAATATGGTCTCTGCAGCAAATAGTTCTCATTCTCATCAATGTTCTGTTCTCCACCTGGTCTGGACCACAGCGGAACAAATCTGGATCATCGGATTTGGATCACTAATGAAACACAAGGAGTCTATTTTTGACGGATGCCAGATCCAATCCACAAGGAAATGCCGCAGTATCTTGCGGTATATAATAGCTGTTTGTTCATTAAATACGATTTAAGGATCGTCCATTATTTTCTGAGGTCTCCTCCTCCACCACTGTGTCAGTGAAGGTAAAAACTTTGACATAACATACAAACACTTCATAGAATTATAATTAACGGGCTACATATATATTACACAACAAAACAAAAATATTTTTTTTTGTAAGTTGTCTGTGTTTTTTTATCTGATTTAAGACAATTTTGCACCACTGATTCGGAAAATGACATCCATTTCTCTCGATCAGGTCAGGTTTTTATGCTAAGTTGTAAGCAGTTGTACAGGAGATGTACAGTTGTACTGTAAATTGAATAGTAGACATTGATAAAGGTAAGTACATGTAAATTGGATGTTATGTCATCATTGTTCAAAATTCAGAGAATTTCAAGAAATAAAAAAGAATTTTGGATCATATAAAGCAAAAATACCTGTACATGTAAACAAAAACGTACGAAAACATGTGGCCATAGTTCAAAAAGTTGACCTGATTGAGCAAAACCAATGTGATTTTTGGATTCAGCATATCAAAATTGTCCTAAATTAGCTAAAAAAAACCCAAAAACTTGGACAATAAATTTGGTGTTGACCAGTGTTATTAGAGCACGAAAATCCAGGTGGAGAGCCACTACATAACACTTCCTTGTTGTTATCATGTGATCGCAATTGGTCCTTCTCTGGTCTTTCTTGAGATATCACGTTATTTTATATAATTTTCATACGATCTTGTATTCTGAACCCTGCTCTGATCTGTGCTGAATCAAAACACAAACATAGTGGGTGGGGACTGCCACAAGGCTCTGTCCACACTGCATCTGAGGCTGCAGGTAAAGATGTGGCTGGACCCTCTGCAGTTAGCATACCAGCCCCATTTAGGAGTTGAAGACACTGTCATCTTCCTGCTGCAACGAGCTCACTTGTACCTGGATGGAGGAGGAGACACTGTGAGAATCACATTCTTTAAGTTCTCCAGTGCATTTAACACTATTCAGCAACTGCTGCTTGGGGAGAAGCTACGGGTGATGGGGGTTGACAGCTCTGTGATCTCCAGGACTACTGACTACCTGACAGGCAGGCCACAGTTTGTCTGGCTGGGCAGTGTCTTGTCTGATGTGGTGGTTAGTGATATGGGAGCTCCAAAGGGGACTGTGCGTTCTCCTTTTCTCTTCATGTTATACACCAGTGACTTTCAGTACAACTCCGAGTCATGCCACCTGCAGAAATTCTCTGATGACTTGGCTGTTGTTGGGTGTATAAGAGGGGGAGAGGAGGGAGAGTACAGGGCACTGGTAGACAGATTTGTGGAGTGGACCGAACAGATTCATCTGAGGCTGAACATCAGCAAGACCAAAGAGATGGTGACTGACTTCAGGAAGAAGAGGACGCCTTCACAGCCATTGCGGATTAGGGGGGAGGATGTAGGGGTAGTGGAGGACTACAAATACTTGGGTGTCATGATCAGCAATGGACTGGACTGGAAATCTAACACCGATTCTGCATCCAAGAAGGGGATGAGCAGACTCTACTTTCTGAGGAAGCTGAGATCCTTCAGTGTGTGCAGTGAGATGTTGGAGCTTGTCTATCAGGCCGTCATTGCCAGCGCCATCTTCTTTGCTGCTGTTTGCTGGGGTAGCAGTATCGGAGCCAGCAACACCAACAGACTTGACAAGATTATCAAGAAGGCTGGCTCTGTGATTGGTCTCAGGTCAGAGACCTTTGAGTCTGTGGTGGAAAGGAGGACACTGAACAAACTGCAATCCATCATAGACAATCCTGATCACCCCCTCCACTACACACTGGACAGACAATGGAGCACTTTCTCCAGCAGACTGCTACCGCTTCGGTATCAGATGTACAGGTACATGAACTGTTTTCGTCCACATGCCATTTTACTGTACAATAACTCACTCTAATGTTGAATCTTGATCTTAATAATGCTGCCATACTGCACCTTACAGTCTAATTGGTACCTCACATTTCACCCTGCACTTTATAACCCTCCTTTGTGCAGTCGGTACTATCCATAGATTCATAAGGATCATCATCTGTTTAGCCTAGTTGTAGCCTATGTAGTATATAAAGTTATCTCAGCATTTTTTTTTACTTCCCTGGGTAACTACTTTTTCTATTATGCTGTGTGTATTTTTGTTGGTTTTGGGTTGTCTACTGTGTCAGGCTGCTGTTACACTGTAATTTCCTGGTTTGGGACTAATAAAGTACGTCTGTCTGTCTGTCTGTCTGTCTGTAATAGACTGCATCTGGAGTCAGTGTGAATCCAGGGTAAGTTTCTCCCCTGAGTAAAAGAAAATTGTATCGTCTGTGAACAGAATACAGTTTAGAAGTGGTGAAACACTAACACAGTCATCGATGTATGAAATAAAAAGCTTTGGACCTACTGCAGACCCCTGAGGAATTATACATTATATTGTGTAAAGCTGACTTAATGCCATTTAAGTGTACATACTGTTTCCTGCCTGTCAAGTAGCTGCTGACCCACTGATGTCCTAACCCTTTAATACCATACTTTTTCTAGTTTGCTTAGAAGTATAGTGTGATCTATTGTGGCAAAAGCTTTTTTTGAGATATACAAAAATACTAACAAAACATGTTTTTTTTTTCTCTTGTTGTGGATATTTCTTCTGTTAATTCCACGGCTGCCATCGATGTGGAGTGATTAGCTAGACCTCGGTGGTGGCTAGCTAAGAAGTGAGCAAAGCTAGCTCGAAATTTGGCAGCTGAAACTTATGCACCAGGGCTCCAGTGCAGCCTGCGGTGGAAATGTAGCCTAGTGGGATTTACCAGTCGAAGGACGTAGACTTACCGCCGAGGGCCCATAAAGAGGACCCACTGTTGATATAATGTATTAGGTAAGTGTAGAACGGCACCGAAGGCGTTATTTCACAAATGTTTTATTCAGCAATGCAGGAAGAAAGCAGGTGTACATATCAGTAGTCCTGGCTGTGTGTGTGTGCCACGTACGTGACGTGACGACGTGATGACATCATTCTACATCCCCCTTCTTTAGTATAGAACTTTGGTACAAAGAGAACACTATTGACTCTTGGATTGGTATGAGAAAACATGTCACATTCCTGTGAGAGTGAGTATACTGTGACGAATAAACAACTAGTAAACTAACTTTCAATGGCACCACATAACATACCTATCTTGAAAATAAACTAATGCCTGGCTTGCAAATAAAATAAATTCCCGTGACACAACATAACTGATCTAATTTGAAAATGAACTTATGCCTGGCTTGTACATATGTCTATATTTCAACACGAAACTACAAAACATCAGCTTCAGTAAATGTCACAATCAGTCTGTATTGTACTTGGGATTAGGCTTCAGGAGTCTACCAAACCTGGAACGGGCCAGGGGGGTCTCGGTGACTTGTGGGAGCGATGGCTCTCCGAGGAGGCCAGGCGTGTGGTCAGTGTGCGCAGCAGGAAGCCTGGGAGGAGCGTGCACAGCGGCCTGCCTGGGGGAAGTGTGCACGGCATCATGCCTGGGAGGAGATGCGGGCACAGCAGCCTGCCTGGGGGAAGTGTGCACGGCATCATGCCTGGGAGGAGATGCGGGTAGACTGGGCACAGTCTCACTGCTGGTCTTCTGTGTTGGTGAGTCTGCCGGTGAGGCTGGATCTGGTTCTGGTTCTGTTGGTGGTGGTTCTGTGACTGGCAGCAGGTGTCGCCGGTTCCGGCGGTATTCTTTTCCTCCTGATTCCACCACGTAAGACCGTGGCTCTGCTGCAATTCTTTTGATGATGCCAATTTTGTCATGTCCTTTCTCTGTTTGCAGGCGTACTACTTGGGAGCTTTGGAGCGGGGGAAGTGGCCGGCTGCCACGATTGTAGAATCCTTTTTGTGCTTGCCTCTTCTTTGACAGGTGGGTGTGGATCGACTCTGGATTCTTGGACATTGGCTTAAGCAGGTGCCTGCTGATGGGAATATTTGTGCGTGTCTCTCTGGACATCAGTCTTTGTGCAGGTGAGCCCAGCGTGCCGTCTCGTGGGACATTTCTGATGCTCAGAAGATTGAGGAACAGGTCAGTACCGTCTCTTTTGGATGTTTCCAACAGTCGTTTTGCACTCCGTACGGCTCTCTCTGCCAGCCCGTTTGCTTGATGATACTCAGGGCTGCTGGTGACATGAGTGAAATCCCAGCTTTTCGCAAAGTCTTGGAACATCTGACTAGTGAATTGTGTTCCACAGTCTGACAGCAGCTTGTGGGGGACTCTGTGGACTGAGAAGTGACGTTTCAGCTTGTTAATTACACATTGTGATGTGATTTTCTTGACTGGATCCAGTTCATACCATCCTGAATAGGAGTCTACCAGGACCAGGTAGTGCTGGCTGTTCCATTCGAACAGATCTGTTGCCACTATTGACCACGGGAGCTCTGGGACTGTGTGTGGTTGCATTGGCTCCTTTTGCTGATGTGGTTTAAGGGCATTGCAAGTGCTGCATGACTGTACATAATTGTCAATGTCTCTCGTCATTGTGGTCCAATAGACTATGTTGCGTGCTCGCCGCTTGGTGGCTTCAGCACCGGGGTGTCCTTTATGGAGCAGCAGGAGATATTCTTTGTGCAGCGTTTGTGGAATTGTTGCTCTTGTACCTTTCATGATTATTCCATCTTCCACACAGAGCTCATCACGGAACGGGAAGAATTCTTTCACTGTGTCGGGTACTTTGCTCAACCTATCTGGCCATCCATGCTTGATGATGTTGCTCAGGGCCTGGAGTGCGGTGTCTTTCGCTGTATGTGTGCGGAGTTCTTCCTGACGACTGGATGAGATGTGCTGCACCGTCATTACCTCGAAGTCCTCACGTTCAGTGGCATGTGAGGCTATGGCGTTGCTCGGTGCACGGGACAGCATGTCTGCCAAGTGCAATTCCTTTCCTTTCTTGTAAACTAGCGTGAGGTTGAACTTGTGCAGCTTCAGCATCATGCGTTGTAAACGCGCAGGCGCTGTGTGGAGAGGTTTCTTCAGGATGGAGACCAGGGGCTGATGGTCTGTCTCCACGATCACTGGTTTTCCGTATATGTAGTCATAGAATTTGAAACAGGTGAAAACGACAGCAAGCAGCTCTTTTTCAATTTGTGCATATTTTCTTTCTGTTTCAGTAAGAGTGCGAGAGGCATATGCGACAGGACTGCCATTCTGGAGATATGCACCACCAAGGCCATACTGTGAGGCGTCACATGTCAGAGTGACTGGTGTTTGTACGTCATAGTACCGGAGTACTGGAGGTGACGTCACACACTGTTTCAGAGTGTCAAATGCATTTTGTTGTTGTTCAGTCCAAGTCCATGCTGTGTCTTTATGCAGGAGCTGGTGGAGAGGTGCTGCAATGTTGCTGTGGTTTGGAATGAACTTGCCCAGGTAATTTATCGTACCCAGGAAGCGTTGTAGAGCAGCTTTGTCCTGGGGGGCCGGGATGTCAGTGATCGCTTGGATCTTTGCTGGATCGGGTTTCAACCCTTGTTCAGTGAAGACATGGCCCACGTAGCTGACTTCCTTTAGCTGGAATCTGCATTTTTGGGGGTTCAGCCTCAATTTCACGTTCCTTGCCCTGTTGAGCACTTTTTGAAGGTTCTCGTCGTGTTCTTTAAGATTTCTTCCACCGATTATGATGTCATCAACAATTATTGCGCAAGGGAGGCCGGCAAATATTTGCTCCATGGATCTCTGGAAGACCTCAGACGCTGCATTGATACCATATGGCATTCTCAGGTATCGATATCGCCCAAATGGAGTGGCGAAAGTGGTGAGGAATGATGACGTTTGGTCCAGTTTGACCTGCCAAAAGGAGCTCTTGGCATCAAGCACAGAAAACACGGTTGCGCCTGCCATTTGTGCAGCAACTTCCTCGACTGTGCGCATGGGATGATGGGGGCGCATAATTGCTTCATTTAGGTCTCTTGGGTCGATGCACACACGGATCTTGTCAGTGTCCTTTTTGTGTGTCGCTACCATTGAGGATACCCATTCAGTGGGTTCTGAAATGGGTGTGATGACTCCTTGCTGCACCATGTTTTCCAGTTCTGCTTTCACTTTGTCCATCATGGCAACTGGAATGCGGCGAGGGGGCCGGATGACGGGTGTCACATTCTGGTCCAGTTTCATGTGATAGGTTACTGGGAGTGAACCTAGTTCGCCATTGAAAAGCTCAGCATAGTTATTAAACCACTTTTGAGAGGAGCTCGGTTCGGTCACGTTCACCTGGAAAACCTGGTCTTTCAGAGTCATCAGGTCCATCTTCATGCAGTCCGGGAGCCCTAGAAGTGGTTGCACTTTGCCGTTTACTACATGGAAACGCAGGTTGTAGGATCTTTGGTCACTGGTCTGGCACTTGAACAACACAGTCCCCTCAGTGTTTATCACCGTGCCTCCATAAGCGATGAGCCTGGCCTTGTTGTCTTTGTTTATTTTTTCTGCGTTTCTCACATACCTGAATGCATCCAGGGAGATTACGTTACACTTTGCGCCAGTGTCTACTTTCAGTCTGAGTGTCTTGCCATTGAGTTTTACATTGCAGTGTAGTTCTTCTTTCACATCATCAGTAGACAGTGTGTTTATCTTATTTGCGGCTGGTGACAGCCCGTTGATGTCGAATGATTCAGAGTCCTCGCCGTCACTGTCGGAGTCTGCTTGGGCTATTTGGTTGACAGGTTTGTACTGCTTGTTTCTTGCTGCCGATCTGCAGTAGTTTTTGAAATGGTTGGGCTTTTTGCAGTAATTGCATTGCTTCCCATATGCTAGACAGAGTTCCTTCTTCGCTGGATGTTCATGTCCACAGTTGGTACAGCTTATGTTGTCTGATTTGGGACTGTAATGTTCTTTGTACTGCTTGTGGCGAACTGTTTTTTGCATTCTGCGGTCTTGGCGTATTGCATCCACATTTGTTGAACTACGTGGTGTTGTTGCTAGAGTTTTAGTATGTTGTTCTGTTTGTTCATTGATTTGGCATATTTTGATGGCTTTTAGTAGTGTTAAATCGCTCTCTCTCAGTAGTATCTTCCTCACGCTATCGGAGCTGATACCAACAACCAGCCGGTCACGAATTAAGTCGTCATGCAATGCTCCAAAGTCACACGTTTTAGCCTTATTTCGGAGTGCGCTTACATAAGCCTCTATGGTCTCACCGGGTTTTTGGTTCCTTGTGTTGAATGCATGTCTCTCCATTGTGATGTTTGTCTGTGGACTGCAGAGGTATCTGAACTTTCTTTTTAGGCATTCTGGATCCTCCCGTGACTCTGCCGGACGGATCTCCTCCCCCTCATTATTCCGTTGAGCTGGTGCATAGGTGAACGTGCGTTCCCTTTCAATAGCCTCGCTACCTGCCAAATTGAGGAGTATGTAGGCTTTGGTTCGGTCGGGCTTGTCGTTGTGGGCAGCCGCGATGAAAATGTTGTATTCTTGTTCGAACACTCGCCAGTTTTCTGCAATTTTGTCGTTGAACACAAGCGGGTCCGGACGGCGGAATCCATCAGCCATGCTAGCGTTAGCTGGGGGAGGCACACGTGTACCACAGAATACGCTTCTAACGTCTAACTAAATAATTAGTTGACTTACTGGGTCTATGTAGAGTTCGGCAGGAAAATTAGTTTCCGCTGCTTTACTTCTGACACCATGTAGAACGGCACCGAAGGCGTTATTTCACTAATGTTTTATTCAGCAATGCAGGAAGAAAGCAGGTGTACATATCAGTAGTCCTGGCTGTGTGTGTGTGCCACGTACGTGACGTGACGACGTGATGACATCATTCTACAGTAAGTCTCCAGAATTTTCACATTTTTGTAAATAAAATATACTTAAATATGTGATCATTTTATCTCCTTGTTGGGATATGAATCCCACTACAATTCAGCTCAGTTTATGGCTGGAAATGTTAAACCAGGGCTCCCCTGGCTCTGTCTAAAAGTAACACGGTTTGTTTTCCATCTTATGTAGTGTAGAGGAAATTCATTATCACCTCAAATCTGATTTGCTTAAACACACAAAAACTGAAATGTGAAAAATGTCATTTCTCTGATGCAGCTGTTCTGGATTTTCTCTTGGCTGGATATACAGTACTACATTTTTTGAAGTGTCAGAGTCCATGCACACACTTACTCACACGCACACACACACTCACGGACGCTACAGACATATCACATACCACACACCTGCAATAGATGTAGATGTGCTCGAGCTTAAATAAATAAAACATGCACACACAAGCACATTTGTCATTGTGCACGTCGTGCAGCTCTCAGCATAACTGCAACCATGTGTTCCCAGTGTGGAAGAATCCAAGCTTTTCCTAAATATTTAGACGCTCCAAGCATCTGCACTAACACACACAAACAAAGAAACAGCTCAGATTTGTGTTTGGTGAGTCTCTGCGTACACGTGACAATGATGGAGTCTCTTTTGAATTGAGATAAAGTGAAATTCCATTGGATCACAATTTTTCTTTACTTTTGACTCCTGGGCTGGGTTATAAATCTCTGAAGTGATGGACCACACTAGGGATGGGCATTATGGCCTAAAAATGATATTGCGATATTTCTGTGACTTTTCATGATAATATTTTTCATGATATTACAGAGTACAGTTTTTTTCTTTTAAATTTATGCAAGAAGAGCAGTTTCACAGGCCAGCATTATTTTCCTTCAACATATTCAGGAAAAACAAAACTAAAACTCATATTTCTTCAGTTTATAAACAGCAGCTCAGATTTAGTTTAAAATATTTTTAGTTCTAAGATAAGATAAGATAAGATAAGCCTTTATTAGTCCCACAACGGGGAAATTCCAGGATTGCAACAGCACAGGGATAGCAACACTCAGAGCAACAATCAGAAGGCAAGAAAAAAAAAAAAAAAAAAAAAAAAAAACAAGCAAGCAAGAGCAGCTAATATACATATGTACGTATTACTATAAAATATATATATATACACACACACACAGACACACAGTGCAGAGCATTGTAGCTGGATGGAATAAATATATGAATATATGAACACAGTGCAGAGCATTGTAGCTAGATGGAATAAATATGTAAATATATAAACACCCACAGTACGGAGCATTGCAGCTAGGTGGAATAAATATGCAAGTATATAAACACACACAGTGCGGAGCAATGTAGCTAGATGGAATAATATGTAGATATATAAATATATAAACACACCCAGTGCTGAGCATTGTAGCTAGATGGAATAAATATGTAAATATATAAACACACACAGTGCAGAGCATTGTTGCTAGATGGAATGAAACAGCATAACCGTCTACTTAGTTATCCTACATGGTATGATTATGTGCCCATACATATTCTCACCCTCCATAGCGACCAGTATGTTCCTAGTTGTATGCCGGAGGGGACCATTGTGTAAGTCTATTGCATCTTTTGCATTCAAAAAACTATTAGTTTGTTACGTCTTTTTGCTATCTCTGCGAGCAGCCCTGCTTAGGTTGTACAGTCTGACAGCCGTTGGTAGGAAGGACCTACGAAACCTCTCGGTTGTGCACCTGGGATGATGTAGTCTGCTGCTAAATGAGCTCCTCAGTGCATTCAGTATGTCCTGCATAGGGTGGAACTCGGACTCCAGCAGAGATGACAGTTTAGCCACCGTCCTTCTCTCTCCTATCTCCTCCATCGGATCAAGGCGCTGCCCCAGGACAGAGCTAGCTTTCTTAATCAGTTTGTTCAGTCTCTTCCTATCAGCTGCAGTAATGCCACTGCCCCAGCAGACCACTCCAAAAGTGATGGCTGATGCCACCACCGTGTCATAGAATGACTTCAGCAGCGCCCCTTGTACACCAAAAGACCTGAGTCTCCTCAGCAGGAACAGCCTGCGCTGTCCCTTCTTGTAGAGTGCATCAGTATTGTGTGACCAGTCTAGTTTATTGTTCAGATGAATACCCAGGTACTTATAGGATGTCACCATCTCGATGTCTGTTCCCTGTATATTTACTGGTACTGTGAGGGGCTGCCCATGCCTGCGGCAGTCCACCACCAGCTCCTTAGTTTTCCTCGCGTTGATCTGGAGGCAGTTCCGATGGCACCAGTCCACGAAGTCCTGGATAAGCCCTCTGTACTCAGCTTCATCTCCATTGGAGATGAGGCCAACGATCGCAGAGTCATCAGAGAACTTCTGTAGATGGCAGTGTGTTGTGTTGTGTGAGAAGTCCGCAGTATAAAGAGTGAACAGGAAGGGAGCCAGCACCGTTCCCTGGGGGGCCCCCGTGCTACTGATGATCGTGTCGGACACACAGTCCCGGGTTCTCACAAACTGAGGCCGGTTCGTGAGGTAGTCCAGGATCCATGATGACAGGTGCTGGTCCACCCCTGCGCGCAGCAGCTTGTCCTTCAGGATCATCGGTTGGATGGTGTTGAAAGCACTGGAGAAGTCAAAGAACATGATCCTCACCATATTCCCGGGCTTCTCCAGGTGGGACAGAGAACGGTGAAGGAGGAAGATCACCGCATCCTCCACCCCAATGCCATGCTGGTAGGCGAACTGGAGTGGATCCATCGCTGGTTCCACCAGGGGGCGGAGGTGAGCAAGGAGCAGTCTCTCCAGGGTCTTCATCAAGTGGGACGTCAAGGCCACCGGTCTGTAGCTGTTCAGGTCTTTGGGGTGGGAAGTTTTTGGTACAGGTACCACACAAGATGTTTTCCACAGCTGTGGTACCCTCCCCAGTTTCAGGCTCATGTTGAAGATATACGTCACAATCCCACACAGCTGGTCTGCACAGGACTTGAGGAGCTTTGCGCTGATGCCGTCCGGTCCCGGCGCCTTCCTCGCCTTGATCTTCCTCAGCTCCGTCCTCACCTGGGTCCTGGTCAGGGTCAGGATGGGGGGCTGTGTGTTGGGAGTGGGGGGGTGTTGGTGGAGTGGGGAGTGGGCAGCAGGACTTGATTTCTTTAGAGGCAGCAGTGGTTGTTGTGCAGTCAGGGGGGAGGGCGGTTGGTCAAATCTATTGAAAAACAGATTCAGGTTGTTCGCCCACTCCCTGCCCCCTGTGGCCTGGGGGGAGGTATTCTGGAGCCCCGAGATGGTTTTGAGGTTTCTCCAGACCCCGCTGATGTCGCTCTGTTGCAGCTTGTCCTCCATCTTCTTCCTGAAGCTGTCCTTGCCTTCTCTGATCTTTCTCCTCAGCTCCCTCTGTACGGACTTCAGCATCTCCCTGTTCCCTGACCTGAAGATCCTCTTCTTCCCTCTCAGAAGTGTTTTTATCTCAGGGTTGATCCAGGGTTTGTTGTTTGAGTGACGCCGTATGGTCTTGGTGGGAACGGATTTGTCCACACAGAAGCTGAGGTAGCCCGTGAAGGTGTGAATGAGGCCATCGATGTCCTCACCATGTGGATCGCAGAGCTGCTTCCAGGCGGTGGCTTCAAAACAGCCCTTTAGGGTGTCCATTGTCTCCTCAGACCATAACTCCACAGTGTGCATGGCCGGAGGTTGTCTGTGCACTAGGGGTTTGTACACCGGCCGGAGATGAACCAAGTTGTGATCCGATCTCCCGAGTGGGGGGAGTTGTGATGAGGTGTACGCCTCCTTAGTGTTTGCGTAGAATAAATCCAGTGTTTTATTGTCTCTAGTGTGGCATGTGACATACTGGGTGAACGTGGGTAGAATGGGAGACAGTGAAACATGGTTGAAATCGCCTGAGATGAGGAGAAGAGCATCTGGGTGTTCTGTCTGCAGCCTGCTGGTTACTGAATGGATGACGTCACGCGCTGTCCCAGCGTTCGCCGTCGGATTTGCATAAACAACAATGCAGATCACGTGTGAGTGTTCTCTCGGGAGATATGTAGGCCTCATGCTAACAGCTAGCAACTCAATGTCTTTGCTGCAGTGTCGTTGTTTAACAGTGATATGTCCCGGTCTGCACCAGTTGTTGTTAACATACATTATCACTCCACCGCCCCTAGCCTTGCCACTGTCTGGTGTTCGGTCAGCTCGTATCATGTGAAAACCCTCCAGCTCAATGTTAGCATCTGCTGCTAGTTCAGTTAGCCACGTCTCAGTAAACAAAAGGAGAGAGCACTCCCGGTATGTGCTATCATAACGGGAGATAGCCGCTAGCTCATCTAACTTTCCCAGTATCGACCGTACATTTCCCATGACAACAGATGGAAGGGAGGGTCTGTACCTTATATTTTTTGTCCTCCGCCTTACTCCAGCCCGGCAGCCGCGGCGTTTTCGCCTCAGTTCTCTCGGTATGTCGAGTTTTTCCAATGGGACCGGGTGGCGGTTGAATGCTAGCAGCTGTTCTCTGCTGTATCGTATCCTGCTATAAACAGTGGCTCCGTCCACCGGCTCAGGAGACATTTAGGACGATCTGTGTGTCCGTGATATAAGTGGGGTGAAAAAAAAAAAAAGACGGATCAAAAGAGAGAGGAAGGGAAAAAGACTCGGAATCGAGCCGCTGTTGCAAAAGGCAGCCGACTGGTGTGGCGCCGAGAGGGGGAAAAAAAAAAAAAAAAAAAAAAAAAGTTCTGTATCAAATATTACAAGAAAATAATATAAACTGTTACTTCTTACGTGTCATGAATTGCCCCTTGGGGCACAGAGGAAGACCCACGCGCTAAACTGTGAGTTTGTGAGATTTATTGAAAAAACAACAAAAGACAAAGTCCAGAACAGTGCTCTAACACAAAATTCAAACAAGCAATCAAACTTACAGATAAAGCACACCAGAACAAGGGCTACGTTCTGGTGGAAACGAGGAAAGGAGAAACTCAAGACTGCGGCAAGGGAAAATGAAAATAACCGCCCTTAAATAAGGTCAGAAACAAATCATACAAGTAATGACAGGTGTGGGTCACGTGAGCGAGCCGAAGGAAACGATTCATAATTGGACCAGCTGGGGGCAATGAGAGGGAAGCGACCAAAGGTGACAGCTGACAGGACAACGCCCACACAGAGCACAAACACGGAAACGCCACTGACAGCTGTCAAACCAGAGGGAGAACACAACAGTAGGAATATAAAGAATAAAATATCAACAAATGCAGACCGAGATACAAATACAAATTAATACAAAATAAAAGTGTAACTAAGACATAAACAGAAAAATAGAAAACAGTACAAGAATTACAGAAACCAAAAAGCACAAAATACAACAAATATATACTGTAAATGTAGAGAAAACGCCATTAGACTGAGCATGACGGAAACTTCCTGGGTCTCTCTCTCTCTCTCTCTCTCTCTCTCTCTCTCTCTCTAAAATCAAGATGAAGCAAAACAGAGGTCAAATATATCTACAGCCACTCCGAGCGGCACATTGTCCGACGTTAATACGGCTTCAGCAGTGCTGTTGACATGCGGAAAAATGCAGGCAGATTATCCACACTGCTGCAACGGTTTTTTTTGTTTGTTTTTTTAACATGACAGCATTCTGAAACAGAAAATGGGATTTATGCACCCGCATCACGTTAACACCATTACCGACGTCTGTCGCCGATGCAGTGATCAGCAATTTTTTCTGTGTGTTTGTTGAAATGCTTTGTTCCATTGCCAAAGCAGATTTCAACCAATGTGTAGTAATTTGTGTTTATCGTGTGTTTTTGTCTATGAAATAGTGATGGACAATAGCAGACTGTGATGGAGTTGGAGCTAGTTTGTACAGAGAAAAGCTTGCACAGAGAAAAAGAGACAAAGTCGGAGAAAACGGCGCGTGTAACCACCACCACTGCTGTATCTGTGTAATTACTGGGGTTCTGTATGTGCTTACTTCCTCAATATTCTTTGAATTTGGACCATGGTTTAACTGACTTGCTGTGGAAGTCGTGCCTCCATGAACAGGCAGAGCAGAGCAGCGACGAGAACCAGGAAATGTGAAGGAGGAGACAAAGTGGACCAAACACAGCTTTTACAGCCTGCGTCACCCGACGTGCACCTCTCCTTCTCTGGAGAGGTGCACGTCGGGCGACACAATAGGAACGCACGTTGCTGCTACATCAACGCTGTCACAGCTGCATCACGTCGACACAGATGCATAACTTGTGCTTGTGTGACATCGTCAAGCAGCAGACCCCAAATATCGCGATATTCATTTTTACAGATATCAAAATTTATACTAGCATTATGGTGAACAATATGATATGGCACAACCCTAGACGACACTAAACAGAAGTGCCTTTGGCATCTTTATTTGATCTCTGGCAAGGAAAAGCGCCTGAAGTTGGTTATCAGTGGCAGCGGAACATGCCTCAGTACCAGCACACACTCAGCAGTTCTCAGCAGCTCTGAATGGCCCAGACCTATTTTTCGATCATCTTCAGAAAGTCCCCGGTTCTCCTTCTTACCCAAGGATCTCATGCTCCACTACAATTCTCAGGATGAAAATATCCACATGTCTCCCTACTCACGGAGGTTTGGCCATGGTCAGTGTCAAGAGAGCTATCTGTTAGGCCTTATTTTTGGACATATTTACAAACTTCCATGCAAAGTTTATTTAGATCCGTGTGTTTTTTCCCCTTTTTGGTCAGTTCCTCTTGAAGTCTCTGAGATAATCTCAACATCTCAAACAAACCTCTTCTTTCAACATGTTTCTTTGTATATTAGCCAAACAAAGTGTAGGTTGAATAAAATGCTTCAGTTTGATTGAAGCTACTCAAGTCTACTCACTTCAGCAAAACTGACACCACTGATTCCACTCTGAGGTGAGCACACTGTAAAGGCTCCTAAAAGCTTAGATTTAAAGCCGCAGAAACATCAACCCTATAAATCCACCATCTGCCATGTTATCTCTGCAATGAAAGGAATGTGGCCCTTCTTTGAAAGTTGGTGTGGTGATGTGCTGCAGCTGGCCTATACAGTTCTATGAGCCACTCATCCTCCATCTCCAATACATCAGGGGATCGCTATCTATCTGTCAGTCAGTTTATTTTCCTATGCTGACAAACATTCAATTGACATTGGAACATCCTGTTATTTCTGTGGATCAGCATTTGCTGGGAATTATTTTGACAGTCTTGATGCTCCAACTCAAACTATGATGTTTATAACTATCATCTAAGGGCCCCTTTACACACCACAGAGATGCTTGGGTGACCATTGAGAGATCAAAAATAGGCCCGATCTCTCAACCATCTACTAAAGCTTCGAAAAAGCTGATCTATAGATCTTTGAACACTCCATGAAAGATTGCAGGGAGACCAAGAGAGATCGCTGAGGGATCACTGAGAGTTTCTTGGGTGACCAAAGAGGTGTATACTGTATATATCTGAGAGGTTTCTAGTGCGCTTCTACCCCTTTACATAGGGATGAGATCAATGATCTCTGCAATCGCTAACATCTTTCAATGATCTCTCAATAATTTTCCAGTGATCTCCATGTTACCACAGTCTCAAAGTTTTGATTCAGTCTAAAACAGTCTTTCAGCAATCACCAAAAGGAAGCAATCTCTCAAGAAGCTCTCAAGGAGCACTCAACAGCCTCATTAATCTCCCAATGATCTCTCAGTGATATCCAACAGAGTCTTTCATCGAACACTCAGCAATCCCTCACTGATCTCTCAGTGATCTTCCATCTCTGTCTTTTGGGTGGAAAAATTTGGAACTAATTGAGAGATCATTGAGACATTGATGAGATTGTTGAGCACTCCTTGACCTCCTAAAGTCAATGATCTTTCAGCAATCTTTGAATGAACACCAAATTTTTCCACCCCAAAGGTAGAGATGGCTGAGAAATCAGTGAGGGATTGCTGAGCGTTTGATGAAAGACCAATAGAATTCATTGAAAAATCACTGAGAGGTTACTAGGAGATCACTGGGAGATAGATGAGATCATTGGGCGCTCCTTGAGAGATTGTTTTAGACTGAGTCAAAAGTTTGAGGTCATGGAAATCACTGAGAGATCATTGCGAGAACTTGGCAATTGTGGAGCTCTCACTGAAAGATCATTGAGAGATCTGCCCATTATATGAGGAAGTTTGATGTATGGGGTTGTACGTATTCAAATGGTAAATGCCATTCACTTATATAACATGTTTCTACTCATCTCTGGATGACCAAAGCACTTTACAGATCCTGTTATCCACCCATTCACACACTGGTGGCAGTGGAGCTGCCATGCACACAGGCACTGGCCTGACCCACCAGGAGCAACTGGGAGTTCAGTGTTTTGCTCAAGGACACTTCGACATGCAGACTGCAGAGAGTGGGAATCGAACCACTGAACCTCCAATCTGTAGTCGGCCCCAATACACCTGCGCCAGAGCCATTCAAAAACAATGACAGAAACTCAGCTACAAACATGAATGAGGAGAGAATGTGGTCCTACCACCACTGTGTGCCCCTTGGTCTTAAGCAGATTATCTCCATGCATCAAGTACTGTATCTGCAGGTCTTCTCTAGTCGTTCACTCCGGACCTTCATCTAGTTGCTTATCCTGCCCTGGACAGCAGTAGTTTCTTGCAGTTGGACAAAGTTTTTGTTAGACATGGCAAAAAACAAAAACATGCTTTCCCTTTGAGGAAGCAGTACGAAGGCTCATCTAAGTCTGAACTTTGACCCCTGTAATGGACGTACAGTAACTCTCTTATCAACAGTAGTCAGCTGGGCTGCAAGCAAGCGTCACCCCGCATGCACCCATACATCTGGTGAGAACCAAACTATGAATGGAAATAAATGTCAGTCACTGATATAAAACATAAAAATGATGGTGCCAGTCAGTGCTACGCCAGCCATCTAGGGAATAATACACCTGGGTGGCTGAAGAAAATGCCAGAATACAAGTGTTGAAATCAGTCTAATAATGACTTCTGACCTTGATTGTGAATATTTGAACTTGTCAAAAATTTTCAGTAGAAACAGCTCTTGTTTCAATTAGAAATTAGAAAGGCCTAAAGGCTGTCCTTCTCAAGTTATCACCATGAGGTTTTCTGAAAAATTGATCTGACCTTTCCGTTAAGGTCACAGAAATACAAACTTGCCCAAGACTTTTAGTGGCTATGCCTGCGATATCAGTGTGAAAAGTGTAAGTTACTTCCTTCTCAAGTGACACCCACAGGGTAGGTGTTGACCACCTGATATGGCCTTGAGCCTGAGTGTCAAAGACCCAGTATGTAAGTGTTGTTGCAGAAATAATTTATGTTCATAATATAAAGATTGATTAAAAATATATATATATATATATATATATATATATCTAATTTGAAGCAATATAAAGTTGGCTTGGTCATATCTCTCATGAACTGCAGGCTAGCAGATACCTCTGTTAAGAGACCACGAGGCTCTGTTATATTTGATATTAAGTTACTCGAAGGACTGTTGTAACCTAAGCAGGCTGCCACAAGGGACTCTAATGGACTTAAAAACCTCCTTTTATGACAAGCGGCCAACAAGGTATTTCTTTAGATATGTAAATAATGTTATTTAGCATGTTAAGTTAGCACCGTTTATATTGTTTGCATGCTAAGCGCACTGTAAGTTTTCTGAAGTGCTTTGTGTTTTAATTTGCATGTACAGTTCTCATGGCGTGTCGGCTTCATGGCATGACGGCTTGGTGAAGTTATGGCATAAAGAAACAACCATAAACAAGGCAAAGCTGCCTTAAGAAGCAACAAATGCCCATTTCAAGGAACCGCCCTGTGTCTGTATTTTTGTAAAAGGAGCTACACTGTATATACAATTCATTGTGATGTTTACAGACAGAGAGAGAGATGGTATATTGGATTAATCTCGCTGATTTCAATATTGGATTTTTGTTGATTGTCATACCTTTCCTATAATTTTTTCCAGCTCTATCCACCCATTCTGGTTTCATTCCAGGTGCTGAGTCAGATCCAGTGGTGTTTCTATAAGAAGCTAAAAGTTCCCTTTGGCAACACATGGTGACACACTGACCTATGAAACAGAAAAGTAGTCCAAAGGTGTCACATGACATCAAGCAGGATTGCAGCTGCATATTTAATGGAAATCTAATTTTTTTCTTAACCTAGCCGAAGCAGTTGTACTGCCTAATCTAAAATAACAAGTGAAAATGAAAGTAGCTAGAAATTAACACAGATGGGGGTGGGAAGTGTGAGGAATTCAATAGGTATTACCCCCTCTGTACTCAACACGCCTGAAATGTTCCATCCACCAGCAGGGGAATGTACTGTCGTGAAAAAATTAGGACACCCTAAGAAAGCCTGTATGTTTTAACATTTGGACATATGGATATTTAATATAAATTTTAATAATACTGGGAGATTCAGGTAATATAACTAAACAATTAAAACTGAAGAAAAGACTTTTTAAAATTTTCTGTAACATGTAATTCTAAAAACATGCGATTTCTGGTGAGGAATAAATTAGGACACCCCCACATTGATTCCCATTTAAAATGGCTAAAATCACATCACGTGCACATGATTAGAACATCATTACTCAGCATTTTGAAGGCTTCTCTTATTTAAACCTCAGACATTTAGTTTGGTGTGTTCCCGACTGTTGAAGTGAGAGTCAACACCATGGTGAGATCAAAAATGCTGTCTGAGGTTTTCAGAAAGAAAATTGTAGCAGCTTATGAGCCTGCAAGGGATATAAAAAGCTCTCAAAAGAATTTGAAATCAGCTATTCCACTGTCCGGAAAATAGTCTACAAGTGGAGGACATTCAAAACAACTGCCAACATGCCTAGGTCTGGCCGTCCAAGCAAGTTCACCCCGAGAGCAGACTGCAGGATGCTAAAAGAAGTCTCTAAAAACCCTAAAATGTCATCAGAGGACCTACAGCAGGCTCTTACTACTGTTGATGTGAAAGGGCATACCTCTACAATCAGAAAGAGACCACAAGTTTAACTTGCATGGGAGGCGTGCAAGGAGGAAACCTTTGCTCTCTAAGAGAAACATGAAGGCCAGACTGAAGTTTGCCAAACAGAACATAGACAAAGACCTGGGCCTCATGCATAAAGGGTACTTGCGCACAAAAACATGGCGTATGTCCTTTTCCACAGAAAATTTCACATGTATCAAGAATAAAATGACCGTGAAAATATGTCCAGCCCCATATCAACTTCATGGTTGGCGTATGTATGTTTCTACTGTTATTGGTCTGCTGGTGACACTTAGAGATAATGTTGGGAGACTGATAATGACGTGAGAATTATTGCACACACCAGAAACACATGATGAACAAACATCCAAGTGTCCACAATTAGATGAGGAGATATAAAAGCAAGCACAAAAAAGTGCAGAAAATGCCTCTAACAACAATGGTGTTAGCATTATTAGAGGATATTGCAAATCGCGCAGTGAAAAGAGAAAGGGTATTTAGAGACAGAGAAGATTTTCTGGCTCAGGACGATGACTGGCTTGTCAGCCGGTTTAGGTTTCCACAGGCAGTCCTTGTGGAACTATGCTCAGAGCTACAGCCGCTCTCGGAGCACGACACGGCAAGAAACCGTGCGCTGCCTGTCCCAGGGCAGGTGGTGACACCACTGGGGTTCCTGGAAACATGGGCATGCCAGAGGGAGCTGGCAGACCAATCTGGAATTTCCCAGTCAACCCTGAGCCAAGCTATGCCAGCTGTGTGAGACGGCGTTATCTGGCTGTCACCCAGGTGCATTATATTCCCATACAATGCAGTTGAACAGACCAACATCAAAGCACAATTTGCAGTGAGAGACAGCTTTCCTAATGTAATCAGAGCTATGGACTGCACACACATTGCTATAAAATCATCATCACAAGATGAATGTGTATGTTAACAGGAAACATTTCCATCTCTTTTTAAATGCAGCATTTCTCTGTCTGTGTATCTGTTCCACACATATGTCTTGAACCGTTCATCAGACTGACCTAAGATTTTAAACGTGTTTTGCTGAGATTACGAGGGTGTGCACCCCTGAGTATGTAGTCACTCAGTCAAAATATGTAATTTTTGTTAATAAAGGTTTAGCCAACGCTCTGTCCCTACTCTATGTCTCTTCATGCCCTGCCTTCAAGAAGTGTGGGTGGGGTTTCGGATTGACTCTCTGCTGATTGGATAATACACTGCATCATGACCATGCTGATTGGATAATACATGGCACCACGACCTGTCAGTCACCACAGTGTTCCCTAAACAAAACAAGGAAGTGAAAAACATAATACTGAAGATTTAATGCTTAAAAAAATTATCCCATAAAGTTTCAGTGATTGCATAGGTCTAAAGCATAATTCAGCATATGTGCAAAACATGAGGTGCACGAGCAGACTGGGTGGAGTGTCAGCGGGACCGGATCTGACAAATCAACACAGAACATGCCGGGAGAAGCAGTGGCCAGACACGACCTGGCTCAAAGGCACGCTAACTGATGGCATTAAAAAAAGTTATTTTTAATAAAGTGAAAAAAAGATAATGCATGGAGTGTGCTTTTGCCCTGAGGTTGATTTATCATTGAAAACAGCTGAGCTGTGTGGTTCCAGCAACCAGTTGATTGGATCCATCGGTGTTCTGACATTTTGGCATATCTATCACAACAGCTGATATACGGACAGGACATATAGCAGAACTGAAATGGCGTTTCTCCCTCTCTTCAGTGGTGTGCGCAATATAAAAAACAAAAGGAATAAGGCTGGAAAAACGTACAGAGGGAGCTGAGGAGGAAGATCAGAGAAGGCAAGCACAGCTTCAGGAAGAAGATGGAGGACAAGCTGCAACAGAGCGACATCAGCGGGGTCTGGAGAAACCTTAAAACCATCTCTGGGCTCCAGAATACCTCCTCCCAGTCCACGGGGGGCAGGGAGTGGGCGAACAATCTGAACCTGTTTCTTAATAGGCTTGACCAACTGCCCTCCCCCCAACTGCACACCAACCACTGCTGCCCCTAAAGTCATCGAGACCTGCTGTCCACATCCCACTCCACCAACACCCCCCCCACTCCCAGCACACAGCCCCCCAACCTGACCCTCACTAAGACCCAGGTGAGGACGGAGCTGAGGAAGATCAAGGCGAGGAAGGCCTCGGGACCGGACGGCATCAGCGCAAAGCTCTTCAAGTCCTGCGCAGACCAGCTGTGTGGGATTGTGGAGCACATCTTCAACCTGAGCCTGAAGCTGGGGAGGGTACCACAGTTATGGAAAACATCTTATGTGGTACCTGTACCAAAGACTTCCCACCCCAAAGAGGTGAACAGCTACAGACCTGTGGCCCTGAAGTCTCACATGATGAAGACCCTGGAGAGACTGCCCCTTGCTCACCTCCGCCCCCTGGTGGGGCCAGCGATGGATCCACTCCAGTTCGCCTACCAGCATGGCATCGGGGTGGAGGATGCAGTGATCTTCCTCCTTCACCGTTCCCTGTCCCACCTGGAGAAGCCCGGGAATGCAGTGAGGATCATGTTCTTTGATTTCTCAAGTGCTTTCAACACCATCCAACCGATGATCCTGAAGGACAAGCTGCTGCACACAGGGGTGGACCAGCACTTGTCATCATGGATCCTGGACTACCTCACTAACCGGCCACAGTTTGTGAGAACCCGGGATTGTGTGTCCGACACCATCATCGGCAGCATGGGAGCCTCCCAGGGAACGGTTTTGGCCCCCTTCCTGTTCACCATTTATACTGCAGATTTCTCACACAACACAACACACTGCCATCTACAGAAGTTCTCTGACGACTCTGCAATCGTCGGCCTCATCTCCAATGGAGATGAAGCTGAGTACAGAGGACTTATCCAGGACTTCGTGGACTGGTGCCATTGGAACTGCCTCCAGATCAATGCGAGGAAAACTAAGGAGCTGGTGGTGGACTGCCGCAGGCAAGGACAACCCCTCACAGCACCAGTGAACATCCAGGGAACAGACATTGAGATGGTGACATCCTACAAGTACCTGGGTGTTCATCTGAACAATAAACTAGACTAGTCACACAATACCGATGCACTCTACAAGAAGGGACCGCGCAGGCTGTTCCTACTGAGGAGGCTCAGATCTTTTGGTGTACAAGGGGTGCTCTTGAAGACATTCTACGACATGGTGGTGGCATCAGCCATCACTTTTGGAGTGGTCTGCTGGGGCAACGGCATTACAGCAGCTGATAGGAAGAGACTGAACAAACTAATCAAGAAAGCTAGCTCTGTCCTGGGGCAACGCCTTGACCCAGTGGAGGAGATAGGAGAGAGAAGGATGGTGGCTAAACTATCATCTCTGCTGGAGTCTGAGTCCCACCCTATGCAGGACATACTGAACGCACTGAGGAGCTCATTTAGCAGTAGACTACATCATCCTAGATGCGTGACCAAGAGGTTTCGCAGGTCCTTCCTACCTACAGCTGTCAGACTGTATAACCTAAGCAAGGCTGCTCGCAGAGATAGCAAAAAAACGTGACGACCTAATAGTATTGAATTCAAAAGACACAACAGACTTACACAAATGGTCCCCTCCAGTATACAACTAGGACAATATCAGTCACTATGGAGGGTGACAATATGTATAGGTACATATTCATACCATGTAGGGTAACTAAATAGACGGTTATGGTGTTTAGTCCATCTAGCTACAATGTTCCACACTGTGTATACACTATATATTTATATATTTATGTGTACATATGTATATTCACTGCTCTTATTTTCTTATCTTCTAAATCATTGCTCTGAGTGTTGCTATCCCTGTGCTGTTGGAATCCTGGAATTTCCCCATTGTGGGACTAATAAAGGCTTATCTTATCTTATCTAAAAACAGCAACAGCTGTCCATGTACAGTAATGCTACTCGTAGTGCAAATAGCAACAAAAGATAGACTTAAGGTTTAATGCTTAAAAAATTATACCATAAAGTTGCCAGATTGCGTAGGTCTAATGGATAATTCGGCATGAAGAACACGAGGTGCATGGGGGGGCAGCAGCTGAACCGGTGAATCGCAGTCCTTCGCAGGCACGTGGGTAAAGTAGCATAGGTCTCAAATATTAGTAAACGTGTCTTGTTATAGTACTGCATGAGTTTATTGACAATACACAGAAGAAATTCAATATTACACTGAACTCCATCACTGATCAGTGATATAAATTAAAATAATTATAACGATGACTGACCAACTCCCATTCCCCAAAGTGAAGATGCACTATTATGAATATACAGTGCATCCGGAAAGTATTCACAGCGCTTCACTTTTTCCACATTTTGTTATGTTACAGCCTTACTCCAAAAGGGATTAAATTCATTTTTTCCTCAAAATTCTACACAAAGTAACCCATAATGAGAACGTGAAAAAAGTTTTTTGAAATTTTTGTAAATTTATTAAAAATAAAAATCAATAAAATCACATGTACATAGTTATTCACAGCCTTTGCCATGAAGCTCAAAATTGAGCTCAGGTGCATCCTGTTTCCACTGATCATCCTTGAGATGTTTCTACAGCTTAATTGGAGTCCACCTGTGGTAAATTTAGTTGATTAAACATGACTTGGAAAGGCACACACCTGTCTATATAAGGTCCCACAGTTGACAGTGCATGTCAGAGCACAAACCAGGCATGAAGTCAAAGGAACTGTCTGTAGACCTACGAGATAGGATTGTCTCGAGGCACAAATCTGGGGTAGGGTACAGAAAAATTTCTGCTGCTTTGAAGGTCCCAATGAGCACAGTGGCCTCCATCATCCATAAATAGAAGAAGTTCGGAACCACCAAGACTCAGCCAAGAGCTGGCCGTCTAAACTGAGCGATCGGGGAAGAAGTGCCTTAGTCAGAGAGGTGACCAAGAACCCGATGGTCACTCTGTCAGAGCTCCAGTATTCTTCTGTGGAGAGAGGAGAACCTTCCAGAAGGACAACCATCTCTGCAGTAATCCATCAATCAGGCCTGTATGGTAGAGTGGCCAGACAAAAGCCACTCCTTAGCAAAAGGCACATGGCAGCCCACCTGGAGTTTGCCAAAAGGCGCCTGAAGGACTCTCAGACCATGAGAAACAAAATTCTCTGGTCTGATGAGACAAAGATTGAACTCTTTGGCATGAATACCAGATGTCTGTCATGAATTGGCCCCTTCGGGGCAAAGAGAATGACCCAGGCACTGAACTGTTTAGTGAAATTTGTTAACAAGAACAGAAAATACAAAAACTGTGCATGGAACACAAAAAATGCAAACTTAAAGTAACTTACAGTGAGGAACTCTCCAGGGCCAAGCTCGCACTGCAAGGGGGGAGGAAAAATAAGTCCAACAGTCCATAGACATCAGACGATTGACAATTGAGAATAGACAATGCTGCTACACTGAGAGAATGTGCAGGCAGCCTTAAATAATGCAGTAAATGAGCGCCAGGTGCATGCCACTGACTGAGCCGGTGACCTAATTACAACTGCTCACAGCTGAGATGGCAGAGGAGCAGACAGTGAGCAGCTGATGGGGAGTGTCTGGAGAAAGACGTAAGGCTCTTGTCACAAAACCAAAAAATATACAAAAACTGGCAACATAATAATAATAACAGACATACAAAACTTAGAAATAAAGTGAGAGTCTGAGCTCTGTGAAACACACGCTCAGACACATGACAATGTCATGTTTGGAGGAAACCAAGCACTGCTCATCACCAGGCTAATGCTATCCCTACAGTGAAGCATGGTGGTGACAGCATCATGCTGTGGGGATGTTTTTCAGCAGCAGGAACTGGGAGACTAGTTAGGCTAGAAGGAAAGATGAATGCAGCAATGTACAGAGACATCCTGGATGAAAACCTGCTCCAGAGTGCTATTAACCTCAGACTGTGGTGACGGTTCATCTTTTTTCACCGGGAACGTGCGATCGCTAGGAAATAAAACAGACGAGCTTACAACGCTGGTCAGGACACAAAAGGAGTATCGTGAGTGTAGTTTCATGTGTTTTACGGAGACGTGGTTACACTCACAGATCCCGGATGTAAACGTAGCAATACCTGGCTTCAAGACTATAAGGGGGGATAGGGACGTGAAAACCAGCAGGAAAAAGAGAGGAGAAGGAGTGGCACTTCTTGTTAATGAGCGGTGGTGTCACCCCAGACACATTTATGTGAAGGAAAAGTGCTGCAGCCCGGACATTGAACTGCTGGCTGTGAGTATGAGACCTTATTATATGCCGTGAGAAATGAAGTGCGCTTTAATTGTTATCGTCTACGTCCCTCCATCAGCTGACGCAGCGGTGGCCTGTGACGTCATCAGCTCCACTGCGGCTACATTACTGGAGAAGCACCCGGATGCATTCATGGCCATCACAGGTGATTTTAACCATGTCTCAGTGGGAAAAACACTACCAAACTTTCACCAGTTTGTTGACTGTCCCACCAGGGAGAACAAAACACTGGATTTACTGTATGCCAATGTCAGTGATGCATATAGTGCAACAGCTTTACTCCCCATTGGTAAATCAGATCACTGCATGGTCATATTAACACCCAAGTACGTCCCCCTTGTGCAAAGGCAGCCTGCTTATACACGGACTGTGAGGACGTGGACACAGGAGGCTGCTGATGCACTACAGGACTGCTTTGAGACGACAGACTGGAGCGTACTCTGTGAACCACATGGGATGGACATAGACAATATAACCAACTGCATCACAGAATACATTAGATTCTGTGAAGACATGACCATGCCAGCTCAGACTGTACACTGCTTCTCCAACAACAGACCATGGGTCACCAGTGACCTGAAAGCACTACTGAACAAAAAGAAGAGAGATTTTAGGGCTGGAGACAAGGAGAAGCTGAGGGGAGTGCAGCATGAGCTGAAAGAGATGCTGAGGAGGTGCAAGGACAATTACAGGAGGAAGTTGGAAGAGAAACTCAGGCAAAATAACACTAAAGATGTGTGGGAGGGAATGAAACAAATAACTGGGTACAAGGGGAGAGTCAGACATCCATCTGGGAGCCAGGAGAGAACTGAGGAACTGAATCTGTTTTTTAATAGGTTCAACTCACAGTCTGTCACCCGAGCAACACAATCAGACCCCCAAGCACCCCTCCCCACCCACGCTCCCGTGCAGAACCTCTCTCCATCTCCCCCCTCCTCCTCCCCAGAGGGCACTAGGACCCTCCCTCACTTCACGGTGGCTACAGATCAGGTGGAGAAACAGCTGGAGAGACTCCGTCAGTGGAAGGCTTTGGGCCCTGATGGCATCTCTGCAAGGACCCTGAGGACCTGTGCCAACCAACTAGCTCCGGTACTGAAACACCTGTACAACCTGAGCCTGAGTCTGGAGAGAGTACCGGTGCTGTGGAAGACATCCTGCCTGGTTTCTGTCCCCAAGAAGTCATCTCCATCGGATATGAATGACTACTGACCAGTTGCCCTCACATCTCATGTGATGAAGGTCCTGGAGAGACTGGTCTTAGCCCACCTGAGGCTGCAGGTGAAGATGTGGCTGGACCCTCTGCAGTTTGCATATCAGCCCCATTTAGGAGTTGAAGATGCTGTCATCTACCTGCTGCAACGAGCCCATCTGCACCTGGATGGTGGAGGACATACTGTGAGAATCACTTTTTTTGATTTCTCCAGTGCCTTTAACACCATCCAGCCACTGCTGCTGGGCAAGAAGCTGCGGGTGATGGGGGTTGACAGCTCTGTGATCTCCTGGATTACTGACTACCTGACAGGCAGACCACAGTTTGTCAGGCTGGGTAGTGTCTTGTCTGGAGTGGTGGCTAGTGATACGGGAGCACCACAGGGGACTGTGCTCTCTCCTTTTCTTTCTACCTTATACACCACTGACTTTCAGTACAACACTGAGTCATGCCACCTGCAAAAATTCTCTGATGACTCAGCTGTTGTGGGGTGTATGGGGGGGAGGGTACAGGGCACTGGTAGACAGATTTGTGGAGTGGACGGAGCAGAATCACCTGAGGTTGAATGTCAGCAAGACCAGGGAGATGGTGATTGACTTCAGGAAGAGGAAGGCTCCTTTTCAGCCACTGCAGATTAGGGGGGAGGATGTGGGAGTGGTTGAGGACTCCAAATATCTGGGTGTCAGAATCAGTAGCTGGTTGGACTGGAGATCCAAGACCAATGCTGCGCACAAGAAGGGGATGAGCAGACTCTACTTCCTGAGAAAGCTGAGATCCTTCAACGTGTGCAGCAGGATGCTGGAGCTTTTCTACCAGACTGTTGTTGCCAGCGCCATCTTCTTTGCTGCTGTCTGTTGGGGTAGCAGTATCAGGGCCAGAGATACCAACAGACTTGACAAGATCATCAAGAGGGCTGGCTCTGTAATTGGTCTCAGACCGGAGACCTTTGAGACAGTGGTGGAGAGGAGAACACTAAATAAACTGCAATCCATCATGAACAATCCTGATCACCTCCTCCACCACACACTAGATAGACAGCAAAGCACTTTCTCCAGTAGACTACTACAGCTTCGCTGTCGAACGGCCAGGTACAGGAAATCTTTCCTGCCACATGCAATTTCACTGTACAATAACTCACTATGATGTTGTATTCTGGTCATAGCTATGCTGCAGCACTGCATTTTACAGACTTACAGACTAACTGGTACATCACTTTTCACTGTGCTCCTGATAGTCCTTCTTTGTGCAATGGGATGATTCATGTGTTTATACGGGTCATCATATATTAAGCTATGATGTATATAGGTTTTATAGTCGTGTTAGTTTTTACTTTCCATGGGTAATCCCTTTGTCTGTCATGTGTGTGTTTCTGTTGTTTGGCTGTCAACTGTCATGCTGCTGTTACACTGTAATTTTCCAGTTTGGGATCAATAAAGTACATCTATCTATCTATCTATCTATCTATCTATCTATCTATCTATCTATCTATCTATCTTTTAACAGGACAACAACCCAAAGCATACATAGCCAAGATATCAAAGGAGTGGCTTCAAGACAACTCTGAATGTCCTTGAGTGGCCCAGTCAGAGCCCAGACTTGAATCCAGTTGAACATCTCTGGAGAGATCTGAAAATGGCTGTGCACCGACGCTTCCCATCCAACCTGATGGAGCTTGAGAGGTGCTGCAAAGAGGAATGGGCAAAACTGCCCAAAGATAGGTGTGCCAAGCTTGTGGCATCATATTCAAGAAGACTTGAGGCTGTAATTGTTGCCAAAGGTGCATCAACAAAGTATTCAGCAAAGGCTGTGAATACTTATGTAGGCTACATGTGATTTCTTAGTTGTTTTTTTTTTAATTTTTAAGAAATTTGCAAAAATCTTAAAAAACTTTTTCACATTTTCATTGTGGGGTATTGTGTGTAGAATTTTGAGGAAAAAAATGAATTTAATCCATTTTGGAATAAGGCTGTAACATAACAAAATGTGGAAAAAGTGAAGCGCTGTGAATGCTTTCCGGATGCACTGTAAGTGATAAAAGATCACACAAATAAATGGTAAATGGCGTTCACTTATACAGCGCTTTTCTTCTCATCTAGGATGACAAAAGCACTTTACAGATCCTGCAATTCACCCATTCACACACTGATGGCAGCAGAGCTACCATACACACAGGCGCTACCCAGGCCACCAGGAGCAACTGGGGGTTCAATGTCTTGCTCAAGGACACTTCGACAAGCGGACAGCAGACAGTGTGGGAATCGAACCCATGACCCTCTGATCAATAGTCGGTCACACTACACCTGTGCCGCTACCACCCCCGCCAAATAAGGGATCTGACAAACAAATAAACAAGGGATCTGAAACAGTCACTAATGTTGGATGTCCGATTCACACTTTCAAATACAGCCTACATTTGGGCCTGTAAAGCCTGATTGGGATACCTGTTTCAGACAGGAATACTTGCGTTCTACGGGCAATGCGCTAGTTCTACCAATGTACAACTTATATGTGATGCGCAAATGTGACTAACCAACATTGTTGCAAGGTGGCCTGGTTCAACACACGATTCATTCATTCTAATGAACAGCATTGTTGGGAACAAACTACAAGCTGACACTGTGTGGATGAGTGGCTTCTTGGTGAGTAAATTCATGTAATTGTCCTAAATAACCCACCTCATGCGTAACGTGCCTGTGCGCCCCCAAATATCACCCTGTCTTCAAGGCTTCATTACAAGTCAGTGGTAAAGTGACTTCCTTCTCTTGCTGATTAAACTGCAGTGTCACGACGGCCCTCACGGACCGTCACAAGACGCCTCAGTCACCAGTGAGTTTGCAGTGGTAATTTATTGTAGAGTAGGCAGAACACTCACAGAACACATACAGTGGCTGGGTGAAGTCTGAGCCGGGGAACACCCGATGCGCCAGACAACAACGTTAATGATGAGCTAGGCAAACAGGAACATACCTGAGCATATAGGAGCACCATCAGAACGTAGTAGAATATAACAGATGATCATAAGAGAGCATAACAGAACATAACAGAGACTGCCGCGTTGGAGGACATTTAGCACCCACTTATATCTCTGGTGGCTAATGACCCCAACGCGGCACAGCTGCTGCTACTGACAGCAGAGCAGCAGCTGACTTTGACAGCAGGGAGCTCCCCTGGGCGCCTTCACAATAAGAGCCCGAGGAGCTGGAAGGAATCCTCAGCTGCCAAAGCCAGGGAACAAAAAGATATGAGACCCGAGTGTGGCCAGAATCGACACTCGGGTTATGACAGTATCTCCCCCTCAAGGCCGAGCTCTGAGCGGCCTGAGTAACACCCAAGCCCCCCCCACCCCCCTAGGGTGGGTGGATGGGGCGCTGGCAGGAGGGAGCGAGACAAAGAACCAACAAGGCTACAAAGGTAGGGAGAGAAAAAAAAAACCATAATCGCCAAAAATGTGGGCAACCACAATAAGTTCAAAATATGCAACACACCCTTCGGCAAATAGAGTGACACAAGGTGGAAGAAAAAAACCCCCCACCAAACTCAGAAACAACCTGGTGAGCCACAAAAACACAAAACAATCCCCCTCCCCCCACACACACACACCCCAACAGTCCCACAGACGAGATCAGGAACCCGGAAAGGGAGCAGTCCAGGCCCGGAGGGATGGGGGCAAAAGGTTCGGGGGGGTCGTCCGGCAACAAGAGGCCACAGAACAGGGAGGGGAAAAGAGGACAGTTCGGGCGGCCTACCCCAGTCCCATGCTCGGGGGAAGAGAGTTTCAGGCGGCCGGAGCAGGTCACCGCACAGGAAGATAAACAGGTCGGGGGGCCGACCCAGAGAACCAAACCAATGAGACAGCCCTTCAGGCAGCTGCCCCGCAACACCAGCCCACCAGAACCGTTGGGGAGAAGCAGCCGGTGGTCCCGCAGAAAAGGGGGGAGATGAGGGGAAACCGGGCGGAGCGTTCGGGACCCCAACGGCCCCAGGTGGAGATGGGTAGTGCTCCTCAGGGAGACGAGGAGGATGACGGTGGAGATGAGGGTGACGAAGAAAACGAGCCTGTCCAGCATCCGGTGGATGGGGATCTGCAGCTCCCTCACCGAACCTAGGACCTGCTGGTGCAGCACCCACGGTGGACCCCGATTGGGCCTCCGGAACAGCACCCACGGTGGACCCCGATTGGGCCTCCGGAACAGCACCCATGGTGGACCCCGATTGGGCCTCCGGAACCAAACCCACGGTGGACCCCGATTGGGCCTCCGGAACAGCACTCCCGGTGGACCCCAACTGGACCGGAACATCACTCCCGGTGGACCCGGTCGGCGTGGCACCAGACTCGACCTCCAACCCCGAAACCGGAACCTCTGGCGCAGCAGGTGAGAGCAGCCCCTTGCCGGCGACCCTGGGAGAAGACTCACACAAGAGAGAAAACCCGGGATCAGGATCACCGGTAGCGCCAGAACCCGGCGAGATAAGCTTGGACGCAGCGGCCGGCTGCACCCGGCTCATCTCCCCTTGAGACAGGCAAAAGTTTTCTAACAGGTGAAGAAGAAAGATAAAACAGAGCACTTGCCTGAGCTCGGGTTCTGACGCCGTCCAGGACTGCGATGATTCGGGCTCAGAAGTCAGGAGGTCGTCCTCAGGCTCCCACTCAGCTGCGTCGGGCTCCGCAGCTGGCATGATGGTGCGTGCAGCTAGAGAGTCCTCCGGCACCGATGTCCACGCCGGTGGCCCGCATGGCATGGCGGCAGGGGAATCTCGCCCTGCTGGACCGGACCGCTCCTCCGTGGAACCCCGGGGACGCTTCTTCATCGGCGATGGCTCCACGCTGCAGTCCGGTCTCCTCCTCCGCCCATGGCGTGGCTGCGGAACCGGAACCAGGCTCTCCAGAACCGCAGGCCCCCTCCTCATCCAGCGACGTTGGCCTGACGTCGAGGACCGCTCAGCGGAGGGAGACACAGAGGAAGCAGGGTTAATACTTTCAGCCACAGCGGGTGGAAGGAGCTCGGGGGGCTGCATACCCCGAACTCCACCCCCAGGAGTCAGACAAGGCAAAACAATATCAAAAGGAGAGAAATTATCATGCACTTGCCTTTCCCCCAAGGGTAAGATGGATCCCGCTGTGGGGGACGTCGTTCCTTCCTTTCCCCGCTGGATGGCGACAGAGGGCCCTCTGGGAAGATGAGATAAGGCCACTCGAGGCGGATCCGGGATGAGGCTCGCCGAAACGGAGCTCTCGTGACACACAGCAGCCAGGATAGGCGACGAGGAGGAGGGGGCGACAGCCGGGGTCAGTCGGGCATGGAGCGCTGACGGGACAGCAGGCGAGGGCCCGGGAGAAGACGAGGCTGCGGGGATTCCCCTCTGACGAGGCGCAGGAGTGACAGCTGTGTGGGGGGTTGAGCCCTTGCGGCGACCCGGAACAGCATCCAGACGGGGTTCTAGCCGAGGTTGGAAGCCGGAGTGACGACGGTTCCTTGTAGGGGGTGAGGCGAAGGTGAGGTCCGGAAACCGCCGTTCCTGAGCGGAAACAGCAGCAAGCAAGTCCGCGAACTCAGGAAACTCACGCAGTGCTGGATTCCTCTCCACCAGTCTGACCGCCGCCACCACATGCTTCATACACGCTGGAGGATTCCTAGCGGAGCAAGCAGCAGCCACCCGGTCCCAGATCTTGTCTGCTGTCAGCTGCAGCTTCTCTGGGGGAATCCCGAGTGACAACATGCCCGGTGGGAAAAGACCTCCGAATGGAGCGAAGTCCCGGGCCGGAACGGAGGCAGGAGCGGGATCCCGAAGCGAGGGGCGACATCTCCTCCGCTTCGGCTCCCTGCCAGGATTTCCCTCCAGCCCTCGGAGTCTCTCACGCTGGGTGGCGATGTCATCTCTCCTCACGCTTACCTCTGGATGATTGGTGAAGCGGGGAAGAGAATCCAGAATCTCCTCGGCTAGGTCCAGGTATCTACGAACGTCGCTGGGAGCGTCCAACAGCGTAGCGGTGAAGATGGTGTAGTCTACCTCCTTCAGAACCTCTGCTTGCTGCCTGCCAAGGCGCCGACAACGGCCCCTGGATGACGACATACTCCCCGCTGCAGACACTCAGACAGGTAGGAACAAACAGTCCACTACTGCAAACTGCACGGTGAATGGCATCTCGAAACAACGCCTCCTCTCCGGGCGTTAGGCGGCAGTCTACTGTCACGACGGCCCTCACGGACCGTCACAAGACGCCTCAGTCACCAGTGAGTTTGCAGTGGTAATTTATTGTAGAGTAGGCAAAACACTCACAGAACACATACAGTGGCTGGGTGAAGTCTGAGCCGGGGAACACCCGATGCGCCAGACAACAACGTTAATGATGAGCTAGGCAAACAGGAACATACCTGAGCATATAGGAGCACCATCAGAACGTAGTAGAATATAACAGATGATCATAAGAGAGCATAACAGAACATAACAGAGACTGCCGCGTTGGAGGACATTTAGCACCCGCTTATATCTCTGGCGGCTAATGACCCCAACGCGGCACAGCTGCTGCTAATGACAGCAGAGCAGCAGCTGACTTTGACAGCAGGGAGCTCCCCCGGGTGCCTTCACAATAAGAGCCCGAGGAGCTGGAAGGAATCCTCAGCTGCCAAAGCCAGGGAACAAAAAGATATGAGACCCGAGTGTGGCCAGAACCGACACTCGGGTTATGACATACAGTTTCATAGCATTCTACCAAGCCCACAATTGCCGCTGTGTGTACAGTAGTTATGTCAATAAACACATGCGTAAAGTTTGAAATGCAACAGTGTCACCTTTTCCCTGCCGCACTTCATTCATTTACAATAGTAGTGCGTGTAATCCATTTAAGTTGTTTATTACTACAGTATAAAGAATGAAATTTGCATTTTAGACATAATATATGTACTTGTTGAGTCTAATATGATCTGCTTTCAACTGACAGGTGACCGTGGCTACCCACTAAATAGGTTCATATTGTCTTCTTTTTCATTACTGTTTTCCTTTATTTAACAAGCTGATCCACCTGGCTGGTCACAAATCACAGCGATCAGCTGACACTTCTGATGATGACTGCAGACGTCAGTGGAAACATGTCAAGGTAAAATAAACATCTTCTCATCCCTGTCTGAATAAAATAAAATGGTAAACTAATCTTATAGGGCTGTGAGCAGGCTATTGAATTACCTGCATCTGGCACTAAAGCTGGAGGACAGCGTGCCAAACAAAACATTTTTACGCACCTCTACCTCATTCAGGAGCACCTCCAACTCACAATCTTTGAAATTCTATGAAATTCATTATTTTTGATTGTGGCTACAGGAGAATCAAACGTGCAAGGCTTGTATAGTGTATATCTATTTTCATCTAATTGCATATTGAAATGGAGGCATGTCAAGGGAGAAGCCCGGTATTTCCTCACATGCATTCAATTTCATGTAGATTGGATGTTCAAAGGAAATATGCTTGGATTCCTGCGTAAGCACTGTTTCATACATCTGGATTTTTTTTTTTTTTTGCTTACGGCATGTTCTTGATTTAAACATATGTCATCTTTCAGTAGGAAATCCAGGCAAGTCTTTGTACATGAGACCCTAGGACTTCTGGAATAATGTTCTTTGGACAAATGAGTCTAAAACTGAATTATTTGGACACCAGAGCAGAGGACGTGTTTGGCGTAGACCAAATACAGCATTCCAGGAAAAGAACCTCATGCCAACTGTGAAGCATGGAGGTAGAAGTGTCATGGTTTGGGGATGCTTTGCTGCAGCAGGACCTGGCCAGCTCACCATCATAGAATCCACCATGAATTCAACCGTGTATCAGATGGTGCTTGAAGACCACGTGAGACCATCTGTCAAAAAATTAAGGCAGAAGCGGAACTGGACCCTACAACATGACAATGACCCAAAACAAACCAGTAAATCCACCAAGGACTGGCTAAAAACTAAGAAATGGAGAGATCTTGACTGGGAGAGTCAAAACCCAGATCTTAATCCCATTGAGATGCTGTGGGGTGACTTGAAACAGCCTGTACATGCAAGAAACCCCTGAAACATCTAACAGCTGAAAGAATTCTGCGCTGAAGAGTGTGGCAAACTTTCCTCAGACCGATATCAGAGATTGGTAGATGGCTACAAGAAGCGTCTCACTGAAGTTATTTCAGCCAAAGGGGGTAACACTAGCTATTAGGCGGTAGGGTGGCCTAACTTTTTCCTCAGAATACTCATTTTTGTTGATATCTTTTGTTTAATGAGTAAAACAAGGTTAATTTTTGTTGTTTACCTACAATTTAATCACCTTCTTTTCCAGAGATAAATAAAAACAAGATTTGACATCAATATGTGCACATTTCTTAATAAAGAACTGAATATTTAATGGGGTGTCCTAATTTTTTTCGCATGACTGTATGCCCATCCCCTTAGACATCAACCTTAGATCTACAGTACCTGTAGTATCTACTTTCTTCCTGTCATGATGTATTAAGTTTTGACAGCTCACGTGCACGATGCCAAACACAGGAAGGAACCACACAGAAGGGCACGTTTGACAATTTTATTAATAGCAAAATCCAAAGCACACAGCTACAGAAACAGTCACTCGCCAGAAGAAAGACCTGTGGAGAGAAGATGAGAGCTGTGAGCAGAGGAGTGGAGTAAGGGGAAATGGGCGAGCCAAATTGCCACTTACCTGAGGAAATCCAGAGAGGACCGGCAGGACCCAGCGGGGAACAGACGAACCAGTAGGGTAAGGGGGGAAAGATGAGCTGATGGTGCCTGACTGGGTGGATGAGATCGCTGAAGGACAGTGTGGTGGGGCAGGAGAGCGCACGCAGTCCCGGTGACACACCTACACAGTGGCAGCAACCTGAGGAAGAAAGGAGAAGAAAGGTTAATGACGTGTTAACGTTTAAACTTGTAAATAGCTTGCCTGAACACGGGCAGTATACCCAGATGAGCCAGCGTTGACGCGCGGAGGAGACTTCCTTAAGTACGCTGGCTGATGAGCGGGCGCAGATGTGTCTTCTGCCTCAGGTGCAGTGATGAGTTAGAGAAGGCGAGGCTGGAGGGGAGGGGCACGCTCCCGCCGCCCATGATACTTCCTGCTGCTAAGCTTAAGCAGGTATACAAGTCAAAGTGAAAGGATTTAACAATTCCATGAGTCACAACAGTAATTATGCCTGCGCTGTCATCTCTGTAGTGGGGTATCTTGCAAAAGTGAGAATAATTACAGAGTCATCATCATCATCATCATCATAGCAGTCTTTCGCGGGCGACAATGACTGTTTAATTTAGGTCTGATCAGATTTCTCTACGCAGCTCTGTCCCCCGCCCTCTGATGCCAGGAACTCCTGACCCTGCAAACCCGGGTACACTGGCTGATAAGCAGCAACAGGCAGATTGGCACACTTGGGACGTTCAGTACCTGCTGAACAAATGGGAGCAGTTAGTTACCATAGAGTCAATCGTTCCCTCAGAAGACAGTGGAGCACAATGCAAGCTTTAAGACAAGTCTACAAATACCAGTCCAGATGATGGCAAATGATTTACATCTACACTGTATTGCACAGCTGTAATATAATACCACTAAATACTTGATAGCATGTTAGCACTGTGTTCTTTGTTTGTTCTTGGTGTCCTTGAATCACTATTTAAAAACTAGAAAAGCACTCAGAGAGCCCATACCTCTGCCAAGGTTCCTTCCATCACTCATGGATCACCTCTGATATGTAATGGTTTGTTTGTGGGCCTGGAGCCTCTTCTGGTGAAAATTGCATCAAAGTCTGTCCAGTTTTGGAGTATTGTTGCTAACACTCTGTGAGAAGATAAGAGCCTTGGCAGAGGTATGTGTTCTCAGATCATCACCAAAATGTAATGGGTTCCTCTCTAGCCCAAGGACCACCCCTGGTGGAAATTTCATCCACATCCATCCAGTAGTTTTTGTGTAATCCTGCTGCACAAATACAAACAAAGCCGTTGGTGGAGGTATGCACTGTCAGATCATCACCAAAATCTAATCATCTGTTCCCCGTGCCATTACACACCTTTCCTGAAAATTTCATCAAAATCCGTTTATAACTTTTTGAGTCATGTTGCTAACTGACAAACCAACAAACCAAGGCTGGCAAAAACATAATCAGTTATTGCTACAGGGATGGACCAAATGTGAAACTAGAGGGCGCTCACAGCATCTGTCCATCAGCCTTTCCCTCCACCCATCAATCTGTCCCTTTGTCCATTCATCTGTTATTTAACCTCAGCACCTCTTAAAAACTGGAGTGAGAAAAGCTGGGATTGTAAAATTTTAGTTTGTATTTGACAAGCTGAAATAACATCCAAAACGTATTCAGTAATTTGTCATTTAAACTTTTTAAAAATGAAAATCCCCCTGCCATGCAAATGATATGATCCCTCCTCTCACGCTCCCCTGTGCCTGCAGCTGGAGCCCTGGCACGCACACACAGATAGGTCCCTCCCTATCCCAACTGCAGGAGGCTGCTGCAGCTTTTCTGCATGTAACAAACTCACAGTGATGTCTGACACCAGCCTCAGCTGGAATATTCTGCAACGTTATGAATAGTTTTTGGATCTGTCTGAATTTATTCACTAAGACTATGATGTATACTGTACCTGCAAACATTTAGGTTTCCAAGGTCATGAGGTTTTCACCTGGGGTCGGGCTTGGAAAATAGGCTATAAATAGCCTATAATATAACAGAAAATACTGCATCTTTGCTCGTTATATTTTTGAGTTTTAATTTATGAGGAAAAACTTTACAAATCTATGAGGGTAAAATCTCAAATGTACAAGAAAAAAAATCCATAAATAAGTAGTAAACACAAATTATGAGGAAGAAGTTGATTTAAGTGGGGAAAAAAATCTTTCAAATTTACAAGGAAAAAGTAGTAAATTTAGCATAAAACTGCCATAAATTCAGGAGAAAAACCTCAAATTGTCCAGACTAAAGTGACATCTCAGTAATTTCTTAACTATTTTGGGGTAACTACTCATGTATATTTGAGTGATAATATACAAAGACGACCAACGCTTACTTGTCCACAGTTTCAGGCTACTCTACCACCTAAATTAGAGATTTTTTTTAATTGAAAATGTGGACATTTTTTGTGTGAATTTGAAGAGTTCTGATAAATTATGTATTTCTTCTTATGAGTATTTTTATTCTTTTTTAATTATAGACTTTAAGAAACTTCATGAAATTTGAAACGTCATGAAAAATTTTTGTTCATGGATTGACTTTTTTTTTAAACTGGCATCTTTTTGTTCCGTCTTTGTATTTTTGCCTCAATAATTTTCCGTCATCTTTCCACTGATATTTTTCCTTAATCTTTAATAGCAAATGAGCTAAATTTCTGTTGTAATTTTCTGACCATTGTCTCATTCAATTTATTTTCTTTTTCTTAATGAATTTATTAAAACTTTTAAATAACTTCCTGTGTTTACATTCTCAATGACTGTAATTGTACAGATGCAATTTTTTTCCTCATAAATTTGCAACTTTTGCCATGAATTTGTAACTTTTATCTTTTAAATTGGAGTTTGTTTTTCTTGTATGAGCCCCCATGGCCCCTGAGGTCCTCTGGCATTGGTCTTTTAATTATTCCTACTGTCAGAACACGCACCCACAGCGAGGCTGCTTTTAGTTACTACAGCCCACATCTGTGGAACAGCCTGCCGGAGAACATCAGGACTGCCAAGAGTGTTCATGCTTTTAAAAACAGGCTCAAGACCTACTATTTTAACTTAGTTTTTGATTAGTTTCCCATTTTAATTTTCTTAATTTCTGATTTTAAACTTATTTTATATTGATCTTGTTATAATTATTTACTTTGCCATAAAACCATAAAATACTATTACATTTTAAACTTTGAGTTTAAATGGGGGGGTGTGATTATGATTATCTTTTTATTAAATTATGTATCTTATTATCCATCTTCCATCCATCCATCTTCTTAATCCTTTTCTGGTCGGGGGGGGGGGGGGCTGGAGCCTATCCCAGCATCTTTTGGGCGAGAGGCAGGGTACACCCTGGATGGATCGCCAATCCATCACAAGACCAACACAGAGAGACAGACAACCATTCACTCTCACAGTCATACCTAAGGACAATTTAGAATCCCCAGTTTGATGCCAATTAACCTAACTTGCATAACTTGCATGTTTTTGGCATGTGGGAGGAAACCAGAGAAATCCCAGAGTAAACCCACGCAGGCACGGGGATTATTATTATTTATCATTGATGGTTTTATTCATCCTATTATCTTGTTCTAACTCCAGTGTTTCCTCATGGGGAGCCCTCCCACCAGGGGTTGCCTGGTTCTAGCTGTGGGGTGGTGGCCTGTGACTGCCCTGGCTCACCCAGTGCCTGGTCTTGGGTGGTGGCAGAGGTGGTGCCCCTGTAGCTGCAGAATTGGTGCTTCCCTTGTGTTGATGGCTCCCTAAGATGGTGCTTCTACACCTGGATCCTCGGCCATGTCTCCCCTTGATGAGTGTGTGTGTGTGTGCACGTGTGTCTCTGTACGAGGTTTGGTAAATGAAGGGGGTGTAATTTATAAAGCACTTTGTGCTACAATTTTTTCTTGTATGAAAAGTGTTATATAAATTTTTGGTTGATTGTAATTTTGCATTTTTTTCTCTCATGAATTTAATACATATTTTAAATAAATGTGCCGTCGTCCCTATAAATTTGTTACATTATGCTAGTAAATTTGAAGCTTTTATTGTACATGTTTGTGATGTGTGGTTTTTTTCCTTGTAATTGTTATCTTTTTCTTAAAGTTTTGTACCTTTGGAAAATTGAGAATTTAAACTTCTGACAAAATTTATTAAAAATAGATAAAGTAACTTTCTTTCATCAAAACCACAGAGATTCACTTGTTAAGGGCAAAAGTGGGATAATTTTGGCCTCTGTTAGACCATCAAATGTGATGGGTGAATGTTTCTACTTGACAAACTAGACCAAAAATGCCAGGGCTGATTGTTTTTTTTTGTCTTCGTCCAGCCCTGGCTAAGACAGCTAGTAGCAGACGTTTTTCTTTAATAGTTGCATTATCAACCACCCCGCGCTGTTTGAATTTGAGAGAAAGAAGCTGTTGTTGTTTTGGTATAAGCAAAATATTAAATCCAAGCTGTCACTGTTTATGTATCATCACGTACCATGTTCACTAACTACAAGTCAGGGAGGAGATGTATGAGAGATAACTAACAAAATAACGTGTATGAGAGAAAAGGGTGGCTGTGTGGTGGAGCTCACTGGGTGCTCAGCACCCCTAAAGCTCTGATCCTAGAACCGCCCCTGATGCAAATACACTCCTGATCATTCACTCATGATCAGGAGTTCACTCATGAACAGAAGGAGCAAGAAGCTTGCTCCTTCTGTAATTGATAATATGGTGGACAGTGTTACAGCTTCTCTGCATCAGACTCTAGACTTGGTGGCCCCCTTAAAAAAGAAAAAGTCTAATCAGAGATTTCTAACTCCTTGGTTCAACACAGAAACTCGTAGCTTAAAACAGAAGACTCGTCAATTAGAAAGAAAATGGCGCTCCACTAATTTAGATGAAATCTATTTAGCTTGGAGAAATCATCTTTTAATTTATAAAAATCTCTTAGAAAAGCTAGAACGAGTTATTATTCTGCATTAATAGTAGAGAACAAGAATAATCCCAGATTTCTTTTCAGCACTGTAACCAGGTTGACAAAGAGTCAGGACTCTGTCAATCCTAGCATTCCCTTAGAGCTTACTAGTCAGGACTTTATGAACTTTTTCAATAATAGAATTTCATCCATCAGAGATAAAATCAATTAGATTCTTCCCACAGTTAACTTAAATACTGTAACTACTACAACTCCTTCAATTGATGTCTGTCTTGATGAGTTTACTCCAATCGACCTTTGTGAGTTAGACAAAATAGTTTCCTCATCCAAACATTCAACTTGTCTTTTAGACCCTATTCCTACCAGGCTATTTAAAGAAGTCTTTCCACTTACTGGTAGCTTTATTCTTCATATAATCAATTCTTCATTAACTTTAGGCCATGTACCGCAGGCTTTTAAAATGGCTGTAATTAAACCCTTACTCAAAAAGCCAACGCTAGATCCAGGAGCTTTAGCTAACTATAGACCAATCTCTAATCTCCCTTTCATTTCAAAAATCCTAGAAAAAGTTGTTGCTACGCAATTATTTGACCACCTGCAGGGAAATGGTTTACTTGAAGAGTTTCAATCTGGGTTTAGAATCCATCATAGTACTGAAACAGCCTTAGCGAAGGTCACTAACAACCTCCTCATCGCATCTGATAATGGACTGGTTTCTGTACTTGTCCTTTTAGACCTTAGTGCAGCTTTTGATACTATCGATCATAATATTCTACTTGATAGATTAGAACACTATGTTGGACTTAATGGAACTTCATTGCAGTGGTTTAGATCTTATTTATCTGATAGGTTCCAGTTTGTTCATGTAAATAATGAGTTTTCTTTCAACTCAAAGCTTAGTCATGGAGTTCCACAGGGATCTGTGCTAGGCCCTACTCTTTTTAGTATATATATGCTTCCGTTAGGCAACATTGTTAGAAAGCACTATATACATTTTCATTGTTATGCAGATGACACACAATTATACCTGTCAATGAAGCCAGATGATAGTAATCAATTAGCCAAGTTAGAAGCCTGTCTTAAGGAAATCAAAGCTTGGATGACTTGTAATTTCCTGCTATTAAATTCAGATAAGACTGAAGTCATTCTTGTTGGTCCAAAAAACCTTAGAAATACCTTTCCAAATCAAACTTTCAGTTTGGATGCGGTTACTCTTTCTCTCAATAGCTCTGTGAGGAACCTTGGAATTATTTTTGATCAAGATCTGTCCTTCAGTTCACATATTAAATTTGTTTCTAAGACTGCCTTCTATCATTTGCGTAATATTGCCAAGATTAGGAGCATCTTGTCTCAGAGTGATGCTGAGAAACTGATCCACGCTTTTGTTAGCTCGAGATTAGATTATTGTAATTCTTTATTATCAGGCTGTCCTAAAACATCTTTAAAAAGTCTTCAGCTGATCCAAAATGCTGCAGCAAGAGTTTTAACAGGTACTAGAAAGAGAGATCATATCTCTCCGGTTCTGGCCTCCCTTCATTGGCTTCCCATAGAGTTTGGAATTAAGTTTAAAATCCTTCTTCTTACTTACAAAGCTCTAAACAATCAGGCTCCTTTCTATTTAAAAGATCTGATAATACCGTATTATCCTAACAGTGCACTACGCTCCCAAAATGCAGGATTACTTGTAATACCTAGAATCTCCAAAAGTAGAATGGGAGGCAGAGCCTTCAGTTATCAAGCTCCTCTCCTGTGGAACCAGCTGCCAATCTGGATTCGGGAGTCAGACTCGATCTCTGTTTTTAAGAATAGGGCTAAAACCTACCTTTTTGATATAGCCTACAATTAGGGAGGGATCATGTGTTTCTGAACCCTCCCTTAGTTATGCTGCTAATAGGTTTAGTCAGCTGGGGGACCTCCAATAATGCACTGGGCCTCACTCCTTTCTTCACTCTCAATGAAATATTTTTTTTTGCTGGTCATTAACATCTGTTTGTTCTCTCCCATAGATTGAGTCCCCATCGTGCTGTTTGCTCTCTACATGTCTGTTCTTTTCATCTTCTCTGTCCCCTCACCCCCCAGCCAGTCGCAGCAGATGACTGCCCCTCCCTGAGCCTGGTTCTGCTGGAGGTTTCTTCCTGTTAAAAGGGAGTTTTTCCTCTCCACCGTCGCCAAGTGCTTGCTCACAGGGGATTGCCTGATTGCTGGGGTCTTTCTGCAACTGTGGGGGTTCCCCCTACAGTTGATAGTGCTATGAGATGGCTGTTGTTGTGAAATGGCGCTATATAAATAAAGTTGAATTGAAATAAAGTTGAATCAAAATGTTAAAGTGACATTCCACCAAAAATCGAGGTTTTTTCTGTCTGTAACATGTTTTTTATGACTTACAAGACATATCTGTCATGACTGCCCCTTTGGGGCAGAGAGAGAAAGGCACCACACACCGGCAGTGAGTTTGCAACATTTATTGGACAAACATAAAGACATACACAATGCTAATGAAAAAGGATTGCAGGTTGGCAAAAAATAGTTAAAGCTAAGGTGAGCATAATCACCAGCTGTGGTGATTCGGCCTGTGTGCCTGCTGCCTTAATTGCCTCCACAGCTGCGTGCACACCTGCTCTCCCCATGAGGTAGCCTTATTATTATACTCATTGAGGCTAGTTTAGACCAACATCGTATCAACAGCAGTTCACTCTGACACAGCTGATGCAAATTAACACTCACCTCAATCAGCTCACCCAGACACAGTTTTCTCCACCTGCTTCCAGGGGGGCGGTCGGGCCAGCTAATCCCACTCCACTTCCCACCCAGCATTCTCATTTAACCCCAGTTCCCACCCCCACCCATTTTAGTTGCAAGTTAGAGGAGGCGCGGGGCTTTTTGTTACAGTGCAGTATTGTGTTTCAGCGAGTGCTGGGGGATTTTCCCACAAATCACAACCGTATTGGTTATGTTATTAATTTACTGGAAGTGTGGGCCTTAGCATGGACTTATGCCATCACGGCTCGGCCCGACTATGCTAACTACACCTATTTGTGGCAGAGTTCAATGAAGTATTTGACCACTCCAACCGGGAGAGTGTGCTTACCACTCGATTCCTTAATCTTCAACAAGGGAGTAAGCCATCATGGCCCAAACTGCCAAAAGGGGGGATCCGTGCGTCACAGTAGGGGGACTCACGTACTGACCTCAAGTAAAATTCCTTACTAGGTTTATGATTCCCATACGGACTCACCTCAAGTTAAATCCCTTACTAGGTTTATGATTCCCATACGGACTCACCTCAAGTTAAATCCCTTACTAGGTTTATGCTTCCCATACACTTTCAACATAAACACAACAAAATATCCACCCACGCTCTCATTGATTCTGGGGCTGAGCAGAGCTTTATTTCAGAGAGTTTGGCAACCCGGCTGGTGCTTCTGTGCTATCGACTGAAGACTCCGTTGAAATTGATTGCCCTGTCTAAAGCGCCTCTTGCCATCGTGGTGAAACAGACTGCCCCTGTCTCAGTTCTGGTGTCAGGTAACCACCGGGAACAGATTAGTTTCTTTGTGCTTTCTGTATCCGCCTCCCCCATCATTCTGGGTTACCCCTGGCTCAGGCTGCACAACCCCATGATCGACTGTCGGACAAGAAGCATTGTCCCCTGGAGTTCTTTTTGTTTGAGTACCTGTCTGCAGTCTGCTGCTTGTTCTCCATCTGTGCCTTTCTGTTCTCCGGATTCACCTCCACCTGATCTCTCGTTGGTGCCCCCTGAATACCATGATCTTGGTCCCATTTTCAGCAAGGCTAAAGTGCTACCCCCACCACCACCCGCCGCCCCTATGATTGTGCCATTAACCTTCTGCCGGGTGCTCCATTGCCATCCAGCCGGCTCTATAGCCTCTCTGCCTCTGAGCGAGAGGCGAAGGACAAATATATCAAGGAGTCCTTGAGCTCTGGCATTATCAGGTCCTCGTCCTCAGCAGTGGGGGTGGGGTTCTTCTTTGTAAATAAAAAGGACGGTTCGCTCAGGCCTTGCATCGACTTCAGGGAACTGAACAATATCATGGTAAAGGACAAGTACACTCTCCCCCTTATTAACACTGCGTTTGATTCTCTCCAGGGCACCACAGTGTTTACCAAGCTGGATCTCCGCAACGTCTATCACCTGGTGCGTATCAAAGAGGGGGATGAGTGGAAGATGGGGTTCCGCACCCCTAGTGGACACTTCAAGTACTTGGTAATGCCTTTTGGGTTAACCAATGCACCTGCGGTATTCCAACGTCTCATTAATGATGTAGGGATTTTCTGGGCTCATTTGTTTTTGTGTATTTCGATGACATCCTCATTTTTTCCCGGTCTCTGGAGGAACATTGTGCGCACGTCAGATGGGTTCTGCAGCGCCTGTTGGAGAACCAGTTGTACATCAAGGCTGAAAAATGCAAGTTTCACACTGCTTCCACCACTTTTCTGGGGTTTGTCATTTCCCACAAAAAGATCATAGCAGACCCAGACAAGGTAAAGGCAGTGGTGGAGTGGCCAGTTCCATCCTCCCGTAAGCAGTTACAGCAGTTTTTGGGCTTTGCCAATTTCTATCGCCGCTTTGTCAAAAACTATAGCATTATTGCTCTACCTCTCGCCCGCCTCACTTCCACCAAGGTGCCATTTCATTGGACCGAAGAAGCAGAGGCGGCATTTGTTCAACTAAAATCTGTGTTTTCCTCTCCTCCTGTGTTGGCTCAGGTGGACCCCTCCTTGCAATGCTTGGTGGAGGTGGACGCCTCGGACTTCGGGGTGGAAGCAGTATTGTCCCAGCCCTCTCTTGCCGACAACAAGATCTGCCCCTGCGCCTTCTTTTTCCGCCGTCTGACACCTGCGGCAAGGAATTATGACATTGGGGACAGGGAGCTCCTGGTGGTTAAACTAGCCTTGGAGGAGTGGTGCCACTGGCTGAAGGGTGCCTCCAAGCCCTTCGTCGTTTGGACCGATCACAAGAACCTGGAGTATCTTAGGATGGCCAAACGACTGAATTCCAGACAAGCCTGCTGGTCCCTGTTTTTTGGCAGATTTAATTTTACTATCACCTACCACCCGGGATCGAAGAACACCAAGCCGGACGCGCTCTCCAGGCAATTTTCTCCTGAAACAGCAGAGATGCCGCCATATCCTATTGTTTCACCTTCTTGCATCGTTGGCGCCCTCTCTTGGGACATCAAGAAGAGGGTTTGGAGAGTGCAGGAGACCGAGGCCGACCCGGGCAGGGGGCCGGCGGGACGGATGTATGTGCCGTCTTCTGCCCAGGGTGAAGTCATCGATTGGGTGCACTCCTCCAAGTTGATATGTCACCCTGGAGTAGCGAGTACTGTGGCTCAGTTACGAGGACCTTCTGGTGGCCCTTGTTGCAGAGGGACGTCGGGGAGTACATCCGAGCCTGTCCTCAGTGTGCTACCTGCAAGTCATCTTCCTCTCCCCCTTCGGGCTTATTGCATCCTCTCCCCACCCCTAGCAGGCCCTGGTCCCATGTGGCCCTGGACTTTGTGACCGGTCTTCCCCCCTCTGCAGGTCACACTGTAATCCTCACTATTGTGGATAGGTTTTCCAAAGCTGCCCACTTTATTCCTCTGCAGAAGCTCCCTGCGGCCAAGGAGACGGCGGACCTCCTCGCTCTGCATGTGGTGCGACTTCACGGCATTCCTGTGGACATCGTATCGGACCGTGGGCCCCAGTTCATCTCTCAGGTTTGGCGGGCCTTCTGCAAGGCTATTGGGGCCACGGTGAGCCTGTCTTCTGGTTACCATCCACAGAGCAATGGCCAGTGTGAACACACAAACCAGGAGTTGGAGGCGGCTATGAGGTGTGTCACGGCCTCCAATCCGGTGTCCTGGAGCTCCTACTTACCTTGGGTGGAGTATGCGCACAATTCCGCTGTTTCCACGGCTACGGGTCTTTCTCCTTTTGAAGCATCCCTAGGGTACACCCCCCCCCCCGTTTCCGGAGGAGGAGGAGGACATCACCATTCCATCTATTCAGGCCCACGTGAAGCGCTGTTGCCAGCTGTAGAGGGCTACCCAGGCTGCGCTGCAACACACAGCGAGTCACAACTCTGACATCGCCAACCGCCGCAGGACCCCAGCTCCGCCTTATCGGGTTAGACAGCAGGTATGGTTGTCGACCAAGAATATCAACCTGAAAACTAAGTCCAAGAAGCTTTCACAGCGCTTTATTGGTCCATTTACCATTACCCACATTGTCAACCCAGTCGCTATGCACTTGGCTCTCCCTGCCTCCCTTCGCATTTGTCCCACCTTCCATGTCTCTCAGGTGAAGCCGTTTGTGTCCAACCTTCTGTGCTCCCCTCCCAAGACTCCACCCCCACTGGTGATGGTTGATGGTGATCCTGCATACAAGGTCAACCGCATCCTGGACATCTGACGCAGGGGTCGTGGTCTACAATACCTGGTGGACTGGGAGGGTTATGGTCCGGAGTGGAGGTCCTGGGTGCATCCTTCCTTTGTGATGGATCCGCAGCTCACTAGGGAGTTCCACCGGATGCACCTGGGTAGGTTGGTTCGGCTGCCGAGAAGCATCCCGTAGGGGAGGAGTACTGTGGTGATTCGCTCGGTGTGCCTGCTGCCTTAATTGTCTCCACAGCTGCGCACACACCTGCTCTCCCCATTAGAGTTGCCGGACTGGTCCTTGCTCTTCTCGCTCCTCTGCACTCACCCACATTCACACTTCCCCACACATTCACTCATGCATCAAATAAAGATAATTATGTTTATTCTGAGTCTGTGTCTGCATCTGGGTTTGTCCAAACATATCACCAGCTAACCTGGGGCAAACACAAAGGAAAAGGCAGCAAAAATAGCCAAACTAAGGCAAGCATAATGTTACAGGTCCCAAGGCCGCAACCATGTAAACAGTTATATTTGACTAACGTCTCTGACCCTGGAAACTGGAAAATAGCAGAAACGGGAATGAGACAGAGCCGTGACTTGCGTTTTCCTTCAATGCTCTGATAGCAATCCTTTATTAAACACATTCTTCCCAAATTACCTGTTATTTATTTACATTACTATGCTATATGATGAATGTCCATTTGACATGAATATAGAGACAGTTCTCTCAACACATTCACATGAATCACTATATCACTTTAAACTGTGATCACAAATACTTCTTTTTAGAAAATCTTTTCTTATTAAAACCCAACTGGTTAGTTACCTCCACCAGGCCGCAGGAGGTTATGTTTTTGACAGCGTTTGTCTGTCTGTTTGTTTGTTGGTTAGCAAGATAACTCAAAAAGTTTTGGACGGATTTCCATGAAACTTTCAGGCGTTGTTGGAAATGGTACAAGGAAGAACTGATTAAATTTTGGGGATGATCCGGATCACCGTCTGGATACAGGAATTTTTTAAAGGATTCTTTAACATTGTGAGATACGGCCATTTTCAACATGTGTGCAGGCGCAATGGAGGGCGCTGGTCGTCGTGTCTGACGAACACAAACTCCACGTTCTTCAAAGTTTTAGGCACAAAAGCACGCGGAAAACAGTGGTGGGCCGGGCCCGGCAGCGTGCTTGTGTTTGCGCTACGCTGCAAAAGCTGAGACGGGCAGCTGTCCGGCGCGGGATTATTTGGCAGAAATTCCCCGGGCAGCCATAGGGGCTGCGCAAAAACAAGCTCTCTGCCGGGGAAGCTTCCAAATCCTCTTTTGCCGTGGAGCGCAACCCCAATATAAAACCCACGGCAACCTGTCTACCCAATTTGCATCCGTCAGTGAAGCCCTGAGTGCTGCTTTCAGCGATCTATGAAAACGCTCGCATAACCCATTGGCCTGTGGGTTGTACGCGGTTGTGCGATGAATTGCAACGCCCGCAGCCTAGAGATGGAGGAGATGGACACAACAGCAACACTTCAGTTTATTACCTCCGCCAAGGAGGTAATGCTTTTACTACTGAACCACTAATCCTATCATTGTGAATCCAATTGCTAGTCATATGTTTTCATGGTCAAGGAATCTGAAAACGTACACACAAACACTGTATGGGGGGAACTGTGGCGCTTGGCAGAGGTCTGCGCTCTCCGAGTGCTTTTCTAGTTTATAATAGGCGCTAGGGGAACAAATAAACATGGACTGAACAATAAATGAAACTGGTACTATAGTGTGTGTGTGGGTGTGGGGGTGTTGAAATATACCAGGAAATATGTATAGTTACTTAACCAAATAAAATCTGTGAAGTCACTTAATAACCAAAGTACAGCATATCTCCCATTAAGACAACTTAAAGCATACTGTACCCCAAACGTGCAAACTTAATACTGAAAGCAACTGGACTTAACTAAATATTACAAACCAAAGGCGCGCTCCAACGCTAATCATGTAGCCACAGTTAGCTTGTTAGCATCACTACTATTACCACAGCTCCGAACGTACAGTACTCTTTCAATTTTGACAGCGGTTTCTAACATTACAACATAATCTACCTGTTCACAACCCCACACGTTTTGTCAGCCCATAAACCAATGTGATTGGGAGCACTTTTGCACTTTATAAACCTGGAAAATAGCAGAAACAAGAACGAGGCAGAGACGTGACTTGCGTTTTCTTCAATGCTCTGATAGCAATGAAGGTAAAACGGCCATTATGCCAAAGCACTGCTGCTGCTGTCACTGCCTTATACTGCCCCCTACTGTTCTGGAAATAGATGGCTGATTTAACTGTGTTAATGGGTCTCCTTACAATGCAAGTAGATATGGGCATGAGAATAAGACAAGAACATTACATTAATTTACAAAAACTAAATTATAATACCCCACTTGTGACCACACATTAATGGGTGTCACAATAATCGCCAGCCAACCTGCAAATTACCAGAAATACATGCAGTGAGAAGCAGAGCACTTCCATGTAGGACAACAGCTTGAAAGTGATTGAGAGTCCATTGAAAATGGACTTGACTGTAAGAGGCTACACCAGACAATGGTGCAGCCTCCTTAAAATAGGCAGCAGCACAATTAACACAATACAACACAGATGTGAACACCTGAGGAGGGGAAGGTGACCTAATTAGACAATCACCCACACCTGAGAACAAGGGAGCAGACTGTGGGTGAAAGGTGAGTGAGTGACTGAGCAATGAGGAAGGAGGCTCTGAAAGAAACAACCAACATAAACTGACAGGAAAAATAACAACAGACAATAAATACTCAAAATAACATAAAGAGTCTGGGCACAGCTCAGAAACATGACAATATCAAGAGCAAAATCACTCAAATGTGACCTATGCTGGCAAAATGAGTCAGAATGCGCACAGGCTGATTACGAGCTCCAGGCACTAAAAGTCATAAATCATGATTCTTTCTTTGTTCACTGGTGGCAAGTCCTGTGAAAACTCCTTTCAGTGCCTGGTATCATTGTAAAGCTTGGAACTCCTACTTTCTAAAAATACACTTTGAATTCCAGGAGACGTAACTCACGACAAATCAAATGCGAGTTTTCAAACCAGCCAGATATAAACATTATCGGTGTGTTGTTGGTCAGTTTTTGCCCACTTCCTAAAAATTATACATCGTTTTGAAGGTCTTTCAATACCATTCATCCATCCATCTTCTACCGCTTTTCCAGAGGTCCGGGTCACAGAGGCAGCAGTTCAGAGAAGCCCAGACTTCCCTCTCCCCAGCCACCTGCTCCAGCTCTTCAGAGAGGATACCAAGGCGTTCCCAGACCATCTGGGAGACATAGTCTCTCCACCGAGTCCTGGGTCTACCCCGGGGTCTCCTCCCAGTGGGACGTGCCTGAAACACCTCAAGTGGGAGGTGTCCAGGAGGCATCCTAATCAGATGCCCATACCACCTCAACTGACTCCTTTCAATGTGGAGGAGCAGCGGTTCTACTCTGAGCCTCTCCCGGATGACTGAGCTCCTCACCCTATCTCTGAGGGTGAGTCCAACAATCCTACGGAGAAAGCTCATTTCAGCCGCTTGTATCTGCAATCTTGTTCTTTCAGTCATTACCCAAAGCTGTGACCATAGATGATAGTAGGAATGTAGACTGACTGGTAAATTGACAGCTTTGCCTTAGAACTAAGCTCCCTCTTCACCACAACAGACTAGTACAACGTCCGCATCACTGCAGATGCTGCTCCAAACCGTCTGTCAATCTCTCGCTCCATTTTCCCCTCACCCGTGAACAAGACCCCAAGATAGTTAAACTCCTCCACTTGGGGCAGGAGCCTGTCCCCAACCCGTAGAGAACAATCCACGTTTTTCCGGATGAGGACCACGGACTCGGACTTGGAAGTGCTGATTTTCATCCCAGCCGCTTCACACTCAGCGGCAAACCATCCCAGCAAGAGCTGTAGGTCATTGCTGGATGAAGCCAACAGGACAACATCATCTGCAAACAACAGAGATGAGATCCTGTGGTCACCAAGCATGACACCCTCCATTCCCTGGCTGCGCCTAGAAATCCTGTCCATAAAAATTATGAACAGGATCGGTGACAAAGGGCAGCCCTGGCAGAGTCCAGCTCTCACTGGGAATGACTCCAACCATGTTGGCAATACGAACCAAACTCTCACAACGGTCGTACAGAGACCAAATAGCTCGTAACAACAAGCCCGATACCCCATACTCGGGAAGCACCCCCCACAAAAAACCACGAGGGACGCGGTCAAATGCCTTCTCCAAGTCCACAAAACACCTGTAAACTGGTTGGCAAACTCCCACAAACCCTCAAGAATTCTCGAGAGGGTAAAGAGCTGGTCCGATGTGCCACGGCCAGGACGAAAACCACATTGCTCCTCCTGAATCCGAGGTTCGACCAACGGCCAGACTCTCCTCTCCAGTACCTTGGCATAGACCTTCCCAGGGAGGCTGAGGAGTGTGATCCCTCTAAAGTTGGAGCACACCCTCCGGTCCCCTTTTTTGAAGAGTGGAACCACCACCCCGGTTTGCCATGCCAAAGGCACTGCCCCCGACCTCCACGCAATGTTGCAGAGGCGTGTCAACCATGACAGCCCAACAACATCCAGGGCCTTGAGGTACTCAGGGCAAATCTCGTCCACCCCCGGGGACCGGCCACCAAAGAGATTTTTAACCACCTTGGCGACCTCAGCCCCTGTGATAGGCGAGTCATCCCCCTCGTCCCCGAACCCTGCTTCCTCTGTGGAAGGCGTGTCAGTGGGATTGAGGAGATCCTCGAAGTATTCCTTCCACCGCCCGACGATATCCCCAGTCAATGTCAACAGTGTCCCATCCGCACCATACACAGTGTGGACAGGGAGCTGCTTTCCCCTCCTGAGCCACCGGACAGTTTGCCAGAATCTTTTTGAAGCCGACCGAAAGTCTTGTTCCATGGCCTCACCGAACTCCTCCCATACCCGGGTTTTTGCTTCAGCAACCACCCAAGCTGCACTCCGCTTGGCCTGCTGGTACACCTCAGCTGCTTCAGGAATCCCACAAGCCAACCAAGCTTGATAGGACTCCTTCTTCAGCTTAATGGCCCCCCTCACCACTGGTGTCCACCACTTGGTTCGGGGGTTGCCACCACGAGATACACCGACCACCTTGTGGCCGCAGCTCTGGGCTGCCGCTTCAACAACAGAGGTGGAGAACATGGCCCATTCAGACTCCATGTCTCCAGACTCCCTCGGAATGTGGTTGAAATTCTTCCGGAGGTGGGAGTTGAAGACCTCCCGGACAGGGTCCTCAGCCAGACGTTCCCAGCACACCCTCACTATACATTTGGGTCTACCAGGTCTGAATGGCTTCCTCCCCTGCCATCGGATCCAACTCACCACCAGGTGGTGATCAGTTGACAGCTCTGCACCTCTCTTTACCCGGGTGTCCAAGACATACGGTCGCAAGTCTGATGACACGATAACAAAATCGATCATTGACCTGCGACCTAGGGTGTCCTGGTGCCAGGTGCACATATGGACACCCTTATGCTTGAACATGGTGTTTGTTATGGACAAACTGTGGTTAGCACAGAAGTCCAATAACTGAACACCACTCGGGTTCAGATCGGGCAGGCCGTTCCTCCCAATCACCCCCCTCCAGGTTTCACTGTCATTGCCCACGTGCACATTGAAGTCCCCCAGTAGGACAATGGAGTCTCCAAGAGGAGCACCCTCCAGCACCCCAGTCACAGACTCCAAAAAGGGTGGGTACTCTGAAACATCATTTGGTGCACAGGCACAAATGATGGTCAGGACCCGTTTCCCAACCCGAAGGCACAGGGAAGCAACCCTTTCATCCACTGGGGAAAACTCCAATATAGAGGCAGCAAGGTGGGGGGATACAAGAATACCCACCCCTGCTCGTCGCCTCTCACCCGGGGCAACTCCAGAAAAGGCCAAGCTCTAGCCCCTCTCCAGGAGACTGGTTCCGGAACCAGAGCTGTGTGTTGAGGTGAGGCCGACTATATCTAGCCGGTATCTCTCAACCTCATACACCAGCTCAGGCTCCTTCCCCACCAGAGAGGTGACATTCCACGTACCAAAAGCCAGTTTGGAAAGCTTGGGATCAGTCCGCCAAGGTCCCCGCCTTTGGCCGCTACCTAATCCACATAGCACCAGACCCCATGATCCCTCGGGCAGGTGGTGAGCCCACTGGAGGGCGTCTTTCAATTCAATATCTGAAAATAACATTACCTCAGTTTTGAAAATTTCCTCATTCCAATTCATTTTGCCAGCACGGGTCACAAATATCTCACGTCTGTTTTTTGTTGTAAAGTTTCACTTAAGCCCCGCCCCCTGAGAAAAGGTGTGTTGAGACGGAGCATTTTTGGTGGTGTAACTACAGACGTGGACAAAATTGTTGGTACCCCTCTGTTAATGAAAGAAAAACCCACAATGGTCACAGAAATAACTTGAATCTGACAAAAGTGGTAATAAATAAAAATTCTATGAAAATTAACCATTGTGAAAATCAGACAATGCTTTTGAATTGTGGTTCAACAGAATTATTTTAAAAAACAAACTCTGGACAAAAATGATGGTACCCTTAACTTAATATTTTGTTGCACAACCTTTTGAGGCAATCACTGCAATCAAATGATTTCTGTAACTGTCAATGAGACTTCTGCACCTCTCAGCACGTATTTTGGCCCACTCCTCATGAGCAAACTGCTCCAGTTGTCTCAGGTTTAAAAGGTGCCTTCTCCAGACGGCATGTTTCAGCTCCTTCCACAGATGTTCAATAGGATTTAGATCAGGGCTCCTAGAAGGCCACTTTAGAATAGTCCAATTTTTTGCTCTTAGCCATTCTTGGGTGTTTTTAGCTGTCATTATCCTGTTGCAAGACCCATGACCTGCGACTGAGACCAAGCTGTCTGACACTGGGCAGCACATTTCTCTCTAGAATACCTTGATAGTCTTCAGGTTTCATTGTACCCTGCGCAGATTCAAGACACCCTGTGCCAGATGCAGCCAAGCAGCCCCAGAACATAACAGAACCTCCTCCATGTTTCACAGTAGGGACAGTGTTCTTTTCTTGGTATGCTTCATTTTTGCGTCTGTGAACATAGAGCTGATGTACCTTGCCAAAAAGTTCCAGTTTTGTCTCATCTGTCCATAGGACATTCTCCCAGAAGCTTTGTGGCTTGTCAACATGCAGTTTGGCAAATTCCAGTCTGGCTTTTTTATGATTTGTTTTCAACAGTGGTGTCATCCTTGGTCATCTCCCATGAAGTCCACTTTGGCTCAAACAAAGCTTGCAAACAAAGCTAGCTCTGACACTGATGTACCTTGACCTTGGAGTTCACCATGAATGTGTTTAGAGGTTGTTCTGGGCTCTTTTGTTACCATTCCTATTATCCGTCTCCTCCTGCGGCCACGTCCAGGGAGGTTGGCTACAGTCCTGTGGATCTTAAATTTCTGAATAATATGTGCAACTGTAGTCACAGGAACATCAAGCTGCTTGGAGACGATCTTATAGCCTTTACCTTTAACATGCTTGTCTATGATTTTCTTTCTAATCTCCTGAGACAACTCTCTCCTTTGCTTCCTCTGGTCCATGTTTAATGTGGTACACACCATGTCAAGAAACAGCATAGTGACTACTTGTCACCCTTTAAATAGGCCGACTGACTGATTACAAGTTTGTAGACACCTGTGATGTTAATTAGAGGACACATCTTGGTTGAACATGTCCCTATGGTCACATTATTTTCAATCCTTTCTAGGGATACCATCATTTTTGTCCAGGCCTGTTTCATGAGTTTGTTTTTTAAAATAATTCTGTTGAACCACAATTCAAAAGCATTGTCTGATTTTCAATGGTTAATTTTCATAGAATTTTTATTTATTACCACTTTTGTCAGATTCAGGTTATTTCTGTGACCATTGTGGGTTTTTCTTTCATTAAGAGAGGGGTACCAACAATTTTGTCCACGTCTGTATGCTGGCATATGGGTAGTGTTGAGCCAGTCAGGACTGTCTGGCCTAAATAAAATTATCCTTCAGGCTAGTTAGCATTTTTTAACAAACTGCTTTGAAAACTTGACCCAAATTAAGACAGGTTTTACTATTAAACTGCTTTCCTCCACTAGTCTGAGGGTTCACCTCGGGCAAGTGATAGCACCCTCTTGCCTCCCTACCTAGGGATACAGGTCCTGACATTGGCAGCTGGATGTCCGGTGGTGCAAGCAGCAGAAGAGCTCTTCACAGAGCCAATGGCGTGAACACCAGATGGCACGTGGATTAGCCTCAATCCAGATAAATGGATGGCATCAACTAGCAAGTGAGCTGCTACTGTGGGGCGTCCTCCTCGCCAACAATGTATGTTGCATGCTTGTGCACCACATTGCATCTGGCGTTGAGGCCCAGAGAGGCAGTCTGGTGGAGGCACAACTGCAACTGGTTTTGGAACTGTGCAAGGCGTTGTGTTTGAGATTGAGATTGGGGAAGCCCTGTGGCGATGGAGTGACTGCATCGCCAGCAGGTTTGAGTAGCTGGGAGCTGCTAGCAGGAGCTCTGCACACAGGCGGCTCGCATCTGATGGTCATAACTTTAGCTGACTTATGAGCATCAGCTTGTTGGGGCAGCAATGCAAGTGTCCAGGCAGCCCTTTTTAGGGATAGCACTGCCTGCTCTGGAATGGGAAGCCCCTAGAAAAGGTGGGGTAAAGAAAGCATGCTCAGATCACACCTGGCTGGCTAACCACGGTCAGCGGGACTTCACTTTTAGCGGTAGAAACTGGAAGGAGAAGATGATAACTGTTGCAACATGGAATGTGCAAACTATGTTAGACAGAGACAACCGACCAGAACGAAGGACTGTGTTGATTGCAAGAGAATTGCAGCTGTGTGGCATTGAGATTGCAGCTCTCCAGGAAACATGTTTAGAGGCACAAGGCCAACTTCAAGAAGATGAATACACATTCTTCTGGGTTGGCAAGACTGCAGGACCCAGAGAGGCTGGAGTTGACTCTGTGGTTCACAACATGGTTGCCAAGAAGTTGACATCACTTCCTACAGCGATCTTACCTAGGCTTATGTCTATGAGAATGCCTATTGAGAAAGGAAGATACTTGATTCTGGTGAACGTATATGCCCCCACGATGACTTACACTGTTGAGGAGAAGGAGACTTTCTATCAAGAACTCACTCAAGTGGTGCTCAAGGTCCCCAGAGAAGACAAGCTCCTAATATTAGGTGACTTCAACGCTTGAGTCGGGACAGACTGGGAAACCTACATGGGCATCATTGGCAAGTTTGGCAAGAAGAAAAAGAACTCCAATGGGGAGCTCCTGCTGAACTTCTGTGCACAACTAGAGCTCAGCATTACTAACACATTTTTCTACCAACCCGACAAGAACTACTTCACCTGGAAGCACCCACACTCAGGTCACTACCACTTGCTCGACTATGCCATCACGAGAAAGTCAGACTTGGCAGATGTACTATGCACAAAAGCAATGCGTGGACCAGAATGTTCTACTGATCACTATCTTGTGAGATGCCAACTCAGAATGAAGATCACTATGCCTCGCAGGAAAACTCCTGCTAGTGCCAAGCCTAAGAAACTGGACATTAGCAAGCTGACAAACACCGAGCACTGTCAAGAGCTGACGAGAGTGATAGCAGCCGCATTGGAGAGGGTTCAGCCACCTGGAGAGGAGGTAGATCAGCATTGGAAAGCCCTGAAGGAAGCGGTGTACTCTGCAAGCAAGGAAACACTAGGCCACCCCCATAGAAAGATTCCTGATTGGTTTTGGGAGCATGGCAATGAAATTGAGAGGCTCCTAGAAGAGAATAGGAGCAAGCATTTTTGGAATCTTCAGGACATCTCTGAGAGGAGCAAGAGGGCACTTGCTGAAATCAAGACCAAGGTGCAGAGGGAACTGAGAGTTCTTAAGAATGACTGGTGGCAGAGGAGAGCAGAAGGATTGCAGCGTATGGTGGACAACCATAATTATTGTGGACTGTTTGCCGGGTTGAAAGCCTTCTATGGAACCAAGAGCTACGCTGTCGCCCCAGTGAAGTCAGCGGATGGTAGTAAGCTACTCACAGACCTTCAAGACATCAAGGCCAAGTGGAAGGAACATTTTAGTGGTCTGCTAAACCAAGAAGGATCTGTACACCTAGATGCATGTCAGCAGCTGAAGAGGAGACCCACAAGGAATGAATTGTGAGGGGAAATCAGCATGGAGGAGCTCAAGAAAGCTCTGAAGTCAACGGCAAATGGCAAAACACCAGGACTGGATGGTATTTCCTCAGATATCCTGAAAAATGGTGGCGAAAAGTTGTGCGAAGCTCTACTTAACCTTTTTAACAGATGCCTACTCTCTGGTACTGTGCCCCAAGACTTTCAAGATGCTTTAATTGTCACCATCTACAAGAGAAAAGGCGACCGTGCAGAGTGTGGAAACCATCGAGGAATATCAGTACTGGCCGTAGCTGGCAAAGTCCTTGCCAAAATTGTCTTGAATAGACTGAAAATCATTTTGGAAGAAGTTCTCCCAGAATGTCAGTGTGGATGTCGGGGTGGCCATTCCACTGTTGACATGATATTCACTCTACGGCAGCTCCAAGAGAAGGCAGCAGAGCAGCACCAACCATTGTATGTTGTCTTTGTTGACTTCACAAAGGCATTTGACACCATGGACCGCACAACCGTCTGGAAGGTCCTCGAAATTTATGGATGCCCTGACAAGCTTGTTAACATCATCAAGCAGTTCCACTACGGAATGAAGGCACACGTCTCAGTCGGCGGTGAACCCAGTGATGCCTTTGTGGTCAACCACGGTGTGAAGCAGGGGTGTGTGCTGGCACCAACTCTTTTCTCCCTCTACCTCACAGCTGTGCTGGACACTATGAACGAAGGGCTCAACAAGGGTGTGTTTCTCCGCACAAGGACAGATGGCAAATTGTTCAACCTTGCCCGGCTTCATGCCCATACATAAACACAGGAGATGTGCATCAGAGAACTGCTTTATGATGATGACTCCGCCCTTGTGGTCAGTAACGCAGCTGATATGCAGCAGATTGTGGATCGTTTCTCCTTTGCAGCTGATATGTTTGGCCTAAAGATCAACATATCTAAGACCAAGCTGCTCTACCAGCCTCCTCTAATGTCCACTGAACTGCCAGAAATGATTATGGTCCACGATGAACCACTGAAGACAACTGAGTCTTTCACATATTTGGGCAGTACCGTCACAAACACCAACTCTGTAGATTTGGAGGTGGAAAGAAGGATCCAGTCCATCACAAAGGCTTATGGTGCGCTATACAAGAGACTTTGGAGTTGTCATGATATCAGTACAAAAACCAAAGTGAAGGTTTATGCAGCTGCAATTCTTCCTTGCCTGCTCTATTCCATCGAGTGCACCACTCTTTACCGCAGACATATCAGGGCTCTGACAAGAATCCAGCTTTGCCACCTACACTCCATCCTCAACATCAAGTGACAAGACCGTATCCCAGACGTTGAGGTACTGCGTCGTGCACACACAGTCAGTGTTGAAGCCCTAATAACAGTGTCACAGTTTCGCTGAGCAGGGCATGGATGGCCAACAGTAGACTGCCAAAAGCTGTGTTCTAGTCGGAACTGAGTCAAGGAAAAAGGAGCCATGGAGGACAAAAAATTGTGTTTCAAAGATGTCCTAAAGCGGCATATGAAGAGAACTGGCATCCCTTATGATACCTGGGAGGAAGAGGCACTCCAGAAAGTCCGTTGGTGAGGACTGTTGAGGAAAGCAACGTCAGCCGTAGAAGAGCAAAGCCAGCAAGAATATCAGCGTGCACATGACCAACGACATTCAGCAACTACTTCAAGCATTTTCTGGTGCAACAACTGTCAATGTTTCTGCAGATCCTGAGCGGGTCTGACTGCCCACACAAGAGCCTACTTGAGATAGACCTCAACTCAAACGCAAGACAAGACAGTCATCTTCGGCAACGAAGGACAGCCATACCATACCTTGCTTTTAAGGACTGATGCAGTTTCAGTCATTATCCTGGGCCAACGTGCATACAGCCAGTAAGTCTTTTTATCATAGGATTTATGCTGTTTAATGTAGCCCAAGCGACTATTAGCCTTGTGGTAGGTGGGTTGTATCTAGTCACTGATTCTGGCATTTGAAGGTGTGTGTGTGGGGGGGATTTTTGACACAAAACTGTAAGACAGTGAAAGGGTTTTTTTGTTTTTTTTTGTCAAAAAAGTGCATAAGATACCATTTTAGACAATGTAGATTTGTTTTTATAGGGGATTTATAGCCACTGGAGTGCATCTTTAGGACCATGGGAAAAATTACAAGTATTTACATTTTGCACTGGTGGATCATAACCAGTTTGTAAGTAGATCTTCAAAATGCTAAAAGAAGAAACAGGATCAAGAGACAAAAAAAAGAGAGTAAGCAATTTATTGAAAACTAAACTCAAACTCAAAGAGGCTGTTCATCAGCATATAAGGAGTTCTGAACAACTCCTTATGTGTGAAAAAATTATCCATCCCTGGACTGCCAAGTCCAGATGACTGCCACACATGTCCACTCTCTTCTTCTTCTTCTTCTTCTTTTAGATTTGATTGGCGGTTGGCAACCAGCTTACAGGTACATTACCGCCACGTACTTCACTCTAAACTCTGTATCTCTTCACTCATCAGACATCACTCTATAGGAGAACCCAGCCTTATATACTGTATGCTGACAGCCTAGTGTAACCAGAGCGTTCAAGGACCAGGTCCTATCAACTCTTGAACTGAGTGCCTCTTCTTGTAAAATATGTCATTGTTTTCCACACATGCCTTTCCACAGAGAAGGCCCTCCATAGGTCCTGAACGTTTTTTATCTGCTTTTAATTATAATGTGTATATCCCCTTTCAAATAAATAGGGCTTTTTTTTCCCAAAAGATCATACCTTTGATGGGTTTTTGCTACTCAGTCAAACTCCCAGTGGAACAAAAGAATTCAGTATAGGATGAGTACACTGCACCTGGACCAAGAGGAGAACACCAGCTCTGACGGGATACTCTGAGATACGGAGCCACTGATATGTCAGACTCATCGTCACTTCACCAGAACTCATTAACTTTTCTTAAAGGCTGCACCACCAAGAGGATATAACCTTAAGATCCATTTTGTTGTTCTCCAAGAAAAATGGGTCTGTTTTCTTCACTTGACAAGACAAGCAGAATATCATACCAGCTGCTGTGTACATGTTGTGTGATCAGTCTTGCTTACCTTTTGTTGGTGTAATAATACAGTAAGACATGAGGACAAAATTGTTGAGGAGATTAAGAGTGAGTCATTCCGGGGTAAATGGCAAAGTATTGCAAAATGTGCTTATCTTAATAGGCAATTACTGTGCAGTTGCCCATGGTCAAAGAGCATGATTTTTCATCAAAGGAAGCAGAGTTTACGAAATGAAAAGAAAAGAGGGAACTGTTACAAAATGTTCCACCAAATTCACAAAGCACATGCCAAATTCTGTCAAGATTTATGGCACACATTAGAGAAGGCAGATGACTGGAAGTTTTGGCACGTTTTGCAGCAGATCCACATTCACCACTTAAACTGAAACTGACAGACGAGCAGAACAGAACTCAAGTAAAAAACAATGGGCCTCATGCAAGAACATGTTAGTGTGTGTGAATCAGGCATCTTTTGTTAGTACTAACGAGCAGTGTTGGAAGTAATGCATTACTGTAATGCCACTACTTTTGCAGTAACGTGCTGTGTAACAGAATTAGTTTAAAAATTCAGTAATGTGTAACAGTTACTGAAATTTAATCAGATGTGTTACTCGTTACTCATTTTATTAATATGGATAGATATTTTTAGCACAAATAAATGAATATACAAATTGACCCTATGTAGCTGACGCAGCCATCAGACGACGTGACCTGTTGCAGAGAGCCTGTGAGTCTTAATTACTGAGCGGAGGAAAAGATGAAGCTATTTTGTTTTTGTGGAAATAGACAGATTATTTTTCCTTTGTCGCGGTTAAAGACAAAAGCATATTGATGCATTGCAAGCTAAAGAGCCGGTTGAGACTTAAGGCAAGCTTCAGCTCCAGCAAAGCTAGTGCTATGCTATGCTATGCTAACAACACCGTGAAGTGGATCTACTGTATTCTGAACAGCCATAGCTGGATGTAAAGTGGAAGTACTCGTGTCCCACAGCTGGACTTCAAGCACAAGTATGCACTGGAGAGTTTGTAACCCAGCAAGAATTAAACTGACTGATTGCCAGATACGCCGTTACAGACTGAAGACATGAAAACACTTTCCATCAGACAGCTGGACTGTGCTCCACTGAAATTAAAATGCGTTTACTTGCTACCTGGATAAAGATTTTTCATTCAAAAATGGACTTTGATCTCCAAAAGGAATTTGAGGGACTGGATCATGTCTCTTTCACAGCAGACATTTGGACTGTGGATAATGGACAATTTCTTTGGATCACTGCACATCGGATTAAATCCATAATATAAAGGTAAAATAAACATGGACAGCTTTATGCAGTGTTGCCAACTCTCACTCCAAAATGAGGAAATTACTGGCAATATCATGTTGATTTTCTTAAGATTTTTTCCCACAAGAAGAGTTCTCAAGGCAGGATAAAACAGACTGAACATGTTCTAAAAGCTCTGTCTGAATCAGTCTGCTTTTAGCCTGACTTTAATAAGCCCGTAATGTAATCCATTAATTAGATTATCTTGCTATGTGTGTAAGATGTCCCACCCATGGAACGTCTTACCATTTCAGCTGGACACTGGCTGAAATGGTAAGGAATTTAAATCTAGAGCTGTAAATCAGATATGTGTCTGTTAGTGTATTACCAATTTCTCCCAAGTTTTAGAAAAAAAAAACTGTTGTTACACAGTTATTGGAGAAAATGGAGTCTAATACTGTAATTACTTACATCCTCTCTATGGCTTCTGACCAAATCATTCAGCTGAGAGTGCTAACTGCTACTTGATTGAACAAATTAAAAACAAAAAAAATCAATAGATCAAGGCCAGGTTGTGGGAGCTGTTTTACTGGACCTAAAAAAAAAGCTTCTGATGCAGTGAATCATTACATTTTAGTTACAAAAAAAATATTTAGATCAATTTTTCTAATCCGGCCATGCAATGTTTTCGTCTTATCTGTGTGACAGACAACAATATGTAATGGTGAATAATGAAAGATCTTCTTTCTTAGCCTCTTAAAACTCAAGTTTTCTACCCACAGTGTGGAGAATGTGTTCAAGGATGAGGCTGAGTTTGTTCCTCAGATTCAGCTTTATTCGCAGAGCACATCTCCATCAAATCTCAAAGCAAATCAAGAGGAAGTTTTCATCTCACATCAGGGGTTTTATACCCCGGGCACGAAACAGCAGTCACATGGTGTTTAATCAAACATACAGTCACATGGTACTTAATCTCAATCCCAAAGTAACCCCTTTGATCTCACGCCATTGTCCTCTAGTCTCTGTGGCCCGGAAATCTTCCCCGGTCGTCTCCCGGAAACAAAGGGCGAATCTCACACTCCTCTGCTGAATCCCAGAGTCTCAGTCCTCTTTGTTCCATGAGACGTGAAGCACACAATCAACATACAGCAACACCATTGTGGGGAATATGTAACCAACATATGCACCACAAGACCCCCCCCAAACGTCTAAATGGGACAAACATAACCAGAGACACATGACATCATAACATCACTACATATCAATCCACCAGTTGCCTAACTCTCAGTCTCCTGCCGTATCTGCTGAAAGCCGGCTTTGCTGCTGTCTGCACCTGTGGATTAGAACTGTTAGTCGATCTCTGTGGGAGTCCGTAGAATGCCCTCTAGGGGGTCTACCGCGACGGGGGGCTCTCGCCAACTGCACCTCTTCATCCGCCAAAACAAAAGCGGGTTTGAGTCTGTTGAAATTGGCAGGAATGCTAAGGGGTTAAGTATGCATTTAAAAGTAACTTGAAAGTTACTTTTCCAAGTAACTAGTTACTTTAATCATGCAGTAATTGGTAAAGTGACTCAGTTACTTTTGAAAACAAGTAACTAGTAACTGTAATTACTTACTATTTTTTCATAACTTGCCCAACACTGCTAACGAGCCACTCCTGATTCAACAGACACTCGTATGTCCTCCAAACGTGTGTAAGCAGCAGGTGTAAAAATGGTCGACTCCACCCATGTGTAAGTGAGTAGGACTGCATATGAAATGAAGACTGGAATAACTGACACCCTAAAACCACCATATAAGGTCACACTTTCCAGGATGGGGGTGGGGGGGTCTTGTGTCACTGTCATACCACTTATGCTCATGGTGCAGACAAACTACTTAAATATCAAAAGTGATCTAAAACTCAAATATCACAGCATCCTAACCTCTGGCCATAAGTATAACAGGAACACAGAGTACGCTTACATGCTAACTAAGGGGGAGAAGCTCATTTTGAAACATTTAACATGTCCCATCAGCTGCAAGAGCTGCTGGGAAATGGGAAGCCCACTTTCTTTTTGGGTACCAAACTGATACACTAGGGAAGCCCCATGATGCAATCTTGCATTTTCTTCTTCTTCTGGCTGCTCCCTTTAGGGGTCTCCACGGCGGATCATCTGCCTCCATCTCACCCTATCCCATCATCTTCCTCTGTAACACCAACCATCTCCATGTCCTCCTTCACTACATCCACAAATCTTCTCTGTGGTCTTCCTCTTTTCCTCCTGCCTGGCAGCTCCATCTTCAACATCCTTTGTCCAGTATATCCACTATCCCTCCTCTGCACATGTTCAAACCATCTCAGCCTTGCCTCTCTTAGTACTTTGTCTCCAAACCGCTCAACCTGAGCTGTCCCTCTGATATAATCATTTCTAATCCTGTCCCTCCTAGTCACTCCCAGTGAGAATCTTAGCATCTTCAACTCTGCCACCTCCAGCTTGTCTTTTTGTCAGCACCACCATCTCTAAACCATACATCATAGCAGATCTCACTACCGTGTTGTAAATCTTCCCTTTCACTCTTGCTGCTACCCTTCTGTCACAAATCACCCCTGACACTTGTCTCCACCCACTCCACCCTGTCTCCACTCTCCTCTTCACCTCTTGTGCATTTTCCATTGCTTTGGATGATTGACCCCACATATTTAAACTCCTCTACTTTCACTACCTCTACTCCTTCCATCTTCACCATTACACCTGCCTCTCTCTCATTCACACTCATGTGTTCTGTCTTGCTTCTACTGACTTTCATTCCTATTCTCTCCAGAGCATACTTCCACCTCTCCAGGTTCTCTTCCACCTGCTCCCTACTCTCACTACAGATCACAATATTGAAAATGCAGTCTTGCATAGGGCCCCCAAAACAGGAAACAGCCTGATGATATATTTCAACAATTTTGGCTATATTTTATATCTGATATGATTTGATCCTTGATGGAAGGATACTGCTTTTAATCATTTTTAAATATATTTCAATTTTAATTCTTTGAATCAAAGTACAGAATCTTGTTGACTAATTATTAGTTTATAAGGTTTACACTCTTATACTTGATTCAGACAAATTAAATATAGAGCCATTTAGTGAAAAATGAGGTTAGAATAACAGCAAACTATTTACACATAACTCAGTAATTTTGTTAGTAAATGTACTAAATTTCTACACGCTAACCAACTGATGAATCCCAAAGGCTCACATAAATTGATCGTACATGACATTTACCAACAAATCTGTTAGTACTAATCAGTCCCTCCAGGATTTTACAATGGTGAGATCGTGTCAATTCATGCAAAATCAGCCAATCAGCATGACTATTGTGCAACCTTGTAACTTTGTCCAATCACCACAACTTTCCCACAATTTTGGCCAATCCTCGTCAACTTCTGCCAAATCCACCAATCAAATTTGTCCCTGAGTGCCACTCAAATGATCATTCTAATCAATTAAATACATCACTGCACCGTGTTCATTTCTGTGTTTACGGTGAGTGTTAACAGAACACATCAGCAAAAAACTGTCATGGTGCGGTCCTCGCGGACCACTAATGAGACGCTATAGGTAGCCGTAGAGTTTGCACATTTATTAAAGAAGGACATACAGTACAAAATAATGAGCCACGTGAGACAAAACACAAATAAGGACTAAGACTAGAACACACCAACGATAACCTGAGAACTAAGGAGACTGACGGGAGACAAGGATACAACACTACATGCGAATAGGACGCTAAAAGGAACTGACTTCGGACGTAGGGAAACCAGTCTGGAAAATGCGAGGTCGCAGCCCCGAGTGACAGGAGCTGCTCCCTTAAATAGGGCAAGATAATTAATCAGCTGATAAGGGTGTCATCAGCTGAATCAAAACCAGCTGTACTGCTAAGCTCTGACAGCCGGAAGCCCCGCAGAGACGCTGTCAGAATAAGAGCCCTGAGAGCCCACCAGGACTAAATACAGAATGGGAGGAAAATACTGCATGACCCCAGCGCGGAAGAGATCAGTGCTCAGACCATGACAAAAACAGAGTGTGTGATTTTAAAAAAAACCACTCACCCGCGAGATTTCCAACATCGCCCCTTCATCTGTCTCTTCCAGCCTGCCGGTGGACGTCTTGCCACGTCCTCCGTCCTGACTGTGTGTACAAAATGCTGGGTTTGTGTTAACAAACGTCCGTCTGCCCCAAAAGCACCCCATTGTGGGAACGCACGTGAAGGGAGATGCCATAAAACCACAAACAAAACAAAGTGCGTGTGTCAAGATGTGCAGCAGACAGACAGGTAGGAGTTAGGCACGGGAAGCAAGAGAATATTGTAATTTTTTTTTTTTTTTCAGAAAAACACAGACTCCTATAGACAATACAGAGCAACAGAATAAATTATTTAATTTTTCCTCTCCCCTCGGTACCGAGTGGTTGGGCACCATAGGGAGTTTTCAAATGAAGGTGCTGCCAATAATTTCCAAATCTCTACTCTTTAACATGCATTCAATACAATTTAACTGTTGTAATAGATATTGTGTTAAAGTTTGTATTTGCTGCTGCACAAGAGTTTTTCTGTATAGCAGAAGTTTCTGCTTAATTTACAAATCACTGTAATAGGAATTTTTTTGACAATCCTGTACTTTTCTTGTATTGTTATATAGAATATCACTGCAGTAAACTGGGAATAAAAACATCTGCTTTAAAATTTGTAATTCTTCCCACAACTTTTAATGCAAAAAACACTCTAAAAACATCACAACTTTTATCGCAACTTTTTTAAAAAGCTCCCACGAAGTCAGGCTTTTTGGGCCGCAACAATCATAAAAACATCCCGCCAAATCCTGGAGGGACTGACTAACGTTCTTGCATGACGACCACTGTGTCAAACTATCTCCTGGTCTGATATTTCTGGGGGGAAAGTGAATGGAATAACATGGCAGGATTAGTTGTACTTTTTGTCCTTCTCCTTTTACAACTTGAAATCTATTCCTTCCACTTTGTCCAAACAAGACAAGCAGTATGACATAAAAAGAACTCCTTTGATATACCGTAAGTACTTAAGTGACCAGCTCTTATCGGCATTAATTCATTTAAGTCTCACGGCTCTGGGCCAAGTTCAGATTCAGTCTGCAGAGCAACACTGATTAGCATAGAGAAATGTTTTTAACATTGACCAACTGAGTCACAAAGCTCTCTCTTCCCCGTGTCGTCCCTCTAATTTGTGTGATGGACTGAAGCTGGACGTACACCGTACTCACTGGAGCTGTGCACGTTAGCTGTGATCGAGAGCTGCCCGCACTCAAATTGAATTCCACCAGCTAGACATTTTGTGCCAAAGCAAGATGAACAAAGAGAAGATGAAATGCTATAATTTCTCTGATCGCCTCTTTTTCCTCACGTCAATAAGAGTTTGTCAGCTTCACTTTTTTCCCCACAAAGTAAATCAGATTTTAAAAATGTGCCCCTCACACACACACACACACTTTTATATTTGTACATTTGCTTTTGACGGGCGCTTTAATCACGATGTGCGTCGAAGTGACAATCAATCTTCAGTATATAATGGCAAACATGGACACATAAAAGTGCTTTCTTTTTCAACTCTGGAAGGGTTTTTCCAAGCACAAATTGCTAGTAACTCCAGGTGGAAATAAAGATGCCATCCAGCCAAATTACTTGTATTCAGACTATATGATGTGTGCAGCTTAGAGACATTTTGCTCATGAACTTGCAACAATATACATTTTTTTTTAGATGACAGCAGCCTGAGGTTGCCTATACAGACTCAATCACCTCATCTTTACAGAGCTAATGATCTGTCAGTGGAGCTGCGATGGCATACTTCAAAATGGAAATGGCAATTCCATTTAAATGCCATAAACCCAACAATCACCTGAGGCTCTCGCTGGTTTGTGGCCACGGCAAGGGATTGTCTATCTCTACTTCATCCACATTAGTCAGAGAACACAGACACCGGTTTCCAGAGATGCTGCGGTAGACTGTGGCCGATCAAAGGCCTCCCCGTCATGATCCCGCCGAGGAAACTTTAAAGACTTAACAAGTCTTGCCCTCCTCACAGAAACCTCAAAGGCAATCATCTAATGGTTGGGGCTCACCACACGACCGGCAAAGTGTCCACTCAGCAGCACTCTGCATATGTAGAGACTGGGCCCCTGCCAGGACATCATCGGCCAAAAAACCCCTCTGATGAACGCGTCTTCGAGCGACCCCGTCCACCTCAAACACACACTCACACACACACACACACACACACCCCTCCTCTGTTAGCATGTCCATGTGGGCCCTGATAGGTTAAAGCTGGGCTCTTATGGGTCCCATGTGGGTCTGTCCGCGGGTCCCATGTTGGCCCCATCTGTGTTTGCCCGCATGTGGCACTGTCGCCACAGGCAAAATCATGCAAAAAAGTCACAAACTGATGAGAAAAAAAAGTCTACATTCATAAGAAAAAAAATGTAGCAAATTTAGTAGAACAAAGTTGCAAATTTACAAGCAAAAATTTGCAAAATTTCTTGAAAAGAGTTACAAATTTACAAGAAAATTTTTAGCAAATATACAAGACTAGAAAAGCACTCGGAGAGTGCAGACCTCCGCCAAGCGCCACAGTTCCCCCCATACAGTGTTTTACATCATAAATATTAATCCTAGATTTATTGTGTGTACGTTTTCAGATTCCTTGACCATGAAAACATATGAGTAGCAATTGGATTCACATGGATAGGATTAGTGGTTCAGTAGTTATTCAGGAAAATGGCATTTCGCATAATGGCGGTTTTCTTCTGGATGTAGCTCTATAGCTTTTAAAGATACAACAAATCCGTTGACACACTACAGATTCCACAGTGTCTTGGCTACATAATGGTGTTTGTTGAGTGATTTTAGCTTCATTTGTTCTCTTCCTATGAGGAAAATTGCAAAGGTCCCCTATTTTTATTGCTATTGTGGATCATAGTATCCGGAATTATTGCATTATCTGGATCAGTCTTCGATATATTATAGAACCTGTGGGCATGTTGTCCTGTATTTTTTTTGTTTTGCAAGTGTTGTGACGATTTTTGGCAGACTTACGTGCACAAATATTGAAAATGGCCCTATCTCACAATGTTAAAGAATCCTTTAAAAAATTCCTGGATCCAGACGGTGAGCTGGATCACCACCAAAATGTAATCATCTGTAGGATACCCCATTTCTGACAATCTGTGAAAATTTCATGAACATCCGTCCATAACTTTTTGAGTTATCTTGCTAACAAACAAACAAACAGACAGACAGACAAACCAACGCCGATGATCACATAACCTCCTTGGCGGAGGTAAAAATAGTCAGAAATTTATGAGGAAAAAATGAGAAAAAGTTGCAAATTAACAAAAAAGCAGTAAATGTATGAGCAAATAAATTAAAAATTTACACGAAAAAAATCCCAAATTTATGAAGAAAAGCTGCAAGTTTACAATAAAAAAAAAGTTGAAAACTTTTAAGAAAGTTCCAAATTTACAAGAAAAATGTTGCAGATAGAGCACCTAAGTTACACCCATCTACTTCCACACATGGGACCTTAAATCAGACAAAATCTCTGTTGAAATAATAATAATAATAATAATTAATCTTTATTTCAGACACAAAAGCAGGTCCATATAAAATAAGGAGGGGTAGGGGTACCAGGGAAACATTAAACGACACAGCAGCAATAAAAACAGCATAACAGTCTTTAAAAAGAGTTCTTGTAGAGGCTGTTGTGCCAGTGACTTCTGAGAGCAGAGGTGTATCTGAGCCTGCTCTTCCTAGGGCTGATCAGGGTCTGTATGATGCTGTTTTCTGAGTCATCCAGACGACACATAAAACTGTACATAAGTTTCCTCAGTAATGCCTTACACGTTGGAATACCACATGTCACAAACAGCTGGCTGGCACAGTGCCATCTGGGCACCTGAAGCAGCAGCCTCAGTGCATCGTTGTAGGCCACAGTCAGCCTTCTCATACTATCAGTCCTGTAGCTGCTCAATTAAAGCTGCTCAACTTAAAGTTGTTGGCTGTCGTATAATACAGTAATATTTAGTTTTGTGAAAATGTTTAGTGGATAACATCTCCCATTATCCTGCATCACCAAACACGATCATGACGAAAGCTAGCTAGCTAGATAGATAGATAGATAGATAGATAGATAGATAGATAGATAGATAGATAGATAGACACACAGCATAATAGAAAAAGGAATTGCCCATGGAAAGCAAAACTGCCTAAATAACTTATATACATCATAGATGAACAGATGCTGACCCGCACAGATACATGAATCATACCCGCTGTACAATGCAGGACTGTCAGGTGCAGTGTGAAATGTGAGGTACCAATTAGACTGTAAGGTGCAGTATGGCAACATCAAAGTGAGTTTTATGAGAAAAACACAAATTTACAAGAAAATAGCAAATTTACAAGGAAAAAAATTGCAAATTTATGAGAAAGCTCCAAAATTACAAGAAAACTTATCAAATTAAGGGGAAACGTCACAAATTTACAACAAAGCAGCAAATTTATGAGAAAATAAGTGGAAAACAGGTAAAGTCTATGTGGACAAACCTACATGGGACCCATGGACAGCCCAGTCAACCTTTGGTGGGGCCCACATGGGCATGCTGGCTGCTGCCCTGACTCTCTTTTTGTCTCTGTCAAACTTATTCTGTCTCACTGATTTTGCAGCCGTCAGTATTTGTGATGCCGACAGCCAGGAGCTCCTACCATAGCTTTATCTAAAGGAAATGATTTGCTCCCATCCCTACTTCACTTCAGCTTCACCTTTCAGAATATAAATAGCACTTAAGGAAGTGCCAGACTGGCAGCTTTTTGCACTGAGAATGAGATGGTGGGTTCATCTACAGCAGGTTATAGACCCTGCTGATGTGCCACAGTTAAAGTCTCCATGCATGACGCGTGTGACTATATGTGCAGTCATCGTGACAGTGGCGGCGTAGGCAGGTATGGTGACTTATCCCGGACGACCATTAATGCCAGGAAATAGAGGCAGGTGGGAGTCAGCAGAATGAACGTCAGAAAGCAGCTGAGATAAACGATGGTGTTTCTGTGCATCTTCAGCCAGATAAGTTCAATCATGCCCCGGGCTCTTTACAAGCAACAAAAAGGCTATTCATCTATTCCTTTGTGCTGCCAAAACACTTTGGTCTGCTCTGGTAAGCTGGCAGCCCAGCAGCAGTGATGAGATTCATCTTCTCCTCTTTTCATCACTCCTTCCAGACTGATGCCTGCTGTTGAGCCGTAAACACCAGGATCTTGTTGTCCTCAAATTACTGTGCGGCGCCAATCCAAGATCCACAACTGCAATTTCCAAAGTTAAAATGACTCCAATTTACATAAGGAATAAAACAAATGGATCAGTCTGATCGGACTGATAAGCACTATTATGTCAACAATTATGCTGGGCTGCCTCTCAAAGTTTATTTCCATGAAGAAACAATGCAGTCATCACAGAGGAAGTTCAGATTACAGTGTCATCAGTCAGCAGCAACATGGGGTCAATTGCATTAACAGATGGACATATACGACACGGAAAGTAAAATAGGAAAATAATGGAAAAATAACAGCAAATTCAATTCAGTTCAACTTTATTTATACAGCGCCATTTCACAACAACCATCATCTCATAGCACTTTCAAGCTGTAGGGGAAAACCCCACAATTGCAGAAACACCCCAGCAGTCAGGAACTCACCTGTGAGCAGCACTTGGCAACGGTGGAGAGGAAAAACTCCCTTTTAGCATGAAGAAACCTCCAGCAGAAGCAGGCTCAGGGAGGGGCAGTCATCTGCTGCAACTGGCTGGGGGTGAGGGGTAAGAGAAGAAGAAAAGAACAGACATGTAGAGAGCAAACAGCACGACGGGGACTCAGTCTATGGAAGAGAACAAACAGATGTTAATGATCAGAAAAAATAGGTGAAGAAAGGAGTGAAGCCCAGTGCATTGTTGGAGGTCCCCCAGCTGTCTAAACCTATTAGCAGCATAACTAAGGGACGGCTCAGGGTCACTTCATCCCACCCTAACTATAGGCTATGTCAAAAAGGAAGTGTCATGATCGGGGTTGACGTCTTAACCCCGTTCCATGATTTGTGGCTGTATTTTCCCTGGTCATGGTTTTCTTAATTCTCAGCTGGCAGGTTTTAGGAGCCTCCGGGTCCTGGGCTCCCTGCCAGTCTACAGCCACGCCGCCTCCTCTCTCTGCCAGGCATTCATCAGCTGTTTGCCATCACCTTTTGTGTTTCCATGCATACATACACATCCACACACGTGCACGTACAAGCACACACACACACACACACACACACACACATTCATTCCTACTCACATACACTGACACGCATTCATGCACCGACTGCCGCCGCACACCTGCATCCACTTGTCACTCATTAAGTACATGGTGTACTTATGGGTGACAGTGTGAGCACTCAGCATGGCAGCGTTAGTCAACATTTGATGTTCTGGCTCACTCACAGTTGGTTTCTCCTCTTTTCGGACTTTTGATGGCATTATTGTTTCCAGAGCCAAGTAGTGCTCCAACCTTCATGTAAGTCTTCCTCGTCATTGTTAGCCCTTCCTCTCCGCTGCCCAGTTCCATCTGGGAGCGCGTGGGGCTTGCCAACGGAGTTCGTAGCTGGTCATCTTAATCATTACCCATCCTGAACTGTATTCACTGGACACTTTGTATGTTTTTCTGTTTAATAAACACGTTCACTTCACCAGTGTCTGGGCTCGTACCGATTCATTTGTGCGCTGCACAAAGACGCAGAGTACATGACAGTACGCCACCACCATAAAAGAGCCCAGCAGGGAAGTAGCGTGTTGTTTTTCACCTTTTTGTGTGTGTTTTTCTTACCTGTTTGGAACGGGTCATGTTTCTGGGTGGTCGACCTTGCACAAGGAGGGGAGGGTTGGCACTGAATAGACCCAGTTTGGAGGAAGAATGGGTGGTGGTTTTCATTCAGAGCTATGTGGACGAGGCTCTTGAGGCTCAGGGACCCAACCAGGTGTAGGAGTGTTTGTGTGGAGCCATGAGAATCTTGAAGAGGCATCCCAGACTCAGGAATTATCCTCAGTATGCGGGACTGTTTTCCTCGGTCCACGCGCTCCAGCAGATGTTTCCCGACCTGAGGTTCAAAGTGTTTCCCACTGCACCGAAGCAGAGGTGCACTCTTCGACAGCCGTTCTCCTCTTCTCCTGCTCCATCGTTGTTACCTCCAGCTCCAGCAGGCAGAACAACGGTTCCAGGGAGTGCGCGCTTGGCCTTGCAGTGGAACAGCTGTCCAGCCCCGGATCACCGGAGAGGCACTGTCTCCTCCTCGTCAGTAGCCCTTCCCGCATCCTGTGAGACTTATCCCGCAGCAGTTCTCTCATCCAGTTTTTTTCCACCAGCTGTCCCATCAGCCAACTTTTCCTCTCCATCTGCCGCACAACCCGTCTCCTTGATGGTTCATCCTGCCGTCCAGAGGCCCTCCGAGTCATCTCTGGAAGTCCCCATCTCCATGACGCCAGGGGCGGTCCCTACGCCTTCCAAGGTGGGACCCAAGCTCTCAAGAGCCAGGGAGAGGGACGATATTCCACACACCACAGCAGCAGGCAACATCCAAATGCAGGTGAACAGGCAAGTTTTATTTCATTCCACTTCTATTAATGATGAAATGTTTTGCCTGATTACCTGAGTTTTCCCCACCTGCTGCTGCTTTGAACTGCTCACCAGCCCTCTCTATGCTCTCTCCTGTTTTTCCCGAGAGTACACCAGCGCCGGAGTGGAACCACCGGAACCAGGAGGAGCCAGAGGTCCGGGAGGATCCTTTTGCCGCAGCAATGGTGAGTCAAACCCCAGCCGTCACGCCAGAGGAATCTCCTGCGTGGAGCACACAGGCTGGGGTAATAAGGACTGCAGAAACCACCACGCCTGCTGCGGAGGCTGCCGCAGCAGAGTCGGTGCCCGAGCTGAACCTCCAGGAGGCCAAGTCCGTGGGAACATCGCCCGGATCATCGGAGTCCTGGACGGCAGTGGAACTCGAGCTAAGGCAAGTGCTCTCCTTTGTCTTTCTCTTTTCCATATTAGAGCATTTTTGCCTAGCTCTAGGTGAGGAGAGCCAGCTGCAGCCCCACACTGCACCTGAGCTTGCCTCGCCGGGCTCCGCAGCTGCCAGTGACCCTGACCCCTCTTGCTCTCTGTCCAAGTCCTCTTCCAGGGTCGCCGGAGAGAGTCCAATGCTGCCAGACATGTCTGAGAATCCAGGCTCGCTGCTGGAGGTCATCATGGGCCTTGCCTCCCCTGCTGTGGAGGTCATTGTGGGTACACAGCTCAATCCCAGAGTGCCTGTGATCGACTGCCTCCCGGTTTGGGTGCTTATGCGGGTCGGCTGGCCCACAGTCAAGGCAACAATGGGGCCAACAGTGGTCCAGCCGGGTCCCACCGCAGGTGCAGCAGAGGCCCAGCCGGGTTCCACCGTGGGTGCAGCGTGGGCCCAACCGGGGCTCACCGCAGGAGCAATGAGGTCCCAGGCTGGGACCACTGCTGGTGCAACTCTGTCCCAGACTGGGACCACCATGAGTGCAGCCATGGTCCAGCCCGGGTCCACCACAGGTGTGAACAAGCTCCAGTCCCAAGCCGGGACCACAGAGGGTGCTGCCGGCCAGTCTGAGGACACCGGGGTCTCCTCTTTCCTTCCTGAGGCCTGCTGGGTGTTCCTTCTTCTTCTGCTGGGCACCATCAGGGTCCATCTTCCTCTGCCACCAGTAACCGCAGGGGTCCTCCTTCCCCTGTCCGGCCACCCACCTCTTAGCCTTCCTGTGGGTAGGCCGCCGCCTCGTCCACCCCTCTGGTCCTGGTGGCTCAACTATGCAGGCTGGCCGACAGAAGGACTGGGTCTCTGGGTCAGGTGGCCCAATTTCTCTAGCAGGCCGCCTGACACTGCTCTGCAGGCCACCTGCTGGCCCTGGGACTTTGGCCGGCCTTCTGAACTTTGGGACTCTTGGGTCTTGAGGGGGGCATAGTCTTAGGTTTGGGGTTCAGGTTCAGGTTCAGGTTACTTTATTTGTACCCGTAGGTAGATTTGTTTTGCAGTCTGGTGACATCCATATTTACAAGCCACAAATTACATTCAACATAGACACAAACACAGGCATAAATGAAGCTGACTATAAACATGATAAAAATACTCAAGGCTCCATCAATCAGGGTATAAAAAGACAAAGAGATGGGAGAAAAACCAGAGGTAAGAGAGGAGGGTCATATTAAAAGTTAAAAACTAGTCAAAGAGGTTAAAAACTCAAAGGTCTAAAACCCAATAAAATATTTAGAACCCAAGTAACATCCTACAAAAATAAGTAAATATAAAATGGAGTTAATAAATAGGTACCTAAATTAGGTGCAATATATTGTTACAGCTTGTTCAACTCTTTGACAGCAGCAGGAACAAAGCTGTTTTTGTAGCGCTGGGTTTTACTTTTTGGGACAGCAAACCTCCGTCTTGAGGGAAGAAGCTGAAAGTTGCAGTGCAAAGGGTGGGAGTCATCATTTAAAATGGAGGTAGCCATCCTCTGTACTTGTCTGGTGTACAGGGATGTCAGGCTCAGCTGTGACTCACCAAGCAAACGACTGGACCATCTAACTACCTGATCCAAGGATTTCCTCTGTTTCAGTTTTGTCTGACCAAACCATGACACTAAAGAAAAGGATAAAACAGATTCAATAAAAGCCCGATAAAACATTGTCATTATGGTTCGGTCAATTTGGAAGCGTGCAAGTTTTCTCAAGCAATGCAAATGTTGCTGACCCTTTTTGCACACCCTTTCACAGTTCTCTTCAAAGTTTAAATTACTATCAATAATCGTCCCAAGATATTTGTAGGACTGTACACATTCGGTGGTCTGGTCTTTTAGTACGGTGACTTTGTACCTGGGAGTTTTCCTCCTAAAGTCAATAATCATGTCTTTAGTTTTTGTAGTATTCAGCTGCAGGTAGGAATCCTCACACCAGTGAACAAAATCATCAACTACTGGGCCGTGGCCACTCTCACCATCCTGGAGGAGACTGACAATAACTGAGTCATCAGCATACTTTATAATGTGTCTGTTGTCATGTCTGCTCCGACACATGTTTGTGTACAGGATGAAGAGTAGTGATGACAACACACACCCCTGAGGAGCGCCAGTAGAGGAGCACTTTAGGTCAGACAATGTACCATTGACCCTTACTCTCTGCATCCTGTTGGTTAAGAAATCCAGAATCCAACCCACCAGATTATTGCTCAAATCAAATTGTTGCAGGAGCCTTTCAACTAAGATATGAGGTTGGATTGTATTAAAGGCGGAGGAAAAGTCCACAAATAAAAGCCTGGCGTGTGTCCCATTAAAATCCAGATGTTTAAAAAGCATGTTAAACAGAGTGACAGTGGCGTCCTCCACTCCTCTGTGAGGCCTATAGGCAAACTGCAGAGGATCCAATGCATGCTCAGTCTGCTTTAGGACCTCACATCTGACCAGTTTTTCAAAAATTTTCATTAAAACTGAAGTCAAAGCAACTGGTCTAAAGTCGTTTACCGTTTTAAGACAGCTGGATTTTGGAACGGGAACAACCACAGTTTCTTTCCAGATCTTGGGCCACCCCACATAGGGGCGGCAGTGGCTCAGGAGGTAGAGCAGGTCGTCTAATACCCCAGTGGTTGACGGTTCGAATCCCGCTCTCCCCAGATATCCTGCCATTGTGTCCCTGGGCAAGACACTTCACCCACATTGCCTCCAGTGCCCATAACACTGGGTATGAATGTTTAAATGTTCGGTGGTGGCCGGAGAGGCCGTTGGCGCGGATTGGCAGCCACGTTTCCGTCAGCCTGCCCCAGGGCAGCTGTGGCTACAGTAGTAGCTTGCCACTACCATTGTCTGTCTGGAGTGAATGAATAATGTATCTACTTGTAAAGCATCTTTGAGTGTGTATGATAAAGCGCTATATAAATCTGATGCATTATTATTATGTTGTGTCTGTAAGGACTTATTGAAAATGTAATGAAATATAGGACTCCAAGCACCCACATATATTATCAGGGCCCTGACTTTTGTTCACTTTTACAGCACAGAATGCCCTTTTAACATCCTGCACCTCAATATTAAAGTGCTGATTGTCTTTGAGTTTCAAATCTTGGGTTTCTGTGCTAAAATCAAAGGAGTCAAAACGACCATAAAAACAATTAAGAGCGTTAGCCAGCTCTGTGTCTGAATTAAGACCATCTAAAAACACATGATTACAGCGCTCTGTGCTCTGAAGGCCTGCAATAGTTTTCATACTGGCCCAGGCTGAACCAAGTTTCTTTGTTGCTTTCTTGCTTTCCAATTCTGATTTATAATTCTGTTTTGCTCTTAAAATTTCAGACTTCAGCTCTTTTGTGGCAACCTGTAGCTCAGAAACAGACCCCTGTTTAAAGGCAAGTGCTTTCCTCTGTAAGCAGGATTTAACTGATTTTGTAAACCATGGCTTGTTGTTGGGATATATTTTGACACGTTTACGTGGAACGATCTTATTTTTACAGAAAGACATGTTTGAGCATGTGACGTCCACCAAAGAGTCCAAATCATCCCCGCAGGCCAGTGTGAACGTCTCCCAGTCTGTACAGTTAAAGCATTCCTGGAGGCTGTGCAGTGAATCCTCTGTCCACACATCAGTGTCTCTCGTCTCCACCTTGCCTCTTCTGAGAGCAAGTTGGGTTGGGTGATTTTGTGTTCTTGTATTGTTCTGTGATGTTCAATTCTCTGTCTGTTTATTCCCTCCTGACCTGTTTCCCCCCACCTCCCACCCTGGTTTGTGTGATACTTTTCTGGGTGGGGGGGACAGGTTTTTTCTTTTGTTTGTTTTCTTTTGATGGTACGGTGGGTGTTTGGAATCCACCCCTTGGGGGGGGGGGCTCTGTCATGAGTGGTGTTGACATCTCAACCCCGTTCCATGATTTGTGGCTGTATTTTCCCTGGTCATGGTTTTCTTAATTCTCAGCTGGCAGGTTTTAGGAGCCTCCGGGTCCTGGGCTCCCTGCCAATCTACAGCCACGCATCCTCCTCTCCCTGCCAGGCATTCACCAGCTGTTTGCCATCACCTTTTGTGTTTCCACACATACACACACATGCAAGCATACGCACATACATGCGCACACACACACATTAATTCCTACTCACATACGCTAACACGCATTCATACACCGACTGCCGTCGCACACCTGCATCCACTTGTCACTCATTAAGTACACGGTGTACTTATGGGTGACAGTGTGAGCACTCAGCGTGGTGGCATTAGTCAACATTCGATGTTCTGGCTCACTCACAGTTGGTTTCTCCTCTTTTTGGACTTTTGATGGCGTTGTTGTTTCCAGAGCCAAGTAACGCTCCAACCCTCATGTAAGTCTTCCTATTCATTATTGTTAGCCCTTCCTCTCCGCTGCCCAGTTCCATCTGGGAGCGCGTGGGGCTTGCCAATGGAGTTTGTAGCCGGTCATCTTAATCATTCCCCATCCTGAACTGTATTCACTGGACACTTTGTATGTTTTTGTTTAATAAACACATTCACTTCACCAGCACTTGGGCTCATATACATTTATTTGTGCGCTGCGCAATAATGCAGTGGACATGACAGGAAGGTTTTAACCCTGTTCTTAAAAACAGAGATGGAGTCTGACTCCCGAATCCAGATTGGCATCTGGTTCCAATGAAGAGGAGCCTGATAACTGAAAGCTTTGTCTCCCATTGTACTTTCGGAGATTCTAGGTATTACAAGTAATCCTGCATTTTGGCAGCGTAGTGCTCTGTTAGGATGGTAAGATAGTATCAGATATTTTAAATAAAAAGGGGCCTGATTATTTAGAGCTTTGTAAGTGAGGAGAAGGATTTTAAACTTAATTCTAAATTCTATGGGAAGCCAATGAAGGGAGGCCAGAACCGGAGAGATGTGATCTCTCTTTGTAGTACCTATTAAAACTCTAGCTGCAGCATTTTGGATCAGCTGAAGACTTTTTAGAGATGTTTTAGGACAACCTGATAATAAAGAGTTACAATAATCTAATCTAGAGCTAACAAAAGCGTGGATCAGTTTCTCAGCATCACTCTGAGACAAGATGCTCCTAATCTTGGCAATATTATGCAAATGATGAATGAATGAATTTATTTATTTATTTCGGATAGTACATTACAGGTTAAAAGAAACTGTATAATATAACAACAAGGTCAAATTAGACAAAGACTCCTTCTACTATACAATTCCACGTGAGTTATCCGAAATGGGTGATGGCTGAAGCCGCAGCTTATATTGCCCACCCATATTCCATCCAAGAATTCAAAGGAGAAAAAAGAGAAAACAAGACAAGAGCGATTACAATTTAAAACAAGGCTAAGACAAAATATGACTGAGAGAAAAAGAAAACTGAGCTAGTCTAAGTTAAGCGGTTACTATTCAAAAACAAATCTAAGACATAGTGTCACAGAGAAAAAAGAAAAACTAAGCTATAACACAACACAGGCTGGAAATGTCAATCCTTATGTGAGTTTACATGTCGTCTTGTAAATATGTTTGGAGTATTTCTTCCTTTAGTTTTTGTTTAAATTGTCCAAGCTTTGTACATGATTTTAATTCAGGTCCAAAATCGTTCCATAATCTGACACCTTGCACTGAAATACAGTGTTGCTTGGTAGTTGTTCTCACTGTAGGCTTTTGAAATATACATGTTCTTCTGAAGTGATATCGTTTCTCCCTTGTTTGGAACAACTTTTGGATATTTGCGGGCAGTGATAGATTCTTCACTTTGAACATTATTATTGCGGTTTTAAAGTCGATCAGATCTTTCAACTTGAGAGTTTTTTGTTTAAGAAAAAGTGGGTTTGTTGGTTCCCTGTAAGCTGCTTTGTTGATTATTCTAATAGCTCTCTTTTGAAGCATAAAGAGTGGATATATGTTTGTTTTATATGTATTTCCCCATACTTCATTACAATATGTCATGTATGGAAGTATTAATGAATGATACAAGGTGTATAGTGTGGGTTGATTGAGCAAATTTTTCACTCTGTGTAATATTGCAATTGATTTGGATACTTTACCTTTTATATAATTAATATGTGGCTTCCAACACAGTTTGTTATCAATTATTACTCCAAGGAATTTAGTTTCGGATACCCTTTCAATCTCTACACCATTTACACTGAGTTTGGGTACTGGGTAGTTGTGATGGTTGTTAAAGACTATAAATTTTGTCTTGCTTAAATTGAGCGTTAATTTGTTTGAATCAAACCACAGTTTCAGCTTTCCTAATTCCTTTCCGAGTGTATCCAGAAGTTGTTCCAAATTGTTTCCACTGCATAGCAGGTTAGTGTCATCAGCAAACAATATTAAGTCCATTTTTTCTGAAACTTTACATATATCATTTATATACATATTGAATAATAATGGTCCCAAAACTGAACCCTGTGGGACTCCACAGGTGACCTTCAGTAGCTCTGAGTTTTTGTTGTTAACACATACAAACTGATATCTATTCTTTAAGTAACTTCTTAACCAGGACAGTGCTACCCCTCTGATACCACAATTTTGTAGTTTCTTTAATAATAGATTGTGATCTACTGTATCAAATGCTTTTTTAAGATCCAGGAATACTCCAACTGAATACTCTTTATTTTCAATGGCTGTTGATATTTTTTCTGTAAATTCCATTAAGGCATATGCTGTTGTCCTTTTGTGTCTGAACCCATATTGCTGCTCACACAATAAATCATTCTTCAGTATGAAGTTGTCAATTCTCTCATAGAATATTTTTTCAAGTATCTTGGAAAATTGCGGTAATAGTGAAATTGGTCTGTAGTTGGAGAGTTCCCCTCTGTCGCCTGTCTTGTAAATCGGAATTACTTTAGCTATTTTCATTGCATTGGGAAATATACCTGATTGGAGAGACAGGTTACAGATATACGTCAGTGGTTTCACTATGCATTCGATAACAGTTTTGACTAGTAGCATATCAATACCATCGCAGTCAGTAGATGTTTTACTTTTGAACGATTTAACAATTTCAATGACCTCTCTTTCGTCTGTGTTCTTTATGAAGATGGTGTCTTTTACAGCAGTGTTATTGCATATGGAATCACCTGTTGGCACCGTAGTGGGTATTTCTCGTGGGTATTTCTGATAGAAAGCAGTCTTAGAAAGAAGTTTAATATGTGAATTAAAGAGCAGATCTTGATCAAAAATAGCTCCAAGGCTCCTCACAGAATTGTTAGAGAGATACAACCCCCCTCTTAAAAAACAGAAAGATGAGAAAGTACAAGTATGAGACTCCTCCTTCTCCTGTGGTTCAAGGCACTTTAATGTCAAAAACATGAAGTATTTTCCACCATTTCACTAAACGTACCTCATTATTAATGAAGAAAAACTTATAGTCCTTTACACAGGGGTGGAGATTGTTGAGAGATCACTGAGTCATGACAAAAGGGCCAGATCTCCAAATGATTTTTTAATCATCCCTTAGCGATCACCAAGATCTCCCAGTAATCTGCAGTAATCTCCACAGTCCTCAAAGTTTTGACTCATTCCAAAACAATCTCTTAACAATCACCAAAGAGAAGTGAGCTCTCAACAAGTCCTCATGATCTCACAGCAATCTTGCAGTGGATGACAAATCTCTGAACTGTGAGATTTAAATTAATCCCTTCCACAGCATGTGGGACACCATGTGGTGAATGGGGCAGTGCCTATCTCCGTTTCACTCACCCTAGACCACACAGCTACTGTGAGTAGTGAAAGCTACAATGGGGGAGGGGGGTCAGTCCTCTGGTAGCTCTGTGCATTAACTTTCCTTTCCCCATTCTATTATGCTAAGCACCAAGCTAGAAGGCAGAAAGTACCACTTTTATATGGTCTTTGGCATGACCCAGCTGGGATTTGAGCCCACGACCTCTCGGTTGTGGGGCGGATGCTTTATCAACTAGGCCACCACTCCGGTTTAACCTTTGAGATTGCTGGAAGATAACTGAGAAGGATTTAATAGAGCTTGGCAATCACTGACAGATTATTGCAAGAGCTGGCCATTTTTTCATCTTTCAATGATCTCTCAACAATCTCCCATCCCTGTGTAAAGGGGAGTAGACAAGCCCTAGAAGCCTCTCAAATAAAAGATACTGTATAGTCTTTGGTCACCCTCTTTCATCACCCAAGAAACTCTCAATGATCCCTCAGTGATCTCAAGAACATAATAAATCTCACTATTTATAACCAAATGCATTCTTTGTGTTCCAGCTGTTCCTACACTAACACAGCTGAGAGCACCGACCCAGCAGCTGGATGTGAAGAGACAAAAATCAAAGAAAATCACCTAGTTGCTGTGCATGAATTCCAGTGTGGCAGAGCCAGTGTGGAAGACATACATTGTACGGTATAATTAAGGTATACTGAATTATACCATGGCTGGTCACACCTGTGCTGATGAAATCCACCATGTCAGATATTTCCATTTGCAGCAGGAAGCAGTATGTGCAAATCTGCATTCAGTAAACTCCAGCAATCCAGTAGAATCAGCAGTTTGACTTATTGGGAGAGTGAAGAATGCCATCTGTTATTTTTTCAACAGCAACCATTGCAGTACTTTTGTTTAAATTACTGATTTGTTTTCATGTATGCTACTGCATTCATAAAAGTCCCAGCACACAGTTTAACTCAGTTTCCCACAGCAAGTGACAATCAGTGGAGACTTGGACGGACATATGCATTTCTCGTCCAAAATATTTCATGTTTTCTCAAATTAGAAATGTTCAGCAGCAGCTCCAGATGTCAGTTGCCAAGGATACAAAAATATTAACGCAGCCTGTACTGTCTGGGACTGACTTCTGTGTTGTGGTTCCTGGGAAATGTGCTGCCAGATGGTTGAGCCTGTCACATCCACGAATTGAGGTGTGAAGCCTCGGCTCCACTGAAGAAAGCCAGATGGGACCTCCTGTCTTTATTCAAGCCATGCCGCGTTTTAGGAGACTATTAGTGCTCACTTACAGCAAGTACTCAGTCAAATGAGCTTATGCCTTTTGAATAGAATGTAATGAACTAAAGTTTCAAAAGCACAACAGAACCAACTGATCCAGACATTAGAAGCCTATTGAAAGGCTGTTTCAGATGATTTTTAAATACTGTAGGTGTTTGCACCATTATGTACCTCCTGTATCCATTCATTTATGAAGTCTTCATATGAACCCTTGACCTGTGCACTTCTGCAAAAGCTACTTTACTGTTTAGAAACCGCATGCATGTGACTAGAAAAAGAAGAAAAAGTGATAGAAGCTGCTCCTTCAAAGCTGAATGGCCTATCACTGAAAGCCAGTCAGAAATACCCTGCTTTATTGTTCTAATTACTATCTGTTATGTCCGAATAACATGACACTGTAGCTGCTCTCAACTGAACACTGAGCTGACTTTATTATCGAGAACAACACAATACTGTATATACTCCAGGCCATAGCCTGCCTGACATCATTACCCCAACACCCTCTGCCAGGCTACGGCAAGCCCCGAGAGTCAAATCTCACACATAACACCACACACACACACACACACACACACACACACACACACACAAAGTCAAAGAACCCCCTCCCCCAGAACAGAAAACATGCACAGTGTTGTCTCTCTCTCTTTTTTTTTTTAAACTAAGTAGGTAAAACTCAGCCAACCAAACCGGCGTCTGGGTAGACTACCAGAACGCCCCACCGTGTTGGAACGGGTTATTCTGCCGCTTAGTCCCAACACGCATTAACTAGTACTGTCTTCAATACATTGTCTTCCAGGTACCTGGGCCTCTGACGAATTCTAGCCAGGCGTCCCCAAGGCGGGGACTCTGCACCAGGCACCGTCGGCCGCACCTGTGAGTTCTCATTACCCCAGTCCAACAAGACCCACCTCACACCAGGTTGTCCCGCCGTAGCTCTAGTCCTCTGTTCTGGTGGCAACTTCCTGAGTCTATTGGAGTGCCACCGGGACCCATCTGCAAGCTCAAATGTGTCCTGGCCCCGTCGCCGCAGGGGCCCCGTCGCAACAGCTGCAGCTTATGCGTGCAGTTAGGGTGTTTGATCCAAACTTGATCAGACACCTTCAGTCCGTAGGCTCTCACCCTGTGCTGCCTGTGAAATCGTCGCTTCATCTTACGCTGTTGCGCAGCGACCCGGTCCCGTGGAGAGTCCATATTCCTTGGAGGAGGAGTCGTGGGTGGTCTCAGTCGATCCAAAGGCAGAAGTAGTTCGCGTCCCAGCATGAGAGCTGCCAGGGAGCATCCTGTCATAGCATGGGCCGTTGCCCTGTAGTGGAGGCGTGTGCTCTGGAGGGTGTCCGGAAATACGAAGCTGTCTGCCAAGTGAGCTCTCAGTCCATTTTTCAGGGTCTTGTTAAAACGTTCAAAGCCTCCATTGGCCTGGGGATGGTAGAACGCAGTTTTAATGTGTTCCACACCCCTAGCACTCAAGAACTCTTCAAATGCCCCAGAGGTGAACTGCGGGCCATTGTCAGTCGTGATTACATTCTGGACCCCCACCTGGCGAACAGTGACGAGAGGAAGCCCGTAACCACATCCGTTGTGACTGAATTAGTGGGCAACAACAGATCGTAGACCACAAGCAGGAACTGGCTGTTCGGGGGTGCTGTATGCAGTTCGCCACAGATGTCCAACTGGATGTGTTTCCAAGGGACCTCCGGGTACGATAACGGTCGCAGGGGTGGTCCACCGGTCTTCCCTCTCTCCAAGTACGGAACACAGTTTTTCACCATAGCTTCAATGTCCTTATCAATACCGGGCCACCAGACTGAATCCCTGCAGCGCTGTTTTACCCTGACCACCCCCAGGTGGCCCCCGTGGAGCATCGCCAGGACACGGGATCTCAGAGACACCAAGATTAGTGTGCAGTGTCCCCTCGCCACACACACCTCATTCCAACAGCTCAGTTTGTCTTTAAACCAGTGGAAGGGTGCCAGCCCACCCTGCACCTTCGTGAGCCAACCTTCCCTAATCACCGAGCACAGTTGTGACAACACGGGGTCTCGTTCCAATTCTGCCCAAAGTTCTTGGAGGGATGTTATATCCCGGAGGGCCCCGTGCAGTCTATTGACCAGATTTGCCTCCGTGGGATCGTCATTATCATCGTCGTCCGATTGTATGGTGTTGGCCGTGGCACAGGACAGGAGATCCACCACTATGTTCTCCTTACCAGGAGTGAACTGGGTGGTAAAATTGTAGGCCCTCAGCCGCTCCAGCCACCTGTGGATCTGCAAAGGTCTGTGTCCTAAACCCAACGTCTCCAGTAGTATTGTCAGTGCTCGGTGGTCCATCTGCAGAATGAAATGGCACCCATAGAGGTAGGTATGCCACCATTCACATGCCCACACGCAGGCGAGCACCTCTCTCTCACCCACTGTGTATTTTTGTTCCACTGCTGAGAGAGACCTCGATTCAAACGCCACTGTGCGTTCCATACCGTCTTGTACCTGGGACATAACCACCCAAACCGCCGAGCCAGACGCGTCACAGGTCACAATGGTTGGCCACTTTGGATCAAAATGGGCCAACACTGGAGGGGAGGGGAGTTGAAACTTCAGATTAGCAACCGCTGCTGAACAGGCTGGGATCCATTGCCACAGCGCACCCTGTTTCAACAGGGCCCAGAGGGGTCCAATCAATTCCGAGTATCGGGGAATAAAACACCCATAAAAGTTCACCATACCCAGAATGAGTAAATCTGTGCAGGTGTCAATGGTTCTGGGAGGTGCAGGACCACCTCCACATTTGGATGCAGGGGCCTCAACCCCCCCGCCATCAACTGGAACCCCACAAACTCAATGGGGTCCGCCACGAAGATGCACTTTTCCCCATTTAAGGTGACTCCGTGTTCCTATAGTATCGTCAGCACCAGTCCCAACCAATCATCGTGTTCCTCCCGTGATGTGCCATGTACCATGCTGCCATCCAGTTATGCCACCACACCCTTGAGGCCAGCCAGGATCGTGGACATTATTTTCTGAAAACAGCTGGGTGCTGAGCTCAAACCAAAAGGCGTGCGGGTGTACCTGAACACACCCATGTGGGTCACAAACGCAGTCAGGTTCCTGCTGGCTGGGTGGAGGGGCACCTGCAGGTAACCCTGGCGAAGATCCAGCTTCATGAATACCTTATCGTGGAGAGTGGATATTTCTCTGGGACGATCGCTTTATTCATCATCCTAAGATCGATACACAGTCGGATGCCACCCGATTTTTTCTTTGCCACCACGATATTTGATATCCAGGGTGAACCATCCACTCTCTCAGTGATGCCTGCTTCCAGCAGTTTGTCCAGCTCCACCTTGACATCCCCGTAGGGCGAGGGGAAGCTGCCTTAGTGGTTGAATTTTCAGCGTCACACTTGGATCTATGAGCGGGCAGTGGTGGAACACGCTGATGCATCCCAGGCCTCTGAACAGCGCTGGCCAGTGGACATGCCATTCGGGGTACACTGTCAGCACCGTTGAGCCCTCTGGGTCCTTGATGGAGAATCCCAGTTCACCCAGTAGATCTATCCCTAGCAAGTCCGCCCCCTGTAGCGAAATTTGGAAAGTGAGCGTGGGAACCCTCTTCAACCCACATTTCACTGAAAAGTTGACTGTGCCCGCCATTTCAGTTTCGGCATGGCCATATCCAAACATTTTCACTGCTCCAGCATTGATGGTTTTATTTGGAAAAAGTCTCTTCAAAGTAGCCATACTCGGTATGGACCTACCAGCCCCTGAGTCTACCGTAAGCGGCACGCTGACTCCGTCAAGTTTTAGCACATACCATTTCAGCAGTCCCTTCTTCACGCATGCCACACACACCCGTGTCGTGTCTCTGGACTCCGCCGCCGATGGCTCAGCAGTGATAGTGTAGGCCCTGTCCCACGTCCCAGTCCGCCGCCTCCTGGAAATCCGCCCCGGAGAATTAACTACCTTGCTAACAGCTGTGCTTGGCGGGAAAGCTTGGGTAGCTACACTCCTTTTAGCCAGCACCAGCAGACTCAGCTGAACTGTGGACTCAATCTGCCTGACCAGTTCGAACACCTTTTCCAACAAGAGAGTATCTTTAGTTAGCTTTAGCTTGCTTTTCAGCCACACGTTTTTAGTATTGTGGGCTAGCTTATCCCGGACCAGCTCCTCCTTGATAGGCCCGAAGGCGCAGTCTCTTGCTAGGTTACGGAGCTCAGTAATAAAGGACTGAGTGGATTCACCCGCTCGCTGTTGGCGGTCAAAAAACTCATATTTCCACGCCGTGACGGTGGAACGGTCTCCGAAAACACAGTCCATTAATTCCAAACCGTCTTTCAGTGAGCCGCTGCCACACAGCCCAAAAAATATCCGCTGGCCTTCCTCACCGAGGTAGTGGATCATTAGGCTCCTCCGTCTCTCTTCATCGACGCCGTTCAGGCCAGCCGTAGCCACATACACATCGAACATCTCCCTCCAGCGGACCCATGGTATAACTGGTGTGCCCGGAGATTGTTGAAATGGAGGTAGTTGTCTGATACATGCTCCCATGAGCACATCAGAAATACCCTGCTTTATTAATTACTATCTGTTAGGTCCGAATAACATGAGACTGGAGCCACTTTCAACTGAACACTGAACTGACTTTATTCATTCATTCATCTTCTTCCGCTTAACCCTTTTCGGGTCGCAGGGGGGCTGGAGCTTATCCCAGCATCTTTGGGCGGGAGGCAGGGTACACCCAGGACAGATCACCAGTCCATCGCAGGGCCAACACAGAGAGACAGACAACCATTCACTCTCACATTCATACCTAAGGATAATTTAGAATCCCCAGTTTGATGCCAATTAACCTAACTTGCATGTTTTTGGCATGTGGGAGGAAACGGGAGAAATCCCGGAGTTAACCCACGCAGACACGGGGAGAACATGCAAACTCCACACAGATCACTGTTGGTCGGGTGCTGGGATCGAACCCAGGATCTCACAGCCAAGGGTGAGTTACTGTGCTGCAACTGACTTTATTATCGAGACCAATTGGCATCAAAACTGGGGATTCTAAATTGTCCTTAGGTATGACTGTGAGAGTGAATTGTTGTCTGTCTCTCTGTGTTGGCCCTGCGATGGACTGGCGATCTGTCCAGGGTGTACCCTGCCTCTCGCCCAAAGATGCTGGGATAGGCTCCAGCCCCCCGCGACCCGAAAAGGATTAAGCGGAAGAAGATGAATGAACACAATATACACTCCAGCCACAGCCCGCCTGACGTCATTACCCCAACCCCCTCGGCCAGGCTACTGCAAGCCCCGAGAGTCAAATCTCACACATAGCACTATCATGATTTTGGGGGGGGGGGGGAGGGGGGAATAACTTATATATATATAATTTTCAAATGAAACACATATCTTTTGCAGTCACCTGTTGGATACCAGGAAGAACAAAGTCTTAAAGCACTTCAGTATTGGCTTCCCTTTTCTTTTATATTCTATGATTGCAAATAAAAATTAGGTGGATTAACCACCAAGAACGTTTTTGCTTATTTAAAATTGGGGGAAACAGAATACAATGCAAATCCTTTTCAACTTATTTCCTCCGCCAAGGGAGTTCTCAGTGGCATTTGTTGATTGGTTTGTCTGTTACCAACATAACTCAAAAAGTTATGAACAGATTTTGATGGAATTTTCAGGAAAGGTGTGTAACTGCACAGGGAACAGAAGATTAGATTTTGATGGTGATTCAGATCACGATGTGGATGCAGGAATGTTTTGAATATTATTTTTATATATCAATCTGGCACTTTTCATGTACTGCCCCTTTAAGACGTGTCCATTCAGTTACGTGGCGCATGGCCCTATGGTCACGCCATAGGGCCATGTGCCTCAGCAACCTGGAAGCCAAACACTGCAGAAAAAGTATTAGAGGGTGTTTCCACCAAACTCATTTTTCCTGCTGTGGGCAACTATTTTCTTTTCATTCTCTATGTAGTCCAGCATTTACAGAACTGAGCACCCTCAGCACTGAGACGCTTTGAGCGGTGGCTGCTTTTTGTCGTGGTGCTCAGAGCTGAAAAAAGTTCAACTTGTCAGACTACTGTACAGCTGTGCTCGTCATTGTCAGACCTTTCTAAGCAGCCAATCAGAATGAAGAAAGAGCGATACTGTCATGTCTGTCATGTGTTTTCTGCCCGTTAAAGGCAGAAGGGATGAAACCCGCTCGCAGAAATATGTTGTGCGTGCTTTATTGTGCAGAACAAAATATTACAGTCCAAACACAGTGAGCCAAGGGAGTACAAGGAAGTCTCTAGGACGCTCAAAAGGACAAGTGAGTCAAACATGAGGGAAAAATGTTCCAAGGCAGACTGAACTGCAACGGAGAAATAGAGGAGGAGCCCAGAAAAGAGCCATCTGGAAAAAATAGACAGCAGGGGCGAAACAGTTTGTACTCACGAAGCTGGAGCTGTCCGAGTAATCCGTGAAGTCCACAGGCTGAAGAAAATGAAGGCGAAATAGACAGATGAAGGCTAGTCCAGAATTCACCTCAATCACCCGACAACACACAATGGCGAACTGAGATCTTAAATACAACAACACTAGTGAGCAGAGTGTATGCCGGTGTGGAGAGAGGAGAGAGAGTGTAGAAGAGCGTGAGTGGAAACACCTGTGTGGATGGACGTCTGCACCGGTGAGTGAGTGAGTGTGGATGGGTGAATGAATAAGAGTGAGAATGCAGGTGAAGATATAAGTGTGTGTGTGTATGTGTGTGTGTGTACACAGCAGAGAATATAACCGAGGAAGACAGCTGGTAAACACTGGCAGGAGAGAGGGGCGTGGCTGAGCTGTCACAGCTGAGCAGAGCTCAGAGCCTCCCAGGAGGAGCCTAGAGACAGGTAAGGGGAAAGACACCCTCCTGAGGGCATAACAGCCACCGTGCCAAGGAGCTGGGCTGGCAGGTCCAGCCCAGTCCATGACAGAGCCCCCCACCCCCAAGCGGTGGAGACCAGACACCCTAGTGTACCATCAGAAAAGGAAACACAACAACACAAGGAGCCCCCCCCCCCAGAAGACTATAACAACTAACCAGGGTGGGAGGTGGGGGAACCAGGTCAAGTAGGAACACAACAATGTAGAACAGGAAAACCCAGAGTACATACGTCCCAACACCCAAAACAACACTCCCCCAAAACCCCCAGAGTCCCATAGTTCAGGGGGCCGACCAAAGTCCCAGGCCCCAGGGGAGATGAAAGGAGGCCGGTCAAGTGACCCGACTACAACCAGAACCAGGCAAGCCGGCCGGGCGGGCAGTTCAGGTGGCCAGCCAGGGAAACTGGGCCACCGACATCCATGGCACAGTTCACCGGGTGGATGGCCTGAGTCCGAGAGCCACCAGCTCAGGAAGGCCCAAAGTAGGAAGGGGAGACCAGAGAAGGGGAGCTCCGACGTCAGTGGACAGCGACAAGGGTGGAGCCCCTCCGCCCCCCGTCGCCCCGAGCCGGGGGATAGCTGCACCCGCTGCGGTCCCAGTCTGGGACATAGCTGCACCTGCTGCGGAATCCAACAGCAGCAGATCCTTTCCAGCGACCCTAGACGCAGGCTTGGAGACAGGAAAGAGAGGTAGAGGGTCAGGGTCGCCAGCAGCGGCAGAGCCCGGTGAGGTGAACTCAGGTGCAGCTAGTGGCTGCACCCGGCTGTCTTCACCAAAAGCCAGGCAAGAATGCTCAAATATAGACAAAAGGAATACAAAATAGAGCACTTGCCTGAGCTCGAGCTCCACCGCCATCCAGGACTCCGGCGAACCTGGTACCGCTGTCTCGGGCCCGGCCCCTGGGTGGTCCAGCTTAGGTGCAGACCCTGCTGCAGCGGCCTCCACAGCAGGCATAATGGTGGTGGTGGCAGTCCTGAAGCCCCCAGTGGAATCCCACACAGGCTGCTTCTCCGACGTGACGGCTGGGGGTCCACTCTGTGTTGACCCTTATTCTTGATCACCCAGAGCCACAAGCTCCTCCACGATCTGGCGGCTTGGCTGCAGCGAGCACTTGGAAAAATGGGGAGGAGGCACGGAGGGGATCAGTAAGTCTTGGACAGTGGCAGCAGGGAGAGAGCGCTCAGGTGACTGCCCAATCTGAGGCTCCTTCCAGGGAGACAGACAAGATTCATCATTGTTCATGGAGATTGAATGTAAACACACTTGCCTGATCTCCCAGGTCTCGGTGGGAACTGCTGCTGGCAGCGAGCTACCATCCTCCCCTGTGTCGACGACAGTAACAGGCCCCTCAGAGAATGGAGGAGGACCCAGTTCCAGCGGCACAGGCATGGGAGAGTCTGGGGAACCCCTGGCTGATCTCACGGCGGCGTGGGTTGCGGTCAGGGCTGAGAGGGCACAGGCTGGCGGAACAGCTGGCACGGAAATTGGCTCTGCCGCAGGGGCAGCCGGGGGGGACGTCAAATCCATGGCCATCGATACAGAGGAGGGTTTCTTCCGATGTCCCGAGGAGGGGCGGTTCATACGCCATGGCTGAGGCTCCTCTCTCTCCCTTGGCTCCTCCGGCGTCTGGCTACATCCTCTCAGGACCAGCAAGAATTCAGGGAAAACAGAGACAAGGGACAGAGGAGAGGTGACAGCAGCTGACGGGGAAGCCCCAGTGGAAAGAAAAACCTGGAGCTCCTCCACAGGAATCTGGCATACTACATCAGGCGAAAGACCGAGTGATTGTAGTAACACTTGCCTGAGTTCCTGGCTGGTGACGACGTCAGCCGCTGTCTCAGTGTCCTGCTCCGTCTCCCCAGGAGTAGGATGATGCGTCAGACGTGGAGAAGAGGACACCGGTCTAGGAAGCGTGCGCTGGGCATTCAGCATCCGGGAGCGCTTCTTCGGCTGCCTGCCGTATGCTGCGGAGGACCCTCGTAATGCTTCCTCACAGCGCTGTCGAGTCCCGCAGATCTGGGTGAGCAGCGGCACAGACTCCAGGTATTTCCAAAGGCTGGGACACATCTGCATCACCCCAACAGCAATGTCCAGCAAATAAAAATTTTCCTCCGAGGAGTGGTCAGCGTAAGACCAAGAAGCGAAAATCACTGCACGCTCAGCCGCCGCACACTCCTTCGGGTTAAGTCCAAAAACAGCAAAGTTCATGCTGGGAGAGTAGCTGGATGAAAAGCACAAAAGAGTGAAAAAGAAAAACACACTCACAACGCTTCCGCTGGGTTTCTGCTGTTCAGGTGATTCTGTCATGTCTGTCATGTGTTTTCTGCCCGTTAAAGGCAGAAGGGATGAAACCCACTCGCAGAAATACGTTGTGCGTGCTTTATTGTGCAGAACAAAATATTACAGTCCAAACACAGTGAGCCAAGGGAGTACAAGGAAGTCTCTAGGACGCTCAAAAGGACAAGTGAGTCAAATATGAGGGAAAAATGTTCCAAGGCAGACAGAACTGCAACGGAGGAACGGAGGAAGAGCCCAGAAAAGAGCCATCTGGAAAAAATAGACAGCAGGGGCGAAACAGTTTGTACTCACGAAGCTGGAGCTGTCCGAGTAATCTGTGAAGTCCACAGGCTGAAGAAAACGAAGGTGAAATAGACAGATGAAGGCTACTCCAGAATTCACCTCAATCACCCGACAATACACAATGGCAAACTGAGATCTTAAATACAGCAACACTAGTGAGCAGAGTGTATGCCGGTGTGGAGATGTAACGTGGGTGGTTTTCTGCGTGCTCGTGTTGGTGCAGGAAGTACACAGGCAGGGACTTGTTGCTCACGCTGTCTTTATTCTGGTCAAGTATCAGAAAAAGCACACAATAAACAGTCTGCAGCTGCATATGTCACGATCTCCAGCAATGAAAATCTTTTTCTCCTTTTTTTCTTTAGAAAAAAAAAATATATAAAAAACCATATAAAACAAAGCCTACCTGGTCAGGTATCAGAAAAAGCACACAATAAACAGTCTGCAGCTGCATATGTCATGATCTGCACACGGACAGTAAAAGAAAATGAATATCTTAACAAAATGAAATGACAGCAAACCATACAGAAGAATGCTGCGCTAGCAATAACTGACTAGCTGTTCATTCAACGTGGTCACACATTCACTCGACGATAAAGTTACTATTTTTACTTAGAATAATCTGAAACTTCGTAAATACATGGTAGTAACGCTCATGACCACTCTACAAGATATAAACCTTTGTATGCATGGCTTAACAACATTTAAAGTATAAATATAGCAACAGCTCTATTACATTGCACTTACCTCCAGCAATGAAAATCTTTTTCTCTGCTGGGGTAAGTGCCGTGTGCAAAGAAAACTATCTATGCAGCTGCGAAATAAAACCACCAGGAGGCTCCAAAAACTATGTAAAAATGAAAAGCACATCTATTTTAAAGAAATTCAAAAAGGCTAAATTCTGACTCTGTTACACCCACCCCCACTGAATTTCGCCCAAAATTACAGATGTGCAACGCACTGTGATCACAGCAAGTCAAAAGAAAACATGACATGGTTACACATACTCCAGCTTTAAAAGTATCCCCTAAAGGATGAAGTGGAAAGAGAGTGGCGCCAAACTCACTTCCAACTTCTGGAAGTAGGATGCCGTCTACACCCCACACAAACCATCTACACTGTGTACCAAAAGCCACTAGGAAAACAAGAAAATAAAAACTTTCACTATATGACTATCCATGTCACATGCTGACATATACCGTGTGTGTAAAAGAAACTTCTAATCATGAAAAATTTGTAACACTGACCTACAAACGGCCTGCATGGATGGGTGTGTGCGAGTAATCTCTTGACTGGACATGGTCTGAATCAGTCTATCAACCTGCTTTATAATGCGTCCAAACCTAGACCTCAACCGTGTAGATACACTGGGATTTTCAGGCTGTGTAACAGAAGCTACCGTGACTGCACTCTGTGTGTGACTAGTGTTGTCAGTCTGTGTTATGACAGTCTGTCCGTCTGTCTGTGTATATGTGAGTGCATCTACCCCACAACTGGCAGTCTGCCCACCCATGTGACTAACATCTCCACTAGAGTTAGTGTTAGTCACGGGACTGAAATCAGAGGCAATGGACAGGCCACTCGGACAGTCTCTCACAGACTTCTCCGGGTCACTCTGAGAGACAGAGAGGCCAGGTCTTCTGCACACAACATCAGATGACTCCACCTGGGATGGTTCAAGGAATGGTGACTGAGCAATCCACTCAACAGTCCTCCCCACAGGGTCCATAGACTCCGGTACAGCAACTGAGTCACGCACCGCACTCTCGCCTTGCTTGTGTCCCATCTTTGTTCCCTGAGATCCCGGGCTAGAACACAGATCCACACAATTTTCACTCACACCATCAGGTAAGGAACCATGACTCTCGTCACTTTGGTCTGACAGTTGAGCAAAAGACAAAGATGAAACTGGGTCAGCCAGTACACCTGTGTCGTCTACTGGCAGGAAGTTGACCAGCATCAACAAATTACGATGGACGACCCTCTCCTGTCCCATCTCAGGATTCTGGATCTGGTAAATGTGAGTGGAGGTGTTGGCATCTACAACAGTGTAAATTGTGGATTCCCATCTGTCAGCTGTCTTTCGTTTCCCTCTCTCTCGCCTGTTAGACACCAAGACTCTGTCGCCCACAGCAATCAATTTCCCTTTTGCTCGACGGTTGTAAAACTCAGCCTGACGACTCTGCTCCTTGTTGACATGTTCTTGAGCAATAGCCATGGCCTCTTGAAGGTCCTTTGTCAGGGACACTACATAGTGGTCATAACTACTGATTTCAGGATCTTTTAGGATGTTCTTGAAAAGGATGTCAACAGGCAGGCGTGGAACCCTACCATACATGAGGTAGAAGGGGGGGGGGGTAGCCTGTGGTCTCATGCACTGTACAGTTATACATGAATGTTAGAGTCTGGAGATGTCAGGGCCAGTTCCGTTTAGCATCAGGTGAGAGGGTACGAATCATGTTACCCAGTGTTCTATTGAAGCGCTCCACGCTACCATTGCCCATTGGGTGGTACGGTGTAGTCCGGGACTTTCTTACACCGGCAACCTTCAACAGCTCACTGATCAGCTGACTCTCGAATGAAGCACCCTGGTCTGAGTGGATTCTCTCGGGAAATCCAAAAATGCATAAGTACTTTTCCCAGAGTTGCTTTGCCACTTGCTTGGCTGACTGATCTCTACACGGAAAGGCCTGTGCTAGTCTGGTGAAGTGGTCTGTAACCACCAGTACGTCTACAGACTTGTTGTTAGAGTCCTCTGCAGTCCAGAAGTCTATACAAACAATTTCCAGAGGTGTAGAGGTCTTTATACTCTCGAGAGGCGCCCTTCCTTCCGGATCAGCGGTCTTACCAATGACACACCTTGGACACTGGTGGACATACTCCTTCACATCCCGGTCTATATGGGGCCAGAAGAATCTTTGGCGAGCCAGGCTCAGGCTCCTGAACTGCCCCTGATGACCAGCCGTATCATGGATGCCCTTCAGGACCTCAGATCTGAATGAGTCAGGGACGACGAACTGGAATCTCTTTTTCCCAGACAGCTGGTCTTTAGACACCCGGTAGAGGATACCATTGCAAGTAGTCAGTTTCTCCCAGTGCTTCAGGTATCTGATTACCATGACAGGCTCCTTGCACTTCTCTCTCCTGGACGGCCGTCGGCCACGTTCCACAAAGTACAGCACTCTGGAGAGGACAGGATCACTCAACTGTCCTTCACGTAGTTCTCTCTCAGTGAACACAGGCAGGGGGTCTTCATCAAGGGGAACTAGCTGTGGGAGCTGCTGGAGGACACTGACAGCTCGCACCCTGGCACCAGACTCCCATAGACTGTGTGTCTCAAGGATGGCTGAGACTTCCTCTCTAGAGAACGGTCGATTCTTCGCACACTCAGATACATAAGGCTCGTCCTCTCTCATACTGCCAAAGTCCCTTTGAGTGACATTTGACTGTCTGAAGGCCTCTTGGACGGAGTCAGAGGAGACAGGCACTGCTTTCACAAGGAGCTCACTGTAACGATCTTGTAGTAACTTTCTTCCAACAGCTGAATTCAAAACGGCCGACGACTCAGTGCATCAGCCACAGTGTTCTTGGAGCCAGGGATGTACTTGATATTGAATGTGTAAGCTGCCAGCTTTGCCACCCACCGTTGCTCACAGGCATCTAGTCGTGGTTTGGTCATGATGTGTGTGAGGGGGTTATTATCAGTCCATACAGTGAACATATGACCCTTAAGCCAATGGCTAAACTTGTCACACACAGACCACTTCAATGCAAGGAATTCAAGACGATGAGCGGGGTACTTCTTCTGTGCTCGTGAAAGAGATTTACTGGCAAAAGCCACTGGACGCGCCACACTGTCACCCTCCTGAATCTGCGATAGCACCGCTGCTAGGCCATCTAGCGAAGCGTCAGTGGACAATACAAAGGGGCGAGTGAAGTCTGGGTGCGCTAAAACTACGGAGGTCACCAAGGCTGTCTTCAGATCCTCAAAAGCTTGTTGGTGATCTGGCATCCAATCAGCTGGTGTCAACTTCCTGAACTTAACAGGGCTTTTTGTACATGGTCTTCCCTTCCGCTTCTGCTTCTGGCCAGCCAGGAGATCGAAGAGGCTTTGCTATGGTGGAGTAGTTGGGAACAAAGTGCTGGTAATAGTTCACCATGCCTAAGAATGACCTGACTCGTGACTGGGACGGGGTTGCGCCGTCAGTCTCCATCAAATCTGCAGTAGTCATCTTGTTGATAGTCTCCACTTTTGCAGGATCTGTAGACACACCAGACTCATCAATAATGTGCCCCAGAAAATTCACAGACCTCCTGAGCAGCCAGCACTTCTTCGGAGCTAACTTCAGGTTATGCAGACGGAGGCGACTGAAAACCAGCTCTAGTCTCTCAAGGGCCAATGCTTCAGTTGGGGCAAAAACCAACAAGTCATCTAAGTAGCACAGCAAGCTAAGAAAGCTCTGGTCTCCGAATATGCTGGTCATCATCCTCATGAAACTGGCTGGGCTGTTGCACAGGCCCTGAGGGAGACGGTTGTACTCGTACAGGCCCATGGGTGTCGTGAACGCGGAATATTTACGATCTTCTTCATGCAGTGGCATATTGTAAAAGCCAGACGTGAGGTCCATCGTACTGAAGAACGCATTCCCACCCAGGGCAGCTAAGCAGTCAGCTTGATGTGGAAGGGGGTGTGCATCTTTCACTGTCCGTTTGTTGAGCCATCTGAAATCCGTGCATACCCGTAGGTCACCGTTTTTCTTCCACACCAGGACAAGAGGTGAGGCAAACTCGCTGGCAGACTTCCTGATTATTTCTTTCTCTTCCATCTCACTGAGGACCTGACGGAGCTTTTGGTATTCAGCAGGTGGAACACGCCGGTAAGGAAGTCGGAACGGTCTATCATCAGTAAGGCGAATACGGTGCACAAACCCCTTGGCCTCGCCACAGTCCAGGTGATGGCGGGAGAAGACATCCTCATATCTTGCCACAAGATCAGCCAGCTTTGTACGTCATTCCGCAGACACGTCACATGACTCAAGGTCCAGGTTACTCAAGCCGACACGCTCCAGTCTTTCCTGCACAGTCTCGGCATTCACTGTGTCCACTGATGCTTCAGCAGGCCCAACCGATGTGGCTTGGCGTGAACACTTGAGCTCTGGAACCTCCATGTCTTCCAGTGCTAGGCAGGTGTAGACATCAGCGAGCTTTGCATTCCTACGCAGCGTGACAGGGCTGTCTGAGATGTTCAGGATCTTGAGAGGGACCCATCTGTCGCCCCACAGAGGCGTTATGACTCTGGCAACCAAAATTCCCCCAGGTGCGGAATGGGAGGACGTCAGCTCAGTCATGACAGTACTGCCCGGGGATATCTTGACATTCTTAGGAAGAGTGCCCCATACAAGAAATTCACTGCCAGCCGGCAGAGTGACAGCTCTGTTGCACTTGACTGTGCCAACCTTGTCTGGTACATCGCCATCAGACCAACGCTCCAGGCCAGCGAGAAGAGAGAGAAACTGCTCACGTTCTTGATCACCTGTAGCAGATGACGACACAGCCTTCCAGTAGCTTGCATCACTCTTGAACTGACGAATCAAATGTCTGATAACATTAGAACCAATGATCAAATCATCCTGTTGATTCTCCACAACGAAAGTGGGCACTGACACTCTGCATCCATACACGACCATCTCAAGATTCACCACTGACTCAGGTTTCACACACACACCCCCACATCCAATGAAGACCACATCAGTCACTTCCTCACTGCCCAGGTCAAAAGCCCCAGCTTCAATAAGCTTCTCCTGTGCCACAGCACTCAGTGAGCAGGCCATCGAGCCGCTATCCATCATGGCACGAAGAGTTACTTTGTCTGCGACCACAGCAGGAGTGTAAAATAAGCTATCACTGCCCCTGAGCTTTTGTGTATTTTGAACGATAACAGTCTCTGATTTATTCAAATTCTTAACATTGTTGTATAACACGGCAGCATCAATATTGTGGGAGTTATCTACAAGACCCGTACGGCCCCCCTTAACGCACAGGTCACTTAGTTTTCCCTGTACGTTGTCTCGGACTGAAGATCTAGTGGGGCATGAGCGCTGTGCATGGCCGGGCCCGAAGCATGTGAAACAGAGACGATTCAATCGGCAGTGGGACTCAGTGGTGTGATTTTTTTCATTGCAGACGCAACAGCTTGTTTCAGGCTGGGCCTGGTTCCGAACTTGCCTACCACCACGTCGTGCAGCATGCCTCCCATCTCCAGTCTGCAATTTAGCTAGCAGCTCCCTGAGCATAGACATCATCTCACCAAGCATAACATCACTGCCAGACTGTTGACTCGCCGGCAGTTGGCTCTGCAGTGCAGAAGGCAGGGGTGGTCGCTGGCACTGCGGCAGAGAAGAGAGAGCCTGTGGCTGCTGCTGTGGCTGCCACTGGGTCAAAGGCATCGAATACGGCTGGTGGGCCTGAGGAGCTGGAGAGAGAGACAGCTGTTGGTTCTGAGACAAGGCAGGTGAGGGAGAGTGAGACGGCACCCCCACAAGAGCGAGAGTTGAGGGGGAGGGAAGGTTAGCACTGGGTGTGTCTGTGACACATGCATCGTGAGTCTCTGTGTGTACCTCCTGGCAAATCAGTGGTGTGGCATGACTCTTAGGCACATTCACTTTCACTGAAGACACCCGCTCCCTCTGATATTCATCAATCCTCCCCTGTATCTCCATTGTCGTCCATTCATGTATTTGTTTGTATTTAAACACAGAGGCAAATTCTGAATCTGGGCAGTGCTTCACGAACATCTTGGCAATCTCTCCTCCCATATTCTCAGCATGTCTACCCTGGCGCTTTAAGCCCTCCTCAGCAATGTCTGCTGCCTTGTTGAGGCGTATCCAGTAATCAACAGGATTCTCCCTCTGATTGGGCAGAGTCGAGTAGAAGTCTTGTAGGGGCAGGCATGATGATGTGAAGCTAAAGTACTGAGTCAGTATGTTGTAAATAACATCTGGTGTGCATGAAGAGTTAAGCGAGGGATTGTTCCTCAAGCCAATTCTGACTACGTCCCTGGCTTTCCCCATCAACCTCCCCATTACAACTTCTGTCTGCGATGAAACATCACACTTCTGTTTCTTTAAGTATGATTTCATTAACTCAACCCATTCAATGACTGTGTATTTGTCGGTACTATCACCCCTGAAAATAACAGGTTCTTTGTCAGCTTTTACTATGACATTAATGGGTGCGTTCTCACCAAGCGCATTCACAATGCCGCTAGTCTGAGTGTGTGAGTTATGTGCACTGTGCTGTGTGTCACCTACATGATGTGCTGGAACATCAGTCTGGCTAGCTCCACCAACAGCACCACTGGACTTGAGTGTGGCTGCAATAGACTCCCCTATCTGTGAGCCAAGGCGCGTGATCATATCAGTAAGCTGATGCAATGTGTCATTCTCACCACTAGGCGTTGAATGGTGCGGCCCACCCTGTGACCTCTGCCCCATAGGCGATCCCAACAGGTCCTGACCTAACCCTGAATCCCTATCTCTCGCAGGCAACACAGGTGAAGCACCCAGATCCATCCCAACCAACCCCCCTGGCCGAGAATGACCTCCCATTACACCCATACCTCTCCCAAAAGAGAAGAATTTACCATCAGTATCATCACTAAGCTTAAACTTGCTCGCCATTGTACCATGAAAACAGAGAAAATAACAAAAAAAAAAAAAAAACCTAATTAAAGCAAAATGTCAATTCTGAAAATAAATCCAGAATATTTAGTTAGCAGACCTACAGTCCTGAGTACCTCACTACAACCAAAGCAGTAGCACAAACAGCATTCATGGACGTCCACGCGATCCACACAGCTCCCTCTGCACGGCGATCTGCATCAAGCTGATCTGGATCACAGAGTCACGGCACCAGTGTAACGTGGGTGGTTTTCTGCGTGCTCGTGTTGGTGCAGGAAGTACACAGGCAGGGACTTGTTGCTCACGCTGTCTTTATTCTGGTCAAGTATCAGAAAAAGCACACAATAAACAGTCTGCAGCTGCATATGTCACGATCTGCACACGGACAGTAAAAGAAAATGAATATCTTAACAAAATGAAATGACAGCAAACCATACAGAAGAATGCTGCGCTAGCAATAACTGACTAGCTGTTCATTCAACGTGGTCACACATTCACTCGACGATAAAGTTACTATTTTTACTTAGAATAATCTGAAACTTCGTAAATACATGGTAGTAATGCTCATGACCACTCTACAAGATATAAACCTTTGTATGCATGGCTTAACAACATTTAAAGTATAAATATAGCAACAGCTCTATTACATTGCACTTACCTCCAGCAATGAAAATCTTTTTCTCTGCTGGGGTAAGTGCCGTGTGCAAAGAAAACTATCTATGCAGCTGCGAAATAAAACCACCAGGAGGCTCCAAAAACTATGTAAAAATGAAAAGCACATCTATTTTAAAGAAATTCAAAAAGGCTAAATTCTGACTCTGTTACAGAGAGAGGAGAGAGCGTGTGGAAGAGCGTGAGTGGAAACACCTGTGTGGATGGACGTCTGCATCAGTGAGTGAGTGAGTGTGGATGGGTGAGTGAATAAGAGTGAGAATGCAGGTGAAGATATATGTGTGTGTGTGTGTGTGTGTGTGTGTGTGTGTGTGTGTGTGTGTGTGTACAGTGGAGAATATAGCTGAGGAAGACAGCTGGTAAAGACTGGCAGGACAGAGGGGCGTGGCTGAGCTGTCACAGCTGAGCAGAGCTCAGAGCCTCCCAGGAGGAGCCTACAGACAGGTAAGGGGGAAAACACCCTCCTGAGGGCATAACAGCCACTGTGCCAAGGAGCTGGGCTGGCAGGTCCAGCCCAGTCCATGACAGGTACATAGGATGCTGGTACAGGAAGACAACAACGGTAGGTGATGGTGGACGAGGTGGAGGCTGAACTTTGCTGCATCAAACAACCCAGTACTCTTTGATTTGCCAATTAACAAATATTATGATCAAAATTTGAAAGCAAACGCTTGGAGGAACATGTCCGCATCTGTCGGCATGCCAGGTGAGCGTTTGTGCCTTTGTCATGGTCATATTTCTTACAAGTTTGTTGTGGTAGATAATATGGATGCTATGTAAATTTATAGTTGGTATGATACTGCATTGTTGTGTAATATTGCTTAATAATTATGAACCTTGTCAGTAAACTGTAAGGAAGAAGAGAGAAGGGAAAAAAACGAAAACTGACCTGAAAGATTCAGTAAACCATGATGTTGATTTAAGGTGGAATTGCCAGAATTGACAGTATTATTATTATTATTATTATTATTATTATTATTATTATTATTATTATTATTATTATTTTGTAGTCGTATTGTTTTTGCTGTCATTTCTCTGTCTGTTAATAATAATAATATAATAATAATAGATTGCTTTTCATTCAAATTTTTAGGAAAGGTGTGTAATGGCACACTGAACACATGATTAGATTTTGGTGATGATCTGAGAATGCATACCTCCTCCAAGGCTCTTATCTTTCGCAGTGTGTTAGCAACAATACTCCAAAACTACTGGATGGATATGGATGAAATTTTCACCAGAAGTGGCTCTAGGCCTACACACAAACCCATTACATTTTGGAGGTGATCCATGAGGGACGGAAGGATCCTTGGTGGAGGTCTGGGCTGCTTGAGTGCTTTCTAGTATTCAACTGAATTCACTACAAAGACAAGATATTAATGTTCAACCTGATAAACTTTATTGTCTTTTGCAAATATTCACTCATTTTGAATTTGATTCCTGCACCATGTTCCAAAAAAGCTGAGACAGGGCAAGCAAAGACTGGGAAAATTGAGGAATGCTCAAAAAACACCTTTCTGGAAAATTCCACAGGTGAACAGGTTAAATGGAAACAGGTGAGTGTAAAAGGATCATCTCCAAAAGGCTCAGTCATTCACAAACAAGGGTGAGGTGAGGTTCACCACTTTGTGAAGAACTGCATGAGCAAATACTCCAACAGTTTAAGAGCAACGTACAACATACAGTTGCAAGGAATTTAGGGATTTCATCATCTACAGTCCATAATATCATCAAAAGATTCAGAGAATCTGGATTAATTTCTGCACATAAGTGACAAGGCTGAAAACCAACATTGAATGCCCGTGACCTTCGATCCCTCAGGCGGCACTGCATTAAAAACCAACATCATTCTGTAAAGGATGTTACCACATGGGCTCAGGAACACTTTGGAAAACTATTGTCAGTAAACACAGTGAGTTGGTACATCTACAAGTACAAGTTAAAGTTCCGCACTTTCATGTGCCTGCCGGAGAACATCAAGGCTGCCGAGAGTGTTCATGTTTTTAAAAACAGGCTCAAGACCTACTATTTTAACTTAGCTTTTGATTAGTTTCCTATTTTAATTTTCTTAATTTCTGATTTTAAACTTATTTTATGTTGATCTTGTTATAATTATTCCCTTTGTTATTAAATACTATTACATTTTAAACTTTGAGTTTAAATGGGTGTGTGTGTTTATGATTATCTTTTTATTAACAAATTATGTATCTTCTTATTATTATTTATCATTGATGGTTTTATTTATCTTATTATCCCGTCCTAACTCCAGTGTTTCCTCATGAGGAGCCCTCCCACGGGGGGGTTCCCTGGTTCTGGCTGCAGGGCGCTGGCCTGTGACTGTCCTGGCCCACCCAATGACTGGTCTTGGGTGGTGGCAGAGCTGGTGTCCCTGTAGCTGCGGACTTGGCACTTCCCTTGTGTTGATGGCTCCCTAAGATGGTGCTTCTATACCTGGATCCTCGGCGCTCGGCCATGTCTCACATAGATGCGTGTGTGCATGTGTCTGTCTGTCTTTCTGCTTGTACGAGGTTGGGTGGATGAAGGGGTGGGGTGGGAAGGGGCGTAATTATGTTTTTTAATTTGTAAAGCACTTTGTGCTACAATTTTTTTTGTGTGTGTGAAAAGTGCCATATAAAAAACTTTTGATTGATTGATTGATGTATATTGACCCATCCATGAAGCCACTGCTATGTATATTTATCATAATCCTTGGGCCATTTTACTCAATTGTGTGTCCTGCACTCTGCACTCTTATGTACATAGTTCCATCCATGAAGCCACTACCATACCTGTGTATATTTCCAGAATCCTGGGCCATTTTTATTTTTATTTCAGTCGTGTGTTTAATCGTGTGTTCTGTAACCATGTTTTATCTAATCCTTCTCTCATACTTTGTTGCGCAGTGGCCTGGTGGAGCACCCACAATTTCGTTGTACTGTATAACTGTACAATGATAATAAAGCCTATTCTATTCTGTTCTATTCTACTCTAAAACTCCACCATGCAAAGTGAAAGCCAAATATCAACCCCACTCAGAAATGCCGCCGGTTGCTCTGGGCCCGAGCTCATCTGAGATGGATTGATGCAAAGTGGAAAAGCGTGCTGTGGTCTTACGAGTCCACATTTCAAACTGTTTTTTTGGAAATCATGGATGTTGTGTCCTCCGGCTAAAGAGAAAAAGGACCATCCAGATTGTTATCAGCATTAAAGACTCACTCTGGTGGCTCTAAAAACACCTCAAAAACAAATGTGTATTGCCCAAAATGGTATATTGTGACCTTTTATCCCCAAAAACCTTTCAGTGCCTTAGAATCGCTTGGAAAGAACTTTAATGTCTTCCACCTACTTAAGTATGTGTGGATCTATGAATATTCTAATTAGCTCCACCCAATCTTCTGCCCACCAGTAGCAGATGCTGCAAAGCTAGTGTTGTGCCAAGAAATGCATGTCTGCTGCGGAAAGATTCCCCTTCTCCCCCCTCTTTTTTACTTGTAAAATTGTATAAAGGGTTACGACACTGGCTGCAGTGTTATATTTGTTGTTTGTGTGTGGTTTTGCAGCATCGCTCCTCAGAAATGCGCTCCCAGGGTAATACAACACCAGCATCCCCTCTGGCTGGCTTGCCATCTGAGCCTCTCCCACATACGTAGGAGTGAAGGAGGCAAGCCACCGACCTCCACCGGGCAGCTCGCTGGCTCTCAGCTGTCCCACCTGGGGGCTGACAGGTGCTTGCCAGGCAGCTCGCTGGGGGCCAGTGGTCCAGTGCTCCCGCCAACCGCAGAACAACGACCTCAGCATCTGCCTCAGCACCACTAGCATTCCTGGATCCTGCTGCTCCTCAGCTTCTCCCTCAGAACTCAGGTCTGTAGCCATGCCCAGTGCTTACGTAGCTAGAAACGCTCTGTCCAAAGTCGCCTTTTTTGGGGGGGCGGAGCTTAACTGGACATTCACAGCAGAAAAATACAGACTTGGGACTTGGGACTGTTTCACTGTCTCCCATTCTACCCACGTTCACCCAGTATGTCACATGCCACACTAGAGACAATAAAACACTGGATTTATTCTACGCAAACACTAAGGAGGCGTACACCTCATCACAACTCCCCCCACTCGGGAGATCGGATCACAACTTGGTTCATCTCCGGCCGGTGTACAAACCCCTAGTGCACAGACAACCTCCGGCCATGCACACTGTGGAGTTATGGTCTGAGGAGACAATGGACACCCTAAAGGGCTGTTTTGAAGCCACCGCCTGGAAGCAGCTCTGCGATCCACATGGTGAGGACATCGATGGCCTCATTCACACCTTCACGGGCTACCTCAGCTTCTGTGTGGACAAATCCGTTCCCACCAAGACCATACGGCGTCACTCAAACAACAAACCCTGGATCAACCCTGAGATAAAAACACTTCTGAGAGAGAAGAAGAGGATCTTCAGGTCGGGGAACAGGGAGATGCTGAAGTCCGTACAGAGGGAGCTGAGGAGAAAGATCAGAGAAGGCAAGGACAGCTTCAGGAAGAAGATGGAGGACAAGCTGCAACAGAGCGACATCAGCGGGGTCTGGAGAAACCTCAAAACCATCTCGGGGCTCCAGAATACCTCCCCCCAGGCCACAGGGGGCAGGGAGTGGGCGGACAACCTGAATCTGTTTTTCAATAGATTTGACCAACCGCCCTCCCCCCTGACTGCACAACAACCACTGCTGCCTCTAAAGAAATCAAGTCCTGCTGCCCACTCCCCACTCCACCAACACCCCCCCCACTCCCAACACACAGCCCCCCATCCTGACCCTGACCAGGACCCAGGTGAGGACGGAGCTGAGGAAGATCAAGGCGAGGAAGGCGCCGGGACCGGACGGCATCAGCGCAAAGCTCCTCAAGTCCTGTGCAGACCAGCTGTGTGGGATTGTGACGTATATCTTCAACATGAGCCTGAAACTGGGGAGGGTACCACAGCTGTGGAAAACATCTTGTGTGGTACCTGTACCAAAAACTTCCCACCCCAAAGACCTGAACAGCTACAGACCGGTGGCCTTGACGTCCCACTTGATGAAGACCCTGGAGAGACTGCTCCTTGCTCACCTCCGCCCCCTGGTGGAACCAGCGATGGATCCACTCCAGTTCGCCTACCAGCATGGCATTGGGGTGGAGGATGCGGTGATCTTCCTCCTTCACCGTTCTCTGTCCCACCTGGAGAAGCCCGGGAATATGGTGAGGATCATGTTCTTTGACTTCTCCAGTGCTTTCAACACCATCCAACCGATGATCCTGAAGGACAAGCTGCTGCGCGCAGGGGTGGATCAGCACCTGTCATCATGGATCCTGGACTACCTCACGAACCGGCCTCAGTTTGTGAGAACCCGGGACTGTGTGTCCGACACGATCATCAGTAGCACGGGGGCCCCCCAGGGAACGGTGCTGGCTCCCTTCCTGTTCACTCTTTATACTGCGGACTTCTCACACAACACAACACACTGCCATCTACAGAAGTTCTCTGATGACTCTGCGATCGTTGGCCTCATCTCCAATGGAGATGAAGCTGAGTACAGAGGGCTTATCCAGGACTTCGTGGACTGGTGCCATCGGAACTGCCTCCAGATCAACGCGAGGAAAACTAAGGAGCTGGTGGTGGACTGCCGCAGGCATGGGCAGCCCCTCACAGTACCAGTAAATATACAGGGAACAGACATCGAGATGGTGACATCCTATAAGTACCTGGGTATTCATCTGAACAATAAACTAGACTGGTCACACAATACTGACGCACTCTACAAGAAGGGACAGCGCAGGCTGTTCCTGCTGAGGAGACTCAGGTCTTTTGGTGTACAAGGGGCGCTGCTGAAGTCATTCTATGACACGGTGGTGGCATCAGCCATCACTTTTGGAGTGGTCTGCTGGGGCAGTGGCATTACTGCAGCCGATAGGAAGAGACTGAACAAACTGATTAAGAAAGCTAGCTCTGTCCTGGGGCAGCGCCTTGATCCGATGGAGGAGATAGGAGAGAGAAGGACGGTGGCTAAACTGTCATCTCTGCTGGAGTCCGAGTTCCACCCTATGCAGGACATACTGAATGCACTGAGGAGCTCATTTAGCAGCAGACTACATCATCCCAGGTGCACAACCGAGAGGTTTCGTAGGTCCTTCCTACCAACGGCTGTCAGACTGTACAACCTAAGCAGGGCTGCTCGCAGAGATAGCAAAAAGACGTAACAAACTAATAGTTTTTTGAATGCAAAAGATGCAATAGACTTACACAATGGTCCCCTCCGGCATACAACTAGGAACATACCGGTCGCTATGGAGGGTGAGAATATGTATGGGCACATAATCATACCATGTAGGATAACTAAGTAGACGGTTATGCTGTTTCATTCCATCTAGCAACAATGCTCTGCACTGTGTGTGTTTATATATTTGCATATTTATTCCATCTAGCTACAATGCTCAGCACTGGGTGTGTTTATATATTTATATATCTACATATTATTCCATCTAGCTACATTGCTCCGCACTGTGTGTGTTTATATACTTGCATATTTATTCCACCTAGCTGCAATGCTCCGTACTGTGGGTGTTTATATATTTACATATTTATTCCATCTAGCTACAATGCTCTGCACTGTGTGTTCATATATTCATATATTTATTCCATCCAGCTACAATGCTCTGCACTGTGTGTCTGTGTGTGTGTGTATATATATATATTTTATAGTAATACGTACATATGTTTATTAGCTGCTCTTGCTTGCTTGTTTTTTTCTTGCCTTCTGATTGTTGCTCTGAGTGTTGCTATCCCTGTGCTGTTGCAATCCTGGAATTTCCCCATTGTGGGACTAATAAAGGCTTATCTTATCTTATCTTATTTTGCTCTTGATATGTCTTGTAAGTCACAAACATATTGCAGACATGTTAACAATAGGAAAAAAAAACAGATTTTTGGCGGAGTGTCACGTTAAGTTCATGACAGAAAAATTTCATATTTGTCTTATATTTTTGAATTGCTTTGTCTCAGAGTCTGCCTCAGAGTCTTTGTAAAAGTGTCAAGGATGCAGCTGTATCAGTTATCATCTTGTTTTTAGTCCATTCTGTGTGGCTCCTGTGTGACTGGTACTGAGTGAGAGTCATGGTTCCTGAGAAAATTATAATCTGTACATCAAGTTTTGACCAGATGTACTGGACCAATCATGATGGACAATTTGCCCCTCCACCTCTCAGATAATGGAGGGCTTAAAGAACTGAGTGATGTGTGTTTGAGTCAGAATTGTACGCGACTAGGTTGTGAGACTATTTTTGTATTGTTCTCCACTGGCCAGTGTAATATAAATTTGCTGAAACTCTGATCCGGCCTGGTTTTTGACTGAAGGTTAAGAGGAATTTTTCTAACAGTTCAAAAGCCAGTATCTGTGATTGTATGGGGGGGGGGGGGGTTGTTAGTGCCCATGGCATGGGTAACGTGCATCTGTGAAGGCACCATTAATGCTGAACAGTACATACAAGTTTTGGAGCAACATATGCTACCATCCAAGCAATGTCTTTTTCAGGGATGTCCCTGCTTATTTCAGCAATAAAATGCCAAGACACATTCTACACTTGTCACAACAGTGTGGCTTCGTCGTTAAAGAGTGGGGGTAAGAGACTGGCCTGCCTGCAGTCCAGACCTGTCTCCCATTGAAAATGTGGGGAGCATTATGAAGTGCAATATATGACAATGGAGATCCCGGACTGTTGAGCAACTGAAGTCGTACATTGAGTAAGAATGTAAAAAAGAAGGAAAATTCCACCTACAAAGCTTCAACAGTTAGTGTCCTCAGTTGCTAAACACTTACCGAGTGTTGTTAAAAGGAAAGGTGATGTAACAGTGGTAAATATGACCCTGTCCCAGCTTTTCTGGCTCAGATTTAAAGACACTGTAAAAAGAAACTTGAAGAAGTTGGACATAGACAGGAGTTCCTGGCAGCAGAAGGCTAAGGACAGAGCTGTGTGGAGGAATCTGATCAAACCTAAATGAAGCAGTCATTGTCGCCCACGACAGACTGCTATGATGATGATGATGATGTATATATGTACTGTATATTTATTGTTTTTCCTCCCCATTTTTTTTAAGATTCAAGATTCAAAGGCTTTATTATCAGAATCAGAATCAGAATCAGAATCAGATTTATTGCCATTGTTCATGTAGTACACAAACTAGGAATTTGTCTCGGTGCAATGCTGCAACATTAAACATGGAGTAGCACTAAAGATAAAAATAAAAAACTATGCATGCAATAAAAGGAAGAATATGAATAAGTAATACTAATCTATGCGATTTTTAAATATATTAACAAGCAGCAGATATTGTGGAGTTCCACATAGTGCAGTCGGTAGTGCAAAAAGAAAACAGTGATAATTGTCATGAGTCTGGTTGAGCTGCTGTACGTAGTGCACGAGAGTCTAATAAGTCACTTAGTGTTCAGCAGTCTGATGGCAGAGGGGAAGAAGCTGTTCATGTAGCAGGAGGTTTTAGTCTAAATGGACCGAAGTCTTCTGCCTGAGGGGAGGGGGGCAAACAGAGCGTGTCCAGGGTGTGAAGGGTCGGCTATGATCCAACCTGCACGCCTCCGGGTCCTGGAGATGTACCGGTCCTCAAGGGATGGGAGCTTGCAGCCGATCACCTTCTCAGCAGTGCGCACAATGCGCTGCAGTCTTAGTCTGTCCCTGGCGGTGGCTCCTGCGTACCACACGGTGATGGAGGTGGTGAGGATGGACTCGATGATGGCCGTGTAGAACTGCACCAACATCTTGGTGGGTAGCTTGAGCTTCCTCAGCTGCCGCAGGAAGAACATCCTCTGCTGGGCCTTTTTGATGAGGGAGCTGATGGTCGGCTCCCACTTGAGGTCCCGGGTGATGGTGGTGCCCAGGAAGCGGAAGGAATCGGCAGTGGTGATGGGAGAGTCTGTGAGGGTAAGGGGGGGCACAGTCATGTGCACAGTTAAGAGATGCTACATTCCCTGAGCAATGAAAATTTTAATCTTATTTATTATTGCTCTGAGTGCAGCTATCCCTTTGCTGCTGCAATCTTGTAATTTCCGCATTGTGGGACTAATATTAACTAACATTGTGGGTTTCCAAGGTTGTCATAGCCAGGAGCGGCACTGGGGTTAAGCTCCCAGTGCTCATAAAATGCTCCTTATGGCGTGCGTCTCGAAAAGCCTCTGACAACTAAGTCCAACTCCTAGCCTGCCCGTGTGGTTTAGTCTCTAAACCCGGCGGAACTGCTTTTACTAATAGGAGAAAGGGCGAGGGTGGATCTCTGGCGCCTTAAAACCAGATGCTTCGGGTAGATGGTGGCTCGTCAACCTGGGAAGGTAGCCCATCTAGGGGAAGGTAAACCCTGATTTCAAACCTCTGCTGCCTTGCGGCATACCCGGTCATGGGAAAGGCTTCGGGAGTCAACCCTGAGGAAAAATCCGGAGTCGGAGCCCCTAAGGCAGTTCTATGTTGTGCTCAACATCGTTCTGGCAGCTCCTGCAACGACGCTGGTGCCAAACTGTAGCAGCCCTGCTGTTCCTTTGGATTCATCAGTGACGTGGAGAGGGGGGACATGCTGCATGGGCAACATCTTGTCCTCCATATCTTCCTGCCCAGGCTTGAATCCTACCAACGCCCAACGCTGGAAGGTAGAACACCGGATCACTGGAGAGGACACTCCAGCTTCGCCTTTGGCGTAGACAAAACACGGGGAATGACAGTTACCGGTTATAAGCCACTGCTCAATTGGCGTAGAGCGTGGCGCCAGGGGTTGTTCCCGACGGTGGGAGGGATCATCAGATCTCACTGGACAGCTACCGCCCGCCTCAAGCTGGGCAGCCCCCAGCCAATAAGGTGTTGTTCCGCCACAGCTTGCTTTCCTCATTGGGTGCATGGGGATAAGGAGAAATCCAAACAGCAGGCTGAGAACCTTCGCACCAGGCAAGATAATAAAACAAAAGAGACCAACTCTAAAACTGGGAACTTGGAACGTCCGCACTATGATGACAGGACTCGCTGCTAACCTAAAGGACATCAACGACACCAGGAAGACTGACATCATCAATAATGAGCTGAAGAGACTGGGAGTGGATATCGCCACTCTCCAGGAAACACGGTTAGCTGATACAGGCACACTGAGAGAGAAGGACTACACGTTCTACTGGCAGGGAAAGGGCAGTGACGAACACAGGGAACACGGAGTGGGCTTCGCAGTGAAGAACACTTTGCTGAAGATGGTGGAACCAGGCAGCACTGGCTCTGCACGACTCCTCACCCTCCGCCTCAACACCACTCAAGGCCCAGTCACCCTCGTCAGTGTGTATGCCCCAACATAGACAGCCACACCAGAGGCAAAAGACGAGTTCTACGAGAATCTCGCAACAACTGTCAGGATCATCCCCAACTCTGAACAACTCATTCTCCTTGGAGACTTCAATGCCAGAGTGGGCGCTGACCACGACTCCTGGCCCTCCTGTCTTGGACCTTTTGGCGTGGGCAGAATGAACGACAACGGACAGCGGCTGCTCGAGTTCTGCACATATCACGATCTGTGCATCACAAACTCGTTCTTCAAGACCAAGCCCCAACACAAGGTTTCCTGGCAACATCCGCGCTCAAAGCACTGGCACCAGCTAGACTTGATCCTGACCAGGCGCACCTCACTGAAGAATGTGCTAATCACCCGTTCGTTCCAGAGTGCAGATTGCGACACAGACCATTCATTGGTGTGTTGCAAGGTCAAGCTGCAGCTGAAGAAATTCCATCGTGCTAGACAACCTGGAAAGGCACGGATTGACACCAGCAAGATGGCCCAACCAGAACTTGTTGAGCAGTTTGCCTCCACCTTTGAGAAGGAACTTGGTGTACCACAAGGAGGAGAATCTGCAAAGCAGAAGTGGGAAGAGCTGCGAAACACCATCTACCGCACAGCCTTGGCTACCTTTGGGAGGAAGACCTCGAAGTCACAGGACTGGTTTGATGCCAAGTTGACCGAGATGACCCCCGTCATTGAAGCCAAGCGCTCAGCACTTGCTGAGTACAAGAAGTACCCAAACGAGAAGAATCTCCAGATTCTCAGGGCTGCGAGAAGCAAAGTTCAGCAGACTGCTCGGCGCTGTGCCAACGAGTACTGGACTCAGCTCAGCCAAGACATTCAAACCGCTGCCATAACAGGGAACATCCGTGGTATGTACGATGGCATCAAGAAAGCACTTGGTCCGACTCAGAGCAAGACGGCCCCCCTCAAATCTTCCACTGGGGAGATGATCACAGAGAAGAACAAGCAGATGGAGAGATGGGTGGAACACTACTCCGACCTCTACTCTAGACAGAACACCGTGACACCGTCAGCCCTTGATGCCATCGACTGCCTGCCATCCATGGACGAACTTGACGCCGAGCCAACCATCCACGAACTCAGTAAGGCCATTGATAGCTTGGCCGCTGGCAAGGCACCCGGCAACGACGGCATACCCCCTGACCTGATCAAGCACTGCAAGACCGCCCTACTGCTGCCATTGCATGACGTCCTCTGCCAGTGCTAGAAGGAAGGTGCCGTACCACAGGACATGAGGGACGCCAAGATCATCACCCTCTACAAAAACAAAGGGGAGAGAAGCGACTGCAACAACTACAGGGGCATTTCCCTCCTCAGCGTTGTTGGCAAAGTCTACGCACGAGTTGTTCTCGTTCGTCTACAGAAGCTTGCCGAACGTGTCTACCCCGAGTCTCAGTGTGGCTTCCGCGCTGAGCGATCGACGGTAGACATGATATTCTCCATCCGCCAACTCCAGGAGAAATGCAGAGAACAGAACATGCCTCTGTATGTCGCCTTCATCGACCTCACCAAAGCGTTCGATCTGGTCAGCAGAGAGGGCCTTTTCAAGATCCTGCCAAAGATAGGATGCCCACCAAAGTTGCAAAGCCTCATTGAATCGTTTCACACCAACATGCAGGGGATAGTGCAGCACGATGGCAACGTCTCAGAGCCATTCAACATACGCAGCGGAGTGAAACAGGGCTGTGTACTTGCGCCAACCCTCTTTGGGATTTTCTTTGTTATGCTCCTGAGGCATGCCTTCAGCACAGCAACAGAGGGAATCTACCTGCACACAAGATCTGACGGCAGGCTTTTCAACCTCACCCGCCTGAAAGCCAGAACCAAAGTACGCGAGGCTCTAATCAGAGACATGCTGTTCGCAGACGACGCTGCAGTCGCAACCCACACACAGCAGGAGCTTCAGACCCTGATGGACCGCTTCTCCCAGGCATGCAAGGACTTCGGGCTTACCATCAGCCTGAAGAAGACTAACGTCTTGGCGCAAGGCACGGAAGCACCACCAACCATCACCATTGATGACTACAAGCTGGAGGTCGTGAATCAGTTCACGTACCTGGGGTCCACGATCAGCAACAACCTCTCCCTTGATACAGAGATCAACAAGAGGATTGGAAAATCAGCCTTCACACTCGCTCGCCTCACCACACGAGTGTGGGAGAATCCCAAACTCTCTGTCAAGACGAAGATGGCAGTGTACAACGCCTGCGTCATCAGCACACTGCTCTATGGGAGTGAGACGTGGACAACATACACCCGGCAGGAAAAGAGACTGAACTCCTTCCACTTGCGCTGCATTCGCCACATCCTGGACATATCCTGGCAGGACAAAGTGCCCAACACAGAAGTTCTGTCCCGCGCCGGCCTTCCCTCCATGTTCACTCTACTCAGGCAGCGCAGGCTCCGCTGGCTAGGCCACATTCACCGTATGGAGGATGGCAGAATCCCCAAAGACGTCCTCTATGGAGAACTGGCAACTGGCAGGAGAGACGTTGGCCGCCCACAGCTGCGCTTTAGAGATGTCTGCAAGAGAGACATGAAGGCCCTAGATATCAACACAGAGCGCTGGGAGGACCTTGCAACGGACCGCTCCAAATGGAGAGGCACCCTGACCAGACAGCTCAAGGCGGGTGAAGAGAGACTGACTGCTGCAGCAGATGAAAAAAGGACCCGCAGGAAGAACCGCCACAGACCCAGCAGCACGGAGATCACCCACAAGTGTGACCTGTGTGACAGGGACTGTCATTCGCGCATCGGCCTGTTCAGCCACAAGCGGTGCTGTCCCAGCAGAGTAGACGTTTAGGATTCTCTTCCATGGTCATCATAGACCGACGGAGGCCGACGACGAGGGACTAATAAAGGTTTATCTTATCGTATCTTTTTAGGGAATGTGTTGCAGGCATCAAATTCAAAATGAGTGAGTATTTGCAAAAAAAAAAAAAAAAAACAAAGTTTGTCAGTATGAACATTAATACCTTGTCTTTGCAGTGTATTCAATTGAATATAGGTTGAAAAGCATTTGAAAATCATTGTATTCTGTTTGTATTTATGTTTTACACAATGTCCCAACTTCATTTGAATAGTTAATTATTTATAAATAATTTTCAGTACTGTTTTTTTTCCTCTATATGATCGAAATGTTTTGGCAGTAAAAAAAATACAGTATATTTTTTATTTCTTATTTGATTTTGATAGTATGGTAGATATTTTCACTTTCATCTGACAGGAAATGTAAAATGCAGAATTTTGTATTTTAAAGAGGTAAGAGCTGTCTCACCACTGTAAGGTTTCCACTCTGGGCTCTGTGGTTGGACGTGACCTTCCTGTGAGGAGAACCTGAATGGGTTTCCCCCCACAGTCCAAAGACATGCTCATTAGGTGAAAATTCTAAAGCTGTGCAGCGGTGAATGCTAACGAACGCTGATGATTTTTAGATTCACCAACTTTCCTGACAAATGTTGGCAAAAATCAGGGTTCACGACTGTTAGCAACTGTTAGCAAATGTTAGCAACAGTGTTTCGTGTTGATTGGCAGCTATTCCCACTCTTTTGCCACTGTTTGGGAATGTTTTGGACTACTCGGGGTAAAATATGAAGTGAATCTTAGGGCCAACCCAATGAAAAGGATGAACAAAACCTCCCCAGTATTCAGATTTCAAGTGTTCTTAAGGTTCTTAAACAGTTGGCGAGCCAAAAAGAAGTTTTGCGACACGTGTTACAACGTTTGCAAATGCTTACAACTATCTAGCAACTAGTAGAAAAATAAACATGTTCAAAATTTCCAATTCAAAAGCAAAAAAAGGGCAGCACACACCAGACCTGACAGTTCAATACCTTTTAATTTACCAATTTATTCTGATCAATGTCAAAAAATCATGCTAACATTTCAGCCTGTCGGCCTTCATCACAGCATGACTCAAAATGGCTTTCTTTGACTTTTATACCATGAATCAGCAGGTGACTGGCTAAAACAGTCACATGACATTTCACTTCCCCTGGTCACAAAAAAATCTAAAATGAAAAGAAAACGAGAGGGCACTCAGAGAGTGCATACCTCTGCCAAGGCTCCGTCCTTCCCTCCCTTTGTCTTTCCATATTGCCATCCATCTGTACATTGCAAGATGGGGCCTTGGCAGAGGTATGCACTCACGGATCACCTCCAACATCTAATGAGTTCATCTTTGGGCCAAGAACCACCTCTGGAGAAAATTTCATCCAAATCCATCCCGTAGTTTTGGAGTATTGTTGCTAACACTGAGACTAATAGACAAACCTGCACGGTGGCGCAGTGGTTTAGCACTGTGGCAGCACAGTTTTACCCTCGGCCGGGGGACCGCGGGGATCATGAGATCGTGGGTTCGATCCCAGCCCCCGACCAACAGTGAGCTGTGTGGAGTTTGCATGTTCTCCCCGTGTTGCGCGGGTTTACTCCGGGATTTCTCCGGTTTCCTCCCGCACACCAAAAACATGTAGGTTTAGGACGCTCGCGCACGCAGCGACCAGTAGCCGGTGGCTTGTCACCAGACTGCAAACCAAGTCTACCTACGGGTACAAATAAGTAACAAAAAAAAAAAAAAAAAAAACATCCAACCATCATTGAAACCATTGCCTCTGTCCTCCCTTGGCGGAGGTAAAACAGAAAAGGAATTCTAATTAAATGAAAAACAGGAAAAAAAGGAAAATCTAATCAAATGAGGAAAAAATATTTAAAAAAGAAAAGGAAAGAATGAAAAAACTAATTTAATAAAACGATAAAATAAAATGAAATAAAACTTTTAAAAATTATTTTTAAAAAAATAATTAAAAACGTGATTAGGAGACAAAATGAGTGAATCTGACAAAATTTCATTGTGACAAAACAAAAAAAAAAAAACTTTTTTGCAGCCTTTTGCCAACCCTGACCAAACCCAAAAGTTGCAGCGTTTATGGGCATTTGTCGCTCCACAAGATACTCATTGAAATTGTCATTGTGGGTGTAGGAGTGGTGATGGTTTTCCTCTAGGAAGGACTGATGAACTGTCAAAGTGACTGATGCTGATCATCCAAGGGGTTGATGGCATTTAAACTGAAACCACAACTCCAGACTTGCTCATGAACAACCTTTTTTTTTTTCCACCATGTGCAGTCATTTGCTCTTCTAAGAACCTGAGACGGCCAAGTCATCATGATGACAAATAATCAAACTCAATTATTTTTTCAGCTTTTGGAAATTGCTGCTCCAGTTAGTCATCATGTCGTTCTTCCAAACCTTTCAGATTGTGATCGACATAACCTTAACTCTAAGACTGTAAATACAAATTGTTACTTATTACCGTGACTTTAAGAGTAATTGGTTTGAACTCACCTGCATGCTATGACCATATATGGTCATTTGGTGCTGAAACTGTGCAGCAAGTTTAAAGGCTACAGCTGAGGTGCCTGTTTGTCTGATATTTCCACATTCACGATGTCATGCTCCCCTTCACTGACAGAGAAGATGAAAGCTGTGCCTCAGCCGCAGTCATCCAGGTAGAAGAGAGTCTCCCCTCCAACCTCAGCCTGATGGATCACGCTGGTCTTGGTCCGTTAGGGAGGCGGGCATGGATGAGATGCTTACTGAGTGGCTGGCAGTTCTCTTTTCACATGGGTTCCTCTCTGTTTTTTGTTTTTTTCATTTTCTCTCCCTCTCCTTACTCAGAACTAGACAGAATGTGTAATTCACAACTTAAAGCAACATTTTAACGATAAAATAACGTTTCCAAAATCATCAGCCTTTGATCAGGAGGTTGTCACATCTACCATAGAATGAGGGGGAATCAGCACCTGCTACAGCTCTATGTAACTTTGCTCCTTCTGATGGATACACACTGAGAAGACTACAACAGTTGTAGTCTTTACAGTCTGCCAGTAACTTTATTTTATTTATTTAACCTTTATTTATACAGGGTAGTTCCTGGCAGCCTCTCTTTTTCAAGGATGTCCTGTTCACACTCACACATTAACACCTGGAAGCTGCCCAGTACAACCACAGACTGACCTGTGGCCACTGAGCAGCTCCACTGGAGCAGTTGGAGTTAAAGGCCTTGATCAAGGGCACCACGGTGGAGTTAAGGAGGGTGGGGCAAACACTGCTTTGTTATCTGTCCCACCCAGATCTGATCCTGCTGGTCCTGAGATTGAACCAGTGACCTTCCGCTCACCAGTCCACATCCCTAACCATTAGGCCACCACTGCCATACTATATAATACCACCTTTACACAGCACAGAGATTGTTGGGAGACTATTGAGAGATCAAAAATTGACCTGATCTCTCAAGAATCTCCGTCTGTGTAAGTGTTTGGGAGATTGCTGTAAGATGTTTTGGTGAGTTATAGAGGTCTTTGAAAGCGTCTTGGGAGATCATTGAGGGATCATTAGCCATGCTTACATGGACACAAGTAACCGGATTAAAAGCCTGGTCGGAATAAAAATGCTTCATGTAAACATGCCAACCTGAATATTCTGACCCAATCACACTCCTTCCGATCAAAATTTCCTTCTGATCAAGACTGGTGGGTTATGCCAATTGTTGATCCGATTGGTGTGCGTACAAACACTTATTCTGAAGTTTGAGTAGAAAATGTCAGCTACACGTCGACGTAATGTATTTCCACCTTTACAGCAGCTAGCAGAAGACATGGCGGAAGTAAAACAGAACTGGTCTGTATCATCCTGCTGTCTCCCTCTGTTCATCATATGCAGAAGTTTGTACTGCTGGACTTGTAGCTTCATAACGAAGACCAGCAGAAGCAAAAGTACAGTCTGAATAGCAATGCAGGTCCATTTCAAAAAGAGAAAGACACACGAAGCAGGTTTGTTTACATCAGAAGTTGCTTCTTCTACTATTTCCAGAATGTCAGACAATTTTGCGCATGTCAAAATGATTTAGTCCGTTCAAACGTGTGAGGCATGTAAACGCACGTCATAATCGGATCAACTTTTTCAGGGTCCATGTAAACAGTAAAGTTTTGATCTGAACTGCAATCAGATTGACCCACCAGAGTGGTGGCCTAGTTGATAAAGCATCCGCCCCCGCAACCGGGAGGTTGGGGGTTCAAGTCCTGGCCGGGTCATACCAAAGACCATATAAAAATGGTAGTTCCCACCTTCTAGCTTGGTGCTCAGCATAATAGAATGGGGAAAGGAGAAGTTGTTTGTGGTGGTGCCTTGCATGGCAGCGACCCCTCTGATTCAACATGTGATTAGCATTGTAGATGGGAGAAACGTAATTTCATCCTACTGTACATGACTGGCTGTGTGGACTGAATGGAGATGGCTTCTTGTTGAAGAAACTTTGCGCATGCAAACATGGCTATTGAGAGTTTGTTTGTCAGCCAGAGGTTTCTAGTTCTCTTCTACCCCATTTATACGGTGGTGCAGATTGTTGCGAGATCATTGACGGATTTTAAAAGATGGCCAGATCTTTCAATGATCTCTCGGGGATCACCAAAATCTCTCAGTGAGGCAGACTGGAACAGATAGGTGAAGGGTGACTGGCAGGGGAATCTCCAATCTGGGCCAGACTGGGGAAAAGCGGTTAGCGCTGTGGTGGTGTTGGCTTACTTGAGAATGTCCGTGTGCTGATTTCCAGGGGGAGTCCACCCAGGAAGGAATCCACTTCCGCCAAGGGGTATCCACAACGGGGACCTGTGCACAGGTGAGTGGTGAGAGATTGGTCAATGATGAGAGGGTCCTTACTTAATTTCCAGAATGAGGGACAGAAGGCAGGGGGCCCACAGGAGCAAGGTAACCTGGATCAAGACAGACAGAATCAAAGCAAACAGGATCAGGGCTGAACGTAGTCGCTCTGGAAGGTAGCGGTGGTGGTGACAGCATAAAGGCGTATGACAATCCCACAGCTCAGGGTAGCTGCTCCAGCCCTTAAATAGGCAGCCTCTTGATGAGCTGCAGGTAGGAGCAGGACGCAGCTGCACCTAATAAGAGAGAGAAAGCTGCAGATGGAGAGAGCAACTACCCCAGGTCATGACAGTAAAGGGGGGATTAGTAGTTCATTTTATAGCACAAGTCCCATTAGGGATTCATGCTTTGCAACTGGTGGCTAAAGCATGAGTCCCAAACAATCTCTCAATGATCACCAAAGGGAAGACATCTCCTAACGAACTCTCAAGGGGCGCTCAATGATCTCATCAATCTCCCAATGATCTCTCAGTGATATTTCAATGAGGTCCAACTTCTTCCACTCTGAAGGTAGAGATATCAAAGAGATCAGTGATGGATCACTGAGCTTTCAATGAAAGCATGAGGGGAACTCAGGCTTTGGCCACGAGTAGCAAAGCACCCTCTGATTGGCTATTGGGACTCGAGTCACAAAACATGCCACTTGTAGTCTTTTCAGTGATCCTACCAAGAACAGGAAAGTCACATAGTGCTGCTTTAAAGTGTTTTTGGACATAGTTTTGGTTGCTTTGACATGTGCTCGTGTTTGTGCTTCTAACCAACAGCGTGCGTGCAGCATTGTACACACAGGACAGCTGGGTGATCACTTTACTCTGCCATCCCCTCTGGGGGGGAAGTAAAAAAAAAAAAAGAGTTATAAAACAAAAAGTATTTTTCTAGGTCTCTGCATATTACGCAACATCTCCCATATCTGGTTTGGAAGAAACCTCACGACTGCACAGAAGCCCACTCATGCAGGTGGGAAGCTATAGATTAGGTCTGTGTGGGGGCTTCACTAGCAGCTGGTAGCAATCTGCCAAGTAATGGGGAAAAAACACTTCCTTATATAAAACGCTGTGTGTGTGTGTGTGTGTGTGTGTGTGTGTGTGTGTGTGTGTGTGTGAGAGAGAGATCCAGTGTCGCTCCAACATCGATAGTGAAGTTTAGATCCCTGCCCCACCCCCACTGACCTCCATGCTAGCGAGCTTTACTGTGACCTCGTCAGTTTGAGGTCTTGAAGAGGAGCAGCACAAGGTTAAACAGACACCCCGTCCCCTCTTAGCTCTTTGCAGCAGGAGAAAAAAAAACACACACACATTTAAAGAAATTACCTGAGCAGTTGTTTTTTACTGAATGATCGGACCTGTCAGATTAGAGAGAAAAAAAAAACTTTCATCTCTCTCTCTGAAACAGCTACAAGTTCCAGTTCCTGATTTTTAGAGAGTAAACATAAATCCTTGACATTTCTGTTAAAAATGACTGTGGAAATACCTTCATCAGAAGTCTGGGAAAAACATTTCTCCTGTAATCTTATCTGAGTAATGTTAAATGGGTTTAAAATAATGAAAAAATGCTGCACTAAGAGCCTTTTCTCTTAAGAAAATCGAATTACTCCAAGTCTGGTGGACTTGAGGATTTATATTGTTTTCCCTGCCCAGAAGAAATGTTGATACTGCTGAACTTCAGGTGAATCCCGTCCACAGCTGCCCAGAGACAAAAGGAAGATGCTCCTGCTGACGTGTGGACGCAGAAACAGGCCCTCACCCTGAGCACGCCGAGCAGCCGAAGCTCTTATGCTTTTTAAAGGCTTGGTGTGTTCAGTCAAATAAAATGCACGGTGAGATGCCCTTTATCCTGCCAACATCCAGTCATAGATACGATCTGGCATAATTCCCTCTGATTCATCTTCGCAGACGTGAGTTTTTTTGGTGCCTGTTGAAGGACAGAGAGGCTGCGTGAGCGTCTGAGTCCTAATCCTACACTCAAGGAATGTTGTCTCTCATTAAAAGAAAAACTTCTCTTGATTTGCTGTCGGGTTCTCCCCTGAGAAACTAGAACGTGTTTGAGTAAATGATAACTGGGTTGATTTGACATTAGAAGAAGCCATCTCTGTTGTCACTCAGTCCATACAGCCAATCATGTACAGTAGAACAAAATTATGTTTCTCCTATCTACAATGTTAATCACATCTAGAATTAGAGGTGCCACTGCCATAAACAACTTTTCCCTTCCCCCATTCTATTATGCTGAGCACCAAGCTAGAAGGCAGGAAGTACAATTTTCATACAGTCTTTGGCATGACCCAGCCAGGATTTGAACCCCCAACCTCCCGGGTGTGGGGTGGATGCTCTATCAACTAAGCCACCACCCCAGTGAATGAGGTGTTTTTGCATTATTTTTTTTATTTTCAGTTAAAGGGGTCATTGTCTGGAAAAATTGTGTTTTTGTAGGTTTTTATGGGGTGCCGTTTGTACAAAGACAGTCACAATTGTTTCACTGATACATTTTAGATATTTAGCTCAATTTCTTCACATTTAGTCAGATTTCCTCTCATTTGAAACTCACTGAGCTCCTCACCCTATCTCTAAGGGTTGACATATTATTCGACCCAGGAAACACGCACACAGGCTCAGGTAGATTTGAAAGCTTTATTTTTAACCAATGTAACGTGTATGAATGCGTGTGTGAGGGATAAGGATGTATTGTGGGTGGAGGGTGCAGGTCGGGACAGAGCAGCACGCCGTTCAGCCAGGCAACCCTATGAGCGAGAGGAGAACAAGGGTTAGCTGGGCAAACCACACAGGAGAGTGACAAGGTAATGTGCTTACTTGCAGTAACTGTGGTGGCTGGCGTTGGCAAGATCCCAAGCCTGGGAGACAGCGTCCTGCTGTGCGTCCAAGAAGAGGCAGCGTGACAGAGGAGCAGTGAGGCGAGGGAGAGTGTCCGCCGCCGGGAGATCCACCTGTACACAGGGGAAGGCTGACAAGCAGGTAAGACAACAATTGACAGCTTACGTGTCGTGATGAAAGTCAGCAGGCCTGGAGGAAAGGAAATCTGCTGAAGGTTTGAGCACGCAGGAAGGCAGACGGCTCCAGGCCGAAGCTCAGGGCGAGGTGGAATAAGTAGCTGTGCACTAACGAGATGCAGGTGTGCGCACAGCTGAGGTGGATGCCCGTGAGCGGCAAGTGGTGACAGTACTGCCCCCCCCTACCAGTGCCTCCTGGCGCTGGCTTACCTGGGTGAGCCCGGTGAAACTCCACGATGAGGTCCTGATCCAACACCCATGAAGAGCGCACCCAGGATCTCCACTCTGGTCCATAACCTTCCCAATCCACCAGGTATTGTAGCCCACGACCTCAGCGCCGAGAGTCAAAGATGGAAGTAACACCCCACGCCGGGTCACCGTCGATCATCCTAGGAGCGGGAGGCGACCTAGGAGGGGGGCAGAGTGAACTGGAAAGAACAGGTTTGATCTTAGATACGTGGAAGGTGGGACACACATGAAGGGAGGGGGGGAGGGCCAAACGCACAGCCACCGGGTTGACAATTTTAGAAATCACAAAAGGACCAAGAAACCGCGGCGCCAGCTTCCTCTTCTCAGCTTTGAGGTTGATATCCTGGGAAGAGAGCCAAACCCGTTGACCCACCTGGTAGTCAGGAGCTGGCCTCCTGTGGTGATTGGCGGTGGAACTGTTGCGCGCCGCTGTGCGTAAAAGCGCATTCCTCATTTTGGTCCACACACTCCGGCAGCACCTCATGTGCGCCTGGACAGAAGGGACAGCCAGCTCACCCTCCTGCTCGGGAAACAAGGGGGAATCGTACCCCAAGGACGCTTCGAAGGGCGACACCCCAGTAGCAGAAGATCGTGCGGAGTTGTGGGCATATTCCACCCAGGTCAGGTAGGAGCTCCAGGACAATGGACTGGAGGAGGTCACGCAGCGCAGGGCAGCCTCCAACTCCTGGTTCGTGCGCTCGCATTGCCCATTAGACTGGGGGTGGTGACCAGAGGGGAGACTAACCGTGGCCCCCAAAGCGTTGCCGAAGCACCTCCAAACCTGGGAGACAAACTGAGGACCCCTGTCGGATACCACGTCCAGCAGGATCCCGTGCACCCTGACGACATGTTGGACCAGGAGGTCAGCCGTTTCACGTGCCGAAGGGAGACCCCGAAGAGGCACAAAATGGGCGGCCTTAGAAAACCGATCCACAATCGTCAGGACCGTGTCATAGGTGTTAGAGACTGGGAGACCGGTGACGAAGTCAAGGGCGATGTGTGACCAGGGCCTGCCCGGGACCAGCAGGGGCTGGAGTAGACCCGCAGGCGGAGAGTTCTGGGACTTGCCGGCAGTGCACTGGAGACAAGCCCGGACATAATTGGTGACGTCCTTCTGGAGACCCGGCCACCAGAACGAGCGTTGCAACAGATTCACCAGGCAGGTGATGCCAGGGTGACAGGCGAGCTTGGAGGTATGGGCCCAGTGAATCACCTCCCCTCGAAACGCCGAAGGAACGAAGAGCCTCCCCTCTGGCCCCCCGCCAGGATCCGTCTCCGTCTCCTGCACCCTTAGGATCTTGTCCTTGATGTACCAGGAAACCGCCCCCACGACGCACGAGCTGGGGAGGATGGTGTGTTCAGACTCCTCCGGTTCCTCAGGGGCAAACTGCCTGGATAAGGCATTGGGCAACCCATTCTTCGAGCCTGGACGGTACGTGATGGTAAATTGAAAACGAGCAAAAAACAGAGACCAGCGCGCCTGGCGGGCATTCAGGTGCCGCGCTGACCTCAAATACTCGAGGTTCTTGTGGTCCGTCCAGACCACAAAAGACTGAGCTGCCCCCTCCAACCAGTGTCGCCACTCCTGCAGCGCGAGCTTGACAGTGAGGAGCTCCCTGTCGCCGACGTCATAGTTGCACTCCGCCGCCGATAATCATCGGGAGAAGAAGGCGCAGGGCCACTTGACTCCATCCACTGGCGAGTGCTGAGAGAGCCCCACCCCCGTGTCGGATGCGTCGACCTCCACTAGACACTGCAGTGCTGGATCGACCTGGGTCAGGACCCAGGAGGATGAGAATTCCGCCTGGAGAGTCTTGAAAGCGGTGGCCGCCTCCTCGGACCACTGGAAGGGCACCTTCGACGACGTGAGGTGGGTCAGGGGGGTGACAATGGCGCCGAAGTTGGGGATGAAGCGCCGGTAGAAGTTAGCGAACCCAATAAACTGCTGCACCTGCTTCCTGGAGGTGGCCGTGGGCCACTCGACCACCGCTTTAACCTTAGCGGGATCGGGGAGAATCTGGTTGTGTGAGATCACAAACCCCAGGAAGGAGGTGGTCCGGGAGTAGAACTCGCACTTCTCCGCTTTGATGTACAGACGATTCTCCAGCAGCCGTTGCAGAAACCGCCTCGCATGGACCTGGTGTTCCTCCCGTGATTTGGAGAAGATGAGTATGTCGTCCAGATATACAAAAACAAAGACTCCCAGGAAATCCCGTAGAACACCGTTTATGAGACGCTGGAAAACGGCAGGTGCGTTGGTGAGCCCGAACGGCATCACAAGATACTCAAAATGACCGCTGGGCGTCCTAAAGGCCATCTTCCATTTGTCTCCCTCCCGGATCCGCACGAGATGGTAAGCGCTGTGGAGGTCTAGCTTCGTGAACCAGGTCGCCCCTGGAGGGAGTGGAAGGTGGTGTCCATGAGCGGCAGGGTGTAGCGATCTTTGATGGTGATGTTGTTCAGCGCTCTGAAGTCGATGCAGGGACGCAGGAACCCATCCTTCTTAGACACGAAGAAGAAACCCGCGCCGAGCAGGGACAAGGAGGGGCGGATGATCCCAGCACTGAGCGACTCCTTGATATAAGTGTCCATCGCCTCGCGTTCTGGTGCTGAGAGACTGTACAAGCGGCCAGATGGCAAGGGGCCCCTGGACGGAGGTTGATTGCGCAGTCATATGGCCGGTGAGGGGGATGGGACATGGCTCTGGACTTACTAAACGCAACTCCCAAGTCGTGGAACTCCTGCGGCACCAGGGTGAGGTCTGGGGACTCAGAGGCCAGCGCCGGTGGAGGGGAGGACGGAGCACAAGGCGCCGACTGGAGGCAGGTGCCCAGGCAGAAGGTGCTCCAAGAAAGGACACTGCCGGTTCTCCAATCCAGGACAGGGTTATGCAGACGCAGCCAAGGGTAACCCAGGATGATTCGGTCCGACGAGGAGGGCAAGACATATAGGGTCAGATCCTCCCGGTGGTTGCCAGAGATGATGATGGGGACTGGCTTGGTGCGATGCGTCACTGTTCCCAGGGGCGAGCGAGAGAGAGTGACCAAATTAAGGGGAGTAGGCAGCGGTTGGCAGGGTATGCCCAAACGGGTTGCCAGACTTTTAGAGATGAAACTCTGCTCTGCCCCAGAATCCACCAGTGCGTGCGTGAGGTGCCTGGTGGAGTTGTGGCAGAATCGTATGGGCAGTATGCATGAAGATAGGGGATTTGGCCAGTTAGAGTCCGCAAGGCCCCCTACAGTGACTCGCGGACCTCCCCGTTTGGCTTTACTGGGCACAGCTCCACGGGATGCTGGTCATCTCCGCAAAACATGCAGCGACCCCATTCCCGCCGGCGTTGTCTCTCCGCAAGAGGGAGCCTAGTGCGCCCGATCGCCATGGCCTCTGGCTCCTCGGCGGACTCCGGAGCCGGTAACACCAGGGGGCGAGACTGAGAAGAGCAGGCGGCTAACAGACTTCCGCTCCACGGCCCGCTCACGCAGCCTATTGTCCAGGCTAATGGTGAGCAAAATCAGCTCGGAAAGCCGCCCTGGGAGATCCCGACTGGCTAGTTCATCCCTCAGACCGGAACTGAGGCTATGGAGGAAGATACTGCAGAGAGATGCCTCTCCCCAGCCCACCTCCTCCGCTGCCACCCGGAAGTCAACAGCGTGTTCTGCCGCCGACCGGCTTCCCTGTTGGAGACTAAGAAGCCGATCAGCGAGGACGCTGTCATGACGTGAGTGGTCAAAGACCTCTAAAAAGTCCCGCACGAACCGGTCATAAGAGATGGTTGCCTAGCTGGGCTTCATCATAACGGCATAAGCCCAAGCTAACGCTTGCCCCTCTAGGAGATTAGTCACGTACTCGATTCGGCTATGGTCTGAGGGACAATCCGCGGGAACGCGCAGGAACACCGACTCACACTGCAGGATAAACCCCCTCGCTCCACCGAGTTTCCCGTTGAAGCGAGTGGGGGTTGGAATGGGTGTGAGACGGGTTGGCGCTCCCGAGTTAGGCTGGCCAGCCGTGGGAGTGACCGGAGTCGAGGCGCCTAGAGGACCCGGGGGGAATGCCCGCTGGGGATCCAGGCGGTCTAACCAGTTAGTAATTATGGTTAATTGATTAAAAATTACCTGTTGTTGGTGTGTTAACATATCCACCCGAGCCTCAAGGGTGGAAAAGCGGAGTGCGAGTCCGCTGTCCGCTGGGCCGCTTTGCTGGAGCCGTACTGACATATTATTCGGCCCAGGAAACACGCACACAGGCTCAGGTAGATTTGAAAGCTTTATTTTTAACCAATGTAACGTGTATGAATGCATGTGTGAGGGATAAGGATGTGTTGTGGGTGGAGGGTGCAGGTCGGGACAGAGCAGCACGCCGTTCAGCCAGGCAACCCTATGAACGAGAGGAGAACAGGGGTTAGCTGGGCAAACCACACAGGAGAGTAACAAGGTAATGTGCTTACTTGCACTAACTGTGGTGGCTGGCGTTGGCAAGATCCCAAGCCTGGGAGACAGCGCCCTGCTGTGCGTCCAAGAAGAGGCAGCGTGGCAGAGGAGCGGTGAGGCGAGGGAGAGAGTGTCCGCCGCCGGGAGATCCCCCTGTGCACAGGGGAGGGCTGACAAGCAGGTAAGACAACAATTGACAGCTTACGTGTCGTGATGAAAGTCAGCAGGCCTGGGGGAAAGGAAATCTGCTGAAGGTTTGAGCACGCAGGTAGACAGACGGCTCCAGGCCGAAGCTCAGGGCGAGGTGGAATAAGTAGCTGCGCACAAACGAGATGCAGGTGTGCGCGCAGCTGAGGTGGATGCCCGTAAGCGGCGAGTGGTGACAAGGGTGAGTCCAGCGATCCTATGAAGAAAGCTCATTTCATCTGCTTGTATCTGCAATCTTATTCTTTCAGTCATTACCCAAAGCTTGTGACCATAGGTGAGGGTAGGAACGTAGATTGACCGGTAAATCGACAGCTTTGCCTTAGAGCTTAGATCCCTCTTCACCACAACAGACCGGTACAACGTCCACATCACTGCAGATGCTGCTCCGATCCGTCTGTCAATCTCTCGCTCCAGTCTCCCTTCACTCATGAATAAGACCCCAAGATACTTAAACTCCTCCACTTAGGGCAGGAGCTTGTACCCAACCTGGAGAGGACAATCTACCTTTTTCCGGCCGAGGACCATGGACTCGGACTTGGAGGTATTGATTCTCATCCCAACTGCTTCACACTCAGCGGCAAACCATCTCAGTAAGACCTGTAGGTCATTGCTGGATGAAGCCAACAGGACAACATCATCTGCAAGCAACAGAGATGAGATCCTGTGGTCATCAAGCATGACATCCTCCGTTCCCTGGCTGCACTTAGAAATCCTGTCCATAAAAATCATGAACAGGATCGATGACAAAGGGCAGCCCTGGCGGAGTCCAACTCTCACTGGGAATGAGTCTGACCGAGTGTTGGCAATACGAACCAAACTCTCACAATGGTCGTACAGAGACCGAATAGCTCATAACAAGTCTGATACGCCATACTCCCGAAGCACCCCCTACAAAAAGCCATGAGGTACGTGGTCGAATGTTTTCTCCAAGTCCACAAAGCACATTTACATTTAATATTTAGATTTAGATTTAACATTTAGATTTAAATTTTGGGAATTAGCTTTTATTTTATTTATAAATATACTGTTAACAATTACATATGCATATCTGTTGTAGATGAATTTGCATCTCAAATGAGAGGAAACCTGGCTAAATGTGAGAAATGTGAGCTAAATACCTAAAATATATCAGCGAAAGAATTGGGACTTTCTTTGTACAAATGGCACCCCATAGGTTTTAACCTTCTGAAATATGTCTATTGGTTATATGATTAGGGAAAAAATATCAAAGCATTCAGTGTAGTGGTCGGAGAGGCCGTTGGTGCGGATTGGCAGCCATGTTTCTGTCAGTCTGCCCCAGGGCAGCTGTGGCTACGGTAGTAGCTTACCACTACCATTGTCTGTGGAGTGAATGAATAACGTGTCCATTGTAAAGCGTCTTTGAGTGTCTATGAAAAGCACTATACAAATCTGATGCATTATTATTATTATTAGTTCTATTTAAAAAGCACACAACTTTTATCTTGTTTTTTTTTTTTCTCCAAAAAGTCATTTTAACTCTTCTGGTTATTTTCCTGTACATGAAGAAATGGGAAACATCAGTAAAAGATAAATGTCACCAACCTTGATACCTGACTGCTGCTCTTTTATTGGCCAGCTTGGCTGTCTGTCACGTAGATGGACGGGGAGCCAAAGATGTTAGCTCAAGAGTTAACAGTGGTATTAGGAAGCTCACATTTATACTGTTATTTTCTTTTGATTTCAGTCATCTTAATAGAGAATGGGCACTGACGTCATGCCACGCTGCATTCTGGGCCGTCATCGCCATTTTGTGGCTCAGGCGTCTTTGTTAAATAAGCAGTCATTGTTTCTACAAAGTTAAAATACGTCAAGATTAATGTCTAGCTTACCCCAAAATTATTTCCAACATATGAGTAACGCTCTTTGAACCTATGTGTAAATTACTGAACAGGTTTCTAACTTACAGCTACCATATAATGGAGTATTTGCAGCGGAGGAGGTGGATCAATGAGCTTATCGCGCTGGCGCATCGAAAAAAATAACTGGTATCATTAGCTGCAATAAAAATATTCTAAATCAGGGCAGTGACATTTTTATAGTCACCTGAAAGAGGAGAATCTGATTAATTTAACGATACCAAACATTCTATGGACTTCAGTCACCAGCTGATATTAAATCCATGTGTAACTAGAAAAGCACTCGGAGAGCGCAGACCTCCGCCAAGTGCCACAGTTCCCCCCATACAGTGTTTGTGTGTACGTTTTCAGATTCCTTGACCATGAAAACATATGACTAGCAATTGGATTCACAATGATAGGATTAGTGGTTCAGTAGTTATTGGCGAAAATGGTATTTTGCGTAATGGCGGTTTTCTTCTGGACGGTGATCCGGATCACCACCAAAATGTAATCATCTGTAGGATACCCCATTTCTGACAATCTGTGAAAATTTCATGAAAATCCGTCCATAACTTTTTGAGTTATCTTGCTAAAAAACAAACAGACAGACGACAGACAGACAAACAAACAGACAGACAGACAGACAAACCAACGCCGATGAAAACATAACCTCCTTGGCAGAGGTAATGAAGGCAACAAGTAATCACAACTTCCAGAAAAAATCAAACAAAATCAGCAACACCGAAAAGCTCCCATTAAAAAAACTGCTCCAGATTAGCAAGAGAAATTGGGAATAGCAGAGATGATGTGGGGAAATTATTTGATTTTGCCCTGTGTGGTTTTACACATTATTGAGAGATGACAGAGCCTGGCTGAGGTGCTGCCAAAGCACACGGCACACAAGACAGCTGTTCTGGAGAGGGGACATCTTTCTGCACTGCTAAATATTTTTTAAATCACAATTTACCTTGATGAAAATCCCATGAACCCACAACCATGTGTGCAGGAATGTTGTCGGACTGCTGCAGTCCATTCCATCCTACGACTCTTTTTTTTAGCTCAGAGACCCATTTGTTATGTCGTAACTTGTAGACAATGACAAAGCCAGGAGTGGACCTGTACACTTATTTATTAAGGAAACTGGACTCTGTACACCCGACCGTACATGCAGCCGCTTGGCAGAGGAAAGTCGGAAGAGACCGTCCCTCTACCAGCAGCCCCTCTTATACCACCGGAGATGGTGGAACCGGAAACCGGGGCCGCCATCCCATACCACACAAATAAGAGTTCCAACATGAACCACATACATTAACTACATAATCCCCCCCTGTAGAAAAATCCAAAACACACACACAATCATCCCACCCCAATTTGGAACCCGAATCATCCACTAGACATAAACAAACTTACCAAGTAGGATGCCACCAACATACTGGACTTCCAGGTCAATCGTGATATTGGTTGTCGTTTGGATGATCTGCATATATCGGCTGAAGATGTCAGGAAAAGGCTTGACAGTCTTAACCCTGGGAAGTCACTAGGGCCTGATAGAATGCATCCTAGGGTGTTGAGAGAGTTGAGTGCTGTAATTTCTAGCCCCCTTGCAACCATTATGAACAGGTCATTAGAAAAGGGAGTGATCCCCATGAGATGGAAAGAAGGTCATGTATCGCCGATTTATAAGAAGAGCCTAAAATCTGACCCTGGGAATTACAGACCAGTAAGCTTTACATGTGTGGCCTGCAAGATTGTGGAAGTCATTATTAGGGATCATCTGGTCACTTACTTAGATGAGAATCATCTATTACGTAATTGTCAGCACAGCTTCGTTAATGGTCGCTCCTGCGGTACCCAGCTTCTTAGTTGTTTGGATATTTGGACAAGAATGCTTGATGATAACTGGCCCATTGACGTTGTTTACCTGGATCTTGCAAAGGCATTCGATAGTGTGACTCATGAGAGACTCTTGGTCAAACTTAAAGGCTACGGAATTACAGGAAAGTTCCTCACCTGGAGCCGGAGTTTTCTCACAGGAAGGAAACAACGAGTAATTGTTAATTAGGCTGTATCTGGATGGACCCATGTATTGTCAGGAGTCCCCCAGGGCAGTGTATTGGGCCCCCTGTTCTTTGTTCTTTTTGTGAATGGCATGCCGGGAGCTGTGCATAATTATATTGCTTTGTTTGCTGACAATGCTAAGGTCTTTTCTGCTGTCAACAATGACCATCAACAACAGTCACTTCAGGACGATTTGGAACAACTGCAGGCTTGGGCCGAATGGTGGCAAATTAAGTTTAATGCCACTAAATGCAAAGTGATGCACCTTGGGAGGCACAATGCCAAATACAATTACAAATTAGGCAAAGTTACTCTAGAGGAAACTAAGGAAGAGAAAGATCTGGGAGTATGGATGGATAATCAGCTCCTGTTTGATACCCACATAGAGACGCAAGTGAATAAAGCCAATCGGCAGCTGGGACTGATAAGACGATCGTTCGCATTCTTAGATAAAGAGATTTTTAACACACTGTATAAATTATTTGTCAGGACTCATCTGGAGTACTGTAATACAGTTGTTTTTCCTATATATGCTAGGCAAGCAAAACTTCTAGAGGGAGTTCAAAGATGTGTGACAAAGCTGGTCCCAGGAATTCAGCATCTGCTATTGCAGTATACAAGTACAGTGGTACCTCTACTTACGAACGTCTCTACATACGGAATTTTCAGGTTACGAGACGCCTCAACGGGAAAATATTGCCTCTAGTTATGAACGAAATTTCAGGATACGAAAGGCAAAAAAGTACGCGCTCCTCGCAGCTTCCGTAGTTTACCGAACGTAAACATACCTGTAGCTGCTCTGCCATTGGCTATCGCCTAGCATCTTCCTGGTATCCCATTGGCCACGAAGTTTTTTTTTTTTTTTCCAAAACTTTATGCGTTTGGTTGATTTCGCCAAAGAATATGGCCGTAATACATCAACGATCAGCACGGTATTAAAACAAAACGAAGCACTTACCAGCCGACAAAAGCAAACGTCCTTGGATCAGAACATGAACCAAAGAAGGCAAAAGGTGACGACGTTGACGACGATAGCAGTTAAAGGGTAAATGAACATAATTTTTATTATTCTTTCTCTTTTATTATTCTCTTTTATTATTCTTTCTCTCATTTTAAACTCTCATTTTATGTTTATTGTGCAGTAATCTAATTGTAACATGTATTTGTTACATGTTTTGATGCGTTTTTACGATTTATAAAAAATTTATGCCCGAATTTTGGGGGCTTGGAATGGATTACGGCATTTACATGTAAAACGCGCCTCTACTTACGAATTTTTCACGTTAAGAGAATTCTTCCGGAACGAATTAAATTCGTAAGTAGAGGTACCACTGTACCTTCATGGCATTTATAGGGTTGATCTCTGTTCTTTGGAGCTGGATGATAGCCCTGTATTCACCAGAGGACATAGTTTGAAGTTAAAAAAAATTAAGATGTTTTAAGAGCAGGCGACAGAAATTTTTTTTCTAATAGAGTTTTTGAAACATGGAATAGACTACCTAGAATAGAACAGAATAGAGTAGAATCTTTATTGTCACTGTACATAAAATACAATGAAACTCTGTTTGGCAGTTTCTTAACAGCTTAAAATACAATTATCTTAATAATAATAATAAATAGATAAAATACTAAATAAAAAGATAAAATACTAATGCACTCTACATATATGTAACTGTGTGCATGCTTGCTAAAAGGATTATGAGTGCAACAGTCTGTCTACTGCTCTAGGGAAGAAGCTCTCTTTCATTCTGCTGGTCCGGGTTTTAATGACTCTGAGCCTCCCTGAGGGAAGGGTGGAAAACAGGTAATGTCCTGGGTGTGTTGGGTCATTCTTGATGTTTTTAGCTCTTCTAAGGAAGCATGTGGAGTAAATGTCCTCCATGTTTGAGAGTGGGGAGCCCACAACCCACTGGGCTGTCTTTATGACCCGTTGCAGCACCTTCTTTTCTGCCTCTGTGCAGCTGGAGTACAGTACTAGACAGTGCAGTGATACGTCAGGATACTCTCTACTGTACAGCGATAGAGGTTCTTAAGCAGTGCTGGAGGAAGTTTGTTGCACTTCAGGGTTCTGAGAAAAAAGAGTCGTTGCTGGGCTTTCTTGATGTTGTGAGTTGTGTTCGCTTTCCAACTCAGGTCTCTGGATATATACAAACCCAAGAATTTGAAGTCAGCAACCTGCTTCACCTCCTCCCCTTTGATGCTCAAACCTGCATGCTGTGCTTTTGATTTCGTTTAGGCACAGGTTATTGTCTCTGCACCATGCCAACAATGTCTAAATCTCCTCCCTATAGGCTGATTCATCGTTGTTTGCCACCAAACCCATTATGGTCGTATCATCCGCAAACTTAATTATTGCTTTAGAACTGTGGGTGGGGGCACAGTCATGAGTATACAGGGAGTACAAGACTGGACTGAGAACACTGCCCTGGGGTACACCAGTACTGAGAGTGACAGTGGAAGAGGTAAGACTACCCAGCTTAACATGCTGGGGCCGGTTTGTGAGAAAATCTTTAATCCACTGACAAAGAGATGTTCCAAGCTGTAGTGATTGCAGTTTACTGACCAGTCTGTTGGGGCTGATGGAATTGAAGGCAGAGCTGAAGTCAACAACCAGCATCCGAACATAGGTGTTTGGATTTCCAAGATGGGCAAGATCTGTGTGTAATGCTATTGAGATAGCATCATCTGTTGATCTGTTTGGCCTGTAAGCAAACTGATGTTGATCCAGGTCCAAGGAAATGCAAGATTTGATGTATTGCAGCACCAGTCTTTCCATACAGTTCATGATTACTAGTGTGAGAGCAATGGGCCGATAATCATTTAAACCTGTGACAGATGAAGTTTTGGGCACAGGAATAATGGTGGCAGTTTTGAGGCAAGTGGGAACTGTGGCTTGTGAAGCGATTGGTTAAAAATAGCTGTAAATACTGGGGCTAGCTGACTAGCACATGTTTTTAGTACCCGGCCTGTAACTCCATCTGGTTCTGGTCCCTTCCTGGTGTCGATGTTATGCAGGACCCACTGGACTTGATATGACTGAAAAATGAGTGACTGCTCGCTCTCAGATGCTGTCATAGTCATATTCATATCTGATTCTTGCCTATGATTCTCCTCAAATCGAGCAAAAAATGTGTTAAGATCATTTAAAAGGGAAATGTTGATGGGAGTACTGTAGCTTTGCTTGTAATCAGTAATAGTCTTGATACCTTGCCACATAGCTCGTGGGTTATTTTCTCTGAAATTATCCTCAATGAGCTGTTTATATTTCATTTTTGTTGCTTTGATGCCCCTCTTCAGGTCTGCTCTTGCGTCCCTGTAGGTCTCCTTGGCCCCCAATCTGAATGCTGCATCTCTGGCCTTAAGCAGCTTTCTCACGTTGTTGTTGAACCAAGGTTTTTGATTGGGGTATGTTTTAAGCTGTTTTTCTGTGATTACATTATCTGTGCAAAATTTGATGCAAGATAATATTGTAGTGGCATAATATCCAATATCTGGATGTTCAAAAATCTCCCAGTCTGTGTCCTCAAAACAGTCCTGTAAGGATGATAAAGCCTCTTCAGTCCCACACCGCACAGTCCTATATTGTGGTTTTACTCTGCAAATGAGGGGGTTATAGGCTGGTGTTAGAAACAGAGATTGGTGGTCAGAATTGTAACGGGCAGCGAGACCGCGCCCCTCCCCTCCTGCCACACGTTCAAGCAGGTCATTTTAGAACTACTGTAGACACGTCGTCTAACAGTTCTCTACTTGTCTATTTCAGGTTGCTGCCAACGTGCGGGTGTGTCTCGGGACTGTGTGCGGTCTCCTGCCACCTCATCACCTCTCCCAGCAACAAAACTTCACCCGGTCAGGCACTCCAGGCTCATCCCCCTCCCCTACTGGTTTGTCTATTCCCCGCTGGAGCTCTGCTGGTCCTCTTCCAGAGTCCTGAGTAAGTGGTAATTTGGCTTGCCCATTTTCCCTTCTCTGCTTCTCCGCTGACAGCTCTCGCTTTTCTCTCCACAGGTGGATTGAATCTTCTGGCGAGTGGCTGTTTCCTTAATGAGGCGCTGTTTTCTCTATTCAATAAATCATTGAACGTATCCCCCTTGTGTGGTTCCGTCTTGTGCTAGCATCGTGCACTTGAGCTGTCAGCTAATCATGACAAGAATGTCCTAGGTGGGGAGATGAATGAGTTTTGTATACTCCAGGAATGTTCGTGTACATCTGGTCCAAAGTTTTATTTTCCCTTGTTTTAATGTCCACATTTTTGTGAAATCTGGGTAAAACAGTCTTGAGGTTACAGCTGTTAAAATCTCCTGCCACAACAAAAACACTCTCTGGTAGCCTGTTGTTTGCAAATGGCATCATGCAGTTTGCTCATGGCTGTCTTAGCATTAGCCCGAGGATGGACATACACTACTACAATGAACATTATAGAAAACTCCCTTGGCAGATAGAAAGGTCTGTACTTAAGCATCAGAAACTCCAAGTCCGGACAGCAATGCCTTTCAATAACCATTGCATCTGTGCACCAGCTGTTGATTATATATACACACACTCCCCCTCCTCTCGTCTTACCAGAATCTGCTGTGCGGTCTGCCCGGTAGATGGTGTGGCCTGCTGGCTCCACAGCTAGGTCGGGGATGTTTTCATGCAGCCAGGTCTCTGTTATCACCATAACGCAGCTGTTTATGCAGTTGTTCATAATCCGTAATTTAATGTTGTCCATCTTATTGATGAGAGAGCGGACGTTGGAGAGGAAGATGCTAGGGACAGCCGGTTTATATGGAGACGCCCTCAGCCTTGCGCGGATCCCGGATCGCTTGCCCCGCTTTTTCTTTCTCTCACACCGGTGTTTACATCTCCTTTTCAGCCTAGGCTTGAACCGGGTGCCTGTATGCTCCCGTATAGCTGGACGCTGTATTTCCTTCAGAAATGAAGCCAGATTTTCCGGAGCCCACCTGGCCCAAAACTTCTTCAGGCTCATGAGTTCATTTCGGGTATAAATCCTCTTATTAGTCCCATTAGCGCTAGAAAAGCTGCTTGTAAAAAGACAGCGCTGAGCTGCTGCGTTGACACGCGCCACCATATTCCAAACAGTGGAATCCCTGAGGATTCCTGAGGACGTTGTGACTGCTCCAACAGTGAATACATTGAAGAGCAGACTTGATGCCCATTGGTCCGCACACCAGTACTCCCTAGAGCACTTTTATTAGTTTTTATTAGTCTCCTGTTTCTCGGCAATAAAGCTTTCTCTTTTTTATGTTAGCAGTGAAATGTATTAAGTGAAAATCAGTAATAGGTCTATGACCTACGAAGACTGAAGAGGACAAGATAAGATAAGAAACTAAAATCACCAAAAGGGGCCTATGACATTCACACCAAAAGAACTAAATTTCAGGGGGACAGGTAGACTGCCGTCATACCCCCCACACAGTGAGGCGGGTTATTCTGCCGCCTATACTATTAAAGTCCATAACAGAAAAAAAAAAATGCTGCTGTGTCTCCTACATAAAATACAAAACTAAAATAATCCCCAAACTATTAACACAGAACAAATGAACAATTATAACAACACGCCCATGACTCGGTGAGGATGACCCGTGCACCCCCCAAGACCTTCACCATCAGTCCACCTCTGGCAGCAGTCCGCTTCTCGGACCACAGTTGGTCACCTCCTCTTCGGAGCGTCCAACCTCCAAGCGCTCCAACTTGTCTGGAGTCGTGCCCACCCATCTCCTTCGGAGCACGCCTTAACTCATTGGGATGGCGCCACGAGCCATCTCACCCGCCTGGACCCCGCTTCCGCCCGAGCCCAACCTAGTCTGCAACTCCAAGTGGGACCTTGCATGGCCTGCGGTGTCTCCGCCTGGCACTCACTCTTCCAGTGCCACCCGGTCCTGCCCCGACAGCTTGTAGATCCGCTGCTGACCCCGACCCTGTGGTCCCGTGTTCACCAGTCCTCCACGGCCGTGCTCCTGGAACATCTGAGACCATCGTTTGGGCCCCGCTCGTCGCCGTAGGTCCTCCCCCATGCCGCCCGGTGCCCACATCCAGGGCAGCTCGGACACTGGCACCAGGGTCCTCTCGCGGCGACCCTGAGCATGACACAGCCTGTCCACTTTCCGGAGTGCCCAGCAACGGTTCACCCCACGCCGCCCCGTCCCGGACCTTCAGAACCGGTCGGTCCCACAGTCTGCCACCTGACCACTCTTCCCCAGCGCCACTCCTGATAGAGAATCCAAGGTCATAAAATAAGTTGCAGCCCATGATGTTAGAGCCATAGGCTGTCACGATGAACTCCACAGCGGCCATCATCGCCAACTTATACCGAGCCAACAACGTGATGGTACCCACTGTGGCCAATCGTCCTCCTCCATAGCCACAAAGTGGTGCTGTGAAACTTCCAATCCTGTAGTGGGGAAAACACTGTCTGACCGTAGCCCAATTCAGCACAGAACTCTCTGCTCCCGTGTCGACCAACATCGGTACCGGAACTCCATCCAGAATCACCGTGCAGCATGTGCGCCCATCGGTACTCGGGGACACCGTGTGTACTACCATTGGAGTGGGAGAAGTTGAAGTCCTGCACGGGTTCTCTTGTCCAGCTGACTGGCACATCCTCGCAAAATGGTGGAGACGGATGCAATTTCCACAGCGCTTTCCTCTTGCCGCACACTCTCTGGCCTTGTGCCGGTGCTTCGTGGACCCACAACCCATACACCTGGGCTTCTCCAGGGCAGACCTCATCCGTACAGCGTTGGTGCTCTCGGTGTCATCTTTAACACTCCCATCGCTGTCTGGGTCCATTACCTGTGCGGCCATGGGGGATTTTGAATCTCCCAGCGAAAGGCACTCGTTTAGCTCCCGAGTTAGCTTATCTACTGCTTCTAGCTGTAGCACTAACTCAACAGCCCTCGTCGGCGTCAACTGGAACGTGAGCAGCTTGGAGCGGACTGCGGCACAGTTGGTGTGTTCCGCCAACTGGTCACGCACCATTTCTTCTTCTAATGGCCCGAACCGGCACTCAACAACCAACTGCCTTAAGTCCGACACAAACTGCTGGATGGGTTTGCCTACCTGTTGGCAACGCTGTCTGACCTTAATCCACCGAACAATGACGTTGTCCGGCTCTCTGAAATGGCGGACCATTAACTCAACTACTCCTTCATACGTGTCCACATCTCCAAGCGTGCCCAAAATTCTTTGTCCCTGTATTCCCAGGTTGTGTACTAATAATGCACGAGCTCGCAGTTTCTCCATTCTTCCCAGGTCCAGTGCTACCATGTACGTCTGGAAGGCCTCATACCAACGAAGCCACAGTACAGGCGGCTCTCCCGGGAGCTCCAGGAATGGACGAATTGGACTTCGACACACCTCCATGAGTTTACCTCTCATCACCAAATGTTATGTTGTAACTTGTAGACAATGATGAAGCCAGGAGTGGAGCTGAACACTGCTTTATTAATGAAACTGGACTCTGTATACTCGACCGTACGTGCAGCTGCTTGGCAGAGGAAAGGCAGAAGAGACTGTCCCTCTACCAGCAGCCCTTCTTATACCACCGAAGATGACAGGACCGGAAACTGGGGCCACCATCTCGTACCACACAAATAAGAGCTCCAACATGAACCACATACAGTACATAAACAATAACTACATACAGTAATACCATTCTCCACTTTTCTTCCACGTCAGGAAGTTAAAAAAAAAAAAAAGCATAAGCCGTTATCAGTCTTTTTCCACGCCAATCTTGAGAGCTGTTGTTGTATTTGATAATGCAGCAAACCTTCCCCATTCTAATGTTGCGTGGTATTTGGAGGAATAATGTGATTGAAAGGACCACAATGGAAGTAAGTGTTTTTACTTTCTTGTGTCATCCTGGATTTTTTATTATGTTTTTTTATGTATATTTACATTTCCTATGTTTGAATAACATATTCATTGTCATTTTAGTAAGGTTGCATGTCCACAGGGAAAGTAAAAATGCTCTCAATTTGTTTTCCTGAGCACTTTTCATGCACTTAGTAAAAAAAACACTCTGCCTGGTATCCTGGCAGCCGCTTGGCCTGTCACTTAAAGTGTGCTGGGGATTTCAGATTTGTGACCCATGCTGGCAAAATGAGTCACTTTGAGGACATTTTCGAAACTGGTGTAACGTTATTTCCATATTCTGTATTGAAAGACCTTCAGAATATTTAATTTGTAGGAAGTGCGCAAAAACGGAGGTTGAAAACTTGCGTTCGATCGGTCGGGAGTTACGTCTCCACTCACTGGAATAAATCACATCAAAATGGTAATAAAATAGACATCCCTCCAAGCTTTGGCTGTTAAATATTGATCATGGTGTACTTTTAAGCCGATTGTGATCGGTTGGCGAGAGAGGTGTGCAACTGATGAGCACTGCAGTGCTTTGAAAGGTGAACTTTTTTCACCTTTCAGCGCCATGGGCACAGCGCTGAAAATTGAAGTCAAGGCGACAGCTGACCTGTCACCTTGACTTCAATTTTAATGAAAATTTTTGAAAAACTGGTCAGATTTGAGGCCCTAAAGCAGACTGAGCATGCATTGGATCCTTTTCAGTTTGCCTACAGGCCTCACAGAGAAGTGGAAGATGCCACTGTCACTCTGCTTAGCATGCTTTTTAAACATCTGGATTTTAATGGGACACATGCCAGGCTTTTATTTGTATACTTTTCTTCTGCTTTTAACCCTTTGAGTGTGAGAATTTGCATGCCCCTAGTGGCAGAGCGCGGCACTGCACCTGCCTTCTCACTGTCAAAAGTAAGTGAGAAATTTCTGGATTTTTTTTTAAATGTACTGATTTCTTGTTCATATACTTTGAAGATAAGATGATGAGGTACCTCTGTACAAAAAACGGTGTCAAAAGACTGAATCATTTTTTGTGTAAAGATAAGATAAGATAAGATAAGATAAGATAAGCCTTTATTAGTCCCACAATGGGGAAATTCCAGGATTGCAACAGCACAGGGATGGCAACACTCAGAGCAACAATCAAGAAAAACAAGAGCAGCAAATATACACTACCGTTCAAAAGTTTGGGGTCACCCAGACAATTTTGTGTTTTCCAAGAAAAGTCACACTTTTATTTACCACCATGAGTTGTAAAATGAATAGAAAATATAGTCAAGACATTGACAAGGTTAGAAATAATGATTTGTATTTGAAATAATAATTTTTTCCTTCAAACTTTGCTTTCGTCAAAGAATCCTCCATTTGCAGCAATTACAGCATTGCAGACCTTTGGCATTCTAGCTGTTAATTTGTTGCGGTAATCTGGAGAAATTTCATCCCACGCTTCTAGAAGCCCCTCCCACAAGTTGGATTGGCTGGATGGGCACTTCTTGCGTACCATACGGTCAAGCTGCTCCCACAACAGCTCAATGGGGTTTAGATCTGGTGACTGCGCTGGCCACTCCATTACAGATAAAATACCAGCTGCCTGCTTCTTCTCTAAATAGTTCTTGCACAATTTGGAGGTGTGCTTTGGGTCATTGTCCTGTTGTAGGATGAAATTGGCTCCAATCCAGCACTGTCCACAGGGTATGGCATGGCGTTGCAAAATGGAGTGATAGCCTTCCTTATTCAAAATCCCTTTTAACCTGAACAAATCTCCCACCTTACCAGCACCAAAGCAACCCCCGACCATCACATTACCCCCACCTTGCTTGACAGATGCCATCAGGCACCCTTCCAGCATCTTTTCAGTTGTTCTGCGTCTCACAAATGTTCTTCTGTGTGATCCAAACACCTCAAACTTCGATTCGTCCGTCCATAACACTTTTTTCCAATCTTCCTCTGTCCAATGTCTGTGTTCTTTTGCCCATATTAATCTTTTTCTTTTATTGGCCAGTCTCAGATATGGCTTTTTCTTTGCCACTCTGCCCTGAAGGCCAGCATCCTGGAGTCGCCTCTTCACTGTAGATGCTGACACTGGCGTTTTGCGGGTACTATTTAATGAAGCTGCCAGTTGAGGACCTGTGAGGCGTCTATTTCTCAAACTAGAGACTCTAATGTACTTATCTTCTTGCTCAGTTGTGCAGCGGGGCCTCCCACTTCTCTTTCTACTCTGGTTAGAGACTGTTTGTGCTGTTCTCTGAAGGGAGTAGTACACACCGTTGTAGGAAATCTTCAGTTTATTGGCAATTTCTCGCATGGAATAGCCTTCATTTCTAAGAACAAGAATAGACTGTCAAGTTTCACATGAAAGTTCTCTTTTTCTGGCCATTTTGAGCGTTTAATCGACCCCACAAATGTGATGCTCCAGATACTCAACCTGCTCAAAGGAAGGTCAGTTTTATAGCTTCTCTAACCAGCTAAACTGTTTTCAGCTGTGCTAACATGATTGCACAAGGGTTTTCTAATCATCCATTAGCCTTCTGACGCAATGAGCAAACACATTGTACCATTAGAACACTGGAGTGATAGTTGCTGGAAATGGGCCTTATACACCTATGTAGATATTGCACCAAAAACCAGACATTTGCAGCTAGAATAGTCATTTACCACATTAGCAATGTATAGAGTGCATTTCTGAGTAGTTTAAAGTTATCTTCATTGAAAAAAACAGTGCTTTTCTTTCAAAAATAAGGAAATTTCTAAGTGACCCCAAACCTTTGAACGGTAGTGTACATATGTACATATAAATATATAAATATATAAACACACAGTGCGGAGCATTGTGTCACAACTCGCCGTCCCCAGTCATCTGCCTCAGCTGCGTGCACACCTGCGCCTCATCAATCACAGACTATTTAACCCACTCGGCCCAGAACATCGGTCTGGAGCCGTCTGTTAATCAACACTCTCAATCCCTCTGCAGGATCGTTCCTTCCCAACCTGCAGCATCTCCTACTAGCAAGTAAGCTGTATTTTCACTCACCTGTCTTCCAGTCTCTCCCCTGTGCACAGGTGGATTCCCTGGCGGCGGATTCCTCCCGTCCTCACCACCTCCTCTTCCTCCTCATCCACTCCTCGTCGAGCGCGCAGCAGGGCGCTGTCTCCCAGGCAAGAGTTCCTTTGCCAACGCCAGCCACCATAACATCTGCAAGTAAGCAACACTCGGTACATTAACCCCGCATGGTGAAGGTTAACTCATATTCCTGTCTCTGCTCTGTCCATAGGGTTGCCTGGCTGCACGGCGTGTCATTCTGCCCCCGGCGCTCCTCGTTCACCCACAGACCATTCATATTCCGCATACACGCACCCATACATATCTTGTTGTTGAATAAAGCCTTTGAATCTCACCTGAGCCTGCGTGCGTGTTCCCTGGGCCAGTTATTATGTCAGTACGGCTCCAGCAAGGCGGCCCAGCGGACAGCGGGCTCGCATGCCGTCTTTCCACCCTCGAGGCTCGGGTGGACTTGATCGCTCATCAACAACAAGTTATACTCAATCAATCAATTAACTACAATTATTCACCGGCTGGATCGCCTCGACCCCCAGCAGGTGTTCCCCCAGGCTCATCTTGGCGGGTCAGCTTCCGCCGCTCCCTCGGCTAGCCAGCCTAGCTCGGGAGCGCCAACCCAGCTCACTCCAATCCCCACACCCGCACGCTTTAACGGGAGACTCTGTGAAGCGCGGGGGTTCATCCTGCAGTGTGAGTCGGTGTTTTAGCGCATTCCCGGGGATTTTCCTTCAGACCACAGCCGGATTGGGTACGTGGCTAACCTCTTGGAGGGGAGAGCGTTAGCTTGGGCTTACGCCGTCATGGCGAAGCCCGGCTACGCGAACCTTTCCTATGCCCAATTCGTGCGAGATTTCTTTGAGGTTTTTGACCACTCAGATCGTGACAGCGTTCTAGCCGATCGGCTCCTTAACCTTCGCCAGGGTAGCCGGTTGGCTGCCGATTACGCTGTTGACTTCCGGGTGGCAGCAGAAGAGGCTGGCTGGGGCGAGGCATCTCTCTGCAGCATCTTCCTCCGCATCCTCTGTTCTAGTCTGCGGGATGAGTTGGCTAGCCGGGATCTTCCGGGACGGTTATCTGAATTAATCTCCCTAACTATCAGTTTAGATAACAGGCTGCGAGAGCGGGCCGCCGAGCGGAAGTCCTACAACCGCTCACGTGGAACCCCCGCCCACGCCTCTCAGTCTCGCCCCCTGGCGTTACCCGCTCCGGAGTCCGCCGATGAGCCTGAGGCGATGTTGGTCAGGCGAACCAAGCTCCCCCTAGCGGAGAAACAGCGCCGCCGGGAGCTGGGCCTCTGTATGTATTGCGGGGGCGACCAGCACTCCGTGGAGCATTGTCCGATCAAGCCAAACGGGAGGGTCCGCGAATCACTGTAGGGGGCCTCGTGGATGCCAACCAGCCAAATCCCCTCTCAAATTGTTCACTGCCCATTAGGTTCTGTCACAGTTCCACCGGGCACCTCACTCACGCACTGGTGGACTCGGGGGCAGAACAAAACTTTATTTCCAAGAGCCTGGCAACCCGCTTGGGCATCCCTTGTCAAGCATTACCAGCTCCCCTCAACCTCGTCACTCTCTCTCATTCTCCCCTGGAAGTAGTGACGCATCGCACCAAGCCGATGTCAGTCATTGTCTCGGGCAATCATCGAGAGGACCTCAGCCTGTTCGTTCTGTCCACCTTGGCTTCCCCCGTCATCTTGGGCTACCCGTGGCTGCGCCTCCACAACCCCGTGCTCGATTGGCAGTCCGGCAGCGTCCTCTCGTGGAGCTCATTTTGCATGAGCACCTGCCTCCAGTCTGCGGCTTGTGCCCCATCCTCTCCTCTTCCTGCTCCTGACTCATCTCCCCCTGACCTCACCCTGGTGCCTCTGGAGTTCCATGATCTGGGGCTCGTCTTTAGCAAGTCCAAGGCGATGTCTCTTCCCCCCCACCGCCTGTATGACTGTGCCATAAACCTCCGCCCGGGGGCGCCGTTACCATCCGGTCGCCTCTACAACCTGTCTGCCCCAGAGCAGGAGGCCATGGACACATACATCAAGGAGTCACTCAGCGCCGGCATCATCTGCCCCTCCTCGTCTCCACTCGGAGCTGGGTTTTTCTTCGTCTCCAAAAAGGATGGATCCCTGCGGCTGTGCATCGACTTCCGTGCCCTGAACGACATCACGGTGAAGGACAGATACACCCTTCCGCTCATGGACTCTGCCTTCCACTCCCTCCAGGGGGCCACCTGGTTCACCAAGCTGGACCTCTGCAGCGCATACCATCTCGTGCGGATCCGGGAGAGCGATGAGTGGAAGACAGCATTTCGGACGCCCAGCGGCCACTTCGAATACCTGGTCATGCCGTTTGGGCTCACCAATGCTCCCGCCTTCTTCCAACGGCTCATCAACGACGTCCTGCGAGACTTCCTGGGGGTCTTTGTATTCGTATACTTAGATGACATCCTGATCTTCTCCAGGTCTCGGGAGGAGCACCAAGCCCACGTGATGCAGGTTCTGCAGCGGCTTTTGGAAAACAGACTGTATGTTAAGGCAGAGAAATGCGAGTTCTTCGCCAAGACAACCTCTTTCCTGAGTTTTATCATCTCCCATGATCAGATCCTCCCCGACCCCGCCAAGGTCAAAGCGGTGGTCGAGTGGCCCACCCCTTCTTCCAGGAAACAGGTGCAACAGTTCATTGGTTTTGCTAATTTTTACCGCCGTTTTGTGCCTAACTACAGCTCCATTGTCACCCCCCCTGACCCGCCTCACCTCTCCCAAGGTGCCCTTCCAGTGGACCGAGGAGGCAGCAGCAGTGTTTGAGACCTTGAAGAGAGAGTTCTCCTCCTCCCAGGTCCTGACCCAGGTTGACCCCACGCTGCAGTGCTTGGTTGAAGTGGACGCGTCCGACATGGGGGTGGGGGCAGTTTTGTCCCAACGTTCTCCGGTGGATGGGGTGATGCGCCCCTGTGCCTTCTTCTCCCGGCGCCTGTCTGCGGCTGAGCGCAATTATGACGTCAGTGACAGGGAGCTTCTGGCAGTAAAGCTCGCGCTGCAGGAGTGGCGTCACTGGCTGGAGGGGGCAGCGCAGCCTTTTGTGGTCTGGACGGACCATAAGAACCTGGAGTACCTGAGGTCGGCCAAGCACCTGAATGCCCGCCAGACGCGCTGGTCTCTGTTTTTTGCACGCTTCAGGTTCACGATCACCTACCGTCCAGGCTCCAAGAATGGGAAACCCGACGCGCTGTCCAGGCAGTTTGCCCCTGAGACCCCGGAGGAGCGGGACCACACCATCCTGCCCGACTCGTGTGTTGTGGGGGCGGTTTCCTGGTCCATCAGGGACAAGATCTGGAGGGCGCAGGAGACCGAACCGGACCCTAGCGGCGGCCCGGCAGGGAGGCTCTTCGTGCCATCGGCGGTTCGGGGGGATGTCATCCATTGGGCCCACACGTCCAAGCTCGCCTGTCATCCTGGCATCTCCCGGCTGGTGGACCTCCTTCAGCGCTCTTTCTGGTGGCCCGGACTTCAGAAGGACGTTGCCAATTACGTCCGGGCCTGCCCCCAGTTCGCTACGAGCAAGACCCCGAACTCACCTCCTGCAGGGCTGCTCCATCCCCTGCTGGTCCCGGGCAGACCCTGGTCACATATAGCCCTGGACTTCGTTACTGGCCTCCCCGTTTCTAATTCATACGACACCGTCCTGACTATTGTGGACCGATTCTCCAAGGCCGCTCACTTTGTGCCCCTCCATGGTCTCCCCACGGCACGGGAGACGGACGATCTTCTAGTCCAACATGTGGTCAGACTGCACGGGATCCCAACGGACATCGTATCTGACCGGGGGCCCCAGTTCGTGTCCCAAGTATGGAGGTGTTTTTGCAACGCCCTGGGGGCCACAGTGAGCCTCTCCTCCGGTCACCACCCCCAATCCAACGGGCAGTGTGAGCGCGCTAACCAGGAGCTGGAAGCTGCCCTGTGCTGCGTCACCTCCTCCAACCCATCCTCCTGGAGCTCTTACCTGGCCTGGGTGGAATATGCCCACAATTCAACACTGTCTTCAGCTATCGGGATGTCCCCCTTCCGGGCGTCATTGGGCTATGATCCCTCTTTGTTCCCCGAGCAGGAAGGCGAGGTAGCAGTTCCATCCATCCAGGCACACCTGAGGCGCTGCCGGAGCCTGTGGACCAGGACACGCGAGGCGCTTTTACGCACAGCGGCGCGCAACAGCACTATGGCTAATTGCCACAGGAAGCCTGCTCCCGGTTACCAGGTGGGCCAACAGGTCTGGTTATCGGCCCGGGACGTCAATCTCAAGGCCGAGAAGAGGAAGCTGGCACCACGCTTTATCAGTCCCTTCACTGTCTCTAAGGTAATCAACCCGGTGGCTGTGCGTTTGGCCCTCCCCCCCTCCCTCCGTGTTTGCCCCACATTTCACGTTTCCAAGGTCAAACCCGTGATCTCTGACCCACTCTGTCCTCCTCCTAGGGCACCTCCCCCTCCCGTGATGATCGACGGCCACCCGGCAAGGGGGGTCGCTTCCATCCTGGACTCCCGGCGTCGAGGTCGTGGGCTGCAGTACCTGGTGGATTGGGAGGGGTATGGCCCGGAGTGGAGATCCTGGGTGCGCTCTTCCTTTGTGCTGGATAAGGATCTTATCACGGAGTTCCACCGGGCGCACCCGGATAAACCAGCGTCAGGAGGCGCTGCTCGGGGGCGGGGGGAGTACTGTCACAACTCGCCGTCCCCAGTCATCTGCCTCAGCTGCGCGCACACCTGCGCCTCGTCAATCACAGACTATTTAACCCACTCGGCCCAGAACATCGGTCTGGAGTCATCTGTTAATCAACACTCTCAATCCCTCTGCAGGATCGTTCCTTCCCGACCTGCAGCATCTTCTACCAGCAAGTAAGCTGTATTTTCACTCTCCTGTCTTCCAGTCTCTCCCCTGTGCACAGGTGGATTCCCTGGCGGCGGATTCCTCCCGTCCTCACCACCTCCTCTTCCTCCTCATCCACTCCTCGTCGAGCGCGCAGCAGGGCCCTGTCTCCCAGGCAAGAGTTCCTTTGCCAACGCCAGCCACCGTAACATCTGCAAGTAAGCAACATTTGGTACATTAACCCCGCATGGTGAAGGTTAACTCATATTCCTGTCTCTGCTCTGTCCATAGGGTTGCCTGGCTGCACGGCGTGCCATTCTGCCCCCGGCGCTCCTCGTTCACCCACAGACCATTCACATTCCGCATACACGCACCCATACATATCTTGTTGTTGAATAAAGCCTTTGAATCTCACCTGAGCCTGCGTGCGTGTTCCCTGGGCCAGTTATTATGTCACATTGTAGCTAGATGGAATAAATATATAAACACACAGTGCAGAGCATTGTAGCTAGATGGAATGAACAGCATAACCGTCTACTTAGTTATCCTACATAGTATGAATATGTACCCATGCATATTGTCACCCTCCGTAGCGACCGATATTGTCCTAGTTGTATACTGGAGGGGACCACTGTGTAAGTCTATTGCGTCTTTTGCATTCAATACTATTAGGTCGTCACGTTTTTATGCTATCTCTGCGAGCAGCCCTGCTTAGGTTATACAGTCTGACAGCCGTAGGTAGGAAGGACCTGCAAAACCTCTCGGTTGCGCACCTAGGATGATGTAGTCTGCTGCTAAATGAGCTCCTCAGTGCGTTCAGTATGTCCTGCATAGGGTGGGACTCGGACTCCAGCAGAGATGACAGTTTAGCCACCATCCTTCTCTCTCCTACCTCCTCCACTGGGTCAAGGCGCTGCCCCAGGACAGAGCTAGCTTTCTTGATCAGTTTGTTCAGTCTCTTCCTATCAGCTGCTGTAATGCCACTGCCCAAGCAGACCACTCCAAAAGTGATGGCTGATGCCACCACCTTGTCGTAGAATGTCCTCAGCAGCGCCCCTTGTACACCAAAAGACCTGAGTCTCCTCAGTAGGGGTAGACTGCGCTGTCCCTTCTTGTAGAGTGCGTCAGTATTGTGTGACCAGTCTAGTTTATTGTTCAGATGAACACCCAGGTACTTGTAGGATGTCACCATCTTGATGTCTGTTCCCTGTATATTTACTGGTGCTGTGAGGGGCTGCCCATGCCTGCGGCAGTCCACCACCAGCTCCTTAGTTTTCCTTGCGTTGATCTGGAGGCAGTTCCGATGGCACCAGTCCATGAAGTCCTGGATAAGTCCTCTGTACTCAGCTTCATCTCCGTTGGAGATGAGGCCGACGATCGCAGAGTCGTCAGAGAACTTCTGTAGATGGCAGTGTGTTGTGTTGTGTGAGAAGTCCGCAGTATAAAGGGTGAACAGGAAGGAAGCCAAAACCGTTCCCTGGGGGGCCACCGTGCTACCGATGATCGTGTCAGACACACAGTCCCGGGTTCTCACAAACTGTGGCCGGTTAGTGAGGTAGTCCAGGATCCATGATGACAGGTGCTGGTCCACCCCTGCGCACAGCAGCTTGTTCTTCAGGAATATATGATATAGATATGTCCAAAGTCCAGTTTTGACTGAGTTATGGAATTTAAAGAGGTGCCACAACATTATGCAAATTAGATGCATAATTTTTTTCCTATCTGACACTTTGGATCATATTTTACATCTTTCTATTTGACAGTAAGCCATTATCTCTTACCACGTTCAAGTTATAGCCCTGGAAATCTGAACAATTTTATTGACAACTAGAAAAGCACTCGGAGAGCGCAGACCTCTGCCAAGCGCCACAGTTCCCCCATACAGTGTTTGTGTGTACGTTTTCAGATTCCTTGACCATGAAAACATATGACAAGTAATTGGATTCACAATGATAGGATTAGTGGTTCAGTAGTTATTGACGAAAATGGCATTTTCGGTAATGGCGGTTTAGCGTCACAGTTCCCCCCATACAGTGTTTGTGTGTACGTTTTCAGATTCCTTGACCATGAAAGCATATGACTAGCAATTGGATTCACAATGATAGGATTAGTGGTTCAGTAGTTATTGACGAAAATGGCATTTTCCGTAATGGCGGTTTAGCGCCACAGTTCCCCCCATACAGTGTTTGTGTGTACGTTTTCAGATTCCTTGACCATGAAAACATATGACAAGCAATTGGATTGATAATGATAGGATTAGTGGTTCAGTAGTTATTGACGAAAATGGCATTTTCCGTAATGGCGGTTTAGCGCCACAGTTCCCCCCATACAGTGTTTGTGTGTACGTTTTCAGATTCCTTGACCATGAAAACATATGACAAGCAATTGGATTGATAATGATAGGATTAGTGGTTTAGTAGTTATTCACGAAAATGGCATTTTGCGTAATGGCGGTTTTCTTGTGGACGGTGATCCAGATGACCACCAAAATCTAATCATCTGTAGGATTCCCCATTTCTGACAATCTGTGAAAATTTCATGAAAATCCGTCTATAACTTTTTGAGTTATCTTGCTAACAGACAGACAGACAGACCGACAAACCAACGCTGATGAAAACATAACCTCCTTGGCGGAGGTAAAAAAATATTTACCACTCTTGACCACTAGGGGGTATGTCGCAGTTTGGCAACATACACACTTATACAATCCAACCTCACATTTTAGTTGAAAGGCTCCTGCAACAATTTGAGCAATAATCTGGTGGGTTGGATTCTGGATTTTTTAACCAACAGGACACAGAGAGTAAGGGTCAATGGTACATTGTCTGACCAAAAGTGTTCTTCTACTGGCTCTCCTCAGGAGTGTGTGTTGTCACCACTACTCTTCATCCTGTACACAAACGAGTCAGAGCAGACATGACAACAGACACATTATAAAGTTTGCTGATGATTCAGTTGTTGTCAGTCTCCTTCAGGAAGGTGAGAGCAGTCACGGCCCAGTAGTTGATGATTTTGTTCACTGGTGTGAGGATTCCTACTTACAGCTGAATACGACAAAAACTAAAGATATGATTATTGACTTTGGGAGGAAAACTCCCAGGCACAAAGTCACTGTACTAAAAGGCCAGACCATTGAATGTGTGCAACCTTACAAATATCTTGGGACAATTATTGATAGTAATTTAAACTTTAAGGAAACTTGCACGCTTCCAAATTGACCGAACCATAATGACAATGTTTTATCGGGCTTTTATTGAATCTGTTTTATCCTTTTCTTTAGTGTCATGGTTTGGTCAGATAAAACTGAAACAGAGGAAATCCTTGGATCAGGTAGTTAGATGGTCCAGTCGTTTGCTTGGTGAGTCACAGCTGAGCCTGACGTCCCTGTACACCAGACAAGTACAGAGGATGGCTACCTCCATTTTAAATGATGACTCCCACCCTTTGCACTGCCACTTTCAGCTTCTTCCCTCCAGACGGAGGTTTGCTGTCCCAAAAAGTAAAACCCAGCGCTACAAAAACAGCTTTGTTCCTGCTGCTGTCAACGAGTTGAACAAGATGTAGCAATATATTGCACATAATTTAGTTATCTATTTATGAATTTTATTTTATATTTATTTATTTTTGTAGGTGTTTTTATTTGGGTTTTAAATCTTTTATTGGCTTTTAGACTTTTATTGAGTTTTTAATCTCTTTGACTTAGTTTTTAACTTTTTTAATATGACCCTTCTTTCTTATCTCTTTTGTTTTTTTCTCTTATCTCTTTGTCTTATGTCCTGATTGGTGGAGCCTAGAGTACTTTTATCTTGTTTCTAGTCAGCTTCATGTGTGCCTGTGTTTGTGTTCATGTTGAATGTAACTGTGGTTTGTAAATATGGATGTCACCTGACTGCAAAACAAATCTACCTACGGGTACAAATAAAGGAACCTGAACCTGACTGCTGACGGTGTTTTTGCGCTGAGGGCACCAAGTGCATTAAACGCTGGACTACATAGAAAATGAATAGAAAAGAGTTGCCCACAGCAGAAAAAAACGCATTTGGTGGAAACGCAGCCTAACCGCATTCACTGCTCACTACTAAGCACAGACAGGCTGAACTGTTTTCCCACAATTCCTTGCGTTTTTTCCGTCGGGTGATGTTGGGTGATGCCCATTCTTAATAGACATTCCTGTTTCCACCTAGTTCACAATCCACAGTCGATAAAATATCTCATCATTGTGACTTATTTTGCTATATTTTCACCGTGATTCTGTTATTGAACTGTTAACATCACTAAGGAAACTAGCTGAAGCTAGCAGTTTAGCCACTAGTCTTGGCTCATTCACGAATGATTCTGTGCTTATTGTACTCCAGGGACCGGTCATATCTTATTGACCACTGAAACCAAACTCCCCTGTCAAACACTGATGCATTATTTCATTCATTCTTGAAGACATATTCACATTATGGCTCCAAACTAGGAGCTAGGATCTAGCTAGCTAAGATTAGCAGTAGTGATGTAAGAGGGAGAGTGGGGTTAAATGAGGCCTTAGAGGTTTAAAGAGACATGCACTGAAACCAGCCTTTCTCAGAAAGGCTGCAAAAGATCCATCCATCCATCTTCTTCTGCTTAATCTTTTTCGGGTCGGGGGGGGGGGGGGGGGCTGGAGCCTATCCCAGCATCTTTGGGTGAGAGGCAGGGTACACCCTGGACAGATCGTAAAAGACGATAAACAATTACAGAGCAATAATTAAACGATTAGAGAACATTTTAGCACAGTAAGTCACAACCATTTCATTAAGATGTGAGAGTCGTTAAAATGTGGAAAAACTGCAATCACATATTTTGGCACTCATATTAAAACCCTACAGAGTCTGGACTGAAAAAAGTGGTCTAAGCTCGAGGAACAGAGAAGATAAGTTTGAGGATATGTATTTGTGTCTTTTATTATTAATTTAATTTATACTTTCAAACCTCTTGAGATGAGCTAACATTATTCCATGTGTCAAACAGCTAAAATAAATGGGATTGTTTTTCTCTGTCTGGTCATTGAAAGTCACTGAAAATGTTCCATGCACTCCAAACCAATAAATGCTTTCACCCTCTCCGCTTCTCTGATAAAAGATGGGTGCTATTAACTCACTTGAATATGCAAGAGGTCAAAGTGTTCCTTTTAGAATTCATCTATAAAGAGCCTATTAACATTCAGTTCTATGATAACGTAGCTCTTATTGGGTTCACCAGGAATCACTGCTCTTAAAAAAAAAACGGTGCTTTTGTTTATGCAGTGGCTTTTGGGGGAAAGATTGTTTACTTAAAGTTTAAAGTCTAAGGTTATTACATTCAAGAATGGATGATTAATATTGGTATTTAATAAAATGGCACACCTGGTCTTAAAGTGACATGTTTTCTATTAATTCAAATAATCAAATGAATAGTCCACTAGATAGGTAAAGTTCCCATGGTGGGAGAACAAGAGTCACCTTAGAATGAATGAATGAATGAATGAATGACATCAGCTTTGCAGGGTTTTACGGGACCTTCACGCACTTATTTGTCCTCTATGATTCCATTTAAAAAGCTGCTGAGTTTTAGGAATGTGCGTGTTTCTGAGCTCAGTCCATTACGCACAGATAAAACGAGATTACCCTGTGGAACTCTTGCATTTGACCAAAATAGGAACCTAACTCGTGAAAAGTGACGGTTGTTGGAGGGGATTGCGTGTCATCTTCGTTTGAGCTTAATCAGTTTGAACTCCCGAGCTTAAACGTTTAAGCTCCACCACTTGATTATCCAGAACACGTTTGAGGGGCGCCCACAGATTCACAGGACTTCACTGTTATTTCGCTGTTTATTTTCTCAAGTCAAACATGTAAACCTGTGAGGAAAAAAAAAAAATGAGCCGCTCCAACACGGGGATTAGCGTCCCAAGGTTTGGTGGTAGTGGAACAAATTGGTGTAATTGTTCAGTCAACCCTCCCCCAGCGCGGAAAGACAAACACAGCACCGGTGGAGGGTTTCTCCCAAAAGGCACAACTCCCTCCGTTTGGCAAGGCTGCGTGAAAGCAGAAAAAAATGAGGCTGTTTCCACGCGTTTCCCGGGATGGCCCGCCTGTCTCCCCACAGCGCGTGGTGCGCACTGCTGCGCCCGCTGTTTAGCCGTGTTTGGTGGGAGCGTGGCTGAACTGTGAGTGGAGCAGAGGAGGCAGAGATGACTGCTGCCCCCCCCCCCCTCCACACACACACACACACACGCACACACACACACACTTCTCATTCAGCCCTCAGCAGAGCCGCCGAGACGCACCGCGCTGGCGCTGCGTGGCTGCGCACAAAACGCCCTTCTCTCAGAAGATATTTGGAGATGAAGTTGCAGAAGCTCTTGCAGCCATGAGGATACGTGGCGTCCCGGCAGTTTTAGTTCACCTCTTTCTTTGCGTGTTACAAGTGAGCTGAACCCTGCTATGGAGGACTTGGCGAGTCAAAATGAGTCTGAGCGCTGACAATGTCACACTTCTCTTCAAAAATGGCTCCTCGGAGCTGGACCGGGCGTCTGCCCGGGTCGACTTCACCAGCAGCCCTGCGGGGAACCGCACGGTGGACCTCAGCCGAGCCGTCCCTCTGGGCTTGGTGCTGGGAGCCTTCATCGTGTTCGCCATCGCGGGCAACATCCTCGTTATTCTCTCGGTGGTGTGCAACAGGCACCTGCGGACCCCCACCAACTACTTCATCACCAACTTGGCCATCGCGGACCTGCTGCTGGGCACCACGGTGCTGCCGGTGTCCGCCACTCAGGAGGTCCTCGACTCGTGGGTGTTCGGCAGGATCTTCTGCGACATCTGGGCCGCGGTGGACGTGCTGTGCTGCACCGCGTCCATCATGAGCCTGTGCGTAATATCCATCGACCGCTACATCGGGGTGAGCCACCCGCTGCAGTACCCGGGGATCGTGACGGAGAAGCGCGCTCTGCTGGCCATGCTCGGGGTCTGGGTGCTGTCGGTGGTCATCTCCATCGGACCCCTGCTCGGCTGGAAGCAGCCGCCGTCGCCGGACGACACGGAGTGCCTCATCACGGAGGAGCCTTTTTACGCGCTCTTCTCCTCCCTCGGCTCCTTCTACATCCCTCTCGTCGTCATCCTGGCCATGTACTGCCGTGTCTACATAGTCGCCAAAAGGACAACTAAAAACCTGGAAGCAGGTGTGATGCGAGAGAGGATGAACTCTAGCGAGCTGACGCTCAGGATCCACAAGGGGTCTCAGGTGCACGAGGAGGCTGGCGGCTCTGGCACCGGCAAGGCCCGCGCGCACCAGTCCCGCGGCTCCCTGACGGTGAAGCTGCTGAAGTTCTCCCGGGAGAAGAAAGCGGCCAAGACCCTGGGAGTCGTGGTGGGCATGTTCACCCTGTGCTGGCTGCCCTTCTTCGTGGCTTTACCCATAGGTAGGTGATGGGCCGCTCACGCACATTCAGCCACCGTTTAGTCTCAGGTTTGAATTCATTAGCAGGTAAGAAAAGTGGAGGAAGACAGCAGCCTGGTGACTGTAGAAAGTAAAGTCAGGACTGTTGTACACCTTATGAATCATATACATCAGAGTCTGTGTGATGTCTTTGGAGAAGCCATGTCACGGATCTAGCAAATACATTTTGGTGTTGTACTAATCCTTTTATTTTACAAAATGTAATCCTTTTATTCAATGAGAAATGATGGGAGTGGATATGTAGGATTTTTTTCTCTCTCTCTCTGAGCCACTTTATGTTTAAAAACACCAGTTCTAATAATTTATTTAAAAAAAAATGTCAAGGAACTCAGGATAGATTCTTTAAAAAAAAATAGCATGAGTGTCATCATTGTCGTTTTGTCTGCAGATTGACTTATTTTGCTGCTGCAACAACCACTTGTACCTTTTCCTCTAAAGAGTTGTGCTCAGTTATTTCAGAGGCCCGTGGAGCCTGCTGATTCTCCCTGATGTCACCGACACTGGCAAGCTGTCAATACTTGCTGTTATGAATGCTTAAATATCTGCAGTGGAATTTAGACAAAACGCTGCAGCGTAAATGTTGCCGCGGTTAGGAAACTGAAGACTTTGGAGGATAATTCGCCTCTTTAAGCGCCAGAATAATAATCCTGTCAGGGACTATATGATTTGGATGTGTTTGCATATGGGCATGTTCATTCATTTATCATGGTCATGCAGGAATGCGTTTATGCACTTTCCCCATTAAGCTGCAGCTCATCACCTCCTCACATGGTCACACACAGACATACCTACCTGAGGCAGCATTAATATGCAGTGTCACATAGCAGGGATTATCTTCCCTCCAGGCATTTTCAATGAGATATAATTTTTTTTTTTTTTAAAGAGTTCTCATTTGCCGTTTTGAGAGGCTTCAAAGAGTAGATTTATAGTGGGGACTTCAGAGTGGCCTCTCCAGATCAAACTGGCAGAGCACAGTGCAAGCTTTAGTTAATGCACGTTTTAAATGACCTGGCAGATGCATCACACAGAAAAGTAAGCAAACCAAGTCAACAGTGCAGCGATGCAGCGAGAGGACACTGAAGCTGCTCTCTCTTTTTCAACACTAGGACCAAAGTCGACCCTAAGCATAAGTGAACTAAGCAGCTGCTTGGGGGCCCCCTGTCAATGGTAATCATCATACAAAGATGCAATACCATGACAGCAGACACTGCAGAATGGTGAGTGCACATGGAGCCTCACACTGTGGGATAAATAAGGACATAACAAAGAGAAACGAGACAAAACAGAGGAAGGCAAAAAACAGTGAGACAAGCAAGTGTTTTAGTGACTAAGACGAATTAAGATGTCAACACAATTTAAGATATTGTTAGAATGAAAAAAATCATGCTTGCTAGACAATGATATGATTATTAACATTTATTTGCTGTAACCAAATATTTGACGATCAAGTATTAGTTTATTGCACGGGTTATATTCACATTCAAGATTCAAAGATCCAAAGATTTTTATTTGTCAATACTTCTATATGTACAGGACATACAGTAGAATTGAAATGGCGTTTCTCTCCCTCTCAGTGGTGTGTGCAATATACTGTATAAGACAAGAAGGAATAAGGATGGAAAACAACAACAACAATGCATGTACGGTAATGTTACCCACAGTGCAAATACCAGTAAAACCACAGCATTTCAATGTACAGTAAACAGGAATAGAATAGAATAGAGCAGAATAGACTTTAATGTCATTGTACAGTTGCACAGCACAACGAAATTGTGGGTGCTCCACCAGGCTACTGCGCAATAAAGTAAGAGAGAAGGATCAGATAAAACACGGTTACAGAACACACGATTAAACACACAACTGAAATTAAAAAAAATAGTCCAGGATTATGGAAATATACACAGGTATGGTGTCACGTTTGTTGAAGGACAGGACCCAATTGCTGGACGCAAGTTCAAAAAATAATTTTAATGAAGAGCGCTAGTCACACAGACACTGACATCCCTGTGCACCAGACAGGTACAGAGGATGGCTACCTCCATTTTAGATGATGACTCCCACCCTTTGCACTGCCTCTTTCAGCTTCTTCCCTCCAGACGGAGGTTTGCTGTCCCAAAAAGTAAAACCCAGCGCTACAAAAACAGCTTTGTTCCTGCTGCTGTCAAACAGTTGAACAAGATGTAGCAATATATTACACATAATTCAGTTATCTATTTGTTAATTTTTATTTTATATTTGTTTATTTTTGTAGGTTTTTTTATTTGGGTTTTAAATCTTTTATTGGCTTTTAGACTTTTATTGAGTTTTTAATCTCTTTGACTTAGTTTTTAACTTTTTTACTACGACCCTTCTCTCTTCTCTCTTTGTTTTTTCTCTTATCTCTTTGTCTTATGTCCTGATTGGTGGAGCCTTGAGTGCTTTCATCGTGTTTCTAGTCAGCTTCATGTGTGCCTGTGTTTGTGTTCATGTTGAATGTAATTGTGGTTTGTAAATATGTGTCTAAAAGGATGTCACCAGACTGCAAAACAAATCTACCTATGGGTACAAATAAAGTAACCTGAACCTGAACTTGAACTGCTCGAAGGCTTAAACAGAAATTAAACTGCGCTCGGAAGCACACAAATAACCACAGGAAAACAAAGACAGGATACAGGCAGGCAGAAGTATGTAATTATGCCAGGATGACCAAAAGAACCCAACCAGAACCAAAGTTAAACAGACCTCAAATACCTACAACACAATCAACACAAACACGGCACAGGTGGCGAAATCAATAATGACAGACAGCTGACACATGAGGCAAATGGGAATAACGGGAGAGGGCGGGGCTGCCCACACACAGAGGGAGACAAAACCTATGCAGGGAGTCAGAGGAGATGTGATTGACATACAATGACAGACAAGAACTGAATCTAAATCATAGATAATCATAAAACTAATCACAACAGAGAATAGACTCATGAATCCAACAAATAACGATAAATACAGAAAATGCAGAATAAACACAAGGCAAGAGTGTGGATTGAGTCCATGCCCAAAAGAAACACAAACTATGAATCAGATGGCCATGAGACCCAGCCCACGCCCTGATATGTGGTAGTGGCTTCATGGGTGAAACAATGCACTGTACATAAAAGTGCAGAACACACAGTTGAACACACGATTGAATAAAATGGCCCAAGGATTATGGAAAATTTTCATAGGTATGGTAGTGGTTTCACAGATGGCTCAATGTACATGAAAATGCAGAGTGTAAAGACAGGTGTGTTATTGTGGTAATTAAAAAGGTCCTCAGTTCTGGCAGGAAAGCGTTCAGAGGGAGGGGGTTGGGGCCTCTGACTATTTGCAGTCCAGATGGCTCAGGGGAAGAAACTGTTTGTCAGTCTGGAGGTGTGGGACCCGATTGACCTGAACCGTTGTCCAGAGGGAAGCAGGTCAAACAGGTGGTGGGCAGGATGTGAGGGGTCTCCTGTGATGGCCTTGATCTTTCTGAGACATGTTGATGAAACCACTGCACAGCCTTCCTTTTGTCAGCCGTGGAGCCGACGTACCGCACACCCAGGCAGTAGTTGAGCACGCTCTCCACTGAACAGCGGTAGGAGGCCAGCAGCAACTTCAGGTCCAGGTTGTTCTTCCACACGGAGGAAGTGCAGCCACTGCTGGGCTTTCTCCATCAGGGCCTTGGTGTTGACAGACCAGGAGAGGTCAGAGGAGATGTTGGTGCCCAGGAACCTGAAGGTGGGGTAAATTGCAAGTACCGGTAAATTGCAAGTTCAGTGTGGTAACGGGGGTGCAGACAGTGACAGATTGGTCTGCACATGATCAGTACTGCAATGACAGATAGCAGCAGGTATGGCATTTGTGCAAATGGCTGCAGTAAGGTGCAGAGACATACAGCAGCAGATGTAGTACTGTTGGTGTGCCAAGTCTTTCTGTGCAACCAGATGAGGTAGAGTTATTGTGTGGGTGAGTGTGTTACAGTCCAGGGGCAGGGGGCAGGAAGTGGGCAGAGTTCAGGGTGCTGATGGCCTGGTGAACAAAACTGTTTAACAGTCTTGTGGAGCAGGCCCGTACCTTGTCCCTGAGGGCAGGGGGCCGAAGAGGGAGTGTGAGGGTGAGAGGTGTCACCTGCGATGTTGATGGTCCTGCTGGTGACGCGGGTGTGGTACATGTCCAAGAGGGAGGGCAGAGGGGCACCGATGATCTTGCTGCTTGCTTTCACTGTGCATTGTAGAGTCTTCCTGTCATGTTCGCCCCTCTGGGGCAGATAAACAGACTCATTTGCAGGGCAAAGCTGAAACATAATTTATTAGAAAATAAATGCAGCGTGAGAGCTGAAACACAAAATAAGTAGAGCAGTAACATTGGGGGAGGAAACCCAAGCAGCAAAGACGGTCAATGTTTGTGTGAACACAGAACAAAAGCAACTGATGAAAGAATGGGACCCAACAAAGAGATAAGGGAGTGACATCAATAAATAGGGAAAAACATAATTAGGTGATGAGGAACAGCCGTGAACAATACTTAGTAACCAAGGATGAGCTATGTTAGAAAGGAAGTAAACAAACAACACTGTCAAAATAAAAGCCAACTCCAAAACAATGATGAAGCAGGGGGAAATATACAACATACAAACGAAACTGAGGTGATGTAATAACAGTGATAACGAGAACTGAGATGGGAGTGAAAAAACCAACAATAATAATAATAATAATAATAATAATGAGTCCAACAAATAATATAAAATGTGGACAGGGTCTGTCCCAGTCTAGATCACTATACTTCCGGCAGGAGGCAGTGCAGCTTCTGTATCACACAGTGATGCAGCGGGTGAGGATGCTCTCAGTGGTGCCCCGGTAGAATGAGCACATGATGGGGGGTGGGACTCATGCTCTCCTCAGTTTGCGGAGGAAATAAAGGTGAGTTTGAGCCTTCTTGGCCAGTGATGTGGTGTTGTTAGACCAGGAGAGGTTGTCAGAGATGTGCATCGTCAGGAACTTGGTGCTGCTCACCCTCTCCAGAGCTGCGCCATTGATGATCAGAGGGGGATGCTGTGTATGTCCTCTCCTGAAGTTGACCACAATCTCCTTGGTTTTTCCCATGTTCAGGAAGAGATTATTGTCTTTACACCACTGGACCAGTTGGCTCACCTCATTTCTGTAGTTGGCCTCTTCATTGTTTGTGATGAGGCCCACCACCGTCATGTCATCCGCAAATTTGATGATGTGGTTGGTGCTGTAGGCTGGTACGCAGTCATGGGTCAGCAGGGTGAAGAGCAGCGGGCTGAGCACGCACCCTTGTGGGGCTCCTATGCTCAGCGCGATGGTCTTGGGGGTGTTGCTGCCGACCCACACGTTCTGTGGCCTTCCTGTGAGAAAGTCCAGCACCCAGTTACAGAGAGAGGTTTTGAGTCTCAAGTGTCTGAGCTTTGTATTAAGTGCTGGCAGATGATTGTGTTGAATGCTGAACTGAAGTCCAAGAGCAGCATTCACACATAGGAGTTCTTTGAGTCCAGGTGGGTGAGGGCTGGATGGGGAGCAGCAGCGATGGCATCTTCTGTGGATCTGTTTGACCTGTATGCAAACTGAAATGGGTTGTGGGAGGGAGGCAGGGTAGACTTGATGTTCTGCATGACCAGCCACTCGAAGCATTTCATTATGATGGAGGTCAGTGCTTCGGGACAGTAATTGTTTTAGCTGGATGGGACAGGCTTCTTTGGGACTGATATTATGGTAGCAGTTTTGAACACATGGAGACAACAGCTTGACTCAGTGAGATGTTGAAGGTGTGGGCCGGGACATTCTTGAGGTCCTCCGCACAGTCCTTCAGAATGCAACCTGGTATGTTGTCTGGTCCAGCTGCCTTGCGTGGGTTGATCCTGGAGCGGGTCCTCTTCATGCTAGCCAGATCCTGCCAGGCCTGCTTGTCTGGAGGAGGAGTGGTCTTCTGTGCGGTTGTGCTGTTTTGTGCTTCAAAGCGGCCAAAGAAGTCATTTAAATCATTAAGCAGTGTGATGTCACTTGCACAGGTCTGGGGTGGAGGTTTGTAGTTGGTGAGGGTCTGTATGCCATGCCAGAGAGAATGTGCATCTCTGGTGTTGCTGAAGTGGCCGGATATTTTCTTGCTGTACTGTTGTTTTGCCTCCTTGATGCCACGGGATAGGTTGGTCCTTGCTGTTGTTAGTCCTGCAGTGTCGCTGTGTCACGTGCTGAGTTCTGGATCTTCTGCCAGACTCAGCTTTGTGGCTGTTTTTCTGCATTTATGTATATTTATTGTGTTTTTTGCCCTCGAGTTTCATTATTGCTTTTTATGTTTCTGTTTTGACTTCAGTTCTGTCTCTTGTTTATTTGTGGTGAATTATCTGTCTGTATTGATTATGTTTTGTGTTCCATGGTGTGTTCCTCTGGGTTGACAGCTGTCAGGCGATGTTTCCGGGTTTATGCTCTGCAGGGGGCGTCGCCTGTCAAGTTGTCAATCCAGCTGCTCCTCCCTCACCTCTCTCAGCTGATCTCATTATCCCTCATTATTTCCTTTTGCTTCCTCAGGTGAACCCACACCTGCTACTTGTTTTGTGATGGGTTTTTTCCTTATTTAAGGGAGACTGTTGTGCATTTTAATGGCTGCTGCCACATCTCATCAGGCTGATTCCAAGCCTCGCTAATCCACGTCAGAGCCCTGTTTTTGCTCTGGTGTCAACCCGTGTAAGTTTTCCCTTCATTGTTACTTTGTTATTTTGAGTATCTTGTTGGACTTTATGTTTGTTGTTTTCATTAATAAACCTCATAAGCTTGCAGTTCAGCGCTTGGGTTTGTCCTCTCTGCCCCAAAGGCGCAAACATGACACACTGGCCCTGAAGGCTGCGTCCCGAGCCGATTTTTTTGTATGTTTGTCACACTTAAATGTTTCAGATCATCAAACAAATTTAAAATTACACAAAGATAACACAAGTAAACACAAAATTCAGTTTTTAAATGAAAGTGTTTATTATTAAGGGTAAAAATATTCAAACCTACATGGCCCTGTGTGAAAAAGTAAATTAATTGTGGTTTATCATATCTTTGGAAAGCTGAGTTCAATTTCTCTAGCCACACCCAGGGCTGAGTACTGCCACACCTGTTCTCAATCAAGAAGTCACTTAAATAGGACCTGCCTGACAAATTGAAGTAGACCAAAAGATCCTCAAAATCGAGACATCATGCTGCAATCCAAAGAAATTCAGGAACAAATGAGAAACAAAGTAACCGAGATCTATCAGTCTGGAAAAGGTTATAAAGCCATTTTTAAAGCATTGGGACTCCAGCGAATCACAGTGAGAGCCATTATCCACAAATGGCGAAAACATGGAACAGTGGTGAACCTTCCCAGGAGTGGCCAGCCAACCAAAATTACCCCAAGAGCGCAGCAACAACTCATCCAAGAGGTCACAAAAGACCCCACAACAACATCCAAATAACTGCAGGCCTCAACTTGCCTCAGCTAAGGTCAGTGTTCATGACTCCACCATAAGAAAGAAACTGGGCAAAAATGGTCTGTATGGCAGAGTTCCAAGATAAAAACCACTGCTGAGCAAAAATAACATAAAGGTTCCTCTCAGTTTTACCAGAAAACATCTTGGTGATTCCCAAGACTTTTGGGAAAATACTCTGTAGAGTGACGAGACAAAAGTTGAACTTTTTGGAAGGTGTGTCCCATTACATCCGGCGTAAAAGTAACACAGCATTTCAGAAAAGGAACATCATACCAACAGTAAAATATGGTGGTGGAAGTGTGATGGTCTGGGGCTGTTTTGCTGCTTCAGGACCTGGAAGACTTGCTGTGGTAAATGGAACCATGAATTCTGCTGTCTACCAAAAAATCCTGAAGGAGAATGTCCGGCCATCTGTTCGTGACCTCAAGCTGAAGCGTACTTGGGTTCTGCAGCAGTACAATGATCCAAAACACACCAGCAAGTCCGCCTCTGAATGGCTTAAGAAAACCAAAATGAAGACTTTGGAGTGGCCTAGTCAAAGTCCTGACCTGAATCTGATTGAGATGCTGTGGCATGACCTTAAAAAGTTGGTTCATGCTTGAAAACCCTCCGATATAGCTGAATTACAACAATTCTGCAAAGATGAGCCGGCCAAAATTCCTCCACAGCGCTGTAAAAGACTCATTGCCAGTTATCACAAACGCTTGATTGCAGTTGTTGCTGCTAAAGGTGGCCCAACCAGTTATTAGGTTTAGGGGGCAATCACTTTTTCACACAGGGCCATGTAGGTTTGGATTTTTTTCCCCCTTAATAATAAACACTTTCATTTAAAAACTGCATTTTGTGTTTGTGTTATCTTTGTCAAATATTTAAATTTGTTTGATGATCTGAAACATTTAAGTGTGACAAACATACAAAACAATGAGAAATCAGGAAGGGGCAAAAACTTTTTCACACTACTGTACATACATACATATAGTATTACACACACACACACACACACACACACACACACACACACACACACACACACACACACACAGAGGGTGTCCATAAAGTCTCTTTACAATTAAACAAATTTATTACAAAAGCAAATGAATAGACAAAGCTCTGGAAATTATTACAAAATGAAAAGTAGATATTGAAAATTTTTTGCCTCATTTAATACACCTCTATATGGGCACCATTTGTTGCATGAAGCACATCAATACGGTATTCGATTTCTTGCCATGTTCGCTTTAGCATAGCCTCATCAGTGGTGGCAGTGGCATCAATGATCTTGTTCTTGTGCCATGCACGACCTGACGGACGTGACAGTGAATGTCTTCCATACTTAATCCCATAGTTTTGCTGAGTCTGTGTATCTGATTTTGTTTCAATAAACCACAATACACATTGTACCTTTTCTTGAGGGGTAGCCATTTTTTAGGGGTTTATTTAACAGAACCTACTTCTTCAGCAGGTTACCTGAAATACACAAATGCTATGTGATTTAAAAACTTTGATAACCACTGAGTACAGAGAACAAATCTGATTAATGTATCTTATCAATTGCTTTAGTAATAATTTTTTTAAAATGTAAAGAGACTTTGTGGACACCCTGTAGATAGATAGATAGATAGATAGATAGATAGATAGATAGATAGATAGATAGATAGATAGATAGATAGATAGATAGATAGATAGATAGATAGCAAATTTATAATTGAAAAAAAAGTTGCACATTTACTTGAAAAAGTTGAAGATTTTTAGGAAAAGTCGCATTCCTGAAAGAACATTGAAGCTGAAGCAGTGTAGGGAGGGGGAAAAGTTGCTCTAGATCAGTGGTTCCCAAAGTGTGGGCCGGGGCCCACTGGTGGGCTGCAGAGTGACTGTATAGGCCTCAAAGGGTCATTTTAAAAAATACATTAAGAGTTGTTTTTTTTTTCTTTTAAAGACAAATTGTTTAATAATGAGGTACTTGAATATCCATCAATCCGTCTTTCACCACCTATCTGGGGGTCTGGATCACGGGGGCAACAGAGAAGCCCAGACTGCCACCATGAGCCCCGTGATCCCTCCTGCAGGTGGTGAAGTCTTCTCAAGGACAGACTCATGTGTCTCCTTTGGGTACAATGGGTCCTTGATGTAACTTTTTTCATGAGGATCTACTGGAACACTTTTGGTCTGGCCCTTCACCCAGGACCAGTTTGTCTTGGGAGCAGTGGCGAAGCCAGGAAATTTTAGTGGGGTGGCCAGGATGGACGTGTGATTAGTTTGGGGTGGCCAAGAAATCGATATTACAAGAACTTAATGTTTCTCGCCAAATAAGGGATTATATAAAAGTACCAACTCCTTAGTACTGTGTTTACTGTATATATTCATACTTCTTGTTAAATTTTGTGTAAAGCTGTGTTGATTATTTTTAGGAATTTTAAGTAGGGCCTCTCAATGAGAAGACAGTAAATGACTTTGTACAACTTTGTCATGACAAAATGATGACAACTTATTAAATCTATTTTATCCTTAAGTCCAAACGTCCCTCACTACTGCTCTAAGAGTCTACTGGTGCATCTTAGTAATTAGAATATTTTGAAGAAGTTAGTGAATTTTGCAGTATATTTAAAAAGTTAAACTTTAATTTATTATTGATTACACGAACTGAAATATTGCAAGATATTATTTATCCTAATTTTGATGACCGTGGTTACAGTTGTTTAAATAAATTACAAATCTTGATACTGTGATTTACTGAGATACACTAGTATGTTGTGACACTGAGACTATGACTGCTGGAATACATGAAACACAGATACAGGACATAATGGAAAAATTATTATTTTAAATCAAAGCCTGGTTTAATTATATAAACATGAATCCAACATAAGTATTACAACCTCACACTGTTTGATACAACACATCAAGTTCGGACATCTAAAGTTTGTTTTAAACAATCAGACTGAGCTCTCTCTGATGGAGAACTGCAGAAGTAAATTAATCACTGATAAAAGAGTGAACAGGAACTGAATAAACAGCATTACTGGTGCATCTCAGTAAATTACAATAACAGGAACAAGGATTTTTGCAGTATAATTAAAAAATAAACTTTTTGTGATGTGAGGATTTGGCCTTTGGGGCTTGCCATAGCCGACGCCGGGGTGTGGACGTAGTGATGTCAGGCGGGCTACGGCCAGTATGTATAATCTGGTACCTGTCTTAATAAAGTTCAGTTCGTTGCTTGGTTCAACATGGCTCATGTCTTCGGTTATTAAGACATAACATTTGGCGATGTCGGATTAAACCATGGGAGCGTGCATAAAACCGCCACCTCCATTCGTACAGTCTCCGGGTGTGCCAACTACACCATGGCGCCGCTGGCGGAAGGTGTTTGAGCAGTGCCGATGAAGAGAGACAGAGGAGCCTGTTCGTCTACTGCCTCGGTGAGGAAGGCCAACAAGTGTTTCGCACTCTGGGTGGCAAAGGCTTGTTGAAGGAGTGTTTGGACATAATGGTGAATTTCTTTATGAACCAGTACAACATTACAGCGCAAAGACATAAGTTCTTCGACCGCCGACAACAAGCTGGTGAGTCCACCCAGTGTTTCTTAATGGAACTCCGTAGCCTAGCAAGCAAGTGCACCTTAGGGCTGATTGAGGAGGAGCTAGTCCGTGACAAGCTAGCACATGGTATGAGCAACGAGTGGCTCAAAGAAAAGCAAATGCTAACTACGGACATCTTCACGCTGAAGCAAGTGTTTGAATTGACCAGCCAGATTGAGTCTGCTGCCCAGCTAGGTCTACAAATGCTAGCTAAAGAGAACCTAGCCAGTCAAGCTTCCCTTCCACGTCAGGCCGCTAGCAGCGCAGCGGGGCGGACCCCCAAAAGGCGGCAGACTGTGACACGGGCAGGAGCGGGAGTTCGGGGTCTGTGTGGCAGCTGTGGCTATCCCCATCACCAGGCAGGCACGTCCACTTGCCCCACCAGAGGAAAGAAGTGCCATAACTGCAGCCATTCTAATCACTGGGCCAGGGTCTGCACCGTACCGCTAGTAGACCAACGGCTTCGGCGCTCCTAAACAAGATGTCGGAGTGTGTGGCGGGCACTAAGAAGGGGCCATTAAAGTGGTACGTCTTACAGCTTGACGGGGTCGATCTGCCGCTTATGGTGGACTCAGGAGCTGGTAAATCCATACTGAGCATGACCACATTGAAAAGACTTTTCCCGGGCAAACCCATTAAAGCAGGGGTGGCGAAAATGTTGGGATACGGTCACGCTAAAATTGACATGGCGGGCACAGTCAGCTTCTCAGTAACGTAGGTCAAGGACTATTCCCGCGTTTACCTTCCAGGTTTCGTGCCAGGGAGCCGACTTGCTGGGAATTGATCTGCTGTGCGAGTTAGGATTCTCCATCACGGACCCAGCAGGCTCAGCGGTGCTGACGGTGTCCCCTGAGTAGCATGCCCGCTGGCCAGCGTTGTCTGTGGGCCTGGGATGTATTAAAGAGTTCAACCACCATCCGCTCATCAAACTAAGTGTGACACCCAAGATCCAACCATTACAGTGGCTTCCCCTCGCCCTGCGGGACAACGTCACGGCGGAACTGAATAAACTGCTTAAAGCTGGCTTCATCGAGAAAGTGGATGCCTTGCCGTGGATTTTGAACATCGTGGTGGCCACGAAGAAGACGGGCGGCATTCGGCCATGCATTAACCTCAGGATGGTTAATAAAGCGATCATCCCGGACAAATACCCGCTCCCCGTGAGGGAGGAACTCACCACATTGTTCAGCTGGATCTCCGCCAGGGTTATCTGCAGGTGCCCCGCCACCCAGCCAGCAGGGACCTATCGGCGTTCGTGATCCACATGGGTGTTTTCAGGTACACCCACATGCCTTTTGGTCTGAGCTTAGCACCAAGTTTTTTCCAGAAAATTATGTCCACAATTCTTGCTGGCCTCAGGGGTGTAGTGGTGTACCTGGATGACATTGTGGTCCACGGCGCGTCACGGGGAGAACACTACAGTCATTTGAGACAAGTGATGGAGGTGCTGCTGGAGCACGGAGTCACATTGAACAAGGAAAAGTGCATCTTCTCGGCGGATTCCATTGAGTTTGTGGGATTCCGGCTGGTGGCCGAGGGCCTGAGCCCCCTGCACTCAAATGTGGAGGTGGTCCTGCATCTCCCTGACCCCACAACACCCACCCAAATCTCTTCGTTCCTGGGCATGGTGAACTTCTCCGGACGATTCATTCCCCATTATTCAGAGACTATTGAACCCTTCCAAGCTCTTCTGAAGCAGGACGTGCCGTGGCAGTGGACTCTGGCCTGCTCAGCGGCAGTCACTAGGCTGAATTCCCAACTCCCCTCCCCTCTCCTCCAGTGTTGGTCCACTTTGATCCAAAATAGCCAACTTTGTGACTTGTGACACGTCTGATTTGGCGGTGGGGGCGGTTATGTCTCAAGTGCAAAACAGTACTGAGCGCCCAGTGGCGTTCGCGTCGAGGTCCCTTTTAGCGGTGGAACAGAAATATGGCGTGGGTGAGAGGGAGGCACTTGCTTGTGTATGGGCGTGTGAACGGTAGCACATCTACTTCTACGGACACCATTTCACCCTGCAAACAGACCACCTGGCGCTGATGACACTGCTGGAGACGACGGGCTCGGGACACAGGCCCCTACGGATCCACAGGTGGGCTGAGCGGCTGCAGACCTACAATTTCACTCTCCAGTTCACCCCTGGAAAAGAGAACGTGGTGGTGGATCTCCTGTCCCATGCCATGGCCAACACCGCACAACTGGACAACGACGATGACCCCATGGAAGCGGATCTGGTCAACACGCTGCACAGATCCCTCCGGGACATGGTGTCCCTCCAGGAGCTCCAGGCAGAGTCGGAACGGGACCCCACATTGTCACAACTATGCTTGGTGATCAGGAAGGGTTAGCCCACAAAGGTACAGGACGATCTTGCACCTTTTCAGCGGTTCAAAGACAAACTGAGTTGCTGGAATGGTGTGTGTGTGTGTGGCTAGGGGGCACTGCACATTAATTCTGGTGTCTCTGAGATCGCGAGTTCTGGCAATGCTCCATGAGGGACACCTGGGTGTGGTCAGGGTGAAGCAGCGTTGCAGGGATTGGGTTTGGTGGCGATAAGGACATTGAAACTATGGTAAAGAACTGTGTTCCATGTTTGAAGAGTGGGAAGACCGACGCCCCCCCCCCACACACACACATACACCCCTGCAACCACTACCGTACCCAGAGGGCCCTTGGAAGTACATCCAATTGGACATTGACGGTGATCTACACAAGGCTTCTCCAAACAGCCAGTTTTTGTTGGTCGTCTACGATCTGTCCTCCAAATGGCTGGAGGTGTTAGCCACTAACTCGGTCACGACGAATGTGGTCATGGGTTTCCTCTCGTCGCTGTTTGCCAGATGGGGGTCCTGGATGCCATCACAACAGACATTGGCCCTCAGTTCACCTCTGGGGGGTTTGAGGAGTTTTTGAGTGATAAGGGCGTGGAGCACATCAGAACTACGTTCAACCAACCCCGAGCCAATGGGGGCGTGGAACATTTCAATAAGACTCTGGAAAACAGTCTGAGAGCCCATTTGGCGGATGGTTCCACATTCTCTGACGCCCTCCAGAACACACTCCTCCACTACAGGGCAATGGCCCATGCCACGACAGGGTGCTGTCCGGTGAAACTCATGCTGGGGTGTGAATTCCATCTGCCTCTGGACCGGCTAAGGTCGCCCACAACCTCCCCTTTGGGGGACACAGATCCTTCACAAGACCGGGTCGTCACCCAACACCGGAAAATGAAACAACATTTTGACAGGAAGCACAAGGCCCACGGACTCAATGTGTCGCACCAAGTCTGGATTAAGCATCCCAACCGCACACATAAACTGCAACCTTTCTGGATGGGGCCCCTACAGATCATGAGGCCGCTGGGCCGGGACATGTTCGAACTCTCAGACGGGTCATGGTGTCATTCCAGCCGACTCAGGAAGTCATTGCCTGCACAGGGTCCGGGAGCTACAGCAGATGGGACTGATGAGGGTTGGGACTTAAATGATGGGGGTGTTGGGGGACTCTCAGGTGCGGCCAACAGATCCTGGAGCAGGTCCTCCTCCGGTGAGGCGCTCGGCTAGGATGCGTCAGAGGCCCAAATACCTCGATGACTTTGCAGTTAAAGTAGCTTTAGCTGAAGCATGTTGGGCATGGGCGGCAGAATAATCCGCCCCAGCACAGGAGGGTACCCTGGCAGTCTACCCAGGTGCCCATTTAGCTGACTAGCCCTGTTGTTCTGTGTGTTTAAAAAAAAAGAAATAAAAAGACAAAAACCCAATATGTGATAAAAAGAGAAAGATTACATTCAACATATACTGTATATACTGCATGCATTCTGTGGGGTTCTTCCATGCGAACGTTAATGGGGGGGTGGGGGTTTGTTTTCTGTGGTGCTTTTCATGTTTTGTAAAGGGGAGGAATGTGATGTGGGGATTTGGCCTTTGGGGCTTTCCGTAGCCGACGCTGGAGTGTGGACGTGGTGACGTCAGGCGGGCTACGGCCAGAATGTGTAATCTGTGCCTGTCTTAATAAAGTTCAGTTCGTTGCACGGTTCAGCATGGCTCATGTCTCCAGTTATTAAGACATAACACTTTCATTTATTCTATATTCATTACACCCACATTGAAACACAAAGCTTTTTTTCCATTTAATTTTGATGATCACAATTGTAGTTTACACCAACCTTAACACCTTCATGACTCTTCCCACCAAACTAAATAACTGCCTTTATTAAACAACCTGCTGTAATTAATAAAGCCATGACAGACCTCTGTTATAATAATAAAAACACAGAATCATTTACCAAAATGTAAAATGATTCTGCCTGGTTGACTCTTACTGTAGTCAATTTTCCAGACAGAAAACATTCAAAAAGTTAATCTGACCCAAGTTACTGTGCTTCAAAATGCATAAACATCATGTTAGTGTGTTAGCATGTAGCATTGGCTCACTCAACTATTGATATTATGGGAGACACCGTGCATAAAAAGTTAGTTTGTGGTACATTTTTGCTGTTTTTCCAACCAGTGAGCTGCTGTTGCTGAGACTTTTCATCTTCGCTGAACTACATAAACAGCCAGGTGACTGAACATAACGGAAGGCATACCATCAGAACATCCCCTCTGATGTTATAGCTTGTGGAGAAAGGAGGCAGGCAAGACAACGAACTGGACAACACAGAAACTTTATTCCTTCTCCAACATAATTCACAGCAAAAGAGAGTCCTGGGGCCCTGTGCATTCCTCTTTTATATCTTTAATACCATGCATGGAGACCCAGAACTTCCAGCCCTCATACATTATGTTTAGTACAAAGCCTGTATGGCACATTAACATGACATAGCGCAGGTGCCGCTATCACACCCTTCTTCTCCCAGTGGCTCCTGCATTTACTCCTCTCCCCGGGAAGGGGGGGGGGGGGAGAGACTGCATAGTCCTTTACTGTCCCATCTGATACCCCCCCCCCCGGTAGCACCTCCTCCTTCGGTCCATTGTTCCCTGGGTGGAGAAGTCCAACACCATGCCCCCACAAGCTTACCTTTATCAATTTGTGAATCGAAGCATCATTTCCTGCAGCTGCACACATCTACCAGATGCGTGCGTGTAATTGTGAGGTCCGGGGGGCAGCGTAACCATAAAGAAAGGTTCTGCTGTGTGTACAGCTGTGGCCGCTGTAGTTGCTAAAGTGGCCAAGATTGTGCCAGCGGTGGCCACAGCCGCCCCCCCCAGCTCCACCATTGTTTGGGAGACCCTACCAGTGGGCAAGTTGCCCCCAACAGCATAGCTCCTGGGATCATTAGAGCACACAAACCCCTCCACCATGATAAGGTAGTGAGGTATTTGAATACTTAAGTAAAATAAAAACTAATAAAGGAGCCAAAGTTACCATTTTATGTTGCTTTTTCTAACTTATGTTTGCTCTGGAATCTTTTCTTCTTGCTTATTATTCCATGGTTTTATACATTTTTTTAAGAATTATAACAAAGTTTATGGTGGGCTGCAAAAGATTTTTTATTGTTTAATTGGGTCTCAGCGTTGTGAAGTTTGGGGATGGCTGCTCTAGATTGTGCTCAAATATTTGAAGCCCCAAAACTAGTAATCAGGACAGCCCTACTAGTTACTTACTGAGCTGTAGTTTACCTGAATGAATGAATGAATGAATGAATGAATGAATGAATTTATTTCGGATAGTACATTACAGGTTAAAAGAAACTGTATAATATAACAACAAGGTCAAATTAGACAAAGACTCCTTCTACTATACAATTCCACGTGAGTTATCCGAAATGGGTGATGGCTGAAGCCGCAGCTTATATTGCCCACCCATATTCCATCCAAGAATTCAAAGGAGAAAAAAGAGAAAACAAGACAAGAGCGATTACAATTTAAAACAAGGCTAAGACAAAATATGACTGAGAGAAAAAGAAAACTGAGCTAGTCTAAGTTAAGCGGTTACTATTCAAAAACAAATCTAAGACATAGTGTCACAGAGAAAAAAGAAAAACTAAGCTATAACACAACACAGGCTGGAAATGTCAATCCTTATGTGAGTTTACATGTCGTCTTGTAAATATGTTTGGAGTATTTCTTCCTTTAGTTTTTGTTTAAATTGTCCAAGCTTTGTACATGATTTTAATTCAGGTCCAAAATCGTTCCATAATCTGACTCCTTGCACTGAAATACAGTGTTGCTTGGTGGTAGTTCTCACTGTAGGCTTTTGAAATATACATGTTCCTCTGAAGTGATATCGTTTCTCCCTTGTTTGGAACAACTTTTGGATATTTGCAGGCAGTGATAGATTCTTCACTTTGAACATTATTATTGCGGTTTTAAAGTCGATCAGATCTTTCAACTTGAGAGTTTTTTGTTTAAGAAAAAGTGGGTTTGTTGGTTCCCTGTAAGCTGCTTTGTTGATTATTCTAATAGCTCTCTTTTGAAGCATAAAGAGTGGATATATGTTTGTTTTATATGTATTTCCCCATACTTCATTACAATATGTCATGTATGGGAGTATTAATGAATGATACAAGGTGTATAGTGTGGGTTGATTCAGCAAATTTTTCACTCTGTGTAATATTGCAATTGATTTGGATACTTTACCTTTTATATAATTAATATGTGGCTTCCAACACAGTTTGTTATCAATTATTACTCCAAGGAATTTAGTTTTGGATACCCTTTCAATCTCTACACCATTTACACTGAGTTTGGGTACTGGGTAGTTGTGATGGTTGTTAAAGACTATAAATTTTGTCTTGCTTAAATTGAGCGTTAATTTGTTTGAATCAAACCACAGTTTCAGCTTTCCTAATTCCTTTCCGAGTGTATCCAGAAGTTGTTCCAAGTTGTTTCCACTGCATAGCAGGTTAGTGTCATCAGCAAACAATATTAAGTCCATTTTTTCTGAAACTTTACATATATCATTTATATACATATTGAATAATAATGGTCCCAAAACTGAACCCTGTGGGACTCCACAGGTGACCTTCAGTAGCTCTGAGTTTTTGTTGTTAACACATACAAACTGATATCTATTCCTTAAGTAACTTCTTAACCAGGACAGTGCTACCCCTCTGATACCACAATTTTGTAGTTTCTTTAATAATAGATTGTGATCTACTGTATCAAATGCTTTTTTAAGATTCAGGAATACTCCAACTGAATACTCTTTATTTTCAATGGCTGTTGATATTTTTTCTGTAAATTCCATTAAGAACAATACAATACATGAAGATGACTACAGTTATTTATTTTATATATAACTAACTAACCTGCACTTATATAGCGCTTTTCTAGTCACAAAGACCACTCAACGCGCTTTCACTAATACTAACCCTCTATTCTAAGGGCCTATAGGAAACAGATATCTAGGGACAATTTAGAACAGCCAGTTAACCTAACATGCATGTCTCTGGATTGTGGGAGGAAACCGGAGCCCCCGGAGTAAACCCACGCAGCACAGGGAGAACATGCAAACTCCACACAGAAAGGTTCCAACCCCTGCCAACCTGGGGATTCATACCAGGAACCTTCTAGCTGTAAGGTAACGGTGCTAACCACTGCACCACCATGCTGCCCATATAAGATGTTGTTCATGTTATTTGAGAATAATCAATTATTAGCGTTTGAGGACCTCAAACCAAACTCTGCTTAGGGCCCCATACAGGCTCTGTCTATAGAACCCCCGTATATTTCCGGAAGGAGATTTGTGGGTGAAGCTGTTTCTCTGTGTAAGCGTCTCCCTCTTCTCCCTGGTGTCTCTTACATGTTAAGTCTGATGGGAGAGCAGCTCTCTCCGTGTGTTATATTAAGTGAGTACTCATTAGCCTCCACCCACAGAGTGGGATTTCCTGTCTCACACTAGTTATTACTCTGCTCCTTCCTCTGCATACTGTCTCTGATATGTTATGGATATGAGGCTTCTGGTGGTCTGTGTGTGAACTAGTGGACGGCTGATGAAATATTTATGTGCATGGACGCTCAAATCTCTGCGTATGTCGTGACTGATCGTGTCAGTGTGGAGGCAGATGCTTTCTCTTGTCCTTCACTGCAGATTCTTAATCAATTAAAAGCCCAGAGATAAAAGGGAGGTTGGGGACAGTCACTGATCCCCACACTGGCCTGGGATCTGTGTGACGAAATATGTTCTCACCCATCTGATCAAACTGTGTAAACACCTTCATTTTGTCTCGTGTACATAAATGGCAAACAGGCGGCTAAAACTGCCACAGTTTGAGTCTTTCCTTTTCAGGTTTTGAAGTATGATTTCTCCTTTTATGCCTTTCACTTGGATTAAAATTTGGTATTCAGAATTATAAACACTACATCAGAGTTTTAAGTTAGTGCTCGACCACTGCAGCTGCTCTGGACAAAATAAGCAGCTTTCACATGCTTGTGCTTATGAGAGGGGGCTGAAAAGTTCATAGTTGTCAAATTTGACCAAATGTGGTTTATTTTTCAACCGCAGGGATTCAAGCGCTGCAACACTGATGGAAGAAGTGCGTGGACTGAAGGGGAGACTATGTTGAAAAATAAGCCACATTTGGTCAAATTTGACCACTATGAACTTTTCAGCCCTCTCTCGTAATTCTACACTGCAGTGACAAATCTAACTCTTGCATTGGTTCTTACATTAATTTTCCTTTTAATTCCTTTCTCGTGTATAGGTGTTGGTATAGTCACTGCCTCAATTTCAAACATTTATTCAGCATTTTTGTATTTCTAGTAGAATATGGAGTTACTACTTGAGGGCAAAACATACGGGGGATATATGATGCACTTTTTCTACATGTTGACACAGTCCTAAAGGTCTTAATGAAACGCTTTGGTCAAAATACATCAGTGTTTGTGGCATCATTTTCCACTCAGTTTAAGCAGCCTTGTTCAAAACAATTTCAGTGCATTTTGCTTTAAATACTAGTGTGTATGGATGCACGATATTAGATTTTTTTGCAGATAACAATACGCCAATAGTTTGAGACTAGTTGTTGCAGATTGCTGATGCTGATGCAGATAAATGCACATATTTGAGTCTATTTACATCTCCTTTGTCTTGCAGTGATGAGTAATTGGTATATAAAGACATTCACCAAGGAAATTAACACCTCCAAGGCATAGAAACTTGGGTTTCACTGGCCTATTTTATTGATATTTTATGCTATTTTGGAAACTTTTTGTCATGAATATTTTAAACCATCCATCCATCTTCTTCCGCTTAATCCTTTTTGGGTTGCCGGGGTGGGGGGTGGGGGTGGGGGGGCTGGAGCCTATCCCAGCATCCTTGGGCGAGAGGCAGGGTCCACCCTGGACAGATCGCCAGTCCATCGCAGGGCCAACACAGAGAGACAGACAACCATTCACTCTCACAGTCATACCTAAGGACAATTTAGAATCCCCAGTTCATGCCAATTAACCTAACTTGCATGTTTTTGGCATGTGGGAGGAAACCGGGGAAATCATGGAGTAAACCCACACAGACACGGGGAGAACATGCAAACTCCACACACATCACTGTTGGTCAGGGGCTGGGGTCAAACCCAGGATCCCTCGGCCAGGGGTGAGTTGCTGTGTTGCCGCAGTGCTAACTGCTTTTAACGATCCTGCAGCAAGGATCTTTTTTTGCATTTTCATGCCTGCTATTGGCAGAGACTTGCTTAAAGTTGTGAGGCAAGGAACAAACAAACTGTCAGACTGCTGAATATGATTGCAAACAAGACTAAAGGAGAGTATGGTGACCTCTGTTTTTGTCACTTAGATAAGGGGTGAGTTAGCCTCCATTAAGCAAATCATCTCGGCTCTCGTTCGGTGTCAGGCCACCCTCAGCTCCCGACTATATGATAGTTAATATCACTGGCTTCTTATAATAATAATTAATTTCCACTGTGAGGAGCTGTTTGAAAAGAGACGGTCCTAAAAATCCAGACCCGGAAGTCCCGCCCTTGTAAACATCTGGCCATAGATATTTCAAGTCTGTTTACAGCAAAATAGCCAAGCTAGAGTTGGATTTATTGTCTCGATTAACCAATCATAATAGCTTTGTGGTGATGGACTCTTTATTTCACCTGAAAATGCCAATAAAAAGTGAGAGAAGTTTGCTGAAGTTAAATCGCTAAGAAGCTAACCGTCCACCAGTACAAGTCACGGTGACCTACAAACCCTATTCAACTGGTGGATTAGTTTGTATTATAAACACTGACTTCTACACTGGACAATATTTAATTTGGTTACATGTGTGTGACGTAACAGTAGGTCTATTCTTTTCTATATTTTGCTCATTGAGGTGCTTGGAAAACAACTGACTTGGTACATTTACTGTATAAGAGACTTTTTCGCAGGGGAGGGAAACTGGCGAAATAACTGGTTAAAAAAAACTCATAGTATTTTGTCTAATATTGCTGTCATTTAACAAATTGTGTTTGTGGAGCTGTTGTATAAAAGCAATATTACACTTCAGGTCGTACAATATCATGAATATATACAAATCACTGCAGTTATATAGTCACTGATACCATACTCCCTCTTCTGTAATATTGCTTAAATAAAGCCTCCGACACAGGCCATCCATCCATCCATCTTCTACCGCTTTTCCGGAGGTCCGGGTCGCAGAGGCAGCAGTTCAAGCAGAGAAGCCCAGACTTCCCTCTCCCCAGCCACCTGCTCCAGCTCTTCAGAGAGTATACCAAGGCGTTCCCAGACCAGCTGGGAGATGTAGTCTCTCCAGCGAGTCCTGGGTCTGCCCCAGGGTCTCCTCCCAGAGGGATGTGCTCGAAACTCCTCAAGTGGGAGGCATCCGGGAGGCATCCTGATCAGATGCCCAAACCACCTGAACTGGCTCCTTTCAATGTGAAGGAGCAGCGGTTCTACTGTGAGCCTTTCCCAGATGACTGAGCTCCTCACCCTATCTCTAAGGGTGAGTCCAGCGATCCTACGAAGAATCCTTCTCCACCCTTTTCTGGGTGGAGAAGTCCCACACCATGCCCCCATACACTCCCCTCCCCCCAAACACCCAGAAAGGGCACTAGCCCCCCCCCCCCCGTCCTTTGGGCTTGAGTCGGCGCCCGTAGCGGCTGTAGCGGGGGGTCACCAATCCAGTCGAACCACCCTGCTGGCGGGGTGTACAGGAGGGCACGTCAGTCTGTGGAGGGAAATGGAAGGGGGAGAAAACACATCAGCTTTGCGAGCGCAGGTCCCTGCCAAAGGATCACCAACTTGCGGAGCCACAAACGCTGGGCGTCCGCACCAGGGAGCTTGGACCAACACCATCTGCTCGTCTGCCAACACAAAAGCAGGCTTCAACCTGTCGATGCAGACGGTCTCCCTACGTCCCCCCAAGTCTAACACAAAATGCTTCACCCCAGGTTCCAACACCCTGAACGGCCCATCATACGGTGGGTGCAGCGGGGTCCGGTGTGCATCGTGCCTGACAAAAGCAAAACTGGCATTCTGCAAGCTTTTTGGGATGAAGATGTGGGGAAAACAATGGTGAGCTGGGCCCAGTACGTGAAAAGCCTCCGTACTGTGCAAAAATTACGTGGGCAGATCAGCTTCGGGTGCGGGTAAAAACTCCCCGGGGATCCACAGCAGCTGAAAAAAAAACAAGTCCTGCTGGGGAGGCTGCCAATTTGTGTCCGTGAGCGAAGCTCTGAGCGCTGCTTTAAGTGACCTATGAAAACGCTCGCATAACCCATTAGCCTGAGGGTTGTATGTGGTAGTACGGTGAATTTTGAACACCAGGCACTGGGTCATCACTGACCAGAGTTCCGAAATGAATTGTGGACCCCTGTCGGAAGTGATGTTCGACGGGGATCTGAATCGCACAACCCAAGCCGACAAAAAAGCACAAGCCACTTCTGCGGATGTGGTAGAAGCCAGCGGGACCACATCAGGCCAGCGTGTGGTGCAGTCCATGATTGTTAAAAGGTGCGTGAAACCTTGCTATGGCGGGAGGGCTCCCACCAAATCTACGTAGACGGGGTCGAACCCCCTGGCCAGGATTTGGAACTGCTCGAGGGGTTCTCTGGTGTGCTTGTGCACTTTGGCCCGCTGGCACACGATGCAAGCTGCAGCCCACTCTTTCATGTCCTTGCACAAGCACGGCCAGATGAATTTTGCCCCCACTAGTTTCACCGAAGTGCGCACTCCTGGATGTGAAAGGGAGTGGACCAACTCAAAAATGTGACGGCGCTAAGAGCTCGGAACCGCGCCGGTGGAGATGTCACAGAGCAAGGGAGGGCACCCCTCTTGCACCACCCTGCTCTCCTGCCTTAACCCAGTAGGTGCAAATGTCCAAGTCTTGCTCCGCGGCCATCGTAGGGAAATCTATTCCCATGTACTGTAGACCGGGGAGACTAATGCACGCAACAGACAATCGGCCACGATGTTGAGCTTACCGGCGACGTGTTGAATGTCGGTAGTAAACTCAGAAATCATGGCCAAATGCCATTGCTGCCGGGCTGACCACGGCTCCGAGACCTTGGACATCACGTATGTCAGTGGCTTATGGTCCATGAACATGGTGAACTCGCGCCCCTCTAGCCAAAACTGGAAATGGCGTGTCGAGAGCCAGCAATTCTCTATCGAATGTGCTGTATTTGCGTTCATTGTTGCACAAAGTTTGGCTGAAAAATGCGAGCGGCTGCCATGAACCTGAGACGTACTGCTCCACCACTGCCCCTATGGCAACATCGGACGCGTCCGTAGTGAGCACTATCCATGCAGATGGATCCGGGTGGGCTAGCAGCGCAGCATCCGCAAGCACTGTTTTGGCATTTGTACAAGCCTGGACTCACTCGAGAGTCCAGTTGATGGTTTCCGCGGGCTTCTTTTTTTTAAGTGCAGCATACAACGGCTGCATCAGCTGGGCTGCCTGGGGAAGGAAACGGTTATAAAAATTAACCATTTCCAAAAACTCCTGTAGTGCTGTCACAGTCTGCGGACGCGGAAAGTCCAGCACAGCGCGCACCTTATCCAGTAACGGAATCACACCCTCCGGCGAAATGCTGTAGCCCAAAAAGTCAATCACTGGCATACCAAACTGGCACTTCGCCAGGTTAACTATCAGCCTGTGCACCTCCAACCTCTGGAAAACTGTCTTGAGATGGGCGATGTGCTCCTCCTCAGACACTCTAGCTACCAGAATGTCGTCTAAGTAGACAAAAACGAAGGACATCATCCTCTGGAAAGTCTGTGCTGCACCTTTTAATTCAAACGGCATGTGTAAAAACTCGAAAAGGCCGAAAGGAGTTATTACTGCTGTTTTTGGAACGTCTTCTGCACACGCTGGGACCCGATGGTATCCACGGACCAGATCCACTTTCGAAAAAACACGCGCCCCGACCAGGTGCATGGAAAAATCCTGGATGTGTGGAATGGGATAATGATCGTGTTCCATAGCATTATTCAAGCGCCGGAAATCATCGCACGGTCGCCACGACCCGTCGGCTTTAGGCACCATGTATAGCAGGGATGCCCACGGGCTGTTGGAGCGCCTGACGATGCCCAACTGCTCTCAGTTGGCAAACTCCTCTCACACGCTGGCCAGTTTAGCTGCATCCAAGCACCGAGGTCACGCAAACACCAGCAGGTCTTTTGTCGTTATAAGGTGTTCGACCCCGTGTTTCGTTACCGTAGCCGAGGAAGTCGGGACCGTGAGTGCTAGGAACTGTGTGAGCAAATGTTGGTACTTACCCCCTCGAGCTATAACGTTAGCCAGTGTTGTCGACCCAGCTCCCTGAGTTGTACAGGGCAGTGAGATAAAAGAGACAGCATCCACTAATCTCCTATTAGCAACATCGACTAACATCCCATAAGCACATAAAAAATCTGCGCCTAAAATGGGGCCGGAACATGCAGTTACTACAAAGTCCCACTGAAAGTTTTACGTCCATGTAAGCATACTGTCAGTGTCCGCATGCCAAATGTCCTGATGGTGGATCCGTTGGCGGCCGTGAGCTTGGGGCCGCTGCCTCCTGCCACCCTGTCTGCATTGACCAGCAGGATGAGGCTCTTCTGGGAGCCGGAGTCCACCAAAAACCACCTCCCCGAACGTGTGTCCGTGACATAAAGCAGTCTGTTCCTGTCGCCATCAGTTGCGGCTGCCACTGAATTCCGAACGTGCCGTCTTCCCGGCTTCTTGAATTGGCATGGCGACAGGCAGTGTTGGGAATTTGATCCGAAACGACGATGATAAAAACAGATTGCCCTGTTCCTTCATCTCCTGGTGTCCATCCCGGCTCCCATGAATGGCTCCTTGACCTTGCTGGAGTCCCTCATGGATGCCGGTGCCACTGTCTGCACGCTGAGAGTTCTGGTCGCCAAATTGATGCGGTCCGCTTCCTGCACCAGGGCAAGGTAGTCCTTAGCAACCAGCCGTGGTGAGTTGGCCAGGATCGCCCTCGCTGTAGCCGGCAGGTTCCTGAGGAACAAGTGGGCAAACAGGAAAGATTCATCATCCTTCCCCCTCATCGCCAGCATGCTCTTCATGAGCTCCACTGCTGATCTGTCCCCTAACTTCGAAAGCGTTAGGAGTCTCTCTGCCCTCTCACAGTCAGAAAGGGTATAGCGCTAGAGAAGCATCCTCTTGAGCACTTCATATTTTCCTTGTGCTGGCGGCTCCTGGAGCAGGCTCGTCACCTGTTGTGTGGTGCGCATCCAACGCAGCGACCATGTAGTAATTCTTGGTATTGTCCGTTGTTATTCCACGGACTGCGAACTAGGCTTCTATGTGCAAGAATCACGCGGTTGGGTTGTGAAGCCAAAAGTCTGGGAGCTTGACTGAGACAGCGCACGCGGCGCTGGTACTCTCCCTCCAGGTAGTCTCCGGGGTGGTACTCAGCTCGCTTTCCATGGCACGGCTTAGGGTCACCAATGTAGAGAAAGGAAGCAGGCGAGGCAACAAGCTGGATGACACAGAAACTTTATTCCATCTCCAACATACAGTACAGTAAAAGCGCACCCGGGTCTCTGTGCATTCCTTTTTTATATCTTTAATCCCATGCATTGAGACCTGGAACTTCTGACCATAATACATTGTTGTTTAGAACAAAGCCTGAGTGGCACACTAACATGACATGACATAATGTCAGTGCCGCTCTCACACCCTTCTTCTTCTTCCAGCGGCTCTGGCAGTTACTCCTCTCCCTGGGGGGTGCATAGTCCTTACTGTCCCATCTGATACCCCCCGGTGATACCTCCCTTCTCGGTCCATTGTTCCCCCCTTCCCCAGCTGCCTTCTCTGGGTGGTGAAGTCCCACGCCATGCCCCCACAGTATCATATTATTTCTGTGGAATAAAGACTAGATAAGTTTTATTTATTTAGATAGATAGATAGATAGATAGATAGATAGATAGATAGATAGATAGATAGATAGATAGATAGATAGATCCCAAACTGAGAAATTACACTGTAACACCAGCATGTCAGTAGATGATCAAAACAACAGAAACACACACAGCATAATAGAAAAAGCAATTACCCATGGAAAGTAAAACTGCTGAGATAACTTATATACATCACAGATGAATAGATGCTGACCCGTAAAGTTACGTGAATTATACCCACTGTACAATGCAGAACTTTCAGGCGCAGGGTGAAAAGCGAGGTACCAATTAGACTGTAAGGTGCAGTATGGCAGTACTGTTATGACCAAGATTCAACATTAGAGTGAGTTGTACAGTGAAATGGCATGTGGCAGGAAAGATTTCCTGTACCTGACTATTCAGCAGCAAAGTTGTAGCAGTCTGCTGGAGAAAGTGCTCCACTCTATGTCCAGTGTGAGGTGGAGGGGGTGATCAGGATTGTCCACGATGGATTACAGTTTGTTCAGTGGCCTACCCTCCACTACATTCTCAAAGGTCTCCAGCCTGAGACCAATTACAGAGCCAACCTTCTTGATAATCTTGTCAAGTCTGTTGGTGCCGCTGGCTCTGATACTGCTACCCCAGCACACAGCAGCAGAGAAGATGGCGCTGGCAATAACGGCCTGGTAGAAAAGCTCCAGCATCCTGTTGCACACGTTGAAGGATCTCAGCTTCCTCAGAAAGTAGAGTTTGCTCATCCCCTTCTTGTACACAGCATCAGTGTTAGATTTCCAGTCATCCTACAGCCTTTTGGACCTGGGAAGTTATTTTAAATTTTATTAGTCTTTTTTGTTCACTTAATTGTCTAAAATGTTGGTTTTCTGTATTCAGTATATGCTTGTGTGTATACATATGTGTATACACATGTTGAGTTTATTATTTTACTGTGTTCAAATAAACTAAACTACCAAACTAGAATTACTTTTAAAGTGATCGCCAAAAATTGAGGGGTTTTTTTTGTTTACATGTCTGTAAGATGTTTTTTATGACTTACAAGACATATCAAAAGCAAAATCATTCAGATGTCTCATATCTGTTTTTTTGCTGCAAAGTTTCACTTAAGCGCCAGCCCCTGTAAAAAGGTGAGTTGAGACGGAGCGTTTTTGGTGACGTAACTATTTGTAGTGCTGACATGTGGGTAGTGTTGAGCCAATCACGGCTCTCTGCCCCAACTGAAGTTAGCCTCCAGGCTAGCTAGCTGCACTGACAACTTGACCCAAATTAAGATGGGTTTTACTGTTAAACTGCGTGTAGTTACAGTCATTATCCTGGGCCACCCTGCATACAACTGTGCATGTCCTTCAACAGTAAGTCTTTTTGTCACAGGATTTATGCTGATAAGTGAACTGATGAATGATAAATAACTGTTAGCCTCGTGGGGTGTGGGTGGGCCTAGTAATCACAGATCTTGGTATTTAAGGAGGGGCGAAGTGAAAAGATTTTGACACAAAACTGTAAGACAATTAAAGGTCTTGTTTTTAGCAGAAAAGGCATAAGATACCATTTTAGGCACTCTAGATTTGTTTTTAAGATAAGATAAGCCTTTATTAGTCCCACGCTGGGGAAATTACAGGATTACAGCTGCAAAGGGATAGCAGCACTCAGAGCAATAGTAAATAAGATAATAAGAACTGGTTAGCCGAAGCAGTAAGTGAATATCCATCCATCTTCTACCGCTTTTCTGGAGGTCTGGGTCGCGGAGGCAGCAGTTCAAGCAGAGAAACCAAGACATCCCTCTCAACAGCCACCTGCTCCAGCTCTTCAGAGAGGATACCAAGGCGTTCCCAGATCAGCTGGGAGACATAGTCTCTCCAGCGAGTCCTAGGTCTGCCCCGGGGTCTCCTCCCAGTGGGATGTGCCCGAAACACCTCAAGTGGGAGGCGTCGAGGAGACATCCTGATCAAATGCCCATACCACCTCAACTGGCTCCTTTCAATGTGAAGGAGCAGCGGTTCTACTGTGAGCCTCTCCCAGGATGACTCAGCTCCTCACCCGATCTCTGAGGGTGAGTCCAGCGATCCTACAAAGAAAGCTCATTTCAGCCGCTTGTATCCGCGATCTCATTCTTTCGGTCATTACCCAAAGCTCGTGACCATAGGTGAGGGTAGGAACGTAAATTGACTGGTAAATCGACAGTTTTGCCTAAGAGCTCAGCTCCCTCTTCACCACAACAGACTGGTACAACGTCCGCATCACTGCAGATGCTGCTCCAATCCATCTGCCAATCTCTCACTCCACTGTCCCCTCACTTGTGAATAAGACCCCAAGATACTTAAACTCCTCCACTTGGGGCAGGAGCCTGTCCCCAACCCAGAGAGGACAATCCACCTTTTTCCGGCTGAGGACCATGAACTTGGACTTGGAGGTACTGATTCTCATCCCAGCCACTTCACACTCAGTGGCAAACCGTCCCTGTAAGAACTGTAGGTCATTGCTGGATGAAGCCAGCAGGACAACATCGTCTGCAAACAACAGAGATGAGATCCTATGGTCACCAAGCATGACACCCTCCGTTCCCTGGCTGTGCCTAGAAATCCGACCGGCAGCTGGTGAAAAAGTCCGTCGTCTGTGTGTCTGTTTTTATGCACTTTAATGTGTTTTTAACGAAATTCTCTGTGTTGTTTCTGTCCTGGAATGTTTGTGGACTGTATGGCAAAGAGCTCCCTGGTTCCATCAGTATGGATTTCCTCCCCTTTTTTGCACTGCTGCTACTTTTCCACCGGGTCTTTGTCTCTGAGGTAAACGCGATCGGGATCATGGCGGGCAGAATACATTATTCCAGGGACATGTTGCTGCATTTAAACACGGTTGATGCAGCATCTGTGATTGAGTCTAAGCCGCAACTGCCGGACTTTATTTTGAGAGACGTTCATGGACACAGCAGTGAAAAGAGAGACGGGAGAGACAGGAGAAGGAAACGCGGAAAGCGTGGAGGCGTGAAATTACGCCTGAGAAGACGTCAGTTTGGTAACATTCCTCTTCCTTCTATGATTTTTGGGAAGGTACAATCTCTGAGGAACAAGGTGGATGAAATTCAAGGGAATGTACGCTACTAAAAGGACTTTAAGAACTGCTGTGTCATGGCTTATACTGAGTACTGTGCATGACCGGGATGCGGACCTGTGGATTGACGGCTTTGGAGCCCCACTCCGCTCTGATCGGCAGGAAGAGGTAACGGGGAAACGTCAGGGGGGCGGCGTATGTTTATATATTAATAAGCAGTACTGCACATCTGTCACGGTCAGAGAGCGCATCTGTACACCCGATGTGGAGCTGCTGTCTGTGTCACTACGCCCCTTTTATTTGCCCCGCAAGTTCCCCCAACTTTTCATAACGACTGTGTACATTCACCCGAGGGCTGACGCTGACTCCGCCTCCAGCACCATCTTTGATGTGGTGCAGCGGCTGCAGTCAATTTCTCCAGAGGCGCCAAACTTTATTCTTGGGGATTTTAACCATGTTTCTTTAAAGAAGACACTTAAAAACTTTTATCAGTATGTCTCCTGCCCAACCAGGCGAAAAAAGACATTGGACCTGTGCTATGGATCCATAGAGAGGGCCTATAAATCACTCCCCCTTCCTCCTTTAGGATCCTCAGATCACAACTGTGTACATTTGCTGCCCACGTATAAAACTGCTCTCAGAAGAGGCAAGGTGGAGACCAGAGACATAGCTGTGTGGACGGAGGATTCAGTGCACAGCCTCCAGGAATGCTTTAACTGTACAGACTGGGAGATGTTCACACTGTCCTGCAGGGATGATTTGGACTCTTTGGTGGACGTCACATGTTCATACATGGCTTTCTGTAAAAATACGATCGTTCCACGTAAACGTGTCAAAATATATCCCAACAACAAGCCATGGGTTACAAAATCAGTTAAATCCTGCTTACAGAGGAAAGCACTTGTCTTTAAACAGGGGTCTGTTTCTGAGCTACAGGTTGCCACAAAAGAGCTGAAGGCCGAAATTTTAAGAGCAAAACAGAATTATAAATCAGAGTTGGAAAGCAAGATGGCAACAAAGAAACTTGGTTCAGCCTGGGCCAGTATGAAAACTATTGCAGGCCTTCAGAGCACAGAGCGCAGTAATCGTGTGTTTTTAGATGGTTTTAATTCAGACACAGAGCTGGCTAATGCTCTTAATTGTTTTTATGGTCGTTTTGACTCCTTTGATTTTAGCACTGAAACCCAAGATTTGAAACAGAAACTCGAAGACAATCAGCACTTTAATATTGAGGTGCAGGATGTTAAAAGGGCGTTCTGCACTGTAAAAGTGAACAAAAGTCAGGGCCCTGATAATATATGTGGGCGCTTGGTAAAGTCCTGTGCACATGAACTGTGTCCTATATTTCATTACATTTTCAATAAGTCCTTACAGACACAACATGTGCCTAAGATCTGGAAAGAAGCCGTGGTTGTTCCCGTTCCAAAATCCAGCTGTCCTAAAACGGTAAACGACTTTAGACCAGTTGCTTTGACTACAATTTTAATGAAAATTTTTGAAAAACTGGTCAGATGTGAGGTCCTAAAGCAGACTGAACATGCATTGGATCCTCTGCAGTTTGCCTATAGGCCTCACAGAGGAGTGGAGGATGCCACTGTCACTCTGTTTAACATGCTTTTTAAACATCTGGATTTTAATGGGACACATGCCAGGCTTTTATTTGTGGACTTTTCCTCTGCCTTTAATACAATCCAACCTCATATTTTAGTTGAAAGGCTCCTGCAACAATTTGATTTGAGCAATAATCTGGTGGGTTGGATTCTGGATTTCTTAACCAACAGGATGCAGAGAGTAAGGGTCAATGGTACATTGTCTGACCTAAAGTGCTCTTCTGCTGGCTCTCCTCAGGGGTGTGTGTTGTCACCACTACTCTTCATCCTGTACACAAACATGTGTCGGAGCAGACATGACAACAGACACATTATAAAGTATGCTGATGACTCAGTTATTGTCAGTCTCCTCCAGGATGGTGAGAGTGGCCACGGCCTAGTAGTTGATGATTTTGTTCACTGGTGTGAGGATTCCTACCTGCAGCTGAATACGACAAAAACTAAAGACATGATTATTGACTTTAGGAGGAAAAATCCCAGGCACAAAGTCTCCGTACTAAAAGGCCAGACCACCGAATGTGTACAATCCTACAAATATCTTGGGACGATTATTGACAGTAATTTAAACTTTGAAGAGAACTGTGAAAGGGTGTGCAAAAAGGGTCAGTAACATTTGCATTGCTTGAGAAAACTTGCACGCTTCCAGATTGACCGAACCATAATGACAATGTTTTATCGGGCTTTTATTGAATCTGTTTTATCCTTTTCTTTAGTGTCATGGTTTGGTCAGATAAAACTGAAACAGAGGAAATCCTTGGATCAGGTAGCTAGACGGTCCAGTCGTTTGCTTGGTGAGTCACAGCTGAGCCTGACATCCCTGTACACCAGACAAGTACAGAGGATGGCTACCTCCATTTTAAATGATGACTCCCACCCTTTGCACTGCAACTTTCAGCTTCTTCCCTCAAGACGGAGGTTTGCTGTCCCAAAAAGTAAAACCCAGCGCTACAAGAACAGCTTTGTTCCTGCTGCTGTCAACGAGGTGAACAAGTTGTAACAATATATTGCACATAATTTAGGTACCTATTTATTAACTCCATTGTATATTTACTTATTTTTGTAGGATGTTATTTGGGTTCTAAATATTTTATTGGGTTTTAGACCTTTGAGTTTTTAACCTCTTTGACTAGTCTTTAACTTTTTAATATGACCCTTCTCTCTTACCTCTGGTTTTTCTCTCATCTCTTTGTCTTTATACCCTGATTGATGGAGCCTTGAGTATTTTTATCATGTTATAGTCAGCTTCATGTGTGCCTGTGTTTGTGTCTATGTTGAATGTAATTGTGGCTTGTAAATATGGATGTCACCAGACTGCAAAACAAATCTACCTACGGGTACAAATAAAGTAACCTGAACCTGAAGCTGATCCTGTCCATAAAAATTATGAACAGGATCGGTGACAAAGGGCAGCCCTGGTGGAGTCCAACTGTCACTGGGAATGAGTCCGATCGAGTGTTGGCAATATGAACCAAACTCTCACAACAGTCGTACAGAGACCGAATAGCTCGTAACAATAAGCCCAATACCCCATACTCACGAAGCACCCCCCACAAAAAACCACGAGGGCCACAGGCAAAGGCCTTCTCCAAGTCCACAAAACACATGTAAACTGGTTGGGCAAACTCCCACGAACCCTCGAGAATTCTCAAGAGGGTAAAGAGCTGGTCCGATGTGCCACGGCCAGGACGAAACCCACATTGCTCCTCCTGAATGCGAGGTTCGACCAACGGCCAGACTCTCCTCTCCAGTACCTTGGCATATACCTTCCCAGAGAGGCTGAGGAGTGTGAGCCCCCTAAAGTTGGAGCACACCCTCCGGTCCCCTTTTTTGAAGAGAGGAACCACCACCCCGGTTTTCCATGCCAAAGGCACTGCCCCCAACCTCCACGCAATGTTGCAGAGGCGTGTCAACCATGACAGCCCTACAGCATCCAGGGCCTTGAGGTACTCAGGGTGAATCTCGTCCACCCCCGGGGCCCGGCCACCAAAGAGATTTTTAACCACCTTGGTGACCTCAGCCCCTGTGATAGGCGAGTCGTCCCCCTCGTCCACAAGCCCTGGTTCCTCTGTGGAAGGTGTATCAGTGGGATTGAGGAGATCCTCGAAGTATTCCTTCCACCGTCCGACGATATCCCCAGTCAAAGTCAACAGCATCCCATCCACACCATACACAGTGTGGACAGGGAGCTGCTTCCCCCTCCTGACCCGCTGGACAGTTTGCCCGAATCTCTTCGACGCCGACCAAAAGTCTTGTTCCATGGCCTCACCAAACTCCTCCCATACCTGAGTTTTTGCTTCAGCAATCACCCGAGCTGCACTCCGCTTGGCTTGCCGGTACACCTCAGTTGCTTCGGGAGTCCCACAAGCCAACCAAGCTTGATTGGACTCCTTCTTCAGCTTAATGGCCCCCCTCACCACTGGTGTCCACCACTTGGTTCAGGGGTTGCCACTACAAGATGCGCCGACGACCTTGCAACCGCATCTCTGGGCTGCCGCTACAACAATGGAGGTGGAGAACATGGCCCATTCAGACTCCATGTCTCCAGACTCCCTTGGAATGTGGTTGAAGTTCTTCCAGAGGTGGGAGTTGAAGGGGCCTCAGCCAGACGTTCCCAGCACACCCTCACTATATGTTTGGGTCTCCCAGGTCTGAATGGCATCCTCCCCTGCCATCAGATCCAACTCACCACCAGGTGGTGATCAGTTGACAGCTCAACACCTCTCTTTACCCGAGTGTCCAAGACATACGGTCGCAGGTCTGATGACACGATAACAAAATCAATCATCGACCTGCGACCTAGGGTGTTCTGGTGCCAGGTGCACATATGGACATCCTTATGCTTGAACATGGTGTTCATGATGGACAAACTGTGGTTAGCACAGAAGTCCAATAACTGAACACCACTCGGGTTCAGATCGGGCAGGCCGTTCCTCCCAATCACCCCCTTCCAGGTTTCACTGTCGTTGCCCACATGCACAATGAAGTCCCCCAGTAGGACAATAGAGTCTCCAAGTGGAGCACTCTCCAGCACCCCAGTCAGAGACTCCAAAAAGGGTGGGTACTCTGAACCATCATTTGGTACATAGGCACAAATGATGGTCAGGTCCCGTTTCCCAACCCGAAGGCACAGAGAAATATCCCTTTCGTCCACCGGGAAAAACTCCAATATAGAGGCAGCAAGGTGGGGGGATACAAGAATACCCACCCCTGCTCGTCTCTTCTCACCCGGGGCAACTCCAGAGTAGGCCAAGCTCCAGCCCCTCTCCGGAAGACTGGTTCTGGAACTGGAGCTGTGTGTTGAGGTGAGGCCGACTATATCTAGCCAGTATCTCTCAACCTCATGCACCAGCTCAGGCTTTTTCCCCACCAGAGAAGTGACATTCCACCTCCCAAAAGCCAGTTTAGGAAGCTTGGGATCAGACCGCCAAGGTCTCTGCCTTCGACTACCACCTGATCCATATAGCACCGGACCCCCATGATCCCTCCTGCAGGTGGTGAGCCCACTGGCGGGCGGTCCCATGTAACTCCTTCGGGCTGAGCCCGGCCAGGTCCCATGGATGGAAACCCGGCCACCAAGCGCTAGCCATCGAGCCCCTCCCCCAGGCCTGGCTCCAGGGTGGGGCCCCGGTAACCCCATACTGAGCGGGGTACACTGAATCCTTGTTCTAGTATTTATCATGAGAGTCTGTTGGATTGTTCTTAGTCTGACCCTTCACCCAGGACCAGTTTGTCTTGGGTGACCCTACCAGAGGCAAATTGCCCCGGACAACAGCTCCTGGGATCACTGGGGTACGCAAACCCCCCACCACGATAAGGTGACAATCCATGAGGGGGGAATATACATTCGTCGGCCTCCGTCGGTCTATGATGACCACGGAAGAGAATTCTGAACGTCTACTCTGCTGGAACAGCACCACCTGTGGCTGAACAGGCCGATGCGTGAATGGCAGTCCCTGTCACACAGGTCGCACTTGTGGGTGGTCTCCGTGCTGCTGGAGCTGTGGCGGTTCTTCCTGCCTGTCCTTTTTTCATCTGCTGCAGCAGTCAGTCTCTCTTCACCTGCCTTGAGCTGTCTGGTCAGGGTGCCTCTCCATTTGGAGCGGTCCGTTGCAAGGTCCTCCCAGCGCTCTGTGTTGATCTCCAGGGCCTTCATGTCTCTCTTGCAGACGTCTCTAAAGCGCAGCTGTGGGCGGCCAACGTCTCTCCTGCCAGTCGCCAGTTCTCTGTAGAGGACGTCTTTGGGGATTCTGCCATCCTCCATATGGTGAACGTGGCCTAGCCAGCGGAGCCCGCGCTGCCTGAGTAGAGTGAACATGGAGGGAAGGGTGGTGCGGGACAGAACTTCTGTGTTGGGCACTTTGTCCTGCCAGGATATGTCCAGGATGTGGCGAATGCAGCGCAAGTGGAAGGAGTTCAGTCTCTTTTCCTGCCGGGCGTATGTTGTCCATGTCTCACTCCCATAGAGCAGTGTGCTGATGACGCAGGCGCTGTACACTGCCATCTTCGTCTTGACAGAGAGTTTGGGATTCTCCCACACTCGTGTGGTGAGGCGAGCGAGTGTGGAGGCTGATTTTCCAATCCTCTTGTCGATCTCTGTATCAAGGGAGAGGTTGCTGCTGATCGTGGACCCCAGGTACGTGAACTGATTCACGACCTCCAGCTCGTAGTCGTCGATGGTGATGGTTGGTGGTGCTTCCATGCCTTGCGCCAAGACGTTAGTCTTCTTCAGGCTGATGGTAAGCCTGAAGTCCTTGCATGCCTCGGAGAAGCGGTCCATCAGGGTCTGAAGCTCCTGCTGTGTGTGGGTCGCGACTGCAGCGTTGTCTGCGAACAGCATGTCTCTGATTAGAGCCTCGCGTACTTTGGTTCTGGCTTTCAGGCGGGCGAGGTTGAAAAGCTTGCCGTCAGATCTTGCATGCAGGTAGATTCCCTCTGTTGCTGTGCTGAAGGCGTGCCTCAGGAGCATAGCAAAGAAAATCCCAAAGAGGGTTGGCGTAAGTACACAGCCCTGTTTCACTCCGCTGCGTATGTTGAATGGCTCTGAGACGTTGCCGTCGTGCTGCACTATCCCCTGCATGTTGGTGTGAAACGATTCGATGAGGCTTTGCAACTTTGTTGGGCATCGTATCTTTGGCAGGATCTTGAAAAGGCCCTCTCTGCTGACCAGATCGAACGCTTTGGTGAGGTCGATGAAGGCGACGTACAGGGGCATGTTCTGTTCTCTGCATTTCTCCTGGAGTTGGCGGATGGAGAGTCTACCGTCGATCGCTCAGCGCAGAAGCCACACTGAGACTCGGGGTAGACACGTTCGGCAAGCTTCTGTAGATGAACGAGAACAACTCGTGCGTAGACTTTGCCAACAACGCTGAGGAGGGAGATGCCCCTGTAGTTGTTGCAGTCTCTTCTCTCCCCTTTGTTTTTGTAGAGGGTGATGATCTTGGCGTCCCTCATGTCCTGTGGTACGGCACCTTCCTTCCAGCACTGGCAGAGGATGTCATGCAATGGCAGCAGTAGGGCGGTCTTGCAGTGCTTGATCAGGTCGGGGGGTATGCCGTCGTTGCCGGGTGCCTTGCCAGTGGCCAAGCTATCAATGGCCTTGCTGAGTTCGTCGATGGTTGGCTCGGCGTCAAGTTCGTCCATGGACGGCAGGCAATCGATGGCATCAAGGGCTGACGGTGTCACGGTGTTCTGTCTGGAGTAGAGGTCGGAGTAGTGCTCCACCCATCTCTCCATCTGCTTGTTCTTTTCTGTGATCATCTCCCCAGTGGAGGATTTGAGGGGGGCCGTCTTGCTCTGAGCCAGACCAAGTGCTTTCTTGACGCCATCGTACATACCACGGATGTTCCCTGTTATGGCAGCGGCTTGAATGTCTTGGCTGAGCTGAGTCCAGTACTCGTTGGCACAGCACCGAGCAGTCTGCTGAACTTTGCTTCTCGCAGCCCTGAGAATCTGGAGATTCTTCTCGTTTGGGTACTTCTTGTACTCGGCAAGAGCTGAGTGCTTGGCTTCAATGACAGGGGTCATCTCGGTCAACTTGGCATCAAACCAGTCCTGTGACTTTGAGGTCTTCCTCCCAAAGGTAGCCAAGGCTGTGCGGTGGATGGTGTTTCACAGCTCTTCCCACTTCTGCTTTGCTGATTCTCCTTCTTGTGGTACACCAAGTTCCTTCTCAAAGGTGGAGGCAAACTGCTCAACAAGTTCTGGTTGGGCCATCTTGCTGGTGTCAATCCGTGCCTTTCCAGGCTGTCTAGCACGATGGAATTTCTTCAGCTGCAGCTTGACCTTGCAACACACCAATGAATGGTCTGTGTCGCAATCTGCACTCTGGAACGAACGGGTGATTAGCACGTTCTTCAGTGAGGTGCGCCTGGTCAGGATCAAGTCCAGCTGGTGCCAGTGCTTTGAGCGCGGATGTCGCCAGGAAATCTTGTGTTGGGGCTTGGTCTTGAAGAACGAGTTTGTGATGCACAGATCGTGATAAGTGCAGAACTCGAGCAGCCGCTGTCCGTTGTCGTTCATTCTGCCCACGCCAAATGGTCCAAGACAGGAGGGCCAGGAGTCGTGGTCAGCACCCACTCTGGCATTGAAGTCTCCAAGGAGAATGAGTTGTTCAGAGTTGGGGATGATCCTGACAGTTGTTGCGAGATTCTCGTAGAACTCGTCTTTTGCCTCTGGTGTGGCTGTCAGTGTTTGGGCATACACACTGACGAGGGTGACTGGGCCTTGAGTGGTGTTGAGGCGGAGGGTGAGGAGTCGTGCAGAGCCATTGCTGCCCAGTTCCATCATCTTCAGCAAGGTGTTCTTCACTGCGAAGCCCACTCCGTGTTCCCTGTGTTCGTCACTGCTCTTTCCCTGCCAGTAGAACGTGTAGTCCTTCTCTCTCAGTGTGCCTGCGTCAGCCAACCGTGTTTCCTGGAGAGTGGCGATATCCACTTCCAGTCTCTTCAGCTCATTATTGATGATGGCAGTCTTTCTGGTGTCGTTGATGTCCTTGAGGTTAGCAGCGAGTCCTGTCATCATAGTGCGGACGTTCCAAGTTCCCAGTTTTAGAGTTGGTCTCTTTTGTTTTTTTGTCTTGCCTGGTGCGAAAGTTCTCAGCCTGCCGTTCAGACTTCTCCTCATCCCCATGCACCCAATGAGGAAAGCAGGCTGTGGCGGGACAATACCTTATTGGCTGGGGGCTGCCCAGCTTGAGGCGGGCGGTAGCTGTCCAGTGAGATCCGATGATCCCTCCCACCATCGGGAACAACCCCTGGTGCCGCACTCTACGCCAATTAAGCAGTGGCTTATAACTGGTAACTGTCATTCCCCGTGTTTTGTCTACGCCAAAGGCGAAGCTGGAGTGTCCTCTCCAGTGATCCGGTGTTCTACCTTCCAGCGGTGGGCGTTGGTAGGATTCAATCCTGGGCAGGAAGATATGGAGGACAAGATGTTGCCCATGCAGCATGTCCCCCCTCTCCACGTCACTGATGAATCCAAAGGAACAGCAGGGCTGCTACAGTTTGGCACCAGCGCCGTCGCAGGAGCTGCCAGAACGATGTTGAGCACAACAGAGAACTGCCTTAGGGACTCCAACTCCGGATTTTTCCTCAGGGTTGACTCCCGAAGCCTTTCCCGTGACCGGGTGTGCCGCAAGGCAGCAGAGGTTTGAAATCAGGGTTTACCTTCCCTTAGATGGGCTACCTTCCCAGGATGACGAGCCGCCATCTACCCGAAGCATCTGGTTTTAAGGCACCAGAGATCCGCCCTCACCCCTTCTCCTATTAGTAAAAGCAGTTCCGCCAGGCTTAGAGACTAAACCAAATGGGCAGGCTAGGAGTTGGACTTAGTTGTCAGAGGCTTTTCGAGACGCACGCCATAAGGAGCATTTTATAAGCACTGGGAGCTTAACCCCAGTGCCGGGGAATATACATATGTACACAAATATATACACAGTGCAGGAGTATTGCAGCTAGATGGAATAAACAACATTATGGTTTGTTAAATTACCCTGCAGAATATGAATATGTACCCAGACAATATATTTCACATTTGAATCAACAGTGTTGTTTTCACCCTCAGTTATGATTGTTATTGTCCTAGTTGTGTATTGGAGGGGATGATCTCTATTGTGCAAAGTTGTTACGTTTAGTACATTTAATATGACCTCTGTGAGCATCCCTGGTTAGGTTATAAAGTCTGACAGCCATAGGTAGGAAGGAAATGCGGAACCTCTCCGTCGTGCACCGAGGATGGCACAGCCTACCATTAAATGAGCTCCTCAGTGCATTCAGCGTGTCCTGCATGGGGTGGGACTCCAGATTCCAGCAGAGATGACAGCTTAGCCACCATCCTCCTCTCTCCTATCTTCTCCGCTGGGTCGAGGCATCGCCCTAGAACAGAGCTAGCTTTTTTGATCAGCCTGTTCAGTCTCTTCCTGTCGGCTGCCGTGATGCCACTGCCCCAGGCAGACCACTCCAAATGTGATGGCTGATGCCACCACTGAATCGTAGAAGGTCTTCAGGAGTGCCCCTCGCACTCCAAAAGACCTGAGTCTCCTCAGGAGAAACAGCCTGCGCTGCCCCTTCTTGTAGAGTGCATTGGTGTTGTGTGACCAGTCCAGTTTATTGTTCAGGTGAACACCCAGGTACTTGTAAGATGTCACCATCTCAATGTCTGTTCCCTGGATGTTTACCGGTGCCGTGGGGGATTGTCCTCACCTGCGACAGTCCACCACCAGTTCCTTAGTTTTACTCACATTGATCTGGAGGCAGTTCTGTTGGCACTTGTCCACGAAGTCCTGGATAAGTCCTCTGTACTCCGCATCATCCCCATCAGAGATGAGGCCGACAATCGCAGAGTCGTCAGAGAACTTCTGTAAATGGCAGTGTGGTGTGCTGTGTGAAAAGTCAGCAGTGTAGAGGGTGAACAGGAAGAGAGCCAGAACTGTTACCTGGGGGGGCCCCGTGCTGCAGATGATGGAATCAGACACACAGTCAAGGGCTCTCACAAACTGTGGTCGGTCTGTGAGGTAGTTCAGGATCCATGATGACAGGTGCTGGTCCACCCCTGCACACAGCTGCTTGTTGCTCTGGATCACTGGTTGGATGGTGTTGAAAGCACTAGAGAAATGAAAGAATATGATACTCACAGTGCTCCAAGGCTTCTCCAGGTGGGACAGGGAACGATGTAGGAGGAAGATCACTGCATCCTCCACTCCGATGTCATGCTGGTCGGCAAACTGGAGTGGATCCATCGCTGGTCTCACCAGGCAGCAGAGGTGGGTGAAGAGCAGCCTCTCCAGGGTCTCCATAAGGTGTGATGTGAGGGCCACTGGTCTGTAGCTGTTCAGGTCCTTGGGGTGTGGGGCCTTTGGTACAGGTACCACACAGGATGTTTTCCACAGCTGTTTTACCCTCCCCAGCTTCAGTCTCAGACTGATGATGTGCTCCACTATCCCACACAGCTGGTCTGTGCAAGACTTGAGGAGCCTCGAGCTGATACTGTGCAGACCTGCGGCCTTCCTCGCCTTGATCTTCTTCATCTCAGCTCTCACCTGGGTCTTAGTGAAAGTCAGGTTGGGGTGGGGTGCTGGGGGAGGGGGGGTGTTGGATGTTGGGTCTGTGGGGGGAAAAACAGCGGGGGATGTATGAAGAGGGTGGGGGGAGGGCTGTGGACAGTGGGAGTAGATGAAGGTGGAGGCAGCAGTGGTTGATAGGCAGGCAGAGAAGAAGGTGGTTGGTCAAACCTGTTAAAAAATAAGTTCAGGTTGTTCACCCACTCCCTGCCCCCCGTGGCCTGGGAGGAGGTATTCTGGTGCCCAGAGATGGTTTTGAGGCTTCTCCTGACACCGCTGATGTCACTCTGCTGCAGCTTGTCCTCCACCTTCTTCCTGTAGCTGTCCTTCCCCTCTCTGATCTTCCTCTTTAGCTCCCTCTGTGCGGCCTTCAGCTGTTCCTTGTTTCTCAACCTGAAGATCCTTTTCATCTCCTTCAGCAGTGACTTTATCTCAGGGTTGATCCAGGGTTTGTTGTTTGAGAAACACCGTATGGTCTTGGTGGGTATGGTGTTCTCTACACAGAAGTTGATGTAGTCTGTGATGGTGTGTGTCAGGCCGTCAATGTCCTCACCATGTGGATCACAAAGCTGCTCCCACACAATGGATTCAGAACAGTTCTTCAGAGGGTCCTCCGCCTCCTCAGACCATATTTTCACTGTGTGGGTAACAGGAGGTTGTCTGTGTATCAGGGGTTTGTATACAGGCAGGAGGTGAACCAAGTTGTAGTCGGATCTTTTAAGGGGGAAGTGGTGATGCAGTGTAAGCCTCCTTGGTGTTTGCATAAAATAAATCCAGTATTTTATTGTCTCTGGTGTGGCACGTGACATACTGGGTGAAAGTGAGCCGAATGGAGGACAGGGAAGTATGGTTAAAATCACCAGAGATGAGCTGGAGAGCATTTGGGTGCTGTGTCTGCAGCCTGCTGGTGACTGAGTGGATGACGTCACATGCTGTCTCAGCGCTCGCAGAGGTGGGTGCATAAATAATGATCGCAATGACATGTGAGAACTCTCTGGGAAGATATGCCAGTTGCATGCTAATGGATAGCAACTCAATGTCCTTGCTGCAGTGTTGTTCTTTAATCGTGATGTACCCAGGATTACACCATCTGATATTCACATACATTATCAGCCCCCCGCCTCTTCTCTTCCCGCTATCTGGTGTCCGATCTGCCCATATTAAGTGGAAACCCTCCTGGCCGATGTTAGCATCTGTTGCTAGTTCTGTTAGCCACGTTTCAGTAAACAACATAATGCTAAGCTCTCTGAAGACGCTCTGATACCGGGACATAGCCACCGGTTTGTCTGTCTTGTTCAGCAGTAATCTCACATTCCCCATAATAACAGATGGTAGGACGGGTCTGTACCTTATTCTCCTTGCGTGTGCTTTGCTTCACTTCATCCCCATCGTTTTTGTCTGATTTTTTGTGGGGTATCGGGTCTTTGTGTTAGCACCATGGAGCAGCCCAATGCTAATAATTGACTCCTACTGTAATCAATAGCTCTTCCACTCATCAGGTCAGTAGTCATTGGCAATATGAGCAGAAAGATGACTAATATCAACGCCAGTGTGGCGATATATCTATCCTTGGCATCCATGATATATACGGGGTAACAAGATCAGAAAGTTGTGGCAAAGAAAAAAACGGATAGTAAATTAAAAAAAAAAAATGAGAAAGAGACTCAGAATTGAGCTGCTGCTGCGAAGGGCTGCCGACTCATAGGGGATTTATAGCCAACAGAGTGCGTCTTTAAAAATAATTGGAAATGTTACTGTTGCTAGTTAATCAACAGCTAATCAGTTACATAACTTGTTATTTTTGCTCTCCACATAGAAATAAATTAAGAAAACATTAGTATTGATGTTAGCATTACATTTTTTCATTGAATAAAATGTGGATACATGTGGTTTCTATTGTTCTAGCCCTAAGCTCAGTCGATGTGAAACCATTATTCCTTTTTAATTTCACACTTTTCTGCCATCCTCTAATAACACCCAACTCCACCACTAATATCCTGTGAAGGTCTTGGATTTGGCGAGCGGTACGGGCAGTGAGCTCAAATGTGAGAGGAATCAGCACTCCGAGGTGTTAATGTTTCCCTGAGGATGTAGCTTTAGGGCAGACATGCATTCTGTCAGCTTCTACCATGCCTTTTTTGTTTTGGGGGGCGATTGCGCAGTCGGCCATGGGGATCTAGAGGTGAATTGAAATGGGTTTCAAGTGGGAGAATGATGAGAGTATTAAGCGTCAGACCAATGGAACAGAAGCGTGGCAGCAGACCTGTGCTGAAGGTGCCACGGGGCGGTGGGGGTGAGGCCGAGAATCTGTGGGGTGTCAACTCAATTTTCCAAAAATAGCCTCACACTATGGTTTCAATGAAAGCAATGTGAGGGGGCAATAATCCTTCTGTCCTCGCAGATCAAGAGACAGTAATAATCATATTTACTGGTGTGTTATGAAACAGGAGCAGCGTGGAAATGTGTGTGTGCTGTCTGTGGCACGGAAGCAGCATCTCTACCTCCAATTAGCTGGAATAACAGGATGCTATGTTTTGTTAAGATGTTCCTGTGTTTCGTAGTGAGATCTGTGCATGTGCCTGTCCTCAGGAAAGAGGTGCAAACATTGCAAGTAAAAGAAAGGGTGAGGCGACGAACGATGACCCACCCACATTATCTATTTACCATTGTCTGCAGCTCAGCCTGCTGCATCCCATCCGTTTATACTATGGGCTTTAAACATAAACACAACAGTAAGGACAAAAATGGACCATGTTCACACGGGACTTAAACACACAAACATGCACCATGACTGGCGTCTGGAAGGGTGCTGTCAACCATTGTTTCCTACGCTTTTATCCTGTGCTTGTGTTGGAAGGAGAAACAGGAACGCGATGGCAGCAGCGCACCTTCTGGTCTCTGCTGGAACCACTGGATGTTTAGGGGAGGGAAACAGAAACGCATATCTGTGTTTGTCTATGCAGGTGCCTGTCTTGTAGCTCATTTGGGATTTTTTTTTTTTTTATGGTGCATTCCTTTTCTGTCTGAGGTTGAAAACCATCTGACAAATGGCATCACGTCCCAGTCGACTGCGCTTCATAACAACACAAAAAGCCAAGATCTGTGTTTTCAGGCAAATTAAAAGGGATCATTGACTGCATTTTTTCCACGTTTTAACAGCTCACTCATATCTTAATAAAGTGTGACATATTTTGTTCGCATTTTCTTTAATTTTTTAATTATTGAAGCAGATTTGTTTTATATTTTCCCTGGCTTGCTTGAAACGGTCTGATTTAAAGCCTATCACTTTAAGAAACATCCTTCACCTATTCAGCTCCACCCTCCCCCTTACGTCAGTTAGCCATTAGCTAACTAGCTTCTAGCCTTTAGCTTTTAGCCTCCTTCTAGCTCGGATGAGCGGCGCTGGTTCACTGATCCACAGTTGATTGTGTATCGCGCTTCATTCCAGCCCATCTCCCAATAATTTTGCTGTGATTCCACAACAAATCACTTGCACCGAGTGCCGGGCGACCCCCCCCGATCACCGCAACCAACCTGGCCCAGGACCCAAGACTGCTGGCCAAACCAAGCTGCCAAGCCACGGGATCTCAAAGGGCAGTGTCTCACTCTGTGGGACTCCGCTCCACCTCCATGGCCAGCTGGGGGACGCCCTGTCACAAGGCGGCTCCCCTACGCTGCCCGTGAGAGTGGAGTGGAGTCACACGGAGCCCTGGAGGATGGTGGGGGTGCTGGCCGTGAGGGCCAGCGGCCTCCAGCCAACAGCCTCGGGTCTCGCTGTAGGAGGTTGCTGCAACTGACACACCGGTGCTTGTGTTTTGCTGTGGAATCACTGTGAAATTATTGGGAGGTAGGCTGGAGTGATGTGAGGTATATTGTGGACTGTGTATTGGTGAAGCAGGTGGTAACAGGGATGGCTGCTAGGGTGACTAAAAATGAAGAAAATAACAATATAAGCTGCGCTTGGTGCGAGCCTCCTGGTACCAGTGTTAGCTGGGGGGCTAACAGGCAACCTTTATCACCCTTTACATATACATGACAGATGGCTAGGCAGGCCAATAATAGAAGAGTGGGCGGGTCTCAAGAATGGCGGTGGGTTGGTGTTGTTAAATCATGATTTACCCGATTGAGCCGATTTACCCTGAAGAGTCAAAAACGTTTCTTGCGTTTCTGGGAGAGAAAAACGAGATAGAGATAGATGGTTTTGGTTTTTTTTAAGAGAATTGACTGTTTGGATATTTTTTTGATAATTACGTAACCAACAGACACATTTCAGACAGTTGAAACCTACAAACACACCATTTTTCAGTCAATGACCCCTTTAATGAAAATATAGCACCATTTTGCTGATCTAACCCAGTGTAAAAAAGGATTTTTCAACTAACACCACAGGAACATGTTCAGAAATAGAAGTTGGGAAGTACTGACTACAAGAAACAACCAAATCAGAGGTACAAATAAATACTACATTTTTCACTTCTATTGATGCATGGGGCACGAGCACAGCCATCTTGAAGTCAGCCATGCACGGGCTTGACCGACTTCACGACCAGAAGTGCCAGAATGACACGTCTTACCTTACTTAGCCCGAGAAAAGGAACACATTATGAAGGAATATTCACTACTTTAAAGTGACAGTTTGAAAAAAGTCACACAGCTGTTTTGACTTCCACACAGTTAAAGGTCTGAACAATAAGGCCACATCGCCAGTGCACACGTTGTTTTCTTTGCCAACTTTTTTCCCTTTAAAGCTAAGTATTTGCAATGACCCATGACTTTACTTCCAACATCTTTTGATAAAACAAATGGAAGACAATTATAAAAAGTCACATAGAATGCTACATTTGCCATCATATTCCAGCACTTCAAAAAACCAACATGAAAAGTGCACCTGTAGCAGCATATTTGTTAGAAGACAAACTTCAGAGTATCCTGAATTTTAAGAAATAATAGACAAAGATTCCCCTGTTGTGTGCAACACATAACACAGTGCTTCAGTCAAAAATACTCAGAATTTCTTATATATCCTGTGAATATTAGACTATTATTAGCAGTCCTACTTGCTGTCTTCAGTGATTCATGACTTTGGTTTTGGTTTCATTGTAGAGTGTGGATGGGACGTTGTACCGCAGTTCTAAAGTGTGCAACAAAGTGAAAGCGCCTTTGGTCTCGATGGCGGAATATGGGCGCTCTTTCCGTGTCGGGTGGAAGCTTTGACATCGTTTGCTTGATAGTCCTCTGGTTGGCGGTGGCAGCCACCTCTTTTTTCCCCCTCCTCCTCAGTGAGGAAATATGCAATATGAGTTTGCATGTTTGTCGTGTTTCTGAAGTATTTTAGTTTCGTTGGTCACAGGTTACATACGGTGTGGTTCTTGTCCATGTCTTTTTTCCCTCCTTTGACTTCATAGAAGCTGAAGTGCTGCCGTCCGCTTGCTTTTAATGAAGAGGATGGCAATCGTGTGTCCGGCACCACCATCTTGTGTCCCTGTTTTGTGTCACACCATAAACTGTCGGGACACAGTTCCATGTTTGTGAGTTCTGTTGTTTTAATTACATCAAAATGAATTAGAAGAAGCCAACTTTGTCATTCAGTCCGTGTACAGTAGAATGAAAATACATTTCTCCTATCTACAATGTTAATCACATCTAGAATCAGGAGAGGCCGCTGCCATGCAAGGTACCACCACAAACAACTTTTCCATCCTCCATTCTGTTATGCTGAACACCAAGCTAGAAGGCGGGAAGTACCATTTTTTTAAAGATGGTTTTTAGTATGACCCAGCTGGGGCTTGAACCCACAACCTCCCAGCTGTGTGGCGGATGCTCTACCACTAGGCCACCACACCAGTGATTTATGTTATTAATTAATATTTAAGAATTGAATTCTTAAAGATGCACTCCGGTGGCTATAATTCCCCTATAAAAACAATTTACATTGTCTAAATTGGTACCTTATGCCCTTTTTTCTACAAAAAAACTTTCATTGTCTTACAGTTTCATTGTCTTATCAAAATCTTTTCACTTCTCCCCGCCCCCTTTCAAACGCCAGAATCGGTGATTACTAGGCCCAACCACATACCACAAGGTTAATAGTGGCTAGCACTACGTTATCAGAACAAATCCTGTGATAACGACATGCCCAGTTGTATGCACGGTGGCCCAGGATGATGACTGAAACTGCATCAGTTCTTAAAAGCAGTTTGATGGTAAAACCCATCTTAATTTGGATCAAGTTTTCAAAGTAGTTTGTTAAAAAATGCTAACTTAGCCGGGAGGATAGTGTCAGATAGGCCAGAGTCCTGATTGGCTCAACACCAGCACCACAAATAGTTACGTCACCAAAAACGCTCCGTCTCAGCTCACCTAATAGTCTCAAGCTGGAGACCTTTGAGAATGTGGTGGCGGGGAGGCCATCGATCATGGACAATCCTGATCACCCCCTCCACCACACACTGGACAGACAGTGGAGCACTTTCTCCAGTAGACTGCTACAGCTCTGCTGCTGAACGGTCAGGTACAGGAAATCTTTCCTGCCACATGCCATTTCACTGTACAATGACTCACTCTGATGTTGAATCCTGATCATAACTATGCTGCCATACAGCACCTTACAGTCTAATTGGTACCTCACATTTCACCCTGCACCTGATAGTCCTGCATTGTACAGCAAGTATGATTATAGCTATCTATACAGGTCATCATCTGTGAAGTATATAAAGTTATTTAGGCAGTTTTGCTTTCCATGGGTAATTCCTTTTTCCGTTATGCTGTGTGTGTTTCTATCATTTTGGTCGTCTACTGTCATGCTGCTGTTACACTGTAATTTCCCTGTTTGGGATCAATAAAGTACATCTATCTATCTATCTATCTATCTATCTATCTATCTATCTTTTCTCAGGAGGCTGGACTTAAAGTGAAACTTTACAGCAAAAAAACAGGGATATGAAGCATACAGTTAGCGTGATTTTGCTCTTGATATGTCTTGATAGTCATAAAAAATGCCTTACAGTCATGTTAACTAGAAAAAAACTTGATTTTTGGCAGAGTGTCACTTTAACATTTCAGCATCGATTCAGAATTGTCTGTCTCTGCACTGCAATGCATTGGAAAAACTAGAAAAGCATTCGGAGAGCGCAGACCTCCGCCAAGCGCCACAATTCCCCCCATACAGTGTTTGTGTGTACGTTTTCAGATTCCTTGAGCATGTAAACATATGACTAGCAATTGGATTCACAATGATTATTTGTTTATTTGACAGGGACAGTGCAATAAACACACAATTAATCAATGACAATCAATGTGATAGTGATAGGATTAGTGGTTCAGTAGTAAAAGCATTGCCTCCTTGGCGGAGGTAATAAACTGAAGTGTTGCTGTTGTGTCCATCTCCTCCACTGACGGATGCAAATTGGGTAGACAGGTTGCCGTGGGTTTTATATTATATTATTTTTTGGGGGTTGCGCTCCGCGGCAAACGAGAATTTAGAAGCTTCACCGGCAGAGAGCTCGTTTTTGCGCAGCGCCTATGGCTGGCCGGTGAATTTCTGCCAAATGCGCAGCTCCTATGGCTGGCCGGGGAATTTCTGCCAAAGAATCCGTCGGCGGACAGCTGCCCGTGTGAGGTTTTGCAGTTGCGCGCAAACACAGGCACGCTGGCGGGTCCAGGCCAGCAGTGTTTTCCGCGTGCTTTTGTGCCTAAAACGTTGAAGAACGCGGAGTTTGTGTTGCAGACACGACGACCAGCGCCCTCCATTGCGCGTGCGCACATGTTGAAAATGGCCGTATGTCACAGTGTTGAAAAATGCTTTAAAAAATTCCTGTATCCAGACGGTGAACCGGATCACCCCCAAAATTTAATCAGTTCTTCCTTGTACCATTTCCAACAACGCCTGAAAGTTTCATGGAAATCTGTCCAAGACTTTTTGAGTTATCTTGCTAACCAACAGACAAACAGACAGACAGACAGACAGACAGACAGACAGACAGACAGACAGACAAACAAACACACAGACAAACCCCGGCAAAAACATAACCTCCTCCTGGCCTTTTCGGCCTGGCGGAGGTAATAATGTTCCCCACCCCTACTACATGCACATGACACAAACTTTTTTAGTAATGTTAAAAAAAAGTCATTATCCAATGAAAGGATTAATCTAGTTTCGCATACTAGAAAAGCAATCAGAGAGCGCATACCTCTGCCAAGTCTTCTTCTGTCCCTCATGGATCACCTCTAAAATGTCATGGGTTTGGGTGTAGGCGATGAGACGGTTGTGGTGAAAATTGTATCAAAGTCTATCCAGTACTTTTGGAGGATTCTTGCTAACCCACTGTAAGAAGAGTCTTGGTGGAGGTATGGGCTCTCAGATCATCACCAAAATGTTATGGGTTCCTGTCTAGTCCAAGAATCACCTCTGGAAAAAAAAATCATCCAAATCCATCCAGTAGTTTTTGTGTAATCCTGCTGCACAAATAGAAACAAGGTCCTTGGTGAAGGTATGCACTCTCAGATAATCACCAAAATGTAATGGGTTCATCCTTGGCCCAGGAGCTACCTCTGGTGAAATTTTCACCAAAATCCATCCAGTAGTTTTTGTGTAATCCTGCTAACAGACAGACAAACAGACATCATCATCACCATCATAGCAGTCTGTCGGGGGTGACAATGACTGTTTCATTTAGGTCTGATCAGATTCCTCCACACAGCTCTGTCCTTCGCCTTCAGCTGCCAGGAACTCCTGACCTCGTTAACCTGGGCGACGTCTGAGCCGGTATGAGTTGCTTTCTGACTGACCATTTCATGAAACTACTTGCAAAGTATTTGAGTACCGCTAGCTTTTGCTGGACTAGCGACACATTCTTGGCAGATAGAGGCATTATCAGTGGCAAGGACAGGCCAAGACAAACTGACTCCAGTATCTGTTGCAGTGACTGACCAGATGATAGGTTTGTTTATCTCTGCTCTTTGTGTAGTGCATGTCACAATGCACTGACTGGCAAAACAAATAGATAGATGTACTTTATTGATCCCAAAGCAAAATATTTTGTCTCATTTATCCAAGTGGGTTCTCTTTATCTATTTTTTGGACTTCTATAAAAATCTGATGATGTTTCAGTTCATATTTATGCAGAATTATAGGAAATTTTAAAGGGTACAAACTTTCAAGCATCACCGTATTTAATGGCAGGCAGGGAGACACACTCTTAGACAAACAGACAAACCACCTCGATAACATTACCTCCTTGGTGGAGGTAACTAGAGGGAACTCTGAGAGCACATACCTCCACCAGCATCTGTTGGTCTTATGGCGGCACAAAAAATAAGGAGCGAACTGAGGGTTTTAAGTAGGTTTATTAAATCATACCGCCATCATAGGAACTCGCTCCAGCCCTTGTGCAGGCAGGCTGGAGCGGGTCCTCAGGCTCTCAGCAGCAGTAGTCAGAAGCAGTTGTAAGAGTGAGAGAGGGAGTTACAGAGCAATGCAGCTTTTATACCCAACTACAGACAATACATGAAAGGCATGGGACATTTACATCACAGTGAGAGCAGGAAGCATGAACACAATGCATGAATGGCACATTAACATTACAGTACTGAGCAGGAAAGAGCCAGACGAAGCGAGGCTGCCTGTTGACATTAAAGTAGAACTGAACTCACCTTTTTGCCAAAAAAGTAGAATAGCAGATTAATTCCTTATTACCTATTGTATTTTTCAACACATAAAAGAAATTTTTAGGCCATGCGATGGCCAAGCTATAAGCCGATAAACTTTTGCCTCTGGCTGGCAGTGCCAAACAAACCGGAAGTAGTGCAGACGACGCTGCGTGACGTCACGAGTGTGACCCTTATCAAAACAACAATGGCAGGTGATAGCAGTTCCAGCAGTCAAGAACACCAGAGTTTTCAGAGTGAAGAGGCATTCAGGATCGGTGACAAGACAGAGGAGGATGCAGGAGTGTCAAGTGAACAGGAAGAGAGCGAGGGAGGCATCGAACCGTACAGATTAGAGCCAGAATTTTCGGGGGATTCCAGCACCGACTCAGACCGCAGCAGTGATGGGGAGGAGAGTCGCTTATTGAATACAGAATGGTGAGTCTTTACTTTGGCATGTTTGGGGTGTCAGGATAAGGAAAATTAACAATAAAAAAGAAAGGGGAAAAAAAACATCAGCATTTTTCCAACTTATTACAGTTATCCCTCACTTATCGCGTTTAATGCGGTCTTCCTTCGCTGGGTATAGGCGCTCGGCAGGGAACGAAGCTGGGTAAAACGTCTCCGCCAATCAGCTTGCGAGATAAAACGTCTCGGCCAATCAGCTTGCGAGGTAAAACGTCTCGGCCAATCAGCTTGCGAGATTCCCGAGCGGGCTGGGGAGCCGGGGAGAGCGGGCTCTCCGTGTTGATACCTGATGTTCTAATGTAGTCTCCCTGCCTTCTCATTAGAACATCAGGTATCAACACGGAGAGCCCACACAGCTCAAAATCTACCTCTCTGACCACCGCTCCACTCCTCTCCGCCCACCTCTTCACCGCTCGGGAATCTCGCAAGCTGATTGGCCGAGACGTTTTACCTCGCAAGCTGATTGGCCGAGACGTTTTACCCAGCGAAGGAAGACCGCATTCATTGTTCTTCATCGCTCGTGTTGCTTAGTGGCACTTTTCGCTGTTCTCTTGTGCCTTTTTGTGCAAAATAGTGCTTGTGACGCCCTTGGGGGGGGGGGGGGGGGGTGACGCTACTTCGCGGTTTTTCACTTTTCGCGGTCGGTTCTGGTTCCCATTAAACGCGATAAGTGATGGATCACTGTATATCTAGAAACGCATCGCTTCCCGGTCGCTTTTCCTCCCCCTTTCTTTTCTTTCGTCGCCATGACAGCTTTCCTTGGCCACTGAACAGATCTTCCCAGGTGTTGGAAGTGTTTTGTAGTCGACTATCACGACAAAACTTTTTTATTTATTTTTTTTATTTTTTTATTATTTTTTTTTTGAATGCAAAAGATGCAATAGACTTACACAATGGTCCTCTCCGGCATACAACTAGGAACATACCGGTCGCTATGGAGGGTGAGAATATGTATGGGCACATAATCATACCATGTAGGATAACTAAATAGACGGTTATGCTGTTTCATCCCACCTAGCAACAATGCTCTGCACTGTGTGTGTTTATATATTTACATATTTATTCCATCTAGCTACAATGCTCTGCACTGGGTGTGTTTATATTTATATATCTATATATTTATTCCATCTAGCTACAATGCTCCGCACTGTGTTTTTATATATCTACATATTATTCCATCTAGCTACATTGCTCCGCACTGTGTGTGTTTATATACTTGCATATTTATTCCACCTAGCTGCAATGCTCCGTACTGTGGGTGTTTATATATTTACATATTTATTCCATCTAGCTACAATGCTCTGCACTGTGTGTTCATATATTCATATATTTATTCCATCCAGCTACAATGCTCTGCACTGTGTGTCTGTGTGTGTGTGTGTGTGTATATATATATTTTATAGTAATATGTACATATGTATATTAGCTGCTCTTGCTTGCTTGTTTTTTCTTGCCTTCTGATTGTTGCTCTGAGTGTTGCTATCCCTGTGCTGTTGCAATCCTGGAATTTCCCCGTTGTGGGACTAATAAAGGCTTATCTTATCTTATCTTAAAATCCAACCAAATCTACCTACGGGTACAAATAAGTAACAAAAAAAAAAAAAAAAAAAAATGCACCAAAAACAACCAGTGTCGACGTGCTCGCAATGGTAAACATGAGGACTGGGTCACACTCGTGACGTCACGCGGAACTCCGGCTGCACTTTGGCGGATTTGTCTGATTTTTCAGGGTGGGAAATTCAAAATCGCGATTTTCTCCAAGATTCCGGGATTTGTGGAGGGGGTGCCAATGATAAATTATCTTTATAATTGTATGTACTATCACCCAGTGCCGTTCAATGCCGTTCAGTTCAGTTCTACTTTAATACACACATTTCACTGTTATGTTAATTGCTCTGGCTGAGCGCTGTGCTTGTCCCAGTCTGTTGTGTGGGTGCCCCACAGGTCTGTCTGTTTGTTCGTTGGTAGGATTACAGAAAAAATACTGGATGGATTTTGATGAAACTTTCAGGCAAGGTGGCCCTTGGACTATGGATGGACCCATTAGATTTTGGAGGCAGTCTGGGTCAGGATGCAGATTCTGGATCATTTTTTTCACTTTCTTTAATGTTGCAAGATAGGGCCCAGGTGGAGGTATACACTCAGATGAGCTCTAAATCTAATGGATTCATCCATAGCCCGAGGGCCACCTCTGGTGATAATTTAATCCAAATCCACTCAGTAGTCTTTGCGTAATCCTGCTAACAAATAGGCAGACAAGCCACCCCAGTCACATTACCTTCTTGGCAGACCTCACCTATCCTGAAGAATAACACTAAGGGCTGAATTAAACTTCAGACTGATCAAATCATGCTGAAATGATTTCCTGATGTTGACACAGTTTTCTTCCTTCTGTTGGCTTCACCTTTTTCCTAAAGCCCCCCATTTGTGCTTGCTTGCTTTAATGTGGTGCTGTGTGCAGTGCTGGGATAGCAGAATCTCTTTTTTTTTTCTGCCACTGATATGTGCCTTCATTGACAGTCTGAAGAGGAAGACAGTTGTCTGGTTTTAGGGTTGAACAGCCATTATCTGAAATCCGACCTGCTGGTTCATTCCAATCATTTTTGTCAGCATGCAGAATGGACAAAGTTAGCCCAGGGTTAGAGACCTTACTCTTTAAGAGTAAGGTCTTAACACAAGACCCTAACATCTGAGGGTGGCCTCTAGGGACTGGTTAGTACGCTCAGCCTGCCCATTGCTCTGAGGATGATAACCAGACATGAGGCTAACAGTGGTTCCAAGTGGTTCCAGTGGTTCCAAGTGATCGACAGAAGGATTTTCAGACTTGTGACGTGAACTGAGGGCCCCGGTCAGACACAGTGTCCATAGGGATACCATGAAGGTGGATCACATGAGTGTTGAGGAGATCGGCAGTTTCGGAGGCAGAGGGTAATTTGGGGAGGGGAACCAGGTGGTGCCGACCCTAACACAAGAGGAAGGTTAACCCACTTTTAAGTGAGGGCAAATGGGCTCAGTTCTTTAAAAATGTTATAAAGTTTGATCAGCTGCTTTTACAAAAAGGCTGATATTGTTATATTCAATATTTAAACAAACAAACCAACATCATACTGCCTCTAACAAGAGAATTCCCATTATAACTATGCTAATGATGTAACTAACAAGTAAAAACTATTAGATAAACATTTTAGCTAAAAGTTCCCTCCATAATGATGATTATGATGATCCTGAAGGACAAGCTGCTGTGCGCAGGGGTGGACCAGCACCTGTCATCATGGATCCTGGACTACCTCACTAACCAGCCACAGTTTGTGAGAACCTGAGATTGTGTGTCCGACACGATCATCGGTAGCACGGGGGCCCCCCAGGGAACGGTTTTGGCTCCCTTCCTGTTCACCCTTTATACTGCGGACTTCTCACACAACACAACACACTGCCATCTACATAAGTTCTCTGACGACTCTGCGATCGTCGGCCTCATCTCCAACGGAGATGAAGCTGAGTACAGAGGACTTATCCAGGCCTTCGTGGACTGGTGCCATCGGAACTGCCTCCAGATCAACGCAAGGAAAACTAAGGAGCTGGTGGTGGACTGCCGCAGGCAAGGACAACCCCTCACAGCACCAGTAAACATCCAGGGAACAGACATTGAGATGGTGACATCCTACAAGTACCTTGGTGTTCATCTGAACAATAAACTAGACTGGTCACACAATACCGATGCACTCTACAAGAAGGGACAGCGCAGGCTGCTCCTACTGGGGAGGCTCAGGTCTTTTGGTGTACAAGGGGTGCTGCTGAAGACATTCTATGACACGGTGGTGGCATCAGCCATCACTTTTTTAGTGGTCTGCTGGGGCAGTGGCATTACAGCAGCCGATAGGAAGAGACTGAACAAACTGATCAAGAAAGCTAGCTCTGTCCTGGGGCAACGCCTTGATCCAGTGGAGGAGATAGGAGAGAGAAGGATGGTGGCTAAACTGTCATCTCTGCTGGAGTCCGAGTCCCACCCTATGCAGGACATATTGAATGCACTGAGGAGCTCATTTAGCAGTAGACTCCATCATCCTAGGTGCGCAACCGAGAGGTTTCGCAGGTCCTTCCTACCTACAGCTGTCAGACTGTATAACCTAAGCAGGGCTGCTCGCAGAGATAGCAAAAAAATGTGACGACCTAGTAGTATTGAATGCAAAAGACGCAACAGTCTTACACAAATGGTCCCCTCCAGTATACAACTAGGACAATATTAGTCGCTACAGAGGGTGACAATATGTATGGGTACATATTCATACTATGTAGGATAACTAAGTAGATGGTTATGCTGTTTATTCCATCTTGCTTCAATGCTCCGCACTTTGTATATATATTTATATATTTATGTGTACGTATGTATATCCACTGCTTTTATTTATATTTTTCGTATCTTCTTAATTATTGCTCTGAGTGTTGCCATCCCTGTGCTGTTGCAATCCTGGAATTTCCCCATTGTGGGACTAATAAAGGCTTATCTTATCTTATCTTATCTTATCTTAATATGCATGAATTAAATCACTTGATCCAGATTCAGATGTCTTCTTGTGAACATCAGAATGATGTGCTGTTAATGCTTTTTTAATACATAAATGTAAAATTTGAGACAAAAATTCACCCATGTTGCAACGGTAAAGAAAAGAAAGGTCTCACTAAAATGCAAACAAACTTATCAGGATGAGAGAGAGGAAATTACATAGACCCACTTCATATTAACATCTTTACAAACAAGAGATTTCTGCTACAATTAATGGAGACCAATACAGGTGCAGAGAGTGTTTGAGGTGGAAGGGGCAATATTTTAATTCACCCAGCCCGTTCTGTATCCCCACCGCATTCATTTCTCCTAGTTATGTTGTCACTCTTAAGTGGCTGCTCGGAGGGGAAAATAGCATGTGAAAATACCAACCACCCAGACCAATTCATCTGTAGGTCAGGAGGTCGGCAAACATTCAGACGACATTCAGACGTCCCAGTCTGAAACCCACCAGACACACACACACACACACACACACTCGGGGCCACGTTGATGAGAGTTGAAAGTGACATTTCCTCATATTGTCCAACAGTAACCTTCATCAGGGGTGTGTGTTCTGCAGCTCCATCCTGAAGGGAACCTGCATTGTTTTATGCTCACATACTGTAAGTATTTACAAGTGAATCAAGGATTTTCATAGTTAAAAATGGATGAGGCTGTGGAGAAAGGAAGCAGGCGAGGCAACGAGCTAGATGACACATAAACTTTATTCCGTCTCCAACATACAGTACAGTAAAAGAGCTCCTGGGTCTCTGTGCATTCCTCTTTTATACCTTTAATTTCATGCATTGAGACCCGGAACTTCCGACCATAATGTTTGGAACAAAGACCTGTGTGGCACATTATCATAACATAACGCCGGCCCCGCTGCTTACACCCTTCTCTCGGTTCCTCCTCTCCCCGGGGGGTGCATAGGCCATACTGTCCCGTTTGACACCCCCCGGTGGCACTTCCTCCTCCGGTCCGTTGTTCCCCCTTATCTGCCTTCTCTGGGAGGAGAATCCCCCACCCGTGCCACCACAAGACTACTTTTAACCTGCATCAGCTCACCTTTTATATACCATAAAGCATACATTGTACTGCAGAGATGATTTGTTGAAGCTGCTGATCTCATTTTTTTTTTCCATGAAGATGTAAGCTGAGGTGTCTTTGCTTGTCAGGGCTAATTTCACTCTTGAAAGGCCGAGATTATGCAGCATCCTCAGTCTCTTCAGAAATGCAATATTCATTTAAGAATGTGGGTTGGTGTAAAGAAACAGTTTTACTCCTATCCGCCTACACACAAACACTCAACATCGTTTCCTGGTTTCACACTAATCCCTCGCCGGCTGTGTTTATTAATTGGCTGTTGGGCCTCCAGGCTTCCCCCACTTCCATCTCATTAGCTTGGAAGATATCCTTCCTCTGTTTAAGCTCGGCCGCAGCAGAGCGAATAGCACCAGAAGGGGAACTTCACGCAGCTTAACCCAAGACAAACTCACTCCCCACAGCCGACACAATGTAGCTTCACACCCGTGCCAAATGTTCATGAGATTATCTCTAATTTTAGTTTTCTTATTGAAGCTTTCACACACACATGCACAAACACACGCTACTCGTTGCCCTACAAACCTGGAGAAATGTTACTTTCCATCATATGTTGTTTTAAAACTTTTCATACTACACATACTTTAATAGCTGATAATAATATTTTCGTTCTTGAATAAACACTCTGATCACAGACCCCTAATGTTCTGAGTAATTGCTGCCATCTGCTGGAAGTACTGTAACCTGCAAGCCAATCTATATTCCACAGAACCAGTTCCAGGAGGCCAACCACAGGCGGACTTCTTAATACTGCCAACCTCAGGGAATTTGGCTGGCATTTAAGGGGTTAAATGTAGTACAAACCTGTATAAGTAGGTTCAAGGTTCTTGTTTTGATGCACACATTTCATAGCTGTAAATTCATGCTTTGATATCTTATATTTTGTCTTCCTGTTATCTCGTGTTCTAATGATTGGGGCACATACCACCCTTGGTTTTGCTCATGTGTACGAGTTCCTTTTGCCTTGTGTCCATCTTCAGTGCCACTAACTAACAGGCAGCAAAAGGAAAATTGTAAAAAAAAAAAACTGCTGACAAACACATTAAGAAGCTTTTTTTTTTTAAATCACCAGACATGCTTTCTCTATGAAAAATAAAGTGCAAAATAGTGATAGAAAGGTTACTTTAGAGGTGAGTTTGTTAGCTGTTTACAGTTTGCCGTAATAGTAATTAAACTTAAGGTTAAGAAACTGAATAACTGCTGACAAACTGCTGAGAAGCAAAAGTTGCTTCTAAGGACTTGGTCTCAGTTAATAAAACACTGTGTACACACACTTATTAATGAGTCAAAACTTACTTTAGGAGAGATTTTTTTTGACTCCACGTGGCCCCTGTAGTCTGAACTGGTGTTAGTGTGTGTGTGTGGGGGGGGGGGGGGGGGGGTGTCATTTTTCTGTAGATTCGCTTCTATCCTCTGACTGTATGCTAAGTTGTCCTGTATAAACTATCCTTGCAGTCTTTATGGGGATGGATGGTGGCAGGTTAACAGAGGGGAGGATTTGGGATCATTTTGCTGAAAGGGGAAGGCCGATTAAAATTTTTGTGAAGATTTAATTATTTGAATGGAGATTTAATATTTAATTTACTGAAAGAAAAGCCTTTCTCTGATTTTGCAAAGATTATTTTGAACAGATATTTATTTTTTCAGTAGAATCTGCCCTATTATCTGTCAGTGACCTTTTGCCATGTAAATACATAATTAACTAGAAAAGCACTTGGAGAGCGCATACCTCCACCAAGGCTCCTTCCATCCCTCATTGATCACCTCCAAAATGTCATGCGTTCGTGTGTAGGCCAGGAGCCAGTTCTGGTGAAAACTGCATCAAAGTCTATCCAATAGTTTTGGAAGATTCTTGCTAACACAGTGTGAGAAGGTATGCATTCTCGGATCATCACCCAAATGTAATGGGTTCCTCTCTAGCCCAAGAACCACCTCTGGTGAAAATTTCATTCAAATCCATCTGGTAGTTTTTGGGTAATCCTGCTAACAAACAAACAGACAAATCAGCCCCATTACAATACCTCCTTGGCATGGACGAATCTGATCAGACCTAAATGAAACAGTCATTGTTGCCCCCAACAGACTGCTATGATGATGATGATGATGATGATGATGGCAAAGGTAATGATGAAGACCATGGTCTCTGTGTGAGTTGATAATTTTGTAAAAATCTATTGGCTGCCCAGTAGGAAGTGTCTGTTGCTATGGAAGATATATCCTTACAAGAAATGTCTCCAGATGCAGAAGAGTTGACAATCTGACAAAACCTTTTCAGATCAGCTCAAGTCTGATCAAATGGTTGGTGGTTTGCTTCCTGTGACATATGTATTTAATATGACAGTGTGAGATGGACATGCACCTCCAGGTGCCATGTTATTATCCTCTCTGTCTCGCCTGAGCTTAGCCGGTGATCTGTCAGTGGCTGTCAATAGCTGTCAGTGTGAGTAAAGCTAATAAAGGCTGTGTTCCAAGTCACATTGCCTCTTCTGTGCAGCAGAGCAATTCCAGACATAACATTGGCGACGTCGGATAAAACCATGGCGACGTGCATGGTCCCTATTCGCCCTTTCCTCGAGGCGCCCGGAGAACCGCACTGTATACACTGTATACATTTTCATTGTTATGCAGATGACACACAATTATACCTGTCAATGAAGCCAGATGATACTAATCAATTAGCCAAGTTAGAAGCCTGTCTTAAGGAAATCAAAGCTTGGATGACTTGTAATTTCCTGCTATTAAATTCAGATAAGACTGAAGTCATTCTTGTTGGTCCAAAAAACCTTAGAAATTCCTTTCCAAATAAAACTTTCAGTTTGGACGCAGTTACTCTTTCTCTTAATAGCTCTGTGAGGAACCTTGGAGTTATTTTTGATCAGGATTTGTCCTTCAATTCACATATTAAATTTGTTTCTAAGACTGCCTTCTATCATTTGCGTAATATTGCCAAGATTAGGAACATCTTGTCTCAGAGTGATGCTGAGAAACTGATCCACGCTTTTGTTAGCTCGAGATTAGATTATTGTAATTCTTTATTATCAGGCTGTCCTAAAACATCTTTAAAAAGTCTTCAGCTGATCCAAAATGCTGCAGCAAGAGTTTTAACAGGTACTAGAAAGAGAGATCATATCTCTCCGGTTCTGGCCTCCCTTCATTGGCTTCCCATAGAGTTTAGAATTAAGTTTAAAATCCTTCTTCTTACTTACAAAGCTCTAAACAATCAGGCTCCTTTTTATTTAAAAGATCTGATACTACCGTATTATCCTAACAGAGCACTACGCTCTCAAAATGCAGGATTACTTGTAATACCTAGAATCTCCAAAAGTACAATGGGAGGCAGAGCCTTCAGTTATCAAGCTCCTCTCCTGTGGAATCAGCTGCCAATCTGGATTCGGGAGTCAGACTCGATCTCTGTTTTTAAGAATAGGGCTAAAACCTACCTTTTTGATATAGCCTACAATTAGGGAGGGATCATGTGTTTCTGAACCCTCCCTTAGTTATGCTGCTAATAGGTTTAGTCAGCCGGGGGACCTCCAGTAATGCACTTGGCCTCACTCCTTTCCTCACTCTCTATGAAATATTTTTTTTTTGCTGGTCATTAACATTTGTTTGTTCTCTCCCATAGATTGAGTCCCCATCGTGCTGTTTGCTCTCTACATGTCTGTTCTTTTCTTCTTCTCTATCCCCTCACCCCCCAGCCAGTCGCAGCAGATGACTGCCCCTCCCTGAGCCTGGTTCTGCTGGAGGTTTCTTCCTGTTAAAAGGGAGTTTTTCCTCTCCACCGTCGCCAAGTGCTTGCTCACAGGGGATCGCCTGATTGCTGGGGTCTTTCTGCAACTGTGGGGGTCCTCCCTACAGTTGATAGTGCTATGAGATGACTGTTGTTGTGAAATGGCGCTATATAAATAAAGTTGAATTGAATTGAATTGAATTGAACCGCTGGTGCCCTGGCCTAGGTGGTACAAGGCCTTTCAGAATTACGTTGCTGCGCTGGATCTCGAGGAGCTTGACAATCAGAGAGCCTTGGTGCTATTGGTGCACAAATTGGGCATGCTCAGTGCTACCTGCAAAGATGTAGCGGAGCTGCTAGCTAGCCATTTCACCACTCCGGATAATGTGACGGTCCGGAGGATCCACTTTCAGCAGCGACGTGAACAGGTAGGTGAACACGTCCAGCAGTTTGTCACCGATTTGAGACAGCTTGCTAGCGAGTGCCGTTTCGGAGCCTTGGAGGAGGAAATGATTTGTGACCAGCTGGCAGAGCATACCTGTATTGCCACATTGCGAGCTAAGCTACTTGCGGCACCAAATGAACTCACGTTAGCCAGAGCTGTCAAGCTAGCGCTCCAAATGGAAACCGCGGACAAGCTAGCTCTAGAGCAAACTGGGAGCCAGTCACAGCAGCCACTCGAGCCTCTTGTCGTGGCAAACACCACAACGCCACGGACCTGGACAGCGAAGATAGCTGGGACGGCGAGGAGACAGAAGCCAATGCTACGAGCCGAGGGTTGGCCCCGGGAAGGTCCCTTTGTATGGGCTGTGAGTCTAAGACGCACCAGAAAAAGGCTAAGGACTGTTCAGCAAGAGGAGCACGGTGTATCAGATGTGGTCGCTTGGATCATTTTGCCAGGATGTACCATGGATTTAAACCGGAGAGCCCACGGAAGAAATTGCTCCTCCCACCCCAGACAACCATCCACACGGTGTCCCCAGACACAAACAGGTACACATTTTGCACGGTGAGGCTGGACGACGTGGAGGTGCCGCTGTTGATCGACACGGGAGCAGAGGGTTCGCTGCTGAATTGGGCCATGATGAAGAGGTTTTTCCCCCACCACAGGGTTAAAGGCAACCCAGCGCCATTATATGGAGGTGGAAGGCTAGACACGGTCTGGACTTTGGAGCCGACTGTTCAGTACAAGTCTGCGACGGTGAAGGACTTCACGTTCCACGTAACAGCACGGTGATAATATCATGGGCTGTGATTTATTTTACGTCCGGACTGGGTTTCACCATTAAAGATGACGGGGGATCTGTGGCTACAATGGCGCATGTTACATCAACATTGGAGGATGTCTAGACAAGACCGATGAGCTTGAGGGATTGGTGGGCTCGGCAACAACGCCTCAAGCCGAGCTGGGCCCCGTTGAGGGTCCTGGATTGGGTTCGGGTGTGACGGGAGGAGCGCTGGCAGCGAAGATGGGCCAGACAACAACCTCAGGAGCGTCAGGAGCATCTGAGCATCGTGGCCAGACTGGACGCAGTGCACTTCAGGCTCTCTGACAGCTCGGTGTGGCACGCGAACCGGCTTCAGCGTGTCAGGGAGGAGGCCCCGGGAAACGTGGCTGGACGTGGGACGAGGTCGATGGAGATGAGGAGCGGCTTCAGCGTCTGGAGGGCCAGCCATCACCACAGAGACTGGCTGTTTCCAGGGGCGCATCAGCTGAGAGGGAGTCCTGGGCCCCTATACCAGTTGTACATCATATATATTGAAGTTCTGTCGTTGATGTTGAAACAAAAAAAAAGGAAAAAGAAAAAAAAAGAATGTTATATGTTGAATGTTGACGTTATTAACAATGTTTTATAAGGGGTTATTTTTTGGGGGGGGGTTCTGTTTTAGTTTAGGAACACAGCATACAATTTCAGTTATTAACAGACTTTAATTTACTCTAGCAGGTGGCAGAATAATTCACCTTGCCATGTGGGCAGGACGGCAGTTCACCCGTCCTCCAGATTCTAGTTTTTGGTGTGTGAATGCGCTAGGCCATTTAGAAACATTAGTTTTCGTTTATTAGTGTGTGATTCGGGTCCCAAATTGTTGGGGGGGGGTCTTAATTGAGTGAGTGGTTTTCAACTTTTTAAAGGGGGGGGGGGTGACATGTTTAATATGACAGTGTAAGATGGGCATGCACCTCCAGGTGGCGCCTCCGCCCCGCCCTATATAAGGCCGGATCAGCCATCTTATTATCCTCTCTGTCTTGCCTGAGCTTAGCTAAGGTTAAAAAGGTCATAAATAAATATTAATTTAAAAATTTAAACAAATTATGGGTTAATATGAGAAATATCCTTTCTTCAGTTGTTGATAAATGCCTCAGATTTCCGTACCTGTAGTCACTGCTGCATAAGACACAGCATTAATAGAAGGTATTTGTAGATTTCTGTGAATGAGGTATGGCATGCAGAGTCACATGACACCAACTGGCCAATTGGATTGTGTCTGTCTGAATTTAATTTGTAAGAGTAGAGGATGTATACCAGCATTATAGGTTTCAAAATAGGTTGTTTTCACCTAAAGGGTGCAGAGTTGACCATAAAAATTATTACAACATAATCATCATCATCATAGCAGTCTGTAGTGGGCGACAATGACTGTTTCGTTTAGGTCTGATCAGATTCCTCCACGCAGCTCTGTCCTTAGCCTTCCGCTGCCAGGAACTCCTGTCTATGTCCAACTTCTTCAAGTTTCTTTTAACAGTGTCTTTAAATCTGAGCCTTGGTCTACCCTGATTGTGTTTGCCCTCGCATAACTGTGAATAGAGTAACTGCCGAGGGAGAAACTGGTGATCCATCCTCTCAACATGTCTGAGCCATCTGAGGTTCATCTGTAGTACCTGGGTGTTCATCTGAACAATAAACTAGACTGGTCACATAATACCAACGCACTCTACAAGAAGGGGCAGCGCAGGCTGTTCCTACTGAGGAGGCTCAGGTCTTTTGGTGTACAAGGGGCGCTGCTAAAGACATTCTACGACACGGTGGTGGCATCAGCCATCACTTTTGGAGTGGTCTGCTGGGGCAATGGCATTACAGCAGCTGATAGGAAGAGACTGAACAAACTGATCAAGAAAGATAGCTCTAATTCAATTCAATTCAATTCAACTTTATTTATATAGCGCCATTTCACAACAACAGTCATCTCATAGCACTATCAACTGTAGGGGGGGACCCCCACAGTTGCAGAAAGACCCCAGCAATCAGGCGATCCCCTGTGAGCAAGCACTTGGCGACGGTAGAGAGGAAAAACTCCCTTTTAACAGGAAGAAACCTCCAGCAGAACCAGGCTCAGGGAGGGGCAGTCATCTGCTGCGACTGGCTGGGGGATGAGGGGATAGAGAAGAAGAAAAGAACAGACATGTAGAGAGCAAACAGCACGATGGGGACTCAATCTATGGGAGAGAACAAACAAATGTTAATGACCAGCAAAAAAAAAATATTTCATAGAGAGTGAGGAAAGGAGTGAGGCCCAGTGCAATACTGGAGGTCCCCCGGCTGACTAAACCTATTAGCAGCATAACTAAGGGAGGGTTCAGAAACACATGGTCCCTCCCTAATTGTAGGCTATATCAAAAAGGTAGGTTTTAGCCCTATTCTTAAAAACAGAGATCGAGTCTGACTCCCGAATCCAGATTGGCAGCTGATTCCACAGGAGAGGAGCTTGATAACTGAAGGCTCTGCCTCCCATTGTACTTTTGGAGATTCTAGGTATTACAAGTAATCCTGCATTTTGGGAGCGTAGTGCTCTGTTAGGATAATACGGTAGTATCAGATCTTTTAAATAAAAAGGAGCCTGATTGTTTAGAGCTTTGAAAGTAAGAAGAAGGATTTTAAACTTAATTCTAAATTCTATGGGAAGCCAATGAAGGGAGGCCAGAACCGGAGAGATATGATCTCTCTTTCTAGTACCTGTTAAAACTCTTGCTGCAGCATTTTGGATCAGCTGAAGACTTTTTAAAGATGTTTTAGGACAGCCTGATAATAAAGAATTACAATAATCTAATCTCGAGCTAACAAAAGCGTGGATCAGCTTCTCAGCATCACTCTGAGACAAGATGCTCCTAATCTTGGCAATATTACGCAAATGATAGAAGGCAGTCTTAGAAACAAATTTAATATGTGAATTGAAGGACAAATCCTGATCAAAAATAATTCCAAGGTTCCTCACAGAGCTATTAAGAGAAAGAGTAACTGCATCCAAACTGAAAGTTTGATTTGGAAAGGAATTTCTAAGGTTTTTTGGACCAACAAGAATGACTTCAGTCTTATCTGAATTTAATAGCAGGAAATTACAAGTCATCCAAGCTTTGATTTCCTTAAGACAGGCTTCTAACTTGGCTAATTGATTACTATCATCTGGCTTCATTGACAGGTATAATTGTGTGTCATCTGCATAACAATGAAAATGTATACAGTGCTTTCTAATAATGTTGCCTAACAGAAGCATATATAAACTAAAAAGAGTAGGGCCTAGCACAGATCCCTGTGGAACTCCATGACTAAGCTTTGAGTTGAAAGAAAACTCATTATTTACATGAACAAACTGGAACCTATCAGATAAATAAGATCTAAACCACTGCAACGAAGTTCCATTAAGTCCAACATAGTGTTCTAATCTATCAAGTAGAATATTATGATCGATAGTATCAAAAGCTGCACTAAGGTCTAAAAGGACAAGTACAGAGACTAGTCCATTATCAGATGCAATGAGGAGGTCGTTAGTGACCTTCGCTAAGGCTGTTTCAGTACTATGATGGATTCTAAACCCAGATTGAAACTCTTCAAGTAAACCATTTTCCTGCAGGTGGTCAAATAATTGCATAGCAACAACTCTTTCTAAGATTTTTGAAATGAAAGGGAGATTAGAGATTGGTCTATAGTTAGCTAAAGCTCCTGGATCTAGCGTTGGCTTTTTGAGTAAGGGTTTAATTACAGCCGTTTTAAAAGCCTGCGGTACATGGCCTAAAGTTAATGAAGAATTGATTATATGAAGAATAAAGCTACCAATAAGTGGGAAGACTTCTTTAAATAACCTGGTAGGAATAGGGTCTAAAAGACAAGTTGAAGGTTTGGATGAGGAAACTATTTTGTCTAACTCACAAAGGTCGATTGGAGTAAACTCATCAAGACAGACATCAATAGAAGGAGTTGTAGTAGTTAAAGTATTTAAGTTAACTGTGGGAAGAATCTGATTGATTTTATCTCTGATGGATGAAATTTTATTATTGAAAAAGTTCATAAAGTCCTGACTAGTAAGCTCTAAGGGAATGCTAGGATTGACAGAGTCTTGACTTTTTGTCAACCTGGCTACAGTACTGAAAAGAAACCTGGGATTATTCTTGTTCTCTTCTATTAATGCAGAGTAATAACTCGTTCTAGCTTTTCTAAGAGATTTTTTATAAATTAAAAGATGATTTCTCCAAGCTAAATAGATTTCATCTAAATTAGTAGAGCGCCATTTTCTTTCTAATTGACGAGTCTTCTGTTTTAAGCTACAAGTTTCTGTGTTGAACCAAGGAGTTAGGAATCTCTGATTAGACTTTTTCTTTTTTAAGGGGGCCACCAAGTCTAGAGTCTGATGCAGAGAAGCTGAAACACTATCCACCATGTTATCAATTACAGAAGGAGCAAGCTGTCTATAGCTTATTTCCGTTGTGTTGACACATGGCATAGAGGAAACAATCTGCATAAATTTGGAAACAGCATCATCTGAGAGGCATCTACTGTAATAATATTTTTCTTTAGGAGCCAAATAGTCAGAAATAGTAAAATCAAAGGTTAACAGACAATGGTCTGACAGTACAGGGTTATGAGGAGACACTACAAGATTTTCTATTTCTATGCCATATGTCAGAACAAGGTCCAATGTATGGTGGAGGTAATGAGTAGAATTTCCTACTTTCTGAGAAAACCCAATCGAGTCTAATATTGAATTAAAAGCCACATTAAGGCAGTCACTATCTACATCCACATGTATATTAAAGTCCCCTACTATAATTATTCTATCAGATTTCAGCACTAAATCAGCTAAGAAATCAGCAAATTCGGATAAAAATTCTGAGTAGGTTGATGGGGGACGATAAACTATGGCAAATAAAATTGGGTTTAACCTAAAATTGCTAAAGTGCCCAATACTGAGGACCAGGCCGTCAAAGGAATTATAACATGTTTTTTGCTTTACATTAACTAGTAATTTGGAATGGTAAATTGTTGCTACTCCTCCTCCACGACCAGAACTTCTGGGATTTTGACAGTTTAAATAACCAGAGGGAGTTGATTCATTTAAACCAACATAATCCTCTTGCCCTAACCAAGTCTCTGTAAGGGAAATTAAATCAATCTGATGATCAATTAACAGATTATGGACTAACAGAGACTTGGGAGTTAGAGACCTAATATTTAATAAACCACATTTAATTTTTAAATTATGAGGAGGAACAGAGGCCAAATCATTCAATTTAGAGGCTTTATGTTTAATTTGAGTTTTACCAATATTTTGCTTTATCACTTTGGGATGCTTATGCATTATATTTTTATTTACTTTGGAGGGAGCAGACAACGATTCTCTGATGGGGAAGTCAGGGGCTAAGCTGAGGGGTGGCGGATGAAGAGGAGCTGTAGAGAGGCGTGTAAGACTGTGACTCTGCTTCCTGGTCCCAACTCTGAGTAGCCAGGGTTTTGGAAATTTGGATAAAAAAGATGCCAGATTGTTAGATAAATGAGAAGCACCATCTAAAGTGGGATGAATGCTGTCTCGTCTCATAAGACCAGGTTTTCCCCAAAAAGAGCTCCAATTGTCAATGTAGCCCACGTCATTTTTAGGACACCACACAGACAGCCAGCGGTTCAAGGATGACGAGCGGCTAAACATGTCATCACTGGTCAGATTGGGGAGGGGCCCAGAGAATACTACAGAGGCAGACATCGTTTTTGCAAAGTCACACACCGATTCTACATTAAGTTTCGTGACTTCCGACTGCCGGAGACGGATGTCATTAATGCCGGCGTGAATAACAATTGTGGAATATTTACAGTTACTTTTAGCCAGCATTTTCAAATTTGACTCGATGTCGCCTGCTCTGGCCCCAGGAATGCATTTGACTATGGCCGCTGGAGTCTCTAGGTTCACGTTTCTGACTACAGAGTCGCCAATGATCAGAGTTTTTTCCTCAGCAGGTGTGTCGCTGAGCGGGGAAAAACGATTACAAACGTGAACAGGTTGGTGGTGAACCGGGGCTTTGCGACTAGGCTTCCTTCTCACCGTCACCCACCCAGTCTCCTCGCTGCTGAGGAGAGCCGGGGAACCGCTGACCGGGACCTAAGCTAGCTAGCTCCGCTGCAGCTAATGGGCGTCCGTCAAGATTAACTGGCGCAGACGGTGTTTCAATGCAGCAGAGCCGGGATTCCAAATCAGACAACCTCGCCTCAAGCGCCTCAAAAAGACAACATTTATTACATTTACCGTTATCACTAAAAGAGGCAGAGGTGTAGCTAAACATCTGACAGAGAGAGCACACCAGAGGAGGAGAGGAAGGAGAGCTAGTAGCCATAGCTAGTGGCTGGAGAGCAACCACACAGGCAAACAGCAAAACAGGAAGTGACGATCCTTCCCCTCAGGAAGGATCGTCCCCTCTGTCCTCTGTCTGATCCTTCCCCTCTGTCCTGGGACAGCACCTTGACCCAGTGGAGGAGATGGGAGAGAGAAGGATGGTGGCTAAACTGTCATCTCTGCTGGAGTCCGAGTCCCACCCTATGCAGGACATACTGAACGCACTGAGGAGCTCATTTAGCAGTAGACTACATCATCCTAGGTGCGCGACCGAGAGGTTTCGCAGGTCCTTCCTACCTACGGCTGTCAGACTTTATAACCTAAGCAAGGCTGCTCGCAGAGATGGCAAAAAAACGTGACGACCTAATAGTATTGAATGCAAAAGACGCAACAGACTTACACAAATGGTCCCCTCCAGTATACAACTAGGACAATATCAGTCGCTATGGACGGTGACAATATGTATGGGTACATATTCATACTATGTAGGGTAACTAAATAGATGGTTATGCTGTTTATTCCATCTAGCTACAATGCTCTACACTGTGTATATATATTTATATATTTATATGTACATATGTATGTTCACTGCTCTTTATTTCTTATCTTCTAAATTATTGCTCTGAGTATTGCTATCCTGTGCTGTTGCAATCCTGGAATTTCCCCATTGTGGGACTAATAAAGGCTTATCTTATCTTATCTTATTAGCATGTCCTCTGTTGATGGTAGACCAGCTCGTTTCAGCGCTTCTATGTTGGTTATCTTGTCTTTCCATGAGATATTCATTATGGCTCGAAGGTGTCTCATCATGTACGCTTGGAGTTTCATTACCTGCACTCTGTAGACAGTCCAAGTTTCAGCACCGTACAATAGAGTAGCCAGTACTGTCGCTCTGTACACTTTGCATTTCACATGGATAGACACATGTCGATTGTTCCACAGTCTCTCCCTCAAGTTTCCAAACACAGCACTCGCTCTTCCCATTCTGAGAGATAGTTCATCCTCCAGCCTAGCATTCTCTGAAACAGTACTCCCTAGATACTTGAAAGCCTTGCACTTGAGTAGTGGCTCTGTACCAATGCTGATCTCTTCTGGTAGTGACGTTGATAATTGGAACTTTGGTGGTTGATAAAGGCACTAAGTCTTCTTGATGTTGATTTAGAGGCTGAATTGGCTAGCTGCTCTTGCAAATTTCTCCACTAAAGCTTGCATATCTTCTACACTGTGTAACTAGAGCACTGTTGTTGGCAAAGAGCATTTCTCTTACTACCTTTATCAATGTCTTACTCTTGGCTTTAAACTGTGCCACATTGAACAAGTCTGCTTCTTTCCTTGTTTGAATGTATACTTCTGAAGTGTCTTTGAAGGCCACCTCAAGCATGGCTGCCAGATATAGTGAGAAGAGTGTAAGTGCCAGCACACACCCTTGTTTCACCCCGTTGATTACTGAAAAGTCTTTAGATACTGAACCACTCATTGCCATGTTTGCTTGCATACCTGTATGGAGTGCCTCGATCAGGCTGACAAACTTCTCTATACAGCTGTATTTCTTGAGTACCTGCCAAAGTCCTTGTCACGAAACAGTATCGAAGGCTTTACTGAAGTCTATGAAGACTACATAAAGCGGCATGTTCTGTTCAATACACTTTTCTTGAACCTGTTTCAAGCAGAAAATCATGTCCATTGTGCTTCTTCCACATCTAAAGCCGCACTGGGTTTCCGGTAGTACATTCTGTGAGATGTGTTCATTGAGTCTGTTCAGTAGTACATGTGAGACAATCTTACCAACAGTGGCTAGCAGTGATATACCTCAGTAATTTCCACAACCTTTCCTGTCACCTTTCTTGAACAAAGGCACAATACTTGCATACTTCCAGTCTTGAGGTACTTTCTGGGCATCCCATATCTCTTGGATGAGTTTGCGCAGGCAGTTGGTCAGCTGAACACCACCAAATTTCCACACTTCTGCTGGAATTCCATCCCTTCCTGGAGCTTTACCAACATAATAGAATAGAAGTAACTGCAGCTTTGGTCATTTTAATGAATTTTATTGAATTAAACATAGTTGTATTCATAATTGTATTTCTTCAGAATCAGAGTTGAACTCATTGTTCTGTTCTTGCTGTGTAAGTTAATGTTCAAATACATGTGGAAAAAGTCACAACTGTACCACAAACTTTTCAAGGGAAAATATAAATGAATTCATTAAGATAAGATAAGATAAGATAAGATAAGATAAGCCTTTATTAGTCCCACAATGGGGAAATTCCAGGATTGCAACAGCATAGGGATAGCAACACTCAGAGCAACAATCAGAAGGCAAGAAAAAACAACATCTAGTAAACATATGTCCATATTACTATAAATGTATATACAGTATATAGACACACAGTGCAGAGCATTATGGTTGGTTGGTGAATGTGCAGCAGAAAGTCTAAGTTCTCTCTCCGCGGATGCAGCGGGCCAGCTGGAAGTCTTTGGGCATGATGGTGACCTCCTTAGCGAAGAAGAGACCCACCAGGTGGGCCTCGCTGGTCTCCTGCAGAGCCATGACGGCGAAGCTCAGGAAACGCAGGACGGTCTTGAAGTCCTGAGCGATCTCCCTCACCAGGCGCTGGACGGGCAGCTTACGGATGAGCAGCTCCGTGGATTTCTGGTAGCGACGGATCTCTCTCAGAGCCACGGGCCTGTGACGGCGAGGCCTCTTCACTCTGCCGGTGGCCAGAGCGCCTCTCCGAGCAGCCCTGGTGGCTAGCTGTCTCCTGGGGGGCTTCTTCCTCCAGTAGATTTTACGGGCGGTCTGCTTGGTTCTTGCCATCGCTCTTTATTATTCTGTCTTATATTTCTTTCACGCCGCCTAAACTCCAGCCCGGCACCCGCGTCCTTTTCGCTACAGCTCCCGGTATGTCGAGTTTCCCATTAGCACCGGGCGGCGGCCAAGTGCTAGCTAGCACTAGCTCCTCCCCGCTATAACGTCTCCCGCTGCAAACCGTGGCTCCGTCCGCCGACCCGGGAGACCCCCAGGGCGATCCGTGCGTCCGTGATATATATACAGAGTGAAAGGTGTAGAAAGAAGAAGGAAGATAAAAAAAGGCTGTTGCAACAGGCAGCCGACTCGTGTGGCGCCGCCGGTCCGGCGGAACCGGAACCGGAAAAAAAAAAAAAAAAAAAGACAGAAATGAATTATAAGAATTATAAGACAGAAATGAATTAACAGCACAAATTGATGAGGAAAAAGTGATAAATTTACAAGAAAAATGTCTGAATTTTTTTAGAAAAACCTCACAAATTTATGAGAATAGTCTCAAATGTACAATAGTCCTAAATTTACAAGAGCAAAAACACAATAATAATGTGGGAAAAAAATAGTAAATTTAAGTGAAAAACACCTTTCAAATTTACAAGGGAAAATGTAGTAAATTTAGAAGAAAACTGTCCAAAAATAGGAGATAAACCTCTCAAACTGTTTCACATCTCTTGCAACTTTTTAAGTATATACACTCAAGGGATTTAATAATGCACCATACGTACATTTACTTGTGTAGTTTGAGTCGTATGCAAATGACCACTCATACATTGCTTCTCATTACCTTTTAATGAATATCTTATCTTAATCAGTGACCAATAAACAAGAAAAGGACAAAAAAAATGCCAAGAAACATAAGTACCATAAATTGAGCTATAGTGACGTTTTCCCCCAAATTTTGTTCTGAGTCACAGGACTGCTCACAATAATCAGTCAGGCGTGAACAAATGCCAAATGGTGGGAATTACCCTACATGCATGTGTACAACTTGTTTTCTTAATAGAGAAAAGTTCTTCCCAAACTGGGCCAAAAATAGAGTGGTGTTGTGGAGAAAAAGGAACACGCGAAGGCAACGAGCTGGACGACACAAGGCTTTATTATTTCTCCAACATAACAGCAAACACGCTTCAGAGCTCTGCTGAGCTACTGCGCTATCTGGGTCTCTGTACATTCCTCTTTTATACTTTTATTTCCATATGTAGAAACCCAGAGCTTCCGACCTTCATACATAAAGAGAAATATAGTACATTAACATAACATTACGCTGGCGCTGCTGTTACACACTATTCTTCTCTCTGTGGCTCCGGTGATCTTACTCTCCCCGGGGGGGGGGGGGTGTATTAACCTAACTGTCCTGTTTGATACCCCCCGGTGGCACCTCTTCATTGAGTCCGTCGTCCTGTCTTCCCCTTGTCTCTCTGGGTGTGAGAAAACCCCAAGACTGTGACCCCACAGTGTGTTATTAAATCCCTTGAGTGTAGATACTTTCTTACTCTTACTCAGTTAATTAATTGGGGTCACTACTCTTATACTTGAGTAATTAATATCATAAGGTAACAATACTTTTACTTGGCTACAATTCTCTACAGAAACTGTGATTGTATGATTTAGGCTAAGTGTGTGACCAAGGAGATTGTAATTTCTCAAAGAAATAAAACCTACTTGTTTGTCTACTTTATTAATCCCAAGAGGGAAATTCAAAGGTGTCCACGGTGCAGCACTGCCAATCAAAGACCAAAGGAGTCGAAAAGCCCTTTGGGCGAAGACCGAAGGGGGATTATGTTATGGGTCAGTCCGTCCATCTGTCTGGCCGTCCCAGTTTTGTGAAATCAACTCCTCCTACAGTTTTGTTCCAGTTGTTTTGAAACTTGGTTCCATGGTTTGATATACACTGATGACATGCATATTGCAATTTAGTTCTCACTGGATGATTTTTGTGGGAATTGTAGCCCCTGACCTATGACCTCCGGTTTCACCTCACTTCATAGATAGTAACTGTCTTGTGAAATCAACTCCTCTTACAGTTTTGTTCCAGTTGTTTTGAAACTTGGTACCATGGTTTGATACACTCTGATGATGCGGTTCACCTTGGGATCCTGACCTCTGACTATGGGTTTGGAGTCAAAAGGTCGAAGGTCAAGGTTAACATTCCTTATGCCTTATTACTGTACAATGAGTAAAGCTAGGGCCACCAAATTTGGTACACAGGTTCACCCTGTGATCTTGAAGTGTGACTGTGGTCTTGGGATTGCAAGGTCAAAGGTCAACATCAAAGCACCTTATAAACTATATCTCAACAGCAAAGAAAGCTAGGGTCACTAAACCTGGTACACAGGTTCACTCTGAGACCATAACCTCTAACTACAGGTGTGGGATGAAAAGGTCATAAGCCAGAGTTGGCACTCTCTATGATCTCTTACTATAGAACATATAAAGCTTTCTAGAATCGCCATACTTGCTACCAGGGGCATAAATCCCAGGAGGGATGCAGGGGTCATGCCCCCCCTTCTATAAAGCTGTCCCCCCAAAAAATCACATTGTAAATACAAGCATGTTTTATTTGAACAGCATAGTAATGTTCGTTGAAGGCACAATACAAGTGGTGCAACTTAAAAACACATTGTTTGACATTTATAACTACTGAAAGATTAGACCCCCCCCCCCATCCTCACAGTGGTTTAGTCCAATCTGTTTCTCCCCCGTGGGCGGGGCTGCTGCGGCTCCTTACACACACGCTGACAGAGAGGCAGAGAGCGGTTAGGAGTAAGTAAGTACATTGAAAGCTTAATGAGTGAACGGTTAATAAGTCATTTATCAGTCCATGTTTTCAACAGTCACATACAGAACATGAAAAGTGATATTTCATCTCATTTGTCCAAAGTCTGCCGGCATGTTTTACATAAACTCAGCATATAGCATGTTAAGCTAATTAGTAGGGATGTAATGTAACGATGCATCATGACACAGATATACTGTGTTATGAAGTTTAGACCAGACCATAAATCTGAATATGAAGTCACGTGTTTTATACTGGATATTTAGTTCACACTGTTCTGGACTTGTAGCCTACTGTCATGAACCGAGCCGGTTTGCTCTTCAGGCTCGGTTCTGACCTTTCTCTGTGGCTCAGGTTACCTGTGTATTTATGTATTGTGTTATCTTTTGAGTTTCTTGTAGTTTCTGTTTTTCCTTGTTTATTTCTGTACCTGTAGCCACTGCGTTCTGGCCAGCAGCTGTGAGGCAGCTTCCTTTGGCCTACACTCGTGTGGGTGCTGTCTGACACTTGCCGGTCCAACCACGCCCCCTCTCTCATGACAGCCAACTGGTTCCACTCCGGTAACTGCCCTTCCCGCGATTCGCCCAGGTACACCCAATCTACCGTTGCCAGCAATGCTTGTACTTAAGCAGCTCTTTGCCAGTTAAGCATTGCTGGGCTATTGTATTGTCATTACGTTTGTGCCACTGTACACAGTGGTCTGCCTGCTTCTCGTCCCATCTTGAAGCCAGTAAGTGTACCCTTTCGCCTTTTTGTGTGTCAGCTTTGTTTTTGCACTGTTTGTGTTCTGCCACTGTGGTCTGCCTGCTTCACGCCCCGTCGTGTAGCTCTTTAGTGTACCCCCTCACCATTTTTGTATGTCTGTATTTTGTGAACTGATTCTTCTTTCTTTAATAAATGTGTTTGTGGTGTAACCTGCTCGTAAATCCACCTTCCTTCTACTCCTCCGTGCACTGTGTAAAAGCGCAAAGAAAGAAAGCACAAAGAAAGTGACAGAATAGTCCAGCCCGCAAAGGATTTAGCGGGTTACACCCACACTTCACGTTTTCTTTTTTGAACTGTTTCCTCACCCACCTGATTTTGCCCTACGATGCCTTTGGCACGCCGTTCCCACACCGGCCGGAGCAGACGATTGGCGGGGCATCCCACGGTGGAGGAGGAATGGGTGGCGGGCTTTATCCAGGATTTTATGGACGAGGCCCATGAAGCCCACGGACAGGAGGCAAAGTGGAGCTGCCTGGATTCAGCCATAGGGATCCTGGAGGCGCATCCAGGGCTCTGGAACTATCCGCAGTATGAGGTGCTGTTGTCTTCGGTCTGTGCGTTGGATCAGGAGTTTACCAACCTGAGGAGGGGGGCGCTCTCCACAAAGCCCAAGCGGAGATGCTCTCCACAGCCTGCTATTATGCCTCCTCAGCCTCGCCATCAGCTTCAGCCTCCCGCAAATAGCGTCATCCTGCGGGGAAACGTCAGAAGAGGCCCTCCTCGTCCTCGGCAGTCATCTCCCCTCCAGCTGCCGTGAGGTCTGCCAGGGCCACCCCAGGAACGCCCACCTCCGTTGCCATGGAGACGGCTCCTCCACAACCCTTTGAAGGGGGCCAAATCACTGTTGGCACGGAGAGGGATCACTGTCTGCCTGCTGCAGCTGTCAACATCGAACACCGGGATGGCAAGCAAGTGTTTTTTTCCATTCTATTCAACTAAATCACGGTAAACCTTGTCTGTCTCCCAAGGGAGAAGACCAGTCTCTGCAGTCTGCTGGGCTCTCTCCTCCAGCTGCAAACACTTACTCTTTTCCTGTTCTCTCCATGTCTCCTCCATTTTTTCCTGAACGCCCACTGGTCCAAGGACAGAGCCATCGGATAGTGGAGGAGCTGGTGGCCTTGAAGGATCTCGCTCCGGAGACAGTACGGAGACATCCCCCTGCAGCCACACCGGAGGAATCCCCAGCGTTGGAGCCATTGCAGGAGGACTGTGGGACTGCAGTCACCATCTTGCCAGCTGCGGAGGCAACCACAGTGGATTGGGAGCCAGAGCTGGACCTCCTTGAGGCCGGGCCCGAGACTTCATCACCAGGATCGACGAAGTCCTGGACGGCGGTGGAGTTCAAGCTCAGGCAAGTTATCTCTCTTGTTTTTCTTATGTCTGTGTTGGGGAGATCTTGCTTGGCTCTAGGGGAGGAGAGTCAGGTGCAGCCCTCAGATTTATCTGAACTCCCCTCGCCGGGCTCCACCGGTGCCGGCGACCCTAACTACTTTTCCCTCTCTGTTGTCCCTGAGCTTCCTCTTAGGGCCGCCGGAGAGGATCCAGCATCACCAGGGGTCTCTGTGGGTCTGGTCTCTCCACCAGATGACGTCACAGGTCCGGCTCCCCTGCTGCCTAAGGCCATCGTGCGGGTCCCTCCGCAGGCTGAGTCTCTATGGGTGCGGTGTTCTGGTCTGGGACCCTCATGGGGGCTGCGCCCCAGTGTTAGCTCGACATGGGTGCTGCGCTCCTGCATGGACCCGTCATGGGCGCCATGCTTCAGCCCGGAGTCCACCAAGGGTGCAGCGTTGGCCAGGTCGGGGTCCACTGTGGGTGTTGCAGAGCTCCAGCCGGAGTCCTCCGCAGGTGCTGCAGCGCTCCAGCTGGAGACCACCGTGGGTGTTGCAGAGCTCCAGCCGGAGTCCTCCGTGGGTGCTGCAGAGCTCCAGCCGGAGTCCACCGCGGGTGCAGCTGTGTCCCAAGCCGGGACCATCAAGGGTGCTGCTGGTCAGCCTGAGGACACCAGGGCCTCCACTCCTCAGCCTAATGCCGTTGTGGCCTCCTCATCCTCCTTGTCTGACGCTGTGGGGGTTCCCCTCCTACGGTCCGGTCACCCACCAGTGAGCCTTCTGGGGGGCAGGCCACCATCTGCTTCAACCCTCCGGTCCTGGTGGCTCAACCGCGCTGGCCGACCGCTGGAAGGACTGAGTCGCTGGGTCAGGTGGCTCGTCCTGACCTGTTCCCCCCACCTCCCAGCCTGGGTTGATTATTGTTGTTGTTCCGGACGGGGGGGGGGGAACTCTTTTTTTCCCTTCCTTGTGATGTTGCCGTGGATGTCTGGATTCCACCCCTTGAGGGGGGAACTCTGTCATGAACCGAGCCGGTTTGCTCTTCAGGCTCGGTTCTGACCTTTCTCTGTGGCTCAGGTTACCTGTGTATTTATGTATTGTGTTATCTTTTGAGTTTCTTGTAGTTTCTATCCTTATTTATTTCCATACCTGTAGCCACTGCATTCTGGCCGGCAGCTGTGAGGCAGCCTCCTTTGGCCTACACTCATGTGGGCGCTGTCTGACACGTGCCGGTCCGACCATGCCCCCTCTCTCATGACAGCCAGCTGGTTCCACTCAGGTAATTGCCCTTCCCGCGCTTCACCCAGGTGCACCCTATCTACCGTTGCCAGCGATGCTTGTACTTAAGCAGCTCTTTGCCAGTCAAGCATTGCTGGACTATTGTATTGTCATTACGTTAGTGCCACTGTACACTGTGGTCTGCCCGCTTCTCGTCCTGTCTTGATGCCAGTAAGTGTACCCTTCCACCTTTTTGTGTGTCAGCTTCGTTTTTGCACTGTTTGTGTTCTGTCACTGTACACTGTGGTCTGCCCGCTTCTCGCCTCGTCATGTAGCTGTTTAGTGTACCCCGTCACCGTTTTTGTATGTCTGTATTTTGTGAACTGATTCTTCTTTCTTTAATAAATGTGTTTGTGGTGTAACCTGCTCGTAAATCCGCCTTCCTTCTACTCCTCCGTGCGCTGCGTAAAAGCGCACGGGGAGAACATGACAGCCTACACATTCATGCCAAAATAAATCTAGGCTAATTATGCACATTATCTGTAGTTAGGCGTTGCATCTCTCCTAAATCTGAAAATAACCTGTGTGCTTGTGCTTGTCCAGTTATGGCAGAGAAAAGAAAAGTAACAGACATCCGGTCATTTTTCAGTGCACCGAAACGACAAGTAAGTAGAAAGATCCCAATAATATTAAGGCAGTTTGTTGAAAAATGTCAATATAAAGGAATGAGGAGTTCATGGAAATGTTTAATAATTGTTTCATTACGAACAGCAAAGTCAGGGCAGAGAGCTGGGCACAGAGAGACACAGTCAGTCAACCAGAAATATAGAGTCTCAGGTAAGTCTGTTGAGCTTTTGCTTAGTGTGATGAAATAAGGAGAACACTCTTATTTAGACTGCTGAAAAAATACAATGCCTTGCAAAAGTATTCCGCCCTTTTGCTTTTTACCTATTTTGTTACATTACAACCTGTAATTTATATGTATTTAATCGGAATTTTATATAATAATTCGCAAAAAAAAATGTCTACATTTGTGAAATGAAATGAGAGAAATAAGAAAATACAAACAATTAAAAACATAAATTGACATGTGCACATGTACAGTATCACCCCTTTGGTATGAAGCCCCTGAAAGTTCTGGTGCAACTATTTACCTTCAGAAGTCACAAGAACAGTAAACTAAAGTCCACCTGTGTTCAATCTAAGTGTCATATGATAATTTTGAATGAACTGACAAGGCACTGTATATGGTAGTTCAGGTTCAGGTTCAGGTTACTTTATTTGTACCTGTAGGTAGATTTGTTTTGCAGTCTGGTGACATCCATATTTACAAGCCACAAATTACATAGTTGTGAGTTTGAAAGATATATTATTTCTATTCTAGGAGGCAGACAGTTCACAGTCAGGGGCAGTGGTGGAAGGGCCAACCAGAGAGCTGGAGACTTCATTTGACAGCCCAGGGGACAGGGATACAGCAGGTCAAGATCAGAAACATTCTACCAGCAGCACCACCAGCACAGGGGCGGGGGACAGAGGCACAGCAGAGAAATCAGACCTCAGTGAGTGTACCAAACCGTATCAACCACATCCACAATTTATCGAACCACAAACTCTTAGTCATAAAACACTTACATTCCAAGACAAATGGTTTCGAGATTTTCCATGGTTACATTACTGTCCATCACTTAAAGGGGTCTTGTGTTTTTACTGCAGCAAAGGCTACTCTCACCAGTCCTCTTTTGGACAAAGAGCTGATGCTGCAGTCATCAGTACAGGCTTCAGAAACTGGAAAAAGGCCTGTGAAAATACGGTGCGTTGCGAAGCGAGGCCAGAGCTTCAATTTGTCAATTAGTCCATTTTATTTATAACTCACAAGTAAATAGTCCAGACATCCGACACAATTCTTCAAAACTCTTCTTTACAGCAATGATCGACGATCTCTTTAATATGTCTCAGTGAACTCAACTAAACACTTCTGTCACAGTCACCACACCTGTTTTATACTAACAGCAATTATTAGGGCTGATTAGCCCCTACCATAATCCCAGGTAAAACAACAAATCTTCCATCATTTACACATACCCACTAATTCTAAAATACATAAATATTTTCCCCACTATACAATATAAATAACATATAATAAATAACAATCAATGACAACAATAATAATATAAATAGTCCAATAAATAGTTCAAAACCTTATTTACAAAACTAAACCACCCCTCTAACTTACCATAGATGTTTCCTTCCTGCTGGTGTCCTATAAAAGGCCTTCAACTCCCTGAAGGAGTCTTTTGCCTGGACACCCACAGGAAGCATATTGGCAAAGGTATGTGCAATAACTTATCGACCATTATTTTACCCAAATACTTAACCATACAATTATCTCCCAAGGCATTCAAATTAAACAAAGACAGATCCCCAAATAAATGTGTGTACTTTAACAAATAACAACATTTATTACAAATATAACATAATCACAAATATAGAGCTGTGAACTGAACAACAAATATAACATAATCACACAAACAATAAGTCATAATAGTGGTGACATCCCATCGTCACAAGGCCATTGAAAAATTCACAGCACACCAAAACTCTCAAGCCCACCACCACTATGTAAGTGTGAGTGCACGTCAGCCAAATCCCATCAGTGCCCAGTTATCCAGCACATGGGGTAAACAGCAGGAGGCAGCAAGACATTGTACAGCGAAAATTGTTAGTTCTGTGCAGCATAGTAGAGTCATTTTGGGGGGTTTCGTGACCAACCTCCCAGGACCTTTTTTTCTCACTGGATTTAGCATTCTAGACCCATTTTAATGAAAATAAGCTCCCATGTACCTCCCAAAAATTACGGGAAACCTTTTTTTTGCCCAAAATTCAAAATGGCCGCCAAAATGCATACCACCACCTATATCTCAGTAACTAATTCAGCTAGGAGGTTGATTTTGGTGTCTAGACATAGGTTTTTGGGGTCAAGCATTCCATTAATGCTATTAGTTTACTTGTGAAACAAACCCATCACGATGAAATCCAATATGGCCGCCAATATGGCCACCGATTAGGATCATTCAGGTGTACAGTGTGTAACTTGAATTTTCTCCAGGCGTCCTTTGTTGATATTAGGAGCAATTGTTTCCAGTCCCGGTGACTGCTTTTCTGTGGTCCCTTATTGCACCACACGCATAGGTTCTTGTCATGCACAATACCAGTGCTGGACCGGAGCCTCTTCGGTGAAAAGAGAGAAGCAGATGGAGATGGATCCCCCTGAACTGATTGATTGTCTCTTTCAAGATCTACCTCTAATTTATGCTTACGTTTCTCGGCTTGAGATAGACAACGCTTGTTAGATAACGTGGTGTAACATGTCTGGTGCATATAATGCCCTTTTGGCCCTTTGGCCCAATCAATATTCCCACATTGAAACCGATCAAGTCCTTTCCATCGTAGAGTTTTTTCACAAATTGAATTCCATTTTTGGTCCTTGGTATTATCCAAAGAGTCACTTTTGGTACATGGTTGACCACAACGTAGAATGCATTCGTATTCACCGGAAGACGTTGATTGTAATTCATCATTGTCACTTGCAGTATCCATTTTATCCCTCACTTTATATGAATAAGTGTCTGAAAACAAAAACAAATTTGTCATTATCAGAACAGAGGAGAGAAAAAGGAGGGATGACAAGACCTAGAGTCAAAGGCCCTTGTACTGTCTACTGTCATTACGGTAGCATTAAGCAAGCAGCATGATCAATATGCTAACATTACCTGACTATACAGTATGGAACAAGATTCAGAATTCTAACCTCTCCAGATAAGTTTAAAGCTAAATTTATACATACCTGGCAACCTTGGTTAAATTGGAAAGATTAGGACTACATATTATGGCAGCACAGACGTTACAAAATCACTGCATCCTCTCTCTTGCTATGCAAAAAGGAATCAATGAATCAAGCATAGGATTCCGGGAATCCTAAGGGGATTACCCAAGTGTTCCTCAGTGAAATCACTGAATCAATGCAGGAGCTTTCTAATAATTATTAAAAATGAATGTAAGGATACCTCATTTGACATTTTTAGCTCATTTGGTGACGGATATGAAAAAGTCCATTGCATGTGAAAATGACAGCCGGCCGCCATCTTGGATTTCTCGATTATGTAATCATTTAAACACACTTTTATTGGAATAAACAGATAGTATGACCCCTTAAACCTCTGTTTTGACACCAACATCAGCTTTCTAGGTGCCTTAGTAGTCAAGAAACAAAAAAAATGTTAATCGGTGGCCATATTGGTGGCCATATTGGATTTCATCGTGATGGGTTTGTTTCACAAGTAAACTAATAGCATTAATGGAATGCTTGACCCTAAAAACCTATGTCTAGACACCAAAATCAACCTCCTAGCTGAATTAGTTACTGAGATATAGGTGGTGGTATGCATTTTGGCGGCCATTTTGAATTTTGGGGGAAAAAAAAGTTTCCCATAATTTTTGGGAGGTACATGGGAGCTTATTTTCATTAAAATGGGTCTAGAATGCTAAATCCAGTGAGAAAAAAAGGCCCTGGGAGGTTGGTCACGAAACCCCCAAAAATGACTCTACTAGCATGTAGCAAGACAGTGACAAGCCTTAAGAGACCACACTACTGAAAGTGGTAATCTATATCGGCTCTTGAAACTTAGGGCAGAAGAGGATGACCCAGTGTTGCAAAAGTGGTTAACAGAGCACAGCACAATGTACACAGCCCCAAATCTCAAAATGAAATTCTCAATATCATCGCCAATACCATAATTCGAGGCACTGCAGCTGGAATTAGGTCTCTTCCCGTTGTTCAGTTTTCAGTGATTGTTGATGGTTCTCAGGATGTTTCTGATGCTGAACAGGAGATTGTCTGTCTGCGCTATGTGGACCATGACCTTGTCCCACACGAGGGGTTTGTTGGGCAGTATGAGATGTCTGAAACAACAGGCCAGGGCATAGCAATGGTGGTAGTTGATGTGCTGTTGAGGCTTAATCTACCTATGTCTTGTTTATGTGGGCAGACTTTTGATGGCACCTCAAACATGGTAGGACGGTTCACAGGCACACAGGCAATACTGAGGAGGCAGCAGCCATTAGCCCTCTATGTGCACTGTGGTGCTCACTGTGTAAATCTAATTACACAGGCTGGCTGCATGTCCTCCCCACTGATTCAGGACTGCCTTTCTTGGGTCCACCAGTTAGGTGTCCTCTTTGACCAGTCAGGCAAGTTCAAGAGCATGTTTGAAAACATTGCTACATGTGAAGATATGAGTGGGTATTAACAAGCCTAGAGGAGATGGCAGAAAGCATATCCAGGACTGATTCAACTGTCAGTGGCTTATTTGAACACTTCAGTAAAGGCAAGACTGTGTTGGGCCTCACACTTGCCACTGCTGTTGTTGGAGAGCTGGAATGCCTGAACATTTCCCTACAAAAGAAAACCCAGACTGTCTCAGGTATGCAAGCTGCAGTAAATTGTGTGAGGTCTTCTCTTAAGGGAAAGCGAAATGACAAGAGCTACCTTGCACTATATGAGAAAGCTACATCATTGGTTGACTCCATTCATTGATGGACATCAATGGCCTCACTCACACCATCACGGACTACATCAGCTTCTGTGTGGACAATACCGTACCCACCAAGACCATATGGTGTTGCTCGAACAACAAACCCTGGATCAACCCTGAGATAAAAACACTTCTGAGAGAGAAGAAGAGGATCTTCAAGTCGGGGAACAGGGAGATGCTGAAGTCCGTACAGAGGGAGCTGAGGAGGAAAATCAGAGAAGACAAGGACAGCTTCAGGAAGAAGATGGAGGACAAGCTGCAACAGTGCAACATCGACGGGGTCTGGAGAAACCTTAAAACCATCTCTGGGCTCCAGAATACCTCCCCCCAGGCCATGGGGGGCAGGGAGTGGGTGAACAATCTGAATCTGTTTTTTTAATAGGTTTGACCAACCGCCCTCCCCCCACGACTGCACAACAACCACTGCTGCCTCTAAAGTCATTGAGACCTGCTGTCCACACCCCACACCACCAACACACCCCACTCCTAGCACACAGCCCCCCAACCTGACCCACACTAAGACCCAGGTGAGGACGGAGCTGAGGAAGATCAAGGCTAGGAAGGCCTCGGGACCGGACGGCATCAGCGTGAAGCTCCTCAAGTCCTGTGCAGACCAGCTGTGTGGGATTGTGGAGCACATCTTCAACCTGAGCCTGAAGCTGGGGAGGGTACCGCAGTTGTGGAAAACATCTTGTGTGGTACCTGTACCAAAGACTTCCCGCCCCAAAGATCTGAACAGCTACAGACCAGTGGCCCTGACGTCTCACATGATGAAGACCCTGGAGAGACTGCTCCTTGCTCACCTCCGCCCCCTGGTGGGACCAGCGATGGATCCACTCCAGTTCGCCTACCAGCATGGCATTGGGGTGGAGGATGCAGTGATCTTCCTCCTTCACCGTTCTCTGTCCCACCTGGAGAAGCCCGGGAATGCGGTGAGGATCATGTTCTTTGACTTCTCCAGTGCTTTCAACACCATCCAACCGATGATCCTGAAGGACAAGCTGCTGTGCGCAGGGGTGGACCAGCACCTGTCATCATGGATCCTGGACTACCTCACTAACCGGCCACAGTTTGTGAGAACCCAAGATTGTGTGTCCGACACGATCATTGATAGCACGGGGGCCCCCCAGGGAACGGTTTTGGCTCCCTTCCTGTTCACCCTTTATACTGTGGACTTCTCACACAACACAACACACTGCCATCTACAGAAGTTCTCTGACGACTCTGCGATTGTCAGCCTCATCTCCAACGGAGATGAAGCTGAGTACAGAGGACTTATCCAGGACTTCGTGGACTGGTGCCATCAGAACTGCCTCCAGATCAACCCGAGGAAAACTAAGGAGCTGGTGGTGGACTACCGCAGGCAAGGACAACCCCTCACAGCACTAGTAAACATACAGGGAACAGACATTGAGATGGTGACATCCTACAAGTACCTGGGTGTTCATCTGAACAATAAACTAGACTGGTCACACAATACCGATGCACTCTACAAGAAGGGACAGCGCAGGCTGTTCCTACTGAGGAGGCTCAGGTCTTTTGGTGTGCTGAAGACATTCTACGACATGGTGGTGGCATTAGCCATCACTTTTGGAGTGGTCTGCTGGGGCAACAGCATTACAGCAGCCGATAGGAAGAGACTGAACAAACTGATCAAGAAAGCTAGATCTGTCCTGGGGAAACGCCTTGACCCAGTGGAGGAGATGGGAGAGAGAAGGATGGTGGCTAAACTGTCATCTCTGCTGGAGTCCGAGTCCCACCCTATGCAGGACATACTGAACTCACTGAGGAGCTCATTTAGCAGCAGACTACATCATCCTAGGTGCACAATCGAGAGGTTTTTTTTTTTTTAATTTAAGTTTTTGTAAAGGGTATACAGGTCATTACAGCATTGCATTGTTTACATTTTCATCACATGTTCCCTTATTTTTTGCTATTTGACAACATTGGTAGGATAGTTATTACAACACCCCCCCTTTTTTTTTAAAGTGAAAGAAAAAGTGAAATTAAGGAGAATTAAATAAAAACAAAACAAAACAAACAAAAAAACGAATAAACAAACAAACAGAACAGCGAAAAACAAACAAACAGAAAATTAAGTAATTAAAAGTAAAAGAGCAACTGAGTAGCTTTGGAACAAAGAGCGGGACCATTATTGAAATGGTATTTGTCAAAGATTAGATCTAATGGAAGACACATATGCGATCCAGGGTTGCCAAAAGTTCATGAACCCATCCATGTCCTGTCTCAGTGCGAATGTCAACTTTTCCATCGAGTAAATGTCTTGAATCACGTTAATTCAATCTTCAGGTGTAGGACAGTCTTTCAACATCCATTTTTTAGTTAGGGCTTTTTTACTTGCCAATATTAAAACATTGAATAAGTATTTATCTCCTCGTCTTTCCAGTGAGTCCGGTAGTAAACCCAAATACAAAGTTACAAAAGAAAAGGGAACTGTTATTTTGAATATTTTCCCCAATATTGTCTGTACGTTGGTCCAATATTGGTGGATAATTGGGCATGACCAAAACACATGAAAATGATTTGCAGTCTTTTCACCACACAAGCGCCAACAGTTCAACCCCTTATGGGTAAATTTGTTTTGTGCAGGTGTTCTGAAAAATCTTACCAAATTTTTCCATCCAAATTCTCTCCACTGCAGGGATGAGGTACTTTTCCATTGCTGTTTATTTAGCTTTTCCCATATTTCCAATTGTAAAGTGAAATTCCCCTCTTTTTCCCATCTCTCTTTTATATATGATGTGTTGTCTCCTTTTAAGTCTTGAAGACCTTGATATATTTTAGAAATGTATCTGATCCCTGGGATCCCTTTATATGCCATTAAGAAGACCTTCAGAACACCTGACTGGGCCCTTTCCAAATCCTCCTTTTTAAGTATATTGTTTATGTGGTGTCTAAGCTGAAAGAACCTGTAAAGATCTTGATTTATTAGACCTTGTTTTTTCAAATCTTCAAAACTTCTTAAAGTTTGCCCCTTAAAAAAAATCGTAATATTTTATCAGCCCTTTCTCTTTCCACTCTTTAAATCTAGTGTCTGTTTTATTGGGGGTAAAGTCTTGATCATAGGCAATCCATTGCAGAAGTCGATAGGGCTCTTTAGCTTGATTCTCTCTGACTATCTTAAACCAAATTTTTAGCGGGGTCTCTATCCATGGGTTGGTGTTATTCAAGAGTTTAGTTAAGATAAGATAAGATAAGATAAGCCTTTATTAGTCCCACAACGGGGAAATTCCAGGATTGCAACAGCACAGGGATAGCAACACTCAGAGCAACAATCAGAAGGCAAGAAAAAACAAGCAAGCAAGAGCAGCTAATATACATATGTACATATTACTATAAAATATATATATACACACACACAGACACACAGTGCAGAGCATTGTAGCTGGATGGAATAAATATATGAATATATGAACACACAGTGCAGAGCATTGTAGCTAGATGGAATAAATATGTAAATATATAAACACCCACAGTATGGAGCATTGCAGCTAGGTGGAATAAATATGCAAGTATATAAACACACACAGTGCGGAGCAATGTAGCTAGATGGAATAATATGTAGATATATAAAAACACAGTGCGGAGCATTGTAGCTAGATGGAATAAATATATAGATATATAAATATAAACACACCCAGTGCAGAGCATTGTAGCTAGATGGAATAAATATGTAAATATATAAACACACACAGTGCAGAGCATTGTTGCTAGGTGGGATGAAACAGCATAACCGTCTATTTAGTTATCCTACATGGTATGATTATGTGCCCATACATATTCTCACCCTCCATAGCGACCGGTATGTTCCTAGTTGTATGCCGGAGAGGACCATTGTGTAAGTCTATTGCATCTTTTGCATTCAAAAAAAAAAAAAAAAAAAAAAACTATTAGTTTGTTACGTCTTTTTGCTATCTCTGCGAGCAGCCCTGCTTAGGTTGTACAGTCTGACAGCCGTTGGTAGGAATGACCTACGAAACCTCTCGGTTGTGCACCTGGGATGATGTAGTCTGCTGCTAAATGAGCTCCTCAGTGCATCCAGTATGTCCTGCATAGGGTGGAACTCGGACTCCAGCAGAGATGACAGTTTAGCCACCGTCCTTCTCTCTCCTATCTCCTCCATCGGATCAAGGCGTTGCCCCAGGACAGAGCTAGCTTTCTTAATCAGTTTGTTCAGTCTCTTCCTATCAGCTGCAGTAATGCCACTGCCCCAGCAGACCACTCCAAAAGTGATGGCTGATGCCACCACCGTGTCATAGAATGACTTCAGCAGCGCCCCTTGTACACCAAAAGACCTGAGTCTCCTCAGCAGGAACAGCCTGCGCTGTCCCTTCTTGTAGAGTGCGTCAGTATTGTGTGACCAGTCTAGTTTATTGTTCAGATGAATACCCAGGTACTTGTAGGATGTCACCATCTCGATGTCTGTTCCCTGTATATTTACTGGTGCTGTGAGGGGCTGCCCATGCCTGCGGCAGTCCACCACCAGCTCCTTAGTTTTCCTCGCGTTGATCTGGAGGCAGTTCCGATGGCACCAGTCCACAAAGTCCTGGATAAGCCCTCTGTACTCAGCTTCATCTCCGCTGGAGATGAGACCAACGATCGCAGAGTCATCAGAGAACTTCTGTAGATGGCAATGTGTTGTGTTGTGTGAGAAGTCCGCAGTATAAAGAGTGAACAAGAAGGGAGCCAGCACCGTTCCCTGGGGGGCCCCCGTGCTACTGATGATCGTGTCGGAAACACAGTCCCGGGTTCTCACAAACTGAGGCCGGTTCGTGAGGTAGTCCAGGATCCATGATGACAGGTGCTGGTCCACCCCTGCGCGCAGCAGCTTGTCCTTCAGGATCATCGGTTGGATGGTGTTGAAAGCACTGGAGAAGTCAAAGAACATGATCCTCACCATATTCCCGGGCTTCTCCAGGTGGGACAGAGAACGGTGAAGGAGGAAGATCACCGCATCCTCCACCCCAATGCCATGCTGGTAGGCGAACTGGAGTGGATCCATCGCTGGTTCCACCAGGGGGCGGAGATGAGCAAGGAGCAGTCTCTCCAGGGTCTTCATCAAGTGGGACGTCAAGGCCACCGGTCTGAAGCTGTTCAGGTCTTTGGGGTGGGAAGTTTTTGGTACAGGTACCACACAAGATGTTTTCCACAGCTGTGGTACCCTCCCCAGTTTCAGGCTCATGTTGAAGATATACGTCACAATCCCACACAGCTGGTCTGCACAGGACTTGAGGAGCTTTGCGCTGATGCCGTCCGGTCCCGACGCCTTCCTCGCCTTGATCTTCCTCAGCTCCGTCCTCACCTGGGTCTTGGTCAGGGTCAGGATGGGGGGCTGTGTGTTGGGAGTGGGGGGGGTGTCGGTGGAGTGGGGAGTGGGTAGCAGGACTTGATTTCTTAGAGGCAGCAGTGGTTGTTGTGCAGACAGGGGGGAGGGCGGTTGGTCAAATCTATTGAAAAACAGATTCAGGTTGTTCGCCCACTCCCTGCCCCCCGTGGCCTGGGGGGAGGTATTCTGGAGCCCCGAGATGGTTTTGAGGTTTCTCCAGACCCCGCTGATGTCGCTCTGTTGCAGCTTGTCCTCCATCTTCTTCCTGAAGCTGTCCTTGCCTTCTCTGATCTTTCTCCTCAGCTCCCTCTGTACGGACTTCAGCATCTCCCTGTTCCCCGACCTGAAGATCCTCTTCTTCTCTCTCAGAAGTGTTTTTATCTCAGGGTTGATCCAGGGTTTGTTGTTTGAGTGACGCCGTATGGTCTTGGTGGGAACGGATTTGTCCACACAGAAGCTGAGGTAGCCCGTGAAGGTGTGAATGAGGCCATCGATGTCCTCACCATGTGGATCGCAGAGCTGCTTCCAGGCAGTGGCTTCAAAACAGTCCTTTAGAGTGTCCATTGTCTCCTCAGACCATAACTCCACAGTGTGCATGGCCGGAGGTTGTCTGTGCACTAGGGGTTTGTACACCGGTCGGAGATGAACCAAGTTGTGATCCGATCTCCCAAGTGGGGGGAGTTGTGATGAGGTGTACGCCTCCTTAGTGTTTGCGTAGAACAAATCCAGTGTTTTATTGTCTCTAGTGTGGCATGTGACATACTGGGTGAAAGTGGGCAGAATGGGAGACAGTGAAACGTGGTTGAAATCGCCTGAGATGAGGAGAAGAGCATCTGGGTGTTCTGTCTGCAGCCTGCTGGTTACTGAATGGATGACGTCACGCGCTGTCCCAGCGTTCGCCGTCGGATTTGCATAAACAACAATGCAGATCACGTGTGAGTGTTCTCTCGGGAGATATGTAGGCCTCATGCTAACAGCTAGCAACTCAATGTCTTTGCTGCAGTGTCGTTGTTTAACAGTGATATGTCCCGGTCTGCACCAGTTGTTGTTAACATACATGATCACTCCACCGCCCCTAGTTTTGCCACTCTCTGGTGTTCGGTCAGCTCGTATCGTGTGAAAACCCTCCAGCTCAATGTTAGCATCTGCTGCTAGTTCAGTTAGCCACGTCTCAGTAAACAAAAGGAGAGAGCACTCCCGGTAAGTGCTATCATAACGGGAGATAGCCGCTAGCTCATCTAACTTTCCCAGTATCGACCGTACATTTCCCATGACAACAGATGGAAGGGAGGGTCTGTACCTTATATTTTTTGTCCTCCGCCTTACTCCAGCCCGGCAGCCGCGGCGTTTTCGCCTCAGTTCTCTCGGTATGTCGAGTTTTTCCAGTGGGACCGGGTGGCGGTTAAATGCTAGCAGCTCTTCCCTGTTATATCGTATCCTGCTATAAACAGTGGCTCCGTCCACCGGCTCAGGAGACATTTGGGATGATCTGTGTGTCCGTGATATAAGTGGGGTGAAAAAAAAAAAAAAAAAGTGATCAAAAGAGAGAGGAAGGGGAAAAAAAACTCGGAATCGAGCCGCTATTGCAAAAGGCAGCCGACTGGTGTGGCGCCGAGAGGAGAAAAAAAAAAAAAAATCGTTAAGGCATTGTTCCCTATTATTGCCTGTAGGGGGATGTCACTTGTTATTTGGCATTCCATCTCCTTCCATTGTGCAGTGTAGACTGGGTTACATATCTCTACTAAAGTTTTAATTTGTGCAGCTATAAAATAGTCCCTGATATTTGGCAGCGCGAGCCCACCTTTGTCTTTGTTTAGCTGTAGGGTTCTATATCTGATTCTAGGTCTCTTACCCTGCCATATGAATCTTGAGATCCTTCTGTCCAGCTCCTGCCATGTTTTTTTGGGAGGTTCTACCGGTATTGTTTGGAAAAGGTATAGAAGACGCGGAAGTATATTCATTTTGACTGCTTCAATTCTTTGTGCAGTACCTAAGAATGGTATCATATTCCATCTTGCTAGGTCAGATTTTATTTTAGTCACCAGTGGATCATAGTTTAGTGTTATAATTTTGTTGAGTTGTTTCGGGATATTGACCCCCAGATATTTCATAGATTCCAACTCCCAGTTAGTTTTGAGTTCATTTAGTGAAAAATGATTTGGGTCATAGTTGAATGTTAAGACTTGGGTTTTATGCATGTTTAATTTGTACCCCGATAAATCTCCATAGTCTGAAAAAACTGAGATTAGTTCTGGCAGAGAAGTGTCTGGCTGCCCTAGGTATATTAAAATGTCATCAGCAAAGAGTGCTATTTTATGTTCCTTCTGACCAAGTGTAATACCTTGAATTTCTTGATTTTGTCTTATCCATTGGCTCAGAGGTTCTATGAAGATTGCAAAGAGCAGTGGAGACAGGGGGCAGCCCTGACGACATCCTCTTTCCAGCTCAAAAGATGATGATAAATTACCGTTAATCCTTATTTTAGCTGTTGTTTTTTTATATAATGCCTGTATAGTTCTAATGAAGTTGTTATGAAAATTGAAACTGGATAAGATTCTATATAGGAAAGACCAGTCAACCGAATCGAATGCTTTTTCAGCATCTAATCCCAATATGACTGCATTTAAGTTATATTTTTTTATATGATGAATTATGTGTAAAGTGCGTCGAATGTTGTCTTGTGTCTGTCTTTGTCTTATAAAACCTGTTTGGTCTAAGTGAACTAAGTCTGTCAGTATGTTTTCTAACCTTTTGGCAAGGATAGTGGTAAAAAGCTTATAGTCCTGATTTAATACACTGATTGGTCTGTAGTTGGAGCATTCTAGTTTATCCTTTTCAGGTTTAGGTATAACTGCAATGACCCCTTCTCTCCAGGAGGGGGGGATTTCCCCTGTGTGGAGGACGTAGTTAAATGTTTTCAGGAGGAGAGGAGATAGTTGCTGTTTAAAGGTTTTGTACCATTCTGCTGTATAGCCATCTGCTCCTGGGGATTTGTTAGCTTTAAGTTTCATAATTGCTTTTTCCAATTCTTTAGGTTGTATTTCTGACAGTAGGGTTTTATTTTGTGAATCTGTAAGTTGGGGAAGGTTTAATGTGTTTAGTAATGTCTCGGATGCGTTTTTATGTTTTTTGTGGGAGTATAAGTTCTTGTAGTAATTCTCGAAGCTTTTAAGAATATCCTGAATTCTGAATTTTATTTCCTTTGATACTGGGTCTCTGATTTTGTAGATTGCTCTTTCCGTTTGTTGTTTCCTCAATTTATAGGCTAGTAATTTTGCCGATTTACTGCCTGCTTCATAGTGTTTTTGTTTCAGAAATGTAAGTTTCTTCTGGATTTCTATTGTGTAGATCTCATTTATTTGATTTTTAATTTCTTTAATCTTGAGCGAGCCATTAGACTGAGTGTTGTCTTTGTGTTCTTTTTCTAGGTTCTTGAGTTCTGACTCTAGTGTGATTAGTTTTTCTTGTCTCAGTTTCTTTTGGGTTGCCAGTTTTGCAATAATTTTTCCCCTTATTACAGCTTTGCACGCATCCCACAGTATTAAAGGAGATACTTCTCCATTATTGTTTTCTTCCAAATATCTGAGAATATCTGATTCCAATTCATCTTTCAGTGGTCCTTTCAGGACACTTGAATTCAACCTCCAGGAAAATGTATTATTTGTGTATTTTTGGATGTTTAAGTCCATATAGATCGGACTGTGGTCGGAGAGATCCATCAGTCCTATTTTACATGTTTTTACTCTTCCAATGTCTCTATTAAACATAAAAAAGTAATCAATCCTTGAGTAAGATGAATGTGGCGTTGAATAAAAAGTATAATCTTTTACATTGGGGTTGAATTCCCTCCATACATCACAGATTCCCATTTCTTTTAGTAGCATCCGAGTATTCTTACTTTGGGTGTTATTTTGATGTGAAGAATTACATGTCGCATCCCAGTATGGATTCAGTCTTAGATTGAAGTCTCCACCACATATCACTAAACCTTGGGCTTTAGTTATCATTAGGTCGAATACATTTTTATAAAATTTCCATTTAGCCCCTGGTGGTGCATATACATTCAGCAGGGTGATATCTTCTCCCTCTAGCCGCCCAGTTACCAAACTGTACCTCCCTTCTTTATCTTTGTGTTCTGATTTTTTTTCAAATGTAATTTTGGTTGATATCAATGTCGCTACTCCCCTCCTCCCTCCTGATTTATATGAAGATGAAGAGATCATTTTAAACCCTTGTCTATTGAGTTTAGTGTGTTCCACGTCTGTTAGGTGGGTTTCTTGTAAAAATATTATTTCTGCTTTGTCTTTTTTCATTTTGCGTAGAATCTTGGATCTTTTAACTGGATTCAGGATCCCTTTTACATTATATGAGGCTATTTTGGTTACACCCTGTTTCTCCATTGTATTTTCTTATTTAGTATAACAGTGTGGTGGCCCTCTTTTTTGCTACTCAGAAACTGAAAGAACATTAAGAACATAAAAAACATTAAGAACATAGTGTACGAAACTTTAAAACAAAAAACTGTCAAAAAAACTTCCTGAGCTGGGGTCTCTTTAAAGACCCTGTAAGAGCCCTGATGGAGTGTAGGCTCTGAGGGAAATTCCTCAAACTCTGTTACGTGTTGAGGGCCCTCTCTTACCCCTGTAAGTTGTCCCATGTTTTTAACGTGAATTTCAGATCCCAATCCGAATTTGTAATGATTTTTTTTTTATGCCTATAACCTATGAGATTGTGTGCACCCTCCCACCCCCATCACAGCAAACATTCACTCTAATACAGTATTTGTTAGTCTGGAGAGAACATGTGGGTCATTGTTACATTTCTATTTTAACATGATTTTTTTTTCCCCCTTTAAATTAAGAAGACATTTGTTTCTAATGCTATAACTGCTCCATGAAAGGTTTTACCACATGCTGATTCTGCATCTCCTTTAATGTTTGTTACCTTGTAGGAGGGGGGGTGGAAGTGCAGAGTGACTGAAAAGAAAAAAAAAAACAAACAAAAAGGTCGCTATTCCTTCCTGGAAGTGGAAAGCTTATCTTTGTAGCTCTGGGGCTGGGTTTCCCGCTGCTGGCCCGTGGATTTTGAAGGTCTCTGAGTGGACCACGTTTGAGCTCTGATTTTCTCGCTCAGATCCGCTGCGGGTTTAAACACCATTACCGGGAGTCCTCTCCTTGCCATGTCAGTTGTTGCTTCTTCTGCTGAATTATAGAGACATGACTCTTCACCGTAAAAGACCCTTAGCTTCGCCGGAAATGGCGTCTGAAAGCGTAGATTCTGTTCCCGTAAAACCTTTTTGGCGTCGTTATATTCTCGTCGTTTTTTAAGAACCTCAGGGGCGTAATCGTGCTCCACGAAGACCTTTCTCTCATGATGCATAAATCCTTTTTTCTGCCAAGCCCGTCTTACAACCTCTTGTTTTATTTTGAAATTGGCAAATCTTACCACCACAGAACGTGGGGGCGCTTCCGGGGCTGGCTTTGCGACTAATGTACGATGGGCTTTTTCTATCTCCAAATCGGTGGTTTGTGGAATATCCAACTTCTCTCTCAATAAGGATTCCACGCATTCCGCCACTGTGTTGAAACCATCTTCAGCTCCTTCTTTCAGACCGTGAATTCTGATGTTATCTCGTCTCTGTCTTCCTTCTTGGTCGGTTAGCTTAGCCTCCAGCCATGACTGTTTTCTGTGTAAATCCAGCACAGAATCTTCAAGCACTTTTACTCTTTCTTCAGCTTCCAGGATTCGGTTTTCGGCCTGGTCCATTCTGCTGTTCCCTTTTTTTAGATCCTCTCTGAATTCAAGAAATTCGGCCCGAAATCGTCGTATTTCGTCAAATAGCGATTTCAAGCTAATCCTTTTGTTAGCTAGGCCCAGGTCCTCGTCTTCTGAACGGAGGTCCTCCGGTTCAGATTCTGCAGCCGCTGTGCGTCCTGACCTGGGGAATGTCAGTTTCCTCTGCTTGTGGTTAGGCATGGTGTTATTGTCTTTTGATTTTTAATCTTCCAAAAATCCGTTAGGTCTGATTTTGAGGATGTTTTCCTTGGATTGAGTCTGGGAGTTTCAGCGTTAGGTTGCTATCACCATGGCGTCCAGACCGGAAGTCCCACAATCGAGAGGTTTTGCAGGTCCTTCCTACCTACGGCTGTCAGACTGTATAACCTAAGCAGGGCTGCTTGCAGAGATAGCAAAAAAAACGTGACGACGTAATAGTATTGAATGCAAAAGACGCAACAGACTTACACAAATGGTCCCCTCCAGTATACAACCAGGACAATATCAGTCGCTACGGAGGGTGACAATATGTATGGGTACATATTCATACTATGTAGGATAACTAAGTAGACGGTTATGCTGTTTATTCCATCTTGCTACAATGCTCCACACTTTGTGTATATATTTATATATTTATGTGTACATATGTATATTCACTGCTCTTATTTTTATTTTTCATATCTTCTTAATTATTGCTCTGAGCGTTGCTATCCCTGTGCTGTTGCAATCCTGGAATTTCCCCATTGTGGGGCTAATAAAGGCTTACCTTATCTTATCTTATCAAGCCATTGAATCTATTGAGTTGAAACATCCAAGACACTTTGCTGGGAAACCAATAGATTACTACAGGGCAGAGTTCTTTAAAGTGTTGGACAGTGTGGAGGTTCAGTTTGGTGAGCGCTTTGACCAGGAGACTCTAAAGGTTCTGCAAAAGGTGGAGAGTGCACTCCTTACTGGGGAATTAGATGACTCTCTAGATCAGTACCCTGAGCTGAACAAACCTTCTCTCTCCGTGCAGTTGCCCGTCTTTCACAACAAATACTAACTAACTAACTAACCTGCACTTATATAGCGCCTTTCTAGTCACAAAGACCACTCAAAGTGCTTTCATTAATACTAACCCTCTATTCTAAGGGCCTATAGGAAACAGATATCTAGGGACAATTTAGAACAGCCAATTAACCTAACATGCATGTTTTTGGCATGTGAGAGGAAACCGGAGAAATCCCGGAGTAAACCCACGCAACACGGGGAGAACATGCAAACTCCACACAGATCACTGTTGGTCGGGGGCTGGGATCGAACCCACGATCCCACGATCCCCACAATCCCCCGGCCAAGGGTAAACTGTGCTGCCGCAGTGCTAGCCACTGCGCCACCGTGCAGCCCGATAAATACCCCTGTAGCAGCAGTGTAGAGGCAGCAGAGATTCTCAGGGTGCTGCTAGTGGAGGTGAGGGGGTTGTTCGATCAAGTGGAGGTACTCATCAGAATCTTGTTGGTAGTGCCAGTGTCTTTATGTGAAGTTGAGGGGAGTTTTAGTGCACTGCGCAGACTTAAGAGTTGGCTTCAGGCTACTATGGTCCAAGACAGACTGAATAATGTGGTTGTCTGTAATGTCCATAAGGAGAGACTGGACAAACTGGACATAAAAATGATCTGCCAGGAGTTTGTTGGATGCAGTGACACCAGAAGAAGAACATTTGGTTCTTTTGTTTAGAGAGATGGAGACCAGTTTGTTGTGACATGGTGTTCCAAAGAGTGTGCAAGATAATTCCCCCCTCTGTTAGGAGCCAAAGAGTACATTTACTTCAAGATACTTGGCCCATTTCCTATGCAATTGCTACTATATGAAAAACAGCCAAATAAATAAGTAAAATGTTGCAAATGTAATAAAAATGCATAGATAACCCTTCCCTCATTGCAGACACAAACTGTTTTCTTATCTGGCATCAATGATGATGAAAAATCATCAGGATAAAAAAAAGGAGTGGGACATTTCTGTTTATATTGTAAATAATACATTTTGTCTGATAGAGTAATATTTTCAGCTTTTTTCGCTGTAGTAAAGTGGTTCAAATACACTGTTGCCCATAAAGTTCGTGTATTTTTGTTAATTCTTTCTAGATTTTGCTGCCAATTGTGTTTGTTTTCTTTGCTTATTTTGATGTATTTTTGTCTATATTTGTTCATTTCTTCAGTCATAAGTCTTTTTACCTCCACAAAAAGAAACATAAGTAATAATAGATGGGTATTAATCATGATTACTGTAAATTAATCCACAGTATCACTATGATTAATTAGAATAAAAAATGTTATTGTTTGACAGCCTTATTTTTAAGACATACAGTATTGAGATTTTGTTTTGTTGTTGATTGTTAATAAATACATATTTTTGAAGAATAATTTGATGTAGTTTAGTTATTCATTAAGGTATTTCTTCTAGTTTTAGAACTTATTTTGAGCTTTAAATTCTTGTAAAGCTGCTGTGGTGGGATCAGACCAGTGTTCATGGTGAGCAAAGACATTTTGTTAGATCATACATGGTGTCATTGACATCGACCACCCAATACAACTTTTGGTATTGCTGGTTGATCGTGTAAAAACCTGTAGACAGGTAGGCTATGGACTAATAAGGAACAATGACATAATTATCTAATATCATTATATAAGACATTTGAGAAAGTATCAGACAACACAGCAAAATGGCATTTTTTTATGTCCGCCTGAAAAATTAAGCTCTCAAATTTTCCTGTTTATTGCTCCCCCCCCCCCCAACAGTAAAATGGAATTTTCGCCCCTGCTTGCTACACAGGTTCACCTTCCGATCCTGGCTTACAATTATGGGTTGTATACTTTGTTGTATATTCGTGGATGATGGACTTATCATAATTTGGTTCTGCCACAGTAATTATATTGAAAAGTTGAAAACTGCTCTCCATCAGTAAATACTGGGATCTTCAAAGAAAACGGAGGCGGGAGGTACTGTATTGCATTTGCCTCAGAGTGCTCTTGTTTGATCATTTTCCTATCTGATAATCTTAGAATTTCACCTTTAAATATGACATTACAAATTTTAGCACGGCACTATGATTTTGGGAAGCTTTCTGTGCTGAAACACTTAAAATAAATCATTATTTTTTTATTAACCAACTCCATGCTATCCACAGGGTCCTTCAATGTGCACCTGCGCCCACCCGATGCTCTCTTCAAAGTCATCTTCTGGCTGGGCTACTTCAACAGCTGCCTGAACCCCATCATCTACCCCTGCTACAACCGTGAGTTCAAGCTGGCCTTCATTCGGATCCTGAAGTGCCAGTGTCACCAGCGCAAACATCCAGGCTGGAGAGCGTACAATTACCGCTCATCAAACTTCAGCTCCTCTGGGAATTCACGTAAAAGCTCTACAGATCACAACTCCAGCTGCCTGAACGGAAGCCAGCGCACCCTGTCCTCAGCCAGCCCCAGCCCCAGCTACCTAACCAAGGGTCTCCCTCCTTGCCCCGAGGGGGAAACATTATACATCTGGGGAGCAAGCACTCCATCGCCCTCCACACCCAACCTGCTGCCTGGCAGCCCTGCAGACTGCCAGCAGGGAGCTCTGAGAGGGGGGGGAACGGGGGGGAAAGGATCTGAGGACAATGCTGGAGGCATTTTCTCTTTCTCCTTTGTGAAGAGCAAAGACAGAGGAGGGCTGAGCAAAGACAGTCCCCATGAGAAGGTGTGACTGCGGTGTCTTAGTAAAGCGGTATAAGTCATTCTTCGTGACGATTATAGACACGGAGAATTTCACAGGTTTCACCACAGATGGTCATTCATCAGTGAGCTGTCATTGTGATTTGTGATCAGTGTCAGGTGAAGATAACTGACCGTGCTGCTGTGTCAGCTATTTTGTTCTGTGTTCCTGTAACTGTGAAGGAAGGTGAAAGACAGTTTATCAGAGTTACTGTTTTCAGCCGTGTTTTGGACCAGACAGAAACCTGTGCATGCATTGTAATTTAACTTAAAGAAACCTGAACAGTAAAAGACCATTAAATCAAAAAAGATTTCCGTTACCTTCACCCGTTCTCTGTTTGAAATCCAGCTATGTGTAAACATGACTGATGTAAAACACTTGATAAGATGAATGATCACATTTCTGTTGTAGTCTCTTGGTATCTTAATAGTATATTGTGAGAAAAAAAAAATCAAGTATAATCTGTTCTGTTGTACGCACAATCATCCAGTATCATCTTGTTTGTATGTTTGTAGAAATGTGATTGCCAAATAAAATTGGAAGATTGCTCAGATGAATCACTGAATGATTTGAATGCTTATATGCAAACTCTAAATCTCCCTGTCATCATAAAGATCGACACGCATATCACACTGAGAATGAAAAACAGTAATTATAATGGCACTACGGTCACAAAGATTCTTACGAACAATGGGTTCATAAGAATCTCCCAGTTCCTATGAATTCTGGAGTTCGTAGACATTCGTGGAGGGGGGCATAGTTTCTTAGGGCTGCTGTTCAATTCGCAAGAGCAACTTGAGGCATCCTTTAGAAATAAGGCGCTGTTCTGTCATACAATGGCCCTAGAGTCCTTACGTTCTTCATAGGGTGCCTTGGGCTCTTCCTACAGCATACTTACTGTCATCTTACGAAAATTTTTGTGCAACTCACGGCACTCTCAAGTCATTGGTAAGAAGATATTACGGCTTTCAGCATATATTGTTGGCACAAATGTCGCATGAATGATGTACTTCCACCTTATGAGTGCCTCACTAACGCCTTACGCACACTACGAATCTCTGTACGAACAGGGATTCATACGACATTTCCTACAATTCAATTCAACTTTATTTATATAGCGCCATAAATAAAGTTGAATTGAATTGTAGGAAATGCTGTATGAATCCCTGTTCGTACAGAGATTCGTACAACCGCTGTAAGGGGCCCTCAAGAACAACTTAAGGTGTTCTTGAGGCATACTTACGGCCAACATATTGCGTAGTTCTTATGTTATTCCTATGGCATTTGTACGGCCACCCTATGATGAGGGGTTTTTGTGGGGCGTTCGTAGAACTCTTGGACAAGACCATCAACCTGGCCACGAACTTACGGTCTACAAACATTGGATTCTCCTACAGCCACCTTAAGAAGGCTATACAAAATGGTCTAAAAATCATTTGTACAGTGTTTGCAGCTATTCATAAAGGTATTTGGGACCATAACTTGACTGACATTAGCCTTGGACTACTACATCCACATGCTACATCATAAAACTATTATCTTTTTGGCATGTGAACAATAGTTGGCTTTTAACAGACTACTTTGCTATCAATCAGTGACCCAAATTTTTTTTTTTTTTAAATTAAATCAGGAGGAAATCTCTTGCAGAATTAGACTAAAGACTTTTTAATGGCCTCCATTAAAAACCCAACACCCTACATCTCCCAGTGAATTTACATATCTGTGTTAACACGTTTTATTTATTGAATTCACACTAAAACCAAAGTGTAAAAGTAACAATTCAAGTATAAAGTTGCAGGTGCAAGCTGTATCTTATGAACAAAATAGTGTTAACAGGTTTCTCATAAATGGCTTTCCAAATATGCAGAGATAGTTAAAGCTGTTCCTGTGTTTGTCAAATCAAAGTAGCCATTCTAGTGCTGTATGTGCTCTTGCCATTTATACCCATCAGGAAATGAACCATGCAGTTATCTGACCAGTGTTCACCCAGCACTCAGAGAGCAGACTACAGAAACTGCTGCAGGGTCGACAAAAGAGGAATTCACAGCTTTTGTTATTTAAAGGGGTCATATTGTGTAAAACAGTGTTGTCATAGGTCTTAACCTTAAAAAATACACACATTATCACATCACAATAAAAACTTTAAAATGCTCACATCACAAAGAAATAAATGTGCATTGCCTTTATTTAGGTAAAGGATTGCTCATTCTGGATTTGACATCACAAATGACATCACAAATCAACGAGCCTCTCCTCCAGTTCTCTCAGCTTGCAAATCAAATGCACTCCAAGTGCCTCCTTATTTGTGATTGGCTCACTCAAAAAATAACATTCACCCAGTTAGCCTCAGGTCTAAAGAATATTAATGAGCTGGTTGAGCATCTATAGTTTTGGGCAGAGCTTTACACACAGCATCATTAATGAGCTTTAAAACACAGAAATGCTTTTTGGTCTTTAAAGCTACATATACAGTGGGGCAAAAAAGTATTTAGTCAGCCACCAATTGTGCAAGTTCTCCCACTTAAAAGATGAGAGAGGTCTCCAATTTTCATCATAGGTATACCTCAACTATGAGAGACAAAATGAGAAAAAAAAAAAAATCCAGAAAATCACATTGAAGGATTTTTAATAGTAGAGTCATTTTGGGGGGTTTCGTGACCAACCTCCCAGGACCTTTTTTTCTCTCACTGGATTTAGCATTCTAGACCCATTTTAATGAAAATAAGCTCCCATGTACCTCCCAAAAATTACGGGAAACCTTTTTTTTGCCCAAAATTCAAAATGGCCACCAAAATGCATACCACCACCTATATCTCAGTAACTAATTCAGCTAGGAGGTTGATTTTGGTGTCTAGACATAGGTTTTTGGGGTCAAGCATTCCATTAATGCTATTAGTTTACTTGTGAAACAAACCCATCACGATGAAATCCAATATGGCCGCCAATATGGCCACCGATTAACATTTTTTTTGTTTCTTGACTACTAAGGCACCTAGAAAGCTGATGTTGGTGTCAGAACAGAGGTTTAAGGGGTCATACTATCTGTTTATTCCAATAAAAGTGTGTTTAAATGATTACATAATCGAGAAATCCAAGATGGCGGCCGGCTGTCATTTTCACATGCAATGGACTTTTTCATATCCGTCACCAAATGAGCTAAAAAAAAGTCAAGTGAGGCTCCTGTGAACCATCCATTGTGTTCATTAGTGCCCTCATTGTCTATCAAGCTCAACATGGCCCCCAGCCGCCATCTTGGAATACACTTTACGCAGGCACATTTTCTCTAGACCTTATGTTAATGCCACGCAAACGTCCAACTCAATTACATGTAGTCCACTATCAATCACCACATCACATCATACTAAGCTGTCCAACTACACATCACTATCACTACTTGATTCACTATCAATGAATGAGTCACTGTATGAACTTGCGCTATCTGAAGCACTGTCTTCACCACTGCTGCAAAGAGTCACTTTTGGTACATGGTTGACCACAACGTAGAATGCATTCGTATTCACCGGAAGACGTTGATAGTAATTCATCGTTGTCACTTGCAGTATCCATTTTATCCCTCACTTTATATGAATAAGTGTCTGAAAACAAAAACAAATTTGTCATTATCAGAACAGAGGAGATGTAACGGATGCCAACTAGTACTGTTCGGCGTAGAACGTTAGTAAACCTCCCTCCCAAAGCCTCATACAGTATCGGTAGCGCTGAGCTATCGGTCGGACCTTTAGCTCAGCGCGATCGTGCTGTGTCTCCCATGCTCGAACTGTGTAGTTGACTGAGAGGTCGCGGGTTCGTGTCCCGTGTGGGGCGAACTGCGCAGGATGATCTCTGTCACACTGGTGCCGTGAACCCGGCATGGGAGTGAGGTTTAAGGGGGAGAGTGTAACGGATGCCAACTAGTACTGTTCGGCGTAGAACGTTAGTAAACCTCCCTCCCAAAGCCTCATACAGTATCGGTAGCGTTGAGCTATCGGTCGGACCTTTAGCTCAGCGCGATCGTGCTGTGTCTCCCATGCTCGAACTGTGTAGTTGACTGAGAGGTCGCGGGTTCGTGTCCCGTGTGGGGCGAACTGCGCAGGATGATCTCTGTCACAGAGAGAAAAGGGAGGGATGACAAGACCTAGAGTCAAAGGCCCTTGTACTGTCTACTGTCATTACGGTAGCATTAAGCAAGCAGCATGGTCAATATGCTAACATTACCTGACTATACAGTATGGAACAAGATTCAGAATTCTAACCTCTCCAGATAAGTTTAAAGCTAAATTTATACATACCTGGCAACCTTGGTTAAATTGGAAAGATTAGGACTACATATTATGGCAGCACAGACGTTACAAAATCACTGCATCCTCTCTTGCTATGCAAAAAGGAATCAATGAATCAAGCATAGGATTCCGGGAATCCTAAGGGGATTACCCAAGTGTTCCTCAGTGAAATCACTGAATCAATGCAGGAGCTTTCTAATAATTATTAAAAATGAATGTAAGGATACCTCATTTGACATTTTTAGCTCATTTGGTGACGGATATGAAAAAGTCCATTGCATGTGAAAATGACAGCCGGCCGCCATCTTGGATTTCTCGATTATGTAATCATTTAAACACACTTTTATTGGAATAAACAGATAGTATGACCCCTTAAACCTCTGTTTTGACACCAACATCAGCTTTCTAGGTGCCTTAGTAGTCAAGAAACAAAAAAAATGTTAATCGGTGGCCATATTGGTGGCCATATTGGATTTCATCGTGATGGGTTTGTTTCACAAGTAAACTAATAGCATTAATGGAATGCTTGACCCCAAAAACCTATGTCTAGACACCAAAATCAACCTCCTAGCTGAATTAGTTACTGAGATATAGGTGGTGGTATGCATTTTCAATTCAATTCAATTCAACTTTATTTATATAGCGCCATTTCACAACAACAGTCATCTCATAGCACTATCAACTGTAGGGAGGACCCCCACAGTTGCAGAAAGACCCCAGCAATCAGGCGATCCCCTGTGAGCAAGCACTTGGCGATGGTGGAGAGGAAAAACTCCCTTTTAACAGGAAGAAACCTCCAGCAGAACCAGGCTCAGGGAGGGGCAGTCATCTGCTGCGACTGGCTGGGGGGTGAGGGGATAGAGAAGAAGAAAAGAACAGACATGTAGAGAGCAAACAGCACGATGGGGACTCAATCTATGGGAGAGAACAAACAAATGTTAATGACCAGCAAAAAAAAAAAAAATATTTCATAGAGAGTGAGGAAAGGAGTGAGGCCCAGTGCATTACTGGAGGTCCCCCGGCTGACTAAACCTATTAGCAGCATAACTAAGGGAGGGTTCAGAAAACACATGATCCCTCCCTAATTGTAGGCTATATCAAAAAGGTAGGTTTTAGCCCTATTCTTAAAAACAGAGATCGAGTCTGACTCCCGAATCCAGATTGGCAGCTGATTCCACAGGAGAGGAGCTTGATAACTGAAGGCTCTGCCTCCCATTGTACTTTTGGAGATTCTAGGTATTACAAGTAAACCTGCATTTTGGGAGCGTAGTGCTCTGTTAGGATGATACGGTAGTATCAGATCTTTTAAATAAAAAGGAGCCTGATTGTTTAGAGCTTTGTAAGTAAGAAGAAGGATTTTAAACTTAATTCTAAACTCTATGGGAAGCCAATGAAGGGAGGCCAGAACCGGAGAGATATGATCTCTCTTTCTAGTACCTGTTAAAACTCTTGCTGCAGCATTTTGGATCAGCTGAAGACTTTTTAAAGATGTTTTAGGACAGCCTGATAATAAAGAATTACAATAATCTAATCTCGAGCTAACAAAAGCGTGGATCAGCTTCTCAGCATCACTCTGAGACAAGATGCTCCTAATCTTGGCAATATTACGCAAATGATAGAAGGCAGTCTTAGAAACAAATTTAATATGTGAATTGAAGGACAAATCCTGATCAAAAATAACTCCGAGGTTCCTCACAGAGCTATTAAGAGAAAGAGTAACTGCATCCAAACTGAAAGTTTGATTTGGAAAGGAATTTCTAAGGTTTTTTGGACCAACAAGAATGACTTCAGTCTTATCTGAATTTAATAGCAGGAAATTACAAGTCATCCAAACTTTGATTTCCTTAAGACAGGCTTCTAACTTGGCTAATTGATTAGTATCATCTGGCTTCATTGACAGGTATAATTGTGTGTCATCTGCATAACAGTGAAAATGTATACAGTGCTTTCTAATAATGTTGCCTAACGGAAGCATATATAAACTAAAAAGAGTAGGGCCAAGCACAGATCCCTGTGGAACTCCATGACTAAGCTTTGAGCTGAGAGAAAACTCATCATTTACATGAACAAACTGGAACCTATCAGATAAATAAGATCTAAACCACTGCAACGAAGTTCCATTAAGTCCAACATAGTGTTCTAATCTATCAAGTAGAATATTATGATCAATAGTATCAAAAGCTGCACTAAGATCTAAAAGGACAAGTACAGAAACTAGTCCATTATCAGATGCAATGAGGAGGTCGTTAGTGACCTTCGCTAAGGCTGTTTCAGTGCTATGATGGATTCTAAACCCAGATTGAAACTCCTCAAATAAACCATTTCCCTGCAGGTGGTCAAATAATTGCGTAGCAACAACTCTTTCTAAGATTTTTGAAATGAAAGGGAGATTAGAGATTGGTCTATAGTTAGCTAAAGCTCCTGGATCTAGCGTTGGCTTTTTGAGTAAGGGTTTAATTACAGCCGTTTTAAAAGCCTGCGGTACATGGCCTAAAGTTAATGAAGAATTGATTATATGAAGAATAAAGCTACCAATAAGTGGGAAGACTTCTTTAAATAACCTGGTAGGAATAGGGTCTAAAAGACAAGTTGAAGGTTTGGATGAGGAAACTATTTTGTCTAACTCACAAAGGTCGATTGGAGTAAACTCATCAAGACAGACATCAATAGAAGGAGTTGTAGTAGTTACAGTATTTAAGTTAACTGTGGGAAGAATCTGATTGATTTTATCTCTGATGGATGAAATTTTATTATTGAAAAAGTTCATAAAGTCCTGACTAGTAAGCTCTAAGGGGATGCTAGGATTGACAGAGTCCTGACTCTTTGTCAACCTGGCTACAGTACTGAAAAGAAACCTGGGATTATTCTTGTTCTCTTCTATTAATGCAGAGTAATAACTCGTTCTAGCTTTTCTAAGAGATTTTTTTATAAATTAAAAGATGATTTCTCCAAGCTAAATAGATTTCATCTAAATTAGTAGAGCGCCATTTTCTTTCTAATTGACGAGTCTTCTGTTTTAAGCTACGAGTTTCTGTGTTGAACCAAGGAGTTAAAAATCTCTGATTAGACTTTTTCTTTTTTAAGGGGGCCACCAAGTCTAGAGCCTGATGCAGAGAAGCTGAAACACTATCCACCATGTTATCAATTACAGAAGGAGCAAGCTGTCTATAGCTTATTTCCGTTGTGTTGACACATGGCATAGAGGAAACAATCTGCATAAATTTGGAAACAGCATCATCTGAGAGGCATCTACTGTGATAATATTTTTCTTTAGGAGCCAAATAGTCAGAAATAGTAAAATCAAAGGTTAACAGACAATGGTCTGACAGTACAGGGTTATGAGGAGACACTACAAGATTTTCTATTTCTATGCCATATGTCAGAACAAGGTCCAATGTATGGTCCTTGGCGGCCATTTTGAATTTTGGGCAAAAAAAAGGTTTCCCGTAATTTTTGGGAGGTACATGGGAGCTTATTTTCATTAAAATGGGTCTAGAATGCTAAATCCAGTGAGAAAAAAAGGTCCTGGGAGGTTGGTCACGAAACCCCCAAAAATGACTCTACTATAATGAATGAATTGGTAAATTCCTCGGTAAAATAAGTATTTGGTCAATAACAGAAGTTCATCTCACTACTTTGTTATATACCCTTTGTTGACAATGACAGAGGTCAAACGTTTTCTGTAAGTCTTCACAAGGTTTTCACACACTGTTGCTGGTATTTTGGCCCGTTCCTCCATGCAGATCTCCTCTAGAGCAGTGATGTTTTGGGGCTGTCGCTGGGCAACACGGACTTTCAACTCCCTCCAAAGATTTTCTATGGGGTTGAGATCTGGAGACTGGCTAGGCCACTCCAGGACCTTGAAATGCTTCTTATGAAGCCACTCCTTCGTTGCCCGGGCGGTGTGTTTGGGATCATTGTCATGCTGAAAGACCCAGCCACGTTTCATCTTCAATGCCCTTGCTGATGGAAGGAGGTTTTCACTCAAAATCTCACGATACATGGCCCCATTCATTCTTTCCTTTACACGGATCAGTCGTCCTGGTCCCTTTGCAGAAAAACAGTCCCAAAGCATGATGTTTCCACCCCCATGCTTCACAGTAGGTATGGTGTTCTTTTTCCTCCAAACACGACAAGTTGAGTTTTTACAATAAAGTTCTATTTTGGTTTCATCTGACCATATGACAGTCTCCCAATCCTCTTCTGGATCATCCAAATGCTCTCTAGCAAACTTCAGACAGGCCTGGACATGTACTGGCTTAAGCAGGGGGACACGTCTGGCACTGCAGGATTTGAGTCCCTGGCGGCGTAGTGTGTTACTGATGGTAGCCTTTGTTACTTTGGTCCCAGCTGTCTGCAGGTCATTCACTAGGTCCCCCCGTGTGGTTCTGGGATTTTTGCTCACCGTTCTCGTGATCATTTTGACCCCACGGGGTGAGATCTTGCGTGGAGCCCCAGATCGAGGGAGATTACCATTGGTCTTGTATGTCTTCCATTTTCTAATAATTGCTCCCACAGTTGATTTCTTCACACCAAGCCTCTTACCTATTGCAGATTCAGTCTTCCCAGCCTGGTGCAGGTCTACAATTTTGTTTCTGGTGTCCTTTGACAGCTCTTTGGTCTTGGCCATAGTGGAGTTTGGAGTCTGACTGTTTGAGGTTGTGGACAGGTGTCTTTTATACTGTTAAAGAGTTCAAACAGGTGACATTAATACAGGTAATGAGTGGAGGACAGAGGAGCCTCTTAAAGAAGTTACAGATCTGTGAGAGCCAGAAATCTTGCTTGTTTGTAGGTGACCAAATACTTATTTTACTGAGGAATTTACCAATTAATTCATTAAAAATCCTTCAATGTGATTTTCTGGATTTTTTTTTTCCTCATTTTGTCTCTCATAGTTGAGGTATACCTATGATGAAAATTGGAGACCTTTCTCATCTTTTAAGTGGGAGAACTTGCACAATTGGTGGCTGACTAAATACTTTTTTTCCCCCACTGTATATGTGTGTGTTCTTGAGGATTTTAATATTTAAAATGAATCCGTGGAAAACAGGGTTTCCTCTGGTAACATTTCTGGGTGGTGACCCGCCACGCTTGAAATTATGCTGCCACTCTATTAGGAAATATAAATTTAAGAAAAAAATATGAAGGAATGACTGTCCACAAGCATGCACACGAACAACACAAGTGCCCATCATCTGCATGGAGTTCAGAAGCACCTCGTCCGCGTGACTGCTCCAGTCGCAGGCAGACTGTCTCGCTAGCGTTACTGTCTGAGAGAAGCATGAGCTTATTAAAGTATTTTAAACGTGGAAAAAAGCAGAAGAGGTATGTAAGAAGTGAAAGCATTTATCACGGTTTTAACCTGCTGGTAATAGGAGCAATAATGGAAGGGTCGCTTAGCTAACACGTGTGGTTAGGAGCTCGAGTTAGTTCATTTTGTCTTCTTTTTAATTATTAGTTTTGTGTTTTTCTTATTTCAGACAAAAATAAAAAGGATATATTTTTACCTTTACCTTAGTTAATATTACCGGAGTGGTGGCCTAGTTGGTAGAGCATCCACCCCACCCCCGGGAGGCTGGGGTTCAAATCCCAGCTGGGTCATACCAAAAACCATATAAAAATGGTACTTTCCACCTTCTAGCTTGATGCTCAGCATAATAGAAGAGGGAAAGGAAAGTTATGCACAGAGCTACCAGAGGACTGACCCCCCCCCCCCCCCACTGTAGCTTTCACTACTTACAGTAGCTGTGTGACCTAGGATCAGAGAAATGGAGATAGGCGCTGCCCCTATACACCAGATAGTTAATTCCCTTCCACAGCATGTGGGACACCAAGTGCGGCGGATGATAAAATAAGGCAGCGATGCTGAGGTTTTAAGCAGGTTTTATTAATCATACCGCCGTCACGGGAACTCGGCTCCAGCCCATAGCATGAGCAGGCTGAAGCCGAATTCCTCAGGCTCTCAGTGAAGAGGGGACACAAAGTCTGTGTCCAGCAGCAGCCGTTGTAGAAGTGAGAATTGAGAGGATGAACATGAAATTCAGACAGCTTATATACTCAGCTACAACAATACATCAAAGCATTCACAGCAGTTGGTATGATCAAAGAGATAACAGAACAGGCATGAGACATTTGCATTTGAGAGACATATTGATCTCAGTCCCTAGGTCACAGTAAGGACAGGATGCATGAACACAATGCATGAAAGGCAACATTAACATCACAGAAGTGAGCCAGACGAAGCGGGGCTGCCTGTAGACATTAATACACATTTCACTGTTCTGTTATTTGCTCTAGCCGAGCGCTGTGTTTGACCAGTCTGTTTGTGGGGGTTACACCAAACCGCCATATAAGTTACTTAATATTAATCAACTAATTTATGTTCATTATTATGTACCTGGCAAGTTAAAATTAATTTCAAATACCGCTTTTACATGAGTAGAATTTCTGGCTACTATACCCACCCCTGATCGTATAATTTAAGTATGAATGAGTAAATTACTATTATGAATGTTTTTTCCTTCCCTACTCTCTCAATGGGAAAAAAAAAAAAAAACCCACTGGAATAAAAATACACATATTTTTTGTCATTTATGTAAACCATGACAAAAAAAATTCTGCAGGACAAAACATGACACTTGATATTTTCTAACCTGTTTGTATACCACCATAGACAGAGAGAGAACAAAAATTAGACAGAGCTCAGAGAGGACAAGATGAGACAGAAGAGAGGAGCCAAGGAGAGGAAAGTGTTCAGGCAGAGGGTCCAGGAGAGGTGAGAGCAGAGGAAGGAGAGAAGGATGACGCCAGTAAAAAGTCCAAACACAGGACAACTGGGTCGGACCCCAACTGGCCCAGTATTCCAACATTCAAGCCTCAGTTTTACAGTACTTCAAATGGTAAATTCCATATGCAAAGTTACTGTGCCAAATTAAAAAAAATAAATAAATAAATAGTATAAAATTAACATATTCCGGTTACAACAGTGTCATGTGTTTTCTGCACCCCCTCCCCCCAGAAAAATATGTTGCCACCATGCCAAGGCCTTTAAGCCAGAGAAAACACTGGAAAATGCACAATATAGGACCATTAGGTTCTCTATCCAAGCTGAAATGACGTCTTTCCTAAAATGGTACAGGCCTCAATAAGTTAATAAAGAAGTCATTTTAATTTAACTGTAGGAACATCTTGTTCAGGACAAAAAGTGAATATCTTGTATCCTGACTGCTGTTCTATGAAATTGAACCTTTTAAAACTATTTCCAGAGCTCATTCAGACAAAGTTGTTTGTTAGCTGAGTCATGGCAAATTGCTAAAATCACTTTTGTTTTGTTCTGTTCAGTCACAACCTACTAATATTATGAAGTCTGGGTGATGCTGAGGGTGTGTTAGTCTTCCTAGCTTTCTAGTTTTCAGCAAGAAACATTCAACCATCCTATTTCCTTACTGACTTGTTTGATTCAGGATTGCATCAAAGAAAAGAAAAGATTCTGATATCACAGTGGTATCAGAAAACGATTTTTAAAAAAAACTGTAACCCAAAACATCTCCAAACACTAGCTGACTATCTTTTATGGAGCAGAACACCCCACCAGGAGTCCACACTGACTCAAAAGTGTCCAGGTCTTGAACAGCTTTATAAAAACTACACAGCAAAACAGCCAGTGGTAATTTAACTCGCACAGTGTTAAAATTAACACTATGCCAGTGTTTATATAGATATAGTATATGATATAGTCTCACCCTTCTGATGTCCATATCATCTCTGCTGCTATTTATCATGCACAGTCTACTGGTACTATCGTTACAGAGAAATTAGCACTGGGTGCTAATTTGTAATTATACACTGCTCGTTGCACAATGCTCATTTGCACACTGTACATAAGTTCATGCCATCTCGAGTTCAAATCAGGTTGCCCAATGCTCATCTGCACACTGTACATAGGTTTATTCCATCTCAGGTTCACATCATCTCTGATATCAATATACCACTATCACTTTAGTTATCCAGTGAATTTTCAATTTCATTCCTCTTGTCCGACTGCTTTAACTGCTTTAACTGTCCAAACTGCCTACTGTGTGTTATTAGTACTCATTAGTTTTAGTATTTAGTGTCATGGTGGGCTTAAGGAGTCCTAATTGCCTAACTGTGTGTTGGTGTGTGTGTTATTAGCATCCATTAGTATTAGGATTGAGTTACTGTGTTAGTGTGTCATTACCTTATTAGAATTGTTGTTTCTGTACCTATTGCCTTGGCATTCGTTCGGAGAGCAAAATAATTTCATTGCTCAGGAAATGTAGCATTTCTTAACTGTGCACATGATAATAAAGCCCTTTAATCTTGAGTCTATATACAGTGTATCCAGAAAGTCTTCACAGCGCTTCACTTTTTCAACATTTTGTTAAGTTACAGCCTTATTCCAAAAGGGATTAAATTCATTTTTTCCCCTCAAAATTCTACACAATACCCCATAATGACAAAAAAAAAAAAATTAAAAAAGAGATTTTTTTCAAATTTATTAAAAATAAAAAACTAAGAAATCACATGTACATACTGTAAGTATTCACAGCCTTTGCCATGAAGCTCAAAATTGAGCTCAGGTTCATCCTGTTTTCACTGATCGTCCTTGAGATGTTTCTACAGCTTAACTGGAGTCCACCTGTGGTAAATTCAGTTGACTGGACATGATTTGGAAAGGCACACACCTGTCTATATAAGGTCCCACAGTTGACAGTGCATGTCAGAGCACAAACCAAGCATGAAGTCAAAGGAATTGTTTGTCTGTAGACCTACGAGACAGGATTGTCTCGAGGCACAAATCTGGGGAAGGTTACAGAAAAATTTCTGCTGCTTTGAAGGTCCCAATGAGCACAGTGGCCTCCATCATCCGTAAATGGAAGAAGTTTGGATCCACCACGACTCTTCCCAGAGCTGGCCAGTCGTCTAAACTGAGCGATCGGGGGAGAAGGGCTTTAGTCAGGGAGGTGACCAAGAACCCGATGGTCACTCTGTCAGAGCTCCAGCGTTCCTCTGTGGAGAGAGGAGAACCTTCCAAAAGGACAACCATCTCTGCAGCAATCCACCCATCAGGCCTGCATGGCAGAGTGGCCAGGTGGAAGCCACTCCTTAGTAAAAGGAACATGGCAGCCCGCCTGGAGTTTGCCAAAAGGCACCTGAAGGACTGTTGGACCATGAGAAACAAAATTCTCTGGTCTGATGAGACAAAGATTGAACTCTTTGGTGTGAATCCAAGGCATAATGTTTGGAGGAAACCAGGCACCGTTTATAACCACGCCAATGTTGGTAGCAGCATCATGCTGTGGGGATGTTTTTCAGGGGCAGGAACTGGGAGACTAGTCAGGATAGAGGGGAAAGATGAATGCAGCAATGTACAGAGACATCCTGGATGAAAACCTGCTCCAGAGTGCTTTTGACCTCAGACTGGGTCGAAGGTTTATCTTTCAGCAGGACAACGACCCTAAGCCCACAGCCAAGATATCAAACGAGTGGCTTCAGGACAACTCTGAATGTTCTTGAGTGGCCCAGCCAGAGCCCAGACTTGAATCCAATTCAAGATCTCTGGAGAGATCTGAAAATGGCTGTGCACCAACGCTTCCCATCCAACCTGATGGAGCTTGAGAGGTGCTGCAAAGAGGAACGGGCCAAACTGCCCAAAGACAGGTGTGCCAAGCTTGTGGCATCATATTCAGAAAGACTTGAGGCTGTAATTGCTGCCAAAGGTGCATCAACAAAGTATTGAGCAAAGGCTGTGAATACTTATGTACATGTGATTTCTTAGTTTATTATTTTTAATAAATTTGCAAAAGTTTTTAAAAAAAAAAAGACAACCTTTTCACATTGTCATTATGGGGTATTGCGTGCAGAATTTTGAGGGGAAAAAAATGAATTTAATCCCGTCTGGAACAAGGCTGTAACATAACAAAATGTGGAAAAAATGAAGCGCTGTGAAGACTTTCTGGATGCATCATAATCCTCACTGGCTCAGTGTTAAAATTACACTTTTGATAGTGTTAATATTTTAATACTTCATTAGTATTAAATTTATGACAGTTTTGTTTTATGACAAAGCAGTGTATTTTTGACACTAACCAGTGTTAATCTTTGTCACCAATAGTGTTAATTTCAGACATCTAAATTGTAAATCCCCATCACTCTTGGTGTTACTGTAACACTAAATTTTGTTAGTCCTCGTCACTAGTAGTGTCAATTTAACACCATGCAGTGTTGATTCACAACACTAGTGGTGTCAATTTAACCCACACAGTATTGATGCATAACACTAGTAGTGTCAATTTAACACTGTACAGTGCTGATTCACAATACTAATAGTATCAATTTAACACTAAGCAGTGCTGATTTAACAGTAAGTGGTGTTAATTTAAAACTAAGTAATGTTAATAAATTATGTTGGGCCCTGTCACTAGTAGCATTACAACACATTTTGTGTCACTTCATGACACAAAGGTGCATTTTTAAACATACCGTTAGTCAGCTTCATTTTTAATTGTTTCAACACATCTAGAATGTTTCACATCTCAGAAACTACCACCATGTTCATAAATGCATTAACACTCCAATTAATATGAATTATCATGCTGCACTTTTCTTTACCATCTTACATTTAAAGCGTACCTGTGGTGGTCGTGAAAAAAAAGATATTATATTGAGCCCCTGTCTCACGTTCTAGTTCAAGTTTAAGTTGAAATTCACGTTCAAAGCAATTTGATATAAATCCATTGCTGATCTGCTGGTTCAGCTATGTCAGCAAAACATGGGTACAGCCATACTAGCGGCTACAGGGACTTCCAGGACACTTCCTGTGATGTAATTTCGTTGACACTGCGATCTGGATCAGTATTGGCTGAGCCGGATGTGGAGCGGCTTCCGGGATATTCAAATTCAAACGTTTATTTCAAACTCAGGATTCATATTAAATGCAGAACTAAAACGAGTAGAAAATAAATAAATGTTTAAATTCTGCGAGCCGTCTTTTCTGATCAGAGCTCGTAAATGACGATAATTATAACACTGCGATCTGAGTACCCGGATGTGCGGCGGCTTCCGGGATATTCAAATTCAAACGTTTATTTCAAACTCAGGATTCATATTAAATGCAGAACTAAAACGAGTAGAAAATAAATAAATGCTTAAATTCTGCGGCTTGTCTCATCTGATCTCGGAAGATGATTCTAAAACTATATACAGAGCAGCAGACACTGGTTGCTCTTTTAAAAACAAAAACATACAATGTGATATGGATATCACAACATGGCGGAATGTAAAGCCTTTGGATGTCTGAATAATAAGCGAAAAAAAAACAAAAAAAAAAAACAAAGAAACACTTGTGTACCCAAACCCAGCTCACCTTGTCAGAAGATCGGAGCGGAAACAGGGCACAGACGAATAATTTCAGACGAAATTGCGTTGTGTGTGAGGACCACTTCGTCACTTTAACCCTCAGAAGACCTTTCTGGCTCAAACCTGTAGCCATGTTGGACAAATTCTTCCTCAGAGTCCGACAATTCAGCCATAATAGAATAAAAACACTCACAACAGCACCCTAGTCTCTCCTCATACAGGCGGAGCATTGACTGTTGAGTATCAACGAAGTGACGTCACATCCGCATGTGTCATGGCTGCGCCCACAGTTTTCATTGGCTGCCCGTGGCCAAGGTCCTATTTGAATATATGTCTGGTGGTATATGGCTGGCAAAAATTATTTACCAAAATAAGAAATACTTTTTCATAATGTTTTCAAGTCAAATGCGTCTTCACGACCACCACAGGTACGCTTTAAATGTGTTGACCTCCCCCCATACTTAAGTATAATAAATCACTAAAAACAAACCATCGCTGAAACTCTTTATTCAGAAAAAAAAAAAAAAATCATCCAAGCACCAGTGTAAACAACTTCATATTTTCACAAAGAACACAAAGGTACAATATAGGCTTTCATCTTCACCATAAGCACTTTGCAAGTCAAAGGGTTTGTAAACAAAAAGTCCCATCTGTTTTGACAAAATCTGTCTTATCACTTTCAAATACTTTGTAGGCATGAAAATCCTCACTGAAATAGTCAATCACAAGCTTCTCCACAAGGAAATAACACTGTCACAAGCCCCCGTGCACGAGGGAGAGAATGAGAAATCCAAATGCGGGAGTAGGGAGTGCCATGTTTATTTAAGTTCACCACAAAAATACAGTTCAGTCCAACCACAAGGTACAGAATGAGGAGATGATGGATTAAAGGCTGCCAGACAGAGGACACCTGCCAAATGCTCTACAGCAAGGGTCTCAAACTTATTCCATGGAGGGCCAAGACCCTGCAGGTTTTACCTCCACCCAGTGTCTTCAAGAGGTGATTCACCAAATTTCTTCCAACTGATTGCTGATCAGTGAAAACACCTGCTGAAGACACTGGGTGGAAGTAAAACATGCAGGGTCTTGGCCCTCCATGGAATGAGGTTGAGACCCCTGCTCTACAGCCTGGTGAATACGGAGCCTAGTGCTGCAGGGCTGCATTACGCACAAAACAGGAAAGGCGAGCAGCCTAGTGCTGCAGGCCTGCTAGCACAGGAGAAAAGAAAAAAAAACTTACAGGTCTGGAGCTAATCCAGGGCGAACCGTGCAGTCTGGAGGATGGGGTAGAGATGCAGGGCCAGCCGAAACACCAACAGAAAAACAGGTTAGAAGTGACGGGCTGGAGAACAACAAAGGGGATGAATCACATACGGGAGAACTAGCTGCCATGTATGGAGGCGAATGCCTTGACAATCTCTTTCCTCAGAAGCGGCAAACATACAGTATACTCCTGAAGCTAACGAGGAAAGAGATTGCCCATGCGAGAACGTGTGCGCAGAACTGATGGGCACCAGGTGTGTGAGAGAGCATGTAAGAGCGTGTGCATGTGTGTGTGGTGTGTGTGTGAACACCCGTGACAGTGCAGCTGATGGCACTTGACAGGAGGAGGGGGCGTGCCAGAGCTGTCAGGAGGAAACTAGGCCAAAGCAAAACAATAAGTCAGAATTGGGTTTGGCCTCCAAACCCAGATTCATGACACCATCAACTAAAATTATCTTTAGTATTTTGGAAAACACAGGCATTTCATCTTTAATGTCAGTGGAAATGATCAGTCCTTGCCTATATTCTATCCCACTGATTTTGACCAAGTTAGTAGAGAAAATGTATTTTGACACAGCAGAATGCAAAGACTGGGCAAATATTTCACTATTGCTCTCATAGACCTGACAAGGTTAGAGTTCCAGACCCAAAAGCAGACACAGGTTGAGAGAGATTGGCAGTTTAACAATGATTTTGTTTGCAAAGTGATTTAATTTAGCAGGAGATGGAGGAGAGTCTGGCAGCCCTAGGAGAGAGGGGCAGAAGGAGAAGGTGAGTACATTCAGTGGGGATATGGTTAATGATATTGCAAATATATTTCTTACAATACAGGCTGTAGAAGGTGACACACACTCCAGTTTGCAGATGGAAACAGCAGAAGAACCTGGCTATGATCCTCCCAGACATCTCGACTGCAATGGTTCCAAGGAAGGAACAGTGGTAGTATGTTGCAGGCTGGCCAGGCCTGAAAAGTGAAGGGAAAAAGGGGTGAGACACAGTGCAGTGATGTAGGTAAGTTAACGTACAATAGATGATAGTGAATTGTCTGCTGCACTGGTAGGAATTCCTGGGGGAGAGCACACAACACAGGTTGAAACCAATACAACTATGTACAAGCAGATGAAAGATAAAGTCCAAGCCACACATGAGATGTAAACCAAGCAGACTTGACAGGAGTTGGGCTGGGCTAGGCACAAAGTGTCCAGGCAGAGCAGCAGGAGTGAGTCTCTTTTAAAGGCCCTCCCTGATTGCCTACAGGTGGAGCACGCAGCTGCAGGGAGGAAGCCAATTAGTGTAGAGAGGTACAGGCAAAGGTGTGCAGTCCTGGAACCCTTACAAGTCCACAAAGGTCCATACTCAATATGATTCAAAGGCATTGTCTCCCAGTGATATCCTATAGACATCTCATGTTTTTTTGTGAGTGATTTTGTAATGCTCTAGAAGTTTTTAAGGGTCTTTTTAAAAACCCTGTGTTTTGCCTCAAATCTCATGCTCCACATACTGTAGCTATTAGAGGCCCTAGTTTTCTGATATAAGATAGATAATGAATCATAAAGTGATGTTTTGGGATGAGGTTCCTATCTGGATACAGCTGTTTGAACAACTGATGGTGTTCCATTATTAAGTGTTTCAAATGTACAGTCACGCCTAGTGTGAGAGACTGAAAAAGTATGATGTTACTTAACTACAGTAAAAGCAGCAGCAAAGTCCAGTTTTTGTTTCCTTCTGGCACATCATCGCCAAAAAGCAAAGGAATGTTTCTTACAAGACAAAGAGTCTGAATGGAGACCCTCCTCAGGGAGGAGATACAGAGTCCCCAAGTCCAGGTTCAACAGATATAAGAACTCATTTATCCCGACGTCAGTAAAACTTCTAAACTTAAATAGATAGGCCAGGGACACTTATAATTCCTGCTCTTAATGAGTGCTGTTATATATTTATTTATCTATGTATTTTGGGTTTTTTAGATGTTAATGACTATATATTATTTGTATTATTTATTGTTTTACTTCAGCTATATTTTCTGTATGAAGGATCTTATGTACTACATCTATTGTGTATGTGTGGATTGTGTGATTGCAGCATGGGTGATAAGCCCAAGACAAATTTCCCCCTTGTGGGACAATAAAGTTAATCTAATCTAATCTAATCTATATTGTTTCTACTACTGTCCAAGTTTAACCTTGTAGGACGATTTTTGCACTCCAAGTAGCCATAGTCAAAAGCATAAATTCTAGAAAGTGCATCAGGTTTTGCCAAAATAAATTGAGCTACTCCAATAGCTTTTTCTCATACTGAGCTACCTCTTCAAGAATGTCATGCATTATGTCCACAGACAAATTGTGGCAAACATGAAAGAACTGTCCGGTATTAAGAGGTGAGTTCTGCTTCAAACCAAACACAGATAACTTCTGAGGGTCTGACTGTAACTCCCTGCACTGCAGTTGAAAAAAGCTCTTTTCCATGCAAGATTATCTTGGGATCATCCTCACTGTAAACATTCTGGGTGTTGTCTTTATCAGTCAAACACAAACGACAGAAAAACTGTCCACTAAAAGACTCTGTAAAACTCAGAATTGAGTGCATCCCTAAGTTTTCCCCAGTTACCTGACATATTTTATATATGTTTTATATATTTACATATTTATTCCATCCAGCTACAATGCTCTGCACTGTGTGTCTGTGTGTGTGTGTGTGTATATATATATTTTATAGTAATATGTACATATGTATATTAGCTGCTCTTGCTTGCTTGTTTTTTTTTTTTGTTTTTTTTTTTCTTGCCTTCTGATTGTTGCTCTGAGTGTTGCTATCCCTGTGCTGTTGCAATCCTGGAATTTCCCCGTTGTGGGACTAATAAAGGCTTATCTTATCTTATCTTATCTTATCTTATATAGTGCTGCTGACTTTTTCAGTGGAGAAAGGTAAATTAAGGCCATAACTCTCAAGTATTTTGATGTCATTAATCAGAGGCTGTAGAACTGGATCAGAGCCATATTTTTTCACAACTTCAGTACTAATGCATGCCCGTAGAAAACAAGTATTCCTGTTTGCCCCCTTCCTGATTTCTCATTTTTTTGTATGTTTGTCACACTTAAATGTTTCAGATCATCAAACAAATTTAAATATTAGACAAAGATAACACAAGTAAACACAAAATGCAGTTTTTAAATCAAGGTGTTTATTAAGGGGGGAGGAGGGGAATCCAAACCTACATGGCCCTGTGTGAAAAAGTGACTGCCCCCTAAACCTAATAACTGGTTGGGCCACCTTTAGCAGCAGCAACTGCAATCAAGCATTTGAAATAACTGGCAATGAGTCTTTTACAGCGCTGAGAAGGAATTTTAGCCCACTCATCTTTGCAGAATTGTTGTTATTCAGCCACACTGGAGGGTTTTCAAGCATGGACTGTCTTTTTAAGGTCATGCCACAGCATCTCAATCGGATTCAGGTCAGGACTTTGACTAGGTCACTCCAAAGTCTTCATTTTGTTTTTTCTTAAGCCATTCAGAGGTGGACTTGCTGGTGTGTTCTGGATCATTGTCCTGCTGCAGAACCCAAGTGTGCTTCAGCTTGAGGTCACGAACAGATGGCCGGACATTCTCCTTCAGAAGTTTTTAGTATTCAGCAGAATTCATGGTTCCATTTACCACAGCAAGTCTTCCAGGTCCTGAAGCAGCAAAACAGCCCCAGACCATCACACTACCACAACCATGTTTTACTGTTGGTATGATGATCCTTTTCTGAAATGCTATGTTTCTTTTATGCCAGATGTAATGGGACACACACCTTCCAAAAAATTCAACTTTTGTCTCGTCAGTCCACAGAGTATTTTCCCAAAAGACTTGGAGATCATCAAGATGTTTTCTGGTAAAACTGAGATGAGCCTTTATGTTCTTTTTGCTCAGCAGTGGTTTTTGTCTTGGAACTCTGCCATGCAGGCCATTTTTGCCCACTCTCCTTCTTATGGTGGAGTCATGAACACTGACCTTAACTGAGGCAAGTGAGGCCTGCAGTTCTTTGGATGTTGTTGTGGGGTCTTTTGTGACCTCTTGGATGAGTCATTGCTGCGCTCTTGGGGTAATTTTGGTCAGCCGGCCACTCCTGGGAAGGTTCGCCACTGTTTCATGTTTTTGCCATTTGTGGATAATGGGTCTCACTGTGGTTCACTGGAGTCCCAAAGCTTTAGAAATGGTTTTATAACCTTTTCCAGACTGATAGACCTCAATTACTTTGTTTCTCATTTGTTCCTGAATTTCTTTGGATGACAGCATGATGTCTAGCATTTGAGGATCTTTTGGTTTACTTCACTTTGTCAGACAGGTCCTATTTAAGTGATTTCTTGACTGAGAACAGGTGTGGCAGAAATCAGGCCTGGGTGTGGCTAGAGAAATTGAACTCAGCTTTGCAAAGATGTGATAAACCACAGGTAAGTTGTGTTTTAATGGGGGGGCAATCACTTTTTCCACACAAGGCCATGTAGGTTTGAATTTCTTTTTACCCTTAATAATAAACACCCTTATTTAAAAACTGCATTTTGTGTTTACTTGTGTTATCTTTGTCTAATAATTAAATTTGTTTGATGATCTGAAACATTTTAGTGTGACAAACATACAAAAAAATGAGAAATCAGGAAGGGGCCTGTTAGAATCATTTTCAGTATAATTAATCTGAGTCAAAAATCAGGCAGAAAATTTAGATATAAGTAGATTTATTCCTCATGTGGCCAAATGAGGGAGAAATACAGAGGCAGCCCCAAGTCTGACCATCCATACCTCTGAGTCAGCCATTCATTGTTCTAGCTTTTAAAGCTGTGTTATCCATGGGAAGACTGAGAAACTGTCCTTGAGTACATCTGGCAAGACAGGGTGTAACAGTTCTTATCTTTGTTCCCAGGAAACAAGGAGCCAGTACATTCTCGGTCACACAGGACTAGACGTCCAAAAATGTATCCGTACAGCTGGTGATTAAAATTGCTAACTCAGGCACACTCACACACAGACCGGGACTGTTCAAGGCCATACATGAATCACAAGTCATATCAGACATATAATATGAAATATAATATGGAAGAATAATATAAAGGAATGTATGAACTTATCCTGCATGGAATGCACATATAAACATCAGACATGAAATAGGAAAGGCATGATACATCTTAAGAATAATAATACGTTATTAATAACAATAATAATGTGGATAATATGGAATTTTTCACATTAGACTTTGACAAATATGAAAAGGACTGAACTGAGATTTATTTGATTGCGTGAATATTAATTACAGAATAACTGAAAATGAATGGGACATCCAATATTAGTCACTGTTTAAGAACCGCTTGTTTATTTTTTTGTCAGATCACTTATTTGTCTGATCTTTTATGACTTATTCATAATAGTGTATCTTGCACTTTGGGGAATGGGAGTTGTTCGGTCAGCATTATAATTTAGTTTATATGTGTAGTTTGTAGTCTATTGTCAATAAACTCATGCAGTACTATAACAGGACATGTTTACAAATATTTGAGACCCATTGTTGTGCATCCTTTTATATTTGAGCAATATTATAAGTACAAAACACCGAACATTATTATTCTTTTTTTGTATTTGTATCTTGTATACTTTATTGATTCCCAGAGGGAAATTCAGGGCATCCACGGTACAGTGCCAATCCCTTCACCATTCACTCACACACACACACACACACACACACACACACATATGCATGCACGCAGACAGGCATTCCTTGCATTAATAGATATGTGGATGCATGTCTTTGAACTGTGAAACTGCACCTGGACAACTCCAACTCAAGCACAGAGAAAACCTGCAAACTCCACAAAAAAGGCCTCAGCCAAACCCTCAGCCTTCTGTAAGGTGGCGGTGCATCAACATCCCACTGAGCACCCTGTGGAGGGATGTTGTTATGTAAAGACCGCACTCAGCTACCTCAGCAAGAATCAACAACCGCTATTTAAAGGATGCTGGGAACACAAACACGCAGCACATCATGTTCTATTTTACAACTACTGTACATGCCCCAGCTTCTTCTTCTTCTTCTTCTTCTTCTTTTAGATTTGATTGGCGGTTGGCAACCAGCTTACCACCTTGGCAACCAGTAACCACCATGTACTTCACTCTAAGTCATCACTCCATTTCTCATGCTCCAACTTGCCAACAAAGTCACATTCACATCAGAGAAGGTCTGGAAAAACCTGGTAATGACATGAGTATGGACATACCTTTCAGCTTAAAACAACATACGAGTGGTGTAGGTGGGAAAAACACCACTAGTCTGTTTCACTTAGGTGTGGGTGTGCAAATGTCTGGGAGGAAGGGGAATGAAGGGACAGCGATAAAGCAGCAGACACAGTGGAAGAAGCCACTCCTCTCTTGACTCACTGATCTCAGTTCCTTGTTTTATCGCTGCTCTTTCAGCATCATGGCATTCACTGGGAAATATGAGCTTGAAACGCAGGAGAACTATGAAGAGTTTCTGGAGGCAATTGGTAGTCTTTTTTACATATATATATATGGACAAATACAGGATATTATTCATTTGAATATTGTTGGTTTTATGTGCAATTTAACCCTCTCTTTCACAGGACTTCTCAATGCCAAGACAGACCAAAAAGCGATCACAGAAGTAGTTCAAGATGGCAACAATTTCACTTGGACACAATCAACTTCCGACTGGACCTGGTCTAATAGGTTCACTGTTGGACAGGAGTGTGACCTGTCGACAATGACAGGCACCAAATTCAAAGTGGGTAAACAAAATAAGCTTGGGGATAGCAAATGTAGAGGTTCACTGTGTTGTCATTAAACTACTCTTTAATCATTTTTGTCCTTAGGCCCCTGTAACTTTGGAGGGTGGAAAGCTCTGTGTGCAGTTTCCTCAGTACCATTTCACAGCAGAGGCAACAGATGATAAACTCATCATGGTAAGAAAACCGTATAACATGAGCCGTAGTTTGTCATGTGCTGGGATTAGCTCATCTTCTCATTTCTTCACACTTTGCAGTATTGTGTAACTCCAGGAGAGAAGGGCGTGACTTTCAAAAGAACAAGCAAGAGGATGCCTTAGTTGCAAGACTGCACATGTTGGCCAAAATAAGAGCAGTGTGAGCATCTGTAATGAGAGCATGGAACACCTCATGCCCTCTCAGGAGCACAGTTTTCTACTGACTCAATGAAAGTGGTAAAACTACACACTGTACAGTATTTCTACATCCCAGCCAGCACGCCCAGTGGGCCCCACCAAGCTTAAATCTGGGCTGTCTTATGGGTTTCGTGTTGGCCCCACCTGTGTTTGTCCACATGGACTTTTTCCTGTTTTCCTATTTCCAACTTATCTTCTCATAAATTTGCTGTTTTCTTGTAAATTTGTGACTTTTGCCCTAATTTGATCAATTTTTCTTGAAAATTTGAAACGTTCTCATAAATTTGCAACTTTTTTTTACTGTCAACTTGCAACTTTTTTCATTAACGTTTTTTGTGATTTTTTTCATAAACTTTTTTTGTGATTTTTTTTCACAGAAACCTGAAACCTGTCTGAAACCTGCTTACCCACATTAAAAAAAAAGGTAAAAAAAATGAGAAAATAGATAAACACAGGGAGGAGGATGGTTCTGTTAACCACTAGGGTTGGTTGGGGCAAAGTCTATGAGAGTCACTAGTGGACTGTATGATCAGTGGGAAGTAGTTTCCTCGTGTTTTCATTTTTGAATTTTCTATCATTTTAATAAGTAATAAGCTCTTGAAATGCATGTAGATATTTGTTTATTCCTTGCTCATTAAATTTTTATTTGTTGCTATGGCTATGTATGTATGTATATAAGTGTATATGAGCAAGCAGGTATGGAGGCATATTAATTAGTTAATGATGGGACAGCACAAGATAAGTGTTAAGTGGATTCAATCATGTTCCTTTTTGGACTGCAATTGGATTTTTTGTTTTTATTCTCTTTTTTATGTTGTCTCATTCAAAATAAATACTATCAATTTTTTTTCTTATAAATTTGGAATTTTTTCTCATAAATTTCTTAGTTTTTCTTGTAAAATTGTGACTTTTTTTTGCAAATTTGCTAACTTTTTTGTAATTTTGAAACTTTCTCATAAATTTGCCACTTTTTTTACTGCAAACTTGCAACTTTTTCCTCATAAATGTCCTACTTTTTTCCTTGTGAATTTTCTTGTAGATTTCTTGTTTTTCCCATAAATTTGTGACATTGTTCTTGTAAATTTGGAGCTTTCTCAAAAATTTTCAACTTTTTTTGACTGTAAACTTACAACTTTTCCACATAAATTTGGGACTTTTTTCTCAGAAATATTCAATTTATTTACCCATATCTTTACTACCTTTTTTGGTTAATTTGCAACTTTTTCTAAAGTTTTCTCATAAATTTGAGACTTTTTTTCTTGTAAATTTACACAATTTTTCTTATAAGTTTGTGACTCTTTTCTCTTAAATTTTCACGTTTTTCTCATAAATTTGCAACTTTTTTTGAGTAAATTTGTGACATTTTTCTAGTAAATGTGCTACAATTTTTTTTTTAATTTGTCACTTTTCATAAAAATTTATGAGAAAAAAAATGTGAAAATTTATGACTTTTTTGCATAATTTTGCCAATGTCACAAGTGTTACTGAAACCTGTTTACTCACGTTAAACCCATGAGAGGCCCAAATGAGCTTAAAGCTTGTTAACAGATTCCATGCTTACCTGTACCACAGGTAAAGTCCATGTGGGCATACACAGATGGGGCCAACATGGAACCTGCGGACAAACCCACATGGGACCCATAGGACAGCCCAGATTTAACCATTGGTGGGGCCCACTTGGCCATGCTGCCTGGATAGACCTGTTAATCTGCACTGTTAAAGTCGACAGTGGTGGCAGTGTTGAATGCATTTCCTTCTATGTTAAACAAACTCATATTGTTTTATTAAAGTTGAATTTAATGTGAAAAAGCCAACATGCTCTCTTTCAAGTTTGTGCTAAGTAGGTGCTTTTTGAAAGAGCAATAATTAAAGTTGCAGTAGGGAGAAATCTGAGTAACCAGGAAAAAAACTGCCTCCTCCAGCTCTGCTTCCCTTCCCTGTCCTAAGCTAGGACACATATGAAGGACACGTGTGAGGCTCGCAGGCTTTTGTAGAGCAGCTAATAGCGAAGCCTCTGGCTGACATTACAGTCACGGATAAGCGTTATGCAGGCTGAGCAGAACACAAACGAGATGCTGTGGTGTAGTCGTCCTGTCAGACCGCTTGTATTATAAAATACTGTAGCACGGTGGATCAGAGATTAACACTGCAGCCTCACAGCAAGCAGGTCTGGGGCTGAACTCCAGTTGAATGAATGAATGAATGAATCTTTATTTCGGACAGATTAAAAGTAGAGATTAAAAAAGAAACAGAATAATATAACAAAGGGGGAAAGAAAATCCAACAAGGTCAAATTATACAATAACTCCTCTGATTATACAGTTCAACATAAGTTATCCAAAATGAGTGATGGCTGAAGCCGCAGCTTATATTGCCCACCCATATTCCATCCAAAAATTCAAAAGAAAAACAAAACAAGAGCAATTACAATTCAGAACAAAGCTAAGACAAAATGTGACAAAAAAACTAAGCAACAACACAACATAGACTGGATATGACAATCCTTATGTGATTTTACATGTCATCTTGTATATATGTTTGGAGTATTTCTTCCTTTAGTTTTTGTTTAAATTGTCCAAGCGTTGTACATGATTTTAATTCAGGTCCAAAATCGTTCCATAATCTGACTCCTTGCACTGAAACACAGTGTTGCTTGGTGGTAGTTCTCACTGAAGGTTTTTGAAATATACATGTTCCTCTGAAATGATATTGTTTCTCCCTTATTTGGAACAGCTTTTGGATATTTGCGGGCAGTGATAGATTCTTCACTTTAAACATTATTACTGCAGTTTTAAAGTCAACCAGATCTTTCAACTTGAGAGCTTTTAATTTAAGAAAAAGTGGGTTTGTTGGTTCCCTGTAAGCAGCTTTGTTTATTATTCTAATAGCTCTCTTCTGAAGCATAAAGACTGGATATATGCTTGTTTTATATGTATTTCCCCATACTTCAGTACAATATGTCATGTATGGGAGTATTAATGAATGATACAAGGTATATAGTGTGGGGCTGATTCAGCAAATGTTTCACTCTGTGTAGTATTGCAATTGATTTGGATATTTTACCTTCAATATAATTAATATGTGACTTCCAACACAGTTTATTATCAATTATTACTCCAAGAAATTTAGTTTCGGATACCATTTCAATCTCTACACCATTTACACTGAGTTTAGATACTAAGTTGTTGTGATGGTTGTTAAAAACTATAAATTTTGTCTTACTTAAATTGAGCATTAATTTGTTTGAACCAAACCACAGTTTAAGCTTTCCTAATTCCTTTCTGAGTGTATCTAAAAGTTGTTCCAAATTGCTTCCACTGCATAATAAATTAGTGTCATCGGCAAACAATATTAAATCCATTTTTTCCGAGACCTTACATATATCATTTATATACATATTGAATAACAATGGCCCCAAAACTGAACCCTGTGGGACTCCACAAGTAATCTTCAGTAACTGTGAGTTTTTGTTACCAACACATACATACTGATATCTAGTTTAATACGAGTTCAAGACTTTTGTGTGTTGAGTTTGCATTAGTGGTGCGGAAAATAATCATTTTTCAAATGTGAACAATTCTGAATCAATGTACAAATGTCAAGATTCTGATTCTTAAATATAAATTTATAACAATTAATTTTGACAGGACAAAAAGCGCAGTGGAGGAGTAGTTAGCACTGCGGCAGCACAGCAACTCACCCTTGACCGGGGGATCCTGGGATCCCAGCCCCGACCAACAGTGATCTGTGGGGAGTTTGCATGTTCTCCCCGTGTCTGTGTGGATTTACTCCGGGATTTCTCCAGTTTCCTCCCACATGCCAAAAACATGCAAGTTAGGTTAATTGGCATCAAACTGGGGATTCTAAATTGTCCTTAGGTATGACTGTGAGAGTGAATGGTTGTCTGTCTCTCTGTGCTGGCCCTGTGATGGGCTGGCGATCTGTCCAGGGTGTACCCTGCCTCTCGCCCAAAGATGCTGGGATAGGCTCCAGCCACCCCACGACCTGAAAAGGATTAAGCGGAAGAAGATGGATGGAAAAAAGCAGCACCTCAAAACATGAAACTGTAGAGTTGGACAGTTTATAGCGGAACACAACACTTCCAGCCCGGCGTGAGCATGACTGCAAGCAAGCCAATCCAAAACTCCAAAAACAGAAACCACACTGGACACCCTCCGGCCTTCAGTGTCCTCCATCCTGCTGCTGCTGGCTGCTGCTTGCAGTGCCCTGGCTTTGGCAGTGGTTTGTCTGGCTGTGAGGAGAATGAAGGAGAAACGGTTGAGCCCGTGATGAAGCTGTTAACCCTTTGAGTGTGAGAATTTGCGTGCCCCTAGTGGCAGAGCGCAGCACTGCACCTGACTTCTCACTCTGACATGATCGCCTGCATTGGGAATTTGTACTGATTGTACTGATTTGCCAGTTTCAAAAGATGGCAGACATCTGTTGGAGGACTCAGTGGATGATATGTAATACACCAAAGAAGAAGAACTCTTCATTTCCTTTTCCTGTTTGTAGCAGTTAGCCCAGAAAGCTAATATTGCCACGATCGTCACGTCACTTTTTCGGCTTTGTACTCAGAAAATAACCACGGGATACAAGCGAAATTTATGTGGGATAATCATAAGACTTTGTAGATGTGGTAGAGATTTTAAATTACCGGCAGAATGCAAAATATGGGCCATGATGGGTGAAAATGCAGCGGCCTCACCACCCAGCATGCCAGCCCCCTTTGTCAAAAGTAAGTGAGAAATTTCTGTTTTTTTTTTAAATGTACTGATTTCTTGTTCATATACTTTGAAGATAAGATGATGAGGTACCTCTGTACAAAAAACTGTGTCAAAAGACTGAACCATTTTTTGTGTAAATACATCCAAAGTCCAATTTTGACTGAGTTATGGAATTTAAAGAGGTGCCGCGACATTATGCAAATTAGATGTGTAAATTTACTCCTATCTGAAACTTTGGATCATATTTTACATCTTTCTAATTGACAGTAAGCCATTATCTCTTACCACTTTCAAGTTATAGCCTTGGAAATCTGAACTATTTTATTGACAAAAATATTTACCACTCTTGACCACTAGGGGTTATGTCACAGTTCAGCAATATGCACACTCATAGGGTTAAGTCTACATGTAGGGACCAGTGCACATGTTCTTTGTGTTGAAGGTCAGCTTTAACTTAAACAGAGTCATGGCCTAGTTGATAGAGCATCCACCCCACAACTGGGAGGTTGGGGGTTCAAGTACCGTCCAGGTCATACCAAAGACCATATAAAAATGGTACTTCCCGCCTTCTAGCTTGGTGCTCAGCGTAATAGAATGGGGGAAGGAGAAGATGTTTGTGGTGGTGCCTTGCATGTCAGCGACCCCTCTGATTCTAGATGTGATTAACATTGTAGATAGGAGAAACATGATTTCGTTCTACTGTACATGATGGGCTGAATGACAGTAAAGTTGGCTTCTTCTTCTAATGAACTGCTAACAAACACATGGAACCATATAGCAACATGCTAACAATAGGCTAGTGGGAGTGTGGTACAGCGGGTAGCAGGTGGAAGGCAGAGCGCTAAAAAGAGACAGTCTTCCACCGTTAGCTCCTTAACCCTATCAGTGTGCATGTTGCCAAATTGAGACACACCCCCTAGTGGTCAAGAGTGGTAAATATTTTTTGTCAATAAAATAGTTCAGATTTCCAAGACTATAACTTGTAAGTGGTAAGAGATAATGGCTTACTGTCAATTAGAAAGATGCAAAATATGATCCAAAGTTTCAGATAGGAATAAATTTATGCATCTAATTTGCATAATGTTGCGGCACCACTTTAAATTCCATAACTCAGTCAAAACTGGACTTTGGACGTGTTTACACAAAAAATGGTTCAGTCTTTTGATACCGTTTTTTGTACAAAGGTACCTCATCATCTTATCTTCAAAGTATATGAACAAGAAATCAGTACATTTAAAAAAAAACAGAAAAATCTCTCTTACTTTTGACAAAGTCAGAGTGAGAAGGCAGGTGCAGTGCCGCGCTCTGCCACTAGGGGTATGCAAATTTTCACACTCAAAGGGTTAATATAATCATGGCATGATAACGTCACGTTGTATGTGTGTCCCCACATCCATGATGTGTATGATGCTATTTCAGTATGCCACATTTAACCTCCCCTGGGAAAAACCAGAACTCTGCTGGTGATGGTTAAAATTAACACAAACATTAAATTAACACACCACACAACCATAACCAGGACCATACCATGTAACGTAGCACAGGGATAGCTAACAAGCATACATGGCCTGGCTATCGGCAGGTGGTATATTGCATGATGGTAAAGCACACTAAATTGTCAATGTTACAGTACACATATTCACTTGGTGTTAAGGCACAATATGGTAGTGTTAGCAAGTAAACCAATAACCATAATTTACCTAAGGCTTAATGTACCAAAATCAATATTTTTAAACCGATATGAACCTTGGCAACCGGGTAGACTGCTGGTAAGACGCTGCATGGTTGAGTGTATTATTCTGCCATTGTTATCAACCATGCTCTGTTTAAACATTTTCAAAACACAGAGTCATTGAAAAGTTCAACCTCAGGGGCCTCTGGCAAGCCTGCGGTGGGCATGGCTCTGGAGGTGCTGGTTGCGGTGGACCAGGGTGCCATCTTGCTGGAATCACTCGTTTGTCAGCAAAGTCCTAGTCTGGGTCCCACAATGGCTGGGTCAGTTCTGGTGTCTCATCTTGATCCAGAGCAGCTGCTGCTCTTACCTTCCACAGACAGCTGGTGTGCCATCTCAAACCATCAGCCATCTGGAAGGTGGCTGGCCCCAACTGCGCAGTGATCTGCGTCGGTGGTGACAGGAGCATCTGCAGGTCATCTGCAGGTCATCTGGGCGTTCGGATTGGCAGACCCAAACCCAATCGAGCACCGTGAGCACTGACCTGATGGGCTTCAGGTGGTGCCACTGCTGTTCTCTCATCCCTGATGCTGGTTGCGGTTGTGGTGGTGTGACGTTCTTGCAGGATGTGCTCCGGGTTGGCTTCGTTCACCGGGGTCCTGCTTGGCCACGCACTCTATCTCATGTAACGGTGGCTCCTTGACCCTTATGCCAGGTGAGAATCTGAGTCCAGTCCATGTTCTGCTGTCCGTGCAGTGTAAAGCTTGGAGTGGCTGTACCCACGTCTGGGCGAAACATGCTCTGGTCATCAGTAGTCAAACAAAGTCCTTCGTGGTTGTGAATGGTGAAACCCAATTCATAGAAAAGATCACACCCTACAATGTTGTCACCATGCATGGCCACCTGGAAGGTGAATGCTGGGAGGACTTTGGACCCGTAGTGAACCGTCAGTGTGATAGTTCCTACAAGGCTGATTCTGGTGTGCCTATATCCATAGAGCTCCACCACATCTGGCTTGACTGAATCCCAAGGGAAGAATCTCTTCACTGTGACACAGTTCATCAATGACCTTGTAGTGGCGGTGTCCAGTAGTAACGGTAGAGTGACATCATCGAGTCTCACTGTGCACCACTTGTACGCCGAATTGCTGGAGTCCACTGCATGAATGGTTGTTGGCAAAGGCAGTCTAGTTGAGCTGAGTGGCGAGCTCGTCGTTGATCATGTTGAATGGCACATTTTGGCAAAATGGTTAAGCTTACCACAGCACTGGCATCTCTGCCCCCTGGCCGGGCAGGAGCATGTGTGTGTTTGGTGTGCAGGGGAACCACAGTTACCACACATTCGGCATCCCATAATGTCCTGTTTTCCCGTGATTTTCATCTCGGCGTCCCCCAAAAAGGTTGTAGTGTTAACGGTTTCTTCTGCCGGGGTACGTGCGTGAGCTAGCGGAATTTGTTGTTTCAAAGCTCCTAGCTGTGATGTTAGCTGGGTGGTGGCCTCCAACTAGAATGCATCTCCACCGCCTTCATCAGCAGCAGGTTGTCCGGCCCCATCAACAGCTTCTCCCGCAGCTGCGGGTTGGTGGTGTGGCCCACTAGCTGGTTCCGCACCATCTCATTTTCTAGCTGTGTGAACCTGCATGTACTTGCCAGACAGTGGAGGTCAGCGAAAAATTGCTGAGTTGTCTATCTCGCTCCCTGTCAGTGTTGGCGAAACCTAATTCTTGCGTGCCAACACACTCTTGGCCATTGCGAAATGTCCAGTTAATAAGGCGACACATTCACTGTAGGTGTCCGCCAGGCCCAGTGTTCTGAACACGCGCTGTCCCTCGCTGCCGAGGCTATGTATTAGCATGGCGCGTGGATGAAGCTTGTTAGCTTTAGCTAAGTCCATAGCCAACACATACGTCTCAAATGCTTCAAACCAGCAAGGCCATGGAATGGGCGGCTCACCTGAGGTGTCAAGGAACGACGGTAGGGGTGCCAGACATGCTTCCATCTTCAGAAAAATGTTATATTTTCCTCCAGAAGACAAAATTTACCTCACCGCCAATGTTAGGCCACTACTCCACCAGAGTGGTAGCCTAGTTGATAGAGCATCCGCCCCACAATTGGGAGGTTGGGGATTCAAGTCCTGGCTGGGTCATATCAAAGACCATATAAAAATGGTACTTCCTGCCTTCTAGCTTGTTGCTCAGCGTAATAGAATGGAGGGAGGAAAAGTTGTTTGTGGTGGCGCCTTGAATTGCAGTGACCCTTCTGATTCTACATGTGATTAATATTGTAGGTAGGAGAAACATAATTTCGTTCTACTGTACATGATTGGCTGTATGGATTGAATGACAACAGAGATGGCTTCTTCTTTTTATGTCTGAATGTAGGGACCAGCGGACACATTCTTTGTGTTAAAGGTTAGCTTTAATGAACCGCTAACAAACATGTGGAACCATATAGCAACAAGCTAACAATAGGCTAGTGGGAGTGTGGTACAGCAGGTAGCAGGTGGAAAGCCGAGTGCCAAAGAGAGACAGTCTCCCGCCGTTAGCCGCTTAATATAATCACAGCGTGATGATGCCACATTGTGCGTGTGTCCCCACATCATGTATGGTGGTATTTCAGTATGCCACAGAAGCATCCATCAGCACCCTGCCAAAGCTTTGCTTTAACTTGCTCAGAGGATATCGCAGTGGAAGCTGGCCAATGGGATGCTTCAGCAGCCTGGAAGGACTGCTCCCAATGACATAGCGATCAGGGGTGAGTTGAGCATAAGTACTGAAGACTGGTGTCATCATCATCATCATCATCATCATAGCAGTCTGTCGGGGTAACAATGACTGTTTCATTAACTGTAGGTCTGATCAGATTCCTCCACACAGCTCTGTCCTTCGCCTTCCACTGCCAGGAACTCCTGACCTTGTTAATCTGAGTGACATCCGAGCCGGTATGAGTTGCTTTCTGACTGACCATTTCATGAAACTGCTTGAAAAGTATTTGAGTACCGCTAGCTTTTGCTGGACTAGCGGCACATTCTTGGCAGATAGAGGTATTATCAGTGGCAAGGACAGGTGTGCTGATTATATAAACACTGACTGCCAATTTAGCTAACTGCTAACTTAGCTTATTTGACTAATTTTCTCCTGGTTATCCACCTTATTCCTGAGGATGCTGCTGTAGAAACAATTTTGGGTGCAACTTCCCGTTTCAGCTGAAGTAGTGTTAAATCAGTCAGTAAGAGTGGAGTAGTGGGGCATTTAAAGTAGCGTTTTTAAAAGTGTTTCTAATTTGTTTTAATGTATAGTCCACATACCTGCTTTGCAGTTAAGTGGCAGATAATTTCAGCCCTTGTAGTTTTTGTATTTTTGAATGTTTTTGCGTAGTTCTGGTACTTGCTGCTGTTCGCGGCGTGAGGCTCCTCACAAGCACAGCTCAGTCTGTGGCTTCAACAGCAATGCATTGATCATGCACTGAAAACTAAAGGATTGTTCGTGTGATCGGTGGTACAGACACAACAGCACCAGGTATGTTTTCACTTGTATGAATGTCACAGATTTGAGGTTTGCATATGTCACCAGATGCAAGGCTGCATGAAGTAAAATAATAAATAAAAAAATAGTAACAGTTTGCTTCCGAAGGCTTAACGATTTAAGAAAGATATTAAATAGGTGGTGGGGGGGGGGGGGGGGTTGCATTCGTTGCACTGCATTGGAACGATATGGACTTGACATTAGCAGCTTCAGCATGCATTAATTTTTAAATTATCACAAAATATAGATCAATAAAATTTTGAACACTTGTCATAAAAGGTCTCAATGTGTTAAGTTAAATAGCAAGCGTTCATGGCATGACAGCAGCATAAGCATTTTAATTTTGGGGTAAAACACCCAAGCACAGTGTTGTGGTTCTTTGTGGCTCTGGCTAGACTCTATGTCTGCTCTGAGGTAAATTTTATTATGTCCAACATATTTTAATAAAATGCAACCGACTTTATTGCAGTGGAAACATTGATATATCTCAGAGCTTTTATTTGTTTTCAGCATTAGCATTTTAGCAGCAGAGCTAACTATTCAATTCAATTCAATTCAATTCAACTTTATTTATATAGCGCCATTTCACAACAACAGTCATCTCATAGCACTATCAACTGTAGGGGGAACCCCCACAGTTGCAGAAAGACCCCAGCAATCAGGCGATCCCCTGTGAGCAAGCACTTGGCGACGGTGGAGAGGAAAAACTCCCTTTTAACAGGAAGAAACCTCCAGCAGAACCAAGCTCAGGGAGGGGCAGTCATCTGCTGCGACTGGCTGGGGGGTGAGGGGATAGAGAAGATGAAAAGAACAGACATGTAGAGAGCAAACAGCACGATGGGGACTCAATCTATGGGAGAGAACAAACAGATGTTAATGACCAGCAAAAAAAAAATATTTCATAGAGAGTGAGGAAAGGAGTGAGGCCCAGTGCATTACTGGAGGTCCCCCGGCTGACTAAACCTATTAGCAGCATAACTAAGGGAGGGTTCAGAAACACATGATCCCTCCCTAATTGTAGGCTATATCAAAAAGGTAGGTTTTAGCCCTATTCTTAAAAACAGAGATCGAGTCTGACTCCCGAATCCAGATTGGCAGCTGATTCCACAGGAGAGGAGCTTGATAACTGAAGGCTCTGCCTCCCATTGTACTTTTGGAGATTCTAGGTATTACAAGTAATCCTGCATTTTGGGAGCGTAGTGCTCTGTTAGGATAATACGGTAGTATCAGATCTTTTAAATAAAAAGGAGCCTGATTGTTTAGAGCTTTGTAAGTAAGAAGAAGGATTTTAAACTTAATTCTAAACTCTATGGGAAGCCAATGAAGGGAGGCCAGAACCGGAGAGATATGATCTCTCTTTCTAGTACCTGTTAAAATGCTTGCTACAGCATTTTGGATCAGCTGAAGACTTTTTAAAGATGTTTTAGGACAGCCTGATAATAAAGAATTACAATAATCTAATCTCGAGCTAACAAAAGCGTGGATCAGTTTCTCAGCATCACTCTGAGACAAGATGCTCCTAATCTTGGCAATATTACGCAAATGATAGAAGGCAGTCTTAGAAACAAATTTAATATGTGAATTGAAGGACAAATCCTGATCAAAAATAACTCCAAGGTTCCTCACAGAGCTATTAAGAGAAAGAGTAACCGCATCCAAACTGAAAGTTTGATTTGGAAAGGAATTTCTAAGGTTTTTTGGACCAACAAGAATGACTTCAGTCTTATCTGAATTTAATAGCAGGAAATTACAAGTCATCCAAGCTTTGATTTCCTTAAGACAGGCTTCTAACTTGGCTAATTGATTACTATCATCTGGCTTCATTGACAGGTATAATTGTGTGTCATCTGCATAACAATGAAAATGTATACAGTGCTTTCTAATAATGTTGCCTAACGGAAGCATATATAAACTAAAAAGAGTAGGGCCTAGCACAGATCCCTGTGGAACTCCATGACTAAGCTTTGAGTTGAAAGAAAACTCATTATTTACATGAACAAACTGGAACCTATCAGATAAATAAGATCTAAACCATTGCAACGAAGTTCCATTAAGTCCAACATAGTGTTCTAATCTATCAAGTAGAAGATTATGATCGATAGTATCAAAAGCTGCACTAAGGTCTAAAAGGACAAGTACAGAAACTAGTCCATTATCAGATGCAATGAGGAGGTCGTTAGTGACCTTCGCTAAGGCTGTTTCAGTACTATGATGGATTCTAAACCCAGATTGAAACTCTTCAAGTAAACCATTTCCCTGCAGGTGGTCAAATAATTGCGTAGCAACAACTCTTTCTAAGATTTTTGAAATGAAAGGGAGATTAGAGATTGGTCTATAGTTAGCTAAAGCTCCTGGATCTAGCGTTGGCTTTTTGAGTAAGGGTTTAATTACAGCCGTTTTAAAAGCCTGCGGTACATGGCCTAAAGTTAATGAAGAATTGATTATATGAAGAATAAAGCTACCAATAAGTGGGAAGACTTCTTTAAATAACCTGGTAGGAATAGGGTCTAAAAGACAAGTTGAAGGTTTGGATGAGGAAACTATTTTGTCTAACTCACAAAGGTCGATTGGAGTAAACTCATCAAGACAGAGATCAATAGAAGGAGTTGTAGTAGTTACAGTATTTAAGTTAACTGTGGGAAGAATCTGATTGATTTTATCTCTGATGGATGAAATTTTATTATTGAAAAAGTTCATAAAGTCCTGACTAGTAAGCTCTAAGGGAATGCTAGGATTGACAGAGTCCTGACTCTTTGTCAACCTGGCTACAGTACTGAAAAGAAACCTGGGATTATTCTTGTTCTCTTCTATTAATGCAGAGTAATAACTCGTTCTAGCTTTTCTAAGAGATTTTTTATAAATTAAAAGATGATTTCTCCAAGCTAAACAGATTTCATCTAAATTAGTGGAGCGCCATTTTCTTTCTAATTGACGAGTCTTCTGTTTTAAGGTACGAGTTTCTGTGTTGAACCAAGGAGTTAGAAATCTCTGATTAGACTTTTTCTTTTTTAAGGGGGCCACCAAGTCTAGAGTCTGATGCAGAGAAGCTGAAACACTATCCACCATGTTATCAATTACAGAAGGAGCAAGCTGTCTATAGCTTATTTCCGTTGTGTTGACACATGGCATAGAGGAAACAATCTGCATAAATTTGGAAACAGCATCATCTGAGAGGCATCTACTGTAATAATATTTTTCTTTAGGAGCCAAATAGTCAGAAATAGTAAAATCAAAGGTTAACAGACAATGGTCTGACAGTACAGGGTTATGAGGAGACACTACAAGATTTTCTATTTCTATGCCATATGTCAAAACAAGGTCCAATGTATGGTGGAGGTAATGAGTAGAATTTCCTACTTTCTGAGAAAACCCAATCGAATCTAATATGGAACTGAATGCCACATTAAGGCAGTCACTATCTACATCCACATGTATATTAAAGTCCCCTACTATAATTATTCTATCAGATTTCAGCACTAAATCAGCTAAGAAATCAGCAAATTCGGATAAAAATTCTGAGTAGGTTGATGGGGGACGATAAACTATGGCAAATAAAATTGGGTTTAACCTAAAATTGCTAAAGTGCCCAATACTGAGGACCAGGCCCTCAAAGGAATTATAACATGTTTTTTGCTTTACATTAACTAGTAATTTGGAATGGTAAATTGTTGCTACTCCTCCTCCACGACCAGAACTTCTGGGATTTTGACAGTTTAAATAACCAGAGGGAGTTGATTCATTTAAACCAACATAATCCTCTTGTCCTAACCAAGTCTCTGTAAGGGAAATTAAATCAATCTGATGATCAATTAACAAATCATGGACTAACAGAGACTTGGGAGTTAGAGACCTAATATTTAATAAACCACATTTAATTTTTAAATTATGAGGAGGAACAGAGGCCAAATCATTCAATTTAGAGGCTTTATGTTTAATTTGAGTTTTACCAATATTTTGCTTTATCACTTTGGGATGCTTATACATTATATTTTTATTCACTTTGGAGGGAGCAGACAACGATTCTCTGATGGGGAAGACAGGGGCTAAGCTGAGGGGTGGCGGATGAAGAGGAGCTGCAGAGAAGCGTGTAAGACTGCGACTCTGCTTCCTGGTCCCAACTCTGAGTAGTCAGGGTTTTGGAAATTTGGATAAAAAAGATGCCAGATTGTTAGATAAATGAGAAGCACCATCCAAAGTGGGATGAATGCTGTCTCGTCTCATAAGACCAGGTTTTCCCCAAAAAGAGCTCCAATTGTCAATGTAGCCCATGTCATTTTTAGGACACCACACAGACAGCCAGCGGTTCAAGGATGACGAGCGGCTAAACATGTCATCACTGGTCAGATTGGGGAGGGGCCCAGAGAATACTACAGTGGCAGACATCGTTTTTGCAAAGTCACACACCGATTCTATATTAAGTTTCGTGACTTCCGACTGCCGGAGACGGATGTCATTAATGCCGGCGTGAATAACAATTGTGGAATATTTACAGTTACTTTTAGCCAGCATTTTCAAATTTGACTCGATGTCGCCTGCTCTGGCCCCAGGAATGCATTGGACTATGGCCGCTGGAGTCTCTAGGTTCACGTTTCTGACTACAGAGTCGCCAATGATCAGAGTTTTTTCCTCAGCGGGTGTGTCGCTGAGCGGGGAAAAACGATTAGAAACGTGAACAGGTTGGTGGTGTACCGGGGCTTTGCGACTAGGCTTCCTTCTCACCGTCACCCACCCAGTCTCCTCGCTGCTGAGGAGAGCCGAGGGACCGCTGACAGGGGGGCCTAAGCTAGCTAGCTCCGCTGCAGCTAATGGGCGTCCGTCAAGATTAACTGGCGCAGACGGTGTTTCAATGCAGCGGAGCCGGGATTCCAAATCAGACAACCTCGCCTCGAGCGCCTCAAAAAGACAACATTTATTACATTTACCGTTATCGCTAAAAGAGGCAGAGGTGTAGCTAAACATCTGACAGAGAGAGCACACCAGAGGAGGAGAGGAAAGAGAGCTAGTAGCCATAGCTAGAGAGAAAACCACAAAGCAAACCACACAGGCAGACAGCAAAACAGGAAGTGACGAAGTTAGTTGCTGTTACCGTTACCGTTAGTAACTAATGGTTACTAACGGTAACCTGTCCGCCAGGCCACTTTTTAAGGTCATCTTCCCATCTCTCCATAGTCGTGGGAAGGGGTATGATTATATTACTCTTTCTGAGGTGCAAAAGGCCATGTTCCCGCATTTGTGATGCTGGAGTCATTGTTTTTTTAACAAGGAAAGTGTCCCATTTCAGTGACAACCCCACTTTCTAAACTAGTACCGGAAGTTGCGTCCATAATTCAAAAAACAGGGACCAGCGGGCCTGGCAGGCATTCAGGCGCTTGGCCGTCCATAGGTACTCCAGGTTCCTGTGGTCCATCCAGACAACAAACGGCTGCAAAGCCCCGTCCAGCCAATGGCGCCACTCCTCCAGAGCCAACTTAACGGCCAGAAGCTCCCTGTCGCCGATGCTGTAGTTGTGCTCCGCAGGGGACAGCCACCGGGAGGAGAAGGCACACGGACGGACCTGCCCATCCGCCGGGGGGCGCTGAGATAATATGGCCCCCACTCCAGAATCCGAGGCGTCCACCTCCACCAGACACTGAAGATCAGGATCCACCTGCACGAGAATGGGGGATTCGGAAAACTGCCTCTTGAGGTCTGCAAAGGCCGTAGCCGCCTCTTCCGTCCACTGAAAATGCACTTTGGGTGACATGAGGTGCATCAGGGGAAAGGCCAGGCTGCTGTAATTCTTGATGAACCGACGGTAGAAGTCCGTAAACCCCAGGAACTGCTGGAGCCGCTTCCTGGAGGATGGGGTTGGCCATTCCACCTCCACCTTAATTTTCCCAGGGTCTGGGAGGATCTCCTTATGCGAGATGATGAACCCCAAAAAAGATGTCTTAGAGGTGTGGAACTCACACTTCTCTGCCTTGACATAAAGTTGGTTCTCCAACAACCACTGCAGCACTCTCCTTACATGCACCTGATGCTCTTCTAGGGATTTAGAAAAAAATCAGAATGTCATCAAGGTAGACAAATACAAAACCCCCCAGAAAATCCCTCAGCACATCATTAATGAGCCGCTGGAATACAGCAGGCGCATTGGTAAGCCCAAAGGGCATTACTAAGTATTCAAAATGACCACTGGGGGTGCGAAAATCTGTCTTCCACTCATCTCCCTCGCGGATCCGCACCAGATGGTAGGCGTTGCGCAGATCCAGCTTGGAGAACCAGGACGCCCCCTGGAGAGAGTCAAAGGCTGAGTTAAGCAAGGGAAGGGTGTATTTGTCCTTAATGGTAATATTGTTAAGTTCCCTGAAATATATACATGGTCTTACAGAGCCGTCCTCCTTGCAAACAAAAAAGAACCCCGCCCCCACTGCCGAAGAAGATGGACGGATTATGCCCGAACTTAGGGACTCCTTATGATGCGGGTTCCTTCCATAGCTGCCCGCTCCAGCGGGGAAAGGCTATACAGCCGGCTAGATGGTAACGGAGCTCCCGGCCGGAGGTTAATGGAACAATCATACGGCCGGTGAGGGGGCAGGGATAGGGCCTGGGACTTGCTGAAGACGGCTCCGAGGTCATGATATTCAGGGAGAACTTTGGACAGGTCCGGGCCGAGGCAGTGGGAGACTCCAGGGGAATGGATGGTGAGCAAGCGGCTGACTGGAGACAGGCGCTGAGGCAGAATGAGCTCCATGACCTAATATTCCCCAAGTGCCAATCAATCGTGGGGTTGTGAAGACACAGCCAGGGAAACCCAAGGATCACCAGGGATGACGAGATCGGCAACACAAAAAACTGAAGCTCCTCCCAATGATTCCCCGAGATGATGACCGACACCAGGGCAGTTTGGTGAGTCACCATGGCCATGGGGGTTTTAGACAGTGAAATCAGTTGTAGCAGGGTTTTGAGGGGAGAACAGTGCAGGCCTAAGCGGGTTGCCAGGTCTCAAGAAATAAAGCTTTGCTCTGCCCCTGAATCAATTAATGCCTGTGTGGGTATTTCAGTGTGTTTATGAAAGAATCGGATGGAAAGAAGGAGTCTAGATAGGGGGTTAGGCTGAGGCGAGTCCGTGAGTCCCCCTACTGCGATGCACGGACCCCCACTTTTGGCCGAATCGGGCAAGATGTTACTTCATGCTCCTCGCTCCCGCAATACAGGCACAACCCCAGTTCCCGGCAGCGCTGTTTCTCTGCCAAAGGCAACCTAGATTGACCCACAACCATGGGTTCCGGGGTCTCAGAGGAATCAGCCAGTGGCTGGGCCAGAAGGGACGGAGATGGAGTGCGGCGGGACTGTGACCCTGAGTGGCCATGGGATTTCTTTTCCGCCGCCCGTTTCCTCAGCCTATTATCTAGACACATGACTAGGGATATAAGCTCAGATAACCTAGCCAGCTTTTCTCGAGGGGCTAACTCATCCTGGAGACTAGGACTAAGGCTCCTAAGGAAGATGTTACACAGAGCAGCGTCCTCCCAACCCACTTTGGTAGCCGCTATCCGGAAGTCCACTGCATAATCTGCTGCAGCCCTAGTCCCCTGCCTCAGGTTCAGCAGCCAAGAGGTTAGAGACCGAGATAGCACGCTATCTCGGTCTGAATGATCAAAAACTTCATTGAATTCATCAATAAACTACCTGTGACGATGGGATGTCACCACTATTATGACTTATTGTGTGTGTGATCATGTATATTTGTAATGGTAAATGTTATTATGATTATCTGTTAAAGTACACACATTTATTTGGAATCTGTCTTTGTTTAATTTGAATGCCCTTAGGAGATAATTGTATGGTTAATTGTTTTGGGTGGAATAATGAATGATAAGTTATTTCGCATACCTTTGCCAACATTCTTCCTGTGGGTGTCCGGGCGGAGGATTCTGTCAGAGGGTGAATGCCTTTTATAGGACACCTGCAGGAAGGATACATGTATGGTAAGTTAGAGGGGAGGTTTAGATTTTGTAAATAGGGGTTAAGGTATTTATTTATGGAATTATTTATGACTATTTATTGTGTTATTTATATTGTCTGTCTGGGGAAATTATTTATGTATTTTTATATATTACTGGGTATGTGTAAATGATGGAGGATTTGTTGTTTTACCTGAGATTATGGTAGGGGCTAATCAGCCCTAATTGTCTCTGTTGGTATAAAACAGGTGTGGTGATTGTGACCTAATTAATCAGAAGTGATTCAGAAGAAATCAGGAGTTCAGTTTCGAATAAGGATAATTGAGAGAGCAGTTGATCACAATCTTGAGATCATCAGATGCAAGGAGATGATCAGATCAGGATGAATTGTTGATCAGTAATATTGAAGTGAAGCTTGAGAACCGTGTTGGATGTCTGGAACAATTTACCAGTAAGTTTATTGAAAATAAATTGGAATAATTGAAGAAGGATTTGCCTCGCCATGCTTTTGTTACCGTTCACATTTGGTGTCAGAAGTGGTGATTGTTACCCGACGTCGTGGCGTTTGGTGGACGGAAGGACTTATGGCGAGAGGAGCAAGTGAGGCAAGAGGAGCAGTCTGACCTGGAACGACTTACGTCGGTAAAGAGTCATGTTTGTTGGATGGAGTTGCAGGTGGCGAAACTGGGAGAGGACTATGGGAGCCGGGCTGAGCGTGGTAGTGACGTCGGCGCTTCGGGGGAGAATCCTAGGGTGACAGCCGGTCGGGTCGGCCCGCGAGAGGAGGATTTGCTGCTGCAGGTGCAGCCAAGGAGGCCGCAAGTGCACTACGAGCTCAAGCTGAGCCCTCTCTCTTCCGGGGATGTCATCGAGCTTCCTGGTGTCGTTCGAGGGGATTGCTGTGGTCTGCAGCTGGCGCGAAGAGGAGTGAGCTGTTCTTCTGGCTCCTCTATTCGCAGGTAAAGCGCGGAGCGCATGTGTTCTGGTGGACATTGCAGACACGGACAATTATGGAAAATTGAAATACTCTATTTTTTAAATGTGAAGTCACGTTCGACACTTATGGGTGGAGAATTCGGTCCCTGGACGTTTGTCAGGACGAGGCCCCCGCGAATTGTGGATATCTGAAAGACCTGTTTTGTAAATGGATGAAACTAGAGACCTTCGATAGAAGACATTATGGAACAATTAATTTTGGAACAATTTCTGCGCATGGTGAACCCGGAACTGGGAGTCTGGATGCAGGAGCGGGACCTGAAGACTGCAGAGGGCGCTGCTCGTCTGGCGGAGGTTTTTCTGTCGGCCAACAGGAGAACTATCCGCGGCCGTGGCAGCTCTTTCACCTGTCAGGAATGAGTTTAATGAGGGTGAAAGGGGTGGTCCAGCTCAGGTTAGACATTTTAACTCCAGACAGATCATCGGCAGACATAATAGAAAGGTAATGTCTTGCTATTAAATGGGCAATAGGTCTCCAAAATATTATTTATTAGGGAATCATTTTTTGTTAGAGACAGATCATCAGGTTTTACAGTGGTTAGACAGAAGGAAGGACATAAACAGTCGTCTCACAGGGTGGTATGTATCCCTCCAACCTTGTAATTTTATTGTTCGGTATGTGGCAGAGAAAACCAACCTGGTAGCTGATGGCCTCTCACGAATACATGACTCATAAGAGTACTGTATTCTCGGGAAAGGGGGGAGGAAATGTGACGATGAGATGTCACCACTATTATGACTTATTGTGTGTGTGATCATGTATATTTGTAATGGTAAATGTTATTATGATTATCTGTTAAAGTACACACATTTATTTGGAATCTGTCTTTGTTTAATTTGAATGCCCTTAGGAGATAATTGTATGGTTAATTGTTTTGGGTGGAATAATGAATGGTAAGTTATTCCGCATACCTTTGCCAGCATGCTTCCTGTGGGTGTCCGGGTGGAGGATTCTGTCAGAGGGTGAATGCCTTTTATAGGACACCTGCAGGAAGGATACATGTATGGTAAGTTAGAGGGGAGGTTTAGATTTTGTAAATAGGGGTTAAGGTATTTATTTATGGAATTATTTATGACTATTTATTGTGTTATTTATATTGTCTATGTCTGGGGAAATTATTTATGTATTTTTATATATTACTGGGTATGTGTAAATGATGGAGGATTTGTTGTTTTACCTGAGATTATGATAGGGGCTAATCAGCCCTAATTTTCTCTATTGGTATAAAACAGGTGTGGTGATTGTGACCTAATTAATCAGAAGTGATTCAGAAGAAATCAGGAGTTCAGTTTCGAATAAGGATAATTGAGAGAGCAGTTGATCACAATCTTGAGATCATCAGATGCAAGGAGATGATCAGATCAGGATGAATTGTTGATCAGTAATATTGAAGTGAAGCTTGAGAACCGTGTTGGATGTCTGGAACAATTTACCAGTAAGTTTATTGAAAATAAATTGGAATGATTGAAGAAGGATTTGCCTCGCCATGCCTTTGTTACCGTTCACACTACCCATGAGACATGCTAGCGTAATCGGCCGTAGCCATAACAGCGTAAGCCCATGCTAGCACCCTTCCCTCTAGCAAATTAATCACATAGCCGATCTTACTTTGGTCCAAAGTAAAGTCCTCAGGTACCCGCTGGAAAACCACCCCGCATTGCATGACGAAGACCCTGGCGTCACCGAGCTTACCGCTAAAGCGATTGGGGGTGGGAACGGGAGTGAGCCGTGCCAGGGACCTCTGCCCGGGCTGGTTAGCTGGTATGCTAGTAGGAGCTGAGGAGTTACTGGGAATAGGCTGGGCCTGTGAAAAAGGCTGGAAGTTAGTCAGTCGGTCTAACCGATCAGTGACACGGGCTAATTGGGTCAAAATAGACTGCTGCTGATAAGCCAATTGATCAATTCGAATTTCCATGTGGTTGATACGCCGCACCAAAGCGCTGTCAGCTGGGTCGTTCTGGCGGAGATGTACTGACATGATTCTTTGACCCAGAGACAAGACACAGACCTCGAATTGATACAATTAGGTTTATTACAGCAACGAAGTGTATGTTGGTGTGTGTGAGTGTAGGCAGGAGCAGCAGGGACAGAGCGACACACCGTATGACCCGACAACCCTAAAGACACACAGAGAGGGGAAGTTAGTGAGCATCGTAGCTGGAGTTAAACAGTTACACTGTTGCTTACTGTGGGAGCAGATGGAGATTGGCTCATGTTCAGCACAACGGCTACGGCCAGGAAGAGAGTGTCCTTCGGTCGGGAGTGCAGCTCCTGCAGGTGAGTGTCTGGAGAGTTTGATGATGAAGGAGGGAAGGAAGAATCCGCCGCCATGGGCTCCACCTGTGCACAGGGGACTGGAAGACAGGGGGAGTTAAGGATTGCGCTTACGTGGACGGCTGGAGGGATTCTCTGGCGAGGAACAAAGCAGGCTTTGGATGAGATCAAGACAAGTAGAAAGAGTTGGCGATGAAGCTCCTTTGAAGCGCAGTGAGACATCTCCACACCGCTAGTCAGGGTAGCGTGGAATAAATAGGCCAGCCGTAATGGGAACCAGGTGAGCACGCAGCTGGGGATGATTAGCAGAGCAGGCCATGACACTGTCCTTATATAGCACTTTTCTAGTCTCAAGACCACTCAGAGCGCTTCACTAGTCAGTCCCTCCAGGTTTTCGCAATGTTGCAATCGTGCCAATTCACATGAAGCTCTCATTACATCTTTTGCATGACCTTGCAACTTTATCCAATCACCGCAATTTTCCCGCAATTTTGGTCAATCCTCTTCAGCTTACGCCAATTTCGTCAATCAAATTTGTCCCTGGGAAGCGCTCAAACACTCAGTTTAACGAATCAAATGCACCCCAACGTGAGAGCACGTGTGAGGAGAGACACCGTAAAACCATAAACAAGCAAGCAAATATAACATGACAGCCAGTGTTTGAACATTTTATACATCTTTAGAGGTAAAATCATGACTACATCTTGTCAATGTGCTTTAAAGCTTTGAATCTTTGGTCTGGACATGGACTAACGCACCCCCCCTGCCCCAGCAAACCCCCAAGGAGAGCCCCTCCTCCCGGTAAAGGAAAGATGACAATCTGATGAGGTAGGTGTGTGTCAAGACATGCAGCAGATAGATAGACAGGTAGGAGTCAGGTATGAAAAGAGAGAGAATATTCAGTATTTATTTTTTTTTTTTTTTCAGAAAAACAGTCTTTGATAAACAATACAGAGCAACAGAATTGGGGGTTTTTTCTCTGCACTTGGTACCAAGTGGTTGGGGACCACTACGGTTAGAGAGTTTTCAAATGAAGGTGCTGCCATATTTTCTAAATCTATACTCTTTTAACATGCATGCAATGCAATTTAGCTGTTGTAATGGATAATGTGTTAAAGTCTGTATTTGCTGTTGCACAAAAGAGCTTCTGTATAGCAAAAGTTCCTGCTTAATTTACAAATCACTGTTTAATAGGAAATTTTTGGACAATCCTGTGCTTTTCTTGTCATGTTATATAAAGTATAAACTATGGAAAAATTCATCTGCTTTAAAATTTGTAATTCTTCCCACAACTTTTAGTGCAGATCAGGTGACGGTCAAAGGCAGAGACCTTGACAGTCTGATCCCCGGCTTTCAAAACTGACTTTTGGGACATGGAACGCTACCCCTCTGGTGGGGAAGGAGCCTGAGCTGGTGCATGAGGTTGAGAGATACTGACTAAATATAGCTGGTCTCACCTCAAAGCACAGCTCCGGTTTTAAAATCAGTTTCCTGGAGAGGGGTTGGAGCTTGGCCTACTCTGGAGTTTCCCCAGGCAAGTGGCGACAAGCAGGGGTAGGTATTCTAGTATCCCCCTGCCTTGCTGCCTCGACATTGGAGGTCTCCCCAGTGGATGAAAGGGTTGTTTCCCTACACCTTCGGGTTGGGAAACAGGTCCTGACCATCACTTGTGCCTATGCACCAAATGATGGTTCAGAGTGCCCACCCTTTTTGGAGTCTCTGACTGGGGTGCTGGAGAGTGGTCCTCTTGGAGACTGCATTGTCCTACTGGGGGACTTCAAGGCGCACGTGGGCAACAACAGTGAAACCTGGAGAGGGGTGACTGGGAGGAATGGCCTGCCCGATCTGAACCCAAATGGTGTTCAGTTGTTGGCTTCTGTGCCAACCACAGTTTGTCCATAACGAACACTATGTTCAAGCATATGGGTGTCCATATGTGCACCTCGCACCAGGACACCCTAGGTTGCAGGTTGATGATTGATTTTGTTATCATGTCATCAGATCTGCAATACAGTATGCATACTGTATTGCATACTGTATACTGTATGTCTTGGACACTCAGGTAAAGCGCGGTGTTGAGCTGTCAACTGATCACCACCTGGTGATGAGTTGGATCCAATGGCAGGGGTGGACGGCACTCAGACCTAGTAGACCTAAACGTGTAGTGAGGGTGTGCTGGGAATGTCTGGCGAAGGCCCCTGTCCAGGAGGTCTTCAAGTCCCACCTCCAGAAGAACTTTTACCACATTCCGAGGGAATCTGGAGACATGGAGTCTGAATGGGCCATGTTCTCCACCTCCATTGTTGAAGCAGCTGCTGTGGCCGCAAGGTCATTGGTGCATCTTATGGTGGCACCCCCTGAACCAAGTGGTGGACACCAGTGGTGAGGGGGACCATCAAGCTGAAGAAGGAGTCTTATTGAGCTTGGTTGGCTTGTGGGACTCCTGAAGCATCTGAGGTGTACCCGCAGGCCAAGTGGAGTGCAGCTTAGGTGGTTGCTGAAGCAAAAACTCAGGTGTGGGAGGAGTTTGGTGAGGCCATGGAATAAGACTTTTGGTCAGCCTCGAAGAGATTCTGGCAAACTGTAAAGCGGCTCAAGAGAGGGAAGCAGCTCCCTGTCCACACTGTGTATGGTGTAGATGGGGTGCTGCTGACTTTGACTGGGGACATCGTCGGATGGTGGAAGAAATACTGCAAGGATCTCCTCAATCCCACTGACATGCCTTCCACAGAGGAAGCATGGCTTGAGGACAAATGGGACGACTTGCCCATCACAGGCTGAGGTTTCCGAAGTGGTTAAAAAAACTCTTTGGTGGCTGGGCCTCAGGGGTGGATGAGATTCACCCTGAGTACTTCAAGGCCCTGGATGTTGTAAGGCTGTCATGGTTGACCCGCCTCTGCAGCACTGCATGGAGGTCAGGAACAGTACCTTTGGCACTGGGGTGGTGGTTCCTCTTTTAAAAAGGGGGACCAGAGGGTGTGTCCCAACTTTAGGGGGATCACACTTCTCAGCCTCCCTGGGAAGGTCTATGCCAAGGTACTGGAGAGGAGAGTCCGACCGCTGATCGAATCTCAGATTCAGGAGGAGCAATGAGGTTTTTGTCCTGGCCATGGCACATTGGACCAACTCTTTACCCTCTTCAGAATCCTCGAGGGATCATGGGAGTTTGGCCAACCAGTCCACATGTGTTTTGTGGACTTGGAGAAAGCATTCAACCACGTACCTCGTTGTTTCTTGTGGGGGGTGCTGCGGGAGTATGAGGTAATGGCCTCGTTGTCGTTATCGGTGGTTATTGGTCCCTATACGACCGTTGCAAAAGTTTGGTTTGTATTGCCAACACCCAGTCAAACTCATTTTCAGTGAGAGTTGGACTCTGCCAGGGCTGCCCTTTTTTTTTTTTTTTTTTTTTTTTTTTTTTTTTTTTTTGTTACTTATTTGTACCCGTAGGTAGACTTGGTTTGCAGTCTGGTGACAAGCCACCGGCTACTGGTCGCTGCGTGCGCGAGCGCCCTAAACCTACATGTTTTTGGTATGCGGGAGGAAACCGGAGAAATCCCGGAGTAAACCCACGCAACACGGGGAGAACATGCAAACTCCACACAACTCACTGTTGGTCGGGGGCTGGAATCGAACCCACGATCTCATGATCCCCGCGATCCCCCAGCCAAGGGTAAAACTGTGCTGCCACAGTGCTAAACCACTGCGCCACCGTGCAGCAGGATTTGTCACCAATCCTGTTCATCATTTTTATGGCTAGGATATCTAGGAGCAGCCAAGGATCGGAATTTGTCATGATTGGTGACCACAGGATCTCATCTCTGCTGTTTGCAGATGCTATCACCCTGTTGGCTTCATCAAGCAATGACCTACAGGTCTTGCTGTGATGGTTTGCTACTGAGTGTGAAGCAACCAAGTCCAAGTCCATGGTGCTCAGCCAGAAAAAGGTGGATTGTCCTCTCCGGATTGGGAACAAGCTCCTGCCCCAAGTAGAGGAGTTTAAGTATCTTGGGGTCTCATTCACGAGTGAGGGGAGAATGGAGCAAGAAATTGACAGATGGATCGGAGCAGCCTCTGTAGTGATGTGGATGTTGTACTGGTCTGTTGTGGTGAAGAGGGAGCTGAGCTCTAAAGCAAAGCTGTCGATTTACCGGTCAATCTACGTTCTTACCCTCACCTATGGTCATGAGCTTTGGGTAATGAATGAAAGAATGACATTGCGGAAACAAGCATCTGAAATGAGCTTTCTCTGTAGGATTGCTGGACTCACCCTCAGAGATAGGGTGAGGAGTTCAGTCATCCGGGAGAGGCTCAGAGTAGAACCGCTGCTCCTCCACATCAAAAGAAGCCAGTTGAGGTGGTTTGGGCATCTGACCAGGATGCCTCCTTGGACGCCTCCTACTTAAGATGCTTCAGGCTTGTCCCACTGGGAGGAGACGCCGAGGCAGACCCAGGACACACTGGAGAGACTACATCACCCAGCTGGCCTGGGAACATCTTGGTATCCTCTCTGAAGAGTAGGAGCAGGTGTCCATGGAGAAGGAAGTCTGGGCTTCTCTGCTTGGGCTTCTGCCTCAATGACCTGGACCCCCAGAAAAATGGTAGAAAATGGATGGATGCATGCATGCATGCATGGATGGATGGATGGATGGATGGAACTTTTAGTGCAAAAAAATTCAAAACATTGCAACTTTAAAAAAAAAAAAAAAAGCTCCCGCAAATTCAGGCTTTTTAGGCCACAACAATCATAAAACCATCCCCCGAAATCCTGGAGGGACTGACTAGTACTAGTACAGAACACAAGACTCCTTGTAATCCCTAAGGTCTCTAAAAGTACCACGTTGGTAGGGCTTTCAGTTATCAGGCCCCTCTTCTATGGAACCAATTACCAGCCTGGGTCCATGAGGCAGACACCCTCTCTGCCTTTAAGACAAAACTGAAAACTTTCCTATTTGACAAAGCTTTTGAATTGACTTCCCACGTTATATGTTTGTAACTAGTAGTGTAACGGTACTATGCATACTGTTCCACTGCTAAATGCGTGCGTAGTGTTTTAGTCTGCTTCAATGGGGCTCGCTGCCCATGCATTTGATTGTGTGTATGAGCTGTGTAACAGCTGACTAGCTAGATCGTGATATCATGTTTTAACTGGACGTCATTCACAAATGTAGACTGGATTTTGCATGTTATTGTGTGGTGAACACTAGACACAGCATGTGGACATTCTCTCTCACCCGGAAGCAGGAGGAGGGGCAGAATAATGGACTGAAGGGGGAAGCCCCCCCGGGGGGTAACTAGACCAGACAACGAGGCGCCTTCGCCCTCTGCTGCTCCAAGCTACAGCATGAAGGGCAGGTGGATGAATGTATTGTGATGAATGTAACAAGTGTCATGATAATCGCGCCACACATTTCCTTTGTTCATACCCAATGCATGATGTGCCAGCCCCAGTTTCTATGCGAGGTTAATAAAGCTATATAAAGAGGACGCAGAGAAACTGGGGAGGCTTCTACTGAACTCGTCCCCAGCGGCCCATGCTGGGGGCCATAGGCTGTACATATATGTTAGAGGGTCAATAAAGATTCTGTGTCGACCTACGCTCGTGCCTCGCCTCCACATCCTTCCCTTTTACCCTCTACAATAGCTTTGAATTTTACTATTAGTATCTACTATGTCCACTTATAAAAAAAAACAACTGCTGTTTATGGTCACTGTGCATAGTGTTTGGGCATTACACCACCAGGTCCAGCTACGGATGTGCCTGCTTGTAGTGCTACCTATGAGACTTTTAGTTAGCTTACTAAGCCTGAAAAATGACTATAAAAATGCTGTAATCTTAGGTCAAATTACTGTAGCTTTGATACATTCCGCATCATACATCCACATCTTCATCCTCTGGTAAAGAGAGGAGTGGTATGATTATATTACTCTTTGAGGTGTAAAAGGTTGTGTTCCCACATTAGTGATGCAAAAGTCATTGTTTTTAAATAAGGAAAAGTGTCCCGTTTCCATGACAACTCTATGTTCCAAACTAGTACCGCAAGTTGCGCCCATAATTCACACAAGGCATCATGGGGGATAGGAAGAAGGTGGATACCCTTAATATAAGATATTTTATCTTACTTCGATTCCACTTTTTGCAGTGTAGTTGTGTTTTCCAGCTGTTTTCTGTCTCAGAGTTGACGTTGTATCTCGAAGAGAAACAAAAACATTTTGTGCTGTAGAAAAGTGCAGCCATTACACATTCTAAACTGAGAGTCTGTTGGGAGAAGAGGAAGATGGGCCTACAAAGCCACACAGCCCCAGGGTCTAATGGCAAGTTAAGGTGGCCCTGCCCACAACCTCCTTAAAACCACCCCCACCACCAGTGATGTTTACTGTTATGTCCACAAACCTGGAAATAAAGGAGGGTGACAGAGCAGTAGCACTGAACACTGCTTTATTAAATCCTTGAGCACACAGCAGTAAGACACACTGTGGCGGAGACATCCAGGGCAAGAGAGGCTATTGATGGATGCCTCTTAATATAGGACGGTGTGATGACGCAACAGGAAGGCGGCGTCATCACACTGCACTTCATAATAAAACACCATATAACATCCTCTCCCCCTTTACAAAGTACAAAAGCACACGTCGGATTAAACTCACCCTAATTTGGAAACATAACCAAAAAGCACACAAAACAAAACTGTTAAAAAAGAAAATCTGAGCATAAAAACATTAAAAACTAAAATAGGACCGGTGGGTTGACTACCACACGGTCCGCACGGCGCAGTGGGTTATTCTGCCGCTTTTCACTTTTTCTTAAAACAAACTAAAACAGCTGTGCTCCTAACTAACATAACATCAAGAACTATTAAACAACTTTAAGTCTTTTATGCACAGTTCTCCATGCAAATGGTGGGTCAGGCGGGGGGAAACAGTTCAGCCTGAGGGCTTTTGAGGCAGCCCTGCAGAGCCTACCCCCTGGAGCTGTTGGCCCCCCGGAGTCAATCTTCCCGCCGCTGGGGCCCAGGTCTCGCAATGCAGCAGCTGACTCCCGCGGAGCCCCACTGTCTGGAGTTGCCACCTGGACACACCGTAGTCTGTTCGTGTACCAAACCAAATCGTCTGTCAGCCAAAACCACGATGTTTCCAGCTTTGCCACAATCCTCAGCAGCGCCCGTTGTTTCGCTGGCTGCGGCCCGGTCCGTCGCCGTCCTGGTTTCCCGCCGGCATGGACCCAAACCCAGTCCAGTACTTGGCTTACTTGGTTTGATGTGCCACTGTGCTTTCAGCAGCTCCATGTTCTCCTTCCATCTGGCACCATCATAACACTGCAGCGGCTCTGTTGTCATTGTGTTTGCTGCAGAACCTTCATCGCTTGTCTCCGTCATCGGCTGTATATGTATGTATAAATCCACTTAAGAAACAGATCAACATTGTATAAATGGTATCTTATGTCTTTTTTTTCCCAGAATAAAAACCTTTCATTGTCTTACAGTTGCTTGTAAGAAGATTTTGCCATTTTTCTCTTCTTTTAAACACCGGGATCTAATAGAGAGCCTAAGGCTGCATTCAGACCAGAATAGTCCAGGGGTCTTGGTTCGACTGGGCGGGAAATGCCGAGAATTTTCACACCTTCGTTTGGTTTGGTTTGCATTCACACTGCAGCGGACCAAACTGCCTGGACAACATCACGCAGTTACAACAACTGCTCACTTGGGGCGCTGTAGCCAAAACCACCACTGACCAGGAAGAAAAAATCTCAGCGAAGAAGAAAAATCAGGCTCATCGATTGGCTAGGACCGGAAACATTAAATCCATTCCCTTCAGGCAGGTTGTTTGTCCGCCACAAACAAGTCATTTTTTAGCATTTCTCCTTGGCTTTCACTGGTAAATGGATTTCTCAGATTCATGCAGTTGTCTTTATTGTTTTTTTCTACCCAAAATGTACTACAGTAAAAGCCACTTCCTCTTCTCAGACTATGTGCTGCTATGGTTACACAAATGCCAAGGGACACTTCCACCCTTTGATTCGCTGGGTACTTTGATTCACACTGCAAGCAGAGCGCACCAGACTTCATTTGCAAGAGAACCGAGACCCCCGTTTTCAGGGGGACCAGACTTTGCTTGTTTCGTGCGCACCAGAGTTCCAACACACATTCACATGGCACCAAATGAACCAAACTATCCGTGGAAGCCACTGTTTGGTCCTTTAGTCCGGACCAGTGGCCATCTGAATGCACCCTAAGTCACGCCCTCTCTGCTTCTGCATATGGGACCTTAAACTGAAAAAATTCTCCACTGAAATGAGTGGCAAGAGCAAAATTATCTTTTGATCCCTATGGAGTTTTGCCGTAAGTTACACATGTGATGTTTGTCAATTTAAAAGATAATGCTCCACGTAATTAAAGTTGTCGGTTGTCATTTAATAACAGAGCAGTATTTAGTTTTTGTGAAAACGATTAGCAGACAACAACTCCCATCATCCCACATCACTAAACACGAGCATGGTGGGAGAATAGTAAAACCTCACCTCCTGTATCCTGACCGATGAAAGAAGGATCCAAAGAGGAGAAAAACAACACAAAGGTTTTGTTTTGTATTGTGAGAGCTGCAGCTGATCCAGAGGACTGTTACTTCACCCTGGGCTCGTCTTGAACACGTGACATCAGGTACTGGCCTCTGTGTTTGTAGTCTTTTAGTTTACATATTTTCAAAACCTTATACCTTAACAGTTAGACAACAACATACATCGTTATTTATGTGGGAAATTATCTTTTAAATTGACAAACATCATATGTGTAACTCGTAGCAGAATTCCATCGGGATCCAAAGATAATTTCGCTCTTGCCATTCATTTCAGTGGAGAATTTTTCCTATTTAAGGTCCCATGTGTGGAAGTAGAGGGGCCGTGACTTAAGCTCTCTATTAGACCCACCCACCAGGACACAGAAGTCTGCAAGCTGACAAATCTGAAGAACCAGTTCTTAGTCCTGATTGGCTCAACACTTCAAACCTGTTATAGTTACATCACCAAAAAGGTTCTGTCTAAACATACCTTTTTCCAGCTTAACTGAAATTTCACAGCAAATGACACATAAAAGTGATTTAGCTCTTGATATCGTGATAAGTCATTAAAAAACTTGTTATAGACATGTTAACAAGAAAAAAACTATATTTTTGGCAGAGTGTCACTTTAAGACTAATTTACATTAGTTGTATCAGGCACCATGGAAGCTAGCAGCTAAGATTGGCAATAGTGATGTCAGAGGGTGGCTGATCTAAACACAAGTCTTAGATATTTAAAGAGATATGTAGTGAAACCAGACGTTCTGAAAAAGGCTGCAAAATGTGATTCACAAGGATACTGCAATAATTAAAGAAAATTTGTCCAAAATATGTCACAAATATTTCATTAAGACCTATGTGAGCTGTTAAAATGTGAGAGAGGGAAAGTGCATTCAATGACCCCTTTAATGAAACCGAAACCCCTACGATTAGACACCGGAACTTTTTTTACACATAAGCATTATTGGCATCAGTTACATAACTGCAGAGCCTGTTGCAGCATGCTGTAGTTTCCTTCAGACCTCAGACTACAGTATGAAAATAAAAACAAACACTAAAGGGATTCAAATGGTCTGACCCCGGGGGTCATTACATCACACTGTTTGTCTCCTAGCTTTGCATTGTCTTTGTTGAAATGCAAATAAACTAATTAAAATGGAAAATGTCTTGTAGGCAGGTTGGCCTTATTTGCATTAGAAGAATGAAGAATGGCTTCAACAAATACAATTCAAAAATTAGGCAAAATTTTCAGCTTCTGGTTTCAAGAACAGAATGTCAGAAAAAAAACATACAGCCACTGAAAAGGGTATAAAATCAAGGGTTTGATCACCGACCCAGGTAAGTCATCTTTCATTATTACGAACTGTTTCTGACACTGTACTTTGTGGTGTTGTCATAAATAGACTGTCACATGAAGGATGTAAATATGTTGACCAAGCCTAAAGAGGGTCATAATAATAACTGTCATTTACATGTTTCATGTGTTTGGTCTGTACGTTTTAGCATAAACAAGGAATGAGTTTAAAAAGCTGCAACTTTGAATCTGTGGTTTGCATTTTCTGACTGTCCGCAATTTGCGCTTCGCTGCACAAGGGTGCGCTGTTGTGTTTCAGAAAGAAAGAAGTGGGAAAAGGCGTGAGACTCCTGGCTGGACGTTTCAGTCCCTGCTTTTGTGGTTCAACTGATTAAATGATTTTTCTATGCTGAATATGACAAAAAATGCAGTTGGTATACACAAAAAAGACTGTTACATATGAAGAAGGAGTGGGAGTCTTGTCTCATGCGGGGAACCAACAACCACCAACCACACCTTTATTATCAGAACACAGAATTGTATGCCCAAGTGGCCGCGCTCGCCTGACGTCACCCTGTGGGCGGGTACGGCATCACACACACACACACACACACACACACACACACACTACACAACAAAGACTCATCCTGCACATATGACATGTTGCATTTTGAATGTAAAATAAAAAGGAACCTCAATATTTAAAAAAAAAAAAGTTGATATTTGGGGGTATTTTATTTTTGTGAGGAATATCCTGAATTTAGTTCATACATTTATAGCTTCCATTGTGCTTTAAATGAGTGCAGCATCACAAAGTGTTGATGTGTTATGTAATACATAATATAAACAGCTGTGTATTTTTTCTAAGCTTTGTGCATGTGTCTAAATCAGCATCTAAGAACATAGGCAGGGTGTATGCTGTATGGCAAATTTATGGCATGGAAATTGACATGACAGTAAACTTTGCAGCAGCGCATTTTATTTTTTGAATTTATTTGTTTATATTTATTTATTTATTTATTTTGCCTTTTTCTGTGCCATGACCTGTTTTCCATTATGGAGTTATACAGCAGAGATGGAAAATTAACAAATAAAGATCTTAATCAAACATACCTGGTTTATTATATGGTCATTTAATTAACCAAGCTAAAATAAATGACACCTTAATCACCTATTAAAAGTGATGTTCTCATCAGGGCTTTACAGATCATATCAGTATTATGATTAACATGAAAATGAAGCCATCTGTTACAAGAAGTTACACTGTAAAAAAAAAAGAACAGTTGTCACAACTTAAAAAAGTTAGTGTTCAGGGTGCCTTAAAATGTTAAGTTGACTGAACTTGAGAAGATAAGTGGTAAAGTTTAAAACACATCAAGTTCAGTCAACTTAAAATTTTAAGGCAGCCCAGACACTAACTTTTTTAAGTAGGTTTGATGAAAGGACTAGCTGTTACAGTCCCTGCTGTTTGCACCACTTCTGAGTCCGTGGGGAGTTCTTGAGAGATGGCTGCTATATGTAATGATCCGCTCTGCATGCCTGCTGCTCTAATTCTATGTGCAACACATCAGATTGATTGTCTTTGATTAATTGTCTATGTTTATTGCACTGTCCCTACTACCTCCACAGCTGCACGCACACCTGATCACCTCATCTAACAGCCTACTTAAGCCGCGCTGCCCTCTGGTCTGCACGGAGACGTCAACGCTCCAACGGACTGGTAAGACCTCCTCACCTACTCAACTCTTCCAGCTCTGAAGTTCCGTCTCCTCAGCTCCTTCTTGCCGTTGAATCTCCTGAGAGTCTGTGATCCCCACCGACAAGTAAGCCTCCGTGTTACCTTCACATCTACGCTTTCCTCCTACTCCCTTGTGCACAGGTGGAAGCCTCCTGGCGGCGGACCTGGGCGCAACCTGCACTTCACCAGCACTCTAAACCCACCTGCACCGCTTCACCTCATCAGCAGCGGCAGCCTAGACACGGAGCAGCTGGCCCGGAGTCCTTGGGAGTTCTTCAGCACTTCAGCTCTCCAGCCAACTCGTAAGACTGTACATTAACTGGTGCATCCCTCCTAACCTCTGTGCACTCATCCGCCTGTCTGTGCTCTCTCCTAGGGTTGCCAGTCTGACTGTGCTCTGCTCGCCCAGCTGCCTCACTCCTGCACACATTCACACTCACACTCTTTATAATAAAAAATAATTGTGTCTATTTCGAGTCCGCGTCTGCTTCTGGGTCAACCAAACATGTCAGTACATCTCCGTCAGACTGACATAGCAGACAGTGCGTTAGCACAAACACTTAACACCATAGAGGCTCGGGTAGACTAGTTATCCCACCAGCAACAGGTCATACTTACTCAGCTCAAGCAGATCAGCACACGCTTGGATCGCCTTACAGCCTCGCAGTCCCTTCCACCTACTCCCGGGGGGGCAGCCAGATCGGCCAGTTCCATCCCGTCCTCCTCCCCGCAGTCCCGGCTGACTCAAGTTCCCACACCTACACGTTTTAGCAGTAAACTAGGGGAAGCACTGGGTTTCTTGCTGCAGTGTAGGATATTTTTTCAGTGTGTGCCAGGAGATTTCCCCACTAGTTACAGCCGCATTGGCTATGTTGTCAATCTCCTGGAGGGGCGGGCCTTAGCTTGGACTTATGCAATAATGGCTCGGTCTGACTATGCTAACTTAACATACAACCAGTTTGTGAGTGAATTTAATGAGGTGTTCGACCACTCAGACCGAGATAGTGTGCTCACCACCCGGCTACTTAATCTAAAGTAAGGGAATAAGTCAGTGGCCGATTATTCTGTAGACTTCCGGGTGGTGGCAGCGGAGGTGGGATGGGAGGATGCCTCCCTTTGTACTATATTCACTCTCAGCCTTAGCCCTAGCCTGAGGGACGAGTTAGCCAGCATTGATAAGCCTAGCAGATTAAACGAGCTAATTTCCCTAGCCATTATCATTGACAATTGGCTGAAGGAGTGAGCCAACGAGCGTCAACCTTCCGACCGCTCGGGCTCATAGTTCCGCCGCTCCCCGCAGCCCCCCCTGCTGGCCCTACCCCCTTCTGATCCTGTTGACACTGAGAAGTCTATGGGGATGGGCCAGTCCACGCTGCCTCCGGCCAAGAAACAGTGCCGCCGGGAGCTTGGGCTGTGCTTATATTGTGCTAGTGAGGAACATGAGCTGGTTTCCTGCCCCATTCGGCCAAAAGGGGGGGTCCGTGGGTCACAGTAGGGGGACTCACGGACTCACTCCAGGAAAATCCCCTTACCAAATTTCTGCTTCCCATCCATTTCATACATAACCATCATGAAATCTCCACTCATGCATTCATCAACTCCGGGACTGAGCAGAACTTTTTTTCTGAAAAACTGGCAACCTGGCTGGGGCTCTCTTGCCACCAGCTGAAGACTCCTTTAAAGCTGATTGCTCTGTTCAATGCTCCGCTCGCCATAGTCACCAAGCAAACGGCTCCTGTGTCTGTGTTGATATCGGGCAATCACCGGGAGCAGATCAGGTTTTTTGTGCTTCCCGTTTCGGCCTCCCTGGTTATTTTGGGGTACCCATGGCTTCGGCTGCACAACCCATCTATTGACTGGTGTTCGGGTAACATCATCTCATGGAGTTCCTTTCTGCCTAAGCGCCTGTCTTCAGTCTGCTGCTTGCTATCCCTCTGTGCCCCTTTGTGTTCCCGATGCGCCCCTGCTTGACCTGTCCCGAGTTCCCTCTGAATACCACGACTTGGGCGCCATCTTCAGTAAGACACAAGCGCTGTCATTCCCCCTTCCCACTGCCCATACGATTGTGCCATTAACCTCCTGCCGGGGGTTCCTCTGCCTTCCAGTCGCCTTTACAGCCTGTCGGTCCTGGAGCGAGAGGCAATGGAGAACTACATCAAGGAGTCCCTGAACTCGGGCATTATTCGGCCATCTTCCTCGGTGGTGGGGGCTGGGTTTTTCTTTGTGGGAAAGAAGGATGGTTCTTTGAGGCCCTGTAATGATTTTCAAGAACTAAATAACATCACTATTAAGGACAAGTACACTCTTCCCCTAATCAACACCGCCTTTGATTCCTTCCAGGGGGCCTCTGTGTTCACGAAATTAGATCTCCACAACGCATACCACCTGGTGAGGATTAGAGAGGGGGATGAGTGGAAGATGGGGTTCCGCACACCTAGTAGCCATTTTGAATATCTAGTGATGCCATTCGGACTGATTAATGCTCCTGCTGTGTTCCAACATCTAATCAACGATGTTTTGAGGGATTTCTTGGGCTCTTTTGTGTTTGTGTATTTGGATGACATTCTCATCTTTTCCCAGTCCCTCGACGAACATCGGGTTCATGTCAGGCGGGTGCTGCAGCATCTACTGGAAAATAAATTATTTATCAAGGCTGAGAAGTGCGAGTTCCACTCCCCTTCCATCTCATTCTTGGGATTTGTAATCTCGCACAACGAGATCATCGCCGACCCAGCCAAGGTAAAAGCAGTGGTAGAGTGCCCGGTTCCATCATCCTGGAAACAATTACAGCAGTTTCTGGTATTTGCCAACTTCTACCACCACTTCATCAAGAATTACAGTATCATTGCCCTACCCCTCACTCACCTCACCTCCACCAAGGTGCCCTTCCAGTGGACGGGGGAGGTGGAGGCAGCCTTTATGGAATTAAAATCATTGTTCTCCTCCCCTCCTATCCTGGCTTAGGTGGACCCCGCATGGCAGTGTATGGTGGAGGTGGATGCCTCGGACTCCGGAGTGGGAGCGGTCCTATCTCAACTCTCCCCCGTGGACAACAAGATCCACCCCTGTGCGTCCTTCTCCCACCGCCTCTCCCCAGCAGAGAGGAACTACGATATCGGGGACAGGGAGCTGCTGGCAGTCAAGCTGGCCTTGGAGGAGTGGTGCCACTGGCTCGAGGGGGCCTCCCAGCCATTTGTCGTTTGCACTGACCATAAGAACCTGGAGTACCTCAGGACGGCCAAGCAACTCAATGCCTGGCAAGCCCGCTGGTCCTTGTTTTTCGGCAGCTTTGATTTCACCATCACCTACCACCCAGGGTCCAAGAACATCAAGCCTGACGCCCTGTCCAGGCAGTTCTCTTCAGACGCTACAGGGGTGCCATCACATCCCGTGGTACCTCATTCATGTATCGTGGGCGCCCTCTCCTGGGGCATCAAGGAGAGGGTCAGAAGGGCGCAGGAGACCGAGGCCGACCCGAACGGGGGGCCAGCAGGGAAGATGTATGTACCCTCGGCGGTTCAAGGCGAAGTCATCAATTGGGCCCACTTCTCTAAGCTCCTGTGTCACCCGGCGATGGCGCGGACTGTGGCCCTGCTGCAGAGAACCTTCTGGTGGCCATCTCTATGGAAGGACATCGGGGAGTACGTCCAGACCTGCCCCCAGTGCGCCACCGGCAAGACTTCCTCCTCTCCTCCGGCGGGCCTGCTCCATCCTCTCCCCATCCCCGGAAGACCTTGGTCCCATGTGGCACTGGATTTCGTCACCAGCCTTCCTCCCTCTGCTGACAACACCGTCATCCTCACAATCGTGGACAGATTCTCCAAGGTGGCTCACTTCATCCCCCTACAGGATCTTCCCACGGCCAAGGAGACCGCGGACCTGCTTGTCCTCCATGTGGTGCGGCAGCACAGCATCCTGCTAGACATCATGTCTGATCATGGTCCCCAGTTTTTCTTGAAGGTGTGGAGAGCCTTCTGTAAGGCCATCAGGACCACGGTAAGCCTGTCCTCAGGGTACCACCCTCAGAGTAATGGCCAGTGTGAGCGCGCCAGTCAGGAACTGGAGGCAGCGCTACGGTGCGTCACCACCTCCAATCCAGCGTCCTGGAGCGCCCATCTGCCATGGGTCGAGTATGCACACAACACCATGGTCTCCTCTGCCACAGGTCTGTCCCCGTTCGACATCTCCTTGGGATACAATCCCCCACTGTTTCCTTTGGAGGCACAAGACATCGCGGTGCCCTCTGTGTAGGCCCATATGAAGCATTGTTGCCGGCTGTGGAGGGCTACCCGTGCTGCACTTCGGTGCAGGGCGGACTGTAACGCCAACATTGCCAACCGCCGCAGAACCCCGGCTCCGCCCTACCAGGTCAGGCAGCAGATATGGTTATCCACCAAGAACATTAACCTCAAAGCTGAATCCAGGAAGTTGTCACAGCGTTTTATTGGTCCTTTTTCCATTACACACATTGTGAATCCTGTCACTGTGCGCCTTCCCCCCCCCCACCCTGCATCTGTCCCACCTTTCATGTCTCACAGGTCAAGCCGTTCATCTCCAGCCCTCTGTGCCCCCCTCCCAAGACGCCACCCCACCGGTAATGACTGATGGTGACCCCGTGTGGAGAGTCAACTCCATCCTGGACGTCCAACACTGGGGTCGTGGCCTCCAGTACCTGGTGGACTGGGAGGGTTATAGTCTAGAGTGGAGGTCCTGGGTGCGTCCCTCCTTCGTGATGGATCCACAGCTCATCAGGGACTTCCACCGGACGCACCCGGGTAGATTGGATCGGCCGCCGAGAGGCATCCCGTAGGGGGGAAGTACTGTTATGATCCGCTCTGCGTGCCTGTTGCCCTAATTACCTCCACAGCTGCACGCACACCTGATGACCTCATCAAGCAGCCTACTTAAGCCGTGCTGCCCTCTGATCTGCATGGAGACATCAACGCTCCAATGGACTGGTAAGACCTCCTCACCTACTCAACTCTTCCAGCTCTGGAGTTCAGTTTCTTCAGCTCCCTCCTGCCATTGAATCTCCTGGGAGTCTGTGCTCCCCACCGACAAGTAAGCCTTCGTGTTACCTTCACGTCTACGCTTTCCTCCTACTTCCCTGTGTACAGGTGGAAGCCTCCTGGCAGCGGACAGCCTCCTCCTGGTGGCGGACCTGGGCGCAACCTGCACTTCACCGGCATGCTAAACCCACCTGCACTGCTTCACCTCATCAGCAGCGGCAACCTAGACACAGAGCAGCTGGCCCGGAGTCCTTGGGAGTTCTTCAGCGATTCAGCCCTCCAGCCAACTCGTAAGACTGTACATTAACTGGTGTATCCCTCCTAACCTGTGTGCACTCATCCACCTGTCTGTGCTCTCTCCTAGGGTTGCCAGTCTGACTGTGCTCTGCTCACCCAGCTGCCTCACTCCTGCACACACGCACACATTCACACTCACACTCTTTATAATAAAAGATAATTGTGTCTGTTTCGAGTTGGCGTCTGCTTCTGGGTCAACCAAACATGTCACTATAAGGTTTCACATCGTCAGTTGTGTACCTCAGCATCACAGGGTGTTTCGGCCATTTATCACAAGACAACCTCTACTGAGGCAGGCCCACCACAGGTTGATCAAGCCTGGGTGTGTGTCCCACGGTTTAGCTGTTTGCCTTAAAAGCCCAGATGGTATCGCTCCTTTCCATTCCCAGCCAGCAACTGTTCCTCTCGGCGTTGTCGACCAGCTCTTGATAGCCTATAGATCATAAGAAATGATGATGTCCTATGTAGACTATACAGTGGTGTGAAAAAGTGTTTGCCCCCTTCCTGATTTCTCATTTTTTTGTATGTTTGTCACACTTAAATGTTTCAGATCATCAAACAAATTTAAATATTAGACAAAGATAGCACAAGCAAACAAAAAATGCAGCTTTTAAATGAAGCTGTTTATTATTAAGGGGGAAAAAATCCAAACCTACATGGCCCTGTGTGAAAAAGTGATTGCCCCCTAAACCTAATAACTGGTTGGGTCACTCTTAGCAGCAACAACTGTAATCAAGCATTTGCGATAACTGGCAATGAGTCTTTTACAGCGTTGTGGAGGAATTTTGGCCCACTCATCTTTGCAGAATTGTTGTAATTCAGCCACACTGGAGGGTTTTCAAGCATGAACCACCTTTTTAAGGTCATGCCACAGCATCTCAATTGGATTCAGGTCAGGACTTTGACTAGGCCACTCCAAAGTCTTCATTTTGTTTTTCTTAAGCCATTCAGAGGTGGACTTGCTGGTGTGTTTTAGATCATTGTCCTGCTGCAGAACCCAAGTGCGCTTCAGCTTGAGGTCGCAAACAGATGGCTGGACGTTCTCCTTCAAAATTTTTTTGCCAGACAGCAGAATTCATAGTTCTATTTACCACAACAAGTCTTCCAGGTCATGCAGCAGCAAAACAGCCCTAGACCATTACACTACCACCACCATATTTTACTGTTGGTATGGTGTTCCTTTTCTGAAATGCTATGTTACGTTTACGCCAGACGTAATGGGACACACACCTTCCAAAAAGTTCAACTTTTGTCTTGTCAGTCCACAGAGTATTTTCCCAAAAGTCTTGGGGATCATCAAGATGTTTTCTGGCAAAACTAGGATGAACCTTTGTGTTCTTTTTGCTCAGCAATAGTTTTCATCTTGGAATTCTGCTATGCAGGCCATTTTTGCCCAGCCTCTTTCTTATGGTGAATTCATCAACACTGACCTTAACTGAGACAAGTGAGGCCTGCAGTTCTTTGGATGTTGTTGTGGGGTCTTTTGTGACCTCTTGGATGAGTCATCGCTGTGCTCTTGGGGTAATTTTGGTCAGCCAGCCACTCCTGGGAAGGTTCACCACCGTTCCATGTTTTTGTCATTTGTAGATAATAACTCTCACTGTTGTTTGCTGAAGTCCCAAAGCTTTAGAAATGGCTTTATAACCTTTTCCAGACTGATAGATCTCAATTATTTTGTTTCTCATTTGTTCCTGAATTTCTATTGAATGTCTAGCTTTTGAGGATCTTTTGGTCTACTTCACTTTGTAAGGCAGGTCCTAGTTAAGGGATTTCTTGATTGAGAACACATCTGGCAGTAATCAGGCCTGGGTGTGGCTTGAGAAATTGAACTCAACTTTCCAAAGATGTGATAAACCACAGTTGATTTATGTTTTAACGGGGGGGGGGGTCACTTTTTCAGACAGGGATATATAGATTTGGATTTATTTTTTTTTTACCCTTAATGATAAACACCTTCATTTAAAAACTGCATTTTGTCTTTACTCGTGTTATCTTTGTGTTGTGGAAGATGTGAAAATGACGAGGCAGAGTTCTTTCTCAGAGTCAGCTTTATTCACATCTCCATCATTTCAAGCAGAAAAAAAAGGGTAATGAATCAGTAAACTCTCATCCTTAAATATCAGGGACTTCACACCTCATAGATCACATGTCCCACAGACCACCTTGCATAATAAAGACAGTCACAATGCATTTCACCACCTTGCATAATAAAGACAGTCACAATGCATTTCCCTCCATGATATCACTTCCACTGTCTCCCATGCATCCTTTAATCGACCCCCCACAGTCTCCAGCCTTGCATAACAAGGCTAAGCTTCCTGCCTTTGTTCTGACCTAAAATGCGAGTCACAGAACCGGTCCAACAGGTCCATTAAGTGTTCACCACACAAGCCCCCCCAGCATTTTAGAAAAATGGAACAACAAGAAAATAACCACATGCATGCTGTGATAGCATCAATACACATCAGTCCACATGCTGGATAGGCTTCAGCCTCCTGCCGAATCTGCTGTAGCTGGGGTTCACCATCTCTGCGACGCTGTCACGCTGGGGATTTGCCATCTGGGGGCGGAAACCCTTTGTCAGTCTCTGCGGGTGTTCTGGGGAAACATTACTTTGGGAAACATTACTGTGTGAAACCCTCCGTGATGGTCTACCTCGCCGCAGGGCCTTTGCCAACAGCACTTCCTCCTCTGCCACCACAAAAGCGGATTAAAGTCTGTCTATGCCAATTTCCACTTTCCTACCCCCCAAATCTAGCAAAAACTGCTTGTCCCCTGTTTCTAGCACTCTGAATGGTCCGTCATAAGGCGGTCGCAGCGGGGTTCAATGCGCATCGTGTCTAACAAAAACAAACTCTGCGTTCTTCAAAGTTTTAGGCACAAAAACGCGTGGAAAACTGTGGTGCGCGGGGCCGGGCAGCGTGCTTGATTCTATGTTACTCCGCAACAGCTGAGACGGGGAGGCGTTTGGCGCAGGGTTATCTGGGAGAAACTCCCCAGGCAGCCGAAGTGGCTGCTCAAACAGGAGCTCCACTGGTGAGGCTTCTAGATCCTCTTTAGGTGCAGAACGCAACCCCAATAACACCCATGGTAACTTGTCAACCCAATTTGTATCCGTCAGTGACGCTCTGAGAGCCGCTTTCAATGACCTATGAAAACATTTGCATAACCCGTTAGCCTGCGGATTGTACGCGGTTGTGCGGTGAATTGTGACACCCAGGCTGCGGGCCATTGTCGACCAAAGCTCGGAAACAAATTGAGGGCCTCTGTTGGACGTAATGTCTGACGGAACGCCGAAGTGCGCCACCCAAGCTGTTAAAAAAGCACGCGCCACTTCCTCGGCCGTGGTTGATGCCAGCCGGACCACTTCAGGCCAGCACGTGGTGCAGTCCACCATTGTCAGAAGATGTGTGCACCCCTGTGACAGCGGGAGGGGTCCAACGAGGTCCACATGAACGTGATCAAACCTCTTGGCCGGAATGTGAAACGGTTCCAAAGGAGCTCTCGTGTGCCTGTGTACTTTGGCTCGTTGACATGCCGTGCAGGCTGCTGCCCACTCTTTGACCGGTTTGCGGAGGCTCGGCCAAACAAATTTCTCTCCCACCATTTTGACCGACGCGCACACTCCAGGGTGCGCCAAAGAATGAACCGAGTCAAAAACGCGGCGGCGCCACGCGGCCGGTACTACTGGACGCAGCCGTCCCGTGGAGACATCGCAGATTGGGGGGGCATACCATCTTGCAGCACCCTGTTCTCCAGCCTTAACCCTGTTGGTCCAGACTGGAGCGCGCGCACATCCGCGTCATTAACCTGCTCTGTGGCCATGGCTGCATAATCTAACCCTACGCTGACTGGGGCCGCCACAGCGCGCGAGAGGCAATCTGCCACTACATTGAGTTTGCCCGCCACATGCTGAATATCAGTGGTAAGCTCTGATATCGTGGCCAGCTGTCTCTGCTGCCGGCCTGACCACGGTTCCGAGACCTTGGCCATCGCGAATGTTAGCGGTTTGTGATCAACGAACGCGGTGAAAGCACGTCCTTCCAGCCAGAACTGAAAGTGGCGGATGGCCAAATGGAGAGCGAGCAGCTCCCTGTCGAACGCACTGTATTTACGTTTGCTATCGCGCAAGGTCCTGCTGAAAAATGCGAGGGGCTGCCAAACCCCGGCTACATGTTGCTCCACGACCGCCCCTATGGCCACATCTGACGCGTCAGTGGTGAGCGCTATGCGGGCCGTTGGGTCTGGGTGTGCCAACAACGCAGCCTTTGCCAAGGCTGCTTTAACCTCCGAGAACGCTTGGTCCCGCTCCGGGGACCACTCGATCTTATCCGCGGGTTTCTTTTTTTTGAGTGCGACATATAGCGGCTGCATGAGTTGTGCTGCGCGGGGGAGAAAATGGTTATAAAAATTCACCATTCCCAAAAACTCCTGCAACGCCCTGACTGTCTGCGGCCGGGGAAAATCTGCCACAGCGCGCACTTTGTCAGGCAGCGGAACTGCTCCTTCGGGAGAGACGCGATGTCCTAAAAAATCGATCTGCGCCACCCCGAACTGACACTTCGCTGGATTGATTATTAACCCGTGATCTCCCAACCTTCGGAAAACTGTGGCCAGGTGTTTTTCGTGTTCGTCTTCGGATGCGCTGGCTACTAAAATATCGTCCAGGTAGACGAACACGAAAGGAAGATCGCGAAGCACCGTGTCCATCATGCGTTGGAACATCTGAGCAGCCCCTTTAAGTCCGAATGGCATGCGTAAAAACTCGAATAAACCAAACGGAGTTATTACCGCTATTTTGGGTATGTCCTCAGCATGCACTGGGACTTGGTGGTAACTGCGGACCAAGTCTATTTTAGAAAAAATGCGCGCCCCTGCCAAATGAACTGAAAAATCTTGGATATGTGGGATTGGGTAGCGGTCGTGCGCTGTAGCGTTGTTTAACCTGCAGAAATCTCCGCAAGGGCGCCATGATCCGTCAGCTTTCGGGACCATATGTAGGGGGGAAGCCCACGGACTGTTTGAACGTCTGATAATGCCCAACCTCTCCAGGTTGGCGAACTCCTTGCGCGCTATGGCTAGTTTAATTGCGTCCAAGCGCCGAGCTTTTGCAAAAACGGGCAGTCCGGTAGTGGTAATAAAATGCTCCACCCCGTGCTTAGCGACTGTTGCCGAAAATGTGGGGACCGTGAGTGCTGGGAACTGAGTGAGCAGTGTGTGGAACTTACCACCTGCTGTTGTGATGTTGGCTTGTGCTGTAGGCGGGGCCACTCGCGCTGTACAGGGGACAGAATCAAAAGAAAGTGCATTAACCAGGCGCCTGTTAGCGAGATCAACCAACAACCCATGTGAGCACAAAAAATCAGCCCCCAGCATATTGAAATTTACTGTTGCTACAACAAAAGTCCACTCATATGCACGGCCGTGTAGAGACAGAAGCAGAGTCTTCTCACCAAAGGTCTTAATCTCCGAGCCGTTCGCCGCTGTCACCAGGGGACCGCCGGAACCAGCCAGTCTGTCCGCGTAGGAAGGTGTGATGAAACTCAACTGGGAGCCTGTGTCGATGAGGAACTGCCTCCCGGAGCGTGCGTCTGACAAGTAGAGCAGCTTGTTCTCTTCCCCGAGGGCCGTGGCTGCTACCAATCCCCGGTTTTGGCGTTTCCTGAAAGCCCGAACTGGCACGGCGGTACACACTTGCGCGCCCTCTCTGCGAAGCGGCGATGGTAGAAACAAAAGACGTCCGGTCCACGCTCCCTGGCCCTTGCCGCCGCCATCGTCGGTGAGTCTGGCACCGCTGCCTCTGGCCTCCTGTCGTCTCCGGTTGTTGCGCCAAGTTCCGCTGCAGCGGCCATGGCTGCACGCCGCTTGGTGGCGTTGACAATCCGCTGCGCCTCTCGGCCCAGTGCGCGGTAGTCCCGTAGGGCCAACAATGGTGAACTGGCCAGAACCGCTCTCGCTGCTGGCGGTAGAGTCCTGAGGAAGAGGTGGGTGAAAATGAAGTGATCATCATCAGAGTCTTTCAACCTCAACAACTTCTCCATCAGGCTCGCGGGCATGTCGTTTTCCCCCTCCGTCAGCGCCAGGAGCCTCTCTGCTCGCTCCTCCACCGAGGGGGTGAATTGCTGGATGAGAGCAGCCTTCAACGTGCCGTATTTGTCGCTCTCCGGCGGCTGGTCGATCAGGCTCTCCACATGCTGGGCCGTGTTGTTGTCCAGCTTTGCGACTACGTGGTAGAATTTCGTGGCATCTACCGATATCCCCCGGAGGTTGAACTGCGCCTCAACCGCGTTGAACCAAGAGCGCGGATTGTTCTGCCAGAAGTCCGGTAGCTGGACTGTAACGGCATTCGCTTGGCTGGGGGCTCCTGACGCGGCTGGCCCAGGGGAATTTTCTTCTTCCATGATACGTCTCGGGTCACCAGTGTTGAAGATGTGAAAATGACGAGGCAGAGTTCTTTCTCAGAGTCAGCTTTATTCACATCTCCATCATTTCAAGCAGAAAAAAAAGGGTAATGAATCAGTAAACTCTCGTCCTTAAATATCAGGGACTTCACACCTCATAGATCACATGTCCCACAGACCACCTTGCATAATAAAGACAGTCACAATGCATTTCACCACCTTGCATAATAAAGACAGTCACAATGCATTTCCCTCCATGATATCACTTCCACTGTCTCCCATGCATCCTTTAATCGACCCCCCACAGTCTCCAGCCTTGCATAACAAGGCTAAGCTTCCTGCCTTTGTTCTGACCTAAAACGCGAGTCACAGAACCGGTCCAACAGGTCCATTAAGTGTTCACCACAGTGTAATATTTAAATTTGTTTGATGATCTCAAATATTTAAGTGTGACAAACATACAAAAAAATTAGAAATCAGGAAGGGGCAAACACTTTTTCTTCTTCTTCTTTTTTTAGATTTGAGTGGCAGTTGGCAGCCAGCTTACAGGTGCATTACCGCCACGTACTTCACTCTATATCATCACTCTATCTGGTCAGGAGCTGTAGTCCTTCTATCGTCATTGCTGTGTCCAATCAAACCTCAACTCCATCACTGTTCTTCTTCTCTCGGTTACTGGCGGATAGCAAACAACTGAAAGGCGCATACTGCCACCCACTGTACAAGAGTGTGTAACATTATGTCATCTGAGCCCAACCCCTAAATTCTATGACTTAATCCTGTGTTATTTAAAAAAAGAGAAAAGAGCCTTTCTCGTGATTCTTATTGCCTCTCCATCTCCATCTGTTCCCAGAATCCCAGTTAAATCCCATTCCCTACCAGCCTCTCGAACTTCATTTTTCAATATCTGTCTTTCATTTCCACGTTTGGTACGTGGAATGTCACCTCTCTGGTGGGGAAGGAGCCTGAGCTGGTGTACGAGGTTGAGAGATACCGGCTAGATATAGTCGGCCTCACCACAACACACAGCTCCGGTTCCGGAACCAGTCTCCTGGAGAGGGGCTGGAGCTTGGCCTTTTCTGGAGTTGCCCCGGCCGAGAGGCGACGAGAAGGGGTGGGTATTCTTGTTTCCCCCCACCTTGCTGCCTCTATATTGGAGGTTCCCCGGTGGACGAAAGGGTTGCTTCCCTGCGCCTTCGAGTTGGGAAATGGGTCCTGACCATCATTTGTGCCTATGCACCAAATGATGTTTCAGAGTACCCACCCTTTTTGGAGTCTGTGACTGGGGTGCTGGAGGGTGCTCCTCTTGGAGACTCCATTGTCCTACTGGGGGACTTCAATGCGCACGTGGGCAACGACAGTGAAACCTGGAAGGGGGTGATTGGGAGGAACGACCTGCTCGATCTGAACCCGTGTGGTGTTCAGTTATTGGACTTCTGTGCTAGCCACAGTTTGTCCATAACAAACACCATGTTCAAGCATAAGGGTGTCCATATGTGCACCTGGCACCAGGACACCCTAGGTCGCAGGTCGATGATCGATTTTGTTATCGTGTCATCAAACCTGCGACCGTATGTCTTGGACACCTGGGTAAAGAGAGGTGCAGAGCTGTCAACTGATCACCACCTGGTGGTGAGTTGGATCCGATGGCAGGGGAGGATGCCATTCAGACCTGGTAGACCCAACCGTATAGTGAGGGTGTGCTGGGAACGTCTGGCTGAGGCCCCTGTCCGGGAGGTCTTCAACTCCCACTTCCGGAAGAACTTCAACCACATTCCGAGGGAGTCTGGAGACATGGAGTTTGAATGGGCCATGTTCTCCACCTCCATTGTTGAAGCGGCGGCCCAGAGCTGTGGCCACAAGGTGGTCTGTGCGTCTCGTGGTGGCAACCCCCGAACCAAGTGGTGGACACCAGTAGTGAGGGGGGCCATTAAGCTGAAGAAGGAGTCCTATCAGGCTTGGTTGGCTTGTGGGACTCCCGAAGCAGCTGAGGTGTACCGGCAGGCCAAGCAGAGTGTAGCTCGGGTGGTTGCTGAAGCAAAAACCCGGGTATGGGAGGAGTTCGGTGAGGCCATGGAACAAGACTTTCAGTCGGCCTCGAAGAGATTCTGGCAAACTGTCCGGCGGCTCAGGAGGGGAAAGCAGCTCCCTGTCCACACTGTGTATGGTGCGGATGGGGTGCTGTTGACTTCGACTGGGGATATCGTCGGGTGGTGGAAGGAATACTTTGAGGATCTCCTCAATCCCACAGATATGCCTTCCACAGAGGAAGCAGGGCTTGTGGACAAGGGGGATGGCTCACTTATCACAGCTGAGGTCACCAAGGTGGTTAAAAATCTCCTTGATGGCCGGGCCCCGGGGTGGACGAGATTTGCCCTGAGTACCTCAAGGCCCTGGATGTTGTAGGGCTGTCATGGTTGACACGCCTCTGCAACATTGCGTAGAGGTCGGGGGCAGTGCCTTTGGCATGGAAAACCGGGGTGGTGGTTCCTCTCTTCAAAAAAGGGGACCGGGGGGGGGGGGGGGGGGTGTGCTCCAACTTTAGAGGGATCACACTCCTCAGCCTCCCTGGGAAGGTCTATGCCAAGGTACTGGAGAGGAGAGTCCGGCTGTAGGTCGAACCTCGGATTCAGGAGGAGCAATGTGGTTTTCGTCCTGGCCGTGGCACATCGAACCAGCTCTTTACCCTCTCAAGAATTCTCGAGGGTTCGTGGGAGTTTGCCCAACCAGTTTACATGTGTTTTGTAGACTTGGAGAAGGCATTCGACCGCGTCCCTCGTGGTTTTTTGTGGGGGGTGCTTCGAGAGTATGGGGTATTGGGCTTGTTGTTACGAGCTATTCGGTCTCTGTACGACCTTTGTGAGAGTTTGGTTCGTATTGCCAACACTTGATCGGACTCATTCCCAGTGAGAGTTGGACTCCGCCAGGGCTGCCCTTTGTCACCGATCCTGTTCATAATTTTTATGGACAGGATTTCTAGGCGCAGCCAGGGAATGGAGGGTGTCATGCTTGGTGACCACAGGATCTCATCTCTGTTGTTTGCAGATGATGTTGTCCTGTTGGCTTCATCTAGCAATGACCTACAGCTCTTGCTGGGACGGTTTGCAGCTGAGTGTGAAGCGGCAGGGATGAGAATTAGCACCTCCAAGTCCGAGTCCATGGTCCTCAGCTGGAAAAAGGTGGATTGTCCTCTCTGGGTTGGGGATAGGCTCCTTCCCCAAGTGGAGGAGTTTAAGTATCTTGGGGTCTTATTAACGAGTGAGGAGAGAATGGAGCGACAGATTGACAGACGGATCGGAGCAGCATCTGCAGTGATGCGGACATTGTACCAGACTGTTGTGGTGAAGAGGGAGCTGAGCTCTAAGGCAAAGCTGTCGATTTACCAGTCAATCTACGTTCCTACTCTCACCTATGGTCACAAGCTTTGGGTAATGACCGAAAGAATGAGTTCGCGGACACAAGCGGCTGAAATGAGCTTTCTCCATAGGATTGCTGGGCTCACTCTCAGAGATTGGGTGAGGAGCTCAGTCATCCGGGAGAGGCTCAGAGTAGAACCGTTGCTCCTCCACATTGAAAGGAGTCAGTTGAGGTGGTATGGGCAGCTGATTAGGATGCCTCCTGGACGCCTCCCACTTGAGGTGTTTCGGGCACGTCCCACTAGGAGGAGACCCCGGGGCAGACCCAGGACTCGGGGAAGAGACTATGCTTCCCAGCTGGTCTGGGAACGCCTTGGTATCCTCTCTGAAGAGCTGGAGTAGGTGGCTAGGAAGAGAGAAGTCTGGGCTTCTCTGCTTGAACTGCTGCCTCCGCGACCCGAACCTCCGGAAAAGCGGTAGAAGATGGATGGATGGATGGATGGATGGATGTCTTTCACTTCCATACTTGTGACAGTGTAATAAGATGTGCTCAACATTTTCTTTTACTCCACATTCTCTACATTTGTCACTTTCGCTTTTCCCCATGGTGAAAAAAGTGCCATTTAAACCTGTATGATCCAGTCTGAGTCTTGCCATAATGATGTCTTCTTCTTCTTCTTCTTCTTCTTCTTCTTCTTCTTCTCTCGGTTACTGGCAGATAGCAAACAACTAAAAGGTGCATACCGCCACCTACTGTACAAGAATGTGTAACATTATGTCATCTGAGCACGACCCCTAAATTCTATGACTTAATCCTGTGTTATTTAAAAAAGAGAAAAGAGCCTTTCTTTTGATTCTTATTGCCTCTCCATCTCCATCTGTTCCCAGAATCCCAGTTAAATCCTATTCCCTACCAGCCTCTCGAACTTCATTTTCCATCATCTGTCTTTCATTTCCGTATTTGTGACAGTGTAATAAGATGTGCTCAACATTTTCTTTTACTCCACATTCTCAACATTTGTCACTTTCGCTTTTCCCCATGGTGAATAAAGTGCCGTTTAAACCTGTATGATCCAGTCTGAGTCTTGCCATAATGATGTCTTCCTTCCTTTCGGTTTTTATGAAATTCTTTATTGCAATAGATTTTTGTACTTTGTAATATGATCGACCTTTATGATCTTCATCACATCTTTTTTGCCATAGTTCGGTTCCTTTTTTCTTGATTACTGCTTTCCCTTCACCTTTTCCAAGAGACAATGGTATAGTTATCTCTTTTCCAAGTGCAGTTTTTGCTAATTTGTCTGCACAGTCATTCCTTTTCAACCCTTCATGTGCAGGAACCCAACAAAACTGAACTTCTCCGCCACCCCTGTATACCCTAAATAAACTGTGATATAGCTCAATCAGCAAGTCTTCCTTTGTAGATTTTAGTGTCTGTATGGTTTTTAGCGCTGCAAGTGAGTCCGTGTGCACCACCACCCGGTCTGGTCTGACCTCCTCCACCCACTGCAAAGCAATAATTATTGCCACCATCTCTGCTGTAAACTCTTTCCTTTTGGTTGTTATGTAATTCTTTATTGCATATCACCACTGTATGATGTCATAGACATACCACATGATGTCATAGACATCCCACATGATGTCCTAGACATCCCATTGGATGTCTTAGACATCCTTTGGGATGTCATAGACAGACTATCAAATGCCAGAATCCTTTGATGTTCTGATGCTAATTTCAAAATTGCCCCTTGGATAGGACACTATTCATTCTTAATGAGAAGCCACTGGTGGCTATTCGAGTGAAGTACGTGGCAGTAATGCATCTCTGTAAACTGGTTGCCAACCGCCAATCAAATCTAAAAGAAGAAGAAGAAGAAGAAGACACTGGTGAAAACACTGCACCACAGAGAAATTCACACGGTTCTAGAGGATTTAAAATTCCAGTTGATCACATCACATCAGTTCTCTGAACAAATGTCTGCTGTGAACATGAAGAGAAAAGTGAGAAAAGTTTTACATCCAGACTTTTCCCTCTTACATCCAGACTTTTCCATCAAGAGTGAGGGAGATGAGTGTCCGGATTCCCCGAGGAGTGGAGTATCACAGCAGGAGGAGGATAGCCATCTTGTGGGGGAAATATTGAAAAAAACAGAATCCAGGGATGATCCCCAACCACCAACTTCCTCAGCTCTGCCAAAGGGAGATCTCATCCAGATTCCTATGTGGTTTTTATACAAGCTCCTGGAAAAAAAGGATGAGAGGATAGGCCATTGGATCCGAAAAAAAAATGACGCAGAGACCAGGTGGTCAGAGCAGAAAGCAAGTCTTCTTCAGCAGATACAGGAGGCACAGAGCTGCCTCGAGACCCAGAAGCAGCAGTGGGACAAGACAAGATCTGCTCTGACAGAGACCAACAAACATCTGCAGGACAAAACACAGAAGTTGAGGGAGGAGAAAGAGGGTCCAGGGCAGACAGAAGCCGCTGCCCTGGAGACATGCCAGCTCTTTGAAGCTGAAAGGCTGGAGTGGGCTTCAGAGAAGTCCGCATTACAGGACAACGTCAGCTGCCTGCAGGAAGCCCCCAAAAGTGCAGTTAAAACCAACAAAGATCTGATGGAGCAGGTTCAGACTCTGCAAGAACCGATGGAGAACCTAAACAAGAAAGGCAAAAAGAAATCCACATGGGAGAGACTGATTGAAATCTTTCATTATGTAATCTGTATTTTTAGGTGGTGATGCGTGGTGGTTGGAACTGCAGACTCTGATGGGAGCTTTTTCTCTGTGTGTGTTCAGTGACTGTCAGAGGTTTTCCTGGAAGTCCAGTTTCCTCCTTAAAAAGAAAGGTGTGGGTTCACTTCCGGTCTGGACACCATGGTGATAGCAGCTTAACGTTGAAGCTCCCAGACCCGATCCAGGAAAATACCTTGAAAATCAGATTTAATGGATTTTTGGAAGAGTGAAAATCAAAAGACAAAGTCATCATGCCTAAAGGAAAACAGAAGAAATCGACATTGACCAGGCCAGGACACGCATCGGCCGGAGAATCTGATCCGGAGGATTTCCATCCAGAAGACGAGGAGCTGAATGAAGCTAGCAAAAAGGTTAGCTTAAAAATGGTACTTAAAGAATTAAGACAATTTCGCCGAGAGTGTTGGGCCGAATTTCGTGAAATCAAAGATGAAATAAAAAGGACAAACAGCAGAGTGGCCCAGGCCGAGGACCGAATCTTGGAAGCAGAGGAAAGAATAAAAGGGCTGGAAGATGCCGTGCTGGAACTACACAAAAGACAGTCAAGACTGGAGGCTAAGCTAACCGACCAAGAAAGAAGACTAAGAAGAGACAACATAAGAATTCATGGTCTGAAAGAAGGAGTCGAGGATGGTTTCACCACAATGGAGGCATGCGTGGAATCCTTATTGAGAGAAAAGTTGGATATTCCCCAAACCACCGACTTAAAGATAGAAAGGGCGCACGGTACATTAGCCCCTAGGCCGGCGGCGGAAGCACCACCAAGATCGGTGGTGGTGAAGTTCTCCAACTCCAGAATAAAAGAAGAGGTTGTAAGACTGGCTTGGCAGAAAAAAAGATTTATGCACCAAGAGAGAAAAGTTTTCGTGGAACATGATTACGCCCCGGAGGTCCTTAAAAAGCGTCGGGAATACAACGACGCTAAAAAGGTATTACAAGAGAAAAAACTGCGCTTCCAGACGCCATTTCCGGCAAAGCTGCGGGTTTTTTACGGCGATGAGATGTGGAAGAAGCAACCACAGATATGGCGAGAAGAGGGCTCCCGGTAACGGTGTATAAACCCGCAGCAGACCCGATCGAAATAATCAAGGCTCAAACGTGGTCCACACAGAGACCCTCAAAATCCATGGGCCAGCAGCGGGAAACCCAGCACCAGAGCTATAAGGAAAAACTGAGCGTTTACAGGAGGGAATAATGATATTTTTAGTCAATCTGCACATCCAACCCCCCTCCTACAAGGTAACAAACATTAAAGGAGATGCAGAATCAGCAAGTGGTAAAACATTTCATGGAACAGACATAATATTAGAAACAAATAAGTCTTTTTTTAAAAAAATAGTTAAAATAGAAATGTGACAATGAACCACATGATCTCTCCACACTAACAAATACTGTATTAACGTGAATATTTGCTGTGATGGTGGTGGGAGGTTGCGCACAATTTCATAGGGTATAGGCATTAAAAAAAATAAAAAATAAAAAAAAAATCATTACAAGTTCGGATTGGGATCTGAAATTCACGTTAAAAACATGGGACAACTTACAGGGGTAAGAGAGGGCCCTCAGCACGTAACGGAATCTGAGGAATTTCCCTCAGAGCCTACACACCATCAAGGCTCTTTTCTAAGGTCACTAAAAAGACCTCAGCTCAGGAAGATCTTTTGTCAGTTTTTTGTTTTAAAGTTTTGGGTTTGGTTTTTTTTTTTTTTTGTTACTTATTTGTACCCGTAGGTAGATTTGTTTTGCAGTCTGGTGACAAACCACCAGCTGCCGGTCGCTGTGTGCGCAAGCGCCCCTTAACTCCCTAACCTGCATGTTTTTGGCGTGTGGGAGGAAACCGGAGAAATCCTGGAGTAAACCCACGCAACACGGGGAGAACATGCAAACTCCACACAGATCACTGTTGGTCGGGGGCTGGGATCGAACCCACGATCCCCGCGCTCCCCCGGGGATACTATGTTCTTAATGTTTTTTATGTTCTTAATGTTCTTTCAGTTTCTGGGTAGCATAAAAGAGGGCCACCACACTGTTACACTAAATAAGACAACACAATGGAGAAACAGGGTGTAACCAAAATAATCTCATATAATGTAAAAGGAATCCTGAATCCAGTTAAAAGATCCAAGATTCTAGGCAAAATGAAAAAAGACAAAGTGTGGAAAATGTGAAAATGACGAGGCAGAGTTCATCTCACGAGTCAGGTTTATTCACATCTTCCAACATCATCAAAAACAGAGAAAGAAACCCAGACATTCGTCCTTTAAATACCTCAGGACTTCAAAGCACACAGTCACATTGTATTTAATCCCAAGTAACAATGCATCTTCTTTCAGATCTTAACACCTCCACCCCCAGCCTCTGGCGGCTAGGGAAATCCTCCCAGGCCGTCTCTTTGCATACCAAAGTCTAAACTTTCACATCCTCCTGTTATCTCCAAAGAGACCCGGTCCTTTGTTCAATCTAAGATGTGAAGCCGACAGTGGTATACATGTGAAGCATGAAGTGATGTACACATGTACATATGTGTCCCACATGACCCCCCCAAACGTCTAAGATGGAACAACGGAATAACAGTCTGCATGTCATGATAAACCATTACACATCAGTCCACATGCTGCTTGGGCCTCAGTCTCCTCCCGTATCTGCTGTAAGCGGGCTTTACCACTTCCGCGGCACCATCCTGCTGGGGAGCTGCTGTCTGAGGGTGAGAACTGTTAGTCAATCGCTGTGGGTGTTCTGGGGAATGCCCCCTAGGGGGTCTGCCGCGCCGAGGAGCCCTGGCCAAAAGCACATCCTCGTCTGCCACCACAAAGGCGGGTTTGAGTCTGTTTATGCCAATCTTTTCTTCTCTGCCCCCCAAATCGAACAAGAAATGCTTATCCCCTGTTTCCAGCACTCTAAATGGTCCATCATAAGGTGGTCGCAACGGTGGGCGATGGGCATCGTGTCTGACAAAAACAAACTCCGCGTTTTTTAAGGCCTTAAGCACAAAAACGCGCGGAAAACTGTGGTGAACGGGGCCAGGCAGCGTGCCCGATTCCGTGCCACTCTGCAACCGCTGGGCCGGGGAGCATTCTGGCGCAGGATTATCTGGGAGAAATTCCCCGGGCAGCCGAAGTGGCTGCGCAAAAACTAGCTCAGCCGGGGAGGCTTCTAAATCCTCTTTAGGTGCAGAACGCAACCCCAATAAAACCCACGGTAGCCTGTCTATCCAATTTGCATCCGTAAGCGACGCTCTGAGAGCCGCTTTCAATGACCTATGAAAACGTTCGCATAACCCATTAGCCTGCGGATTGTACGCGGTTGTGCGGTGGATCGTTACCCCCAGGCTGCGGGCCATTGCTGACCAAAGCTCGGAAACAAATTGGGGACCTCTATCGGACGTAATGTCCGACGGGACTCCAAAGCGCGCTACCCATGCTGTTAAAAACGTGCGCACCACCTCCTCGGCTGTGGTTGACGACAGTGGGACCACTTCCGGCCAGCGCGCGGTGCGGTCTACCATTGTCAGAAGGTGTGTGCACCCCTGTGACGGCAGGAGGGGGCCTACGAGGTCCACGTGAACATGATCGAACCTCTTAGCCGGGATGTGGAACAGCTCCAAGGGGGCTCTCGTGTGCCTGTGTACCTTGGCTCGTTGACAAGCCATGCAGGCTGCCACCCACTCTCTAACTTGTTTGCGCAGGCTCGGCCAAACAAATTTCTCTCCCACCATTTTGACTGACGCGCGCACTCCCGGGTGCGTCAGAGAATGAATCAAGTCAAAAACGCGGCGGCGCCACGCGGCCGGTACCACAGGATGCGGTCACCCGGTGGAGACATCACAGATTGGGGGGGCATACCGTCTTGCAGCACCTTGTTCTCCAGCCTTAACCCTGTTGGTCCAGACTGGAGCGCGTGCACGTCCGCGTTGCTACTCTGATCCGCGGCCATGGCTGCATAATCTATCCCTACGCGGACTGGGGCTGCCACGGCGCGCGAGAGACAGTCTGCCACTACATTTAGTTTACCCGCCACATGCTGAATATCGGTAGTAAACTCTGAGATTGCGGCCAGCTGCCTCTGCTGCCGGCCCGACCACGGTTCTGAAACCTTGGCCATCACGAATGTCAGCGGCTTGTGGTCAACGAACGCGGTGAAACGGCGTCCCTCCAGCCAGAACTGGAAGTGGCGAATGGCCAAGTGGAGAGCTAACAACTCCCTGTCGAATGTGCTGTATTTTCGTTCACTATCGCGCAAAGTCCTGCTGAAAAAGGCGAGTGGCTGCCAAGCCCCGGCTACATGCTGCTCCACGACCGCCCCTATGGCCACATCTGACGCGTCAGTAGTGAGCGCTATGCGGGCCATTGGGTCTGGATGTGCTAACAACGCAGCGTTTGCCAGGGCTGTTTTGACCTCAGAGAATGCTTGCTCTCGCTCCGGAGACCATTCGATCTTATTTTTGGGTTTGGGTTTTTTTAGTGCGGCATACAATGGTTGCATGAGCTGCGCTGCGCGGGGGAGGAATCGGTTATAAAAATTCACCATTCCCAAAAACTCCTGTGACGCCTTGACTGTTTGCGGCTGGGGAAAATTTGTTACCGCGCGCATTTTGTCAGGATGCAGAACCGCTCCTTCTGGGGAGACGCGATGCCCCAAAAAATCAATCTGCGTCACCCCGAACTGACACTTCGCTGAGTTGATTATTAACCCGTGCTCTCCCAACCTCCGGAAAACTGCTGTGAGGTGGTTTTTGTGTTCGTCTTCAGACGCGCTGGCTACTAAGATGTCGTCCAGGTAGACGAATACGAAGGGGAGATCGAGCAACACCGCGTCCATCATGCGTTGGAACGTCTGCGCAGCACCTTTAAGCCCAAACGGCATGCACAAAAACTCGAATAGGCCAAACGGAGTTATTACCGCTGTTTTGGGTATGTCCTCAGCGCGCACTGGGACTTGATGGTAACCGCGGACCAAGTCTATCTTAGAAAAAACACGCGCCCCCGCCAAATGAATGGAAAAATCTTGGATATGCGGGATTGGGTAGCGGTCGTGCGCTGTGGCGTTGTTCAACCTGCGGAAATCTCCGCAAGGTCGCCACGAGCCATCAGCTTTCGGGACCATGTGAAGCGAGGAAGCCCATGCCCATGGGCTGTTCGAACACCTGATGATGCCCAACTTTTCCAGGTTGGCGAACTCCTCGCACGCTATGGTCAGTTTAGCTGAATCCAAGCACCGAGCTTTTGCAAAAACGGACGGTCCGGTGGTAGTAATAAAATGTTCCACTCCGTGTTTAGCGACGGCTGCTGAAAATGTGGGAACCGTGAGTGCTGGGAACTGAGTGAGCAGTGTGTGGAACTTACCGCTTGCCGTTGCGACGTTGGCTTGTGCTGTGGGCGGGGTCACTCGGGCTGCACAGGGAACAGAATAAAAAGAAAGTGCATTAACCAGGCACCTGTTAGCAAGATCAACCAACAAACCATGTGAGCACAGAAAATCAGCCCCCAACATATTGAAACTCACTGCAGCTATAACAAAAGTCCACTCAAATGTACGGCCGTGTAGGGACAGAAGCAGGTTCCTCTCACCAAAGGTCTTAATCTCCGAGCCATTCGCTGCTGATGCCCCATGACCTCCGGGGCCCGCCAGCCGGTCAGTGGAGGTAGGCGTGATGAAACTCACTTGGGAGCCTGTGTCCACGAGGAATTGCCTCCCCGAACGTGCATCCGTCAAGTAGAGCAGCTTGTTCTCTTCACCGAGGGCCGCAGCTGCTACCGACCCCCGGTCTTGGCGTTTCCCGAGCGCTTGAACTGGCACGGTGGTATACATTTGCGTGCCTTCTCTGCAAAGCGGCGATGGTAGAAACAGAGGGTGTCTCCTCCGCGATCCTTAGCCCCCGCCGCTGCCGTCGTCGGTGGGTCTGCTACCGCTGTCTCTGGCCCTTCGCCATCTCCGGCCGTCGCACCGAACTCTGTCGCTGCCGCGGTGGCCGCGCGCTGTTTGCTGGCGTTGAGAATCCGGTGCACCTCCTGGACTAGCGCGCAGAAGTCCCGCTGGGCCAACAACGGCGAACTGGCCAGGGCCGCTCTCGCGGCCGACGGTAGGGTTCTCAGGAAAATGTGGGTGAAGATGAAGTCGTCGCCATCTGAGCCCCTCAAGCTCAGCATGTTCTCCATCAGGTCAACGGGCGTGCCATCTCCCAAGTCGTTCAGAGCCAGGAGCCTCTCTGCTCTCTCCTGGACTGAGAGAGTGAAGCGCTATATGAGCGCAGCCTTAAACCCGCCGTATTTGTCGTCGGCCGGTGGCTGCTCCACAAGGCTCTGCACATGCCGAGCCATGCGGTTGTCGAGCTTGGCAATCACATGGTAGAACTTCGTGTCATCTACCGTTATCCCCCGGAGGGCGAACTGTGCTTCGACCAAGTGGAACCAGGAGCGCGGGTTGTCTCGCCAAAAGTCAGGTAGCTGGACGGTAGCGGTATACGCTTGGCTGGGAGCTCCTGACCCAGCTGGCTCGGGGGAATTTCTTTCACTCATGATACGTCTTAGGGTCACCAGTGTGGAAAATGTGAAAATGAGGAGGCAGAGTTCATCTCACGAGTCAGGTTTATTCACGTCTTCCAACATCATCAAAAACAAAGAGAAAGAAACCCAGACATTCGTCCTTTAAATACCTCAGGACTTCAAAGCACACAGTCACATTGTATTTAATCCCAAGTAACAATGCATCTTCTTTCAGATCTTAACACCTCCACCCCCAGCCTCTGGCGGCTAGGAAAATCCCCCCCAGGCCGTCTCTTTGCATACCAAAGTCTAAACTTTCACATCCTCCTGTTATCTCCAAAGAGACCTGGTCCTTTGTTCAATCTAAGATGTGAAGCCTACAGTGGTATACATATGAAGCATGAAGTGATGAACACATGTGCATATGTGTCCCACAAACGCAGGAATAATATTTTTACAGGAAGCCCACCTAACAGACGTGGAGCACACTAAACTCACTAGACAAGGGTTTAAAATGATCTCTTCATCTTCATATAAGTCAGGGAGGAGGAGGGGAGTAGCGACATTGATCTCAACCAAAATTATATTTGAAAACAGTCTGTGCTGTTTATATATCTATATATTTATTCCATCTAGCTACAATGCTCCACACTGTGTGTTTATATATCTACGTATTATTCCATCTAGCTACAATGCTCCACACTGTGTGTGTTTATATATTTACATATTTATTCCACCTAGCTGCAATGCTCCGTACTGTGGGTGTTTATATATCTACATATTTATTCCATCTAGCTACAATGCTCCGCACTGTGTGTTTATATACTCATATATTTATTCCATCCAGCTACAATGCTCTGCACTGTGTGTCTGTGTGTATATATATATATACTGTATATTTATAGTAATATGTACATATGTATATTAGCTGCGCTTGCTTTTTTTTTTTTTCTTGCTTTCTGATTGTTGCTCTGAGTGTTGCTATCCCTGTGCTGTTGCAATCCTGGAATTTCCCCATTGTGGGACTAATAAAGGCTTATCTTATAAAGAAGGGAGATACAGTATGGTACTTGGGCGGCTAGAGGGAGAAGATTTCACCCTGCTGAATGTATATGCACCTCCAGGGGCTAACTGGAAATTTTATAAAAATGTATTTGACCTAATGATAACTAAAGCCCAAGGTTTAGTGATATGTGGTGGAGACTTCAATCCAAGACTGAATCCATACTGGGATGCATCAGGTAATTCTCCACATCAAAATAACACTCAAAGTAGGAAAACTCGGATGCTACTAAAAGAAATGGGAATCTGTGACGTGTGGAGGGAATTCAACCCCAGTGGAAAAGATTATACATTTTACTCAGCACCACATTCATCATACTCAAGGATTGACTATTTTTTTATGTTTAATAGAGACATTGGAAGAGTAAAAACATGTAAAATAGGATTGATGGATCTCTCTGACCACAGTCCAATCTATATGGACTTAAGTATCCAAAAATGCACAAATAATACATTTTCTTGGAGGTTAAATTCAAATGTGCTGAAAGGACCACTGAAAGATGAATTGGAATCAGATATTCTCAGATATTTGGAAGAAAATGATAATGGAGAAGTATCCCCTTTAATACTGTGGGACGCATGCAAAGCTGTAATAAGGGGAAAGATTATTGCAAAACTGGCAATCCAAAAGAAACTGAGACAAAAAAAACTAATCACATTAGAGTCAGAACTTAAGAACCTAGAAAAAGAGCACAAAGACAACACTCATTCTAATGACTCGCTCAAAATTAAGTAAATTAAAAACAAATAAATGAGATCTACACAATAGAAATCCAGAAGAAACTTACATTTCTGAAACAAAAATAGTATGAAGCAGGCAGCAAATCGGCAAAATTACTAGCCTATAAATTGAGGAAACAACAAACGGAGAGAGCAATCTACAAAATCAGAGACCCAGTATCAAAGGAAATAAAATTTAGAATTCAGGATATTCTTAAAAGCTTCGAGAACTACTACAAGAACTTGTACTCCCTCAAAAAACATAAAAACACATCCGAAGCATTCCTAAACACATTAAACCTTCCCCCAACTTACTGAGTCACAAAATAAAACACTACTGTCAGAAATACAACCTAAAGAATTAGAAAAAGCAATTATGAAACTTAAAGCTAACAAATCCCCAGGAGCAGATGGCTATACAGCAGAGTGGTACAAAACCTTTAAACAACAACTATCTCCTCTCCTTCTGAAAACATTTAACTATGTCCTCCACACTGGGGAAATCCCCCCCCTCTTGGAGAGAAGGGGTCATTGCAGTCATACCTAAACCTGAAAAGGATAAACAAGACTGTTCCCACTACAGACCAATCAGTGTGTTAAATCAGGACTATACGCTTTTTACCACTATCCTTGCCAAAAGGTTAGAAAATATACTGACAGACTTAATTCATTTAGACCAAACAGGTTTTATAAGACAAAGACAGACACAAGACAACATTAGACGCACTTTACACATAATTCATCATATAAAAAAATATACCGTTCAAAAGTTTGGGGTCACCCAGACAATTATTTTGTGTTTTCCATGAAAAGTCTCACTTATTTACCACCATGAGTTGTAAAATGAATAGAAAATATAGTCAAGACATTGACAAGGTTAGAAATAATGATTTGTATTTGAAATAAAAATTTTTCAGATACTCAACCTGCTCAAAGGAAGGTCAGTTTTATAGCTTCTCTAACCAGCTAAACTGTTTTCAGCTGTGCTAACATGATTGCGCAAGGGTTTTCTAATCATCCATTAGCCTTCTGACGCAATGAGCAAACACATTGTACCATTAGAACACCGGAGTGGTAGTTGCTGGAAATGGGCCTCTATACACCGATGTAGATATTGCACCAAAAACCAGACATTTGCAGCTAGAATAGTCATTTACCACATTAGCAATGTATATTAGATATTAGAGTGTATTTCTGATTAGTTTAAAGTTATCTTCATTGAAAAAAAACAGTGCTTTTCTTTGAAAAATAAGGAAATTTCTAAGTGACCCCAAACTTTTGAACGGTAGTGTAACTTAAATGCAGCCATATTGGGATTAGATGGTGAAAAAGCATTTGATTCGGTTGACTGGTCTTTCCTATATAGAATCTTATCCAGTTTCAATTTTCATAACAACTTCATTAGAACTATCCAGGCATTATATAAAAATCCAACAGCTAAAATAAGGATTAACGGTAAATTATCATCTTTTGAACTGGAAAGAGGATGTCGTCAGGGCCGCCCCTTGTCTCCACTGCTCTGTGCAATCTTCATAGAACCTCTGAGCCAATGGATAAGACAGAATCAAAAAATTCAAGGTATTACACTTGGTCAGAAGGAACATAAAATAGCACTCTTTGCTGATGACATTTTAATATACCTGGGGCAGCCGGACACCTCTTTTCCAGAACTAATCTCAGTTTTTTCAGAGTATGGAGATTTATCGGGGTATGAACTAAACATGCATAAAACCCAAGTTTTAACATTCAACTATGACCCAAATCAATATTTACTAAGCAAACTCAAAACTAACTGGGAGATGGAATCTATGAAATATCTGGAGGTCAATATCCTGAAACAACTCAACAAAATTATAACACTAAACTATGATCCACAGGTGGCAAAAATATCATCTGATCTAGCAAGATGGAATATGATACCATATGATACCATTCTTGGGTACTGCACTTTGTGCAGTACCCAAAGCATTTTAATATTATGGAGAATGTGTTCAAGGATGAGGCTGAGTTTGTTCCTCAGATTCAGCTTTATTCACAGAGCACATCTCCATCAAATCTCAAAGCAAATCAAGAGGAAGTTTTCATCTCACATCAGGGGTTTTATACCCCGGGCACGAAACAGCAGTCACATGGTGTTTAATCAAACATACAGTCACATGGTACTTAATCTCAATCACAAAGTAACCCCTTTGATCTCACGCCATTGTCCTCTAGTCTCTGTGGCCCGGAAATCTTCCCCGGTCGTCTCCCGGAAACAAAGGCCGAATCTCACACTCCTCTGCTGAATCCCAGAGTCTCAGTCCTCTTTGTTCCATGAGACGTGAAGCACACAATCAACATACATCAACACATTTGTGGGGAATATGTAACCAACATATGCGCCACAAGACCCCCCCCCCAAAATGTCTAAATGGGACAAACATAACCAGAGACACATGACATCATACATTACTACACATCAATCCACCAGTTGCCTAACTCTCAGTCTCCTGCCGTATCTGCTGAAAGCCGGCTTTGCTGCTGTCTGCATCTGTGGATTAGAACTGTTAGTCGATCTCTGTGGGAGTCCGTAGAATGCCCTCTAGGGGGTCTACCGCGACGGGGGGCTCTCGCCAACTGCACCTCTTCATCCGCCAACCCAAAAGCGGGTTTGAGTCAGTTAATACAAATCAATTCTTTTCTGCCTCCCAAATCTAGCAAAAAATGCTTCTCTCCTGTTTCCAGCACCTTGAACGGCCCATCGTAAGGCGGGCGCAGGCTGGGGCGACAAGCATCATGTCTCACAAAAACAAACTCCGCATTTTTTAAAGCCTTCGGCACAAAAACGCGTGGGAAACTGTGATGAACCGGGCCAGGAAGCGTGTTTGATCCTGTGCCGCTCTGCAACAGCTGAGCGGGGGGGCAATTTGGGGCAGGATTATCGGGGAGAAATTCCCCTGGCAAACGGAGAGGCTGTGCAAAAACTAATTCCACTGGAGAGGCTTGCAAACCCTCCTTAGCTGCAGAACGCAACCCCAATAAGACCCATGGTAACTTGTCAACCCAATTTGTATCCGTAAGTGACACTCTGAGGGCCGCTTTCAATGACCTGTGAAAACGCTCGCATAAACCTTTAGCCTGGGGGTTGTACGCAGTAGTGCGGTGAATCTTCACCCCTAGGCTGCGGGCCATCGACGACCAGAGTTCGGAGACAAATTGAGGACACCTGTCTGACGTTATGTCCGACAGGACTCCAAAACGCGCTACCCAAGCTGTTAAAAACGTGCGTGACACTTCTTCCGCTGTGGTTGACGCCAGAGGGACCGCTTCTGGCCAACGCGTGGTGCGATCCACCATTGTCAAAAGATGTGTGTGCCCCTGTGACGACGGGAGGGGGCCTACCAAGTCGACATGCACATGATCAAAACGCTTAGCAGGAATTACTAACTAACTAACTAACTAACTAACCTGCACTTATATAGCGCTTTTCTAGTCACAAAGACCACTCAAAGCGCTTTCACTAGTACTAACCCTCTATTCTAAGGGCCCATAGGAAACAGATATCTAGGGACAATTTAGAACAACCAATTAACCTAACATGCATGTCTTTGGATGTGGGAGGAAACCGGAGCCCCCGGAGTAAACCCACACAGCACAGGGAGAACATGCAAACTCCATACAGAAAGGTTCCAACCCCTGCCAGCCTGGGGATTCGAACCAGGAACCTTTTAGCTGTAAGGCAACAGTGCTAACCACTGCACCACCGTGCAATGTGAAAAGGCTCCAAAGGAGCTCTAGTGTGCTTGTGTATTTTGGCTCGCTGACATGCTACGCAGGCTGTCGCCCATTCCTTGACCTGTCTGCGCAACCCCAGCCATACAAATTTCTCCCCCACCATTTTGACCGATGCACGCACCCCCGGGTGCGCCAGAGAATGGATCGAGTCAAAAACGCGGCGGCGCCACGCAGCTGGTACCACGGGGCGTGGCCGTCCCGTGGAGACATCGCAGATTAGGGGAGGCATACCCATTTGCAGCACCCTGTGCTCCAGCCTTAACCCTGTTGGTCCAGACTGGAGCACATGCACGTCCACATTGCTAACCTGCTCCGCGGCCATGGCTGCATAATCTAACCCCACGCAGACCGGGGCCGCGCATGCTCCCGCGTCGCTACCCTGGCCCGCGGCCATGGCTGCAGAGTCTGCCCTCACGTTGTCTGGCTCCGGCACAGCACGCGAGAGGCAGTCTGCCACTACATTATGTTTACCCGCGACATGCTGGATATCGGTGGTGAACTCTGATATCGCGGCCAGCTGTCTTTGCTGCCGGCCCGACCAAGGTTCAGAAATCTTGGCCGTCGCAAAAGTCAGCGGTTTGTGGTCCACGAACGTGGTGAAACGGCGCCCTTCCAGCCAGAACTGGAAATGGCGGATGGCTAAGTGTAGGGCCAACAACTCCCTGTCGAACGCGCTGTATTTTCGCTCGCTATCGCGCAAGGTTTTGCTGAAAAATGCGAGCGGTTGCCAGGTCCCCGCTACCCACTGTTCAACGACCGCCCCTACCGCTAAATCGGACGCGTCAGTGGTGAGGGCCATGCGGGCTGTTGGAACTGGGTGTGCCAACAAATCCGTGTTTGCCACCGCTGTTTTGACTTGAGAGAATGCGCGCTCCCGCTCAGGAGACCATTCGATTTTATTTGTGGGGTTTTTGTTTTTTTAGTGCCGCGTACAATGGTTGCATGAGCCGCGTTGCACTTGGGAGGAAACGGTTATAAAAATTAACCATTCCCAAAAACTCCTGTAACGCTTTGACCGTTTGAGGTTGGGGAAAATTTGTTACCGCACGCACTTTATCGGGGAGAGAGACCGCTCCTTCTGGCGAAACGCGATGCCCCAAAAATTCAATCTGCGCTACCCCAAACTGGCACTTTGCTGGGTTAATTATTAACCCGTGCTCTGCCAGCCTCCGGAAAACTGCCGTGAGGTGGTTTTCGTGTTCAACTTCGGACATGCTGGCTACTAAAATGTCATCCAAGTAGACGAACACGAAAGGGAGGTCGCGCAGCACCGCGTCCATCATGCGTTGGAACGTCTGCGCGGCCCCCTTGAGTCCAAAAGGCATGCGCAAAAACTCAAAAAGCCCGAAAGGAGTTATTACCGTTGTTTTGGGTATGTCCTGGGCGCGCACTGGAACCTGATGGTAGCCGCACACTAAATCTATTTTAGAAAAAATGCGCGCTCCCGCCAAATGAACCGAAAAATCTTGAATGTGCGGGATCGGGTAGCGGTCGTGTGCGGTGGCGTTATTCAACCTGCGGAAATCACCGCAAGGTCGCCACGAGCCATCATTCTTTGGGACCATGTGCAATGGTGAAGCCCAGGGGCTTTTCGAACGTCTGATGATGCCCAGTTTTTCCAGGTTGGCAAACTCCTCGCGCGCTATGGCCAGTTTAGCTGAGTCCAGGCGCCAAGCTTTTGCAAAAACGGGCGGCCCGGTGGTAATGATATAATGCTCCACCCCATGTTTGGCCACTGTCGCCAAAAACGTTGGGACTGTTAGTGCTGGGAACTGAGTGAGGAGTGCGTGGAACTTACCACCCGCAGTCGTGACGTTGGCTTGTGCAGTTGGCGGTGCCACTCGTGCTGTGCAGGGAATAGAGTGTGCATTAACCAGACGTTTATTAGCAAGATCAACCAACAAACCACGTGAGCACAAAAAATCAGCCCCTAACATGTTGAAACTGACTGCAGCTACCACAAAAGTCCACTCAAATGAACGACCCTGCAAAGACAGAAGCAGAGTCCTCTCACCAAAGGTCTTAATTGCTGAGCCGTTCGCTGCTGACACTGACACCCGGGGAACTTTGGACGGCATCAGCCGGTCCGCGTAGGAAGGCATGATGAAGCTCATCTGGGAGCCTGTGTCCACGAGGAATCGTTTCCCCGAACGTGCATCCGTCAGGTAAAGCAGTTTGTTCTCTTCCCCGAGGGCCGCAGCCACTACCGACCCTTGGTCTTGGCGTTTCCCGAACGCTTGAAGTGGCACGGCGGGAGGCACTTGTGTGCCCTCTCTGCAAAACGGCGATGATAGAAGCACAGGACGTCGCCCGCTCTGTGTCGCTTGGTGCTGACTGCTGCCGTCGTCGGCGCGTCTGGTGCTGCAACCACTGGCCCCATGCCGTCTCCGGGCGTCGCTCCTAGCTCCGCTGCTGCAGCCGAAACTGCGCTCCGCTTGTGGGCGTCGACGAGTCGCTGCGCCTCCTTGCTCAGCCCGTGGTAGTCTCGCTTGGCCAACCGGGGTGAATCTGCCAGGGTAACTCTCACCGCTGGCGGTAGGGTCCGGAGGAAAAGGTGGGCGAAGATAAATTCGCAGTCCTCAGAGTCTTTCAGCCTCAGCATTTTGACCATCAGGTCTACGGGTCTGTCGTTCTCCGACTCCGTCAACGCCAGGAGCCCCTCTGCTCGCTGTTGCACGGAGGGGGTGAAATGACTGATAAGCGCAGCTTTCAAGGTGCCGTATTTGTCGCTGTCCGGTGGGTGGTTGACCAGATCTTCCACCCTAACTAACTAACTACTAACTAACCTGCACTTATATAGCGCTTTTCTAGTCACAAAGACCACTCAAAGCGCTTTCATTAATACTAACCCTCTATTCTAAGGGCCTATAGGAAACAGATATCTAGGGACAATTTAGAACAGCCAATTAACCTAACATGCATGTTTTTGGCATGTGGGAGGAAACCGGAGAAATCCCGGAGTAAACCCACGCAACACGGGGAGAACATGCAAACTCCACACAGATCACTGTTGGTCGGGGGCTGGGATCGAACCCACGATCCCACGATCCCCACAATCCCCCGGCCAAGGGTAAACTGTGCTGCCGCAGTGCTAACCACTGCGCCACCGTGCAGCCAACCCTCTGAACTGTGTGGCTGTCCAGCGTCACCACAACATGGTAGAATCTCGTGTCGTCCTTCGAGATTCTCGGGAGGTTGAACTGCGCCTCAACCGCGCTAAACCAGGAGCGCGGGCTATGCTGCCAGAAGTCAGGCAGCTGGAGTGTGGAGGCAGCCATCAGGCTGGCTTCTGCCAAGCCCCGCTTGGGAGAATTATTTCTGCTCATTCTGAGTCGTAAGGTCACCAGTGTGGAGAATGTGTTCAAGGATGAGGCTGAGTTTGTTCCTCAGATTCAGCTTTATTCAGAGAGCACATCTCCAACAAATCTCAAAGCAAATCAAGAGGAAGTTTTCATCTCACATCAGGGGTTTTATACCCCGGGCACGAAACAGCAGTCACATGGTGTTTAATCAAACATACAGTCACATGGTACTTAATCTCAATCACAAAGTAACCCCTTTGATCTCAAGCCATTGTCCTCTAGTCTCTGTGGCCCGGAAATCTTCCCCGGTCGTCTCCCGGAAACAAAGGCCGAATCTCACACTCCTCTGCTGAATCCCAGAGTCTCAGTCCTCTTTGTTCCATGAGACGTGAAGCACACAATCAACATACAACAACACATTTGTGGGGAATATGTAACCAACATATGCGCCACAATACCTGGGGCAGCCGGACACCTCTTTTCCAGAACTAATCTCTGTTTTTTCAGAGTATGGAGATTTATCGGGGTACGAATTAAACATGCATAAAACCCAAGTTTTAACATTCAACTATGACCCAAATCAATATTTACTAAGCAAACTCAAAAGTAACTGGGAGATGGAATCTATGAAATATCTGGGGGTCAATATCCCGAAACAACTCAACAAAATTATAACACTAAACTATGATCCACTGATGGCAAAAATAAAATATGATCTAGCAAGATGGAATATGATACCATTCTTGGGTACTGCACAAAGAATTGAAGCAGTCAAAATGAATATACTTCCACATCTTCTATACCTTTTCCAAACAATACCGGTAGAACCTCTCAAAAAAAACATGGCAAGAACTGGGCAGAAGGATCTCAAGATTCATATGGCAGGGCAAGAGACCTAGAATCAGATATAGAACCCTACAGCTAAACAAAGACAAAGGTGGGCTTGCGCTGCCAAATATCAGGGACTATTTTAAAGCCGCACAAATTAAAACTTTAGTAGAGATATGTAACCCAGTCTACACTGCACAATGGAAGGAGATAGAATGCCAAATAACAAGTGACATCCCCCTACAGGCGATAATAGGGAACAATGCCTTACCTAAACTTTTGAATAACACTAACCTGTGGATAGAGACCCCGCTAAAAATTTGGTTTAAGATAGTCAGAGAGAATCAAACTAAAGAACCCTATCGATTACTGCAATGGATTGCCTATGATCAAGACTTTACTCCTAATAAAACAGACACTAGATTTAAAAAGTGGAAAGAGAACGGACTGATAAAATATTACGATTTTTTTAAAGGGCAAATTTTAAGAAGTTTTGAAGATTTGAAAAAACAAGGTCTAATAAATCAAGACCTTTACAGGTTCTTTCAGCTCAGACACCACATAAACAAAATACTTAAAAAGGAGGATTTGGAAAGGGCCCAGTCAGGTGCTCTGAAGGTCTTCTTAATGGCATATAAAGGGATCCCAGGGATCAGATACATTTCTAAAATATACCAAGGTCTTCAAGACTTAAAAGGAGACAACACATCATATATAAAAGAGAGATGGGAAAAAGAGGGGAATTTCACTTTACAACTGGAAATATGGGAAAAGCTAAATAAACAACAATGGAAAAGTACCTCATCCCTGCAGTGGAGAGAATTTGGATGGAAAAACTTGGTAAGATTTTTCAGAACACCTGCACAAAACAAATTTACTCGTAAGGGGTTGAACTGTTGGCGCTTGTGTGGTGAAGAGACTGCAAATCATTTTCATGTGTTTTGGTCATGCCCAGTTATCCACCAATATTGGACCAATGTACAGACAATATTGAGGAAAATATTCAAAATAACAGTCCCCTTTTCTTTTGTAACTTTGTATTTGGGTTTACTACCGGATTCACTGGAAAGACGAGGAGAAAAATACTTATTCACTGTTTTAATATTGGCAAGTAAAAAAGCTCGAACTAAAAAATGGATGTTGAAGGACTGTCCTACACCTGAAGATTGGATTAACGTGATTCAAGACATTTACTCGATGGAAAAGTTGACATTCGCACTGAGACAGGACATGGATGGGTTCTTGAACTTTTGGCAACCCTGGATCGCATATGTGTCTTCCATTAGATCTAATCTTTGACAAATACCATTTCAATAATGGTACCGCTCTTTGTTCCAACGCTACTCAGATGCTCTTTTATTTTTATTTATTTTTATTTTTTTGTTTTTTGCTCTTTTGTTTTTGTTTTTTGTTTTTTCTTGTTTTGTTTTTTGTTTTGTTTTTTGTTCTTTAATTTCTCTTTTTCTTTCACTTAAAAAAAGGGTGTTGTAATAATTATTCTTCCAATGTTGTCAAAAAACCAAAAAAAGGGAACGTGATGAAAATGTAAACAATGCAATGCTGTAATGACATGTATACCCTTTACAAAAACTTAAATAAAAAAAAAAAAAGAAAGGTGTGGATGGGGGGGGGGGGGGCTCTTCTGTGGACCACCACCTTATCATGGTGGAGGGGGTTGTGTGCCCCAATGCAGAGTTTTTCAACCAGGGTGCCCCGGAACGTTCACACTTCTGTAGGCAATTATCTAATTTCACTTCTTAATTGGTCCCAAAAATTGCAAATAATTTGTCATTGGAAAATTATTTGAAAACACTTTGGACCAATTAAGTATTGAAATTAGATAATTTCAAATAGAAACCTGAATGTTCCGGGGCACCCCAGTTGAAAAACTGTGCTCTACTGAACCCAGGAGCTGTGTGTTGGGGACAGATTGCCTCTGGTAGGACAAACTGGTCCTGGATGAAGGGCCAGACCAAGAGTGGTCCAGTACATGCTTACAAAAATTGTAAAACAAACTAATAAAATATAAATAATGAAAATGCGTTTCTTGATAAGAAATTCCACTACACCTGGGACATTTAAAATCATTTTACAAAATAATGAAATACAGGAGGTCAGTGAATTTTAGGTTTCTAGGGATAATCCTGGACCCTATGGAAGCTTAGCATCCCATAATTATGACTTAGCTATCTCATTATTATGACTTAGCATCTCATAATTATGAGATAATTATATAATCAATTAACCTAACCTAACCTAACTTGCATGTTTTTGGCATGTGGGAGGAAACCGGAGAAATCCCAGAGTAAACCCACGCAGACACGGGGAGAACATGCAAACTCCACACAGATCACTGTTGGTCAGGGCTGGGATCGAATCCAGGATCCCCCAGCCAAGGGTGAGTTATTATATTATTATGGATTATTATATATTCATTCATTCATTCATCTTCTTCCACTTAATCCTTTTCGGGTGGGCCAAGGGGTAACCCTTGGCCACCCTTGGCCAAGGGTGAATAACTCACCCTTGGCCGGGGGATCCTGGGTTCAATCCCAGCCCCGACCAACAGTGATCTGTACGGAGTTTGCATGTTCTCCCCGTGTCTGCGTGGGTTTACTACGGCATTTCTCCGGTTTCCTCCCACATGCCAAAAACATGCAAGTTAGGTTAATTGGCATCAAACTGGGGATTCTAAATTGTCCTTAGGTATGACTGTGAGAGTGAATGGTTGTCTTGTCTCTCTGTGTTGGCCCTGCGATAGACTGGTGATCTTTCCAGAGTGTACCCTGCCTCTCGCCCAAAGATGCTGGGATAGGCTCCAGCCCCCCCGCGACCCGAAAAGGATTAAGCGGAAGAAGATGAATGAATGAATGAATATATAATAATCCATAATAATATAATAATCCAGCCACAGGGAGTGCACAAGCCAGTGTGTGATGTATGATGTTGGATATTTCTGGGAGTGGTGCACATCCTGTGGATGATGTCACCATAACATATATATTGGGCGGCCTACTATCTCAGGTAGTCAGTTGTAAGTTAGCTGTATGGCAGTTGTGAGTTGGTAAGACAGGTGGTTAGCAGCCGGTGCCATTATACACGTGCCTGTACTCTTATACTTGTAATTAAGTTCAGTAAATGTCAGCATCCTTGTTGGTTATCATTGCCAGGTTTGTGGACATAACATTTGGCGATGAGAGATTAAACCATAGAGGCGTGCTTGAGACTGCTCGGGCCCTTTCTGGAGTTCCCGGGTGAACCAAGGGTTCCATGGCCATGATGGCTGGATGCGTTCAAGACCTACATTGTCATGTTGGACCTGGGAAAACTCGATAAAAGTAAGGAAACAAGCAATCCTTGTTCACAACCTCGGCATAGAGAATTTTCCACGTTAGGACCGACAGAGTCGTATGTGGATGCCGTCAAGCTCCTTGCTAGCTACTTTGCTACTCCTGACAACGTGATAGCATGACAAATTCATTTTTGCCAGGGACAACAGAGAATTGGTAAGTCAGTTCAACAATTCATCGCTGACCTGAGACATTTGGTGAGCATGTGCCGCTTTGGACTGTTAGAAGATGAAATGGTGTGGGACCAGTTAGCCAAACACATGTGCAATGCGAGGCTATGAGCTAAGATGCTAACGGCACCAAATGACATGATGCTAGCCAACACCATAGAGCTAGTGTTCCAGCTAGAGGCAGCATAGAAGTTAGCCATGGAGCTATATGGGTGCCAAACACAGAAGCTACCCGGACAGACAACGCTAGCTAACGTGATGGACATGGAGGAAGAAGAGGACACAGCAGAAGAGTATGAGACGAACGCAATTAGCCGAAGGTTCACTCCGAGAGGCCTCATCTGCAGAAGCTGTGGGTCCCCGACGCACCAACACAGAGCACGTGTTTGCCCTGCAAGAGGACAACGGTGTAACAAGTGTGGGTGCTTAAACCATTTCCCCAGAGTGTGCCGGTCGCCAACACCATGAGGCCTGCCAAGTAAGCCAGCCCGCCCACCAACGACAACAATTCATGCGGTAAGCCCCGACATGAGCGGTTATTTGTATGGCATGGTTGAGTTAGACGGTGTAGCTATACCACTCCTGTTTGACACAGCGGCGGTGCGGTCGGTGTTAAACTGGGCCACGGTGAAGTTTTTCCCCAACCACAAAATCAAGAAGAACCTAACACCATTGTACGGATACGGTGGTCACAGACTGTGCAATATCAGAACAGTGGAACTGATGGTTTACTACAAGTCCAAAATTGTGTACGACTTCACGTTCCAGATGGCAGCGCACGGTGACAACATTATGGGATGTGACCTTTTCTACAGACTAGGTTTCACTGTCAGAGAAAGCACTGGGTTTGAATGGTCCGGATGCAGCAGTTGGAGCACGGCGGACCTCAGTGACGATGTGGTGTGGGACGAGGTAATTAAGAATGGCACCGACCCCAAAGTAGCCACTCCGCACTCTCAGGAGGAGAGCCACCCAAGGGGCGGGGGGGCAGCCAGACTTGCCTATGTCTCTCACCCAACCAGAGCCGGAACCAGAGGGAAGGGAGCCCGAGCATGCAGAGAACCCCAAAACACAGCGACAGCAACTGGGCACAGACACAACGCACAACACGGCACAGCAGAGCACTTCAGATGGAAGAGAGGAGGAATCAGACTACTTCTGTACCCTCGCTCAATAAGCTACAGAGGTTACGACCGAGCTGACGGGTGAAGAGTCCACCTCAACGAGTGACACCGGAGAGGCACCGGACACCTTCCGTACCCACGACGAGCCTCAATCGACGACAGAGACGACAAGGGTCTGCAACAAACATGATGACTATGGAACCACCGCACAAGCGTGCAGAGCCACCAGGAGCACAACAACAATGCATGAAACCAAGTAAGGCGCCGCTCCAAGTCATGGACTGGGTTCGGGTTCACGCCGGCGAAAGACCGTGATGACGCTGAGTATCATGGCGAAGCTGGGAACAGCGTGCTTTCAGCTGACAGATGGTTCGGTTCAGCATGGAAACCAACTACGGCGTGTCCAGGTGGCTGCTCCAAACGGCGAGGCTTCGCAGAAGTCTGCTGCCATAGTGTGGGACCCGGGCCCCAGCGTCATGAAGGTTGGCCCCGGCTCAGGAGGTCCGACAGCCCCAGGGAGGCGGCCACCACGGGCCCATTACAAAGCCCCTCAGGCAGAACTGTTCTCCCCGTAGAAGACTGGCGGAAAAAATAAAAGAACTGTTAAGGTAGGAGCACGGCTGACACGGTGGCAGAATAACCCACCCAGCTGCGTTGGGTCCCGTGGTGGTCTACCTGCAGACCCTAGCCATTAGGTTTGGTGTTGTTCTAAAAAAAAAAAAAAACAGAACTAACATGTGTTCTTTAATAAAAGAGTGTATGGTCTGTAGAATGTGTTCTTTATCATATTATAATGCAAGGAATCTCTGTCTGTCTGTGTGTTTTGCACTGTCTCCAAAACCATTTGTCGGGCTGGCCTCAGATTTGATACGTACTGTGCTGAGGTTACGAGGGTGTGCATCCCCAAATTTCAGCCTCCCCGGATATGCGGAAGTTTAGGAGGAGAAATCTTGATGAATCAGAAGATGAACAATCCCAGAATAAACAGGAGTGTAAAGTAATCATTAAACTTACTCAGGAAGGAGCATCATTTCGTGAGTGGGACCCAGTTAAGCTCACAAATGCAATTAATAAGAATGTGCCGCTTGTCCAGCAAAAGCGAGCGGTACTCAAATACTTTGCAAGCAGTTTCATGAAATGGTCAGTCAGAGAGTAGCTCATACCGGCCCGGACGTCACCCGGGTTAACAAGGTCAGGAGTTCCTGGCAGCAGAAGGCAAAGGACAGAGTTGCGTGGAGGAATCTGATCAGACCTAAATGAAACAGTCATTGTCGCCCCCGACAGACTGGTATGATGATGATGATGATGGAGAAGTTTTAAATGCAATAATTCTTTGTACTGGTTCATTACTAGTTACATGTCAGTGTTTCCTCTGGCTTAAAAAGACCTTGGCGCGGTGGCAACATATTTTTCCGGGGGGGGGGGGGGGGGGCAGAAAACACATATGTATGAATATGTTAATTTTATACTATTTATTTCTTTTTTTAAAATTTTGCATAAAGTAATGCATCAGATTTATAGAGCACTGTATTACAGACACTCAAAGACGCTTTTTACAGATACAGGACGTTATTCATTCACTCCAGACAGACAATGGTAGTGGCAAGATACTACTGTAGCCACAGCTGCCCTGGGGCAGGCTGACGGAAACATGGCTGCCAATCCAGACCAACGGCCTCTCCGGCCACCACTGAACATTCATACCCAGTGTTATGGACACTGGAGGCAAGGTGGGTAAAGTGTCTTGCCCAGGTACACAACGGCAGAATATCTGGGGAGAGCAGGATTTGAACTGCCAACCGTCCGGTTATTGGACAACCCGCTCTACCTCCTGAGCCACTGCCGTGCATATGGAACTTACAATTTGAAGCATTGTACAACCAGGGCTTGAATGTTGGAATACTGGGCCATTTGGGGTCCCACCCAGACGCCTGTGTTTGGACTTTGTACTGGTGTCATCCTTCTCTCCTTCCTCTGCTCTCACCTCTCCTGGACCCTCTGCCTGAACACTTTCCTCTCCTTGGCTCCTCTCTTCTGTCTCATCTTGCCCTCTCTGAGCTCTGTCTAATTCAGGTTCTCTCTCTGTCTATGGTGGTATACAAATAGGTTAGAAAATATCAAGTGCCATGTAAATTAAAGGAGACAACCAAAAATTTCTAGTTAAGGGTACAAAGAGCATCCACTTAAAACTTGAGTAATGACTTCAGTCTTGAAGGTTTGAGGTTTTTCTCCAAAATTTTCTTATAGTTTTCTACTTTTCTCTGTAAATGTATCTAAATTTGAAACCATTTGCCTGAAATTTGTAATTTCCTCTTGTAAAATTGACTTTTCTTGTACATTTGAAATTTTATTATAAATTTGTGGATTATATTATGGCTTATTTTTGTCTGTTTTTTAAAATAAAATTACTGTTTTTTTAAATAAATTTGAAACAGACTGTGGTATTTTTTTTTTACTTTTTCCTTGTAACAATTTATATTTTTGACCATAGCTTTGCACTCAGAACAGAACAATAATTTGACTCTCATTACAAAGAAAAAAATATTAATAACATTGTATTTAATGATTTAAATTAACTTAAATGACCAAGGATGCCATTATTTCTGTTATATTTCTATATATTTATAGTTTGTTTTAAGAAATCTCCTCACCACCAAGAAAAACCTCCCTTATTTTAAAATCCAAATGCTGGCACGTTCAGTTTGTCTGAAGGCTGCTGACGGATTAAAGTCACTGACTTTGTGAATTTCAGTCATCTTAACTTGCCAGGTACATAATTGGGAACATAACTTAATATTTACTTTTTTCCGGTTCCGGCTCTGCCGGACCGGCGGCGCCACACGAGTCGGCTGCCTGTTGCAACAGCCTTTTTTTTTTATCTTCCTTCTTCTTTCTACACCTTTCACTCTGTATATATATCATGGACACACGGATCGCCCCGGGGGTCTCCCGGGTCGGCGGACGGAGCCACGGTTTGCAGCGGGAGACGTTACAGCGGGGAGGAGCTAGTGCTAGCTAGCACTTGGCCGCCGCCCAGTGCTAATGGGAAACTCGACATACCGGGAGCTGTAGCGAAAACGAAGCGGGTGCCGGGCTGGAGTTTAGGCGGCGTGAAAGAAATATAAGACAGAATAATAAAGAGCGATGGCAAGAACCAAGCAGACCGCCCGTAAAATCTACTGGAGGAAGAAGCCCCCCAGGAGACAGCTAGCCACCAGGGCTGCTCGGAGAGGCGCTCTGGCCACCGGCAGAGTGAAGAGGCCTCGCCGTCACAGGTCCGTGGCTCTGAGAGAGATCCGTCGCTACCAGAAATCCACGGAGCTGCTCATCCGTAAGCTGCCCGTCCAGCGCCTGGTGAGGGAGATCGCTCAGGACTTCAAGACCGTCCTGCGTTTCCTGAGTTTCGCCGTCATGGCTCTGCAGGAGACCAGCGAGACCCACCTGGTGGTCTCTTCTTCGCTAAGGGGGTCACCATCATGCCCAAAGACTTCCAGCTGGCCCGCTGCATCCGCGGAGAGAGAGCTTAGACTTTCTGCTGCACATTCACCAGCCATAATGCTCTGCACTGTGTGTCTATATATATACATTTATAGTAATATGGACATATGTTTGCTAGATGTTGTTTTTTCTTGCCTTCTGATTGTTGCTCTGAGTGTTGCTGTCCCTGTGCTGTTGCAATCCTGGAATTTCCCCATTGTGGGACTAATAAAGGCTTATCTTATCTTATCTTATCTTATTGTAGTGGCTGGTGAAATATATCCTCAGCAATTCAGTAGTCCCCCTTGCCTTTCCCTTCATATGAAGCCGGCTGCATTTGAATTCTAACCACATCTCTTAGCTAAGCAACTCTTCCGTTATTGCTCCCGTTTCCAGCGGGTTAAAACCATGATAAATGCCTCCAGTGCTTATATACCTCTTCTGGTTTTTTTTTTTCTGCGTTTAAAGTACTTTAATAAACTCACGTTTCTGTCGGACAGTCAAATCTTATTCATGCTGCATTTCCCCTCTAGTCCGCCTTGGTCCGCATACGCTTTGGACGAACCTGGCACGCATGCGCCACTGTACATGCTCACTTTTTTCATCTACCCAGGCCAAGCGGTTGACGCATGCACACAACCATCATTTGTAGTTTCACTCTCACCCGATAGGTAGCACCAAGGTGCTGCCGAGCCAGGATTTTCACCAGCAAAGAAACGGCGGACTTCTTCACAAAGTTTCTCTTCAAATAGAGTCCATTTCTGCTGTTTGACTTCCCAGTTTTCACTCCTTTTCCACAAAGATGCTGCTGCCACTAGCAAGACACTGCCTGCTGACTGACTGGAAAGCTCGTTTGGGTGGGGCGCTTCTAAACTCCGCGCAGATGATGGCCACGCGCATTGTTCATGTGCGCGCTTGTGGAAAGTCATTGCTTCATTTATTTTTCTTCCACGGCCCATTGCCGTCAGAGAGGCTTGGTCCTCCCCCTGGTAATTCGATGGACCCTCAGGCAGATACAGGGGAGACACAAAGGAAACAGAGGGCTTAACTTCTGCAGCTCGAAGGGAAAACGCAGGCGATAGCTCAGCCTGCGTCTCTCTTCCGGGTGACAGACAAGCTTTATCATTTTCAGAAGAAAAAGATTGAAAAAATACTTGCCTGGCAACCCAGGTCTGGGAGTTAGCCGCAGGTTTGTGTAGTGGAAGAGTGGGCCCATGGTCGGAACAAGGATGACGAGCCTCCGGCTTCCGGGAACGCTTCTTCTCCACACAGGGCGGCTCCCGTGTCGGAGCGGCTTCCTCCTGTCCCTCGCTCTCACATGAGTAGGAGAAAATGGAGGCCAGGATGTCGGTGGCCTCCACGCAGCTCCACAGATTATGGCGCATCTCCATCAATCATGCTGCGCTGTCCCAGCTCACACGGACTGATTCGGGAGTGCCGGTGGTCTGGATCCTTGACAGGAGACCCTCCAGGACACACACGCCTTGCAGCTCCACTTCATCCAGCCAGGACATGATTCTCCAGTTCAGGTGGGTGAAAAACACACACAAAAATGAAAGGGGAAAAAAACAGCTTACTGTCATGTCCGCTGCGTAACTTGCAGCGAACATATGATTGGATACAAGCCCAACGTGCAGTTATGTCACGTGTTTATTAACAGAAGGGAAAAATATACAAAATGTCCATGTACAGATACAGATAAATGATGACACAACCGGCTTCAAGCTTCGTTGGCGAGGAGGAAATGCCAAGCGCGCTCCAGTCTAAGCAGGAGCAGAGAGGAAGGCAAAAATAAGGAGGACATACATACGTGTTGGAGCGGAAAGCCTCTGGAGCAACAACACAATTCAGTCCAAGCAGAAGAGCCAACAGTCCGTGAGCCAAGAAGTCCCAAGTTGACTGAGCTGCCACGCTGACTGATCACACTGCCTTCCATAAATACACAAATCACTAATGAAGGCAAGTGGACACAGCAGTGTGGCAAGCAAGTGCATGACTGATTGGAACTCTGTGTGTGTGTGTGTGTGTGTGTGTGTGTGTGTGTGTGTGTGTGTGTGTGTGTGTGTGTGTGTGTGTGTGTGTGTGCGTGCGTGCGTGTGTGTGCATGTGGTGATAAGATACAGCCGGTGAATGTCTGGCGAGAGAAGAAGGTGTGGCCGTTGGACTGGCAGAACGCCAGGCTCAAAATAATCTGCCAGCTGAAAATAATAAGTACAATCAAAGCCCTACAGCCACAAATCATGGACGAGATTTAAAACAACCCCGAACATGACAGACAGTAGACAACCAAACGACAGAAACACATGCATGACAAAAGGATTACCCATGGAAAATAAAACTAACACTACTATAAAAGCCTATATACTGTACATCATAGCTGAATGGATGGTGACCCATTTAAACGCATGAATCATACCCGCTGCACAATAAAGGACTATCAGGAGCAAAGTGAAATGTGAGGTACCAGCCGGACTGTAAGGTGCAGTATGGCAGCATAGTTATGACCAGAATACAACATCATCATGAGTTATTGTACAGTGAAATGGCATGCGGAAGGAAATGCTACGTCTGTAAATAAGGGGCGGACCAGAGTCTTGTTCATGCAGCCAACTCAACTTTTATTACAGTGAACTTGGGATTATATACACAGTATATACACAGTGGGCCATGCCCGCCTGACGTCACCCTGTGGGTGGGCACAGCATCACATACACACACATTCTATACACCACAGGAAAGATTTCCTGTACCTGGCCGTTCCACAGCACAGCTGTAGTAGTCTACTGGAGAAAGTGACATAACGCACAGCTCAGGAGACGCACACACACAGGCTTAGAGTAGTTCAAAGAGTTTATTAACAGCAGGAGTGAATGAGTGCGTGTCTGCGGGATGTAAATGTGTTGGTGATGGCGTCTGCTTCAGGCACAGAGACAGGTGACCGTTCAGCCGAGCAACCCTATGGAGAGAGCACAGGGAGAGGGTGAAGGGCATACACCAACACAGGAGGGATTTATGGCGAGAGAAGGACTTACTTGGATTGTCAGGATAGCTGGCGCAACAAGGGGGCGAAGCCCGGAAGACAGCCACCTGGAGAGCTCCGTACAGCAGCGAGGAATGGGCGATGGAGTGGAGATGTCCGCCGCCGGGGAATCCACCTGTGCACAGGGGAGCAGACTGGGAAAGAGAGGTAAGGGTTCTTACCCAAATAATACTTGCTGAAGAGAGAAGTAGCTCACAACGGTGAGGGACGAAGTCTGACGGCTTCAGGCCGAGCCTCCGGGCGAGACGGCCTTTATCCCTCGCCGCTGATGATTGTCAGGTGCGTGAGCAGGTGGCGCCGCTGATGAATGGCGCGGCATGACAGTACTCCCCCCTCTAGCAGCGCCTCCTGGCGATGGCTTATCCGGGTGCGCTCGGTGGAAGTCCGCGATGAGCGACGGGTCCAACACAAATGACGGGGGCACCCATTGTCGATGCTCGGGCCCATAGCCCTCCCAGTCCACCAAGTATTGCAACCCACGACCTCGGCGCCGGGAGTCCAGGATGGAGGAGACGGACCAGGCCGGGTAGCCACCAATCATCCGGGGCGCGGGTTGCGCTGCAGGAGGAGGGCAAAGGGGGTCGGTGACTGCCAGTTTCACCTTCGACACGTGGAAAGTGGGATGGATGCGGAGGGAGGGGGGAATAGCCACGCGCACAGCCACCGGGTTGATGATCCGGGTGATGGGAAAGGGACCCATGAACCGCTGTGCCAGCTCCCTCCTCTCGCCTTTTAATGTGACGTCCTGGGTAGACACATACACGAGTTGCCCAACTCTGTACTCCGGGGCAGGTCGTCTGTGCCGGTCCGCCACGGTCCTGTTGCGCTCCGCTGTGCGTAAAAGCGCATGACGCGCGGCAGCCCAGGTGGAGCGGAACTGCCTAAGGTGTGCCCTAACAGAGGGGACAGTTACCTCGCTCTCCTGCGCTGGAAACAGCGGGGGGTCGTAACCCAGGGACGCCTTGAAGGGGGACATCCCCGTTGCAGAAGAGCGGGCGGTGTTGTGGGCATACTCCACCCAGGCAAGATGGTTGCTCCAGGACGTCGGCTTGGATCTGGTAACACAGCGGAGCGCAGCCTCCAGCTCCTGATTGGTCCTCTCACACTGCCTGTTAGACTGGGGGTGATGGCCGGAGGAGAGGCTCACCTTGGCTCCGATGGCGTTACAAAAGGATCTCCAAACCTCGGATGAAAATTGGGGACCCCGGTCCGAGACCACGTCCACCGGAATCCCGTGCAGCCTGACCACGTGTTGGACGAGGAGGCCCGCCGTCTCCAGGGCGGTAGGGAGACCTCGCAGGGGGACGAAGTGTGCCGCCTTGGAGAAACGGTCCACGATGGTCAGGACGGTGTCAAAGGAGTTGGAAACGGGGAGTCCAGTGACGAAATCCAGTGCGATGTGCGACCAGGGCCTGCCGGGGACGGGCAGAGGCTGGAGCAGACCCGCTGGAGGGGCATTTCCCGACTTGCTGGTGGCACAGATTGGGCAAGCCCGGGCGTAGCGGGCTGCATCCCTCCGCAGGCCTGGCCACCAAAAGGACCGTTGGAGGAGGCTGATCATCCGAGAGGTGCCGGGATGACAGGTGAGCCGGGAGGTGTGGAGCCAGTGGATGACCTCTCCTCGGACCGCAGACGGGACGAACAGTCTTCCCTCTGGTCCGCCGCCAGGATCAGGTTCCACCTCCTGCGCCTTCCGGATCTTGTCTTCAATGTCCCAAGAGATGGCTCCCACGACGCACGACCTGGGCAGGATAGTGTGGGGCGTCTCCTCAGCCTCCACGGGGGTGAACTGCCTAGAGAGGGCGTCAGGCAGGCCGTTTTTGGAGCCTGGCCTGAAGGTGATTGAAAAGCGGAACTTGGCGAAGAACAAAGACCAGCGCGCCTGGCGGGCATTCAGGCGCTTGGCAGATCGTAGGCATTCTAAGTTCTTATGGTCCGTCAGGACCACAAATGGCAGGTCCGCCCCCTCTAGCCAGTGACGCCACTCCTGTAAGGCGAGTTTGATGGCCAGGAGCTCTCTGTCCCCCACATCGTAGTTCCTCTCCGCCGGGGACAGGCGCCGGGAGAAGAAGGCGCAAGGTCGTTTGGCGCCATCGTCAGGTGACCGCTGGGATAATACTGCTCCCACTCCCGTGTCCGAAGCGTCCACCTCCACAATGCACTGCAGCGCGGGGTCGACCTGGCGAAGGACCCGGGAGGAGGAGAACTCCGCCTTCAGCGCCTTAAAGGCAGCAGCGACCTCTTCAGTCCACCGGAACGGGACCTTCGGGGACGTGAGGCGGGTCAGCGGTCCGACGATCGAGCTGAAATTTGGGACAAAGCGGCGGTAAAAATTGGCGAAGCCAACAAATTGTTGCACCTGCTTCCGGGATGCGGGAGTAGGCCCCTCCACCACCGCCTTCACCTTCTCTGGGTCTTGGAGCACCTGGTCTTGAGCGATGATGAATCCCAGGAAGGATGTGGTCCTAGCGTAGAATTCGCATTTCTCAGCCTTCACGTACAGACGATTCTCCAGCAGTCTTTGGAGGACCCGCCTCACATGGACCTGGTGCTCGTCCCTGGACCTGGAGAAGATAAGAATGTCGTCCAGGTAGACGAACACGAAGAGGCCGATGAAATCCCGGAGGACGTCATTAATGAGGCGCTGAAAGACGGCAGGAGCGTTGGTCAACCCGAACGGCATGACAAGATACTCAAAGTGGCCGTTCGGGGTACGGAAGGCTGTTTTCCATTCATCTCCCTCCCGGATCCGGACGAGGTGGTAAGTGCTGCGTAAATCCAGCTTGGTAAACCAGGTCGCCCCCTGGAGGGAGTGAAAGGCAGTGTCCATGAGGGGCAGGGTGTAACGGTCCCTCTCAGTGATGTCATTTAGCGCTCGGTAGTCTATGCAGGGGCGGAGGGATCCGTCCTTTTTCCCGACAAAGAAAAACCCTGCCCCCACGGGTGACGACGATGGGCGAATAATCCCAGCGCTCAGTGATTCCTTCAGGTAAGTATTCATGGTCTCCTTCTCCGGCGCCGACAGGCTGTAGAGCCGACCAGAAGGCAGGGGAGCCCCCTGGCGGAGGTTGATGGCACAGTCATAGGGTCGATGCGGGGGAAGAGACATAGCTTTCGATTTACTAAATACCATACCCAGGTCGTGAAATTCTGGAGGCACCAGCGACAGGTCCGGCGGTGCTGTATCCGCCACAGGGGGAGCCGCGGACGGGGAGCAGGCAGCGGACTGAAGGCAGGTGCCCATACAGAAGGTACTCCACGCCGATACCCCAGCTGACCTCCAGTCCAGGACAGGGTTGTGGAGGCGTAGCCAGGGATACCCCAGGATGACGGGCGACACAGAGTTGGGCAGGACGTAAAATACCATCTCCTCCCGGTGGTTCCCTGAGATGATGACTGGGACAGGCATGGTTTGGTGAGAAACTCTCCCAAGGGAGGCACGGGAGAGATGGACCAGGGAGATGGGGTGTTTTAATGCCTGACAGCGGATGCCCAATCGGGTTGCCAGGCCTTGTGAAATGAAGCTGCCCTCTGCGCCCGAATCCACCAGTGCGTGGGTGAGGTGCCCAGTGGGATTGTGGCAGAAACGGATGGGCAGCTTTAATTGGGTGAGGGGACTATGCCGATTGACGTCCGCGAGGCCCCCTACAGTGACTCGCGGACTCCGCCGTTTGGCTTTTGTGGGCAAAGCTCTACCGTGTGTTGACTGTCTCCGCAATACATGCAGAGACCCAGCTCACGGCGGCGCTGTTTCTCTGCCGGGGAGAGCTTTGCCCAGCCCGTCACCATCGGCTCCGACTCCTCGGGGCACGATGGTGGTGGCGTCGCCAGGGGGCGAGCTTGGGGCAGGCGTAGCGGGGCTCCCCGAGGGCGAGAAGCAGACGGCTTCTGTCCTGAGGAGCGCTCGCGCAGCCTGTTGTCCAAGCTGATTGCCAGTGAGGTTAGCTCCGCTAACGTTCCGGGGATATCCCGTCCAGCCAGTTCATCCCTCAGATCACTATTGAGGCTGCGGAGGAACAGGCCGCAGAGGGAGCGCTCCTCCCAGTCCAATTCCTCCGCCGCTACCCGGTATTCGATGGCATAATCCGCGGCCGACCGGTTTCCCTGCTGGAGAGCGAGAAGCCGATCGACCTGGACCGCCTCGGAACGAGAATGATCGAACACCTCTAGGAAGCGCCTCACGAACTCGGCATAGGTGAGGGTGGCATAACTGGGTCTCGCCATAATAGCGTAGGCCCAAGTTAAAGCGCGTCCCTCCAGGAGATTCCCTATATAGCCGATTCGGCTGTGATCTGAGGGGAAGTCTCCGGGCACACGGTCAAACATGGACTCGCACTGCATCACAAACCCCCGCGCTCCGCCGAGCTTTCCGCTAAAGCGAGCGGGGGTCGGAATCGGTGTGAGTCGGGCCGGTGCCACCGGAGCTGGCTGGACGGCCACCGGAACAGCAGGAGCTGCGCCACCCTGAGGAGCCGGGGGGAACGGCTGCTGGGGGTCCAGGCGGTCCAATCGGCCAGTGATAGTTAATAATTGATTCAGGATAACCTGCTGTTGATAAGCTATTTGATCCACTCTAGCCTCGAGAGTGGTAAGCCGGTGTGCGAGCCCGCCGTCCGCCGAGCTGCTCTGCTGAAGCCGTACTGACATAACGCACGGCTCAGGAGATGCACACACACAGGCTTAGAGTAGTTCAAAGAGTTTATTAACAGCAGGCGTGAATGAGTGCATGTCTGCGGGATGTAAATGTGTTGGTGATGGCGTCTGCTTCAGGCACAGAGGCAGGTGACCGTTCAGCCGAGCAACCCTATGGAGAGAGCACAGGGAGAGGGTGACAGGCATACACCAACACAGGAGGGATTTATGGCGAGAGAAGGACTTACTTGGATTGTCAGGATAGCTGGCGCAACAAGGGGGCGAAGCCCGGAAGACAGCCACCTGGAGAGCTCCGTACAGCAGCGAGGAATGGGCGATGGAGTGGAGATGTCCGCCGCCGGGGAATCCACCTGTGCACAGGGGAGCAGACTGGGAAAGAGAGGTAAGGGTTCTTACCCAAATAATACTTGCTGAAGAGAGAAGTAGCTCACAACAGTGAGGGACGAAGTCTGACGGCTTCAGGCCGAGCCTCCGGGCGAGACGGCCTTTATCCCTCGCCGCTGATGATTGTCAGGTGCGTGAGCAGGTGGCGCCGCTGATGAATGGCGCGGCGTGACAGAAAGTGCTCCACTGTCTGTCCAGTGTGTAGTGGAGGGGGTGATCAGGATTGTCCATGATGGATCACAGTTTATTTAGTGTCCTCCTCTCCACCACTGTCTCAAAGGTCTCCGGCCTGAGACCAATTACAGAGCCAGCCCTCTTGATAATCTGGTCAAGTCTGTTGGTGTCGCTGGCTCTGATACTGCTACCCCAACAAACAGCAGCAAAGAAGATGGTGCTGGCAACAACAGCCTGGTAGAAAAGCTCCAGCATCCTGTTGTACATGTTGAAGGATCTCAGCTTCCTCAGGAAGTAGAGTTTGCTCATCCCCTTCTTGTGCACAGCATCTGTGTCAGATCTCCAGTCCAGCCCGTTGCTGATCCTGACACCCAGATATTTGTAATCCTCAACGACCTCACATCCTCCCCCCTAATCTGCAATGACTGAGAAGGCATCCTCTTCTTCCTGAAGTTAATCACTAACTCTCTGGTCTTGCTGACATTCAGCTTCAGGTGATTCTGCTCTGTCCATTCCACAAATCTGTCTACCAGTGCCCTGTACTCCCCCTCCTTTCCCCCCCTTACACACCCCACAATAGCTGAGTCGTCAGAGAATTTCTGCAGGTGGCATGACTCAGTGTTGTACTGAAAGTCAGTGGTGTATAAGGTGAAGAGAAAAGGAAAGAGCACAGTCCCCTGTGGAGCTCCCGTATCACTAACCACCAGGCCAGAGAAGACACTGCCCAGCCGAACAAACTGTGGTCTGCCTATCAGGTAGTCAGTAATCCAGGAGATCATAGAGCTGCCAACCCCCATCACTCGCAGCTTCTCACCCAGCAGCAGTGGCTGGATCGTGTTAAAGGCACTGGAGAAATCAAAAAATGTGATTCTCACAGTGTCTCCTCTGCCATCCAGGTGCAGATGGGCTTGTTGCAGCAGATAGATGACAGCGTCTTCAAGTCCTAAATGGGGCTGATATGCAAACTGCAGAGGGTCCAGCCACGTCTTCACCTGCGGCCTAAGGTGGGCTAAGACCAGTCTCTCCAGGACTTTCATCACATGAGATGTGAGGCAACTGGTCGATAGTCATTCAGGTCCAATGGAGATGACTTCTTGGGGACAGGAACCAGGCAGGATGTCTTCCACAGCATCCATGGCCACACGGGGGCCAATACAGAAAAAAATTTTAAATCGTTCAGATACAAATCACAAAATGCAATCAGTTCTTTTAAAGAAGACTTGCTGAAGCAAGACTGGACAGAAGTCTATGTATCAGATGTAAATGAAGCCTATGACACATTTATAAGCATTGTAACCACTCTTTATGAAAAAAATTGTCCATTAGTAAAGAAAAAGCTTAAACATAAATTTGTCGATAAGCCATGGTCAACCAAAGGATTACAAAAGGCGTGTAAAAAGAAAAATTTATTATATAAAGCTTTCCTAAAGAAAAGGACAAAAGAAGCAGAGCAGCGGTATAAAACATACAAAAATAAGTTAACATATATAATAAGATGTAGTAAAAGAGACTATTACAGTAAAGAACTGGAGAAAAACAGAGACAATATTAAAAATACATGGACAATACTTAATAATATTCTTGGAAATAAAAACAGAAATACAAGCTACCCAACCAATTTTTCAAAAAATAACAAAACGACTCAAGAGTGTGAATGCAGCTTCACCTGCAGATGAATTTAATAACTTTTTTGTTAGCATTGGTCCTAATTTGGCTAGAGAAATACCCATTATGGCACCCACAGGTGATGCAATAAGCAATAACACTGCTATAAAAGATTCCATTTTCATAAAGAACACAGATGAGAGAGAAGTCATTGAAATTGTTAAATCGTTTAAAAGTAAAACATCTACGGACTGTGATGGTATTGGCATGCTCTTAGTCAAAACTATTATTGAATGCTTAGTGAAACCACTGACATATATCTGTAACCTGTCTCTCCAAACAGGTATATTTCCCAATGCAATGAAAATAGCTAAAGTAATTCCAATATACAAGATGGGTGACAGAGGGGAATTTTCAAACTATAGACCAATTTCACTATTTCCGCAATTTTCCAAGATACTTGAAAAAATATTCTATGAGAGAGTTGACAGCTTCATACTGAAGAATAATTTATTGTGTGAGCAGCAATATGGGTTCAGACACAAGAGGACAACTGCATTTGCTCTAATGGAATTTATAGAAAAAATATCAACTGCCGTTGAAAATAAAGAGTATTCAGTTGGGGTATTCCTGGATCTTAAAAAAAACATTTGATACAGTGGATCATAATTTATTATTAAAGAAACTACAAAATTGTGGTATTGGGGGGTAGCACTGTCCTGGTTATGTAGTTACTTAAAGAATAGATATCAGTATGTATGTGTTGGTAACAAAAACTCACAGTTACTGAAGGTTACTTGTGGAGTCCCACAGGGTTCAGTTTTGGGGCCATTGTTATTCAATATGTATATAAATGATGTATGTAAAGTTTCAGAAAAAATGGATTTAATATTGTTTGCCGATGGCACTAATTTATTATGCAGTGGAAGCAATTTGGAACAACTTTTGGATACACTCGGAAAGGAATTAAGAAACCTTAAACTGTGGTTTGATTCAAACAAATTAATGCTCAATTTACTGTAAGTAAGACAAAATTTATAGTTTTTAACAAGCATCACAACAACTTAGTATCTAAACTCAGTGTAAATGGTGTAGAGATTGAAATGGTATCCGAAACTAAATTTCTTGGAGTAATAATTGACAATAAACTGTGTTGGAAGTCACATATTAATTATATTAAAGATAAAATATCCAAATCAATTGCAATACTACACAGAGTGAAATATTTGCTGAATCAACCCACACTATATACCTTGTATCATTCATTAATACTCCCATGCATGACATATTGTACTGAAGTATGGGGAAATACATATAAATCAAACATATATCCAGTCTTTATGCTTCAGAAGAGAGCTATTAGAATAATAAACAAAGCTGCTTAAAATCATGTACAACGCTTGGACAATTTCAACAAAAACTAAAGGAAGAAATACTCCAAACATATATACAAGATGACATGTAAAATCACATAAGGATTGTCATATCCAGTCTGTGTTGTGTTGTTGCTTAGTTTTTTTTGTCACATTTTGTCTTAGCTTTGCTCCGAATTGTAATCGTTCTTGTTTTGTTTTTCTTTTGAATTCTTGGATGGAATATGGGTGGGCAATATAAGCTGCGGCTTCAACCATCACCCATTTCGGATAACTTATGTTGAACTGTATAATCAGAGGAGTTATTGTCTAATTTGACCTTGTTGGATTTTCTTTCCCCCTTTGTTATATTATTGTTTCTTTCTTAATCTCTACTTTTAATCTACCCGAAATAAAGATTCATTCATTCATTCATTCATTCATTCCAGTACTCTCTCCAGACTTAGGCTCAGGTTGTAGAGGTGTTTCAGTACCGGAGCTAGCTGGTTGGCACAGGTCCTCAGGATCCTGGCGGAGATGCCATCAGGGCCAGCTGCCTTCCGCTGACAGAGTCTCTCCAGCTGTTTCTTAACCTGGTCTGTAGTCACAGTGAAGTGAGGGAGGGGCCAGGTGTCACTCTAGGAGGAGGACGAGGGTGAGGGGGGAGATGGAGAGAGGTGCTGCACAGGAGGGTGAGGGGAGGGGTGTGTGAGGGTCTGGTTGTGTTGTGGGGGTGACAGACTGTGAGCTGAACCTGTTAAAAAACAGATACAGTTCATCAGCTCTCTCCTGGCTCCCAGATGTCTGCCTGACTCTCCCCTTGCAACTGTAGACTGACATTGATCGTGGGTACGGAAGCAGTCCGGTTCCTCCTCTTGCCCATCTGATGTGCTTTGTTGTGCCGCGTCGTAAACCGTGTCTGTGCCCAGTTATTGTTGCACCTTGAGGTTTTCTGCGTGCACAGGCTCCCTCTCCTGCGAATCTGCAGTGGCCTCCGGCTGGGTGAGAATCTGAGGCAAGTCTGGCCGCTGCCCCCCTCCCAGGCAGCTCTCCTCCTGAGTGCATGGGGTCGTTGGTTTGGTATGTGTCGCCCTGAATTTTCTTGTCAGCGTTGTTCTCAACAGACACGAGCTCCCTCTCCTGCACCTCCAGCTCTGGCTGGGCAAGGAATGGAGGCGAGTTCGGTCACTGGTCTCTTACCATGTCGTTTTCACTGTCTGTGCTGTATCCACTCGTTATTTACATTCGCTGTCTGAGCTGTGCTCTTTGGCTACGCCTGCATCTGCAAAGCCTGGGTATAATGTGTCTGGACCGTCGACAGTCTGCACGGGAAACGTGAGGGTAAAAGTCAGCTTGCAGAACAAATCCCACCCCATAACATTATCACGTTGGCATGTCACCTGGAACCGGAATGCTGGAATCTCGCTTTCGCCATATTGCACTGCAAAGGTGACGTTCCTTCCAGTACTGGAGCATCCGTTGTCCAGTAGTTCCACTGCATCAGGTTGCTGAGGGGTGAGCCTCCTAACTGTGGCCTCATTTACCATGGACCGCGTGGCGGCGGTGGCCACCAACATAGGCATGCTCAAGCTGTCTAACTTCACTACCTGCTGCAGTCCTGATCAACCTTCGGGGCCCACAATGTTTACACTGTCTCTGTAGGGTGTGGAGTTGACTAGCTTAGCTTCTCCTCATTGTCATTGGGATTTCACATGCCGCCCCACATTGTCAGGTGTAGCAAAGTAGCTAGCTAGCAATTCAACAGCATCCTCATAGGAGTCCGTCAGACCAAGCGTGTGAAAAATTCTTTGACCTTCTATGCCCAAGTTGTGGACGAGGAATGCTTGCTTCCTTACTTTATCCAATTTTCCCAGGTCCAACGCTGCAATGTAGGTCTCAAAATGCGTCCAGCCATTGTGGCCACGGAATGTCCGGTTTGCCTGGGGACTTGAGGAAAGGCCCCAGCGGTCTTAGGCACGCTTTCATGGTTCGTAAATTCTCTTTGCCAAATGTTATGTCCACAAACCTGGAATGAAGATGGATGAGGATCCTGTGCTTGAACTGAACTTTATTACAAACTGTCATGTCCGCTGCGTAATCTCGCAGCGAACATATAAATTGGCAGCGAGCCCAAAATGCAGTGTAAGTAACGTGTTTATTTACAATGGAAAAATGTACAAAATGTCCAAATAACAGTCTGAATAGAGGAACGATGGGACAACCGGCTACAAGCTGAGTTGGAGTAGAGAAAATGCCAAGCACACTCCAGGCAGAGCAGGAGCGGAGAGGAAGGTCTAATTAGGGAAGACTGACACTCATGTTGGAGTGGAATGGCTCTGAGGTAACAACACGATTTAGTCCAGGAAAAGCCAACAGTTGCGAGCCAGGATGTCCAAGGTTGACTTAAGCTGCCACACACACTGCGCACACTGCCTCCCTATAAGAATACAATATACTAACAAGGGCAAGTGGGCACAGCCGTGTGGCAAGGAGGTGTGTAGTTAATTGGACGAATGTGTGTATTTGTGTGTGTGTGTGTGTGTGTGTGCATGTGTGAGTGTGTGTATGTGTGCATGTGTGCCTGTGTGCATGTGGTGATCCCACACAGCTGGTGAGCGTCTGGTAAGAGGAGGAGGGCGTGACTGTAGGACTGGCAGAGAGCAAGGCTCAATCTGCCAGCTGGAATTAATAAAACGTAATCAAAACCTACAGCCATGGGTCATGGACGGGTTGAACGAACCCAAACATGACACAAATGCCGTTTTTCCACTAGCCCAGTTTGCCTCGCCTCGTTTCGTTTCGTTACTACTTGGTTCGGCCGCGGTTGTGTCTCCATAGCAGCCGGGTAAAGCAGGGTTAAGCTGTGGTGGGCAGGATTTTTTTTACAGCAAGGCGGCGCCACACTCCCGTGATGTAAAACACGTGACCCAAGCCAAACACAACATGGCGGCTTTACAAGGTGACTCCTCGGTCTGTGGCTTTTTTACACCGTAAATGCCAAAAAGGACCGCCAGACAAGGGTACAGGCAGTGAGACGAAACACTCTGGAATAGTTCTGCAGCTTCTGGGAGAGCCGAAGACGTGAGGATACAAACTAGGTCATATATGACGGTAAGCTAATGTTGCTAATGCTAGTTTGCTATAAGTACGTCATACTACACTGTAATCTCTGCAAGTTATCACTGTTAGGTACTAAAATATGTACGCTGTGTGTGTTTCAGATGGCTCTGTTGTGGGAAAATTACCGCTTCAAACGGTCAGTCTGGCGTTCAGCACAGCCTGTCTCTGATGTCAATACAGCTTCACAAACGATCAGTGGTTGTAGAGCTTAAGAATGTCTGGTTTATTACCTGTGCAAAAAAATTGCTCTGATCTAAGTAAAGGAACCCTATTTCACTGTTTATGGGAATGTAGAAAAAATCAGAATGTTTTGGGAAGAGGTGAGGGTAACAATTGAAAAAATAATTTCAAAACAAATCACATTGAACCCTAAACTGTTTTTGTTGGGTCTATATCCAGAAAAACATAACTTTAGTAAGAGTGAAAGAGCATTCATAGACCTCAGTTTGCTTAATGCCAAAAAATGTATTGCACCACTACTGTGGAAAAACTCATAGACCAGATGTGACTCAGTGGTTAAGACAGATGTTACCAACCTTCCACAAGAAAGAATAACATACATACTGAAATCAAAGGAAAATGTGTTTGAGAATATATGGAGACCTTTCATTGATTATGTAAAGAAATTAAACATAACTTCTGAAGAAGAAGGTGAATGATATGTGTGGACCTTGCAAATTCCAAACTGGTGAATGTACAGTATATTATGTATTCTTATGTAATAGATTACCTAGACTAAACAGAGGAACATTGTTGTTGACTTGTTTTTGTTAATGGTTGTTGTTTTTATTACCCTTTTTTTGTTACTTTGTTATTGTTCTTTTTAGTTTTTAAATTACTTTTGTGTTAGTGTCTGACTGTGTGTGCTGTTTGTAAAAAAAAAAAGGTTCAATAAAAATATTGTGGAAAAAAAAATTGCTCTGATCTGCGTGAAAATCATGGAGAGACTGTTGAGACATCATGGACGTACCTGCTCCAGCAGCACTGAGTCTGAGATGGTCATAGCAAAAAATGATCAGCTGACACAATTTGAGCGCTAGGTTAATAACTATATTAGCCACAAAATATACTGTATATTCAAAAAGTAAACAGTACTGAGTTAGGTATAATAAGATATATTTGACAGTTATGATGTATTTTAGGCCAAAACAAACTTGCTCTAGGATTAAAAGCAATTAAAATAATGCAGTCACAAGGTTACATGGAAAATGCTTGATTTACTAGATACATATACTGTAGAAATATATATTCTCTGCATCAGCAATGTACTATACATGCATTCATGTAGTATTGCACTGACAATAAACCTCTGAAGTTTTTGCAGATGTCTCTTTTTAATATGTGAAGGTTACCACCATGTGACATAAATTTCTTAAAAATGAGCCATTATTTTCAAGGTCACCCATTAATGGTTTGTACTATTGACTCTTTTCCCACCAGTGTATTAACAGACAAAAATAGAAATCATGATGCAAACACATAAGTCACTAAATTGTTTATTACAATCAGCAGCAAATTCTAGATTATTCAGAATGTGCAAAACTCAAACTGTAAGACTGGGTCACTCAGCAGCTGGGATGTGCCGCTCACACTGGTCTCAGATCAGCAGATCTTAGGCCTGCATCTCTGTAAATAGTGACGCAAGGTCCAGTTTGGGGCGGATCGATCGTTTACCTCTTGCCTAGACAAAAGACAGAAATGGGTGGTGGTTAAATAAAGGAAGTTTAAAACATATTTGGGAAATACACTTGTTGCTAAAAGCCAGTGGTGGAAGGTGAATGAATGAATCTTTATTTCGGATAGATTAAAAGAAAATAGAATAATATAACAAAGGGGAAAAAAAATCTAATAAGGTCGAATTAAACAATAACTCCTCTGATTATACAGTTCAGTATAGGTTATCTGAAATGGGTGATGGCTGAAGCTGCAGCTTATATTGCCCACCATATTTCATCCAAGAATTCAAAAGAAAAACAAAACAGGAGCGATTACAATTTGAATGTGACAATAAAGTACTTCGTTGTTGTATTTAACCACAATTTTCATGTAGCTGCACTGATGTAAAGTCAATTTTACAAGGGCTGCGTTACATTTAAAATCATCTGCTTTTACTGTGGCCTCAGCAATCAGAATGAATTAATACATTCACTTGAATGGAATATAGTACTTTAACTGAAGGTGTGCATCACAGAGTATGGAGTCACTCAGTCAAAATATGGAGTTTTTAATCAATAAAAGTTTGTCTTGAATGTAAAAGTGTCTCTTCTTGCCCTGGCTTCAAGTGTGGGCGGTGTTTTGTACTTTTATTGCTAAAATATAAAAGGATGCACTACAATGGGTCTCAAATATTTGTAATGTGTCCTGTTACTGCATGAGTTTATTGATGATAGAGTATAAACTACACATATAAACTAAATTATATTGATGACTGAACAACTGCCATTCCCCAAAAGATATAGTTATGAACATAACTCACAAAGGATCACACAAGTGATCTGGCAAAAAAAATAAATACATTAACAAGTGGTTTATTTTACAGTTGATGAGCCAGTCTTTTTCAATTATTCTGTAATTAATACTCACACAATCAAATAAATCTCAGTTCAGTCCCTTTTATATTAAGTGGAAATTGTGCTACTTTGGTTTTGACACTTTACCTATAAAAGCAAAAGATTTCAGTACTTTCCACAGTGGCGACGTCCATTGTTGAGCGGCTGATTCCCTCCTCCCTAGACGAAAGACAGAAATGGATGGTAGTTAGTTTCAAGCAAGTTCAACACTTATACAGGCACATCTCAAAAATTAGAATATCATGAAAAAGTTAAATATTTTTGTCATTCATTTCAGAAAGTGAAACCCATATATAGATTCATTACAGGGACAGTGATATATTGAAAGTGTTTATTTTAATATTGATGATTATGGCTACAGCCCATATTAACCAACACCTCAGCGGCCAACATTTCTATTTAAAAACTATTTTTTAAAGTTTATGTAATATTCTAATTTTTTGCCAAATTGAATTTGGGGTTTTCAGGGGCTGTAAGACATAATCATCCAAATTAAAATAAATAAATGCTTGAAATATATCACTGTCTGTGTAATGAATCGATATAATATATGGATTTCTCTTTCTGAAATGAGTGTCAAAAAATATTGAATTTTTTCATGACATTGTAATTTTTGGAGATGTACCTGTGTTAGGGAAATACACCTGTGAAAGTCAGTGGTGGGATGTGACAAAAATGCTTCGTTTCCCTGACAAGCACCTCAGGAGCCACTCTGTACATGAACAAGAACATTTTCAATACAGGGATTTATGGTAGAACAGCACAATACTGTTCCAGCACCTTTTATGGAAAATCCACAGAATAGGTGTGTGGGTCTATTCTGACGCTTTAGAAAATTATATGAATGACTTTATAAATCACTGGTTTGAAAAAGCACTTTTATATTGTTGAGATTTCGGCTCCTGTGGTCTCACCAGTATCCACTATAAACAGGGAGGCTAACCCTGGCATGTGGAAACACATTCTAGCATTAAATTGCACACAATTTAATGCGCAGCACCAAAGTGCAGCACGTACAAAAACCAGGACTTTAACCAGGATTAACATATTTCATCGTTTTGCTCTCACAAGCGAATACTTAGGAGAAAACAAGCGCAAATCAGCAGTTGGTACTAGCTAGCTACTAGCTAACACTCGTTAGCCAGCACAAAACGGCGCTGTATTGCTCAAAAAAAAGTGAGCTTACCACCAACAGGATAAATAAGCGAACATCACTCACCATCGATGGTTCTCTCACATTCGTCTTCAGCTTGTCAGTAGTACGGTTCTATGCAGGGCTGCCATCTGTATTGGTCCGGATCACTCCTCTCACTGTGTATCTGCCACCAAGCAGAGAAAACTCCGCACCTCTTCGTTGGACCACGGTGTAGATTTTGGCAAAACCTACAACGCTGTCTGTATTAATATCGTATTTACTCCGTGACCGAGTTAGTCCGTGAAAGATTGCAAATGGCGGTCGTAAAGATTCCACTGAAGACGGGCGCTTTTGTGACGTTAAGCCCTGACCAATCAGCGGCTCGCAGTCTATTGACGTCACATCTCGGCTCGCTTCAGCTCGGTTGTACCCTGCCTTCACACGGGCACGAAAATAGTGTCGGTTAAACCGTGCTGGGTACAGTGGAAAGGGCGAGAAAGTGAGTAGAGTAGAAGTAAGTAAGGCCAAGGCGATACTAGTGGAAAAGGGCCTAAACAGGCTGTAGTACAAAGCACTGATGAACACAAAAGCCCCTTTTCCACTAGTGTCAGTTTGGCCCGGTACGGTACGGTACAGTTTGGCCCGCTTGTGTTTCCACTGCACTAAGCACCATTTGATGTGGGTGGGACAGGGAGGCGGCGCAATCCTCCCAGGGCGGCGGCGCAACCCTCCAACACGTTCCACACAAACAACACAATATCAAAACACAAGATGGAGGTGTTGCGTCCATAATTATGAGAATGATGAGGAAGCAGAACTCGGTTAACAGGGCTTTATTCAGGATTGTGGAGTGTGTGAAATCACAGGCAGATGCATTTCAAATGATTTATTGCACACTCACATCTCATGAGCACTGAACAGAATGACTCGTCACATCACGAGCACAGAACAGACTGACTCTCTACATCAAGTTACACTTCACAAGATTCAAGGCACTTCCTAATGACAGCAGGACAACTACACCACACTTCATTCAACCCCCACTCCCACTGTTCTCCCATGTGTATTCATTGTCTCTGTCTAAGGTGTGAAATAACCTGAGGCCTGAGGCCCACAGGATAACTGTATAACTATATACAAAGGCTTACGGCACTCGCCTGCATGCCAGGTGGCTCCACAATGAAAGAGGCAGATCCCCTTCCGCCCACTTCCTTTATACCCTGGGTGGCGTCACTACCGGAAACCGGCAGTCAGCCACCCCGGTCCACCCGCGTCCAACCCGGCCGCCATCTTACTGGTACCAGCCTATCTGCATATGTAACATCCCCCCTTTAAAAAAAATGTCAGGCACACAAATAACCCACCCCAATTTGTCACCCGACTCGCGCACTAACAGGAAAAACATATGTACAAAATAAATAAATACCTATCCACTCACACAACTAAGGCTGGGGGGCCGGGTAGACTACCAGTGCCCCCTACACGGCTGAGCGGGTTATTCTGCCGCTAGACGAGAACACAAAATGAAATAACAGAAGGCCATGTCTCTAACTGCAAAACAATCCCCATATTTATACTATACACACACAACACACATAAAACCACAATACTTATACTACTGGCGGCCTTCACCCCAACTCCCACCCCACAGTGGGCATTCTCAGTGAAACTACACTACCGTTCAAAAGTTTGGGGTCACCCAGACAATTATTTTGTGTTTCCATGAAAAGTCACACTTATTTACCACCATGAGTTGTAAAATGAATAGAAAATATAGTCAAGACATTGACAAGGTTAGAAATAATGATTTGTATTTGAAATAATAATTTTTTCCTTCAAACTTTGCTTTCGTCAAAGAATCCTCCATTTGCAGCAATTACAACATTGTAGACCTAACATGATTGCACAAGGGTTTTCTAATCATCCATTAGCCTTCTAACGCAATGAGCAAACACATTGTACCATTAGAACACTGGAGCGATAGCTGCTGGAAATAGGCCTCTATACACCTATGTAGATATTGCACCAAAAACCAGACATTTGCAGCTATAATAGTCATTTACCACATTAGCAATGTATAGAGTGTATTTCTGATTAGTTTAAAGTTATCTTCATTGAAAAAAGTGCTTTTCTTTCAAAAATAAGGAAATTTCTAAGTGACCCCAAACTTTTGAACGGTAGTGTACGTTGGGCACTCAATAAAAAATAGGTCAAATAAACCAGGTGGGCTCAAATTCACCTTAAACATAAGTACCCACCGTTCTGACTGCAAAATTTAACAAACGCATGCCAATTAAACAAAACATGCTAAAATTCAGTGCTATAACAGGCATGTCACCACACAGGTCAATAAAATTGTCATGCAAACACTCAACACAGGCTCGCAGCTACACACCTCATCATGCCTACCAAACTCACTCTCTTTCCTTCTTTTTTTTTTTTTTAAAGGTAAATCTACCGGAGCACCAAATAGTAAACAACACATACAGGACTAAGGTAAACACAGCAGGCACACAAAACCGTTAACAATCCCTCTCCAGGCGTCTCCGTCTTTTCACCACAGGGCTCCTGCTGTGCCGTCTCCTCTCCACCACTGGTAGCCACAGATCCCTCGGGTGTCTCCAGACGTGAATAGACCCACGCCGGTCTGCCTCCATCCAGCCAGGCTCCACCTGAAACCATCTCTGGTCGTCCCGCTGCTCGCATGGACTGTGATCCCGTCATACTCGAGCATCAACCTTGGTCTTCAAGGGAGCCCTCTTCCTTTTATCCAGATCACCAATCCAGCGACAGGCCTCCGTCACCGATCGCTCCGGCTCACGGGCTCGTCTCAGTCTCCTCTTGGCAGGTCATCGCTGTTAGCACTTTACGATCACCACGCTCCACAGTCTAGCCCCATTTTCTTCCGGTGTTGGTACCTCGTCCTCAGGAGCCTCATCAGGGGTCCCGGCATGCCATCCGGCACCCTCGTCCTGGGCAGCCTACGTGACGGCATCAGGTCCAGCCCGAGAAGGCTCCGTGTGACGCAGCATGTGCTCTCCCTCTGTCACTTTGTCCAACCAGTCTGAATCCCACACCTCAGCACCCTCCACGACTGGAACAGGTTGGCCCCACAGTCCACATCCAGACCATTCTTCACCCGACACGTTAGCGATGGAGAACCCAAGACTGTAAAACAGGTTGCAACCCATAACGTTAACCCCGGATGCTGAAACATTGATGCGAACACTGGGTGCCACACTGTCCTTATACCGGGCCTCCATTTCCACATAGCCCAAAATAGCCAACCTGTTCTGTCCATAACCATAATACTCTTCGTATTGCCTTCTAATCTGCCGGTGGGTGTCACGACCTGAACTATCTTTTCTCTGCGTTCAGGTTGTCCAGTTCGCTCCTGCTCCGGGGTAGTCCGTGCCGGGTCTTCCATGGCCCGCTCTTTGACAGCGCCCAGCTGATTGCCAGCTGTCTAGTTCAGCTGCGCTGGGACAGCTGTCTCCTATTTCCAAATCATCTCCCCCATTTAAGCAAGCAGCCGAGAGTTACTCGTCGCTGTGACCTCGCTATGGGAAGACGTTCCTTGTGTTCCCACGACTGTTAGCTCCTACGTCTAGCTTCAGTCCGCCGTTACCTCGGCGCTTCACCCAAAGTAAGTGTTGTGACTCGGCGTGTATTCTTCCCTCGCCGCCTCTCTAGCCTTTCTCCCTGGGTGGTATGTTTCCCTTAGTTCTGTGTGTGTTTTAGCCCCACGTGGCTCTTTACTTTTCTGTTCGTTATTTTGTGTTGTGTGTGCTTTGTTAATAAACTACGCTAACTCACTGGTCGCCCTCGTATCTCCTTTCCTGGCTCGTGAGAGCCAGAGTTATGACAGTAGGTCGCAGCCATAGTGAGACGGCCGCGACCGTGAGTTGGCTGTAAGGACTCGACGCCTTTTTTTTTCTCTTCCTCTGGGTACGGGCGAGCCAGTACCATGTCTCCCTCCAAGAGACTCATGCGGCACCCAGGCCACGATCTCTCGGAGACTCTGGACCTTGTGGACGGAACGTTGTTCACCACGGACCTCTACGATGCCCCCAGCGAGATATGCTGGCGCCTGGAGCTCGCCGAGGGTATGCTTAACTGCTTTTCTCGCTACTTCCTTCTCCCCGAGGTTAAGGCGAGGAGGGCAGACATCTCTGTGGCCTGGGAGAGGCTCCGTAGGCTGGAGGAGAACTCCGGCAGGAAGCCGAGGACAGGACGCCTTCGCTCCTCGCTTCGGAATCCCGCTCCTGCCGCCGATCCAGTCCAGGAGTTCGCCTCACCCAGGGGTGATCCCCAGGATAGAGTGACGTCAACCGGGTTTCCCCCGGAGAAGATGAGAGTGACAGCGATGCGCATTGCGGATCGAGTGGCAGCCGCTTCTTCCGCCGCCGTTCCTCCCGTAGCCATGAAGAACGTGATTGCGGCGGTCAGGCTGGTCGAGAAGAACCCGGAGCTGAACGATTATCCGGAATACGCTGACCTGTTGGCTTCGCTCATCGCACAGGAGCGGCGTTTTCCTGACCTCACGTTCAGAAGACGTCGCTCCCAAATTCCCCACTCATCTCAGCGAGAGTCCCGTCCGGATCCCGCTCCAGGAAACCACACGAATTCCGCCTCCCAGCCTGCTGTTGCTCCCGTGTCTCGCCGAAGAAGTGAATCAGCTGCTCCCGCTCCTGGGCCCGCTCTCCCCGCTGTCCCGTCAGCTTTGGGCCCCCAGCTCTCCTCAGCTGTTTCACCCCCCTCTTCGTCATTCACTCCGGCCGCTGGGAGAAGCGCAAATTCATCTCCAGGTGTTCCAGGTCCCGATCCGGTGCGGGTAGCACCGCCTCATCTCTCCGGGGGGTTCCCCACTTCTATCCGGTTGGGAGAAGAGAGACTCGAGTCCCTTGTAGCGGGTTCCACCGGCCCTCCGGGAATCAGGCAAGTGTCCTTTCATTCTCCTCCCATTATGAGTGAATTGCCTTGTTTGATTCCTGGGGGAGGAGTTCAGGGTTCACAGTCCCCTGAGCTCTCTCCTCCCGCTGCAAAAACTGAATATGAACCTGCGTCCTCTGTGTCTCTTCCCCTTGAGTGTGCCCCGGTGCCAGGTGTACACCGCTGCGCGAGGAGGAGGCGGCCTGCGGTCCTGGAGGGTTTTGCCCCAGCCCCGCAGCCACGTTATGGGCAGAGGAGAAGGTCGAACTGCCTGTTGGAGCCAGCGCCGACGATTAAGCGTCCCCGGGTCTCCACGGAGGAATGGTTCGGCCCAGCAGAGTCCAGATCTCCTGCCCCCACGCCAGGTGGGCTGTCGACGCGGTCTTCGGCGTTTGGAGGTTGTTTGACTGTGGAAACCATCATGCCGGCTGCGGAGCCATTCGCAGTCGAGTTGGAGCCGGAGGACGGAGTCCTGCACGCTGAGCCCGGAGCATCGAAGTCCTGGATGGCGGTAGAACCCGAGATCAGGCAAGTGCTCTATTTTGTTTTTCTCTTCTCTATTCTGGAGCATTATTGCCTGTCTCTCGGGGGGGCGGGCCGGGTGCAGCCGTCTGCTGCGCTCGAGCCTGTTCCGCCGGGCTCTGCCGCTGCCGGTGATCCTGATCCCGGTTCCTTTTGTCCCTCTGAGCCTCTCCCCAGGGTCACCGGAGACGAACCTGCTCTGGGTGCCATCTCGGAGGTTCCGGTTCCCTGCACGGTGTTCGCCTCAGATGCTGCGCCCGGGAGTGCTGTCTCGGTCCAGCTGGAGTCCACTGGGAGTGTTTCGCCGGTCCAGCTGGAGTCCACCAGGAGTGCTGTCTCGGTCCAGCTGGAGTCCACCGGGAGTGCTGTCTCGGTCCAGCTGGGGTCCACCGGGAGTGCTGTCTCGGTCCAGCTGGGGTCCACCGGGAGTGTTTCGCCGGCCCGATCGGGGTCCACCGGGGGTGCTGCGCCGGCCCGATCGGGGTCCACCGGGGGTGCTGCGCCGGCCCGATCGGGGTCCACCGGGGGTGCTGCGCCGGTCCGGGTAACGGTTAGTGTGGGAGCTGGAGGATTGTGCTCGCCTGACGTCAGGCTGACTTCGTCCCTTGCCTCCATCATTTCTCCTCCTGCCGCTGTTGGGGTTCCTCTCACCCGGGCCAGTTTCCCCCTACCCTTGTTGCCATTAGATGGCAGGCTAACTTTGCCCCTGGCCTCCATCTCTTCTCCCCCTACTACTGTGGGGGTTTTTCTCACCTGGGTCAGTTTCCTCCTGCCTTTTCCCTCAGGGAGGAAGCTGCACCAAGACTTCTCCCTCAGCTCTCCGTGGTCTGAGGTCACGGGACGACCGCCTGGGAAGCCATCTGGCTGGTTCGGTGATCTGGGTCGGCCTCCGGAGAAACTGTGTCTCCTAGCCTGGGACTCGGGTAGGCCACCCGAACTGGTGTTGTGGTTCCTGGCCTGGTGGTGTTCGGGCCGCCCGCCGGACAAGCTGTCATCGCCTGCCCCGCTCCACCTGCTGACGTCCTGGAAGAATTGACTGACTGTTTGTTGCCTTGCGTTTGATTGTCCTCCCTAATTTAATACTTTTCAGGACATCAAAGAACTCTCTGCCCTAGAGTCCTTATTGTGGGGTTATCCCAGTTAAAATTTCCTTGGACTATTTTCTTTGTTTTATAATCCCAGTATGATCCTATTCTAATTTCTCCTTAAGTAGCATTTGCTTCACATTGCCTGGCCTCATTCCGAGTAGTCTTGTTTTCCTGTATTTATATCCTCCTCCAGACTGTTTAGTGACACTTTTGTGCTAATACGTGTTTGAGGAGTTGTTCCTTTTGTATTTTTATCTTCATGCCAATTTGCAGTTCCAGGCTCTATTTTTGGATCTTATGCCGGTTTGCATCCTTTGTATATTCTATTTTGGTCGGGGTTTACTTGTGTAAGTCTATTTTTTCAGAGTTTTGTAGTTTTTGGCCTTGGGGACATGAGTTTTTTTTTTTTTTATTGTCCTCACCCTAAGTTATTGTGAACTTTTTCCATGACTGTGTCGCTATGTTTCTGCATTTTGGTTCTTGTCGTTTCTCCCCACCTCCTGTGGTCACCTGCACAGACCGTCTGGCCTCTGCAGGGGAGGGGGTGATGGTTTTTTTTTGGGGGGGGGGGTTAAGATTATTATGGTATCTGACCCTATACTGTATCTAGGTTTTTTTTTTTTTTTTTTTTCCCCTGCCTCCTTTTTCTGGTCCCTCCCTTTCTCCCAGATCTGGCCCCCACCGCCCTCCCTGGTCTTCCCTCGGGGGGGGGGGGGGTTTAGGCCGCTCCAGGAGGCGCGGCTCGGGGGAGGAGTACTGTCACGACCTGAACTATCTTTTCTCTGCGTTCAGGTTGTCCAGTTCGCTCCTGCTCCGGGGTAGTCTGTGCCGGGTCTTCCATGGCCCGCTCTTTGACAGCGCCCAGCTGATTGCCAGCTGTCTAGTTCAGCTGCGCTGGGACAGCTGTCTCCTATTTCCAAATCATCTCCCCCATTTAAGCAAGCAGCCGAGAGTTACTCGTCGCTGCGACCTCACTATGGGAAGACGTTCCTTGTGTTCCCACGACTGTTAGCTCCTACGTCTAGCTTCAGTCCGCCGTTACCTCGGCGCTTCACCCAAAGTAAGTGTTGTGACTCGGCGTGTATTCTTCCCTCGCCGCCTCTCTAGCCTTTCTCCCTGGGTGGTATGTTTCCCTTAGTTCTGTGTGTGTTTTAGCCCCACGTGGCTCTTTACTTTTCTGTTCGTTATTTTGTGTTGTGTGTGCTTTGTTAATAAACTACGCTAACTCACTGGTCGCCCTCGTATCTCCTTTCCTGGCTCGTGAGAGCCAGAGTTATGACAGTGGGGAAACAGTCTCTCCACAGTTTCCAAATTCAGGACAGAAATCACCTCTCCAGTATCCACCAAAAGCGGGATCACTACACCATCTAGCGTGACGGTGCAGCCGATCCTCCCTGTCATCTCTGGGGAGATGGTATGCACAACTGTTGGAGTCTTCTGCACAGCACCTGGTTCACCCCTATGGCTCCTGCATACATACAAAGTTTTCGCACACCCTGACAAAATGGTTCATAACACCGTACTTGCCACAACGCTTTCCTTTTGCCGGGCACATCCTGGACTTATAGCGGTGCTCAGTGGACCCACACCCATAACACGTTGGTGTACCAGGGGCAGACCTTATCCTGACCACGGAGGCAAAATCTTCCTCTCTGCACTCGCCATAACAAGGGTCCATGATCAGTGCCTCAGCATGAGACTCATTCTTCTCCAGAGAAGCCCCTTCAGTAAGGCCTCTCGCGATGGTCTCTGCCGCCTCGAACTGCTGGGCAAGCTCAACAGCCTCAGCTAACGTCAACTCCCCTGGGTGTGTCGACAACCTGGACCGGGCCACCGGGCAGTGGATGTGCTCTGCCAGCTGGTCCCGAATCATCTCATCCTCCCGGGCCCCAAATCTGCATTCCCTCGCCAGCTCACGGAGGTCCGCCAAAAATCTTCTTACTGGCTCTCCCGACCGCTGGCGACGCTGTCGAAACTGAATGCGCTTCACGGTGATGTTTTCCGGCGCCCTAAGGTACCACGCTATTAGCTTTACTACCTCTTCAAAGCTGTCAGCACCTCCAAGGTTCTCCAGAATCCTCTGCCCTTTCATTCCCAAATTATGGACTAACACAGCTCGCACTCGGAGCTTCTCCATCTTGCCCAGGTTTAAGACAACGAGATTGTTGGTAAAAGCAGCAAACCAATGAGGCCACGGCATGGGCAGCTCGTCCGGGGCCTCCAGAAAAGGCCAAAAGCTGGCAATGGAAAGCTTTTACCTCATCGCCAAATGTTGTGTCCATAATTATGAGAATGATGAGGAAGCAGAACTCGGTTAACAGGGCTTTATTCAGGATAACTGTATAACTATATACAAAGGCTTACGGCACTCGCCTGCATGCCAGGTGGCTCCACGATGAAAGAGGCACAGCCTCTTCCGCGCACTTCCTTTATACCCCGGGTGGTGTCACTACCGGAAACCGGCAGTCAGCCACCCTGGTCCACCCACGTCCAACCCGGCCACCATCTTACTGGTACCAGCCTATTTACATATGTAACAGGAGGATCAGGAGAGGATGATTCTACTGCTCACTCTGTGGCTTTTTGTTAAGGCCAAACAGGAGAGCCAGTGAAGGCTGTGCGTGGCGAGATGAAACACAGAGGAAAAGTACAGGAGACTTTGGCGTGCCATAGCAGGATTGCAATCTGCACCAGAGTCCAAAGGGGCATCTCCAATACAATTTGAATCCGGTGGCATATGGACGAGGACGAGGAGCAGGATGAGGGTAAGCTAACGATTACTAATGCTGGCTACAGTCATTATAATCCCCACGTAGTTCGTTGTAGTGGCAACCGGTTATCGCTATTAAGGCATTAAAATGTGTATGCTGTCTGTGTGTTTCAGATGGCTGCTTTGTTGCAAAATAATCACTGCAAACCGCTGACCTGGACATTGGGCCATGCCTCGCAGTGGTGGGAGGATATTGCTCCTGGCTTCACAAACACATTGTGGTTGGAGAACTTCAGGATGTCGGAGGACACTTTTACCTTCCTGTGCAACAAAGTGCATCCAGACATGGAGTGGCAAGATACGACATTCCACAAATGTGTGCCTGTAAAGAAGAGAGTGGCTATTGCACTGTGGAAGCTTGCTACCAGCTCAGAGTACCACACTATTGGCCATCTGTCTGGGGCCAGCATCACAACTGTGTGCAGGAGGTGTGTGCAGGACTTTTGTGCTGCAGCGGAGTCATTGCTGGTTCCAGAACAAATCCGTTTTCCTGATGAAGGGAGGTTCCAAGAATTGTCGGCCTACATCAAGAACAGGTGGGGGCTACCACACTGTGTTGGTGCTGTTGATGGCTCCCACATACCCATCATAGCACCACAACAGTATCACACAGACTACTTCAATCGTAAAGGCTGGCACTCCATAATCCTTCAGGGTGTTGCTGATGGAAAGGGATTGTTCTGGAATCTGTTTGCAGGACTTCCAGGGATGCATGATGCTAGGGTGCTGAGACTGTCCACACTGTGGGAGTTAGCCAGCCGGAGGAGCCCCTTCCCACCTCACGTCAGGAACATTGATGCGGTAAGTGCAGGCTATTACATCCTCGGAGACTCAGCTTATCCCCTGCAAAACTAGCTCTTGAAACCATTCCAGGACACTGGATGACTGACAGAAGAACAGCACATGTTCAACAAAAACATCACTCGAGGACGGGTCGCTTAGGAGAATGCTTTTGGCAGGCTGAAGGGAAGGTGGCGCTGCCTTCTGAAAAGGAATGACTGCGACATCCAACTGGTGAAAGCTATGGTGCTGACTTGTTGTGCTCTACATAATCTGTGTGAAAATCATGGAGAGACTTTTGACACCACGTTGGATGATCCAGCAGCTGCAGCACGTGAACCAGTGGGGGCAGCGGCACTGGGTGTAGAGATGTAGGGCAGGGATGTACGAGATGCTCTGATGCAGTACTTGTGTAGCACTAATAACTAAACAATGTCATTGCCTTCCCATACGTCTCTTCACTTCCGCCCTCCAAAGAGAGCAGACGCTTTTCTTCCCAGCTCCCTATCCTGCCTTCCTGACCTATTCCCAGGTTTGCAATGTTGCGTTTTTGTCTGTGTCTAGTCGCTCTTCTTCTGCTGAATCTTAATCTAATCGGAAATTATGGATTTGGAAGCGGCTTAAATGTGCTATTGTCACTATTTTTCAACAAGAATCGGGCCAAGGGGAGGCCCAAGAATTGGAACCTGCGAGGAGACTCATGGACATTGGAATTCGTGGAAACATTATTGGTTATGATCTCAGGACTTCTATTTTTGGCTGTGAAGCTCCCTGATGCATCAGAAATTGAAGGAAGGTGAGAGAGCTGATCAAAGCGGACCCGGCAAGCTCCTTCATCAAATTCGACCAGTTGGGGAAGGCACGAGTAGCAGCAAACGGTGAACTGAATGACAGTGATTCAGTGGAGGAATACATCTGGAGCCCTGTGCTTTCCATGGAAAAACAGTTTAAGCCTGCATATATGATAGCACAGAATTTGCACGGGTGAGGACAAATTCTATTCTCTGAGTGCACTGTGCTGATTTGATTTGACCTTGTTTGGTGCCCCGTGTTTACATTCCTCCTGATTGAGATAAGCGGGAGGACCGGCTCTTAACCCAAACAATCGACAATCAGTTGTTGTCGTATCAGCGGATTTGGACCCTCAAGGACAGTGCCCATGTGCCTTCTGCAAGCAAGAGAGATAGACTCTGGACTTGTTTATAAGTCACATGATTATAACATCTATCCACTGCCAGGAGGCGCCCTCTGCTGCTCACTAACAACTGTCACATCTGCACTACACAATGCACCCAACTCACTTATACTGACTGAAGATATTCACTCACTGCTCTCTTTGTGTCATTGTGTGGATTCTATTGTTTGCTAATTGTGCATTGAGAGTTTTTTTCTTGTAATCATAATATCGGTCATATATGAACTTTATTCTGATAAACAATGCTTTTTTCTCTCTCCTACTGTGTCCATCCTCCCCCTCTGCCTACTGTTCCCCTCCTGCTGACAGGCGCCTCCACGGCTCGCCGCGTCATTGAGAATGTCATTTATGACGTTTTCAGTGTCAAGTCAAATTCCTCGTATATTTACCTGTTATTTACTTGTAAATGTGCTTGGCAATAAACTTATTCTGATTCTGATTCTGATATGTGTGCCTACACATGTCCAACTTCTGTATTTTGAAAATAGCATTTTGTACCCTTTTCAGATACGTCTTCTCTGTTGTTTATATTGGGTTAATTATAAAGGTATGAGTGATTAAATGCTGAAAGACGGGAAGCCGTCTACAAGTCATCCAGCAGTTACATTTAATGCTTTTGTTGTGATGCAAGTGTCATATCATGCAAGTGTCATATCATATCATACACAAGTGTCAAGGCATATCATACTGATAACAAGGTGTTTTTTGTGAGGAATTTGGACATGTGGATATTTAATATCACTGTTAAAAATACTGGGAGATTCACTTAATACAGCTACATTAAAAATGAAAGTTTTTTTCCAAATTTTCAGTAAAATCTAATTCTAAACAGTGAGGAATCCAGCAGTTACATATATCACTTTCGGTGTGACACAAGTGTGTGCAATTATGCATTTTTCATCCCGTGTAACCTTATCCCATTATAATGGCCTTGTCTTACCCCGTAGCACTCCAGGCAGTTTTCCAGTGTGGGAAAAGCGATTTTTGGTTAAGAAAGAAGCTTCAGTATTCACCATATCGTACTGATAACGTGAGAACATTGTACGGCTTGAATTCCAATTAGTATCCAAATATTTTGTAGCCACAATGTGAGGATACACTGCATGACGGGATTTTGTTGGTCCAACACTGCTCCCACAACCTACAGCCATGTGAAAACTTTAGGACACGCTGTTTTAGCGTGCATGGTTTTTGGTGCAGAATTTGGACATGTGGATATTTAATGTCACTGTTAAAAATTCTGGGAGGGTCATTTTAAAACAACTAAATTAAAACTGAAAACTTTCCACATTTTCTGTACAGTGTAATTTTAACCGGTGAGGAATAAATTGGGACACCCCCCCACCCCAAGCTTTTTTAGGACACTCCCGCACATTCAGCCCCACCTACAATGGCTAAAGTAAATATTTTGTGCACATAAAAACATAACCAGGGTTCGACATATGAACATTTTGTTATACAGAACTGACAATTTAATGGTGTCCTAATTATTTCACATGGCTGTAAAGCTTGGGCTCGATCTATTAACTTTTAAAGTATGTGAAAGTAATTATTAGACTCCATAACATACTCCAATGGAATAGTTTTCCAACCCTTTTTTGGGGAAAGATCTGGAAAAAATTGGCAGTAACGGTCAAAACATCATGATGCCAGCAGTCACTGGTTTATTAAAACTAGTGCATACCCGTGCATGCCCATAGAAAGCAAGTGTAAGCAAACATTTCTGCATGCCCGTAGAAAGTTATTGTTACCATGGCAACAGCCACCACGGTGAAACCTGCCTTGAATCTTTGACGTCACCACTCGTTTGTGGATGCCTGCCTTTGATCTGTGATAATGTCATAGCGAGTCCTATGATCATGAGTGAACCCTGCCTTTGATCTCATAGCAAGTCCTCTGATCTTTTAGCGAGTCCTATGATCGTGACATCATGACATCGTGACAGACAGAGATTTCTTGAATTATATATAGAGTGATATTCCTTGTCTCCAGGGCATGGGTCCCAGCCCACATCCTCGCTTTAAGTTGGGATTTTCAGTATTTCACCTTATTATTATCATCCTGGGTTGCTATTATTGTTATTTTTATTATTCTGTCTTGCATATTTATTTCTTCATTGGTTTTCCTCTTAGTTTAAGTTTATCAACATTATTATTATTATTATTATCATTATCATTATTGCCTTGGTCTTGTCTCCCCTCTGGTCCCCTGTGATTATCTGTGCAGCCCCGCCCATCCCGTTTTCTGTAACCATGCCCTGTCGTCTGTGTTTGCCCCTGCATTGTTAATAATAATAATGCATCAGATTTATATAGCGCTTTATCATAGACACTCAAAGACGCTTTACAAGTAGATACATTATTCATTCACTCCAGACAGACAACAACGGTAGTGGCAAGCTACTACTGTAGCCACAGCTGCCCTGGGGCAGGCTGACGGAAACGTGGCTGCCAATCCGCACCAACGGCCTCTCCGGCCACCACCGAACATTTATACACATTCATACCCAGTGTTATGGGCACTGGAGGCAATGCGGGTGAAGTGTCTTGCCCAGGGACACAACGGCAGGATATCTGGGGAGAGCGGGATTCGAACCGCCAACCATCGGGTTATTAGATGACCTGCTCTACCTCCTGAGCCACTGCCGCCTGTTGCCGCCTTGTTACTTCTTGTCCTGCTTGTTACTGTTCTGTGTTATGTTGATTACCTGTGTCTATATATATGTCTTTTAGCGAGTCCTGCGGTCTGTATGACGTCATATAGACATCCTTTAGAGATCATAGGAACATCAGCATTATGGTTTATCTGATGTCATATAGGCATCATGTAGACACCATAGGAACAGCACAGGCGGTCCTATGGTCGTCGACATCATAGGAACATCATAGGACATTGTGCAGACATCATAGGAACATCATAGGCGGCCTATGATTTTCAAAAAAACTAGTCATTGTTTTTCGTGTGTACATGTTAAATGACACTTGTGGGGAGTCTGGGTCACACACGCCGGCCGAGGTTGCCAAGGACAGCCAGGACAGCCTGATGGAAGGCAGCATTTTGCGCCATCTCCTCTCTTCGTAAGGCGAGTTCTTCCTGCCTTGCCTCATGAGCCTCCTCAGCAAGCCGGTTTACGGTCTCAAGCTGCTCCCATTGTAGTTCGATGCGTTCACGGTGCTATTCCCGTTCACCATCTCGCATCTCGGCAAGCACAGTGGCAAGCTCTGCTGTGGGGTGGCTCCTCTTCCTCTTGCTTACACCAAACACAGAAACGGGCGGTGGTCAGTAAAAGCAAGACCAAAAAATATACACGGGAAATACACTTGTGAAAGCCAAGTGGTAGGGTGTGACCAAAATGCTTTGTTGTTGTGTTTAAGCACTGCGCTTCAGAGCAGCAGATTTTGCAAATGCCCGGTTTAGGTTTAAAATAACTTGCTTTTATTGTGGCCCCAGAAATGTGAATGACTTAATACAGTCAGTTGACCTGAATCCTTTGAATGAAGCATGCTGACATTCGAAAGTGAGTTTTTGTGCTACATCAGCTCTGCACATGTACATTTTTCAAGCCTGTGATTCATGGTGGAAAATGATAAATGGCATTCACTTATATAGCGCTTTTATTCTCATCCCTTGATGACCAAAATGCTTTACAGATCCTGCTATCCACCCATTCACACACTGATGGCGGCATGCTACCTAACATGGCGCTTCCAGACCCACCAGGAGCAATTAGGGTTGAAGTGTCTTGCCCAGGGACACAACAGCAGGATATCCGGGGAGAGTGGGATTCGAACCGCCAACCATGTGGTCATTGGACGACCTGCTCTACCTCCTGAGCCACTGCCGCCCTCTAAAGAAACAGTACAGCAACACTGCAGTGGGAAAATACACTTAATAGGTATGTGGGTCTATTATAAGGCTTTATGAAATTATATGAATCACTTTATACATCACTTGTTTTACAATGTCCTTGTATATGTTGAGATTTTGGCTCCACTTGACCTGTATCCATAAACAAAACAGTGTGTTAATCTTTTGTTTGCTGCGCTTTACCTGTGCGTGAACGTGTCGTGCCACACGTTGACAGATTCGTGCCACACGTTGACGGAGCTGGACCTGGTACCGGTGTCGGATCTACAATGGAGCCAGCAGGAAAGCCCAGGGGATTCGTGCTGAGGGTGGGGGACCCTGAGCATGTGGAAACAGATTCTAGAAACAAAGTACACACACAACTTTAATGCACAGCAGGAGAGTGCAACACGTACACAAAGCTTTTGAACCAGCATTAGCATATTTTGTCGTTTTGCTCTCATAAACGAATAAATTGGACGGAGCCAGCGAGAATCATGGCAAGCGAGCTAGCTAGCTAGCTAGCTAGCACTTGTGAGCCAAGAGACTACAGCATTGTAATTGTAATTGCTCAAAAAAGTTTGCGTGGCACCAATAGGCTAGATAGTGCAAAAAGTTGCATAATATCACAAAACACTCACCATCCATGGTTTGCAACAACATCGTCGATGGGTCGGCTCCAATCTCCCTCCCATTACTCACTGGCTGGCTGCCATATATGGCGTCCATGAGGTCGAACCAGTTCCATTGTTTTTGGTTCGCCCCACTTCGACCGTTGTGGTCCTTGATGGCCCGGTAATCACACTTCAATTTTTTTGCTTAAAACCCCTTGTGTGTGCTTAAAGCCATTGCTTAACTGTCCGGGTGTATCTGCGGGTGGACGACTGCTCCACAACCTCATGAAAAATCTTGTTGTTGCGGTGCGCTCTGTCTAACTCCCTCTGGATCCTATCATCGCCCACAATGCTGGGAAAAGTCTGCACCTCCTCGTGGGACCACGGTGCAGAAGTAGAAGTTTGTGAAGCCAAAGCCATCTCTACCGTTTGCAGTGAAGCGTTTTACAAATGGCGGTTGCAGAACAACGGCACTCTCATGACATTACGCCCGGACCAGTCAGTGGCCTGCAGTGTTTTTTACGTCACATTTTGGTGTCGGAGCAGTACGGTTGGAACCCCAATCCAGTGGGTCCGAAAAATTGGGACCATTACCGTTACAGTCCCTAATGGAAAAGCTGACAAACCATGCCGTACCTTACTGTACCGTACCAAACTGACACTAGTGGAAAAGGGACTTGAGTTATAGCTGTCTAACCAACTGTCAGCTCCCAACTCCAATTGCAACTTCCAACTCCCATGAGATGGCAGACTTCCCAAATATATAGTGGTATGGTGACGTCACCCGTAGGCTACATCACGCACTGTATACCAGCACTTATTCTAACACTACATAAGCCAAATTATATAAAGAATCTTTTTTTTTTTTTAGTTTGAAAAACAAGATTCTGAGACTGATTTCAGTTGAATAGAATTATAACTTGAACTCAGATGCATCATCTTGCTCGTGCTGTTTCCAGGATGGAAAATGAAAAGATCTGATGCTTTGATGAAAAAATCTGATAATCTCTTCATAGCTTTCCATTCTGGTTGTATGTGGCATTAAGGTATTTTCAACCCAGTCTCACAAAATTGTGTAAAAACATTATGTTTATCCACTGTTTGATAATGTGGAATACAGTATATACGGAAAATGCCTTTTTACCTGAAATGAATATTTTTCACTGGTACAATACTATTCAATATCGGCAGGAACAAGAAGAGTAGTAAAGACAGTGCTATGAAGTAGTGAATAAGGGCATACAGTGAGGCAGTCAAGCTTCACAAAAGAGAATGTAGTGTAAATTCCACAGTTATTCACCTGTTTAAAAAAAAAGTTAAAATGTAGCTTTTTGCATGTATATATTACACGCTTTGTAAGAGTTGGTAAAGTAGATACCCGAGCAGAGAGAAGGCAAGTAGTGCAAACAGCGTCATCTCATGGTTATGAAAAGAACTACATACAGAGAGAGCAGCAAGTCAAGAGAGGTGAGATGAGAGGAGTTTAAAAATGTTTGAAACTGAGCTGCTCATCCTACCATTATCCCAACCCTAACCATCACAGGTGTGGCACACATATTTAAGATGCTTAGACTGCATATGTATATTGTGTTACCTCACGTCTTAGAAGGAACAATAAGTCTGGACCTCCTGGGGATAACAGTAGGAGGTGGAGGTGCCTTTAGAAATGACTCTGAAAGGACTTTCTGACCTCCAGGGGTCAGGTGGAGGAAGAAGAGACCTGGGGGAGATGTATTGTCTATGGGGGGTTGAATGGCAATGTGATTCTGTACTTTGATGTCCCGGGTATAAAAGGAGGGGATTGGAGAAGTTGGTCCTCTTTTCTGTTTGAGAGGACGTTGGAGATGTGAGATGATTAATAAACCTGAATTGAGAAATAAATTCAGCCTCTTCATTTCACGCTCTCCACATTGGTGACCTTAAGACGTGCAATGACCAGAGACAATTCCCCCGAACCAGACTCGCCAGGGACCAGCCGAGCAAGCGCGGTCTCAGTCAAGCTACCAGAATTCTGGCAGGACAACCCAGACTCGTGGTTCCTCCTGGCCGAAGCCCAGTTCGCGCTCGGGGGAATAACAGCAGATGACACAAAATTCTACCACGTCATCGCCAAACTCGACAGCCGCACAGCTCGACATGTGCGGAGCCTGGTGCAGCACCCGCCCGCTGGCGACAAATACAGCGGGTTGAAAGCTGCCCTCATCCAGCGTTTCACGCCCTCAGCCCAGGAGAGAGCTAGGAGGCTCCTGGCTCTGCACGACTTGGAAGGCAGCACACTTGTCGACCTGATGGAAGACATGCTGAAGCTGAGAGGCTCAGACAACGACGATTTCCTCTTCACGCATATCTTCCTGAGAACCCTACCATCCCAGACGAGGGTGACCCTGGCGGGCACTCATTTTGCGACCCAGCGGGACTTCCGCGTGCTGGCAAAAGGAGGCGCAGCGGATCCTCAACGCCAGCGAAGAGCACACAGCCACCGCAGCAGCGGCAGACCTCGGCGCGGCGACCGGGAGCAGCGGTGGGCCAGAGGCGACGGAGGCGGTCCCACCAACAACGGCGGCAGCGAAGCCCCAACACCGCGGAGGAGACGACCTCTGTTTTTACCATCGTTGTTTCGCAGAGAGGGCACGCAAGTGTGTACCGCCGTGCCAGTTCAAGAGCTCGGGAAACGCCAGGACCGGGAGTCGCTAGCAGCTGCAGCCCTTGGCGAACAGAACAAGCTGCTCTACCTGACGGATGCGCGCTCTGGGAGACACTTCCTTGTGGACACGGGCTCCCAAGTGAGTTTCATCACCCCAACCTATGCTGACCGGCTGGCAGGCCCCGGGGGTGACGGAGCAACAGCGGCGAACGACTCGAGCATTAAGACCTTCGGTGAAAGGACTCTACTTCTGTCCCTGCACGGCCGCACATATGAGTGGACTTTTATTATAGCGGCGGTGAGTTTCAACATGTTAGGTGCTGATTTTCTGTGCTCACATGGGTTGTTAGTTGATCTTCCCAATAGACGCCTGGTTAATGCACTCTCCTTTTACTCTATTCCTTGTGCAGCTCGAGTGTCCCCGCCACCGGCACAGGCCAACGTCGCCACAGCAGGCGGTAAGTTTCACACACTCCTCACTCAGTTTCCAGCACTCACAGTTCCCACTTTTTCGGCAACAGTTGCGAAACACAGGGTGAAGCACTTTATCACTACCGCTGGCCCCCCCGTCTCTGCAAAAGCTCGGCGCTTGGATGCAGCTAAACTGTCCATAGCGCACGAGGAGTTCGTCATCCTGGAAAGGTTGGGCATCATCCATTGTTTGAACAGCCCATGGGCTTCCCCACTGCACATGGTCCCTAAAGCTGACGGCTCGTGGAAACCTTGCGGTGATTTCCACAGGTTAAACAACGCCACAGCACATGACCGCTACCCAATCCCACATATTCAGGATTTTTCGGTACATCTGGCGGGGGTGCGCACTTTTTCTAAAATAGACTTGGTCTGCGGTTATCATCAAGTCCCAGTGCGCGCTGAGGACATTCCCAAAACAGCGGTGATAACCCTGTTTGGACTTTTTGAGTTTTTACGCATGCCGTTTGGGCTTAAAGGCGCCGCGTAAACCTTCCAGCGCATGATGGATGCGGTGTTATGCGATCTCCCTTTTGTGTTCGTCTACCTGGACGACATTTTGGTAGCCAGCGCGTCCGAAGAGGAACACGAAAAACACCTCACGGCAGTTTTCCGGACATTGGGAGAGCACAGATTAATAATCAATCCAGCTAAGTGCCAGTTCGGGGTGGCGCAGATCAATTTTTTGGGGCACCACGTCTCCCCAGAAGGGGCAGTTCCGCTACCGGACAAAGTGCACGCACTGGCAGATTTTCCCCAGCCACAAACGGTCAAAGCACTACAGGAGTTTTTAGGAATGGTGAATTTTTATAACCGTTTCCTCCCCCACGCAGCGCAGCTCATGCAACCATTATATGCCGCGCTTAAAAAACAAAAACCCTTCAATGCAATCGAATGGTCCCCGGAGCGGGAGCGCGCATTCGCGGAGGTAAAAAAAGCCCTTGCAGACGCTGTGTTATTGGCTCATCCAGACCCAACTGCCCGCATAGCGCTCACCACTGATGTGTCAGATTTGGCCATAGGGGTGGTAGTGGAGCAGCACGTTGCCGGGGTTTGGCACCCGCTGGCCTTTTTCAGCAGGTCCTTGCGCGAGGCCAAGCGAAAATACAGCGCGTTTGACAGGGAGCTGTTAGCGCTCCACTTAGCCATTCGCCACTTCCAATTCTGGCTAGAAGGTCGGCGTTTCACCGCGTTTGTCGACCACCAACCGCTCACTTTTGCGATGGCCAAAATTTCGGAACCATGGTCGGGCTGGCAGCAGAGGCAGCTGGCCGCAATTTCGGAGTTTACTACTGATATTCAACATGTAGCGGGTAAACTCAATGTAGTAGCAGACTGCCTCTCTCGCGCGGTTACCGCGCCAGTCCGTGCAGAGGTAGATTATACTATCGCAGCCGCAGAGCAAAATAACAGCGCGGAAGCGCACGCGGCCCCAGTCCACGTGGGGATAGATTATGCAGCCATGGCAGCGGATCAGGGTAGCGATGCGGACGTGTGCGCGCTCCAGTCGGGACCAACAGGGTTAAGGTTGGAGAACAGGAGGCTGCAAAATGGTATGCCCCCCCTAATCTGCGATGTCTCTACTGGACGACCGCGTCCAGTAGTGCTGACCGCATGGCTCCGCCGCGTTTTTGACTCGATTCACTCCCTGGCGCACCCAGGGGTGCGCGTGTCGGTAAAAATGGTAGCAGAGAAGTTTGTTTGGCCGAGCCTGCGCAAGCACGTTAAAGATTGGGCAAGAACCTGTATGGCTTGCCAGCGGGCCAAAATACACAAGCACACAAAAGCCCCCTTAGAGCCGTTTCACATCCCGGCCAAGAGGTTTGATCATGTGCATGTTGACCTCGTAGGCCCCCTACCGTCGTCGCAAGGGTACACACATCTTTTGACAATGGTGGACCGAACCACGCGTTGGCCGGAAGTGGTCCCACTGGCATCAACCACAGCTGCAGAGGTGGCCTGCGCATTTTTAACGGCTTGGGTAGCGCGTTTTGGGGTCCCGTCGGATATTACGTCCGACAGGGGACCTCAATTTGTGTCCAAGCTTTGGTCAGCGATGGCCCACAGCTTAGGTGTGACAATTCACCGCACTACCGCTTACCACCCCCAGGCTAATGGTTTATGCGAGCGTTTTCATAGATCATTGAAAGCAGCCCTCAGAGCGTCGCTTACGGATGCAAATTGGGTAAACAGACTACGATGGGTTTTATTGGGGCTGCGTTCTGTACCTAAAGAGGACTTAAAAGCCTCCCCAGCCGAGTTGGTCTTCGCGCAGCCACTCCGGCTGCCAGGAGAGTTTCTTCCAGATAATCCGGCACCAGGGCATCCCCCTGCTCAGCGGTCACTGAACGACACGGGAGCGGACATGCTTCCGGGCCCCGTTCATCACACTTTTCCGCGTGTTTTTGTGCCCAAATCTTTAAAAAAATGCCGAGTTTGTTTTTGTCAGGCACGAGGCTCAGCGCCCAACCCTGCGACCACCTTACGAGGGCCCATATAGAGTGCTGGAAACAGGTGATAAGCATTTTTTGCTAGATTTGGGGAACAGGAGGGAAACAATTAGTATAGACAGACTGAAACCTGCTTTTGTGGTGGCCGACGAAACTGTGCGAGTGGCAAGGGCTCCTCGACGCGGCAGACCCCCCAGGGAGCATGCCCCAGAGCCCCCGCAGGGATCAACTAACAGTTCTCATCCTCAGATAGCAGATTCACTGCAAGATGGCGCCGCAGGAGTGGCGAAGCCCGCTTACAGCAAGTTTGGAAGGCAGTTGAAGCCCAGACAGCATATGGACTGATGTTGTGGTTTTATCATGTTGTGTGGACTGTGTTGTATTGTTTCATCTTCGACGTTTGGGGGGGGTTATGTGGCACACATATTTGAGATGCTTAGACTGCATATGTAGTATATTGTGTTACCTCACGTCTTAGAAGGAACAATAAGTCTGGACCTCCTGGGGATAACAGTAGGAGGTGGAGGTGCCTTTAGAAATGACTCTGAAAGGACTTCCTGACCTCCAGGGGTCAGGTGGAGGAAGAAGAGACCTGGGGGAGATGAATTTTCTATGGGGGGTTGAATGACAATGTGATTCTGTACTTTGATGTCCCGGGTATAAAAGGAGGGGATTGGAGAAGTTGGTCCTCTTTTCTGTTTGAGAGGACGTTGGAGATGTGAGATGATTAATAAACCTGAATTGAGAAATAATTTCAGCCTCTTCATTTCACGCTCTCCACAACAGGAACGAGTCCCTCACCCTAACCATGCCCCCAGCATTAACCACATACAAATGTTAATTAAATTCAAAAAGAAACCCCAAAAGTAGCTTCTATCTTGAGTAGAATTCCTACCTGTGTGAACAAATGTACCATAATGCATTGTGTTATTGAACTCATGACCATGTTCTTAATATTGTAAAAGTGTTTTCCGCATTTTACCAATTCATTAAAAGTTTTAAAGGCTTAGGTTTTGTTTTCTACCAAGCCAGCATGCATGCTCAAGTGGGCACCCGAGGTTTAAGCTCATAACTTGGGCTGTCTTATGGGTGCCATGTGGGTTTGTCTGTGGGTTCCATGTTAGCCCCATCTCTGTTTGCCCACATGGACTTTACCTGTGGTGGTACAGGTGATCAGGTAATATGTTTACCCGCTTTAAAGCCAGCAGGGCCCCACACGGGCGGGTGAGCAGGTTTCAGTAACACTGGTGTCACAGGCAAAATTACAAGAGAAAAAAGTCAGAAATTTATGAGGAAAAAAGTGAAAATTTTAAAAAGTGACAAATTTACAAAAAAATTGTAATAAATTTATGAGAAAAAAATCACAAATTTAACTAGAAAAAAGTCCAAAATTTATGAGAAAAAGTTGGAAATTTACATTAAAAAAAGTTGTTCCAAATCTGCAAGAAAAATGACTCAAATTTATGGGGAAAAGTCACAAATTAACAAGAAAATGGCAAATTTACGAGGAAAAAAGAAACAAATTTATGAGAAAGTTCCAAAATTACAATGGAAAAATTAGCAAATTTGCAAGAAAAACAAGTGACAATTTTACAAGAAAAACAAATTTATGAGAAAAAGTTGCAAGTTTACAGTACAAAAATGTTGAAAATTTATGAGAAAAAGTGAAAATCTATAAGAAAAAAGTGACAAATTTATCCCAAAACTGTAGTGAATCTATGAAAAAAGTCACAAATTTATTAGAGAAAAAGTCACAAATTTATGAGAAGAAAGTGAAAGTTTAGGAGAAAAAAACTTTAATTTGTAAGAAAAAAATGTTAAATTACTTGAAAAGAGTCACAAACTCACAAGAAAATTTTAGCGAATTTGCAAGAAAAAAAGTCACAAATTTATGAGGAAAAAATTAGAAAAATTTTCTAATGGGAAAAATTTGAATAATTAGAAAAAATTGCAAATTAACAAAAAAGTAGCAAATACATGAGTAAATAAAATGAACATTTTTATGAGAAAAAAAATCCCAAATTTATAAGAACAAGTTGTAAGTTTACACTAAAAAAATGTTCCAAATTTGCAAGAAAAATGTCTCAAATTTATAGGGGAAAGTCACAAATTAACAAGAAAATTGCGAATTTATGAGAAAATAAGTTGAAAATAGGCAAATTCCATGGAAACAAACCCACATGGGACCCATAAGACAGCCCAGTTTAAACCTAGGGTGGGACCCACATGGACATGCTGGCTGGGTATGTGAGAAGATTTTTCTCAGAATTAAAGTCTGCTGCTGTTGAGGTTCCATCTAAACTAAGTAATTCACTCATCTCTATGCTTGGAACCATTGTTTTACGTCGTGTGAATTCACGAGCATTACAATGAAACAGGCTGATAACAAATTGTTAAAAGTTCATCATGTCATCTGCTTATAAAGTCCACCCCCACAGCCGTCTATGCAGTCTGGCATTTTGATATATAAGAATCCATTCAGTGATGGGGCTCCTTCTGACAAGCAAGACATTATGCTCCTATACAATTTTTGCAAACTGACTGGCCTCTTCATACTAGATGCAGAATAGTGAGCTTTTAGAGTCCAAACGTTGCCCCTCCAGCGCACTAAAATATTTAGATTACTGTGGAATTAATTGATTCTGCAACACAGCCTTATTCAGTTAAGCATGTAGACACTGAAAGTAGACCTATATGATAGGAATGAGAGGAATTTTCCAGATCTCTGATAGCTCATCTGAGGTGGTGTTGACAGAAGGAGGAGGAGGGGGTGGTGGGTGCTCCCCATTGATTTGGTAATGCAGTGTTTCTTGAGCCAATCAGAATCAGAATCAGAATCAGATTTATTGCCATTGTTCATGTAGTACACAAACTAGGAATTTGTCTCGGTGCAATGCTGCAACATTAAACATGATAAAATAAAAGAAATAAACTATACATGCAATAAAGTGTAGAATAAGAGAGTAATACTGGTCAGCAGTTAAAATATATTAGAGAGCAGCAGATAATGTGGAGAACCATATAGTGCAGTCGGTAATGCAGGAAGAAAACAGTGATGACTGACATGAGTCTGGTTGAGCTGCTGTATATAGTCCGCGAGAGTCAATAAGTCACTTAGTGTTAAGCAGTCTGATGGCAGAGGGGAAGAAGCTGTTCATGTGACGGGAGGTTTTAGTCTGGATGGACCGAAGTCTTCTACCTGAGGGGAGGGGGGCAAACAGTACGTGACCAGGGTGTGAGGGATCGGCTATGATCCGGCCAGCACGCTTCCGGGTCCTGGAGATGTACAGATCCTGGAGAGATGGGAGCTTGCAGCCGATCACCTTCTCAGCAGTGCGCACAACGCGCTGCAGCCTTAGTCTGTCCCTGGCAGTGGCTCCTGCGTACCACACGGTTATGGAGGTGGTGAGGATGGACTCGATGATGGCTGTGTAGAACTGCACTAACATCTTGGTGGGTAGCTTGAGCTTCCTCAGCTGCCGCAGGAAGAACATCCTCTGCTGGGCCTTTTTGATGAGGGAGCTGATGGTCGGCTCCCACTTGAGGTCCCTGGTGATGGTGGTGCCTAGGAAGCGGAAGGAATCAGCAGTGGTGATGGGAGAGCCTGTGAGGGTGAGGGGGGGCAGAGGGGTTGTGACTTTCCTGAAGTCCACAATCATCTCCGCTGTCTTCAGAGCGTTCAGCTGCAGGTTGTTGTTGTTGCATCAGGACGCCAGCTGGGCCACCTCTCTCCTGTAGGCGGACTCGTCGCCGTTGGAGATGAGCCCGATGAGGGTGGTGTCGTCCGCAAACTTGATCAACTTGACAGACTGGTGGCTGGAGGTGCAGGAGTTGGTATAAAGGGAGAAGAGTAGGGGGGAAAGTACACAGCCCTGGGGTGATCCGGTGCTGATGCTAGCAGAGTCTGAGACAGTCTTTCCCAGCCGCACATGCTGCCTCCGGTCCGTCAGGAAGTCGGTGATCCACCTGCAGAGGGAGTCAGGCACGTTGAGCAGGGACAGCTTGTCCCGGAGCAGAGCGGGGCGGATGGTGTTGAATGCGGAGCTGAAGTCCACAAACAGGAGAGCCAAGAAACCCTTTTTACATTAAAAAAAAATCTTGCAACACCCCACCAAATAAAATGTTACAAAATGACACGTTGTAGCCTATTATGGCACTTTTCCACTAGCATCTACTCAGCTCGACTCGCCTCAACACGGTTTCGGTCATTTTCCTTTATAATTGAGTACTGTGGAGTGTGTAAATGAAGAGGCAGATTCATTTCAGACGATTTATTACACACTCACATCTCACAAGCAAAGAACAAACTGCACATTTCAGCAGGCACTCTCCTCTTAAGTTTCATGGCATTTCTCCACACACAACATGACAATTGCATCACACTGCATTCGACCCCCTACGTCCTTGACTCCTTCCTGCTATCTCACCAGGAACGTCCTGAGTATTGTTCTCCCATGTCTATCCACTGTCTCTTGTCTGAGATGCTAAATAATCTGGCTCCCCCAAGGTGCTAAAGTACCACCTCAAAGCAGATGGGGTCATTATAGCAAGGAGGCCTGTTACAGATTTTGGCAGCGAGGTGGCGGAGTGGTTAGCACTGTGGCAGCACAGTAACTCACCCTTGGCCGGGGGATCCTGGGTTCGATCCCAGCCCCCAACAAACAGTGATCTGTGTGGAGTTTGCATGTTCTCCCCGTGTCTGCGTGGGTTTACTCCAGGATTTCTCCGGTTTCCTCCCACATGCCAAAAACATGCAAGTTAGGTTAACTGGCATCAAACTGGGGATTCTAAATTGTCCTTAGGTATGAGTGTGAGAGTGAATGGTTGTCTGTCTCTCTGTGTTGGCCCTGCGATGGACTGGCGATCTGTCCAGGGTGTACCCTGCCTCTCGCCCAAAGATGCTGGGATAGGCTCCAGCCCCCCACCCCCACCCCCGCTACCCGAAAGGATTAAGTGGAAGAAGATGGATGGATGGATGGCCTGTTACAGATAATGACCATTGTGTGGAAGATGAAAGCAGACAAGGCAGTGAGCTGCACGACACACTAACTTTATTCCTCTTCCAACATAATACACAGAAAATCTGACCTGACTGCCTGAGCAAACTCCTTTATATAGTTTTATTCCCACCTCTGGCACACAGGGTAAACACATTAACAAACAGACATGAAAGACATGGACACACATTAACATGACATTGACACACACATCACACATCTTTGTTTGTTTGGCTCCCCTCACTTTCTCCATTAGCATCCCTAACTATCTTCTCCCCCACCAACCCCTTTGTCCTGGGTGGAGAGCCATATGTACTGTGTCTACCACAATGGTTACATGTGCATGGATAAACCAGTTATGATTGGATATCTGGAGTTATCTGATTATTCAAGTTGCCATGTAAATGGAGTAATCTGATAAAGACCATGTAACCGAGATAATGAGCTCAAGTGATTTACCGTCCAATAATCTGTTTATTCAGTGCATGTAAACACGACGAAATTGATTATTGCCGTTATTGGTTTATTCCCAGTAATCGGTTTATTGTGACCATGTAACTGGGGTCAGTGTTGACATGCTGATTTTGTTTTGCTCTCAGAAGCAAATACTTAAGAAACAGCAAGCGCAAAATACAGGCAAAGCACGGAGTTAGCATTGATGGCTAGCTAGGTAGCTAGCTAGGTAGCTACCTAGCTAGCTCATTGTCTGCGCACAGGAGACAATGGCGATATCCTTGTTTGTTCAAAGTGAGCTTGCCACCAATGGGATAAATAACATAAAAGATGCTTACAACCACAAAACACTCACCATCCTCTATCACGGTTTCCAACAATGCTGTGGCCGAGGTTTTCAATGATGCCGTGGCCGAGTTGAGGCCAGTCTCCCTCCCGTTGCTTGCCAAACGCCGGTCAATACCTGTAATGGTTGAACCATTTCCAGCCTTTTCTGTTCGACCCACTTCAGCTGTTGTGGTCATTGCTGGTCCGGTAATAAGCTTTTAAAGTCTGGTGGTAACCATGAGTGGCCATCAGCTCTGAGACCTCCTGGTATACTTTTTCATTTTGGATCACTCCGTCTAGCTCCCTCTGGATTCTCTTGTCAGCCACCAAGCACAGAAAAGACTGAACCTTGTCGTTGGACCATGATGTTGATTTGTATGTGTTATGTCTTATATGGAGCCAAGGACAAGGCCAGGTGTAGAACCGAACATATGTTTATTGAAGAGGCACAGGTGCAACACACAGCCGCCAAGCAGAGGATGGCAAAGAGGCCGCCCCTCCTGCCTGCAGCCCTTTTATAGTCATGGGCAGTGGCGTGACCGGGAGGCAGAGCCATCACCCTGTGCCTCACATTATATTATAAATAACTACACTACCCCCCCACACACACAGAAGTCCAAAACACACACACACAATTCAGACCCACCCCAATTTAGGACCCGAGTCATGCACTAAAATGACAAAGCGAAATAACATAAATAGCCTAACACATTCACACCAAAACAACTAAAGCTAGGGGGGACAGGTGGACTGCTATCCCACCCTGCACGGCGAAGCGGATTATTCTGCTGCTTAAACGAAATGAGAGTCCATATAAAACCAAAATACTGCTGTGTCTCCTAAACTAAAATAAAACAAACAATTAATCCCCAAAACTACATACTATACATAGAAACAGCTAAACAGTCTAAACATGTGCATCACGAAGAACCTATACATAACAATCAGCTTATGACACACACATAACCGATTCAAACACATGCACAACAGTTAACCTATATACATACGGCTAGAGAAAACAAATCCATGGACCCCTTGGACCGCCCTGTCATCAGTCCACCCCTGGAAGCAGCCAGGCTCCCGGGCCGCAGCAGGTCGCCTCGGCACCAGTGCGCCTCTTCTTCATCACTACCGGCTGCTCCGCTTGTCCAAGCCCACGTCCCTTAGTCCCCTCCTGGGCACGCTGCAGCTTGTTTGGGTGCCCCCACGAACCGTCTGGCAGCTGGAGATGAGCGTCCTCCCGTCTGGCCATGACGCGTGAGCGTCCCTGGTGCTCCTCCAACTGTCGACTGGCCCGTACCTGCCATGATCACCTCTCCTCCCGAATCCAGTCCTTGACCCCCAGAGGGGTCCCGCTCGGCTTGCAGGGTCTCTGGTTGGCATGTTGTTCTACCGTGCCTGATGGTCCAGCCCCGACCTCTTCTAAATTCACCGCCGCCATCGCCGTTGTGGTCCTCTGTTCACCATCCCACTTCAGCCGAGATCCAGGAACAGGTGAAACCAGCCTCTTGACGTCGCCCTTCATCACAGGCATCCTTCCTTGCCGTCCAGTACCCTCATCCAGGGCGACTTGGGCTCTGGCACAGGGACCTTCCTGTGATGACCCTGGGAGATATTGGTCTTGCACACTCTCCAGCGTGCCAGGCAGTTCCTCATCCCACACTGTGCCTTCTACCACTCTCGGGATCAGTCGGTCCCACTATCCACAGCCCGACCACTCCTCCCCAGCACCGCTTTTAATAGTGAATCCCAGACCATAGAGCAGGTTGCAGTCCATTATGTTTTCTCCATGGGCCATCACAGTGAATTCCAGGTCCCACATCTTGGCCGATTTATACCAAGCTGTCAGTCTCAGCATTCCCACCGTGGCCAGCCGTCCTCCTCCACAACCACAAGGCAGTGCCGGGTCATCCCCAATCCTGTAGTGTGGGGAAAAACATCCCACAGTCGTCCGACCCAATACGGAGCCCATCGCTCCCATGTCGATCAATAAAGGCACCTCCATCCCGTCCAACTCCACCATACAGTACGTATGTCCGTTGGTGCTTGGGGACACAGCGTGGACAACTGCGGGGGCGGGAGAGTCCTCTTTGTGACACGGAATTCCTCGCTTGGATCTGTGGCATCCCCTGGTGAAATGATGCAAGTGGCCACACTTGCCGCAGCGCTTCACTCTTGCTGAACACTCTCTGTCTCTGAAACGGCACTTCACGGACCCGCAGCCCATACGCATGGGCTTCCCCAGGGCAGACCTCAGATCCACAGCGTTGGCATCTCCCACGTCTTCTTTCAGGCTCCCATCGCTCTCCAGGTCTGCTACTCGTGTGTTAACGGGAAACTCCAGTTGTCGACATGACAACGCTCGCTCTGCAGGTCGTGAACCAACTCCTCCTCCAACGGTCCAAACCGACACACACTAACCAGTAATGTGAAGTTGTTTACGAACCGCTGAATATGCTCGCCCACCTGTTGGCAGCGCTGTCAAAACCTGCTCCTCTAGATGGTGCCATCTTCCAGGGCACAAAAATTGCGCACCATCAGCTCAGCCACGTCCTTGAAGCTGTCTGAGCCGCCAAACGTGCTCAGTATTTGCTCTCCTCCAGTTCCAAATTGTGCACCAACAACGTGCTTACCCTCAGCCTGTCCATTCTTCCCAGGTTCAACGCCACCACGTAAGCCAGGAAGGCAGCGCCCCGTCTCAGCCAGGAAACATGTGGCCTGCCTGGGAGCTCCAGAAACAGCCAAACTCCAAACCCACATGCTTCCATACCTTCTTAATCCTTTTTTCTCCTCGTCGCCAAAATGTTATGTCTGATATGGAGCCAAGGACGAGGCCAGGTGTAGAACCGAACACACATTTACTGAAGAGGCACAGGTGCAACACACAGCCGCCAGGCAGAGGATGACAAAGAGGTCGCCCCTCCTGCCTGCAGCCCTTTTATAGTCACGGGAGGTGGCGTGACCGGGAGGCAGAGCCACCACCCCGTGCCTCACATTATATTATAAATAAAAGGAGATTCGATGTTCTAACTAACACATCTTTAGGACTGAAGCCACTTCATCTTTCAGCCGTTTTCCACTAGCACCTACTCAGCCCAACTCACCTTGACTCTACCCAGTTTGTAGGGTTTTCCATTAGTACCTAGTACCTGGAACTAGGTACTTTTTTAGTACCTACTCAGCCGGAGTTCCAAGCGAGCTGAGTCGAGCTGAAATGTGACGTCCACAGACTGCAGGCCACTGATTGGCCAGGGCATAACGTGACTGGATGAGTCCTGAGAGTGACATCTTCACAAGAAACAAACCCACCATTAGCAAATTCGGCAAAAGCAGCCGTGAGTTTTTATTATTTCTGTGATAATCAACGAGATAAATGGACACATACTGTAATGTAGTTATTTATAATATAATGTGAGGCACAGGGTGGTGGCTCCGTCTCCTGGTCACGCCACCGCCCGTGACTATAAAAAAGCTGCAGGCAGGAGGGGCGGCCTCTTTGCCATCCTCTGCCTGGCGGCTGTGTGTTGCACCTGTGCCTCTTCAATAAACGTGTGTTTGGTTCTACACCTGGCCTCGTCCTTGGCTCCATACAGGGGCCATCCATCCAGAAGATGGATGGGTGGATGGATAATAATAAAATCGACCACTTTAGACTGTTTCCTGAAAAGCGTTGATGAAGTAACACTAAAGTGGTGAACATTGAGTAGCAAATTTATAGGCATACACCTGATTATGAGCTGAAAAAAGTGAAAATAAAATATAAGTTTGCTTCCATTAAAGATCTGGAATAAATTCCTCTTTAAAAATCCTATGTGATTTATTATTTTTAACAGGCGGATGGGTGGGGATTCGCCAATTTAGCTTGAGGTCCAAGCCTGTAAATGTAAATTAGGTACAAATTTGCAAGAATAAAGGTGCAAAGATAGGATAAAAGATGCCAATTTAAATTTTTAAAATGTTGCAAATTACAATTTAATTAAACAGAATCAAACTTTAACCTGCATCCAGATGAGCCTTACAAATTTACAAGAAAAAAATAAAATTTAATTTACGAATGCATACCCGTGCATGCCCGTAGAAATCAAGTATAAGCAAGCATTTCTGCATGCCCGTAGAAAGTTACTGTTACCATGACAACAGTTAGCATGGTGATGCCTGCCTTTGATCTTTGACATGGTTACCATGGCAACATTAACCATGGTGACGCCTGCCTTTGATCTTTGACATAGTTTAGCAAGTATTTCTGCATGCCTGTAGAAAGCAAGTGTAAGCAAGCATTTCTGCATGCCTGCCTTTGATCTTTGACATGGTTACCATGGCAACAGTCACCATGGTGAAACCTGCCTTTGATCTTTGACGTCACCACTCATTCAGTGATGCCTGCCTTTCATCTTTGATGATGTCATAGTGAGTCCTATGATGTCATAGCCTTGTCGTAGCTAGGGGAAATCTTTAATGAATGCCCATAAGAGAGCTATGGGAGAGAGAAGGATGGTGGCTAAGCTGTCATCTCTGCTGGAGTCCGAGTCCCACCCTATGCAGGACATACTGAACGCACTGAGGAGCTCATTTAGCAGTAGGCTACATCATCCTAGGTGCGTGACCGAGAGGTTTCGCAGGTCCTTCCTACCTACGGCTGTCAGACTTTATAACCTAAGCAGGGCTGCTCACAGAGATAGTAAAAAAAAAGGTACGACCTAATAGTATTGAATGCAAAAGACGCAACAAACACACAAAATGGTCCCCCTCCAGTATACAACTGGGACAATATGATTCGCTATGGAGGGTGACAATATGTATAGGTACATATTCATACTATGTGGGGTAACTAAATAGACGGTTATGCTGTTTATTCCATCTAGCTACAATGCTCCGCACTGTGTATATATATTCATATATTTATGTGTACATATGTATATTCACTGCTCTTATTTTCTTATCTTCTAAATTATTGCTCTGAGTGTTGCTATCCCTGTGCTGTTGCAATCCTGGAATTTCCCCATTGTGGGACGAATAAAGGTTTATCTTTTAATATCCTCTCCTCAACTTCTGCATATCTGGGGAGGCTGAAATTTGGGCATGCATACCCTCGTGACCTCAGCAAAGCATGTGTGAAATCTGAGGCCGATCCAACGAACGGTTTGGGAGATACGTGTGGATCATCATCATCATAGCAGTCTGTCGTGGGCGTCAATGACTGTTTCATTTAGGTCTGATCAGATTCCTCCAAGCAGCTCTGAGTATTTCTTCTTCCTCGACCTTGTGTTACATTGTAGGTTTTCCTGCCTAGCGGTATTCCTCGCTTCTAGTAGTTTCTTCAGATGTTCATCATGCTCATCAAACCAATCTTGATGTTTCCTCTCAGGGTAGCCTAATACATCACTCGCAGTCTGATACACCATATCAGTGTCGTTAATGTTGCCCATTTCTCTTCTATGTCATTCTCTGAGTTGTTGCTGTCCCAGTCTTTCAAGTTTTCATCCATTTCCTGTGTAAGTTCTTCCTGCTTCTTTTGGCCTTTCAGTACACTAGCGTTTAGCTTCCGTGGTGGCTTCGTACCCGTCCTGCAGTGCTGTTTTCATCTGCAAATCCTTAATCTAGATCTCAGCATAACATGATCAGTACCACAGTCCGCAGTTCCCACTGCTCTGGTGTCCAATATATCCCTTATGTCTCTCTGCCTTACTATGATGTAGTCTAACAAGTGCCAGTGCTTGGATCTTGGGTGCATCCATGTCTTCTTGTGTGTGTCCTTGTGCTTAAATAGAGTGTTGGTTATCACAAGGTTGTACTCTGAACATAGTGCAAGTAGAAGTTCTTCATTAGCATTGCACTTGCCTACTCCATGACTGCCGAGCACTCCTTTCCATTTCTCAGTGTCCGAACCAACTCTGGCATTAAAATCTCCAACGAGTATCAGCCTGTCATCAGTTGGTATATGCCTGATAGTCTCATGTAAATCACTGCTCTTCCTTCACCTCCTCTATGTTGGTCATTGTTGGAGCATATACACTGATGAGTGTGGCATACATCTTCCGCTGTAGTGGATAGTCATTATCCTGTCGTTGATTGGCACCGGTTCCTCGTCAAGCATTGCTGCTCTCTCCTTTCTAATTGCAAAGCCCACTTCTGCTTCTCTCCTTTCTTGAGTTGATTTCCCACTCCAAAAGATGTACCCATGGTCTTCCAAGCTGTCATATCCAGGCAATCTTGTTTCACTAAGTGCAGTTATGTCTACATTGTACCTGTTCATTTCCAGGGCCACAAGCGCGGTCTATCTTTCTGGGAGCTGTGATGTTGTTCTGTCCAACAGAGTGCGTACATTCCATTCTGCTACACACAAGGCTGCTGTTTTCCTCTTCTTTTGTCTTCCTGCTCCTAGCTTTCTTTTCGCTGCCTGTCGGAGTGTGAACAGATCAGCGCGGACCTTGTTAGCCCGGGCGACTGTCATGGCAGCCTCTGGGCTGTCATTGGCATCATTATCTCCAGCTGCGCACAGATCCACAGGTGTTAATCAGCAGCTGTTAAAAGCCAGCGTTGCTGACAGCTCAGTACGGAGTCGTCTGTCCTCCTCGTCAGAGAAAGAACCAGAACTCCGCTCTCTGGCCTTGTCAAGGTATTCTCTTGTCTCGTCAGAAACTATCTCGTCAAGAACTGTCTTGTCTAACACTGACTCGTCAGAGTCTGTCTCGTCAAGAACTGTCTTGTCAAAAACTGTCTCGTCAGAGTCTGTCTCGTCAGAAGCTGCCTCGTCAGGATCTGTCTCGTCAGGAACCTCTCTGGCCTCGTCAAGGACCTCTCCTGCCTCGCCTAGGACTTCTGTTCAAAGTCAAGCACGTAAGAGAGCTGTTTGTTACTCTACACCCAACCTCTATCCCTGTGCACAGGTGGACCCCCTTGGCGGCGGACCTGCGTCCCCAGCTGACGGGGTAACGCCAACACGCTCACGTAGCGGTTCGCTGCCACCACGACTACCGGTACGTCTTGCTCCACAAATTCCTGAACTGTTACTGTATCAGTTACAGGAGTACTGGCCACCGTTACCGGTGGAGTTTGTGTCATCGTCATCTGTCGTGTCATCGTCACCACGTTCTGTGGAATCACTCACCTTGTCATCATCTGGATTGTCATGGTCACCACGCTCAGTGGAGTCACTCACCTCGTCATCATCTGGATTGTCATGGTCACCACGCTCAGTGGAGTCACTCGTCTTGTCATCAGCTGGTTTGTCATCGTCCCGGTCTGTGGTGTCACAGCCGGAGTCTCTGGAAGACCTGTCCTCGCCCCAGTCACAGGTGGAAGCCTCAGCACGTTCACGGACGCCTTCACCTCCACGTTGCACGGCCGCTGGTTCTCAGCAGGACGTAACCTGTGCTTCTCCCAAGTAAGCCTCACTACTGATAGCCTGTCATTAGTGTGGGACAAAAGTAATTGTCTGTGCTTATATGTTCCAGGGTTGCCGGGTCTCCGTCCAGAGTGCTCAGCTCCAGTGACCAGGATACTATCCATGCTCTCACATTTGCACTACACACCCTTTCACTATAATAAAGATTATTGTTCACTAATTTACCCGTGTCAGTGTCTGTCTCCTGGGTCCCGAAACATGTCAGTACGACTCCGTCACGTTGACCCAGCGGACAGCTCACTGTCGCGCTTAATTAACACTCTTAGCGCCCGGGTAGATTTGCTAGCCCACCAGCAGACAGTAATCTTGAATCAATTGACTCAAATTAATGGTCGGCTGGACCGTTTGGAGGGACACCAAACGTTTCCCCCGACCGCAAATACTTCAACCCCTGCAGGCTTGGCGTCAGGACTAGCTAACACCTCCTCGTCCTCTCGCCTCACTCCTATTCCAACACCTGCCCGGTTCAGCGGAAAACTCGGGGAAGCTCGAGGATTCATTTTACAGTGTGAATCAGTTTTTCTGCGTGTGCCTGGGGATTTTTCCCTCGACTCTAGCCGGATAGGCTATGTCATAAATTTGCTGGCTGGTAGAGCCTTGGATTGGGCTTATTCGATCATGGCTAGACCTAGCTATTCTTTGCTTACCTACCAGGAGTTTGTGACTGAGTTTCTGTCTGTATTTGATCACACGGATAGGGGAGAGGTGTTGACAGAACGTTTTTTAAGCCTACAGCAGGGAAAGAGATCAGCTGCAGATTACGCCATTGACTTCCGGGTCTTAGCCGCAGAGATTGGCTGGGGGCAGCCATCTCTTTGTGGTATTTTTCTACGCAGCCTTAACGACGAGCTAAAGGATGAGTTAGCGGCACGGGATAAACCAGATAACTTGCACGATTTAATTGCTTTAGCAGTTAGTATCGATAGTAGGTTAAAGGAACGGGTGGCTGGTCGGCGAGTTACTTCCCGTCCGGTTAAACCCCGCCCTCGTGTCACTGACTCTCTTCCTCTCGTTTTACCCGCGTCAGAGAAGGCCCCGGATCAGGAAGCCATGATTGTTGGTCATTCTAAGGTGTCTGCAGCTGAGAAACAACGCCGTAGGGATCAAGGCCTGTGTTTTTATTGTGGGAAGGAGTCACATGAGGTTTCTGAATGTCCTAGTAAAGTTAAAAGGGAAGGCCCGTGGATCGCAGTAGGGGGATTCACGGGCAAGAATACAGAGGAACCCCTTACTTGTTGTCATTTACCCCTCAGACTCATTCATACTCACACAGAACACTCCACACTAGCGTTAGTCGATTCTGGAGCTGAGCAAAATTTCATTTCTAGAGACCTGGCAACCCGGATGGGCCTTAGTTGTCAGACTTTAGAACCCCCTGTCAGATTGATTACCCTGTCCAAGGCATCGTTGACTACCATTAACCTTCAGACAGCGCCTGTGTCCGTTATTGTTTCAGGAAATCACAGGGAGGAGATTCAGTTCCTAGTGCTCCCCGTTTCCTCTTCGCCTGTTATTCTGGGATATCCCTGGCTGCGCCTACATAACCCCACTATTGATTGGCAAACTGGGAGAATAACGGCATGGAGTACGTTCTGCCTTAGTGCCTGTCTCCAATCAGTGGCGTGCGCCCCATCCGTGAAAGTGCCTCTGCCCGATTCATCTCCACCGGATTTATCTAAGGTACCTGAGGTTTATCACGATTTGGGGCAAGTGTTCAGCAAATCTCGGGCGTTGTCTTTACCCCCCCATCGTCCGTATGACTGCGCCATTAATCTGAAGGCTGGGGCCCCACTACCTGCTAGCCGCCTTTACAGCCTGTCAGCCCCGGAGCGCGAGGCCATGGATACATACATTAAGGAATCCTTGGCCTCTGGTATCATCCGCCCGTCATCTTCGGCCGTGGGGGCCGGTTTTTTCTTTGTTGGTAAGAAGGACGGTTCACTACGCCCCTGTATTGACTTCCGGGGGCTGAATGAAATAACGGTCAAGGATAAATATACACTGCCCTTGATGAACACTGCGTTTGACTCCCTCCAGAGGGCATCATGGTTTACTAAACTGGACCTCAGGAATGCCTACCATCTAGTGCGCATTAGAGAAGGAGATGAGTGGAAGACGGCTTTTCGGACCCCCAGCAGTCATTTTGAGTACCTGGTAATGCCGTTTGGGTTGACTAACGCCCCAGCCGTTTTCCAGCGTTTGATTAACGATGTACTACGGGATTTTTTGAACTCATTTGTTTTCCTTTATCTTGATGATATCCTCATCTTCTCCCGCTCACTAGAGGAACATCGAGTGCATGTCCGTAGGGTATTACAGCGCCTCCTGGAGAACCAGTTGTTCGTCAAGGCCGAAAAGTGTGAGTTTCACACTGATCAGACCTCCTTCTTAGGATTTATTATTGCTCGTAACCAGGTGATTCCTGACCCTGCCAAGGTCAAGGCAGTGGTGGAATGGCCTGCACCCACCTCCAGAAAGCAGCTTCAAGGGTTCCTGGGGTTTGCTAATTTTTATAGGAGGTTCGTGCCTAACTTTGGTAATATTGCTCGTCCTTTGACTGCTCTCACCTCCCCTAAGATTTCATTCTGCTGGAGTAAGGAAGCAGCCGATGCTTTTGAGAAGCTCAAGAGGGAGTTCGCCTCGGCCCGAGTCCTTACCCAGGTGGACCCGAAGCTTCAGTGCTTGGTGGAGGTGGACGCGTCTGATGCGGGAGTTGGAGCAGTACTCTCCCAACGATCTCCTGTGGATGGTAAGATTTGCCCTTGTGCTTTTTTCTCTCATCGTCTTTCCCCTGCAGAGAGGAATTACAGCATCGGGGACAGGGAGTTACTGGCTGTGAAATTGGCCTTGGAGGAATGGAGACATTGGCTGGAGGGGGCCGCTCAGCCGTTCGTGGTTTGGACTGATCACCGTAATCTGGAGTACCTCAGGACGGCTAAGCGCCTGAATGCACGCCAGGCTCGCTGGTCCCTTTTCTTCGGCCGGTTTAATTTTACCATCACGTACCGGCCGGGAAGCAAGAATGGTAAGCCGGACGCTCTCTCCCGGCAGTTTGACCCCCCATCCTCCGAGGACCAGGAGACCCCTATCCTGCCGCCTTCCTGCGTCGTGGGCGCCCTGTCCTGGGGAATCTGCAAGACGGTTCGCAAGGCCCAGAAGACTGAGCCGGACCCTGGGGGGGGGGGGGCCCGGGCCGCTTGTTTGTTCCACGCGCTGTCCGAGGCAAGGTGATTGAGTGGGGTCACGCTTCCAAGTTGGCTTGTCATCCTGGAGTGGGTTGGACTGTGGATCTCCTCCAAAGGACCTTCTGGTGGCCAGGGTTGCGGAAGGACGTTGTTGGCTATATCCGGGCCTGCCCTCAGTGCGCCACCGGGAAGACGACGTCATCTCCCCCGGCGGGCTTACTTCATCCGTTACTTGTTCCTTCACGCCCCTGGTCTCATGTAGCTACGGACTTTGTGACTGGGTTACCCACTTCAGATGACTACACCACAGTGTTAACCATTGTTGACCGGTTCTCGAAGGCGGCCCATTTTGTGCCACTTCAGGGTCTGCCTTCGGCCCAGGAGACTGCGGACCTCCTGGTGCAACACATGGTACGTCTTCATGGCATCCCTGCGGATATTGTGTCTGATCGAGGACCCCAGTTTGTATCTCAAGTTTGGAAGGCCTTCTGCACGGCACTTGGAGCCACTGCCAGCCTCTCCTCTGGCTATCATCCCCAAAGTAATGGTCAGTGTGAGAGGGCTAATCAGGAGCTGGAGGCCGCCCTCCGTTGTGTCATCTCCTCCTGCTCTTCCTCCTGGAGCAAGTTCCTGCCCTGGATTGAGTACGCTCACAACGCCACGATCTCCACGGCCACGGGCGTCTCCCCGTTTAAAGCCTCGTGTGGGTTTGATCCTCCGTTGTTTCCTGAGGAGGAAAAGGAGGTAGCGGTTCCTTCAGTCCAGGCACATATTAAGCGCTGCCGGCGTGTGTGGCTCCTCGCTCACCAAGCTTTGTTGAAGACCACTGAACGTAATATCCAGGTGGCCAACCGGCATAGGAGACCCGCCCCGGACTATAAGGTGGGTCAGAAGGTTTGGTTATCTACTCGGAATATTGGTGTGCCGGCTGAAAAGCGTAAGCTAACTAAACGCTTTATTGGTCCCTACACCATTAATCGGATTGTTAACCCTGTGTCTGTGCGCTTGTCTCTCCCTTCTTCGATGCGTATCTGCCCCACTTTTCATGTCTCCCAGGTCAAGCCGTACGTCTCTGACCCCCTGTGCCCTGCTCCCGCGGCACCCCCACCCCCAAGGATGATCGATGGCCATCCGGCCTGGGGGGTGACTGCCATCTTGGATGTTCGCAGGCGGGGTCGGGGCCTTCAGTATTTAGTGGACTGGGAGGGCTTTGGACCGGAGGATCGGTCTTGGATTCGCCCAGCGTTGATCTTGGATAAGCAGCTGATTCGCGACTTCCACCGGGCAAATCCAGGTAGGATTGGGCAGGTGCCTGGAGGCACTGCTAGAGGGGGGAGTACTGTCATGGCGGCCTCTGGGCCGTCATTGGCATCATTATCTCCAGCTGCGCACAGATCCACAGGTGTTAATCAGCAGCTGTTAAAAGCCAGTGTTGCTGACAGCTCAGTACGGAGTCGTCTGTCCTCCTCGTCAGAGAAAGAACCAGAACTCCGCTCTCTGGCCTCGTCAAGGTATTCTCTTGTCTCGTCAGAAACTATCTCGTCAAGAACTGTCTTGTCTAACACTGACTCGTCAGAGTCTGTCTCGTCAAGAACTGTCTTGTCAAAAACTGTCTCGTCAGAGTCTGTCTCGTCAGAAGCTGCCTCGTCAGGATCTGTCTCGTCAGGAACCTCTCTGGCCTCGTCAAGGACCTCTCCTGCCTCGCCTAGGACTTCTGTTCAAAGTCAAGCACGTAAGAGAGCTGTTTGTTACTCTACACCCAACCTCTATCCCTGTGCACAGGTGGACCCCCTTGGCGGCGGACCTGCGTCCCCAGCTGACGGGGTAACGCCAACACGCTCACGTAGCGGTTCGCTACCACCACGACTACCGGTACGTCTTGCTCCACAAATTCCTGAACTGTTACTGTATCAGTTACAGGAGTACTGGCCACCGTTACCGGTGGAGTTTGTGTCATCGTCATCTGTCGTGTCATCGTCACCACGTTCTGTGGAATCACTCACCTCGTCATCATCTGGATTGTCATGGTCACCACGCTCAGTGGAGTCACTCGTCTTGTCATCAGCTGGTTTGTCATCGTCCCGGTCTGTGGTGTCACAGCCGGAGTCTCTGGAAGACCTGTCCTCGCCACAGTCACAGGTGGAAGCCTCAGTACGTTCACGGACACCTTCACCTCCACGTTGCACGGCCGCTGGTTCTCAGCAGGACGTAACCTGTGCTTCTCCCAAGTAAGCCTCACTACTGATAGCTTTTCATTAGTGTGGGACAAAAGTAATTGTCTGTGCTTATATTTTCACTTCCGCCCTCCCAAGAGAGTAGACGCTTTTTTCTTCTCTCCTGCTCTGACTTTTTCCTCCCCTCCTAACTACTGGATCCCAGCTTGCTGTTGTCTGTCTGCGTCTAACTGCGACCGCCGAAAAGAAATTATGGAGTTAATAAGCTGGGCTTTGAACACAATTGACACTATTTTTTCAACAAGGAAAAGTGCTCCGGGGGAAGCTGTCTGCCCCGCTGGAACGGCTCCAGCGGGCTATTTACATGACACAGGTAATTGGAAAATGCTGTGTCTCACTAATCTCTCTATCGAAGATATTGAAGATTTGTTTATCTTCGTAATATTGGTGATCGGGATTTTTCTGATTGGGACTGGAATTGTCCTGGTTTACTGCAAATTGCTGAAGATGGATTCAACCTATCAAAATGCTGACCAGGCGAGGTGCATCTATCAAATTGAAAAACTGGAGAAGACCCTGATAGCGACTACTGGAGAACTGTCTCGTAAGGTGGATTACATCATGATTTCGCTTAGGTCTTTCCACGACGGATTTAAAGCCCCGCAATGAAGGACTAAGTACTGAATCTACAGAAGAAATATAAGCCTTCTCTGTGATCAGTCCTATTTGGCTCATTCCCCATGAAAATTCCTCCTGGCTGTCTGCAAACTGTGTTTTCAAAATCATCGAGCACAAGGCCTTGGACAGCCAGCTGTACAGCGCCAGATAAGGACTGGGCGCCAGCCAGACAAAACATCTTCTGCCAAGTGTCCTTGGGTCTCTCTTATTATCATTAACACTGCTCAACACCGCACACACACTGATCCATGAACTGAATAAAGATATACGCTGCTCTCTTGTGTCTCGTGAATCCTGTGTAGCGAATGTATGTGCAATGAGAGCTTTTTTTTCCCTTGAACTCTTAATATTGATTAATTATGTAACCAGTATTTTGAATCAATGATTTTTTTGCTCCTTCCTATTGTATTATCCTTATGCTACCTGTACCCTCCTGCTGATAGGCGCGTTTCAGATGCGCCGCGGCACGGAAATGCAGGTTCATTACTGCGTCAAGTCAAATTCTCTCGTATGTTATCAGTGATCTGTTAATGTACCTGGCAATAAATCTTTTCTAATTCTGATTCTGATTATATGTTCCAGGGTTGCCGGGTCTCCGTCCAGAGTGCTCAGCTCCAGTGACCAGGATACTATCCACGCTCTCACATTTGCACTACACACCCTTTCACTATAATAAAGATTATTGTTCACTAATTTACCGGTGTCAGTGTCTGTCTCCTGGGTCCCGAAACATGTCAGCGACGTCCGAGCCAGTATGAGTTGCTTTCTGATTGACCATTTCATGAAATTGCTTGCAAAGTATTTGAGTACCGCTAGCTTTTGCTGGACTAGCAGCACATTCTTGGCAGATAAAGGTATTATCAGTGGCAAGGACAAGCCAAGACAAACTGACTCCAGTATCTGTTGCAGTGACTGACCAGATGAGGTTTGTTTATCTCTGCTCTTTGTGTAGTGCATGTCACGATGCACCGACTGGCACAGTCCACCACAGCCCTTGAGACAGATGTGTTTATCTGCCAGGATGTCCCCATCTAACTGGGAGTGGTCCACCACAGACCTGTGGCAGATATTGTTTTTAGTTTTGCCAGGATGCCCAGTTTCACCCTCCATGCCCTTGGAAGGGTGGGGATGCCGGTTGAGTCAACGATGGCCTGACCCATGAGACAGGTAGTACCGGTTTTCATGGTTATCCGGTAGCAAGCAAGCCAATGCCTGACCTGACAACAACAGCAACAAAAAGGGAGGATTTAAGTCTCAGTTAAAAGCTGCCAATTTCTGACCAAAAAAGTGGAATTTTATGGGTAAGAAAGCTGCAGCTTTAGCAATAAGACAAAAAAGGTGTAAATTACCAACTGTTTACGACCTGATATGCTGCAAATATAATAGCACGGTGGCGCAGTGGTTAGCACTGTGGCAGCACAGTTTACCCTTGGCCGGGGGATCGTGAGATCGTGGGTTCGATCCCAGCCCCCGACCAACAGTGATCTGTGTGGAGTTTGCATGTTCTCCCCGTGTATGCGTGGGTTTACTCTGGGATTTCTCCGGTTTCCTCCCACATGCCAAAAACATGCAGATTACGTTAATTGGAGACTCTAAAGTGGCCCTAGGTGTGAATGTGTGTGTGAATAGTTAAGGGATAGCGCCGTATCGTGGCTGCTTCATCCATCCAGGTGGTGGATGACCCTCAATTTCCCCTCTGGGGATCAATAAAGTATACTAAATCTAAATATAAATATAAAATGCTGCAAATTTAAGTGTTTTTTTAACTGCAAATTCAAGAGTAAGAAAAGTTCTAAATTCATGAGGAAAAAGCTGCAAAATTATGAATAATAAAAATCTGCAAATTTTCAAGTAAGAAGCTGCACATTTCTGAATAAAATGGCTGTAACTCTGCAGGAAAATACTGCAAATTTATGAGAAAAATCCTCACATTTACAACAGAAAGTTTATGTACATATTGTATTGAATTTTTTAGGTATTATTGTTTTAAGCATTATTTATTGTTGTAATTATGAGAATGTTAAATGCATGAGTGAACTGTGAGAGTGATAGTTTGTTTTAGGGAGCAGTATCTCAATTTTGTTGTATTGTTTTTTGCAATGGAATGACAATAAAGACACTTTGACTTTGACTTTGACTAATTTACATGAAAAAGGATGTTATAAATTGGCGTGTGTTGGCCATTTTTAAATGACAGCCGTGAGGAGGAACTAAACGGTAGTGTTTGGTGGTGTTAAATCCTGCAGATCTGCACTAATCAGTGGGGAAAAGGAGAAGAAGAAGAGGAATAGGTGATCCACAGCAGCAGAATTAATCCAGTTAACCCAGGAGGAGTAAACATATGACACCCCATGACACCTAACAGATTACCCTCCCCCCCCCCCATAACATCAGTGGGAACAGCTGGGACAAACGTCACACCTCTGGCATTTATATGTTCCCTTCTGAGAACAATTCAAACAGAGCTGCTGTTGAGATGGAAACCAAAGGGTTAAAAAGTGACGTGGCTTTAACAGCAGCGCTGACCTCCCCTCCCCCCCCACACACACACACACAACTGACCTGCTAGACAGAAACTAACAGGAAGCTAAACGTTTCTACAGACATGCTTAGGCTCTATAACCACTGATCATTTGTGAAGCTGGGGTGACATCAGTGACAGGCTGTACTGAATGCCAGACCCACGGTTTGAAGCTGTAATTTTCCCACAACAGAGCCATCTGAAACACACGTACACAGCATACATATTTTAGTACCTAATAGCGATAACTTGCAGACATTACAGTGTAGTACGACGTACTTAAAGCAAACTAGCATTAGCAATCATTAGCTTACCGTCATATGTGATATAGTTCGTATCCTCATGTCTTCGGCTCTATGGCTTCCCAGACGCTCCAGTACTTTTCCAGAGTGTTTCGTCTCGCTGCCTGTACCCTTGTCTGGTGGTCCTTTTTGGCCTTTACAGTGACAAAAAGCCACAGACCGAGGAGTCGCCTTGTACAGCCGCAATGTTATGTTTTGTTTGGGTCACATGTTTTACGTCACGGGAGTGTGGCACCACCTTGCTATAAAAAAAATCCCACCCACCCCAGGTGTACCCAGCTGTACCCAGCTGCAATGGAAACACAACCGAGCCGAACCGAGTAGAGCCGAGTAGTGTAGAGTAAGGCCGACTGGGTACTAGTGGAAAAGGGCCATAACAACTCCTCAGACCATCCATCCATCCATCCATCCATCTTCTTCCACTTAATCCTTTTTGGGTCACGGGGGGGGGGGGGGGGGCTGGAGCCTGTTAACACAATTTTAACAACAAAAGAACATGCAAAAGGAACCAAGATTCCCTTTGATTTAACAGGATAACAGCACAAATTTTCTGGTCTGTGAATGAACAGAGCAACCATGAGTGTTTCACGGAGTCACTTATTGAATTATAACGGTTAATCTAAGTCACAATTTCAGGAAACACAAACTTCAGGGGACACTTAAACCCATGACACATTGTTTTAAATTTTGCTGATTTTTTTTTTTTCCGCTTCTCTTCCAATCCTTATGGCCACTTTCTGATTGCTTTGACTTTTTAAAAACATCATTTTAAGAATAATGTTAACTGACTTAAAGTACATTTCTAACAACACTATATCATACAATATGCCATTTAACATACAGTTTCATTTGATCACATTTAGATCTTAAGTCAAACAAGCAGAGTATTTGCAACCAACTTAAGACTTGAACTAAAAAAAATCAATCTGAATACAACTGGGAGCGTTTAAGAATAAAAATCTTTGGATTCCTTAATGAAGTTCTGCCTGCAAGGTCACCTGCACTCAAACATTCCAGGTACCATTCATGGGACAGACCAGAAGCCATACAAAAATGTTAAAGTTTTGCTTTGGCTTCATCTTTAAGAGGTTGCTGTTCCAGTTTAAAGTCTCAAGTGTTGAAGAGTCCACCTTTGTATAAAACGGCCAAGTCAGTATACCACAAAAGGCTCAAAGTCGCTAAAATAATCCAAAGGTTAAACCGGCTGTTGATGTCATTTAAACCCTGCATGACTTCGACAACTTGGAACCAACGTTTCACTTTGAAACGGATGGCAGCAAGTTACTGCAGTAGAGCAACTTTAAAACACTTTAAAACACACAAATAGTTTAATAGATACGTGTGGAACTGACAGACAAACACACAGACAGACACACAGACAGAGATTTCTTAAATTAATAGATAGATTTACATTAACACATAACCGCCATACATATTTAAAGTAACATAAAATATATCTCAATTTATAAACCCTATCCATAGTTCCATCGCAATGGGGGAATAACAAAAAAAATCATAACAATCATAGCTTGCAAACCTTAGCTAAAATAACAAGAAATTAATTTTAATTTAAACTAACTGTACCTGTTTCACATTGTACACCAGCAAATCTGCAATGTTTAAACATAATGCATAAGATACTTACAACATTAATAAATAATGTTCTAATGGTGCCCATATTTCATCAAATTCATTCATTTTATTTTGTAAACTGAATCCTACGTTTTCAATTTAATCATTTCCATAGATGCACTTATCCTTTTTTTTTTTTTTTTTTTTTTTTTGAGGGTGCATCTGCTGCAGTCCAGTTTTTCATTATATACTGCTCAAAAAAATTAAAGGAACACTTTTTAATCTGAGTAAGCTGGACTAGCCTGCCACAATTTCTTCACTTTAAGTTTTGGAGTGTTTCTTAACACTTAACACACTTAACACTCATTCTTAACACATTATCCAGTCCATATCAGTGTAGATATCCAGCTTATTTTTTTCCATTAAAGTCTGATGTGTTTTCAAAGTGTTCCTTTAATTTTTTTGAGCAATATATTTTTGTCACCATACTTAATGACAAAAAATATGTTTATTTTTTTGCAGAAATGTTCTGAAATTATGTTTCTGGTGTGAGTGAAATGGCAATATTTAACTTACTCATGACTTGTTTTGTTAAACTAAACCACCATCCCAGACCATATGTATTAGAGTACCCTCTTTAGAATTGCACTTTGAGCACAGATTGTCTGATATTGTGCCCATTTTGCATAACTGTGTTGGAGTATAATATAACCTATTTACGATTTTGAATTGTCTGTTTATTTTTTGAAGCACAGAAAAGGTATCTGACATTTCCCCAGACATCTTTCCAGGAAATGTTATCATCTGTTACCTGAAGATCCATGATCCATTTTGTGATACAGTCACTGAATTTATTTTTGTTAATGCTGTAATGTGTAAAATAATTTAACAGTTTTCTTAATTTTAAATATTATATTTTCAAATTGGTGTATATCATTATTTAATTGTTCCATTGTTATATTCTTCTTAATGACATGTTGTAGAGTAATGTAGTCTAAATGTTCGCCTTTATGGATGTTGTGTTCATCAACTAAATTCTCACAGGTCTTAAAAGAGTTATTGACTATAATTTGATTTATAGAAACAATTTCCTTTTCTTTCCATTTAGTCCAATTTAAAAATCTTTTTGTTAAGTGGCATGCTTAAATTCTGCCAAATCAGTTGATAAATTGAGGTATTAGTAATTTTTATGATCTTTGCACATGATTTTGATACATAAAGAGCTGCTTCAATTGGGGTGTTTAATATTTCCTTTGGTAATGTTTTTATGTTGAAGAGACATTTTGAATCTATATTAAGGCTTTATAAGACAGTGTTCTCAATAGTTTTCCAATCTTTATTTATTGAAGAGTCAAATAAATCACTTACCTGTTGACAGCCAAATGAAAAGTAAAAAATACTGCAAATTTACAAGAAAAAAAGTTGCAAATTTATTAGAAAAAAAAACAAAATTTTGAGCAAAAAGTTGCAACATATACGAAAAATAGTTGAAAATTTACAAGAAAAAATTTGCATATTTTTGAGGAAAAAAATCACATATTCTCAAGAAAAAAATATGAATTAAAAAGTTTAAAATCTAGGAGAAAAATTAACAATTTAGAATTTTTTTTACATTTCTGCTTTATTCAAAGTCATTTTATTCAGTTCTGTAACATGATATAGGAAGGTTTATGATGATATTAGGGGACAATTCTGTCTTTTTTCCAGGTTGGGAGGGTAAATGTCTCCCCATTCCCCCTTGATTTACACCTATGAATGACGATGGAGGTGGCAGCTTAACAAGGGGGAAGATTTGTGGTCATTTTGTTAATAAGGGGGATGGCACCTCCCTCATCACCCCTCAAATCACCTACTAGCACAAGATATAACTGTCCCAGTCACCATATGGTGACATAACCCCTAGTGGTCAAGAGTGGTAAAGATTTTTTGTCAATAAAATAGTTAAGATTTCCAAGGCTAACTTGAAAGTTGCAGGAGATAATGGCTTACTGTCAATTACAAAAGATGTAGAATATGATCCAAAGTTTCAGATAGGAATAAATTTACGCATCTAATTTGCATAATGTTGCGGCAGCTATATAAATTACATAACTCAGTCAAAAGTGGACTTTGGACATTTTTACACAAAGAATGGTTCGGTTTTTTGACACCGTTGTTTCTACAGGGGCAATTTATCTTATCTTCAAAGTATATGAACCACAAAATCAGTACAATGTAAAGAAACAAAGAAATTCATCTTAAGCCTTCATGCTCCATTTCCCTCTAGTCTGCTGTGGTCCGCATAGCTTTGGGCGAGCACGGCACGCACATGGTACTGATCATGCTCACTTTTTTCATCTACCCAGGCCAAGCGGTTGACGCATGCACACAACCATCATTTCAAGTTTCACTCCCGTCCGATAGGTAGCGCCAAGGCGCTGACGCGCCAGGATTTTCACCAACGAAGAAACGGCAGACTTCTTCACAAAGTTTCTCTTCAAATAGAGTCCATTTCTGCTGTTTGACTTCTCAGTTTTCACTCCTTCTCCACAAAGATACTGCTGCCACTGTGAAAGAAAGTATGTATGTATGATTCATGTATGTTTTTATTCTCGTTTGCCACCTCCTCGTTGTCTTCTTTGTCTACTGATGTATGCTGTGCCGACGTCGCCACCTCATGAATGGGACGTTCAGTCTTGCACATGCGCTTTTCAACATGTTCAGGTAGTGGGCAGGTGGCACGGTCACAAAATTTGGGCTGCACGTGGTCGTCCGCGGTCGAGCACTGTGGACACTAGTGGAGTGGAGACAATGACGTAAATTTCGTCACACATGGTTTCCGGTTACACGTACGCGAACAGCAGAGGTGTATCATGAAGCAGGCTTTACTGTTGGTGGAGGGGGCTCACTGGCCGGCGTGGTCGCTGCATTTTCATCCATCATGGTCGTTATTTTGCATTCTGTCTGTCATTTACACTCTCTATCACATCTACAATATCTTATGATTATCCCACGTAAATTTCGCTTGTATCCCGCTGCTATTTTCTGTGTACGAAGCCGTTTATGTGATGGAGCATGACGATGCATGGCGACCATATTGGTCTTGTGAGCTCAGAGAAGGGAAAAGGAAGAATAATGAGGATTTCTTCTTCTTTGGTGTATTCTGTGTCAGCCATGATTCCTCCAACATGTGCCTGCCACCTTCTGAACCGGCAGATCAGTACAAATCAGTACAAATCCTCAGTACAGCCAGGGACATCAGTCAGTTGACAGGCACAGATGCTGTAGTGTGCCACTGGGGGTGCACAACTTGTCCATGAAATGTGGCCAGTTAAAAGGTTAAGTACAAATTTGCAAGAATAAACGTGTAAAAATCTTATAAAAGATGTTGAATTTAAGAGGTAAAAAAGTAGTACATTTTAAGAGGAAAAAAAATGCCAACTTACAAGAAAAAAGTTGAATTGATGGGAAAAAGATTTAAATTTATCAGAAAAAAGGTATAAATTTAGAAGACAGTGTTTGCAAATTTATGTTAAAAAACTAACAAATTTACAGTGGTGTGAAAAAGTGTTTGCCCCTTCCCGATTTCTCATTTTTTTGTATGTTTGTCACACTTAAATGTTTCAGATCATCAAACAAATTTAAATATTAGACAAAGATAACACAAGTAAACACAAAATTCAGTTTTTAAATGAAGGTGTTTATTATTAAGGGGAAAAAAATCCAAACCTACATGGCCCTGTGTGAAAAAGTGATTGCCCCCTAAACCTAATAACTGGTTGGGCCACCCTTAGCAGCAACAACTGCAATCAAGCGTTTGTGATAACTGGCAATGAGTCTTTTACAGCATTGTGGAGGAATTTTGGCCCACTGATCTTTGCAGAATTGTTGTAATTCAGCCACATTGGAGGGTTTTCGAGCATGAACCGCCTTTTTAAGGTCATGCCACAGCATCTCAGCCGGATTCAGGTCAAGACTTTAACTAGGCCACTCCAAAGTCTTCATTTTGTTTTTCTTAAGCCATTCAGAGGTGGACTTGCTGGTGTGTTTTGGATCATTGTCCTACTGCAGAACCTAAGGGCACTTCAGCTTGAGGTCATGAACAGATGGCCGGACATTCTCCTTCAGGAATTTTTTGGTAGACTGCAGAATTTGTGGTTCCATTTACCACAACAATTCTTCCAGGTCCTGAAGCAGCAAAACAGCCTCAGGCCATCACACTACCACCACCATATTTTACTGTTGGTATGATGTTCCTTTCCTGAAATGCTGTGTTACTTTTACATCAGATGTAATGAGACACACACCTTCAAAAAAGTTCAACTTTTGTCTTGTCAGTCCATAGCATATTTTCCCCAAAGTCTTGAGGATCATCAAGATGTTTTCTGGCAAAACTGAGAAGAGCTTTTATGCTCTTTTTTGCTCAGTAGTGGTTTTCGTCTTGGAACTGAGAGCCCTGAGAGCATCAAGGAGCAAGGTCTTGCAGATCACCCGCCATTGTGTCAATGAGTACTGGCTCATCTTGTGTGCCAACATACAGTTAGCCACCGACTGTGGCCACACCAAAGGGATGTATGAGGGCATCAAAACAGCAACTAGTCCCACCAGCATCAAAACAGCCCCCGTCAAATCCAAGTCAGGATAAGTCATCACGGACCAGAGTAAACAACTTCAGGGTTGGGTTGAACACTACCTAGAGCTTTACTCGACCCAGAACATCGTGACAGACACTGCCCTCGACGCTTTACCCAGCCTGCCAGTCATGGAGGAGATAGACGAAATGCCCAGCCTGGAACAGCTCAGCAAAGCTATTGACTGTCTTAGCAGTGGTAAAGCTCCGGGGAAAGAAGGCATCCCCCCTGAAGTCTTAAAAAGTAGTAAAGTAGCACTCCTACAGCCTCTACACAAACTTCTCTGCCTCTGCTGGGAGCAAGGACATGTGCCTCAAGATATACTTGACGCAAACATAGTCACATTGTAGAAGAACAAAGGGGATTGCAGTGACTGTAACAACTATCGTGGAATTTCATTACTCAGCATTGTTGGCAAAGTGTTCGCCCATGTCACTCTGTCCCACCTGCAGTCTTGCTTCACAAGTCTATTCTGAGTCACAATGTGGCTCTAGAGCCGAAAGGTCCACAGTGGACATGATCTTCTCCCTCTGTCAGCTGCAGGAGAAGTGTCAAGAGCAGCAGCAGCCACATTTGTGGACCTGACAAAAGCCTTTGACTTAATTAGCTGAAGCGGGCTCTTTCAGCTTCTGCAGAAAATAGGCTGTCCTCCAAAACTTCTGGGGATAATCACCTCATTTCACAAAGACATGCATAGCACTGCCTTCTTCAATGGTGCAACTTCAGATGCCTTCCCAGTCAGCACTGGAGTGAAACAGAGCTGCATCCTGGCACCAACCCTGTTTGGAATCTTCTTCTCAATGCTCCTCCATTACGCTTTTGATGATTGCCCTGAAGGTGTCTACATTCACATGAGAGCGGCTGGAAAACTTTTCAACATCGCACGACTGTGTGCAAGAACCAGAGTGACAGAGGTCCTAATCAGAGAGCTACTATTTGCGGATGACACAGCCCTTACATCACACAGTGAAGACGGCCTCTAGCGCATGATTGACCGGCTATTCCATGCATGCAAAGAGTTTGGGCTCACCATCAGTATAAAGAAAACCAACATCATGGCACAAGACGCTCATACTTTGCCTGTTATCACCATCGACAATACTCAGCTTGCTGTGGTTGACAACTTCATCTACTTGGGGTCCACAGTTACCAACTCCCTCTCCCTAGACAATGAAATTAATTCCAGAATAGCCAAAGCAGTTGCTGTGATGGTGAAGCTCAACAAACGAGTGCGGAACAATGGTCTGTTGAGCGAGAGGATCAAACTCTGCGTTGACCGAGCCTGTGTCCTGTCAACTCTCCTGTATGGCAGCTAGTCCTGGACAACCTATGCCAGACAGAAGAAACGGCTCAATGGATTTCATCTGCGCTGCCTCCGACGCCTCCTACGCATCAAATGGCAAGATAGTCACCAACATGAGGTACTTGAGCACGCTGGCCTACCCAGTATGCCCACACTTAGCCAAAGGCGTCTTTGATGGCTTGGCCCTGTGCACCACATGGAGCCAAACTGTCTGCGCAGAGAAATCATGTATGGTGAACTGTGGGAAGGCGTTCATCCGGTAGGACAACCCCTGTTGAGGTGGAAAGATGTCTGCAAACGCGATCTCCGATACACAGAAATAAACACAACCTCTGGGAGGAGGTGGCCAAGGAGGTGGCCAAGGAGGTGGCCAAGGAGCGTGACGTTTCGCGCTACTGTGTAAAAGAAGGAATGAGCAGGGCAGAAGCAAGTTGGAGGGAAAAACAGGAGAGGAGGTGTACTGCAAGACATGAGCGCGCAGGGGCAGAACAACATCCATCATTCTTCATCTGCACCAACTGTAACAAAGACTGCCACTCAAGGATTGGTCTACACAGCCTCCAGGCACTGCGCCAATCCTTGACAAGACGCGCTTCACCATTGCCTCTTCGAAACGAGGATGCCAGAAAGCAAAGAAAGGTTTTTGTCTTGGAACTCTGCCATGCAGGCTATTTTTGCCCAGTCTCTTTCTTATGGTGAAGTCATGAACATTGACCTTAACTGAGGCAAGTGAGGCCTGCAGTTCTTTGGATGTTGTTGTGGGGTCTTTTGTGATCTCTTGGATGAGTCGTCGCTGCACTCTTGGGGTAATTTTGGTCAGCCAACTGTTGTGTAGTGTGTGTGTGTGTGTGTGTGTGAGTGTGTGTGTGTGTGTGTGTGATGCCATACCCACCGACAGGGTGATGTGTGGATATAGTTCTGTGTTCTGGTAATAAAGGTGGTTGATTGCTGGTTCCCTGCCTGAGACTCCGACTCCTTTCTCATACATAACATTTGGTGACAAGAAGTAAAATTATGTCAGCGTATGGGCTACCTCAACCCCTGATGCCATTTCTAGAGCGCACGGGACAGCCGGTGATCCTGTGGCCAAAGAGGCGGGCCATGTTTGAGGATTACATTGGGGCGCTGGACCTAAGTAGACTCGACGGGAGATGACAACAAGCGCTTCTGGCCCACCATCTCAGCGTGGAGGGCCAAAGAATTCTTGATACATGAGGAGAAACGGAGCAATATGAGGATGCTGTCGAGCGGTTACCTGAATTCTTCGCCGGGCAGACAAGAACCATGACGGTGTGGGTGGTAGGAGTGTTGGCGCCAAATGAGGCTAGGCTAGTTAGCTTGGAGAAGCTAATGGCACATTCAGCGTCTATGGACGGCCTAGCCACAAAGCTAACTGCACGCCGAAAGCGGGCTCCAGGCTACCAGCTAGGCATCGAGGTGGGACCAGGGCCGTGAGAGGGGGAGTCCCTGGTCACTGAAGACAGCAGGCCAGCCATGAAGTGCAGAAGGGTACAGGACCGTAGCACTGGTGAGTTTGATGATGCGGTGCGTAACAACAATGGAGAAGGAGAGCAGCAGCAGGCGTCATCCCCGCAACTGGATGCTGGGCAGTGGGAAAACAGGACCATGGAGGCTGACAGCCCCGGGGGAGAGCAGTGATGGCCAGGCATGGAGACGATGCAGCGGAGCGCCTGGGACGAGGGTGCTGAGAGCAGCGACAACACACCTGGATCAGAGAGTGACGCCGACGGGAGTGATGTTGAGAGCCCCGGGGGAGAGCAGCTGCAGCAGGGCATGGAGATGACACAGCAGAGCACCTGGGACGAAGGTGCTGAGAGCAGCAATGAAGCGTCTGGGTCAGAAAGTGACGCTGACGACAGGGGCGATGAGAGCCCAGGAAGAGAACAGCTACAGCCGGGCATGGAGACAGTGCAGCGAAGCACCTAGGACAAGGGTGCTGGGAGCAGCGGCGAGGTGCCTGGGTCGGCAAACAATGCCAGCAAGAGTGATGCGGTGGACCCCGGGAGTGAGCAGCACCAGCTGGACATGGAGGCAGCACAGTGGAGCGCCCTGGACAGGGGTGCTGGGCGGTATGGTGAGGCGCCCAAGGCAGCGAGCGGCGCCAAAGAGCGGGCTTCGGTTTTCCCCGGAGTTTGGCCACAGGGGGCTGGAGTGCTTGAAGCCATGACGGTGGTGTTGAAAGCGGTCGGGGGCGGACCAACGAGCACGGAGGGACGGTGTGCTAGACAGCAACACTGCAGGTCCCGGGAAAAGAAGCAGGTGATGGTGAAGAGGGACACGCTCGTGGGAAAGGTTGTTTTTAATCCCGGAGGCAGACAGCAGCCAGGGGCGCACACAACGTGGGGCTGTCCAGGGCCTCCGAGCCTGTCTTGTCTTCGGCGGCCAAGGGCGTGGGTTTGGGGCTGTCCTGGGCCCCCGGGCTGGTTTTACCCCTGGCTGCCAACGGACATTGGTGTCACATAAGCGTTAAAGTGTAAATATGTATATACGGTATCTTGCTGGTGTGCATGAGAGTATATATGGTATGGGATTATTTTATGTTTTCAGAGACTAGGTCCGATTGTTTTAGTTGTTTTGTGTGAATGTGAGTGTTTTGGTTATTTGTTTTGGTTTTTGGTTATTTTACTACAGTTCATTTTTCCCTGTTCCTTAGTGCATGATTCGGGTCCCAAATTGGGGAGGGTCTTGATTGTGTGTGTGGTCTTACACTTTTGTAAGGGAGAGGGGAATGTTGTGTAGTATGTGTGTGTGTGTGTGTGTGCGCGCGCGTGCGTGTGTGTGTGTGTGTGTGTGTGTGTGTGTGTGTGTGTGTGTGATGCCATACCCATCCACAGGGTGATGTCAGGGGGGCACGGCCACTTGTGTATATAGTTCTGTGTTCTGATAATAAAGGTGGTTGGTTGCTGGTTCCCTGCCTGAGACTCCAACTGCTTTTGCATACATAACACCGGCCACTCCTGGGAAGGTTCACCAGTGTTCCATGTTTTTGCCATTTGTGGATAATGGCTCTCACTGTGGTTCGCTGCAGTCCCAAAGCTTTAAAAATGGTTTTATTGTGGAGAACGTGAAAAGATGAGGCTGAGTTTATTTCTCAAATCAGATTTATTCACTTGTCTCCAACATCCTCCAAACAGAAAAAGAGGAAGAATCCCCCCATGTCTGTCCCTCTTATACCTAGGACATCAAAGCACAGAGTCACATTGTCTTTTTAATCCCAAGACACAATACTTCTTCTTCCAGGTCTTCTCCCCCCCACCTAAAGTCACTGGTGGTCAGGAAATCCCTCAAGGCCATCTCTTTGCATAACAAAGATCACATTTCGCATCCTCCTGTTATCTTCCAGGAGACTCCATCCTATTGTTCATTCTGAGACGTGAAGCAACAGTAATATACATATGAAGTCTATGAAACCCCTTATGTGTCCCACATGACCCCCCCCAAACGTCTAAGATGGAACAATATCATACAGTCTGCATATCATGATAAAATCACAACATCAGTCCACATGCTGCTTGGGCTTCAATCTTCGTCCAAACTTGCTGTAAGCGGGCTTCAACACTCCCACGGCGCCATCCTGATGTGGAGACGCTACCTGGGGGTGAGAACTGTTAGTCAATACCTGTGGGAGCTCTGGGGAATGCTCCCTAGGGGGTCTGCCGTGCCGAGGAGCCCTCGCCAACTGCACAGCTTCGTCAGCCATCACAAAAGCGGGCTTGAGCCTGTTTATGCCAATCATTTCCTTTCTGCCCCCCAAATCTAGCAAGAAGTGCTTATCACCTGTTTCCAGCACTCTAAATGGGCCATCATAAGGCGGTCGCAAGGTTGGGCGATGTGCATCGTGTCTGACAAAAACAAACTCAGCATTTTTTAAAGCCTTAGGCACAAAAACGCGCGGAAAACTGTGATGAACGGGGCCAGGAAGCGTGCTCGCTCCCGTGTCGCTCTGTAACCACTGAGCAGGGGAGCACTCTGGCGCAGGATTATCTGGGAGAAACTCCCCGGGGAGCCGGAGTGGCTGTGCAAAAACCAATTCCGCTGGGGAGGCTTTTAAATCCTCTTTAGGTGCAGAACGCAACCCCAATAAAACCCACGGTAGCCTGTCCACCCAATTTGCACCCGTAAGCGGCGCTCTGAGTGCTGCTTTCAATGACCTATGGAAACGTTCGCATAAACCATTAGCCTGCGGGTTGTACGCTGTAGTGAGGTGGATCGTTACCCCCAGGCTGCGGGCCATCGCTGACCAAAGCTCGGAAACAAATTGAAGACCTCTGTCGGACGTAATGTCCGACGGAACTCCAAAGCACGCTACCCAGGCCATTAAAAACGCGCGCGCCACCTCCTTGGCTGTGGTTGATGCCAGTGGGGCCACTTCAGGCCAACGCGTGGTGCGGTCCACCATTGTCAAAAGGTGTGTGCACCCTTGTGACGGTGGGAGGGGGCCTACGAGGTCGACATGCACATGATCGAACCTGTTAGCCGGGATGTGAAACGGCTCCAAGGGGGCTCTAGTGTGTTTGTGTATTTTGGCTCATTGGCAAGGCATGCAGGCTGCCGCCCACTCCTTAACTTGCTTGCGCAGGCTCGGCCATACAAATTTCTCTCCTACCATTTTGACTGACGCGCGCACCCCCGGGTGCGCCAGAGAATGAATCGAGTCAAAAACGCGGCGGCACCACGGGACGCGGTCATCCCGTGGAGACATCGCCGATTAGGGGGGGCATACCACCTTGCAGCACCCTGTTCTCCAGCCTTAACCCTGTTGGTCCAGACTGCAGCGCGCACACGTCCGCGTCGCTAACCTGATCCGCGGCCATGGCTGCTTAATCTATCCCCACGCGGACTGGGGCCGTGCGCACCTCCGCGCCGCTAGCCTGCTCCGCGGCCATGGCTGCATAATCTACCCCTACGCAGACTGGAGCAGTTACGGCGCGCGAGAGACAGTCTGCCACTACATTTAGTTTAGCCGCTACATGTTGAATATCGGTAGTAAACTCGGAGATTGCAGCCAGCTGCCTCTGCTGCTGGCCTGACCACGGTTCTGAAACCTTGGCCATCGCAAAAGTCAGCGGCTTGTGGTCGACGAACGCAGTGAAACGGCATCCTTCCAGCCAGAACTGGAAGTGGCGAATGGCCAAGTGGAGTGCTAACAACTCCCTGTCGAACGCGCTGTATTTTCGCTCGGTATCGCGCAAAGTCCTGCTGAAAAAAGCGAGCGGCTGCCAAGCCCCGGCAACTTGCTGCTCCACGACCGCCCCTATGGCCACATCTGATGCGTCAGTAGTGAGCGCCATGCGGGCCGTTGGGTCCGGGTGTGCTAACAACGCAGCGTTTGCCAAAGCTGTTTTGACCTCCGAGAATGCGCGCTCCCGCTCCGGGGACCATTCGATTTTATTTGTGGGTTTTTGCTTTTTAAGCGCGGCATACAGTGGTTGCATGAGCTGCGCTGCGTGGGGGAGGAAACGGTTATAAAAATTCACCATTCCCAAAAATTCCTGTAATGCTTTGACCATTTGTGGCTGAGGAAAATTTGTTACTGCGCGCACTTTGTCCGGCAGAGGAACCGCTCCTTCTGGAGAGACGCGGTGCTCCAAAAAATCAATCTGCGTCACCCCGAACTGACACTTCGCTGGGTTGATTATTAACCCGTGCTCTCCCAACCTCCGGAAAACTGCCATGAGGTGGTTTTTGTGTTCCTCTTCGGACGCGCTGGCTACTAAAATGTCGTCCAGGTAGACGAACACGAAGGGGAGATCGCGCAACACCATGTCCATCATGCGTTGGAACGTCTGCGCAGCGCCTTTAAGCCCAAACGGCATGCGCAAAAACTCGAACAGGCCAAACGGAGTTATTACCGCTGTTTTGGGTATGTCCTCAGCGCATACTGGGACTTGATGGTAGCCGCGGACTAAGTCTATCTTAGAAAAAATGCGCGTCCCCGCCAAATGAACGGAAAAATCTTGGATATGCGGGATTGGGTAGCGGTCGTGTGCCGTAGCATTGTTTAACCTGCGGAAGTCTCCGCAAGGACGCCACGAGCCGTTAGCTTTAGGGACCATGTGCAGCGGGGAAGCCCATGGGCTTTTGGAATGTCTGATGATGCCCAACTTTTCAAGGTTGGTGAACTCCTCGCGCGCTATGGCCAGTTTAGCTGCATCCAAGCGCCGAGCTTTTGCAAACACGGGAGGACCGGTGGTAGTAATAAAATGTTCCACCTCGTGTTCAGCGACGGTCGCCAAAAATGTGGGAACTGTGAGTTCTGGAAACTGAGTGAGGAGTGTGTGGAACTTACCGCTTGCTGTTGCAACGTTGGCTTGTGCTGTGGGCGGGGTCACTCGGGCTGCACAGGGAATAGAGTAAAAAGAAAATGCATTAACCAGTCGCCTATTAGCAAGATCAACCAACAACCCATGTGAGCACAGAAAATCAGCCCCTAACATGTTGAAGCTCACCGCGGCTATGACAAAAGTCCACTCAAATGTGCGGCCGTGTAGGGACAGAAGCAGTCCTCTCACCGAAGGTCTGAATCCTCGAACCGTTCGCTGCTGATGCTCCGTGACTCCCGGGGCCTGCCAGCCGGTCCGCATAGGTTGGCATGATGAAACTCACTTGGGAGCCTGTGTCCACGAGGAATTGCTTCCCCAAACACGCGTCCGTCAAGTAGAGCAGCTTGTTCTGTTCCCCGAGGGCCGCGGCTGCTACCGACCCCAGGCTCTGGCGTTTCCCGAGCTCTTGAACTGGCACGGTGGTATACACCTGCGTGCCCTCTCTGCAAAGCGGCGATGGTAGAAACAGAGGTCGTCTCCTCCGCGATGTTTGGCCTTCACCGCCGCCGTTGTCGGTGGTTCTGCTGCCGCCGCCTCTGGCCCCCTGCCATCTCCGGCCATCGCGTCGAGTCCTGTTGCTGCTGCGGTGGCCGCACGCTGTCTGCTGGCGTTGAGAATCCGCTGTGCCTCCTGGGCCAGTGCGCGGAAGTCCCGCTGGGCCAACAACGGTGAACCGACCAGGGTCGCTCTCGTGGCCGACAGTAGGGTTCTCAGGAAAATGTGGGTGAAAAGGAAGTCGTCGCCGTCTGAGCCCCTCAGCCTCAGCATGTCTTCCATCAGGTCGACGGGTGTGCTATCTCCCAAGTCGTTCAGGGCCAGGAGTCTCTCCGCTCTCTCCTGGACTGAGGGAGTGAAGCGCTGGATGAGCGCAGCCTTCAACCCGTCGTATTTGTCGTCGGCCGGTGGGCGCTGCACCAGGCTCTGCACATGTCGAGCCGTGCAGTTGTCGAGCTTGGCAATAACGTGGTAGAATTTCGTGTCATCTGCCGTTATTCCCCGGAGAGCTAACTGAGCTTCGGCCAAGAGGAACCAGGAGCACGGGTTGTCCTGCCAGAAATCTGGTAGCTTGACTGAGACTGCGTTCGCCTGGCTGGTTCCTGGCGAGTCCGGCTCGGGGGAATTTCTTCCGCTCATGATACGTCTTAAGGTCACCAGTGTGGAGAACGTGAAACGATGAAGCTGAGTTTATTTCTCAAATCAGATTTATTCACTTGTCTCCAACATCCTCCAAACAGAAAAAGAGGAAGAATCCCCCCATGTCTGTCCCTCTTATACCTAGGACATCAAAGCACAGAGTCACATTGTCTTTTTAATCCCAAGACACAATACTTCTTCTTCCAGGTCTTCTCCCCCCCACCTAAAGTCACTGGTGGTCAGGAAATCCCTCAAGGCCCTCTCTTTGCATAACAAAGATCACATTTCGCATCCTCCTGTTATCTTCCAGGAGACTCCATCCTATTGTTCATTCTGAGACGTGAAGCAACAGTAATATACATATGAAGTCTATGAAACCCCTTATGTGTCCCACATTATAACCTTTTCCAGACTGATGGATCTCAATTACTTTGTTTCTCATTTGTTCCTGAATTTCTTTGGATGGTCTAGCTTTTGAGGATCTTTTGGTCTACTTCACTTTGTCAAGCAGGTCCTATTTAAGGGATTTCTTGATTAAGAACAGGTCTGGCAGTAATCAGGCCTGGGTGTGGCTAGAGCAATTGAACTCAGCTGTAGAAGAGCTTGGAAATGAAGAGGCGATTTGATTTTTAAACAAAGTTTAATAATCAGCTCTCCTAACAAGTCTCATCTGGTGCAGAGTGGCAGAAGGAGAAAAGAGACAGAATGTCTCCGGCTCACTGGCTTTATACTTGCACACAACAAAAGACATGCATAACAAAGTCTTGGTACTTTGGACCTGGACATAACAATGTCTTGGTATTTCCTCTCCTCGCCTTAGGGGGTGAGGGTGGCTCCTCCGGTCTCCTCCGCCGTGTCTGGGAACGTCTTTGTTCTTCACTCGGCTTTTGAGAGCCTTTGTCCTTTCAGAGGTGTGAAGTCCTTTACATATGTAATTACTAAACATTTCCACATGCTTCAACATATGTAGGTTATGGAATATATGATTAATATAGACCACAGGCCCCCCAAACAACTAAGAAAGGACAATAGAAGGTTCACAGTCTAAGATAGTTACTATGATATACTAAGTGTTACATCTCTTGCCACGGAAGAAACTTTCCAGCAGCCATGCTCCTAAGAGAGTTCAGTGGTAATCATAACAGCATAGTAAAATCATAAGTCAGTCCTAAACTGTTGCAGCACAATTAGTGAACAATTGTGGAGTGGTTTGTATCAGTCCCTGTGCTGTCTGGGTTTTAATCTTCTCCCTAAACTGCTGTAGGTTGGTTTAGGCGCCGTGCTGGGACCTTCTTGTGAGGAATCTGCAGTGTGGGAAGGAGAGAGGTTAATTGTTCCCTGCCGGGGGGCTGAGTCTTTTCTCTTGGGGGGTCTACCCCGCCGAGGTGCTCTCGCCAACTGTGCAGGCTCGTCTTTCAACAAGAAGGCAGGTTTAAGTCTGTCAATGCTGACTGTTTCTTTTCTATCCCCAAAATCAAGCACAAAGTGTTTATCACCATGTTCCAGCACTCTGAATGGCCCATCGTATGCTGGGCGGAAAGTTGGTTTTAAAGCTTCATGCTTAACAAAAACAAACTCAGCGTTTTCTAAAGCTTGAGGGACAAAAACCCATGGGAAGGAGTGATGAGCTGGACCGGGGAGAGAGTCCGGTCCGTTGCTGCCTAAAAACCTTGGGACTGGAAGGTGCCCTGGTTCTGGGTTCTCTGGTAAAAATTCACCTGGAAGCCTGAGAGGTTGTGCAAAGACTAATTCTGTGGGAGAGGCGTCTAGATCCTCTTTAGGTGCAGCACGCAACCCCAATAAAACCCAGAGAAGTTTATTTACCCAATTTGTGTCCGTTAGTGAGGCTCTGAGGGCAGCCTTTAAAGACCTGTGAAAACACTCGCATAACCCATTAGCTTGAGGGTGATAAGCGGTGGTGCGATGAATCGTTGCCCCTAAGCTGTTGGACATGGCCGACCAGAGCTCTGAGACAAATTGAGGCCCCCTATCGGACGTGATGTCCGATGGCACGCCGAAACGTGCCACCCAGTTTGTCAAAAAAAACGCGAGCGACTTCCTCCGCTGTGGTTAACGCCAGAGGGACTGCCTCTGGCCAGCGTGTGGTGCGGTCTATCATTGTTAACAGGCGTGTGAAACCTTGGGAGGAAGGTAGTGGCCCCACGAGGTCGACATGAACATGGTCGAACCTTCTAGCAGGGATTGGAAAAGGCTCCAGAGGGGCTTTTGTGTGTCTGTGTATTTTGGCGCGTTGACAAGAAATGCAAGTTTTTGCCCATTCTTTTACGTTTTTGCGCAGGCCTGGCCACACAAACTTTTCGGCGACCATTTTAACCGAGGCGCGCACATCTGGGTGCGCGAGGGAGTGAATTGCGTCGAAAATACGGCGGCGCCATGTAGCTGGTACTAACGAGCGAGGTCGGCCGGTTGAAACATCGCATATTAGGGGGGGTACGCCGTCGTGTAAACCCTTTTTCTCCAGCCTTAACCCTGTTGGTCTAGACAGGAGTGCCCGCACGTCCGCGTCACCGCTTTGTTCCTCCGCCATGGCTGCATAATCTATCCCTGCATGGATAGGTGCTGCGTATGTGTCTGCGTTAGTGAAGAGTTCTGCTGCTGAGGCAGTATAATCTGTCTCCCCACGCTCTGGTGGTGTCACAGCGTGAGAGAGACAGTCTGCTACTACGTTAAGTTTGCCTGCCACGTGTCGAATGTCTGTGGTGAACTCTGAAATCGCAGCTAGCTGTCTTTGTTGCCTGCCTGACCATGGTTCTGAAATTTTAGCCATAGCAAAGGTGAGCGGTTTATGGTCTACAAAAGCCGTGAAACTCCGCCCTTCTAACCAGAACTGGAAGTGGCGGATGGATAAATGAAGCGCCAGCAGCTCTCTGTCAAAAGTGCTGTATTTACGCTCAGTTTGGTTTAGCGATTTGCTAAAGAATGCTAAAGGTTGCCAGACCCCGCTGACAAGTTGTTCTACATCTGCCCCTATAGCTAGGTCCGAAGCGTCTGTGGTTAGCGCGATGTGGGCCAAGGGATCTGGGTGAACTAACAATGTGGCGTTAGCTAGGGCGCTTTTTACTTCCGCGAAAGCGCGTTCGCGCTCCGGGGTCCATTCGACCGCGTTGGAAGCTTTCTTTTTTTTGAGCGCGTCATATAGGGGCTGCATGAGCTGAGCTGCGTGGGGGAGGAAGCGGTTGTAAAAATTAACCATCCCTAAAAATTCTTGCAGCGATTTGACCGTTTGTGGCCGTGGGAAACTTTCTATCACGTGAACTTTGTCTGGAAGTGGAACTGCCCCCTTCGGAGAGACTTTGTGTCCTAAAAAATCAATTTGTGACACGCCGAATTTGCATTTGGCTGGATTGATTATTAGCCCGTGCTCTTCTAGCCTCTGAAAAACCGTAGTGAGGTGCTGCTCGTGTTCTTCCTCAGACGAGCTGGCTACCAGCATGTCGTTGAGGTAGACGAAGACAAAAGGAAGGTCGCGTAGGACCGCGTCCATCATTCGTTGAAAAGTTTGAGCAGCGCCTTTGAGGCCGAAAGGCATTCACAGAAATTCAAAAAGGCCGAAAGGGGTTATTACCGCTGTTTTAGGAATGTCTTCTGCTCGGACTGGGACTTGGTGATAACCGCGGACTAAGTCTATTTTTGAAAAAATGCGCCCACCCGCCAGATGTAGTGAAAAATCTTGAATGTGAGGAATTGGGTAACGGTCATGCGCTGTAGCGTTGTTTAATCTGCGGTAATCTCCGCATGGTCTCCAAGAACCGTCGGATTTCGGAACCATGTGAAGTGGTGAGGCCCAGGGGCTCTTTGAGCGTCTAACAATGCCCAATTTTTCAAGAGTTGTAAACTCGTCCCGTGCTATGCTGAGCTTGGCCGCGTCTAAGCGGCGAGCTTTGGCAAAAACGGGTTGTCCCGTTGTGGGAATAAAGTGTTCAACCCCGTGTTTAGCCACAGTGGCTGAGAATTTGGGAATTGTGAGTGCTGGAAATTGGGTGAGGAGTTGCTCAAACTTACCTCCTGCCGTGGTGACGTTGGCCTGCACAGGTGGTGGAGAAACTCGGGCTGAGCATGGAATAGAAGCAAAGGACAGTGCATTAACCAGGCGCCTATTTGCTAGATCCACTAATAACCCATGTGCACACAAAAAATCTGCGCCTAATAAGTTAAAACTCACCGCCGCTACAACAAATGTCCATCTGTAGCTGCGGCCGTGGATGAGGAGGTGCAGGCTCTTTTCGCCGAACGTGTCGATGCTAGAGCCGTTGGCTGCCACGGCTCCGTTGCTCCGGGTGCCCGTGGCTCGATCTGCGTGGGAGGGCATGACGAAACTCAGCTGAGCTCCTGTGTCGATGAGGAACTGCTTGCCTGTGTGTCCATCCGTCACATACAGCAGCTTATTCTTCTCGCCGAGAACCGCTGCAGTTAACGGCTCTCGGCTTTGGCGTTTCCCGAAATCACAAATTTGCAGGGGGGAACGCATTTGCGGGCCTTCTCGGCGAAGCGGTGGTGATAATAACAGACGTCGCTCTGTCTGTTACGTTTTGGCCGTGTCGCTGTCACCGTGGGCTGGGTCTGCTCAGTGGGTTGTGGCTCCTCGTGGCTTGGGGCGTCAGCTTTGAGGTCTGCGGATGCTGCTGTGGGTGTCAGCTCCTTGCAGGCGTTGACGAGCCGATGAGCTTCGTTGGCCAGTGCGCGGAAGTCTTGGTGGTTGTTGCATTTCGTGCTGGCGAATGTCCCTCTCATGTGTGGCGGCAGCGTGCTGAGGAATATAAACTGGAAGAGGAAGTTGTCATTGTCCTCTTCTCTGAGCTGTAGCAAATCCTCCATGAGGGCCTTCGGTTTGCACCCTCTGTGGCCGTAGACCGCCAGGATCTTCTCGGCTCTCTCTTCCGCTGATGGGACGTAGTTCGCCATGATGGTTGCTTTGAGCGTCTCATATTTGTCCCGGGCCGGTGGCCGCCGGATCATGCTCCGCACACACTTCGAAGTGGCGGCGTCGAGTTTGGAGACGATATGGTAAAATTTGGTATCGTCAGCCGTGATGCCCGCCAGTGTAAACTGGGCTTCAGCCTGCTGAAACCAAGAGGCGGGGTCTTCTTGCCAGAAGTCTGGCAGCTTGACAGCGACATCATTCGTGCATACCATCACTGCTGTGCCCGCCGGGTGAGAGTGCCTTGCCTCGGCTCTCACGGTGGTGCTGGTGCTCGGTTGAGCCGTCTCAATCTCTTCTGCCGGGGGGAACAGTTGTCCATCTGTTCCCTCGTCTGCGTGGTCGCTGGCGTCTGCCTGGGTCGCCACGGATGAGTCGATTGCGGGGGTATGCCTCAGGACCATACTCGCGTCAGGGGTCACCAGTGTAGAAGAGCTTGGAAATGAAGAGGCGATTTGATTTTTAAACAAAGTTTAATAATCAGCTCTCCTAACAAGTCTCATCTGGTGCAGAGTGGCAGAAGGAGAAAAGAGACAGAATGTCTCCGGCTCACTGGCTTTAAACTTGCACACAACAAAAGACATGCATAACAAAGGCTGACATCCCTCATTATCTTAATCCCCCCATTGTCTTGGTATTTCCTCTCCTCGCCTTAGGGGGTGAGGGTGGCTCCTCCGGTCTCCTCCGCCGTGTCTGGGAACGTCTTTGTTCTTCACTCGGCGGTTGAGAGCCTTTGTCCTTTCAGAGGTGTGAAGTCCTTTACATATGTAATTACTAAACATTTCCACATGCTTCAACATATGTAGGTTATGGAATATATGATTAATATAGACCACATCAGCTTTCCAAAGATGTAATAAACCACAGGTAATTTATTTTAACAGGTGGAGGGGCAATCACTTTTTCACACAGGGCCAAGTAGGTTTGGATTTTTTTTTTTAACCCTTAGTCATAAACACCTTCATTTAAAAACTGCATTTTGTGTTTACTTGTGTTATCTTTGTCTAATATTTAAATTTGTTTGATGATCTGAAGCATGTAAGTGTGACAAACATACAAAAAAATGAGAAATCAGGAAGGGGGCAAACACTTTTTCACACCACTATATAACGCAAAAGTTGAAAATTTTTGAGGAAATATGTGGCAAAATTTCAAGAAAAATGCTGCAAATTTTCAAGTACAAGTACACATGTATTCTGTCTTGCTTGACTTTCATTCCTCTTCTCTCCAGCACAGACTTCCACTTCTCTAGGATCTCTTCCACCTGCTCCCTACTCTCACTATAGAGCACAATGTCGTCTGAGAACATCATCGTTCACAGAGACTACTGCCTGTCCTCGTTAGCAGTTGATATTTACCCACGTCGATGAGGTGGTGCTAGTGGGGTGGTTGGTGCCGTCTGAGGCCGACCAACTGACCAGTCGGCTTTGCCCGTTCTCTAACTTGACAGGGAATGAGGCTACAGACACTAAATTTGGTACACACATTAATCTTGAGACTAGCACCTATGGCTATACTTTGGGAGTCAAACATCAAGGTCAGAATTCCATACAAACTATATCTCTACAACAACTAGTTAGAGTATTTAAATTCATTTCAACTTTATTTATATAGTGCCATTTCACAACAACACTCATCTCATAGCTCTGTCAAACTGTAGGGGAAAACCCCACAATTGCAGAAAGACCCCAGCAATCAGACGATCCCCTGTGAGCAGTATTTGGCGATGGTGGAGAGGGAAAACTCCCTCTTAGCAGGAAGAAATCTTCAGCAGAACGAGACTCATCTGCGACTGGCTGGGGGGTGAGGGGATCATCATCATCATCATCATAGCAGTCTGTCGTGGGCAACAATGACTGTTTCATTTAGGTCTGATCAGATTCCTCCACACAGCTCTGTCCTTAGCCTTCTGCTGCCAGGAACTCCTGTCTATGTCCAACTTCTTCAAGTTTCTTTTTACAGTGTCTTTAAATCTGAGCCTTGGTCTACCCTGATTGCGTTTGCCCTTGCATAACTGTGAGTAGAATAACTGCCGAGGGAGATGCTGGTGGTCCATCCTCTCAACATGTCCGAGCCATCTCAGGTTCGTCTGTATTAGCATGTCCTCCATTGATGGTAGACCAGCTCGTTTCAACACTTCTATGTTGGTTATCTTGTCTTTCCATGAGATGTTCATTATGGCTCGAAGGTGTCTCATCATGTACGCGTGGAGTTTCTTCACCTGCACTCTGTTGACAGTCTAAGTTTCAGCACCGTACAATAGAGTAGCCAGTACTGTCGCTCTGTACACTTTGCATTTCACACGGATTGACACATGTCGGTTGTTCTACAGTCTCTCCCTCAAGTTTCCAAACACAGTGCTCGCTCTTCCCATTCTGAGAGATAGTTCATCCTCCAGCCTAGCATTCTCTGAAACAGTACTCCCTAGGTACTTGAAAGTCTTGCACTTGACTAGTGGCTGTGTACCAATACTGATCTCTTCTGGTACTGATGTTGATAATTAGAACTTTGGTGGTTGATAAAGGCACTCTGTCTTCTTGATGTTGATTTAGAGGCAGAATTGGCTAGCTGCTCTTGCAAATTTCTCCACTAAAGCTTGCATATCTTCTACACTGTGTAACTAGAGCACTGTTGCTGGCAAAGAGCATTTCTCTTACTACCTTTATCAATGTCAATGTCTTCTTGATGTTGATTTGGAGGCTGAATTGGCTAGCTGAGTCTGTTAAGTAGTACACGTGAGAGAATCTTACCAACAGTGGCTAGTAGTGATATAATTTCCACAATCCTTCCTGTCACCTTTCTTCACTTCCGGCTCTGAGAGAGAGCAGACGCTTTTCTTCGCTCTCCTTTCTAATCCTCCCTTCTGATCCCAGCTTGCAATGTCGCTCTTCTTCTGGCTGAATCTTAATCCAAATGGAAATTATGGATCTGGAAAGCGGCTTATAATTGTGATTGTCACCACTTTAAAGAAGATCGGGTCAAGGGGGAACCCAACGGAGAAACCCATGGATTGGAACTCATGTGTCTGTGTGATTCGACTGAAGATGTGGAAAACATCTACCTGTTTTGGCTTTACGATCACAGGATTTTCTGCTGATTGGCTCTGGAGTTTTCCTGGTGTATCAAAAATTTAACTGGAAGAGCTAATCAAAATGCGGACCCGGCGTAGCTGCTTCTTCAACAATTCGACCAGATTTCAAGCCTGTATGAAATTTGAAGCACAGAATCGAAGAGAGGGAAATTCTATTCTCTGCGTGCACTGTGCAGATTTGACCTTGTTTTGGTGCCCTTGTTTACATTCCTCCTCGATGAAGATAACGCTGGAGAAGTGGCTTAACCCAAACAATCGACACAATTGTTGTTGTTTCAACAGATGGACGCTCAAGGACAGCGCACCATGTGACAACTTATCATCTGCAAGCGAGAGAGAGACTCTGGACTGCTTAGATCACATGACTATAACATCTATCCACTGCCAGGAGGCGCCCTCTGCTGTTCACTAGCAATTGACACACCTACACTACTGCATTCAACATTACACCACTGATACAATTACTGATATATATTTTACAATACACTGACTCTCTCAACTTGCTTTGTCAATGTGTGATCTCTTGTTGTCTGCTAAATGTGCATTGAGGTTTTTTTTTCTTGTAATCATAATCCCGCTCACTGAGCGCTATTCTGATAAACATGTTTTTTTCTCTCGCCTACTGTGTCATCCCCCCCCCCTTTCTTTTTTTTACCCCCACTATGACTGGTGCCTGTTTGTGGCTGCCCCGGCCTTGGATGTGCGCTGACATAGAGCACGCCCAAATGCCAAGTCAAATTTCAATTCTCCTGTATGTATGTATTACGTATGGTGGTATTGACAATAAACTTAATTCATTCATTCTTGAACAAAGGCACAATACTTGCATCCTTCCAGTCTTGAGGTACTTTCTGGGCATCCCATATCTCTTGGATGAGCTTGTGCAGGCAGTTGGTCAGCTGAACACCACCAAATTTCCACACTTCTGCTGGAATTCCATCCCTTCCTGGAGCTTTACCATCCTGTGTTGTCCTGATAGCTGCCATTAGTTCATCAAAATTTGGTGGTTCATCCAGACTTGATACAGCTGGTCGCTGCACTAGAGCTTCTTTAGCCTCTTCAGTGAGATCTCCAGGGTTGTTTAGTAGTTGGTCAAAGTGGTCTGCAAATCTGTCCAGGATCTTGTCTTTCTCCTGCAAAACCGTTTCACCATCCATAGCCTTTAGTTGGATCAATCCTCTTGGTTTAGGGCCGTAGATTTCTCTCAAACCTGTGAAGAATGTTTTCATGTCCTTCCTGTCTGCTGCAGTTTGAAGTTTCTCCGCTTTTTCATCCCACCAGTTGAACTTCATCTCTCTGGTGTACTTCTGTAGCTCACTTTGAGCCTTTGAGTATTTCTTCTTCTTCGGCCTTATGCTACACTGTAGGTTTTCCTGCCTAGCTGTATTCCTGGCTTCTAGTAGTTTCTTCAGGTGTTCATCATGCTCATCAAACCAATCTTGATGTTTCCTCTCAGGGTAGCCTAATACATCACTCGCAGTCTGATACACCGTATCCTTCATTGTTGCCCATTTCTCTTCTATGTCATTCTCTGAGTTGTTGCTGTCCCAGTCTTGGGGGTGTGGGGGTGAGGGGACAGAGAAGAAGGAAAGAACAGACATATAGAGAGCAAACAGCATGACAGGGACTCAATCTATGGGAGAGAACAAACACATTATTGACCAGCAAAAATATTTCACTGAGAGTGAAGAAAGGAGTGAAGCCCAATGCATTCTTGGAGGTCCCCCAGCTGTCTAAACCTATTAGCAGCATAACTAAGGGAGGGTTCAGGGTCACCTGATCCCACCCTAACTATAGGCTATGTGAAAAAGGAAGGTTTTAACCCTATTCTTAAAAACAGAGATTGAGTCTGACTCCCAAATCCAGATTGGCAGCTGGTTCCAAAGGAGAGGAGCCTGATAACTGAAAGCTCTCAGTATTGAGATTGTAGATGAGTATAAATGTTTAGAGACAGTAACTGATGAAAAACTGTTATGGGATTCAAACATAGATACATTTACAGTAAAGGGTTACAACGACTATATTTTTTGCAGAAGCTGCGAGTTTGATGTGGACAGACATATTTTGGTCCTTTTCTGTCATTTGTGGAGAGTATTTTGTCTTTCTGTTTTATTGCCTGGTATTTTTCTTTGTCTGTTGTGAACAGAACTAAACTTTCAATGATTGTGATCATTGTGTCGGCTGCCGCGTCATTGGGGAGCGCTAAACATGAGCGCACCTTAATGTCAAGTAAAATTCCTTGTATGTGTAAAAGCATGCTTGGCAATAAAGTTCATTCTGATTCTGATTCTGATTCTGCTACATGAATCAGTCTCGTTATTTACACTCTCCACACTGGTGACCCCTGACGAATTATGGAACATGAGGCAAGAACCCCGGAGTCGGCCCGGACGGGAAGCCCCAGCGACGCGGCAAGCACCCCAGAGACGGCCCGGACGGGAAGCCCCAGCAACGCGTGCGCTGTTTCAGTCAAACTACTGGACTTTTGGCTGCACAACCCACGGTCTTGGTTCCACCACACCGAGGCTCAGTTCGCCCTCCGGGGAATAACGGGAGACGACACCAAATGTTACTATGTGGTCGCAGCGCTGGACGCTCGCACGTCTCAGCAGGTAGCGAGCCTGCTCCAGCAGCCTCCAGTCCACGACAAATATGAGGCTCTCAATGGTGCGCTGACCCGGCGCTACACGCTCTCGGACTGTGAGAGAGCAGAGAGGCTCCTGAGGCGCTCCGAGTTAGAAGACGGATCAGCGGTTGAACTAATGGAGGAGATGTTGGCGTTAATGGGCACGGACGACGGGCATTTTCTGTTTGCCCACCTTTTCCTCCGGAACCTCCCAACAGAGGTGAGAGCGGTTCTTGCTAATTCGCCGTTGCTGGCAGCGCGTGACTACCGGGCGCTAGCCCAAGAGGCAGATCGGATCATCCTCACCACCAGAGCCCTCACAGTGAACGCAGCGGCGTCGGAACCCAGCGAGACGACCAGCGGAGGCGAGGAGACACCGACGGCAGCGGGGGCCAGGAAGTGCCAGAGAGACACGCTCTGCTTCTACCACCGCCGCTTCGGAGAGAACGCACGCAGATGCACGCCACCGTGCCAATTCAAGCGCTCAGGAAATGCCAAGGCCGGCAGTCGGTAGCAGCTGCGACCGCCGGTGAAGAGAACAAGCTGCTCTATGTGACGGACTCGCGCTCAGGGAGACGCTTCCTCGTAGACACCGGAGCCCAGAAGAGTATCATCCTGCCGTCCTACGCCGACCGGCTAGCAGGACCTAGCGGCCCCGGGCTGGTGGCCGTAAATGGCTCGGCCATTAAGACTTTTGGTGAGAGAACACTGACTTTATCCCTACACAGCCGTATGTATGAGTGGACTTTTGTCATAGCAGCATTGAGTTTCCCAATCCTGGGAGCTGATTTTCTGTGTGCACATGGGTTTCTAGTCGATGTTGCTAACAGGCGCCTGATTAATGCACTTGTAGAAGATGTGCTCAAATGATGAGGCTGAGTTTAGTCATAAACCAGCTTTATTGACAGAACACAGCTTCTAGCATTCTCAAAGCAGGAAAGAGAAAGAATCATATCTCATCACCCTTTTATATGTTTCCAGCATCAGAATTCAAGTCACATGGTGTTTTCAGTAAACATACAGTCACAAAGCATCCCTTTGAATCTTCACCATTGTCTCTCATTTCCTGATGAACCGGAAATCTCTCCGGGGCATCTTCTGTGGGACAAAGAGACAAATCTCACACCTCCTTGTTATCCTCTGCGGATTCGAGTTCTTTGTCCTTGCAGACGTGACACCCTCAATACACATGCAGTCCTGTCTCTGTGGAAACGTGAGCCCACAATGTGTGTCACCCACACACTGTCTTTTGATTCTCTCCCCTGTACAGCTCGAGGGGCCGGGCCAATAACACAAGCCAACATCACAGCTCCAGGCGGTAAATTCCACACACTGCTCATTCAGTTTCCAGCACTCACGGTCCCGACGTTTTCGGCGGCCATCGCTAAACACGGGGTGGAACACTTTATCACCACCACTGGGCCACCCGTTTTCGCACAACCTCAGCGCTTGGACGCAGCTAAACTGGCCATAGCGCGCGAGGAGTTTGCCAACCTGGAAAGGTTGGGCATCATCAGGCGATCGAACAGCCCATGAGCATCCCCGCTACACATGGTCCCTAAGGCCGAGGGATTGAGGCGACAGTGCGGTGATTTCCGCAGATTGAATAACGCCACAGCGCACGACCGCTACCCGATTCCCCATATTCAGGATTTTTCCGTTCACCTCGCCGGAGCACGCATTTTTTCTAAAATAGACCCGGTCTGCGGTTACCACCAGGTCCCAGTGCGCGCGAAGAACATACCCAAAACAGCGGTAATAACTCCGTTTGGCTTGTTTGAGTTTTTACGTATGCCCTTCGGATTAAAAGGAGCGGCACAGACATTCCAACACATGATGGATGCGGTGTTGCGTGATCTCCCGTTCGTGTTTGTCTACCTGAATGATATCCTGGTGGCCAGTGCGTCCGAGGACGAACACGTAACCCACTTCAGGATGGTTTTCCGGAGGTTGGAGGAACACGGGTTAATAATCAACCCGGCAAAATGCCAGTTCGGCGTGACGGGGATTGATTTTTTGGGGCACCGCGTCTCACCAGAGGGAGCAATACCCTTGCCCGACAAAGTGCAAGCCGTGGTGAATTTTCCACGGCCTCAGACGATCAGGGCGCTGCAAGAATTTTTAGGGATGGTTAACTTTTATAACCGGTTCCTCCCCCGCGCAGCTCAACTCATGCAGTCGCTGTACGCCGCGCTCAAGAGACGGAAACCCGTGGATAGAGTCGAACGGACTCCGGAGCGAGAGCAGGCATTCTCTGAGGTTAAAACAGCCCTGGCAAATGCCGCACTGCTGGTGCACCCAGACCCGGCGGCCCAGATAGCGCTCACTACCGACGCCTCGGACGTGGCCATAGGGGCCGTCGTGGAGCAACGTGTCGCCGGTTCTTGGCAGCCGCTCGCTTTTTTCAGCAGGGCTTTGCCCGACAGTAAGCATAAATACAGCGCGTTCGACAGAGAGTTGCTGGCTCTCCACCTGGCCATACGCCACTTCCAGTTCTGGCTGGAAGGGCGCAGCTTCACCACGTTCGTGGACCACAAGCCGTTAACGTTCGCGATGGCCAAGGCTTCGGAACCATGGTCGGGCTGGCAGCAGAGACAGCTGGCCGCGATCTAAACTGAATGTGGTGGCGGACTGCCTCTCGCGCGCAGTAGTGGCCCCGGTCTGCGTGGGAATAGATTATATAGCCATGGCCGCAGAGCAGATTAGCGATACAGATGTGTGCGCACTCCAGTCTGGACCAACAGGGTTAAGGCTGGAGAGCAGAGTACTGCAAGATGGCAAGCCCCCCCTAATCTGCAACGTCTCCACAGGACGCCCACGCCCGGTGGTCCCAGTTGCTTGGCGCCGCCGCATGTTTGAGTCAGTTCACGCTCTGGCGCACCCAGGAGTGCACGCGTCAGTCAAAATGGTGGGAGCGAAGTTCGTGTGGCCAGGCCTGCGCAAACAAGTAAAAGAGTGGGCTGCAGCCTGTGTAGCGTGCCAACGAGCCAAAGTACACAGACACACGAAGGCTTCTTTGGAGCCGTTCCGTATACCGGCTAAGAGGTTCAACCATGTTCACGTGGACCTCGTGGGCCCCCTCCCGCCATTGCAGGGGTGCACGCACCTTCTGATGGTGGTGGACTGCACCACACGCTGGCCAGAAGCAGTCTCGCTGGCGCGCGCTTTTTTGAGGGCATGGGTGGCGCGTTTTGGAATCCCGTTGGACATCATGTCCGATAGGGGCCCTCAGTTTGTTTCCGACCTCTGGTCCGCAATGGCCCGCAGCCTGGGGGTTGCAATTCATCGCACAACCGCGTACAACCCACAGGCCAATGGGTTATGCAAGCGTTTTCATAGGTCACTGAAAGCAGCGCTCAGGGCTTCGCTGACGGATGCAAATTGGGTAGACCGGTTGCCGTGGGTTTTATTGGGATTGCGTTCCGCACCAAAAGAGGATTTGGAGGCTTCCCCGGCAGAGCTTGTTTTTTCTCAGCCACTGCAGCTGCCCAGGGAATTTTTGCCAGATAATCCCGTGCCGGACAGCTGCCTGTCTCAGCGTTTGCAGTAGCTCGAGTAGCTCGGTTTGCAGCGTAGTGCAGACACAGGCACGCTGCCGGGCCCGGCCCACCACTGTTTTCCACGCTTTTGTGCCAAAAACTTTGAAGAACGCGGCGTTCGTGTTTGTCAGGCATGATGCCCACCACCCTCCATTGCGTCCACCCTACAATGGCCCGTTCAGAGTGCTGGAAACAGGAGACAAACATTTTTTGTTAGACTTGGGGGGTCGTCGGGAGAAAATATGCATAGACAGACTTAAGCCCGCCTTTGTAGTGGCAGATGAGCAAGTGCTGTTGGCTCAGGCCTCTCGGCGTGGAAGACCCCCACTGAGAACTCCCCAGGTAAACGATTCATCAGAGCAGCCACACGGGCAAATCGAAGCTCCCCCCCCCTTGCCACGGGCCCACCCGCAGACAGACACCCCCCCAGGAGCCCCCCACCGGCACAGCAGCGCCGCAGAGGCGGTAAACCCCCGTTACAGCAGCTATGGGAGGAGACTGAAGCCAAAGGGACGTGAGGACTGAAACTCGAGTCTGAGATTCTGGGGGGGGCCGTGTAGGGAGACTGGGTTAATCATCTCAGACTGGATGCAGAGGGTAAACAGAGAAAGACAATAGCTAGGGAGATCATGGTGAGACAGCAGGAAGAAGGAGTTGGGGGGAGAAAGGATGAATGTATTGTGATGTGAGATGTCATGCAGATGTGAGATGGGCGGTTGGTATAAAAGGAGAACCCATGGTGTATTGAGACATGCTTTTTCTGTGTATGACTGATGAGAGAGTGAATAAAGTCGTCTGCTACATGAATCAGTCTCGTTATTTACACTCTCCACAGTATGTTATTTGCATAGGAGTCTGAATTGATTGTAGGTGACTGTATGTTTGTCATGAGATGTTGTAATGTTGTGGTGCACATATGTGGGTTTCATATGCTTCACATGTATATTACTGTATGCTTATTGTATGCTTCACTTCTCAGAGGAACAAAAGGACTGAACCTCCTAGGGGTAACAGGAGGATGTGAAATCTGGCCTTTTGTATGCAAAGAGATGGCCTTGAGGGATTTCCTGACCACCAGGACTTTAGGTGGAGGCGAGAAGACCTGGAGGGGGATGCATTGTGATTTGGGATTAAAAGACAATGTGACTGTGTGCTTTGATGCCCTGGGGTATAAAAGGGACAGATGTTGGGGAATTCACTCTCTTTCTGTTTTTGGATGTTGGAGAATGTGAATGTGAATAAAACTGGACTTGAGAAATAAACTCAGCCTCGTCCTTCCACACTTCTCCACAATGTATTTAATGTTTGGTCTTTATGTTGTGATCTTACTTGTCTGTCTGTAGCCACAGACACAAGGAAAATTTCCAAAAGGATGATGAAGCTAACCAACTAAAGACAGCTAGGGACACTAAACTTGGTATACAGGGTCACCCAGAGACCCGGACCTCTGATTATGGGTTTGGGGTCAAAAGGTGAAAGAACAACTTGTCAACTTGACTTTATTTCAATTTATGAGTCTTTTCTTCAAATGATTTCTCACTCCAGTGCATCATTTATGGAGTGCAGCTTCAACATTTTGTGGCAGGAAAGATGACTGTATCTGTCCGTTTGACAGCGGAGCGGTAGCCATCTGTCTCCAGTAGACTGCTACAGCTCTGCTGTCGAACAGACAGATGCAGGAAATCTTTCCTGCCACTGTACAGTAACTCACTTTAATGCTTGGAAATTGGTTATAATCCAGCTGTCACACTGCACTTTTCAGTCTACTTTGTACCTTTATTTCACCCTGCACCTTATGGTTCTATTTTGAACAGTACAGTTTACCTCTTACTCAGTACTTATCTCTATATATTCTATACAGGTCATCCTTTATTTTTAGTTACCTCCACCAAGGAGGTAATGTTTTAACCCGTTTGTCTGTTAGCAGGATTACACAAAAACTACTGGATGAATTTGGATGAAATTTTCACCAATGGTGGCCCTTGGCCTAAGGGTTAAGCCATTAGATTTTGGTGATGATCTGAGAGTGCATAACTCCAGCAAGGCTCTATCTTCTCACAATATGCTAGCAAGATTACTCAACAGCTACTGGATGGATTTTGATGAAATTTTCACCAGAGGTGGCTCTTGGCCTGCACACAAACCCATTACATTTTGGAGGCTATCCATGAGTGCATACCTCCACCAAGGCTCAATCTTCTAGCAGTGGTTTAGCAGGATTACGCAAAAACTAATGGATGGATTTTGATTAAATTTTGAGGAGGTCCTTGGGTTACAGATGAACCCATTAGATTTTGGAGCTGATCTATGAGCGCATATCTCTACCAAAGCCCCATCTTGCAATGTATGGTGGGATGGAGGCAGGGAGGTACGGACAGATGGATGGACAAAGGGAGGGAAGGAAGGAGCCTTAGCAGAGGTATGCTCTCCGAGTGCTTTTCTAGTTTTTAATTCAATTCAATTCAACTTTATTTAAATAGCGCCATTTCACAACAACAGTCATCTCATAGCACTATCAACTGTAGGGGGGAACCCCCACAGTTGCAGAAAGACCCCAGCAATCAGGCGATCCCCTGTGAGCAAGCACTTGGCGACGGTGGAGAGGAAAAACTCCCTTTTAACAGAAAGAAACCTCCAGCAGAACCAGGCTCAGGGAGGGGCAGTCATCTGCTGCGACTGGCTGGGGGGTGAGGGGATAGAGAAGAAGAAAAGAACAGACATGTAGAGAGCAAACAGCACGATGGGGACTCAATCTATGGGAGAGAACAAACAGATGTTAATGACCAGCAAAAAAAAAATATTTCATAGAGAATGAGGAAAGGAGTGAGGCCCAGTGCATTGCTGGAGGTCCCCCGGCTGACTAAACCTATTAGCAGCATAACTAAGGGAGGGTTCAGAAGCACATGATCCCTCCCTAATTGTAGGCTATATCAAAAAGGTAGGTTTTAGCCCTATTCTTAAAAACAGAGATCGAGTCTGACTCCCGAATCCAGATTGGCAGCTGATTCCACAGGAGAGGAGCTTGATAACTGAAGGCTCTGCCTCCCATTGTACTTTTGGAGATTCTAGGTATTACAAGTAATCCTGCATTTTGGGGGCGTAGTGCTCTGTTAGGATAATACGGTAGTATCAGATCTTTTAAATAAAAAGGAGCCTGATTGTTTAGAGCTTTGTAAGTAAGAAGAAGGATTTTAAACTTAATTCTAAACTCTATGGGAAGCCAATGAAGGGAGGCCAGAACCGGAGAGATATGATCTCTCTTTCTAGTACCTGTTAAAACTCTTGCTGCAGCATTTTGGATCAGCTGAAGACTTTTTAAAGATGTTTTAGGACAGCCTGATAATAAAGAATTACAATAATCTAATCTCGAGCTAAGAAAAGCGTGGATCAGTTTCTCAGCATCACTCTGAGACAAGATGCTCCTAATCTTGGCAATATTACGCAAATGATAGAAGGCAGTCTTAGAAACAAATTTAATATGTGAATTGAAGGACAAATCCTGATCAAAAATAACTCCAAGGTTCCTCACAGAGCTATTAAGAGAAAGAGTAACCGCATCCAAACTGAAAGTTTGATTTGGAAAGGAATTTCTAAGGTTTTTTGGACCAACAAGAATGACTTCAGTCTTATCTGAATTTAATAGCAGGAAATTACAAGTCATCCAAGCTTTGATTTTCTTAAGACAGGCTTCTAACTTGGCTAATTGATTACTATCATCTGGCTTCATTGACAGGTATAATTGTGTGTCATCTGCATAACAATGAAAATGTATACAGTGCTTTCTAATAATGTTGCCTAACGGAAGCATATATAAACTAAAAAGAGTAGGGCCTAGCACAGATCCCTGTGGAACTCCATGACTAAGCTTTGAGTTGAAAGAAAACTCATTATTTACATGAACAAACTGGAACCTATCAGATAAATAAGATCTAAACCATTGCAACGAAGTTCCATTAAGTCCAACATAGTGTTCTAATCTATCAAGTAGAAGATTATGATCGATAGTATCAAAAGCTGCACCAAGGTCTAAAAGGACAAGTACGGAAACTAGTCCATTATCAGATGCAATGAGGAGGTCGTTAGTGACCTTCGCTAAGGCTGTTTCAGTACTATGATGGATTCTAAACCCAGATTGAAACTCTTCAAGTAAACCATTTCCCTGCAGGTGGTCAAATAATTGCGTAGCAACAACTCTAAGATTTTTGAAATGAAAGGGAGATTAGAGATTGGTCTATAATTAGCTAAAGCTCCTGGATCTAGCGTTGGCTTTTTGAGTAAGGGTTTAATTACAGCCGTTTTAAAGGCCTCGGACGGTGACATTTATTTATTGAACCAACAAACTGATTGTATGAAAATATTCCATTCTGGCCATTCCCGTGATTTAAAATGTGTCACCAGCCTCCATAAATGACTTTATTTGTTAATAGCCCATATTTCACTTAGTGATGCTGCAGTACCGCCATCTCTCGATAGGGGCGTGCAGCAGTGACGTCAGGTCAGGGAGAAACAGGAAATGGCTGCAGGAAATGGATGATCACTGGCCTGCAGAAATGGCTGAACGACAGCAGAGTGATTCGGACAGCGATTATTTTATCGAGTATGACGACCGCAATATAAGTGATGATATTGAAACTGACGAATCTGATGATGAAGTAGTTTTGGGTGGTGCTGATGGGGTTATTCAGCCATATTTGTTCGAGCCCGAGGGTGCGGCGTAAGACGCGGACGAAACAGCGACCGGAGCAGAATGAGAGGCAAGAACGAGAGGCTCGCCGATTTATATTGGTAAAATATGCTTTGAAATTTTTTTTTTTAGGCGATATGCATGGTAACACACTTAATTATCAAAATAAAACTGCCAATTTTTCCCTCGCTGCCTTACTTGGCGACTTATAAACATTCTCTTTCTGCTCA